>JAJKFL010000013.1:23203242-24541742 GCA_021186555.1 Reticulitermes speratus | reverse complement strand
CCACGTGAAGACAGCTTTAAATACACATCGAGATGTGAGAAATTCATAAAAACACTAGCCGTAAGGGACAGCGCTGAGACCAGGATAAAAACAGTGTATCTACTCTGTTAAGATAAGATAAAGGAGGCAATCTTTCTCTCGACAAAAAAGAGTTGAATTGTTTGTTTTCACTTCGCCTGGATCTCAGAACATAATCCACGCGAAAACTCTGTCTTTACCAAAAAAGTAGTGTGTTTACTTCAGCGCTCTTTCTCGCACAAATTGAAGCGTATAAATAAATAAGACTGTACAGAAATTGATGATTATTTAAATGTGTGCCATGAAGGGAGGGATATGCGAGATGGAGAGGGGGCGTTTGGGAGAAGGGTATTCAAGAGAATATTTAGATACAAGAAGGAAGAATTAGCAGGAGACAGAAAAAAAATTAATAATTAGAAGATTAATAATTTGCACACTTCGCCGCATATAAGATAAAAAGCAATCCTTGTACAGGCCCTGAGGATTCCAGGAGGTTGAGACTCCCAGATTTGAAGACAATCGGCACATAAAGGTGGTAAGGTTGTCAGCCCTGCACACAGGCCGCCTCCCCCCACCCCTTAGGCTCGACAGCCTTATATGGGCCTGGGCCTCCTCGTTTCGTCGAGGTTTCATGTCACACACTTTAGACACACCACACTCGGTAGAAATCCTCTGGACGAGGGACCAGCCGTCGCAGAGACTCTACCTGAAAACACACAACACTCACAAGAGACAGACATCCATGCCCCCGGTAGGATTCGAACCCACGATTCTAGGAAGCTAGCGGCCGAAGACCCACGCCTTAGACCGCACGGCCACTGGAATACAGGCCGCCTTTACCCCCAGATATGTTCCTGGTACTCATTTCTGTTAGAGGCTGAGTCGACCTCAGGGACATAGTGAGGCCGGAAGGATTATGTCAAAGAACAATCCAGTGACCCCACCGGGAATCGAACCAGCGACCTTCCGCCTTGTAGTGCAGTGCCTCAATCAACTGCGCCAAATATTAAGATGTCAAAATGAAGAAGGATGAGATAGGCATGGCATGTAGTGCGCAAGGAGTAAGTAAAAACCTGACGAAAAGACAAACTGATCTTTGCAAGGTCTAATAAATGTCGGCATTTTATAAACGGCTGGTCACTTCTCTAATATTTGAGCAATTATTAATTTAACAATAATGATTATGGCACATGAAAAACCCACATCGCCTTCCCATGTACACTGTGAAATAAATACGGGTTTATTACATTCAACCACTACATGCCAGCCTAAGACGTAAGTAAATACGTTATGCTTTTGTTCTTTACAAAATAGTAGGCTCATATCGATACACAAAGTTTGTGACTTCAAAGGATACATACAAACATGTATTCATATAATAGTAAGGGTGTTTGTTTAACTCTTCAATCACAATATAATTTCGTGTATGTAGTTATGATTTTTAAAATATGAGGCAGTCATTGTTTTATTTTGCACGGCTAGGCGTAAGCTAACTTTCTATATTTTATACCTGAATATTACCCTATATGTAGCTTTGTAT
This sequence comes from Reticulitermes speratus, assembly GCA_021186555.1. Taxonomy (NCBI): domain Eukaryota; kingdom Metazoa; phylum Arthropoda; class Insecta; order Blattodea; family Rhinotermitidae; genus Reticulitermes; species Reticulitermes speratus. The sequence continues at coordinate 24,540,184 of JAJKFL010000013.1, read as the reverse complement.
TTATAGCAAGTGAAGTAAAGCCTCTCAAAAGTCCTTACGTAACCGTAATGGTCATTACAAGTAATATAGTTTATTCTCTGGATAAATGTAATTAATTCCATTAACTTAAATCTCCACAGTAAAGGAAAAAACTCTTTGAAATTTACTTCGCAATATTTGCTTCCAGATTTTAAATATAAATTGCAACTGAATAGAGCAGAAATTTATGCTGCACTCCAACTCATGTCATGTGGCGTTTAATTTTAGTAAGTAGCTTAAGGGTCGATTTTGAATTTTCAGACACAGAGTTTTTCTATCTCTCTCTATTCTTATTTGTCTTTCAATGAGGGCTGAAAGACTCATGTAACATTTGACAACCGTGTTGCCATCTATACAAACTGAGATTCAGATTCTAAATTGTCACGTTCAAAACTTGTGAGTAAATTTCGGCGGAACCTTATAGAGAAGGAAACTGAAGCTGGCAGGTAAGGAGGTAAGATACGCAGTTAATCCAGAGTGCAGCTATGCCTTCCCGTCTCTTTCTATTTTAAGAGGAAAGAGAACGAGCAGGAAGACTATTTAGCGAGGGAAGTAAACCAAGCCCCGTGTGTATGTGACAGAGAATATTAATGCCTATACTCCTGTACACCTCGAGGGAGAACTTCTGGTTCATGGCTAGAAAAGGGTAAAACGAGATGGAAGTGGTAGAGGAAAGGGGGGAGGTGAACTTAATTGCTTGTTTTCCCTTAGAGTTACCCACCATAATTTTTTATGCTAATAAAACCTTGTCATACGTAAAATGTTCACCAGCGAACCTAGGAAAATCAGCCAAAAACAGGGGCGTAAGGAGACGGAGAGAGTTCAGATTGTTTCGCCATCGCAAATTGCCTAAACCAATTCCAATCCGACAAACATTTCATATTCCTCATATTTAACGGGACAACTGCAAAGTGTGTACTTGTGTTTAGAGCTGTACTTATCCTACTTGGACTGGAAACTTCCCATGCAGAAATTTCGAAGTAAGAAGCCGTATTTTAACGATTTATTTTCCACAAAACTTCATGGAGACTTTTCACTTCAGCTTAGGAAATATTTTATAATTTTTTGGGGTGGTATAAACGTGTAATTTAACCAAAGTCAACATGTGTCCATAATTACGAAGCGTGACAGATATTAAAGCTGAAATATACAATAGCTAACTCGGTAGTTAGAAAAGAGTTGTTCCAGCAATTGCTCTCAATAAGTGTTTCCAAGTGAAGAGGAGAGAATAAGGTTTTATTTTTTGTGTAAGAAGCTGAACCAGACCCAAAATCTGAGGAAGTTCAAGCAAATGTAGTTGCATTATTTTATTATTATAATCGCAGCAAATATGAATTAATTAATCCCCTATTATTTTCTCTACTTAAGCAAATTTGTGTGATAAGCTTAAGGCTTTAAGTGACTTTTTCATAGAAATGTTTACTTCAAACTATAAGCCAACTGCGATTTCACAAAGCCTTGTAATATATCAAAATCATACTCTCCTTACATAAGTTCTTATGTACTGTTAGCAGAAGAAAGGACAAAAATATCCCTGCCAAAGTAGATCAGTTAGAGACAATCTTGAACACAACGGATTCCAAGTAAATTTTATATTATTCATAATGTGCATTGTCATTGATTAAATACAAAATACTCAACCAATAAATACACTATATTATCTTTTTATAAAGTATATATTACAATCTCTGTAAGCTAGTCCAACATCTTTCGATCCCATCCTGGGATCGAAAGAGTTGGACTCTTGTGAGTTTATGAATTACACAGACAAAACCGACAATATAAGTATTAACTTAATAAAAGTAAAATAGTAAGTTAATTCAAATATGAATATAAACATACATAACCATTCTTAAAATACATGAATATATAAAGTATATTGAAAAATTTTTATCGTAGAGCGACAGTTACAGAAACAGTACAGTACACATCTGTTTACAGGAAATTGGTTGTTTATATGCGGATGGATAAGACATACTGAAGATAGATTGGTTAAGGTAAGACCTCCAACTACGTCACGCTCCCACTTGAACATAAATCTACATGCAGTCTACCTTAACCAACCTAGCTTTAGTACTGTCCTATCCATCCGCACATAAGCAACCAATTTCCTGTACACAGATGTGTACTGTACTGTTCCTTCAACTGTCGTTCTACGATAAAAAGTTTTTAAATATATTTTACGCATTCATATATTTTAAAAATGGTTATATATGTTTACATTTATATTTTAATTAACTTAATATTTTAAAACTAATTTGCAATAGACCAAGGATCCAATAGGAAAGATTCCATTTTCATACATTTTATTTTTTAGCATGTACTTGTATTGTCGGTTTTGTCTGTGTAATTGATACTCTTACAAGAGTCCCTGATGATGATCCCAGAAAGGGATCGAAAGATGTTGGACTAGCTTACAGAGATCGTAATACATAATATCTAAAAAAAATAATAAGAGTTCATTTGTTGGTTGAGTATTGTGTGTAGGATTCAAAGTACTTTGAAGGGTAATTCTCCGAAACGGAATTGATAAAAACTAAGGAAATCGTGACATGTGCCTAATTAACACCAATTAATTTCTACTTTACTCTCAACTACACTGAATTCTATAAACCAAATTTTTCTAGACACATGTCAATCGTTGATCATTGAAATGACAATTGAGAGATGAAACCCGTCAACAGCAATATGAAATGTGTGATATGAAATATTCTCACAGCCGCGCTTCCTTTTAATGCCCATGCACCCACTCCTGTATAATATGTTTTATGTCAAATATGAATTATACTCACAAAAAAGGAATGGGTCACTATATAAACCTCTGTTCTCAATATTCCAGCACAACTGCCTCTAATAACCTTTACGTTTTTACTCGCCTCACCATTACAAATCCGAACATTTAAACCATATATCTGGAACACTGAAACGGGAATGAGACAGACATTCAAGAGCAGTCTATTTTCAACTGACAATTACACCGTAAATTATTTTGATAAAAGAGACCGACACCAGAAAGCAGCCTGAAGAATACAGCAGTTAAGGACGGCTTTGAATGGAGCCAGTGTTGGCAAGACGATGGGCTCAATTTTGAGACATATCAGAATACAACATTCCGATCGTTATAATGCTGAGACACGAAGCAGTAACATTTTAAATGTAACAAATCTGAGTAAATCATAAATACAACCCACATTTTTTCCAATATGAAACCGCTACACTCTATTATACAATATATTCCCTTTGACATTCAAATTTATATTGTATTTTTAAATAATAATTTAAAGGTAACATGCTTAGGGAACAAAATATAACTTGTTGCCTCTAAATTGTGAAACATTTTATTTTCAGTTGAATATTTCTTGACACGTGTGAAGTATATATAATAAATTTGAAGGGGAGGAACTCAGGACAGCATGCGTGTTATATATAGCTGTGTAAAATTCTCTCACAAACCTCAGAGACACAAACGTCCCATAGCACTTCCAAAGATGAGCACTCGTTTCAAAAATTCATTCAATAACACACCATGTTCAGGTTGCGGTTTTCTGTATTATGCCACTGCGTAATCTAGTAGTGTATATATTCCACTATGAGACATAACCTTCTTGTGAAAATACGACCCCAGTTTCCTTAAATTAAATTCCAGATGTTTTTGAATGGTAAGTCTCCCGCTACTACCCTTGTAACCCTGATAAAGGAGCGCTCCGTAGGCATTTAATAGAACGTTGAATGAGACCCACTGCCAATTTTTGTGAGGTCGTAGAGAGAAAAGTGATCATCCCCGCCGGAAAACAAACCCAAAATACCCGGCTGTCCAGTCCGCAGTCTATTCACCATATTAAGTTACCTGTATGTTGGTAGGTAGATACTTACTCATAATGTAGTGTTCCAAGTCATGACACTTCGATCTGCTAAGTCGGTGCCGACTCATAGCTTACATTACAATATAAACCTTCATAGCAGAGAAAAACCTGGTATATCACAAATATTGACATGCAATGTTTTTACGCGAGAAAGGTAGAGAAAAAATTTTAATTTATAATCACATTATTTTCCTAAGGAACAAATTAAATCAACTTTCTTCTTACGTACAATATCACGTCCCATCCAGAACAGGACAAATTAAAGTCCATTATTCTACTATATATTTACAGTATATAATTAGCTACATGTTTTGGCGCAAAGCGCCATTTTTCACTCTTTCAAACATTAAAGAAAAAGAAGCTACTGTTACAAGTGTTTTGCAACTTTGTCACAGAGTATGCCTTTTCTGTAAACATAAAGAAGACTGTTGATATGATTTAATAAGAACGGTGAACATATAATAAAAGTATAATTTAAGGAATCTAAAATCAGGATGAGGTACTTCGTATTATAAATAAATTTAAGAAACCGAAGTCAGAATGAAATATTTTGTATATAGATAACTAATCACTATTTCATAATATGATGCGTGCTTCACATAATTATTAAACAGAACATTCGTAAATATTTATTTATAATGAATGTAAGGAATTAATAATCTTTCCCATAAATCTGAAAATGTTTTATTCATTTGTCATTTAAGACAAATAAAAATGGAAGTTCACACACAAAAAGAGATATCTAATTCAATTCGTTAAAACATTTATTGATTTTGGATATAGGAACATTGTTGACATAAAGCTACCAGAAATTGTGCAGAAAAGGATTGTTGCTTATCGATGTTGACTTCTATCCATCACATATCAAAGGTAATTTCCAATGCAATAAAGACTAACAAGTGAATTTAACATCCCTTTCTAAGTGTGCTCTACATATTATAATCAGATACTCTGTCTTTTTAGAATGAACGTGCAAATAAAGCAATAACCACCCTAAAAGAAAAATTATTTTCTTCGCCGCCATTTGTAGACATATAATACAAACTATTAGTGATACTTTATCCAATGTCGGCCATAAGCTTTTTACGATATATGACGTAAGAGGCAGAGAAGAAGCCAATTAAGTATGTTGAACTGCAAAGCACACGTGTTACATGTGCTCCATACTACTCACTTTATATCATCACCTTACATATCGCTGACAGAATATTTGCCTGGCTGCCTTTTTGGATCGAAATTCAAAAGAACGTGATAAATACAGACTCTACATAGGCTAAGCAGATCTGACTGGCCTTTGAATGTATAACAATAGCTGATAATAATTTATTATCTTTAAATCTTTCAGAGAGAAAAATAACGTCTCGCCTTATAAACTGGTTTGAATTAATGATAGAGATACGAGTACTATTGCTTTGATAATTTATAAGGGATTTAAAATTTATCTAAACCCATTACAGTATTTGATTCACAGAATAAGGGATCTAGGCTACATCCTTAAACAAATTTATGCTACAAATTCCTCTTAAAATATTTCTACTTCCTCTACGTGTAATTAGATAATCCGTCGAATTTCTATTTATCAGGTATCGAAATGCATTTGTTATGATGCAGAACTGCAGCACAAGTGTGACTGAAAAGCTCTCCAATGTCTTGTTACAGCAAGAGGATTTACGTAATATGAAGGAAATTTCCTTACAATTTTCATACTTTTGTAACATCCCGAAATGCTTTACATAAGCTTCTAATGTGGAGGATTGAACAAGAGAATGAACCATTGATTCAGCTATCTGAGTATAATTCTTTCTGAATGAACAACATTCCTTATGAATTGTGAATTCGACTAATCAAAATAATGTGAGATCAAAGTTTAGTCAGAATATCAGGAAAATAGAGACCTCTTTTAGCCTTATTGTACAGTAAGCCCTACGAGATCAGTAAGCTAATGTACTGTGTTTTAACTCGGTACCATAAATGACTATGTGAATATGATGTTCCTAACCTACTAAATTCTCCCCCACACATATTGGCACCAAGTTCAATTAAACTGCTTATTAAAACGACATTATAAAACCGAAATTAGTTATCACTCTCTATTTTACCTGCGCCGAATAACACACCGTAATTATGTTTATATTTCCTGCAAATTACTTAATATTCACGTTAATGTTTTATTTTGTTTACCGTTTCGACACAAATAAGCCATGGTTTTCTTTATCATCCCTGTGGCCTTTTGCGGCCTCTTTGGCAGGCAGTCTCTACTCCTTTAACTCGTGTGTGTGTGTGTATATATGATACGTCGTCGCCACTTGCAATTTTCTCATTTTTGGCAGTTGGGCCCATAACATCGGGAATGCATGGCATTGTCATCCGGTATGTCATTCAGTATAAGACTGTTTGACCTTTCTCTCACTCTTACAAGAGGCACAGTATTTAACTGTACCTACCAAGTGATTTAACCTCCAAACTCCCTGATTTTTCCACGAAGAGACATCATTAAATTCGTCAAAACAAATTATAATCATTTCCCTAACTGGTGTAACCAATTCTTCCTTACAATGAAGGTCCAGGGTACGCTCTTTCTGGTAGGACCTAATTTTTGAAGTACTGTTACTGATATCTTTGTACTTGCTGTATAAACAATATGTGGCGCTGTATTGGGTCAGGTCGGATTCTTAATTTTTTAATTAAATACACTTTTTCTGCAGATTTGATAAAATGCACCTATAAGGTAAAATGTAAAGCAATCCCATTACAGGCCTGGACAGGCCCTTAGGGTTCCAGGAGTTTGAGGCTCCCAGATTTCTAGACAATCGGCACATGAAGGTGGTAAGGTTGTTAGCCCTAAGCACCGGCCGCCTTTACCCCCCAGGAAATATTCCTGGTACTCTTTTCTGTTAGAGGCTGAGTCGACCCCATGGCCATAGTGCGACCGAAACATTTATGTCAAGGAAAAAGTTTCAATGACACCATCGGGAATCGAACCCGCGACGTTCCATTTTGTAGCGTAGTGGGCTCAACAACCTGCGCCACCGCGCACCCCAAAAATGTACCTATACCTAGGTATATTTAGTTTAATGTCACTCATTTTCATAAAAAGTTTGTAGAAAATTTGTTAATTCTGAAACAGTAACTAATAGAAATATGTTACACGGAGTTCATTTACTTGCTATCAACATCAAAGTATTCTCATGGTAAGCAAAGGGAAATCATAAAATGCCAAAGTTAATGTTCGAATTGCAATGAAACCTTGTAGGTTTCATAGCCGAAATTACTTTAAAGGTAACAAAACCACCCAGCATGTGAGAATTTTCTTTTTTCTCAATAATTATACACAAAAACAGAGAGAGTATGAACACTTTTTTCTGAGACTGAGTTTAGACAATACTCAGGACAAATGAAAGGATTTAACTGTGGTGTAAAAATGATAACGCTGCGAATTTGACCAATATTTACAAAATACTTTATAGTTTAATTGACATGTTTCTAATTAAAAGAAAGAGATAAACAGAGGTGGTTCAATCGACAATGTATCAAGTGTGAGTCTTTATTAGTGTGGCATAGGGTGAGTAGCGAGTGTGTGTAACGATTTGAAATACGCAAAGGAGAAATGATTGCAATCCGGGGAATATCGTGGAATCTACCTAGCCATGATTATAATGGACATAAACCTCAGTTTCATATAAGTATCACCGTGCATCTTTATGAATTAATAAATTTTATAACCAAATGATACATAATTGAACTACTTTTATTGTAGCATCTTTATTGTTATACACCCCTACATATGTTTTGGACCTCAATCATATTACATAAGTGCTGTATGTCCCTTGACAACATGTATTTGACTTAGTGGCTTTTACGAATGAGACCCCCTGAGGATGGACTGAGGTCTGAAACATATGTAGGGGCGTATAATAATATAGACGCTACAATAAAAGTGGTTCAAATGTGTATCAGTTGGTTATAAAATTTATTAATAAACCTCAGTATTTATAAGCAGTCCTGACCGGAACCTGAATAGGAAACTTCACGATTACGAGTCCGACATTACTGCTTGATATAACCTGTGAGAGGTCTGAAGTTCTCGTGGCAGTGATTATGTATAAAATCTATTTTGGTTTGTGAGGTCATGTAAGTTATTTTGGTAGATATGTATAAACATTTTGAGGAAACCTGTTGTCTCCATTTTTAAAGTAATATATGAGGCAACTTATTCGCCAGAAACGTTTCTAATTATCCACCAGACTATATGATATTACACTCCAGAACACCTTAATCTGAGTGATATAATCTGCTTCATGCGAGTCGCTCTTTTCCTGGCGAAGTGAAACTCAAAATGTTAAAGTTTAGTGGTGTAAATATTTACCAAATATTTTAACATTGAAAAACTCTACATTTTGAAATTATGTGTTTTGTGGACACCGATTACTTCTATAACTTACATTAACAGATTGGTCATTATAATAAACAAGGAGTGTTTTCTGTAAAATATGACTTGAAAGCAGTCAGTCTTCAAAGCGTTAATAATTTATATCAATTATTTTATTCATGCGTGCAAAAAATAAAGATATCTGGTAGTAAATAGCTGTTCACTGATCGAGTATATTCAGGACTGGTAACTGAAGGACTCTAATTTTAAAAACGAGGAACTTCGTGGCTTGCAACTTTATCGCGTGACTTTTAAATCAAGAAGATTAAGTTGCTCAAAATACGAGAACAAGAAACTGTGAGCAGAAATTATTAATAGAAAAATGTTATTTGGAAGGGCAGTTTTAAAAAAAGGCAACCCTATAAATTTACGTCTGGAAGAAGAAGACCTTATAAACATAAAGGTTTCTCAACTGACGAGCAGACAGACTGAAATTCAGAACGCTTTATCCATTTCACTAAAATTGTTTACTCATATTTGCATTATGGCAATATCAAAAACAGCTAGTAATGGATATCCTGCCCATATGTACGTATTATAATTCACCCACAAGTCTCACTCTAAAAACAGAAGTGTGAAATGAGGGTAACATGTAGGCTTAATGAACACAGTTTTATTGCACAGCTGGTAAATGTGAACTTTGAAATCAAAGACATTAACATGTGCAACTTTCTCACTGCTCTCTCGATATTTGCTCTTTGCTTTCCTACCAAAACGGGTGCTTACAAATCACTGAACGACACACTCTGTACTTGCAAATGTGTTAATCACACAGTATAAGTATTTTTTCCTGAAGATAAACCAACCGCCTATCGGAAAGGAAAGTACAAACAATGTTTGTAGGTTTTTTATAATAAGGATAAAAATTTATAAATAAAGTGCCTCATAGAATATTATAAAATACGTATGTTGATGTAGAACCTTCAGGGCCATGTAGGAATAGACACTACTTGATCGAGAATCGTACTAGAGTCCATCTTTGTTAAACGTTCTGGACGTACTGATAAAATAATTTAGGAAGCCATGTGATCTCACACACAGAACTGAAAGAGTCACGCATGCCACACCACACTATTATTTTGTCTAATACAACTTTTTACATTGTAACTGTTGTTGTTGTGCTGTTACGATCACTCTGATAAACAGCATCGCCTTCTTCGTATTTAAGGCCCTGATTTTTTTAAGCCTTCTGTGTAGCCATATGCTTCCAAAATTTGTGTCTGAGAACAAAATAAAAGTAATTCAATTCCATACGTATTACCTTAAAAAACTGTTTCTACCTACAACAAACTTGCACATTTAGCCATAAACTTCAATTTCCCCACTCGCAGTTCATTTCACTTCAATAAACAAGTATAAAAGAGTACTGAGAGCCCATAAAGATTATAAGTGTTCAACTGAGGAAAGGGTTTTCGAAAACGTGTCATACAGAAGACTTTGTAATCACGTCCTGAATTACTATAGGCCGAAAGTAAGACAACTTACACACTGGAATAACTTGCACGCTGTAATAAGTGATAGCCATGAAAAAGAATAAGTGTGGTTTTCTGTGAATTATTTATATTGAATCCATTAAATATACAGTTTGTTGAGAAGCTTGTTGAGATGCTTGATGTGACAAGATATTTCTGCCTTTTTTGGAACCTGAAAATTCGTTGCCATATTCGCCAAATTCTGCAATGTTGCTGTCACGATCTAGTATAAATCATTCCGTACCCCCACACCTAAATTATGTGTATTAAATTTCATGCTATCCTCTCATATTCTACGGTTTCTCCCACCCTGTCTCTTTCCTTGAAGTCCTCCTAACAGGATAGCCTACCCATCTTGTAGTAAATGACGTGATAAGCCAAACACCTATTATCTGAAGGATAGGCCCTCACATGTGGACGTCTTTCAGCATATAAAAGCCTTTCATATTTTTCTCGTCATTAGACGCTATACAATTAATGTATTATGTATAGCGTCATTAAAAATAAAGACACTGTAATGCACAACTGATAATAAATTTTAAGTCGCCTGTAGATTTTAATCAATATAACGGTGCTCTAAATTGCGCCTATTGCCATGTCTATTTCATTTGCTGTTTTCTCGTCGATGAAATCTGTGAAGCAGTTAGTTTAGTACAGGGAAGCTGGAAGTTGAAACACTTGTGACCTACGGTATAGGAAGGTGTTTAGCTTCCTGTTTAGTATTAATGTGGTTATCTTTAAGAACAAGCTTCTGAAGTTCGTTAAGTAATGCGGACCCAAGTTAGCTCTGAACTTCTTGGGCTTGGTATTATCTAGATTTAGGAAAGTTGGTGTTAGAAGGGAAAGGCATATGACGTTGACTCTGGACCACGAAATTCGCTGCGTTCACGGCTTGCCGCATACATGGCGTGATTTTGTACCACACTTACCTTATTGGACCTCTAAGCACGATGGTAAGCCCAGTGCAATAATTCAATAATTCGTGGAATGAAAAAGAACTAGGGAAGTGTTACTGTTATAGAAAGTCAAAGCACTTTTCTTAAAAATTGTCAGACTTAAATATTTGTTATCAGATTTCCCACGATTTCAGAAGAAAGGGATTTAGGAAGAAGTTTACTCACGGCGAAACTAAAGGCTCAAAGCCTAGGTTAATAAGCATATTTGAGGTATAATTTAAGATTTTCTAAGATAGTATCTGAAGAAGAATGCTAAACACTATTTCTTTAGAAACAATCCATGTCTCTGTTTGTTTCTTAAAATAAACTTTGCTTCCGTCAGTTTAAAAATAAGTAAGTTTGTCTGCTATATTTCACATGATAATAACTTCAGGTGTAATTTATTTAAATTTGTTATTATTAAATTACCAATTATCCAAATGTAATTGCAAAATTACCCTTTTTTGTATGTGTGCCTAGCTTAGCTATGATAGAATAGATCGCATGATGAATTTAATGAACTAGATCTTTAATATTCAGTTCGAAAAATCTGAACCCTTAATACCATTGAATTTGGCAAAACTATATTTGCACAGTTACACATATTTAACTAAAGTAGTATAAGTGGCTTACTTTTCAGCAAGTAATCACAGCATAGCTCAGACAAAATAATCGCTTTTTGCACAAAATTTGTCAATCACATATGCAATGAGCATTAATACTTCGGCTTGGGAGTGCCGACATGATATAAAGTATTTGCACATGATTTAAGCTGTGAAATCGCAGATAATCATGGCTTACGTGCAACAAGATTTTAGTAAAATAATATTATGTTTGTTCGACTTAAGTTGTAAATGAAAATATGCCTAATTTTTTATACTCCATAATATAAGACCCTCCCTTTCAGTAGACTAATATTAATAAAGTTACCCAACAATAAATATAACATTTAAACGGGTGTTCAAGAAAGGGGTGGCATGTCGGGGTAGTCTAGTTGGTATAGTGAATAGAGTACAAGCTAGATGATCCGTGGTTCAAATCCCGGCATGGAAAATAAATACTTTTCTCTAGACCGGCACTGGGGTCCAAACAACCCACAATACAATCGACACTGGGGGCCCTTTCCCCAAGGAAACTGCTAGAGTCGTGAGGTTATTACCATCCTCCATCTAGATCCGAGATTCAAGAATGAGTAGACGTATATCATTCATGATTTTAACACTGTAATACTTATATGCAACACGTATTGTGTCTTAATTACTAATTGAGATCACAATCTATCAACACATAAATTAAGCACGCAATCTGAATTTATTTTATACATAATATGAGCCTGAAGATGACCCAAATTTGGGCCGATATATTTTGTCATATTCTCTAAAATCTAAAGAGTAATATTAATAAACAGTTTTGTCGAAGATAATTACATATTATTCTGTAACAGTAATTACAATAGCTTATCCGTTTCACGGTGTGAGACTGAAGATGACGTAGACGTAAGCAGCCGAAACTTAATATCGTTAAATTTAATGTTCATAGAAGGCAAACGATACAAGAACAAATTATTGATGGTCGTCATAGAAGTTTAATCCTTTCACAAATTGCACATCGTCAATAACTCGTGTAGGCATTCACTCTTTTGATACATAATCTTAATTTGACTCATTGTTATTAACCACAAATAAAAGAATCCCTCTATTCTCTGTCCACACGGAGGAAACTTTTTCCCTTTTATTACCCTTTCACTTTTTCTTTTCCTTTTCCTTTTTTCTAACCCCCCTTCTCACCCCTTGCCCCAGATGTCTTTTAGGTATTTACAGGAGTTGAAATCTTCCCCAAGCAGGGTGACATATTTCAGAACACAGCGAGTGCTTTGCTTCTACCACCATTTTCTTTCAGTAACTGACAGACATGATTAACCTCTCATTCAGTCTTAATATTCCGTTAGACGTTGGAAAGACACCGTTTAATTCAGCTAAGCGAGAGTGTTCGCGTGGACAGAGGGGTACAACACGGACTTAAAAATGTGGGTCTAAGAAAAATATTTAGCTACATTATAGCGTCGCAATGACTATTACGAGGTTTTAATATATTTCCGTAGTACTTTCGGCCAAGTTCTTGAAGAGTATTTAAAAATGGTCAAGAAATTTTCTACACATACGATTCCATAAGTACTCTCTAAGCAATTCATATGCATCATTTAAATTCATTGAAGTGCTTATTCACAAACAATACATGTTTTGCAGTTGGTGTTTTGTAGTTGCATTAACGAAAGGTAAAAAATGTATAGTAATTTTGTAAAAAGTGACTTCAGATTTTGCTTTAAGCTCTAGAAAAATGAGCGATAGAAAAGAGAATTGTTTGATATTTATTACGTTTGACGATTGCGAATCCTATTTAGTTTTTAGAGTCTTCCTTATAATGACTTTCGAGAGCATATTGGCTTCAGTTGTCGCTCTTCTGAGATGTTGTTCGACGCACGTTACTATTTGGTTACCGACGTTTCGGGAAATTTATTTTGTCCCAAGTCTTCCATAATCAACTAAACCCAAGCCGCGGAACAGCCCAGAAGAGCGAAGACCTCAGCTTCAACTCGCCGAAAGCCCGAAATCACGCACATTGTCTTTACTGTAAGCACCTTCCAGCTTGAACAGCGGAAAATTCTACTTGTTTTCCATACAGCCCATTTGGGTGACCCTAGGGTCCCTACAATAAACATTTATCTCTTATTTATGGTAGTTGAAAAGCGGTGCTTTTCTGCTGGGTAGGAAGTAAACTATGAATTGTAATATACATAAATTTTCATTTTTCAAAAGGCTAAAATTGCCTTACAATCCCAAATACATTTGTACCCGCACACACAGTCAGTGAATGGTGTCACTTCCCGCATATACGACGGTGTTGCCTTTACCTCCCTCTGGCTTCCCCATTTGACTTGCTCTTAGTACTGTTTAGTGATGTTTAAAGCCAGGGAATGTATAATATTACACCTTACAAATGTTTGAAAATATTTGATAGATGAAACTGTATCAGTACTGCTGCACTCTGCAGTAAAAACAGTCTTCGTAGATTTTCGTTTGGTCTACTGACACCTTCATATTATCTTCAGCGTGATCAGCATTTCTAATTACAGCTGTAACTCAAAATTACAGCGCCAGAAGTGTAACTGAAACTTGAATGGTTGAAATACAATATTTTGCTGGAATAATATATTCAATAACACATATATACACACAAAGATACATACATACATACGTACGTACGAATACATATATACATACGTACACACTTATGTACAAACATAAATATACATACATATATAGACACACACATATACACATATATACTACATACATACACACATTACATACATATATACATAGGTACTACGTACGTGCATACGTACATAGGCACGTGAATACGTACATATGTACGTGAATACGTACACACATATATACAGACATACATATACATGTATACATATACATACATACATACATACATACATACATACATATACATACATACATAAAATAATGGTTAGCTTTGTCTGTCCAATTACTGTAAGATATGTAAAAAACAGTTTTTTTTCACAAATCCTGGCAGAATGATGAAACTCAACATGCCTTCAATACAGCATAAGCAATATACGTAATTACACATTTGGAACGTTCGCAAAATTGCGAAAAGTCACTATAAGTTTCGTCATGTCTCTCTGTCTGTCCCCATGGAACAAATCTGCTCCCACTAGACGGATTTTCATGAAATTTGATATTTGAGTATTTTTTTAAACTCTGTCGAGAAAATTAACTTTCATTAAAATCCGACAAGAATAATAGGTACTTTACATGAATACCTATGTACATTTATGATATTATCTCCAACATTTCTTCTTTTAATGAGAAATATTTCAGAGAACTATTGCAGAGAAAATCAAATCACACTTTTATGTTCAAAAACTTTCTTCGAAAATTGTGCCGTTTTTTCAGAAAACGTGGAAAAATATGGTAGAGCCAGACAGGTCACAGATGACAATATAATAAGGCGCATGCGCTTTGCATGTTGGATAACTAGGGATACAGACACACACTCAGAATATGCAATACTTTTTTTTTTTGGCAAAAATGGTTACAAGAAAGAGCTTCATTATTATTTTATACTTACATTGCCTTTCTTGTTAAATACTGGCATTAAAGGTTTCGAACAGTAGCTTTTTATCTTTACTAATGACACCGATTCCTATTCGTTTTGTGCAGACGTGAGAATAAGATAATAACGTTGAGCAGGCAATCATTGGACAGTTAAAAGAGAACTTTTTAAATTGAGTGTCATAATTGTTACCATTAATAATATTTTCTTCAGGACTTATAAGACAGTATTTCCCTCAACTCCGAAAAAGTGTTGCTCATTTTATTTGTACAATAAAAAAGAAATCAGTGACAAAATGCTTTTTAAAGAAGAGTTATTTGAAAACATCATTCCATTTTCAAAAATAAAATATATCTAAAATATTCTATTGTAATCTTCCTGTAAAAACTCAACTTTTACCTCGGGTGCTAACAGAACAGTTCAAACGGTTTGCTCAGTAGGCTACTCATAGAATATCATATACAAATTTATTGCTAATATTTTCAGTCTATACTTCCGAATTAACCGAATAATTTCTCCTTTTACGGTTTGTTGATGCGGCTTTAGTGTTTTAGGTAGCAACGATTATTCTACTGGCTCTTCGCTAATTTTCACAAAAAATAATCAATGCTATAATAAATTTGCAAAGCTCTAATAACATATCCGTGTGCTACTATTATATTATCTTCAAAGGAACTTTCAGTTAGAGTACTGAAAGGTTTATTACGCTACTGGAATGTTAACATTAACTTTTCTACTCTGACAGACGTCGGTAGAAATGAATGTTTTGTTGGACTTACCGGTGATGTCGGTGGTGACTGGGCACACGAAGACACCGAGCAGGGGCAGCGCGATAAGCCAGGTGCCGTAACGGCGACGTCTGCGGCCACACATTTCTTCCATGTACATGCTGCGTTTACCACAGTCGCGTGCCACATCACGACTAGGACGCCAGGACTACTCCACCAGCCTATATGCCGCATGGTCCCACTGCTACGCAGGCGCTCCAAGTCGCCTCCCCCACATTACGTGAGTTTTAACAAACAACATTGACCGCCCTTTTGATTTGAAGACGCAGGTGCTCTTGTTTTTTCCTTTGCCTGCAAGTACAGAGTTGCGTTGAACATATAAGAAAGTCTAATTGGGCAAAGAAATTGCGGTCGCTTTGGTACTTTAGCTTACGATTCCTAAGACAGGATGAAAGTAAGTGTTTTTATTTGTAGCATGCTTAACAACAACGCTGTCAGCATCTATTTAGCGTCGAGAAGTAATTATTGGAAAGATGGGGAACGAAGCTGTCGTGGAAGGTTTGAAGTGATCTCGTGGTCTTTGCTTGGAGGGATTGATTATAACCGAGGGTAAATACAAGTGAGAAGAGCCAAGAAACGATAGTATAAGTACTGGGAAAGAAAGACCTAAAGAGAGAGAGAGAGAGAAGAGGAAATTCCACACATTGATACTAACCATTCATGCAACATTACAACTATTTTCAAATTTTATAGAGTCGGAATTCGTCCAGCCATCCGTGCAGCCTTTACTTTTCTTAACATGAAAAACTAAAAACATTTCAGATCACGTCAAAGTAGTAACAGGTCTTCGTTTCCAGGAAATCTGTTTTGTAAAGATAAAAGTGACTAATTGTTCTGACCTTTCGTCTATATGTTATTTCATTTTTAACTGGGGGAGATGAGATAGCACATTGTTTTTCAAACTAACTGATATCATTGCTATGTAAAATCGGTATTCGCTCCATGAGAAACGAAAATAAATAATGAGGTACCGTACAGTATTTAGACCCATTACAACAAAGGTTTCAGATGTTATAAGTGTTGCTGCTTGTCAAGAACCAGTTTTCGCATCTTCACATTATATAGGATAAGTACCACATGTTTTTTATTACTGTAAAGGAAACAAAATCGTTAAAATTAGAAGAATAATTAAATTTTAAAAAACAGGTAAACAAAATTGCCAAATGTTCATACAGAACTTGTGATCTCCCGGTTTAACTTCAGTTTGAATAGGTATGTTTTTGTGATATAAAAACTTGTAATAAAATGATGGGGAAAGTTAGGTAGGTGGAAATTTTAAAAATTTAAAAAAATTTAAAAATTTTATTTGTTCTAAATCTTAATAGAATTTTCTCACTTTATGTGTATGTAGAGAAATGAAAACTCACGCGTGTTCCAGGAAGGCTGCTGTATCTTACGTGTCTTATCCACTACTTAGTGAAAGTCAGTAGGAGTTGGCAATGGAATGGCCGTAGCGTTATATAGACTAATGATGCTAAACTACAGTTTCGAAAATTTTATTGAAACTTAATATGGATATATCATTTACTTGATTGATTTTATGGTTTATTGACATGCAGCAACACGTTTAAAAGTTAAGAGTTCTTTTACTATCAATACAGAAATCTTAGAATAAAGTATGACTTTTATACGTACAAATATTTGATAAATTTAAAGGACGGCAAAGTTATACAAAATAGAACTCTTAATAATTTTAAGGAAATTATATTTTAATAATGTAAATTACCTTCTTTGTTTACTTAATATTTAAATAGAATCTTAATATATTTGCTGATGTTACATTTTTACAGTACCATTCTGCACAAAACTTTGCATCCATGCACATTAGTTACTTAAGCCATATTCACTATGTATCCACGCATTTAAACTAGACCTTTTTCCAACGACAATAAAGGGTGATGCATGTAGAGCAAAGCAAAGAATTCCTGCTCACTTCCTAATCTTATTCAGTTTTTATCCTCTTCTTAATTACTATTATTCCACTATCTGGAACAATAGCCAAGATACTAAATTTCATATTTAGTGTCCGTAAAGGAGAGGCCTCTTCCCAAAATAACTTTCTTTTTATGAATTTCTACGACTACCTGATGATGACCTATAAATTGGCCGAAACATGTTGCAGTAAATATATTGAATACGTGATATTCTTAGTATTGTGTTACTCGGAACATCTAATCGATATAATTCAATTTTATTGCCAACTTCAAATATGTTCTAAAAAGTTGGTAAACATAACTTTCCCTACTTCCAACAAGATTTATATATATATATATATATGGTTTGGCTGAATGCAGCTCTAATTTGCTTAATAAGGAAAAGCACAGAATTTTATTATTGCATTTTGCTGTTATAAACGGAATAAGAGATGCAAATCGAAAATATTCTTGCTTAAAAAAAATAAGTTCATAATAGCTCCCTCGCTTACTCCTGTTTGGGGCACTCGCTTAATAGGACAGAAGTTACAGTTCTTTCCTATCAATGGTAATGCATCTTCTTGCGTAATCATCAAACGTATCAAAAGTAGATGTTTAAATGGAAAGAGTTACAGTGAATGAAGCTGAGTGGTGAAAGGTATTTTATTTCTTGGGAGATGTTCTCTTTTCAAAAGAATTAAATTTTCCCGTAAGTAAAACTGACTGATAGCTGTAATAATGATGTGTTAATAATGCAATAATATTAATCAAGGAATACTTTATTACTTGCTGATTTTGAACTGACTGTCCAAGAATCTTAGTTTGTTTACTTCCAAACATAGTATTAAAGCAGCCAGAGAACAAAATTTCTAACAGAATGCATGGCAATAAATGGCTAGTACCTTTGATATATTCATCATTTCTTCCTACAAAAAAGTTTCGGAACGTGGATCTGTTTGCGTGACCAAGCTTTGTTGCGGGAAGGAATTCCTAATCTGTTGTGCCTGTCTGATGTGGCTAGGCTGAAACCCTCGTCAAGGGCTTGAGGAACGGACGATGACGAAAACACGAAACGTTGTAGTTGGGAGTACAAAAGATGACGGATATTATGCAAAATATTATAAAATTATTAACATTAATACAGCTCTATTACTGCCTTCTAGGTGAAATCAGAGGTTTACAACGTTGTTACGGCTTGTGTTAAATAGCGTGGTCCTCCGCACACATTTCCAAAGGTTTTTGGGTTAATTTCCTTTCTAGGTAAGTATGTCATAATCATCACCATTATGCTGTTTTGTATTTTTAATTTTATGCGTGTTCAATAGCTACTGTGATGTACCGATTGCTATAACTCTTCCTGAACAAAAAGACTTACCTAGGAAATTTTCTTTTTTAATGGAAACAATAATATTTAAGCCCATCAGCCAGCTGTACCAAACCTACGCCTGTATTAAACCAGATATTAAGTTTTTAGAAGTAATACTGGTTTCTTGGAGGACACATTTAGTTGTTGAGATGTCATATTCTTCTGCATTATTTTCTTCTTTACAGTGTATTGGATGTGCTTACGTGTCTTACAGTATAGCTAGTAACAAGCACACCAAAGAATAAATTAATTTAAATATAGTTGTAGTTTTTAAAACTTTTTATTTATTTTTCCCAAATAAGAAGAATTGCAGTTTTCCATCTAATCGATTTCTTTACAAACACGTTTGAGCATTTCGCAGAGAAAAACAGAGTGAAATTTATGCCACTGAACCAAAAACACATGAACATATAGAAAGGGTTCTGACAAATCCGTCTGTTTTTCACAGGTAACAAAAACAGTCGCGCCCATAACTTTGTGGCGTAAATAAAGCCTAGAGTAAAGTCTGATTCATTAACGCACCTGTATTTAATCTATCCCTTTTATTATCATATCTACATAATATTCTGTAGATAATCACACAATGCATTCGCATAGCTTACCCTATCATAACGAACACAAAATAACTTCCATTTAACAAACTAGTAAAGTCATCCTCTTGATTATATTACTGTCAACACCAGCTTCCAATCAGATTCGAGGCACACAATGTACGAGAATTAGTCGAGGACGAACGTGTTGTTTAGCGCTGTCATATTCGTCAACTGTCCAGATTAATTTGAAATGGATAAGAGTAAAGCTTTGTATATCCATGGATTACTGCCAATTAATTTGTGCTATGGGCTGGATCATTATGTGTTATATCAATTCATATTACGTTCAGACCTGCTAGCAATGGACTACTACGTAATCTTCACATGAAACCTTGTTCCCTAAATTAAATTTTAATGCAAATATTAAAGACGTATAATACAACAAAAGCTCATGAACTGAAATACTTAATAACAGGATGAATACAAATGTCAGTTAGCGAAATATTTGTCAAGTGAGCATTTATATGGAAGTATTGGAAAGAAGTAACGATAAAACAGCACAGCTTTTGATAGGCGATCTTTACACTAGCAGAAGATGAACAACTTTCACAAAAATATACCACTTACGACAGCCTACAAAAATTAAGCCTGTCGAGCCCATTACCTCATAAAAGATTCTTTGAAATATTTCGTGATTTTCTGTCCTATTTAATATGGGAAAGTCAATGTGTACTCAGAATTCGACTAAGAGGGCGATTCTAATAATTTGTGGGTCAACGGATTTGAAATGCATCTGACTTCAAAGACGCTCTCTTCTACTAATGATAGGAGACAGAGTATCTTTACTAACATGTATCTTCCTTCCTTTCCTCATTCTTCCTCTGTGTAACAAAAACTTATTTAAAATGCACCATGACACATTCCTTCCACAACCCTCCATATTCAAGACCAACAATCGCGCTACCACACCACTTTCCACTCTGTCTAGGCTCAGCATGTTGACAGACATTGCCACAAAATAAAGATATAAACCTGAGAACAGTACGCTGGAAGGCTACAGTGTCTGTGTAGCCTTTATTATGTGTTTCCTCAAAGGCAACAAAGAATTCGAAAGTTAAGGAAGGTGACATAAAAATGAAATTCTCAGAGGTAAAAGACCCTGCAAGTATATAATTTAAAATAAATTCAAAAGCAACAAATTTGCACAAATACCACTGTAAAATTCACACATAATATTTCTAAAAGGCAGACACGCTGTTCTCAATCTATAACGCTACATATATGCTTGTATAATATAGCAGGTCAAGATTAGTTCATGCCTTACGGTGGGTTTATAGTGCTTCATATATGAAAACCCTGTATAATTTATTTCTTAGTGATAAGTGTATGAATTTCAATCACTTTCAAATATAAAAGAAAACGTGCTAGAACCCTGAGCCGATGATCACAGTCCTTCATTTCACACTCATATCTCTTCCTATGTCCTAAGAAATTCGTAAATTAATTTATAAATTTAAATTTTTGTAAACCGCTTTGCTTTATACATATATGTATTTTCCATTGTGAATACTTTCATTATGCAAAAGTACGTCGTTTCTAAAGTCTGAAACTTATAAATAGTAATAATAATAAAATAATAATAATAGTACATTACGCTGGAAGTATTTGCAGTTGTATATTAATTATACTCAGCACTCTGCTGACATAACCAGTGACATATTGACGAGCCAATTAAGAGCGGGAAAAAATTGGCAATTATCTTGGTATATGCTTTGTTATAATTCAGTCGCTGTGAACTGGAAATTGCACTCCTGTTAGGGTGTATAAAATGCTCTAATTGTATTTCAACTTTGTACATGAACAGAGAAGAGAAAGAACATATAGTCAATACACTAAAAAGAGGAAGTACACGTAAAAGTCTCATGGTATGCTCAGAGTCTCATTAGTTTTTTGTGAAGTTGAGTGAACTATTTCACATCTCATACTGATTTAGTGGATACGTTAGGAGGATATAAGAAAGATAGATAATCGTGAGTGATTTTTTTATAATTTCGTATTCACTTTTGTATTTTTAGGCCACGTCTCTTTTTTAGCAGTAGGCCTAATGTCCATTGACATAAAATCGAAGAACCTCTAAATATGCATAATTCTTGTTAGTTAGTTAGAATGTGCGACAATTATTTTAGGGGGTACATCACTATTTTGGTACGTCTTTATAATAAATAAATTTAAAATAACTTTAAATTAAAGTATGTAAAAGTAAAGTTAGAGTGAATCGTAGTGAATACATGAAATGGATTGAACTTGGTCGGGCTAATATCTTTTAGTGGGTTCAGTGCAGGATGTGTTCTAAACTAATGTTTTGTCACAATAATTTCATTTACGTAGTAATGTACAGTCTTATATAGCTTGGAATGTTCGTGCATTCGACACAAATTTTAAAAATCAGAAACTTTTGCCTAAACCCAGTGAAATTATTCAGTGTCTTTTGTAAGTACTTCCAACATATTAATGACTTAAGCACATGCATTCAAATTTAAAACTATCAGTACTTTAATTTGAAGGTATTGACACGTATTTATTAAATTCTAATAAAACAACTTTATGTGTAAAGTTTAACGACGTACTCATATATAATAACACGCTCCGGTGTGTAGGTCAAATCACGAATACTTAACAGTGACAATACGACTGTTGATGCAGAGAGATCGTGAGTGATATTCGCAAGTAATGGAAAAATCAGTTGTACAGGTGCATTTCATTGGCCTTCACATCAGTCTTCCTGATCTTTTCAGCTTATTTTGCAGGTTATATAGAAACTCAAGCAAAAATTCATTGCTCAAACTTAATTCAACAAAATAATCTCCAACTTGCAGTAGAAGCGTAATAGAGAAGTGCGTAACAAATATATCGAAGTGGAATTTTACTACTTATCACATAACACTGAAAAACACCCTGAGTGGAACAGAAGTTTTTGTTTAACGACACTGTCGACTCCTAAGTTTACTTCTATAGCGTGTCTGGTAGACTACTAAAGTGTGAGGAATGACTATCAGGGCAATATTTCTGACAGGGAAAAAATCGAGGTTCTAAGAGAAAAACCTGTCCCACTGCCACAAATTTCACCACGGTTCTCCACGGAAGGAACTAGAATCGAACCACGTATAAAATGCTACGTCCATTTAGGAATTAATATTTTACTTGTAACACCGGTGTTAATATTGCTAATAATGTTCATATTACAGACGTCGTTAATGGGCACCAACACGGAATTTGATCACCGAAATATATGCGTATGGATTGTTATATATTACAATGTAACACGAGTGAACTCATTTTAAATTTGAATTGAACTCAATCAAATTCCTTCAAAACTCAATGTTTAACATGAGATAAAGCTGTATTTTTTCCCACATATGGTATTCAAATATCTTCAAAACGTTCTCAAAATTAGCAGCCATTATTTCTGTATAAAACTTTAACCGCTTGTTTTCCTATTGGAAGCTTATCGTGTCTTTGTGAACCTAAAAATTTTTATAAATAACTTATATTACTTATATTCTACAGAGTGTCCAAACTCCACTTTTTTCGGTCTTTAAATATTTAAGCATGGCCTGTATTTCACCGTATTTCTCTGAAGTCGCAAACAGACAAAACTAAACTCCTTGCAACTAAAGCTAATATTCTCGTCTTGTGTGAGTCCCACTAAACTTTTACTGGAATTGAAGAAAGGAATAAATTTACAGCATTATTTTTATGAATGTAACATATTTTGTTTAGGTTGTAACAAGGTATGTCCCTTTCAAAAACTCTACGCACTACACAGTAGTAGATAATTAGACTTCTTTAAAATAAATTACAAATAATCGCATGCAATTGATGATTCTCTAAGGTTTACCTTGAAGCATTTTGATCAAATGAAACACGAGTGTAAGACGTATGGCCTATTTCTGATCACTGTTGTGACATTCTATAATGGGCTGTCTTACACGTTCAGGTTTATCATTGTTACATTAAAAGAAGAAAATAAGAAACTAGAAACACGTGAATATGGTGCCTTTGATTTTGAGATGGTTAATAAAATATAACTCAAGCCTTGAAGCTGGTACCTGATTTAGAATCTAATAATTTCTTATCTAGTTAAGGAAACCGCATAATTTACGGAAACCGATAATATATTTCTGTATTCACAAGAGCCAGCCAATTCTCTCTAAACTGATCCAGATGAATCAAGTCCAAGCCTATCCATGTCAGTTGCCTAAATTACATTTTAATATTATTCTCCCATTTACTCCTAGGTTTTCCAAGTGGTCTCTTTATTCGGGTTTCCATACCAAAATTCTGCTTGCATTTATCTTCCCTTCAACTAAGAAATAATGACAATCTTATCCTGCTTGGCTTTATTGCCCCCATTACTAATCCATACTGGGTAGCAAAACTACATAAAATGTACTATCAACTTACATGACAGTATCAGTTCATTCATCAGAAAAATATACTCGAGAAATATTTCCTAAATTTCCTTTCACTCTAGTTCTAGCATTTGTTATGAAGGTTATGATGCTTCATATTTCTTGGAAAAATTAAAATTGGTTTACCCGGGGTGACAATAAAGATATTAAATTTGATGCTCAAATTCCTTCATTCCTACAGAAACTAAGGCAATTCTCAGAATCCAGGGACTATTGAAAAGATAATTATTTACTTATGACCGCACATGAAGAGAGTAATGTTGTCAGCGTCTTCTCTAAAATACCCCCAGCTGGTGGGTTATTCTTGCCCGATAGACCCTCCTCCTCCTACAGAGAGAGGAAAGCAGGCAAACAATTGAAACATTTAATAGCTTATTTTCATCTCGTGAGTAGGAAGAGGTACTGTGTTGTACAAAGCAAAATTTATTGAAAAAACTGCAAAATATTGTTCACCTTTACAGGATTCTGACAGTGGTATATTGCAATTAGTTTCTGTCGCTTTGTGGACCCTGGCATTTACCTCAAACTTCTTATTTCACAACGTTTCGAAAACTGGTTTTATTTGTGTCTTCATGTGGAAAAGAGGTAATGATACTAATCTTATTGGTATAGATCTAATTTTCGAAATGTTGTGGCGTAAGACATCCAAGAAAATGGACAATTTCCGAAGCGTTATTCAAGCTTATTGATAAAGTGAAACAAATATTTTGTCTACAGACTTTTCCTCATAACAAGCACCGATTATTTCGCTAAATGGAATTGACCGGTTGCTCATTGTCTTCGAAGGTCAATGCTGAGAGGTAGAAACTGAAACCTTTTACATACAATTTAGAGAAATGTTATTGCCGAAGATGTAAATCTCTTTGACACTCATTTTATGGACGGTGGTCCTCATTCCATGTGAAGGAGATAAAAATGCTTTATGAATATCAGTATCACAATTCTTTCAAAAAATCCCATTGTTTTCCTACGTGTTTGAAATTTGGCTTTAGTTGTTGGGAAAGGCAGGAAATTGAGTAGCAAGGCTGTTCCTAAAAGACACCCAGAAATGTTGCAACAGGAATTTCACAGCGTAACGTGCCTCACCTTCCCTCCCTATTTCTGCTCTTACTAGTCTATAAATCATCTCTCGCAAACAGACACTTCATTTGGAAAGGGAAACGCTTTTCTCGCCTAGCCCTTTTGTTCCTCGGAGCGTGAACCTCCTAAAAGCTATTATAATGCCATCCTGTGACTTACAACCTTAACCAAAGACTGATAACCACATTCAAACTGAAGTCAGGGTGAACGAGGCACACTTCACACCATGAGAAAGCTTGACACATGTGCCTTCATTTCAATAAACTATGGCTCTAAGTTACTTCTTTCTCTCTTCCATTCTTAATTCAATTACGTGTGAAAGAGATAATTCATACTAACCACCACTCTTATCATTCAGAACGCTCTATTCTTCTGTTATTGAAGGTTGAGATTTCCTTTCATTTTCTTCTTAGTTCAGTTGAAATTTATTTAATTGTACTCAATTCCTTCTCTTAATCTATTCGCATAGGTTTACCTATTCCTTATTAGGCTTCAGCAGTTATGCGCCCATATGTGTGTATTTTATCCACTATCTCCCTCTGTAATCTAGGATTTTAAAGAAAGTCAAAATCAGAAACCTTACGTTGTATAAGACTGTAATTGCAGCTTTGACTTCTAGGCTCATAAAACCGCTTTACGTTTTGTGGGCTGATAGATTTACGTCCTGTAGGCTGATATACAGCTTCACGTCGTGTAAGCTGATGATACAGATTCAAGTCCTATAAGCTGATATAGAGCTTCACGTCCTTAGGCTGATATACAGCTTCACGTCCTGTAGGCTGATATGCAGCTCATATCTTGGGGGCTGGTATACAGTTTCACGTCCTGTGGGCTGATATAAGCTCACGTCCTAGAGGCTGATATACAGTTTCACGTCCTTAGGCTGATATACAGATTCATGCCCTGTAGGCTGATAAACAGCTCACGTCCTGGAGGCTGATATACAGCTTCACGTCCTGTAGGCTGATATATAGCTCACATCCTGTAGGCTGATATACAGTTTCACGTCCTTTAGGCTGATATACAGCTCACGTCCTGGAGGCTGATATACAGCTTCACGTCCTGTAGGCTGATATATAGCTCACGTCCTGTAGGCTGATATACAGCTCACATCCTGGAGGCTGATATACAGCTTTGCGTCCTGTAGGCTGATATATAGCTCACGTCCTGTAGGCTGATATACAGCTCACGTACTAGAGGCTGATATACAGCTTCACGTCCTGTAGGCTGATATATAGCTCACGTCCTGTAGGCTGATATACAGCTTCGCGTCCTGTAGGCTGATGTACAGCTCACGACCTGTACTTACACATACAGCCTCACGTCCTGTACGTAACAGGTAAAAGTATTTGTATACTTGTGTTTGAAATTTCGCGTCGTGATATTTCATTAATAATATTAAAAGTATATGATTGTGAATAAGAAATTCCTCTACGGAAGTTGATAAAAATGCGATATACGCTACAATTTGTATTTACTTTTACATTACGTAACAAAATGTGCATTTTTATTTCATAGATATATTTTCGCACATAATCTTAGTAAAAAAACGTTATGATTCATTGAGTTAGGCAGACTTCACCTGAGTTTGATGCGTCTAATTAAGAGAATCCGTGAGATAAAATTATTTCATGCTCCTTTTTATGGAGCACTGCATTCACATAATATGGGAAATGCCAAAAAGAATAGTAAATACAAACTTTTGAGTAGATATTTCATTTGCAATTTAAAACTTATAGCATATTAGATAAATATACATATATACATAATACTAAAATTTGGTGTGTGAGCCAGGACCTTTGTAATAGCAATCTTAATGCACGAAATTTGTTTCATTGGTTTGGCAGTGAACAAGTTGTCTGACACACTTGGGAGTTCCACACCACACAATTCGATTTACAATCTTGATCATGTGGAGAGGGCGTGTCTATATGCATCCCGGCGCCACAAGATGCACTGCAGTCTGGTCGTCTTATTCGACCACGAACAACTCACACTCCTTTCCCAAAACTACATTGCTGGTAGAAAGCAGACTTGGCACAACATCACCAAACCAAGTGTTAACGTTTTTGGCAGATGTTTTAATGACCGTGTATTCGAACACCGATACTGTAGCTAAACTTTTGTATGGGAATTATAAAACCTCTCTAGCATAGTTAACTAAGGATTACGTTTTCTTTTTTCCGTTAAGCAAAATACTACTTTTCGAATTGGTACGATTCATAAAAATTGAACATTCAGCGAAAGACAGTCTTACCAACTGTACGCTGTACAATATATGATAGGAGCGTGTTCGTGCAGAAAGATGTCCACTGAAGATTCGGGAGCAATTTCTTTTCTGTGTGGTTCTACTGACTTCGGTATTTAAGTAATCTCTAACAGAAATTTGTCCCAAGTCCGGAAAATGTCATGAACTGTCACACCGGTCCAGCTGAAGCTATCAATATTGACACTCCGGAATTCTGCAAGAATTGGCTGTTTAGTGTAAATAAAATTGCAGTTTAGGAGACCCCGAAGGTGAAGTATTATTTCACTAATCCAATTTAAAGGTCAGTTGATAAGCCCACGGTAGACTTGCAGAGGCAACTGAAGAGACTTCTAAAATGAATTCTGCTGATTGAGAGAAACAGGATGGCATATTTAATCAGAAAATTTCCCGACAAACTACTGCTAATTACCGAAACAGAATAGTCAGTAGTGTTGTTTGGTTTTCTTTCCACGAGGAAGATTTCTTTGCATCCATCTTTTTCGAGGACAGATGGAAATTGACTCTTTACAATTATATAAGCATAAGAAAAGTTACAACAGGATGTATGGGGGATTGAAGTTAAAGCACCACATATTCTTAACCTTGACACCCCACTAAGATACAGAGCTCCACTGTGTGCTATCTTTGCTTCCTTTAAAAAAATATCCATTACATTTTGTATAGGGCTGAGTGAATTTCGTAATTCAAACCAATCGTCCAACATCTAGCCACTCGGTATACTGATGTGTTCAAGTGCAGTATAATGACAGTCCTACTTCATATTCTACAACACCGAAAGTTACCTAGAAGTGAAAAGGAGTTCTGCTTCGAGTTTCGAAGATTTCAGATTCAAATTTCATGAATTACCAAATAGTATCTGTGAAAATATGCTTCTTGAAGAAAGGGACCCTCTGTTCTTATTGTGGTCGGACCGCGATTTGTTTTTTTTTGACAATACGACGGATGGGATGCAAGAAGCAACTGTCTGGTGCTGATTGCAGTTACGGATTCATGTGAACAAGAAAATGAAACTTCTTACTCCACAAAGTACCAAATTTCTTGATTCAGTATCGACGATTATTTTCGCTGCGGTTTAATGCATAAATTTAAGTAGGCTGGCTATATATACATGCACAAGTATATATGCATACGTAGGCCTATAAAATTATTCATACATACACATATAAATACGTAACTACATACGTAATTACACATATGCCTAAATACATATATACATACATACTTTCAAATATTCATATATACACACACATACATACATACATACATACACAACATACATACATACATACATACATACATACATACATACATACTACATACATACGCACATACTTAGATATATACACACGCACTCATACACACATATACATATACACACAAGTATACAAACATACATATACATACATACGTACGTACAAACATGCATACACACATACATACATACACATACACATACATACGTACGTAAGTACATACATACATACACACATATATATATATAAAACATGAAACACGTAAAATTACAAAATAAATGAAACTTTCTGTTCTTATCTAATCATAGTTAAGTATATAATTATCTGTCAGATGTCATTTGTTCAGTGGATACACTTTAGAAGATCAATAACTAAATTTAATTTCGTTCATTATCCTGCAAGGGACTGAAGTTACGGACATGTTAATTAGTCCGCTCTTGACAGAATCGGCATATGGCCGAGTCATCTCAGTTTTTTAACGTCAAGTAAAATTTCCGGAATAGGAGACTTCCTTGTCGTTGGAAGTGACAGTGACATGATACGTCTAGGTTATGTTCGAAATAATTAGCCTCAGGTTATTGAGACTTTACGGTGCACGTGGCAGTGGGTAGTAGCTTCAACAAGGAAGTAGCGTTGAATTTTAACAATTACTGGAATTCTTCAAGCATGAATCAAACGAACAAAATACTTAAAATTCCGACTCCTTCCTTTCAAAGATATGCAACATCTACTTCGCAGACACGTTTTTAATGACGTCTACTAAACTAGCAGCCCTTTGTTCAGAGAACGAGAGGAAATTCATAAATGCTTCACGTAAAAACAATTTCTACAAGAAGAAAAGTAAAAGGGCTTTTAAATATTGTTCATTTAAAATTAGTTGTATGTTACTTATACACATAAGGATTAGTGCTGCTTTGTTTCCTTCTTTAAATTTAAACATGTACGAAGTGTTTATTTTGACTGTGTTCAAACACTTATCAAATTTGTTTCTACGGTCCCGTATTTCTCGAAATATATCTGTCCACACTCTCTTTCTCCATACCTGCATGTAGTCCCGAAATTTGTGATAATTTATTGTTAAGACTACTACAATTTCTTATTTGTTATATAATACATTATACGTTTATGTTTTCCACACATTACCAATTTTTTCTTAAAACGTTAATGCCATACTTAATTTGTGTGTTTAAATGTAGAAACACCTACGTTTTACCTTTTTTTCTGCTAGACCTTAGCTGTATATTCTTAGGTAGCCTGTATTGATAATCCGTTTATATAGGTAAATTTTGCAGTTCTTCAGAAACCAAATTCATTTTCATGAGAATTAGGACTTTTCCTTACTCTGCGGATATGAGGCCTGATTCGTGCATGTCCTAATTAATAAGGAAATTTTTAATATTATCAGTGGAAAAAACTTTCAAGTGATCGCGAATTAGCCACAAGCATAAAAGTTAAACAGCTTTACAAAAGACATTCTCTAATCAGGAGCTTTTGCAATACACTTCTTTGCAGTATTTAATATATATATAATTATTTGGATCACGTGACAAAGCATTGCATACATAAGCACTGTATACACAAAATTTACTCTTTCTTCTCCGGTTAATTGAACATTAATGCAAACATGGCTGCCGGTGAGGCATGTGATTTTTCTGATTGTGCAACGCCTACATTAATCAGTAATAGGTAAGGCAATATATTTCTGTGACTTTTCTGATAAGTTTGAGAAATGCCATGAATTATGTTAAAGTAGAAATCTCAAAACCTAGTTCCGGAAAATGATACCTACCTAAGTCCTATGTTATAAAATTACTTATTTGCGAGTTTTGGCGGTCTCACAGCGGTATTCATGAATATTAGAATGGTAACAAGTTATCAGTCACACAGCTTAATGACCCAGAGGACTTGCGTCTTCAAATTGCCCACTTTTCGGTGTTCCTAACGTATATAAATTATTTTTATTGTTCCAATAATGTTTTCACCTTAAGTAATTTGAGCTAGTACTACCATAATTACAGTTCGCAAATTAATATTAATAATAATAAAAATAACTTCCTTCATAACAATCCGCTATACGGCTGTGTTAGATGACTTTCTGACAGTGAACATTTATTTGAATATCCTGCAATGAAAATAATTTTTCTCTAAATCATTTTCAGATATTACTAACAAATATTTCCGGAATAATTTCAAAACCATCTGTAAATTTTCGCTTTCCATAACTTTATATCAACCTTTAATTTACACTCTATATTGAATTCGAAATCCTGGTAAAGTTTCATGGACCCCTTTAAGCTGCTTTAATTCCCGCCACACAGGCGTTAAATTAAATATGACTTCGACGCCTTTAAATCGTTAAATATCAGGTGCGTCCAGAGCTTTGTTCTTTGTACAGAGCTTCGCCAGCGCTAGCACGTTTGATTACGCCGCAATCAAAATTAGAAATGGGGGAAGCTATAGCGCTATATATTTGTATTTTAATTTTCTCTCCTGAACAAACAGAATTTCGCCATTTCAGTCCTCTTCTCTTTCTCATTCCCCACTTTTTCTTGAAATTAAGGTATAGTAATATTATATAGTCTCGAGAACTGAGAACAGCTGTTATAGTTTCCATTAGACAGAAAAGTTTTAACGTTTTCAATTAAATCCTTAATCAGCGGAACATCTTTTAAAGTGCGGTGCAGTAAGCAACTTTAATGGAAATTGACTTTTCTTATTTGCACATTACTTAAGTATCAAGGAGACGTGAACGCGAAAAGGAAAGTAGCTAGCTGTTACACTTTGATTGCTCTGACTTGCTGCATAGCAGCGACAGAGGAGATAAACTGAAATGGAAGGAGAGAGTTTGTTTTTTCTGTCTTTTCTGTGGAGTAAAGTGTAATTTGCTAAGAATTCTTTGGCAACTGTGAGAAAAATTTTACTATATTTTACGTGATTGGAGATTTTTACGGCGGTGCTGGTGAAGATCCCAGGTTTCTGGGATGTGATAACGTATGCAGTGGTATATAAGCATTAGTGTTTCGGAGGAGATTGAAGCTTCCATCTTCAGAGAACTCCAAGAAGATTAAGCTCAACAATAAATATGAGTATTTAGTCAGTGAGCAGGATTGGAGATTGAAATAGCGACCTGCTAAACAAAGAAGATATGTGTATTATAATAAATGTATAGGCTGATTTTTAAAAATTGCTGTTAAAAGTACGTAGCAATTCTGACCTAATATTACCACAAAGACATGGGCGTAAATAAAAGGTAATATTAAAATCTGTCTTAAGGAAATATAATATTAGGACGCGGACTGGATTCATATGACACGAGACATAAACTACTGTTCGTCTCTTTTGAACACGATAATGAAGCCTCGGGGGTAGTAAAACCAGGTCATTTTTCCAGAAGCTAAGTAACTGTAGTTCAAGGGCCGTGCCATGGCTCAGGCGGTTAGTCGCCGGCCTCCCACCGCGGAGGCCCGGGTTCGATTCCGGGTCAGTCCATTTGGGATTTGTGGTGGACAAAGTGCCACTGGGACAGGTTTTTCCCCGAGTACTTCGGTTTTCCCCTGTCAATTTCATTCCACCGGTGCTCCATTACGTGTAAAAATGAAAAAAACTGATCATCTTTCATCTTCATCACAGGGTTGCACAAGAAGCCTTAAGATGCGGTGCGTCCGTAGCATCTGCTGCGTGGCCCTTCACCACAAAAAAAACTGCAGTTTAAAGTCACTTCATCCCATGCAACCTTCGGTTTAGTGTTCTCGCCTGCGAAGGAT
Source organism: Reticulitermes speratus (assembly GCA_021186555.1). NCBI lineage: Eukaryota > Metazoa > Arthropoda > Insecta > Blattodea > Rhinotermitidae > Reticulitermes > Reticulitermes speratus. Next base: position 24,507,880 of record JAJKFL010000013.1, on the reverse strand, counting down.
ATTAGAATGACGTTAGCGCAGCTACGTGAAGGATATACAGTCCTACCTGTTAGTACTGAGGGCCGTAGCTGGTGCCGGGTTTCTTTGCGATTTGCTTTAAAAACAAGTCGACAGGAATATACTGTTTGGGATCTGAAGTCCTCATAAAGTTAACTGTGAATATTAGCGTCTTCTTTGATGTGACGCCATAATGTCTTGTACGTGCAAGTTTATCGACGTTTTAAAGGAACATATTCCTAACCTGAGGAAGAATGTAGCAGGTTTCTCCAAAACATTGGTATTTTTAAGAACTTCGTGGTATCACAACCAGATGAAAACATTCATGTTAAAGTCGTGGCTGTAGACATCACTTCAAGGGATAGTTATAGATATTAACACAATAATTCTAATCTGGGATCTATTGAAATATTTTATCCTAACGAAATTTTATTATTTGGCCATGCCTTCCACAAAATTTCCCAAATTGAATTAAAACACACAATTATATACCAAGCAGGTTAGCATAGATGTAGGAATTTAGATTTTAATTCGAAACTTAGAGAGTCGTGATTTTGACAGAAGCACCTTCTACTGTGATTGTTGTTTTCGTGATGTCGACTTTGCGCACGCTAGTCATACAGGGACAGTGGAACTAAGTAGACAGTCACTCATTCATAACCTCAACCAGATGGAAGTAAATGGTCTGCTTCATGTCTGCTGCTCCTTTACCAGCGATCAAGGTCCCCCCCCCACCGCCCCAAGTGCCTACCGGTGGCCATGTGACGTCATTTGCCACTTCCACTTTCAAATTTTTTGTTCTTAAATAACCTAACATATTGTAATACTAGATACTTTATTGTTATTAGACCCGCAACCTTAAAATGTAACGAACTTCTCCCGCAAGAACAGAATCTTCTGTCCATGCTTTGGAAACAAGGAATATCTGATATAATACCTTCGTCCCCTTGACACAGTTCTGTGCTTCTTGGAGAGCATCAGCTACCTAGATATCTCTCCAAGCATGATGTAAGATAACAATGTAGACCTTTTGTATCAGGCCTTCAGGTTGCTAAATGTATGCAATACATGCGTTACACGCACCAGATCCACCAAACCAGTTCCTATTTCCGTCACTAGAACAGGAAACACGTTGGTCACGTAATTAATATCAAATGGTTCAGTGTCAGCTTTGAGCTGTTTAGTACTACAAACAGACAGCCATTTGGGAATACGAGATGTATTCGTACGCCAAAACATGTTAAAAATAATTGGAAATGGAACTTTTTTCTTTTACTTTGGCCGAAGAAATGTAAATGGGAGGATATTTGAGTTTTTATTACTAGTTATCTATGAAATCGGAAGTAACCTATTTTAGTGGCATGTTAATAATTTATTCGCGTAACACAGTAGAAAGCACAGGGATGTTAGGTGAAATATTGTTGGCAGGGAATCTATCACATCAAACATAAAGAGTAGTTCTTTTCCTGTAGTTCCTAGAAAGTAGATTTTAACCTATTATTATTAAATAATTATCTATAATAACAGTTATCTGTTACAGTTGAGATTTACAAAAAAATGAATCAAAAATACTTCTGGTGTACTCCCACCCTTTCACTCAGTACTGTTTTCATTGTAAGCAACAATCCCTCCCTAATATTTTTTCCGGGTTGACAAATTGCTCTGACACCAGCACGTGAAGTACTGTACATTCGTAATTGCTCCGAACAAACGTCCAAATTACGACAGAGGGTTAATTTAGATCTGGTCGTACTGTCATCAAATGTGATGGCCCTTTGTCACGCCACTGTTCCAACTGTATTGGGAATACCTTAATTAAGCAATTGGGTATAAATATAGGTATCTGCTACACAGTAGAGGGGATGGTTACTCATTACTTTTGACTCCTGCTTCTTCAAATTATATTAGCTGTGAACCTGCTAATTGGTTCAATGTACAACTTATCACGGTGGATCAGTCAGAAGTTGTGAAGACGTAAGAAATAGGAGAAAATATATGTGATTCTCTGTAAGAATCACAATGCAGAGAAGACTCAAATTATTGCCATATTTCTACAATCGCTTTTTCAGACACCGCGGTTAGATCGCAAATACTTAGGCTACATGACGTTAGAAATGTATTCTTTTGTAAAACCATAAAATTGAATTGCATTTTATATAATATAGAATGAAGTATGATGTACATACTTTTGTTAAAGCAGTTGAGCGTGTTATTTGAAATATCTAAGCGAAAATTAAGACCACTGACTAATGCAGCAGGAAAATGTTTTTCTATGTAATTAATGTTTTATATAACACGCTATAAACTGTACAAACCTTTTATACAAAACCATTATTCTTTTACTTATAGTTACATCTCACTTAAAATAAATTAATAACATTTTAAGCTAATGCCATTATCATGGGAATCAAGTAATACCTTGCTGTAGAAGTATATTATAAAATGTGGCAGCCAAAATTAATTAATCATTGCTGCCAAAGGATTTAAACGGTTGTAAATTTCTATTCTGTGACGTATTCAACATTACCTCAACATGTACATGTTCTCGCCCATCTCTCAAGAGAAAAATGGATGAAGTTATTGTCGCCTTCTCCAAATTACATGCAGTGTATGTAGACATATATTAAAACTGGCCTATTTACCAATTTCTTTACTTGCATAGTGAGGGATTTTGTAATTTAAACTCCGCCGAAGTATTAATAAGGCGATAAAATCAACGAGGATTATATGGGCAGGCATGTGGAAAGCATGAAAAGGAAAGAAAACTTACAAATTTTTAGAGGTTCTTTAGTAAAAAGAAACCTGAAGGAAAGAGACCACTTGAAAATCAGAGGTGTTTGGGAGAAGACAGTATTAAAATGGATCTTAAAGAACGGCCTTGAAGAAAGTGGAATGAAATAATCTGGCACGGGATAGAAACAAGTAGCTCGCTTTTGTAAAAGTGGTAATAAATATTCTATTTGCGTAACATTCGAGGCATTTTTGATAGATGAGAAATTATTAACTCCTCAGGAAGGATTGTTGCTTCATGGATTTAGGTGAAAATCTTCATAAGGAAAGTACTGAAATTTTATGCCAATTTTATTATCTAAGCAGGCGAAGGCAGAAACATTTTCTGTGCAACACTCTGCTGAGAGCATCGCAGTTAATGAAATTTCTTGAGCAAAGTAAAATTTCATGAGAAATTTCAAAATAAAAATTGAAGTGCTTTTGAAGGTTTCTGGGAGATATTGGGAGCTAATAATTTCTGAAATATTGAATTTATTAATTTAGGAATGTTTTAGACTTTATTAATTTTGTACGATCTTTCTCTTTCTCTCTTCTCTCCCTTTAATGTAATGAAGTAGAGTACTAACATTTGAGTATCATCTTAATTTTTCAAAGCATTTCACTTATTTGTAACTTCCATAAAAAGGCAGCTTGCGAATCCATTACTAGAAGTATTACAAATAAACTGCGCTATTGATACAAAACTTTGGATGCAAAGTGTAAGCTAGCATTTACTACACCACGTCTGGTATTCTGACAGCTTTTGAAGGACTAATTTCTATGATTCAGGGGCAGAAATTTCAGGAAATAAACATTAAAGCAGCGATACAATGTTTATACCTTTACGTCATTGAATCTCGATAAGAACTACGTAATACACATTTAGAGACTTATTTTTCTTAATATATAGGTCTATATTAGGCTTATACTGAACCTGTTTAATAGGGCTCTGTTTCTAAATACTTCTTGCCATGATAGGCTACTTAATTCAATATAATTCTTCCATTTATGTGTAATCCCTAAAACGTTTTTTTCCTGAGGACTTTCTACCATATTTTATCACACATACCTTGCCTCTTCCTAGTTTGCTACATGTCTGTTCCTGTACATATTCTTGTGTAGGTATTTTAACGTTTTCTCGAGTTACCTTCATTATAAGGGCACCAAGACTGTGGAAGCATCAAACTCTTCTGAGATGTCTGCTCATCCTCACAATGACAGTAGGGCGATCACGTTCTTTTCTTTAAAACCTTATACTACAGATATTAGGCTGCCGACCTCAAAAACAACTGTGCCCGGTGTTCTGGAATTTCTCAGTGAAAATTTTTGAGCTTAAACTTGGACATCACAGCCGTGTGTTCCCCTTTACGACCGATTGCCATTTAGGCTAACATGAACTGTGTATTTGTATCATTGACATTTACATGGTCAAAAAGAGCTCGCATTACGAAGGTGTGGTTTGTCTCGTTTTAATTGTTTCTCAAACAAACCAGACACAACAAACCATACGCCACCTCATTAGTACTGTACTGTATACCTCTTTTCGCTGGCCACGCAAGTGAACCCGCTCTAAGCCTACATATACTCATGAAAAGTGAAATATTGTTGTTAGCTTCCAGAGTGCTGGAAGTCAAGCCGAATAAAGAGGTGCCTTAATTTAATGGCCTAAGATAATTTTTCTAAACATTTTCTAGAAACCTGAAAATGTTTATAATGTTCAAGGTATGAAATGGCCAAAGTAAATTGGGTCTTAAAGAGTAGCTTGATATCTGTATTTTAATTTGTGCAGGTCAGTATTTTAAGTTTACCAATACAGTAATAATTGTTAAATTTTTTAGACTAAATAATGTCTCAGTTGTGACTAACAACTTTAAAGGGAGCTATAGGTACTTAGCAGTTCGAAGTTGGTTAGTTTCTTTCAAAATGTATGATTGAAAAGTCAAGAGAAACTGTAGTTTATCTCGAAGAAATTGATGGTATTACTACCAAAAGAGTCGCCCTCGGTGGACTAGGGGTTAGCGTGCTCGCCACTGGGCCCGAGGTTCGCGGGTTCGATCCCGACCGAGGGCGATGGATTTTTAAGAGTGATAAAAACCCGGAGCACCTCTTCCTTCGGAGGGGAAAAAAGCCGTCGGTCCCATGTCGTAGATTTACGACATGTAAAAGAACCCTACGGGCATGAATAGAACTAGTAATGCCCGTCGGCAAAATTCAGCGGCCATTTCTCACCCAAGTCTCCTGACTGCCTGCCAGATGGCTCTGGCAGTAGAACTTGTGCGGTCAGTGGGCTGGTCACCCGCTACATCAACGCACATGACCATAGAAACCTCAGAAAGGAGGCCCCCAATGCTCCGCGATTGGAGCGACAAGGGGACTAACTAACTAACTACCAAAAGATGACTGTTATAAAATAATGAATATTGCATCATTGACACCCAGGTTACCTGCATTGTCATTGAGTAACGATAATTCTGCTGCAGTTTCCATTGATAGAATGAAATGACAAATGGCGATATATGATCATTTCTGTTGTGGTAAGTAGGTAAGAAAACTGTAAAATTGAGGGGCCAATAATATTTCAATATGCCGGTAAGTATATACGTCAGAGACGAGTTTACGGAAATTCAAAAAGCGAGAGAAATGCTGTCCTTTATTTATTTATTTATCATTCTTTTTAACGACGTTGTTATTAAAGGAGATTGTTTAGTGCTGAATAATATAATAACATTTTTAAAAATAATTTGAAAGCAACTAGCAGTGTAAAGGAACACAAGCGGTCATTATACAGACTTCTGGATTATTATATTGAGAAGGGAAGGGGCGACGAGCCCTAAGTGATTGGAAAGCGTGATTATTATTATCATTAGTTAGTAGTAGTAGTATTAACTGGATGGATGTAGAAGAAACAGCTGTGGACTAATTTTATTCATTTTCTCTGCATATTTCTGGAGTGTCTAAAAAACTCGCAATGAGATTAACCGGTCGCCGTAGGAACCTCTCGGTCAGGAAGCTAGATGTTGCACCGTCTGCCGCCGGACTCGATAAAGTGACGTGTTTGTTCAGCACGTTCGATGTCACAATTGCAGATCTGCTTGAGATAAAGTACCAGAATTATCAGATTTTCCGGCTTAAAAAATTTATTGTACCTGAAATTCACATTCTTCAAAATTCTGCACTTGTTGAAATTATTTTGTTTCAAAATACCTGCCAAAATAAGTTCCAGAACAGAAACAGCTGGAATGTCCTGCCTGAAGTACTGATGTTCGATCTTTCTCTAGGAATCTCTCGAATCTTCTAGACACTGGTGACCGATTTAAGCAGAGGCGAAAGTGGGTGATTTTCAGCTAGAATTATTTTACATTAATTTTTAAAACATATTTTATTTTCGCAAAACTCGTCTTAATATTATACACACATATGACTCCTATTTTAAATCATCTAATTGCTTCCCTCTACAGCCAAACGTTTTAAACTTTGTGCCCAAAAGAAGAGATTCAGTCTGTTTGTCCGGCATCTTACTTGGTGTATTTCAAAGCCACACAGTGTCAGTAATTGAAGGTGTTATTAAATATTTCACACAAACACATAAATATTATTTTGCCTTGAAATAAGTGGCCATCTGAGTTTTTGAACTGTAACATTTAAATATTAATAAATATGAACCAAAATTACGTACTCTTTTACAGCTTGTCGTTAAGTGTCTTACGACTACAAGTAAGAATATTTTGGTTTATTTTCTGCTTTTTCATAACTTTAGAACCCAAATCGTAATGCATGAGCTCAAGAACAGTATTTCCTCCCGTAGGAACTACGTAGATTGAAGAGGAATCGCAATCATTGCTGGGAACTGTGGTATAACATTACTGCCTTTCCTGCGCTGGAGGGATTGATGGATCGGCTTTTTGGTAGATCCTGTTTGGAAAGTGGGTGGCGGGAAAGGGTGAGTTTTGATTTCCCTAAGGCACGCTATTCTGTGCAGGAGTAGGGTGTATGGGTTACCAACCGAAGGTTAATGTATAAAATGGAAATGAAACACGCATTGCTAGACGTCGGCTTTTTGTCGTAGTCATCAACATACGGAGATATAAGTGCACGATCATTACAACGCGCCGATCTTTCGGTATAATAATTTGTTAGGCCTATATAATAGGCCATTGGACACGGAGTTCCACGTGTAATTTATACTTTTATTTTCTCTGAAACCGTCAAATCAAATGAAAGTAACTCAGGGGGGTAATAATAAATATCGCGTATTTGTGAGGGTGCAACAGTCGTAAAAACTTCTGTGGCTTTACAAATCTTTCTGTCCTGTAAACTAAATTTATCCTTACTACATCTCTACTAGTTAAGAGTATAATATCTGGAGAGATCGATCTATATGTAGTCGTTAAATATTTTTAGTTTCCTTGGACAGTTAAGCAGTTAACAGCTTAAAAGTTTGATTCTTATATATTATAAAGTTCTTAATCGCCAATTATCACTAAGGGCTGGTTGCGTTTCTCAATAAAAGAATGACAGAACACGAGCTCTTTGATAATTTTATAAAATTTTGTCAATTATTTCAGGGCTAAGTACTGCTTTTACTTATGCCACATGTCACAAAGGGTGTAAAAATATATTGTGATATTAACATTTTTCCTGAAATATGTAAGACTGCTTTGAAATTCTGATTACATAGTTAAAATAGAATTCCATGTCAAGAGTTAATCCACCCCAATTTTTAATGAAGTTAGGTGGTGATAAATAAAGATGTGTCTATAAATGGACATAAGACATAGAGACACATATAAAGACCATTATTAAAGTCGAAAGAAAAATGTAAGAGTTGGCGGTTATGTCCAGCTGGAAAGTAGTTATAGGCAAATTTATTAAAATGGTAAATGAAATCCTGAAGCACTTTCTTCAGAAAGGCCAGTCCAGGCCAAGTAAAACCAGCAAACTTCCAAATAAAAAGCACAAACATCATCCAGTACGAAGTAATATTAATTATTTCAGATTTTAACTGAGAAATTCTTTGACGTCAATGTTTTTTAAATAAAATAATTTTATATAAAATATTCTCATATTAGTAACAGGTTTTATCGAGGAATATATGTATCTTTCTTTGTTTAGTTTGACTTAGTGACAGAAGAGTTAGATACGCTCTTCATAAAATAGTGAAAAATAAATTAGTCCAGCTCTTATTTTTCTTAAAAATTCACTTTATCTGAATTCTGACTACGACTTTTATTCTGTTTGCGTCATCATCCTTAGTAGTAATATAAGGTATGTTCCTGTAAAAGGCATAAAATTTTGTGTGGGCAGTGGAGGTATAACGCCTCTCATTCTTAAACGCCGAACTTGATGGGGATGAATATTGCGCTTTATGCCTCAGGCTCTCGGATATTTATTGAAATCAGGGCAGAATAGTTCCCAAAGCTGAGCAAGATATTTCAGAGCAGAGAAAACCTGTTACTACTATCGGGATTTAGGAAAGAACCCTCTGTCCTCTAGCCAGTAGCCTAGTCACTAGATCCAATCTGATTGTGCTACTCTGGCTCACCTGTGGTTATAAAATGCTGCGATATACAAAACAGGCCGCAACCAACCACCCCCCCCCCCCAACCATGCTCCTGTCTACAGATTTGGCGCTCATACTTCTAACGCGTCTTCTAACACGTCTTAGAACATGGCGCATTCAAAGGTTTGTTAAAATAAAGGTCTGTTGCTAAAATAACTTACTACAAGAAATATCACACATGTCTTTTTGTCTTTAATATAAGTCGATAGATACAAGTAAAATAATGCTTCCAATGGCAATACAAATTTTATTTCTGTCGATATAAACATGTGGAATTGGCCTGTGTTTCCTGGGTGATATACAGTTGCGTGTCAATATAATTGTTTGCCCACATGTCACAATCCATTTGGAACTTGTCCGCGTCATCTCTTGGTTATCGTCAGGGTGTGGTCAATAACATAGCAGGTACAGGTTTATTTCGTTAGTGAGCTGTCAAAGTCAAGTTTCTGACTGATGGGCTCTGAATTGGTGGAAATAAACCACTCCCAGACACATACGCATGCAGACCATTTGGCGCTGCTCCAATTGGTCAGTATTCATGTCTACAATTTTAAGACAATTTTTCTGTCACCTGACCTCTGAGACGGAAGAAGGTCACACATTTTCCTGCTCAATGATTTACATAACAATAAACTTTAAAGTACTGTTAAGTATATAACTGGTAACAAATAAAATAAAAACATTTTATGCATTTCATATCTTCAAAATCAATTCCCTGAGATTTATTTAACACCTTACTTCCATCGATGACTAGGATTCCTGTCTTCTCCTCCTTTTGATGCTTTCCAAACAAAGATTTGCAAGCAATTCTTCTTTTCCCTTAAAGTGCTACTTTTTCTGTCCATATATTTTTCTTCAATTAAAACCAATGTTAGTAATAAAATTTTACAACTTTTAAATCACCTTCATATGTAATTTTCTCCACTGTACTGTTCTTAGTGGATCAATTTTTGTCCAGGTATTTTCTAGGAAATTTACACAAACACCTGTTTTCAAAATTTTTTGAGATGTGTATCTCTCATATGAAACGAGCATCAAAGTCACAGTTTGATACACTTTACTGTGTGAAGTTTCGGAGAAGATGAGAGAAGAATAATATTTTAAATATATGGCAGTAAGCACGTGTTAAAAAACCATTAAAATATTCGCATTTAAAAAGAAATGACAGAGACTCTTTCAGTTTCTCCGATAAACTCAGACATCTATGCAATGAATACAAATTAAGCTTTCGCCGTGTTAAAGCGACTGGGCATGAAGTCGAATACTTACCGCTGTCTACTGCCAAGTTTAAGAAAGTGTGGAGCCTATAACTTCCCTTCTCGCTACTCCGTCATGTCATGCCGCCATGTGATGGGTTCGGTCCCTGACCACCCTTTGGGATCTGTGATCTAAAGAGTGGCACTCGGACTGGATTCTCTGTGTACGGCCGTTTTCACCTGTCATCATTATCCCACCAATTCTTCATACGCATATTTCTTTCATCTACCATCGACGCTATATAATCTTGGCAACTCAGAGCGTCGGCATAAAAAACACCTCTATCTCCCTTGGGAAAAGCACTGTTTTGCCATATGTTTTCATGGAGGTAGATTGTACATTGACTGTCGTCATTTGTTTTAGGACCAGTGAAATTTCACGAAAAAACGCAGATTTTCCTTCAATCCGGTTTTCATTTCAGGTAGCGTCTGTACGCACGTCGTTTCCATACTTCTCCCGGGTGACTGAGAACGACAGAACATTGTGGTGAATCTCGGATTCTATCGAACAAATACTCATAGGGGATGTATGTATTAACCATGAACTATCGTGACATACGTAACTTGCGTACCTGAGGCGCGGCAAGCTGTCTAACACGTCACACATCGCAAATTGAATCCTAGTTCCCAGAGGTGATTGGCAATATTCCGGCAGAATATTTCATAAACAGCCCTAGGTACTGCGGTCGTTACGAGTTACTGCACTGTGAGGCGAGAGGTGGTAAGGTTCTCTGCTAGTAATTGATGTATTCGGAATAATTTCTCAAGTTCTTCAGAGTTCATGACACTGGGAAAATGGAGAAGTTTATGAGAGTTCGAATCGATTATCTAAGAGATAATTTTGGGTATATAAAGAAGTGGGAAAGGAAACTTATTTTAATACCTTAAGGTTTCAATTGGCTTTTATTCTGATACGAAATTTTATTTGATTTTAGATGTCCTCCAGAAAACAAATAAACCTCTTTAAATGTAGTAAAACTCTCTTACGTTTATTAATAATTTCTTATAATGTAGAAAAAGAATAAAATATCTGTGGTTAACTCCCATGTCTTAGGTGCCTGACATTACAATAATGTGGTATGGTAGGCTCTAAACCCCTTTATCAGAGCCTAGAATTATTATTCACATGGTAATTTTGCTAGTGAGGAAGATTACCCAGTGCTGACACCTTGAGCCCACGATAACTCACAACAGCCGTTGTATTTTGCTTTTTGGATGGTACGTGAGTATGAAATTGTATCTCTTGCAGCGTGACGTACTGCATAACCTGCCCCTACCCATAAGGCTTATTATCGTATTCAACTGCTAGGCTTAACCCGTCACGAGCAGTATATTCCGCACTTACTGAGGCCAAATGTGTGACGTTCTTACTGACTCTGCTTTATAAACGACGATTTTACGGTACTGTGTTTCTTTATGACTAATTTCATATGTTTTCATTAATAAAGCGTTGTGAATGCGGAATCCAAAAGAGGATAACAGAACTTCTGAACAATAGTACAAAGCTGCAGAAAGCAGTTTATCGTCTTCATTTATTTAGGTATTGTGCCTATTGTAGCTCTAAATGTAATTCTTAAAATTCACTTAAAATTTAAATCTTTACAGAACTGATAAATCCGTTCTTGCCAATGTATCCATGATTTCTCATTTATGTGGACTAAACTTCATCTAATACTCTTCACATACAAATATATTTATCATTTCTAATTATATACTGAAATTGTTTATTCTTCTTTTGCTTCCATTAACGTACTATATTTTAGCATTCTTTTTAATATATTTCCTACAATTAAGATCAAGTAGTTAATATCTAGCCTTGCTTCAGAAAATTTGTCTTCTGCTTGTGTTACATGTTTTGTGTTATTGACAAATTCCACAGCATGAACCATGTATTATCACTTTATATATCATTCATTACCAGTACAGTGTAAACCTCCATTTTTCCGTGCTCAGATACAAAATTTTTATTCTCTTATTTTATTATTAAACTGAATGTAAATAACTTGTCTTTTACAATGTGCCTTTATATGAATGCCATAATTAGATGGAAGATGAATGAAAGAATTTTTCAAAACGTGGGCTACAAAATATATTCCTAGCACTGACACTGATTAAAAATTTCCTCAACACAAAACACATTTTATTAATATTAAAGACAGACCATGTTCAATGTAAAGAATGTCTGTAATAAGAAATAATCTTGCAGCTTATAGAAATAAATTACTTATTGAAAATAAAAAATCTGAGTTTTGAAAATATCTCTGCAACTGCGAAGAGTGAAATTATGCTACAAATATATCAGTTCAAAGAGCGGTTTTAATTACAAGGCGCCGATTCTCAATTGTAATAAAAATTCAGTTTAGGCATTCAGTAAAATACTAATTCCTTTGTTTAAAAATACAAAGTAAATGAACACGGACGCTCTTGTAAGCTACTTTCTATTTTTGAAGCAATAACAGGAATCACTTTTGAAAAGTAAACGAAGGCAGGTACAGCGAGAAACCAAGTTCATGTAACCATGAAACTGTGCGTTTATGTTTGCAATTACCACCCTAGCGAAAGCTGGTACTGTTTTGCTAATGATCGAACAAAATATAAAATTTAGGTCTAAAAAATTACAGTGTTTTAAATTGCCCGCAATTAGTAGCATGCAACACTCCCTTCTGAAAGTATTTGTTTAGAATATATGTTATTTATTCTTTATTTTCTCATTGATTATATATCATAATGCAATTCAAACCGAATAACAGCGTCGAATTGGAATAAGAAAAACCGTATGTATGTAGGTATTTATATAAGTATGTATGTATTTACGTAAGTACGTACGAAACGTATGAATATATGAATGGAACGGAAGACACTGTGGCTCATTTTCAAATACTGTGTCGGTTTAGAGAAATGAATAAAAACTGACATTAAAATAGCTAATATGGACCTGAAATGCAAACGATACTTCTAGGGAAAAGATAAGGTTTACATCTAAGTATTTACACGTATTACTTTTTTAATTTCTAAAGGGTTTTTTTTAGCGAAATATTCTTTTGGCATAGACTTCAAAATCATTCAAATTTTTTCGTCCAAACAGTTTCAACTGTACTTATTATTTACTGTGAATTAAAATTATACTAATTTAGTGAATATAACATTATTTACTCTGTATTAAAATTATAGTAATTTAGTGAAAATAATTAGAGCTTAATACGTATTTTCAGCCAAAAGTTGTTTTCAGAGAATAAGTATTTTGTCACAGATGCTCATTCTAAATCCTCGTGCTTTTAACACCTTAGTAGAGAAGCACTTATTGGTATATATTACATTCAAATTAATATTGTATTTCACGCAATGCAAAAATATTCGGACCTTTACAATATTGTACTCTATAATGGATTCCTTGACGTTGGTCCAAGGGCCGAAACTATAAGAATTTAGTACATAATAAAGAGGAAACAGATAGAAATATACTATGATGGTATGATTTTTATTTAAAGTGCATAATGTATGTGTTTGTCACTAGCGTCTTATATTTTCTATTTCAAGGGAACTTGTAGGTATTTATCATTCATAAAGAGAAATATTTCGCAATATAAAGATAAGCACTTGCGTCACAAATAATTTAACTGGTTCTGAAAGAAGAATGTTGAAGGGACTTATGAAATCGAAACAATTTAAAGTACATTTCTTTCCGAAAGTCTTACAATACACGTGAAAATTAGCAGAGAAATAAGAATATAATATCGATGGTCAAAAGCCTAAGGCTTGAAAATATATGTCAATAGTTCACCTTAAATTCCCCCATTCAATGTGATATGTGCTAGCGTCTGATTGGGCAGTGGCAGTCTCATAAATCAAGCACTCTCAGTGACATCTCTGTTAGTCAACCACAATCAAGGCATGCTCTTCAATAGTGGTGAAAGAAGTGTTTGGTATAGTATTCGTAGTTATAAACGAAAGAGCAAAGGGAACTGATGTTGCATGTGGTTGGTGTTTACATGTCAAATAACCTCAGTGCGAGCAACGAGTGAAAGAAATTGGCAAAATTAAGATCAACCTTATCAAAGCAACTTGGATCTCTTCGACATCGTTTGGTGTCAAGTGAAGGATTACGTGGCAGAATATAACAGGAATTTCAAGTCTTTAGAAACTCTTCAACATCTTGACATCATAAGTGGTTACATCTGAGAGCTGTCGGAAGTTATTCGGTTACGTCTTAAAAGGACTGAAGATGTGAAAGTTAGATTTTGTCAGTGACACAGTGATTCACGGCGTAATAATCAGATTCGTAATGACAAGACCCCTTAGAGATGACGACAAACTACTACCCTCAAGCACGAAATCCAGCCTGAAGGAGATTCTTCACTAAATAACAGCTCCTAGAATAACGTAAGTTGTTACATTAATTTTATAGTTTTTGCTAAAAATTAAGGGCATTGTTTTCATAGATGTAGCACGTTTGATTTGTAACCGAATGTACTCTGCAGAAAGCAAACCCCCAATACTCCACAACTCATCATTACCGAAAAATACAATAAGTTTTTCTTACCTTTTTATCTGGTAAGAGTGAATGATAATTATATATTGTTGGAGTTTCAAGTCTTTTAAGATGTTACGCCTAACAGACTTTTCGAGTGATCTTATTTTCTTCACCTTCAGGATCATGCTATGCACTACGATCCTTCAAAACATCTGTATTTACCATTCAACAAGGCTTAGGATCCAAGCAGAATTCAATTTTCAGCAACAACCACGTGAGAACCTAAAATGGCTCAGTTATGTTTGTAATGCGCTGGTAAAGAAATTTCATGTAGCACACAACATGACTTATCATGTTATTGTTATCACAAAGCATTCTGAACGACTGCCATGTTGTAGTTGCCCATTTTCCTGAAATAATACCCTCTCAATACCACTTCGAATTTCATTCCGCATACAAAACGTCAAACACTAAGTGAATGCAATGTTCCTCCCGCTTCAGAAGTCCGCTCGGCAGCCACTTTTGACACTTGTTGATAGGAAGATGAAAAGTGTTACACTGAGAATACTCCGATATTGTACCGAGATTTCAGGCAACCTGTCAAACAACATAATACTGATTATTGCGGCTCATTTATGAAATAGACGGAAGTTTGCTAATAGTGTTTCAAATTGAGAACTAAAATTTCCTTAGAAAATACAACAAGAGAACATTCGTTATGATACATCCTGTATATTTATGGGTAGAGGCATTGAAGAGAAGGGTGTTGAGAAATCCCGTCACACTGACGATGGCTTTTAGAACGAGTTGGCTAGCAAGCTGGTGGGCTGGCATGCATGATAACTTGAACTGCCCTAGATAAACCTTCAATCCAACAAAATTATTGTTCTGTGTAATGACTCTTCGGCAGGAACCATTGTTCTCCAAGTAGCAAGCAGCCACGAGAAATGTGTCCCTCTATCATATCTCTGTGTGACCAGCATGCAGGGATCATAGCCATGTATTATTAGTAAGCGGCTTGATCCCGCAGGAAAAAAGAATGTGGCGTTTATAAATAAAACAAAATCCCACTACTAATACTGCTGCTGCTACTACTACTAGTAGTAGTAGTAGTAGTAGTAGTAGTAGCAGTAATGCCACCTCGGCTGCCACAATTACTAAAATTTCACCCACCCTCAGATTGTATATGTCGGCTGATGTGAGAGAATCCGCTAAAATATAATGAAGTGGGGTGAGAACTGCTGGGCTGTGGTGAGGATATTCTTGAAACAAATGACATTATAGCTCATATCTTCGGATTGTGGTTATTATTCACACAGCCAAACAATAATCTGTAACAACATAGATAACTGTGAACAAATATGAAATGAATAGGCAAGATTTGAAAGCTTGTTTTGACAATGCGTGCAGACCGTCCAAGAGCTAGCTAAAGCAGCTCGTTTCGTACAAATGTAGAAAGAGACAGTGCTAACATGCAATAGAGTCGTGAAGTCAAATTAATTCGAATCATTATAATGGCCTTGTTAAAGATATTGCTAAAGTGACAGATGGCCATGTTTTGTGAGGCATGTTAAAAATAATTACAAGCGGGAGTAGAGATGTAGTATATCACGTAAGGGTGAGATGGGATATTCGAGTACACAGTTTAAATTGTTGTTGTCAAGGAAATGCCTACATTCTCTTTGTCATGAAATGTTAGGATATTAAATTCTTCCTTTAGGTCTCCTCCTAATCCACAGAGATTTTTATGATACGTTTTTGTTTGCTTTTCTAATTATGTATGAACACAAAGTCATGTCCTAACTCGAATTAGAATGTACTCCATTTTTAATCACAGGTTCTTTTCGCGATACTTTTTTTGTAAGTCAAATCTCAACAGGGTGAACAGGGACTTTAATAGTTAAGGGTTAATACATACAACTTAATTAAAAAGGGAGTGAGGAGTGTTTCCTTTCTAACATAATAAGAAAATGCTATGATATATATCTTATGCAGACAAATGTACACAGTTCTATGTTATTTAACACAACTTTTATTATTAAATGCTGCCCAACATGTTTCTAGCCTATATAAGGCTCATCTTCAGGGTCAGTAAGCCTCCAACAAATCTATAGTGAAAGCAGAATGACTGTTACAGATATCAATAACCAGGTACATCTAACGGCATTTTAAGGATTTTATATACCAATAATATAGCTGTTGTAACTTCAACGAAAGAGCCCCTGAAGATGAGCCTTATATAGGCTAGAAACATGTTGGGCAACATTTAATAATAAAAGTTGTGTTAAATAATATAGAACTGTGTACATTTGTCTGCATAAGATATATATAATTGAAAATGTACGGTACAAGTAACGTAAAATGCTATGAATTTAAAGATGTTAAAAGTATGCAAATTGTGTGTTAAGAGAGATTTGCGTTCTTCTGGAATATTACGCAGCGATGAATGGTAGTTCCGTACCCACGTTTTCGGAACAACCTATCGGTCCCATTTTCAAGGGTCAAGAAGTCCAAGAAGAAAATCTGTCTTCTTGGACTTCTGTATCCTTGAAGATGGGACCGATATGTTATCCCGAAACGTCGTTACAGAACTACCACTCAGCGCTGCTTAATAGCCCAGAAGAAAGCAGATCTCATCTACATCGCGGCGTAAGCCTGAAATCACGCACTCATATTAAGTGTTAGGAATTTTGAAGAGTTTTCGAAAGAGCCACAGACAAAATTAAATGTACATAATTGACTGAACAATTACACTTTCAGCAAGATTCGGCAAAACATAATTTAAAAGAGAAAAATATCTACCTGAAACAGCTCTTTAATATTTGCAAATAATATCTTACTTTTGTTAGGACTTTAATCTTATTTTACACATATACTTTAGATTTGAAAGCAGAGTGTGCATGAAAAATAATTTGTGGGTACTAATTATGACGTTTTGGTATCTCATTGTATATGTTTAGGTGCAAAATATGCATTTCATCGAATATTAGTTGTTAGAAGCAAGTTGGAGAATTAACGATTGCCTTTGCAGCACTTGATCTCTGCGTCTGTTCTTTGTGTGTGTCATAAATTTTATTCATGATCTACATATTTTATGTTCCAAAAGATATTTTTAGACATGCATAACATGCTGCCATTGAACCGAGAGCTTACACTTACCAGTTTTTAGTACGTGTATAATCACATCTTGCCTAATGCTCGGGCTGTGAAATTTGTCCACTTCTTTTATTTATTGTAAAATTTTGTCAAGCTCTTTTCTACTTTCAGTGCTCTCTTGAGCGTCATCACATTGCTGCACTGGATGACAAGACAGGAAATTATTCCTCTACAAGGCACAAAATCTAACGTACGTCTGTCCTGACATTTTTAAATTACAAATGCTGCTTCTCCATAATTGTTTCTTGAGTTTTTCTATTTTGTGTAACTGTACTATCCAAATAAGAAAAAACTTAAATTTTTATCAGATAGTTGTTTTTAGATTCAGTACCTTCCATTTGCACATCTGTGTAATTTATCAAAATGACAATTTTATCCAAGTTGATTTTAATTTGTCTTTCCTATTCTACGCTCCTAGGTCATTTATAAATATAAATTCCCAGTTTTTGCATTTATCTGCCAACAACAGCATACTACACACATAACACATCTTCATGTCTATCCTTTTCTACTGCCCTCTATTCTACAAACATAAATGTGTTTAAAAGGCTGTGAAATGTATTAAGGAAAACAGAAAATACAGAAACATATAATATCCAAGAACAGAACGTACAAGCAGTATGTTGTGTAGATGTAGAAAAGTTCAAAATATATGAGTCTGAAGTATTGAAATATGCAAATCTATCTTGTACGATGAGTGATTTGAGGCACGAGAAAATGTATTTCCAAATATTTTTCTCTTCTTTGGAATATTTCCGACAACATTTATTCTGCATAAGGGGACCGGGACAGCATAGTATAATCATTGTAGTGGCTAGGCTACGGGCTAGACTACTGAGGAAATGTGGTTAGATTTCCGATAGGGAGCGAAGGTTTCTTTCTTCTCCAACGTGTCCAGATCAACTCCGGTCACACCTAGTCTCCTATTTAGTGGGTGTCAGAAGTTATTCCCCTGAAGTTAAAGTTGCCGGGGGGGGGGGAGGGGGGTTGAAGATAACCGCTTAACCTCCAAATAGTCTCAAGGTTAAACATGAGTGGCGCTATACCCCCACGCCCACATAGATCTTCATGGCTTCAGCAGAGACAATATTTATTTACTGTAGCCTGTGTATAGTAACTCCGGCTTTTCATCATTAAAGTCGCAGCCGCAATATAAATGCTGCTCTCCTACGCTGCCATAAGTCCTCTAAATATTTGTTGTTTCGAGTTTTCCATTCCAACTTGTCATTCGGAATATAGTGAGAATGGCAGACACTTTGAAGTATTGAGCCTTGTTTTAGACATTAGCATCGAAATATTCCCAAGGAACGACCTTCATATACGTCGAATTTTTTGTCTTGGTGTTCATTTGTTCTCGCCATATAAACACGATGCTGATCCCAGTGGCCGCGTGTTCTAAGGGTGGGTCTGCGGCCGCTCTCTTGCTGGGAGCGTGTGTTCGAATCCTGCCAGAGGCATGGAAGGCTGTCTCTTGTGAGTGTTGTATGTCGTCAGGTAGAGTTCTCTGCATTGGGCTGATCACTTGTCCTGAGGAGTCCTACCTACCGAGTGTGGCGTGTCTGAGTGTGATCGTGAAGCCTCGATAATGAGGAGGTCTTGGCCCACTAGGGGCTGTAGCGCATTGAAAAAAATATATATGTATATAGACACGGCAGGGAGTAACTGAAGCGATGTATTGAACTGGGTTCAAATTAATGCTGATTTAATTATGTTCCCTTTCACCCGTCGCTGTTACTATCCCTTGATAACTGCGGTTGGATATACGGACAGATTGCATCATGCTATTGGAACCAACAGTCGAACTTAGCAAATTATTCGCGAGAGCATCAGCAGTTAATGGCAACATACGCATTGACTGATTGACTGATTGGTTGATTGATTGAATGTTTGTGGATCATAGGACAACGTCACGTTATGTGACAATATTCGACTGTAAGACGCAGTGGGAGCAGAGTTAATGTTGATTCCGGATCAACAGGCGAACGTGTGCCTTATGGATTAAGCTACGCCACAACGCCTCTGTTATGACAGGTCATAGTCACGTGATTGTCAGTTATGCCGGGAACATCCGCTGTTCAGTTGTTAAACTATGTAACTGCAATATGCCTCATCCACAGGGCTACTCAAAGGGATTAGAAGCTTCAAATTCATTTCTAGTTCAAAGACAATGTATTAGTATATTATAAATTTTTTATATATCTGCTTAATATTGTCTCTTATTACGATGGGAAAATGTTTATTACAAAAGTGTAAGTCGTAACAACTTGTACAACGAAAGCTGCGTTTCTTTATAAAAATAAGTTTTTAGAAAAAAGTCGCCAACCCTTCTTTGGGAGGTAAAGATAATATACAAGGAACTGATAATTTTTAACGGACATTGCATAAATCCAGTGATAGAAATAAATAAATAAAATTAAGAATATCCTTGCACTTTATATTCTCGAGTCAAGGAATTCTCTAAAACATTGTTTTGGCATATCTTCTACAAATGTCTAAAAAATAAGTTATTCCCTTGTTGACTGTCATTTACGATTATTCACAATCGACATCCTCATTTGATCATCCAGTTGAATGTAAACTAGATATATTGTAACTCCTTGGCATTAGACAGAATTTCCCTTAACAGGGTAGAAATCATCACGTGTTCCACGATCACGATTGAGCACTTAACTACTCGTATGTCAACAAGATGTCAGCGTCCAGAATGTTGGCGATTCATGTTTTAAACTCTTTTCATTACACAAATTTCTGTCGCCTCAATATTACATCATTGAAGTGTTTTTAAACTCGGTTTATTTATTTCTCATTAAGTATTAAATCCATGTTAGATTTCTAACCGCCTGGTATTGAGAGATGTAAAGATAAGTAGAGTGTTTAACTACAATTACCTACAGTCCTTGGCCGGCTGACAGACCCTACAGAGAGCATTCTTTAACCTTCTTAAATTTAATGTTTAATAACAATATAAAATTCAAAAAAATTCCTGTTAAGACATCGAATATATGAACTGCTACTAAACTACGATATCAAAGCAGACAAAATACACGCGTCACTCTACCTATAAGGGCTGAATGAAAAACTAAGAGAGGATACCGGGTTCGGTTGTGAGGCTGAAGACTGCGAAAGAGAGAAAAGCAGAACTACGGGCAAGAATTCTTTAATATGATTATAGTGTGTATGGTGTAGGATTTACATGCAGAGCCTTTTTTAATATTTCACAAAATTGTATGAAAATATCCACACAAATGTAAAGGATAATAAATACGAATTACATGATCCTACAAGAACAAGTATGAGGGAAGGAGACCACTTGGAATACCCAGGCGTAGATGGGAGGATAATATTAAAATGTATCTTCAAGAAGTGGGATGGGAGGACATGGACTGGATTGATATGGCTCAGGTTAGGGACAGGTGGCGGGCTCTTGTGAATGCGGTAATGAATCTTCGAGTTCCATAAAACGCGGGGAATTTCTTGACTAGCCGACGACCTGTTAGTTTCTCAAGAAGGACTCTGCTCCATGGAGTTAGTTAGTTAGTTAGTATTTAGAAGAACAAGTAAGGTAATACCTAGGACTTTTTGTGTACGTATATGAAAATATTCACTACTTAGTGTAGTCAGAATATACATCCCTAACGCCAACTAAACATAAATCCAATTCCCACCACTTTTGTATTAATAAGTAAAATGTAACACTGTTTTTATCAGCTCATATATAAGATAATCGCGGCGGAAGCCTGAAATCACTGATGTAAAATTTGGCTATGTATTTCGAATACAATTAGACATTATCAAGTCACTTCCAAAGGTTTTACTAAGGTTTCCAGTTTAAATTATAATTTAAATAAAAACCGTAGTTCAGTCCTGTATTTACTTACGTGCAGGCAGAAAGCATGGACAAAACACGAAAAAACAACAGAATTATGAGGGTGATATTGTAATAATAGTAACATATAAGAGTATTAATTTTCTTCCCTAGCATAATTCAACGTAGGAGATATAACGTTTAATTTACCTTCCTAATAACGCGTTAAAATTGACTGAAATTTAAATTTTGGCGGGCAAGAACACTGTGGATAAAATCTGTATTTACGATTTTCAGAACAGACAAAGATTATTTCAATAAAAACGTTCACCAGTTGTTTTTTTTTCTAATAGAGAGGGTTGTGTTCTATTTGAAAAAGGAACTGAATTTGTGAAGATTGTTTATATGAACTTCCTGTTATGTAGGTATAAACCCGATTTCATACGCGCTCTAACAATTCCTATAAAAATGCGAAGCTCTTCAGGTGGCATTATAATGAAACACGTCATGCATTCACAATGGGCTGTTGCTTGTACACCAGCAGCCATGCAGAATAGCAGGATGTTGAATTCACGTCCCATATGCGAGGATCACTCTACTAGCCACAAGGCCACACACACAACTCTAATGCAAGCCTATTATTACGTAATTTTAATGATAATGTTAACAAGAATATTTCGGATTGGTTTGATGACGTTATTGATGGATCCAGTCGGTTTAATGCATTCGTTAAAAGCGATTATATATATTTTGTTTAATTTTCAATATTTTAGCTTTAAAGCTGTGTGTAGGTCTGCAGTGTGCATTGTACCGAGTAATGCTATTTAATCCTACTTTATAAAATACAGGCTTTTCTCTGAAACTGTATGTGCGAAATAGCCATATACACGTAGAGCGGATAATTAAATCTGGTTTTGAAGCACAATTAGCTTTAGTGTGATTTAAATGTGTTGAGTAGCAAAAATACTAGTTTCTCACCTCCACACCATCACCCGCTAATTATGTACAAATAGACTGCTACACAGGCGGACGAAACTGAAAATTTCCGAACCACAAACTGCAACTACTAATCTCGTTTATGTAGTTAAAAAGTTACAGAGTTTCAGAGTATTTTCTACTAATTGCGCATTTGTTGACACATTTTTAAACATGTGTTGAAAATACGGCCGTCGGTGTTCAGTAAAATGTAATTGAATTTATGCCTATAATTTCTATCAAGAGTCCTGAAACATAGTACAGACAAGAGTAAACTGAATTTCTGATGGTTACCTTCCACCCATATCTAAATCACGCAGAAACAAATGTTAAGTTTAACCAAACGAAGCCATGGATGCCAGAACACATGTCAAGTGCATTCACTGGATTTCTTTCAAAACAGTGTCCTTGCTTCAGTTTTGTTTTCTTTGAACTTTCAAGTTTTGAACATATAAGCTTGACTGGCAAAACACACTACTGATAGCTGTACTCAGGCAAGTTTATTCAGCAATTTATCGAAATGAAACTCGAAATATTCCTTACTGCAAAACACTTGTATTTACATTTGTATTTTCAGTAAGTTTCATTCATTTTCTCCTTCATGGCCTAAAAATTATTTAAACGACTATGTTGAAATAAATAAGCACATTGAAGTAGCAAACATTTAAAAATGCATCTAAAGTTTTACATGTTTTGTTATGAGCTGCTTTCATGTACAAAGTTACAGATAATTTGACTGGCGTTTGATTGCATTTGTAAATGTAGAAGTTTAAATTTTCTTAGTTATTGAGAAGTTACAGTTCGATATTACTGATTTATTAATTTTTTTGAAAGTAACAACACCATAATAAATAAAATAATAATATACGAGAGCTGAGAAGAGAAAAGTTTTTGGAGGGAATCGTATATCATATTTTTACAAATTACTTTATTTAGTTTGTTGTAGGTTACTTTAAGAAAGTTATTCTTTTCTTTCTGTCATTAAGGTATATTCTTCAGTATAAAGGGAAATATACAGATAATTAGAAAAATAATATGTGCGGTCCTTTAATTTGGAAGTTAATAAAATATATTTTCTGTGCCTCTATCAGATTATAATGAATTAACAGATGTTGTGTACGTGTTGAAATGTCCGTCAGTGACAGGTAACTGACAAATAGCGAGCAGACTCTTTTGTGTCTTCGTTTTGTTTTGATAAAACAGACATACCCAAATTGGTGTCATATTGTGCTTATAAATTAACATATTAATACCAAGTACACTCTTAAATATAAATGATTTTTTACGACAAAGCAACATTAAATTTATTCCGTATTTCCGTAAAATAATATGTTCCTGTGAAGAAAATATCACTCAGCTAAGCATTTGCCGCTCTCGCAAGATTACTGCCGTGACGTGTCTATCACTTTTGTCATGTCACTGGCAATATTTTAAAGAATTTCGATATACGAATTTTTAAAAAAGTATTCATACATGCCACATTTAAAAAAATGTAAACAGAAGATTAGGCGCTAAACAAGGAGCCTATGTGCGTTTGGTGACATATCTTAAGCGTAAAGAATTATTCACACGAGCTCTACATTTTTCGAAAAAGTAATTGCATAAAAATAATAAATATATATTTATCCTGAATACAGTTCTTACATACGCCTCGCAATATTCGAGACAGTCCCACTTAAACAGAAGGAGATTTATGTTACATCGTGTTGTAACTCAAGAAACGTTTGACCTATTTTAGCACATTATATGCTAGAAATCCTTACTCGACCAGCCAACATGTTCTACGCTATTTATAATGAAGCGTCAGGAGACAGTTTTCGCAAACTAGGGGTTTGAGGAGCACAAGTATTTAAAAGTACACAGATATTTTGCCTTCCTTACATTTCTTTAACGTGTGGAATTTTATTGACAGAGTAATAAACGCGGAGAAGCCGGAATATCGCAGTCGGTACTCTATGCTACGGGCTGGACAACCTAGAAACCATCTTTCGATTCCAGGCATACCAAGAGACTTTTCTCTTCTCCAAAGCGCCCAGACCGTCCCTGGTACCTAAGAAATCCCCTAGTCAATAAATACCGGAGTTCCTGTTCTTGGGGTAAAGAGGCCAGGACGCGAATCTGATAATTTATATCTATATATTTTTGAGGTTAAGAATGAGTGTAACTATGCGCCTTCATGTCTCATAGAGGGGAAATTTATCTTTACCTTACCTAACAGATGAGTCGATTCATAAGTGAGTGAATGTCAAGGATAAAAGGTTGAAGTCTTTGGATAGGTGTGGAAACAGTTCCTTGGAATATTCGCTCTGCCTATATTCGCTCTGCACAACGTAAGAAAGTAAGTGACGAATAAACATTTTTAAAGTAAATTTAATATCTACAATAAATATAAGTTGTGTCAGTCAGTGAAGATATTTCGGCACACATCTTTGAGCAGAAAGTTCCATTGCGAACCTAACCGCCACACATGTAGTTAAGAGATTCCCCACCTTAACTTATTTTCAGAAGTCCCATTCTGATCTCTGTGCCAGACCAGATTAACACAGCCCAGTTTCACAACCTATATTTCTCTAAGATACTTCTCACAGCCTATTATTTTACGATCGCAGCGTATATCTCTTAAGCTGGCTTTTGTATTCGTTTCTCCGACCAAATTTCCATATGTCATGGTAGTTAATAAAACAACATTTCACTGCAATAGATGATTGTATTTGTGTATAAATATTTCATATGATTGATTTTCCTGTCGATGGTCCAGCACAGGCTGAATAGGAAATAACATTGCAAGCAAACTAAAGAAACATTAATACAATTCTCTGGAGTACTTAGATTGTGTTCTTTAATTACCATTGTGAGTTTCTGCAAAAAAATACGACAATTTTCTAAGTAGTCTAGGCAAGTCTAGTCTCTTCCGCGGGTGCTATCACGCCGCCCAAATCAAATCTTTATTAACCTGGAGACGTTTAACGAAGAAATACACTTCAGCCGAATTTAAACACATTCAACCCCATTGTCATTCATGTAACGTTTACTGCAAATTGTTAGAGATACTGAGAAAGGGAAATTGTTATATCAACAGCCTGGGGAAGCTTTCAGTAACATCCGAGTGATTGACATTGATTTTATGTCAACTCCAATACAGTGGTTAACCACTAAAGGCAACCGCGGAACATAGCTTTCAACGACATCATGTAAATTGAAACAATACCGCAAAAACCTTAGTACTGAATTTGTTGGAAGTTCCAAAATGTAATGTCTACACACGTTTAAACGATTTCCTTCCGGAACTATATTTATGCGGTTGTTAAAACTTGAACATGTCAACAGAACAGGAGGGTTGAAGCTTGTCGAAGGTTGTCACTCTACCCTGCCTTTCTTTATCAAAATCTAATGAACTAAGTGAGAACTCGAGGCAACAAAAATTTAATTTGCAGGATATTCCTTCACATTACTCCATATCATTTTGAACATAGCGACATAGTAAAATGACGAGACAGCCCAACTCGCTGTCTAGCGGGGTAGAGTAATAGGACCATACACCTGTCACATATAAAGGACCATAAAGCTGCGAATTCCATATTTCGGCAAGGTACCTTGCAGTAAGTATTACACAGAGGTTCCTGAAACTAAAAAGCTAAACACATTCTGAAACAAACAATAGTGGCGCCTAAATGAATACGAAGGAATAACTCAATAATTTGTTTGTCATATTTGCCATAGTATGCGGATATAAATATAAAGCAAACAAAAAAAATGTATATTTCCGGCTTACAAAGAAAGCTACCTTGAAAAGATATCTCCTTTTCTTCCTATTCAGTTCGATTCCCTCTTTGCAGGCCGGTTACACTGATAGGCTTTTTTTTTTGTATTTCCCCTTACTTCAAGTAAAAAATGCAACAAAATATGCAAAATTTATGAACGAAATTCCAGGTCACTATCCATTAAAAGTTTTTTAAAATACTATTAAACAAATAAACCCCTCTTCCTAAAAGCACTTGATAAATTAATAATTGAAAGGTAGTAAAATTTTGTTGCAGAAAGATAAAGTATTTATTTTATAATTCGGTTATCCATAGCGTGCATATTTACTGAAGTCGTAATTTAAATTTCAAGAGTGGATCAATAGAGGGTATACTGTGGTAAATGTGGCTAGAGCATGAACATGTTTATTTGGTAGGTATTAGACGTTTTATATATTTCAGATTATTTAGAAAATCTGCGGCTGCTTAGTGTTATTTTATCTGATAGCTCGCATCACTCTTCTATTGCATTGTTTCGCATGACGGTATAGCACTGCAGAGATCATAGCTATTTCAATTTTTATTTAGCTGGGGTCCACGCTTTTCATTTCCAAAAGTGATATTAATATTAGCTTCTTAGTCACCACATGTAAAAAAAGCCGTGCTAAGTTTTTCCCCTCAGCTGAAGGAAAGGCGTCACACATTACAAACACGTTTTCATTACACGTCGAATTTGCAGGTTTTTGTAAGGTAAGCGAACCAACGGGAAAGGAATAGTGAAACTTGTCAGATAAAATATTGTCTTATAGAAATATGATAACAAACTTTAGGTAGAAAAATTAGAACGTATGGCGATAATAACGACAAAATTGCTATTATGAAAATGTGGAGTGTGTCAGTGATTATTTTATATTCCAAGGAAAAATCACCCACCCCCTGTTATACTTCATCAGCTTGTAAATGAGAAGAATGTAGATAATTTGTGTTGCTTATTGGTGAAGTAGACAATGGTGATTAAGAATCTTCGTTTTTACTTAAAGACGCACAATTATAATAAATTCAGTCAACATCAAAACGAAATAAAAGCAACTAAACTTAGTTACAAATAACAAACAATAAAACACAACTGTATACATGAAACAATAAGTCTTAACGGACAAAGCTTACAGTATACGTACAACAAATAATTAATTGTTAGTAAGTTAAATAATGTCTGTAAACGAAGTGCAATTAGTTCTTAAAATGTCTATATTCGTGCAGACTACATTAGCCACGGAAACATTTCTAGTTATAGGACTGTTCTTTACACGACTGTGGAAGTTAAACGCACAGTAGTTTAATATTGTCCAGGTTTTGTGCAGGAAGATAATTTTAGAATATTTATTCCAACAACTGCACAACAATTAATTACAAAAGTATAAAATCATACAGCAAGCTTCCTACATATTTCGGCCTTTCCGGTCAAAGTCTCCTCCCTGAAGATAGCCGAAAAAGGCCGAAACATATATGAGGCGTGCTATATCATTTTATACGTCTGTACCTAACACTTGTAGTGTTGTTAGAATAAACATTGTAAAAATAGAATAGTCTGTGTAACATAAGCAGTATCCCTAATGTAACAGTATCAAGGGTATATAAGCAATTGGTTTTATTGTTAAATAAATAAAGAGGACATTCATATACTTCCTTCCGTACTGAAGTATTGAACTATTCACCTTTATTAAATAACAATAAAAACCCCTACCCAAACGTTTAATTACATTTATAGTTTTGTTCCCTGCAGCTGATATTTTTCACAACATTAAATTAAAATAGCCATCAGACGCACATACTTAAACTTTCGTGTTTGATGACTTTTGTATATTGCTAACTATAATTTCTTCACACATATTATTGTATTCGAAAATGTAACACTCTCCAAAGCGTCAGGCTGCAAAGTTTTTGAATTCTTTCTAATTCAGAAGAGTTAGAAGTAAAGCTCACATTTTTTACATTTTTTGTTTTATGTGCAGGAGAGAAAAGCCCATTAGGCTAGACAGACATAAGGAATTTCACAAAATTCAGAATCTATTAATCGTATTTCCATTTCACTATTTTCCGATTCCGTGTGCACTTTGAATGCCGAAGTGCTTTAAGAGCTGCCCTAAAAACACGTCTAGCATGTTAGTGACCATGTAATTGTCACTCACTGCCTCCTCCCTGCCTGATGTCTCGCCTTGGTCATTCAATAACCATTCCAAGTATTCGTTTAATGACTACCCATCCGAGAACGAGGTGAATCGAATTGATGCTGGGTAGTTTCGAAGTGACCTCACAGTTAACTTTTCATGAGCTGGAGGTGTTCCCCGGCCTCTCTTCACGTAGTGGCTTTCCTCATCTGTGCCTGTCCAAGGGGTGAATTCTTTATACGTCTCTACATTTGCCAGAACGTTATATGCGTATCCTACAGCCTGTCCAAGTCCAATTTCTAAGTTCTATTTTACTGCATCAGGACACCTTACAGGTACTGGATCTCATCTGCGCGTGCTGGCCCTTCAACGTGACGCAGAACTAAAGTAAAAGTAGTAAATATGTAGAGCAATGGCATTTGCCAATGTAATTTAACGTTGTCATTTGTCAATGTAATTTAACGTTGCCATGCATAGTGAATATTCGCCTGCAACTTTTCTTGATTAAACCCTCCAGCTTGTCCCAATTTATAATTACCATCTGAATGAGTTCTTACACAGTTTTGAAAGATTCCTTTGGAGAGAATTGGCCCATCGCAAGGGAACAACAGTTTTAGATCACCTTAGAAGACGCAGCCACTTCAGCTGGAGCGTAGTAATTACTGCAATTCACACTATTATTTAGCCCAAAAATAAATTATAAAATAAATAGAAACTTTCTTTCCTTCTTAGTTTGACTTTATCAGGCTTCCTTAAGACCATCTTATTCACCTTCCTAGTTAAGACATTAATTTTGGAGAATAGCATATCGTACTGGATAGATGTGCAGAACAACAAGTTGATCGTCGAGTAAATAAATGGAAGAGTACAATATTTTTTTCGGTAAACCTAGTAAATGGAAAAACTTCCACATTGTTTCTTTTCCTTCATAGTTTCTTTCAAAAAACAGAGACAAATGCGAGATGCTTCCTCTGGACACAATACATCACACCTACAAGTTTGGAACATGGAACGTAAGGTTCTTCAAAAGCAGAATTCAATAATAATAATAAGAAGAAGAAGAAGACTTTTTCAAAGCAAATTAGACTTAAATTTAAGGAAAACTCTAGGAACGTGTTACATTTGGAGCATAGCTTTGTATGGTGTAAAATTTGGACACTTCGGAAAGTAGATAAAAATTACCTGTAAAGTTTTGAAATGTGGTGCTAGAGAAAGATGGAGAAGATCATTTGGACTGATCGTGTGAGAAATGGAGACGCATTGCACAGAGGCAAAGAGGGGAGAAATACCCCACATACAGTAAAAAGAAGGAAGGCTACCTGGATTGTTCACATCATGCGCAAGAACTGCCTGAAAAAAACATGTTAGTGAAGGAAAGATAGAAGGAAGGATAGAAGTGAAAAAGAGACGAGGAAGAAGAAGTAGGCAGTTACTGGATGATTTTAAGGAAAGGAGAGGTTACTGTAAATTGAAATAAGAAGCACTAGATCGCACTCTTTGGAGGGCTCGCTTTGGAAGAAGCTATGAACCTGCCGTAAGACAGAGTAGGTAATGAATGAATGAATTAATTAATTAACGCTAGCTAATGCATCGCGAGATCATAAAGTGCCAATACGTAATAGACATGCGCTAGACCTCATAGGTCAGTTTCAAAGATGCACACTTCATTTCCTAAAGAAATTTTCCGACGTCTTAATATGAATTAACTCTCAGTGGTCAATCCGGGGGTGGGGGGTTTCTTTGGAAGATTTGTTCTTCTTAATTTCTCTATTTTATATCCACCTTCTTCCCCATAAATTAATTTAAACCTTTTGTAGAAAAGCAAGTCGACTGGTTCTCAAACAGCCATTGACATTGATAATCAGCTTTCCTGCGACACGATCCGGTGCAGTCTGATGTATTAGTACCCCCTTCTCCTAGAAGCCTAGTGTCAATCTACAGGACAATATAATGAGACAGGGAGTTCCTCCGAAACCCAGACACTTGTTTACCAAATTGCACAGCATCACAACCCTAGAATACCATAAAATGTATATTCGCCTATCCTTGAACTCCAGATCCAAAAGCTTGAAGTCTTTTCCTTGCACAAGTATAGCTTCTTGCACATTAAGCTCTGTTGATACTAAAATATTTTCTTGAAACTTGCAGCTTTTCAGGCGTAATAAAATGCTAGTACAATTCACTCCTCTATTCATGTAGAGACATATATTGTTATAATTATTCAGTGCACTTCGTCTTTTTTTCGGAAAAATAAGAAGTCGCTGAATGACGAGTACAATGGACACTACGTTTGCATTTCAGTGGCGTATATTCACACAAAATCAATTTCGATAAAAAGATCAGCTTGCTTCCAGAACTATACCGGAAGGCAAAGTTGTACAATGCTTCCTAATTATGAAATAATTAACAGAATATAAGGTTGTAAGGTTTATCCTCACTCTTCCTCCCTTTAGCTCTAATACTGATAACCATACCGTTCAGTGCTGCAGACTGGCGGGACATGCACATCAATAAATAATACACATTTAGGTTCAGGGGTAAATGAAAAGGCAAATCTCTGCCCATTTCCCTCCCTCCTCACTTGGATGAAAGACTGGTGTTCCATAGAGCGCCACTAAATAATGTATGGTGCCTGTAATTTTCACTGCGATCGGCAGCTTATGCTATATCCTTCATGTCAGTGTACCCAAACCAGTGTATCCATTTCGCACTTAAACGCACAAAGGCTAACTCCAAAAACAGTCTTCTAACCTCCAGACTTCTCGCTTTTTTTAAATTTACTCCCGATATCTCTTTCATGCTCTGTGTGAAGTGATCCCTCAAAAAGAGATTTGTTGATAACTACACGAGAATTTTTTTACACAGAAAATGTCCTTGTTTCAAATTTGTAAGTCTTATCAGAATTTACACATTTTCAAACTTGTTGCTGTCGGGAAGGAGGAAACTTTATTCCACATTTCTTCGTGATCATATTTTGCTGTGCCTTCTCTCTCTTCATACAGGCCAAGTTATGGAAAAACGACCCTCTGCGCTTACCTTGAACAACAAGGCCTAAAAATTATTTTAAAATGTGGCAAAACCCTGTTAAACCACAGACCGAAAATTTTCTGTCAACGATCTGAAACTGAAACGCAATTAAATGTAAACTCCCCTAACACGATGCACACCGATTCCCCCGGGACTTGGCTACAGTACAGCCTTTTGTTGTTTTGTAATAACGCAAGTTGACGTCTCCTCTCTAACAAAGGACAGGCATAGAGCTTTTCTGCCGATATCCCTCCTTTCATTCTGTTCTACCTTGAATTATTTCGAAACTTCCACTGTGTTCACGAAAGCCCTTTGTTTATACGAAAATTGTGTTGGACTTTTCCATTGACTGGGCTAGACAAATACTCATGTACGAGACGTTTCGGGAATTGAAACAATTTGTGTCGTCAAACGACTATTATTGCGTAGATATTTGTTAACACTTTCTTCTTTGGGCTAGTGGTTAGCAGTATGCAAATTATACTATGGGCTGGGCAACAGATATCGTGGTTCGTTTCCCAAGAAGATAAGAGATTTTTCTCTTACTCTACGGCGTAGAAACAAGCTATTCAAT
The DNA here is from genome assembly GCA_021186555.1 of Reticulitermes speratus. Classification (NCBI taxonomy): domain Eukaryota; kingdom Metazoa; phylum Arthropoda; class Insecta; order Blattodea; family Rhinotermitidae; genus Reticulitermes; species Reticulitermes speratus. Next base: position 24,476,382 of record JAJKFL010000013.1, on the reverse strand, counting down.
GAGTCCTAGGTGCTTGTTTACCGGAGATAAAGAGGGCAGAGCTTTAAGCTTACCACCGACCATGAGCTATTGCTGAGGTTAAGAATGAGTGGAGCTATATGACCATTCACCCATATGACTTTATCTTTTCATAGAGACTAATTTGCCTTTAGCAGTTTATGTACTAGGCTACAAGGCACAAAAATCTCGAGTTTGATCCCGACTTTCCCCATTTATGTAAAAATGATTACGTCACAACACATTTCACACAAAGCTTGGAGAAGAACTAAAGTTCAAACGCGTCTTGAATGCCGAATATAACATAATAGGGAATTCTATAATGAATAAACTATTTTTAGTAGTAATTTAAATCATGGGTGAACCGTAATAAGAGGCATGTTTCAGCTATTTTAAAGTGACCTAAACCCAAGATGTCACGAGGAAAAATCAGAATCTCTTATAATGTGTCACAAATGTTCTTCTTCATCATAACCAGTTACGCGTTCCACAGGAAATTTCAGTTCGAATTGTACTATACCATCTACACGGGTTTTCTCATAAGAATTTCGTTTCTCTTGTGATTACATCATATTTCTTTATTCATATTGTATGTGTAAAACGTACAATTAATAAATTGGCGTATTATTAAGAACTTTTGCAAAATGTTGCGGACTGGAGAATTGTTAATAATTTCAGGTGTTCAAAAGGTATGAACTTTACGTCGCACAGTCGGTATCCTAGCACCACATCGTTACTAAGTTTCTTGTAGCTCGGAAAACGTCAGTAATTACGATTTTTTAGTTTTAGGTGTCAAGTCCATTAAACTTATATGTAGCGAAAAAGCAAAATTACATGTCTATATCCTGATTCCGAATATCCCTTTTAACATTTTAAATTAGGTGTATGATTATATCAATAGATATAAGATATAAGACAGATACATACTTCTAAGATATATATATACTTTAATTTACAATATTCCATTCCAAATCTCAGGTTACACATAGAAATTAAACCCACTTTCTTATTATATATTGGTCAGGTTCTCTGTCGCAATACCTCAAGAATAAAATTTCAGTATTTTCTAAAACCTGTCAAAATATTTAATTTTCCACTTGTATGTGTAGAAATGGTACGGAACTTTAAACCTCAACTTATAACTCCCATCATTTATACATATATCATATATTTATCATTTATATATATAATGTTAGAATGGAGCTTAACATAATAACTCATTTACAACTATGGCTCTCAATTCTTTAAAATATCAATATTTTAATAAAACTGTACGAAATAATTATTTCTTCTTACTTCTAGGTAATATTACATTTTGCTCCTTGAGTAAGTTATTATCATACGTATAAATATAGGGACATTATTTTATCAGACTACTTGCATTTATTCTTAAACCAGACCATTTCTCGTGACGGCAGATAGCGCAAACGCACGTCGCTTTTCCAATTTGCAACGAGTTGAAGTCCACATATTTTAGTTCATTTTACAGAAATTATGAGTAATATTAGGTCTTGTCCATATTTAAAAAACAACTAGACATATTTTCTTTCATTGATTCGTAGACACGTATCATAGCTAACTAATACGTTATTTATTGCACTTCGAATTTCTGTCGGGTTTTATAAGTTAACCGCGCTGAAGAGAAGGTATCAGGGACAGTTGTTGGAAAAGATAATGTCCCTATACAACATGCAATTAACAAGGCCCTTTACAACTTCAGAGATTTATTTTGTCACTGTGGTGAATTAAGAGGCTCCTGTTTCAGGGGTTGTGACTAAGTAAAGTAAAATAGATATTTACTGAAACGTCGGTACACATATATCGCCCTAGACCAGAGACAGCAACTTTCTACGTACAGAAGGTTGTAAACCAAGCAGGTGCATAAAGATTTACAATTACATTCTTGGTATTTCCTCCTAAAAAATTGTTAGACTAGACTGCTTCTGAACGGAATTTGAAACCGGATCCTCAAAACACGAAACAGAAACATTAACCAGTAAGCTACGACAAAATTCTTCTTTCATATTAAATAAAGGAATCTCATTTCAACTGCAAGGGATATTTTATCTCGTGCAAGCTGGCAGTTAGTGAAAATTGAAAATAAAATTTTCACTAATCTGAAAGGCGTGGCAACCAAATGTGCAACTATGTGATCCTGCACTGATATTGTGAATAGACAAAATAAATTGTACAAATTTTGCCAACCACCAGTAGGCTAAACCAGCACAGGATTACGACTTGCTCATAATTTATGGGAAGTAATCCGGGGCACTAAGTAGGTAGGTTATGTTTCAATTTGTGGTGATCTAGTAGTATCAATATCATTATTGCGTCATTGTTAGGATTCCCTTAATATCGTTACTGGTTAATGATGCAGATAATAGACTATAATTCCACTAATGAAGTGTCAAGTACAGTGAAATGGAGATTATAATCTTAGAGATACAGAGTAACACAATAGAAGCAATTGTATTTCTATCTTTAGTTTAAGGTCGAATGTACAATATGATAGAATATTCGTCTAGTAGTAGTAGTAGTAGTAGTAGTAGTAGTAGTAGTAGTAGTAGCAGTGGTAGTAGCAGTAATAATAATAATCATTTAAAAGCACGTACGAAATCCGTGACACTGGAGAATTTCCAGAGGTTCTAACAGATAATTCAGAAGAAGAAAGTGCTGGAGTTTTTCGATTTTTAACCTTAATTGTTTCGACTTCAACATTAATCTGCTGTGTAATTGTATCACTCTGCGAAAGGCCTACGAGACCGCAAGAGCTCGACCCTTGATTTACTTACACTCATACACATCACTCTGCGAAAAACAATTCTCCTGTATTGTTTTATTTCACACACGATCCTCTCGTTTTCAAGAGAGCCTCGTTGTGGGTGTATCTTAGTTGCTCGCATATAGGCCTGTGTTACTGCAACACTTCTACAGGCCTGTACACTAGTGTATCTTAGCTGCTCGCATATAGGCCTGTGTTACTGCAACACTTCTACAGGCCTGTACACTAGTGTATCTTAGCTGCTCGCATATAGACCTGTGTTACTGCAACACTTCTACAGGCCTGTACACTAGTGTATCTTAGCTGCTTGCATATAGGCCTCTGTTACTGTAACACTTCTACAGGCCTGTACACTAGTGTACCTTAGCTGCTCGCATATAAGCCTGTATTACTGCAACACTTCTACAGGCCTGTACACTAGTGTATCTTAGCTGCTCTCATATAGACCTGTGTTACTGCAACACTTCTACAGGCCTGTACACTAGTGTATCTTAGCTGCTCGCATATAGACCTGTGTTACTGCAACACTTCTACAGGCCTGTACACTAGTGTATCTTAGCTGCTCGCATATAGGCCTGTGTTACTGCAACACTTCTACAGGCCTGTACACTAGTATATCTTAGCTGCTCGCATATAGGCCTGTGTTACTGCAACACTTCTACAGGCCTGTACACTAGTGTATCTTAGCTGCTCGCATATAGACCTGTGTTACTGCAACACTTCTACAGGCCTGTACACTAGTGTATCTTAGCTGCTCGCATTTAGGCCTGTGTTACTGCAACACTTCTACAGGCCTGTACACTAGTATATCTTAGCTGCTCGCATATAGGCCTGTGTTACTGCAACACTTCTACAGGTCTGTACACTAGTGTATCTTAGCTGCTCGCATATAGGCCTGTGTTACTGCAACACTTCTACAGGCCTGTACACTAGTATATCTTAGCTGCTCGCATATAGGCCTGTGTTACTGCAACACTTCTACAGGCCTGTACACTAGTATATCTTAGCTGCTCGCATATAGGCCTGTGTTACTGCAACACTTCTACAGGCCTGTACACTAGTGTATCCATTTACGTCCCTCAGATTTTTCTAATAAATAAATTTTCTTAATGTTACGTTCTTTATATTTTTCGAAATTGCAGTCAAGAGCGCAAATATTCTTTCCTTTCGGAATAATTCACATGTCTTATTTTGGACACTAAAGTAGGCCTACAAATCTTCTGTCCTTAGCGTTTTAGAGTTTACTTCTGTCATGGCGATTGACACGTACTTGCAAATTTTATCCTGTTCTTTCGTAAAACCAAAATGCAACTTTTATTGTCAAAATGGAGTTACGAACGGAAAAGGGACAGACAATTTCTGTGACATAAAATGTTCCACTTACAATATGCCATATTGTTTAAGGATAAAAGTCGCCCCTCTACATGACATGAGAAAACGTGGGCCATTAATAGTCGGCTTTACTCCCCGGCCGCTTACACCGGGGAAAGTACCCCTGTCACACATTAAATCGCAGGCTGAGCCGGCCCCAGAGCCTGCCAGGAATCTGTGAATAAAAGAAAAATCTCTTAAGATTAGTGATAATTTTTCCACGATTTTAAACTTTCAGCCCTTTGCCTGGTCACTACATCTAACGCTAATTCGGTTCATTTGTTTTAAAACCTTTCTTAGTAAACAATTCGCCTTTTCTTGCATCACAAATTATCCAGTGTCAAGCTCACACGTCCAAAAAGAAAGCAAGTCTTTCGCTCATCCCTTAAATGTGTATCTAGCATCTGAGTTATGCTAAATGCTTTCATTACAACCCACCAAACGTAACTTCTGCTTACATTTTCGCTGAATTAACAAATATTTGTCTGCTCTTTCCCCAGAAACTTGAATATACAGCAAATTAATCTGCTTCGTTCGGCTTAAAAAATAAAAGCGGGTTTTCTTAGAGATCCCCTTATACATAAACGAAACTTCGACTACGTGCCTGAGCAAGAAGGTTGAAGGCTAGTCCTTCTGACTTGTCTTTGGAAGACACAGTTTCCAATATATTTTCTGCAGAGTGTTATTTGACGCTAAAAATTGCTAATTATATAGGGCCGATGATACACAAATGAATGATTATGTAGCACTGGTGGAATAAAAGTGACAGGAAAAGTGCTTCGTACATTAACGACTTGCTTTAACATATAAAGTCCCATATTTTAAAACTGTTGCTTTTAGGCGTTTCAAAAATTTCTCGAAATAAACAGCTATTTTTCTTAAATAACAGTTGTTGATCTTTCATCAGAGATGCGTTTTTTACTGCGATGTAGTAAATACATTATTGTTTTAAATATCTCTATTGTTGTAACTTAATATACGACGTCCTCAAATCGCAGGCTATCTCACTCCTGTGAAAATTCCCGTCACAGAGATATAAATTTCACAGCGAATTTTACTGTAGAGTAGGATATTTCCTATATTCTTTCATACCTACCATGTCCAGTATAAATCTCTGACTTTTTATTTCCACTTATACCCTATATTTTCAATTCCGGCTATACAATTTTAACATCGCTCTTCTGTCTCATTGTAGGTTTTCTTTCGGACGTTTTAGCATTAAATGCCCTTTGCAAGTACAGATTAACTTCTCAGTCAATGCTAATTAGTGCTTCCAACTTCAAAGCAAGGATTCGAAATATTTCTCCGAAGTCTATTGAAAATTTTGCCCATTATAGTAGCTATTAACGATAGAGCTAGTACGTTTTTTTCATCTTCTTTTTTCCTTTTGTTCTTCAACCTACCTGCCTTTCTGCGTTTGTCTCCAAATTTCAAAGCCCAGTCAGTCGAATTCATTGGTTAATAACAAAAACGTAAATGAACACGAAATAATTTGAGCAGCCAGTATAGTTTGCAGTGGGCTGTACATATCGATGAAGTTTAGTTGCTCTGATCTGAAAGTTTGAACGTGCTGTAGAAATGAGCGCCGTTGAATAAAATAGCACAGGATATGTCGAAAGATCAAAAGCTTTCAGATAATGCTCTTTCTATGTATTTATATTTCAGAGTTCTGTCTAAAATATTTCCTCCTCCTAATAAATGTAATCGAAGCTCGGATATTGAGTGTATTTTTAATACTTCCTAGAATGTTGCTTTCTACACTACACAGTAGAGAATATTTGCAAGAGCACGTTTTATCTCTTGCACAAATATTCTACTAAAAAAGACAATAATTTATTTTATTCTAATCTTTAATCAAAGAGGTATTTCTCACCTTAAAGCATCTAAGATCGGTTCTATTGCAGATGTAATTTTGCTACATTTTCCATCCCACCAAATGAGGTCGCTACATCAGGTATAAAATTTATTATTTATCACTTAATAGTTTTGAGTTAAATTACGGGGCTACAGAATATGTTAAGAAAACATTCCTTACCTGGCCAAAGGAAAAGAGCTGAAATCAAGATATATAACCCTCTTCAGAAAATACTTCCGAAATCAGCGAGACAGCAAATATGTTTAGTGTGAAGTAAAATTTGAGGCTGAATAAAAATATGTGCATTGAATTATGTTATTCGACTGAGCAAATCAAGAAGAATGAGATGGGCGGCGGTTGTAGCTTGCATGGGGTAGAGCCGAAGTGCACACAGGGCTTTGGTTGGGTAACCTGAAAGACAGGCCACTGGAAGACCTACGTGTACGTGAGATTATAATATTAAAATGGATTTTCAAGCAGTGAGATGGAGGTGCTTGAACTGGATTTATCTGACTGAGGATAAGGACAGGTGTCTTGAGAAGGCTGTAGTAAATTTTCGGTTTCATAAGATGCGGAGATTTCGTGACTAGCTGAGAAGTATTAGCTTCTCGAGGAAGACTCTCTTCGACGGATTTAGTTGGGTGGTTGATTGGTTGGTTGGTTGGTTGATTGGCTGGTTGGTTGGTTGATTGGCTGGTTGGTTGGTTGTTTGGTTGATTAATTAGCATCGACATATAGTGTAACATAAACCAAAAGACGGTAGCACACCGAGAGAAGAAATGAAGATTTAGTTTGCACTAAGTATGAATAGAGGACTGATAAAATAAGACATGACGTAGGTCATGAGTATTATGGCCGTCAGTCACATGAAGGGCACTTGACTCTTAATAAATTGAAAATTATATTTTACCAATGTAATGGCCTTTTTACTTACATGGGCTAACCTGAAGGGATATTGTTTTTAAATTACTCTTAATATATTTTCTTAAGAGGAAAATAAACAACCGGCAGGGTTCCCTAAATTATAAAATAATGATCACAATTAATCCTGTAACATAAATTTCAAATTTGATAACACATTACAAAATGGTGACTTAGATATAAACATAACATATTAAAATACGTTTATAAGGAAATAACTGACTGGAAAATAAAGGAAATCGATTTACGCCTTTAGTTTACTCTTTGGATTGTGTTCTTTTCCTTCCAGAACAGTAGAATCTCTACTGATTTCTAATATTCCTTTGAAGTCCGATTTGCCAAAATATGCTAATTTCAGCAAATTATTTGTCCTTTAATTCTAACAAACAATATGAATGTTACTGTGTTAATGTTTCACCGCCAATTCTACTATTATTTCTGTTGTTTCTAAATGACATCATAATTTTCATATAACCTTAAATATTTTCTTTTCGATAAGAAGGATTTCGCTTTCGTACAAACACACTCTGCCATTAGTTTGCACATATAATATCTGTCACTAAATTATACGCATTAAGATTCGGAGTAATTAGCTTCGAATATATTACAAACAACATTCTGTCAATTGCGAAAATAAAGTTAATATTAAAATGTTTACGCTTTTTTCCTTCTACAGATATGGAGTCCCTTTTCGATTTTAAAAAGTATCTTATTTCTTTGTAATAGTCGATTAATATTTAACTTGGCCTTCTCCTTAAATTCTAAACCTTTATATATTGAACAGGGGGACGACCTTTCCAGAAACTTCCAGGCTTTTTACCATCAATCGATTCAAATACTCGTATTTTAAAGAGATGAGCCTTTCATCTAGAATGAAGCAGCTGCTCCATTCACACCGAGTTTCTGTCGTTTAATTCCATTTGTAAATAAAAAAAGTAGAAATACACCCAGAAGATATAGACATTCTAACTAGAAAATTACATTAACCATAATATATTATTCAGCAAAGCATATTTCGCATTGTAAAATCACTCCGACTCCGCAGCGTAGAGAATATCGCTGCAATTTGAATATGTGTTCCCTAATAATGGATGTTTGTATTACTGTTTCTTTTAAATCTCATCAATAGTTTATAAATTTTAATTTCATATTTCAGAACCAATTCCATATGCGTTCCATAAAATTCGTGTGACATATCTGTGTTTAATCCCAGGAGGCTATATTCCTATTTGACTTAGCTACGACTCTTTTGTCTAGCCTTTGCTATTCTTGACACAAGGAAATGAAAATACGGACTAGAAGACATGGACACATTTTTCGTATGTATGCATCATGACAGGTTTTGATGCTGACAGCGTTTTTGAGAAGGATAGTAATGTCACATATATTTTACAGTAACCAAATACACACATAAAGGTAAAGGTAAAGCAATCCCATTACAGGCCTTGACAGGCCCTTAGGGTCCCACGAGGTTGAGGCTCTCAGATTTATAGACAATCGGCACATGAAGGTGGTAAGGTTGCCAGCCCTACGCACCGGCCGTCTTTACCCCCCAGGAAAGATTCCTGGTACTCATTTCTGTTAAAGGCTGAGTCGACCCCAGGGCCATAGTGCGACCGAAATTATTATGTCAATGAAAAATTCCAGTGACACCATCGGGAATTGAACCTGCGACGTTCCGGCTTGTAGCGCAGTGCCTCAACCAACTGCGCCACAGCGTGCCCCTAAATACATACGTAATCCACATACATTAACCTTCAGTAGGCAGTGTTTCCTTTATATTCCACCAGGCTTAACATTCAAAAATTCTACCTTCTTCCCGCACAGTGTTTTTACGTGTTTTGTATGGTTCTCGGGGAAAACAGTGATTATTTCCTTATACAATATGGAATGATTGGCTTTTATAATTGAGAAGAAAGGTTTCATTGCGCGATAGGAAATGAATCTCTAAATATAATTCACCGTAATTTTCGGCTTTAAAGATCTAATGCGCAGTGGAATCACATTTAGTGGCAGGTGTTTGGGTAGAACACGGAACATTTTGAATAATAAAATTTGTATGTTCGGTGTTAAAAAAATGTTTTCAGTGTTAATAAATGTAGGTGTTTTACATCGACGAAACGTTTCTGTGGTTTCTCGTCGCAGCACCATGTTACCACGTTACCGTTTGGAGATAGAGGCCTGAGATAAAGTGGAATACAATTGTTAGTTTCACGAAAAAGAAATATAGGTCCTACGTCATCATATTATTAAAATAGGACTTATATCTCCTCAGGATTATTTTTCTGATTTTGAACATACTGGATTAGTGAGTTAAAGCTTGTAGGTGTGATATTTACATTAATGTTCTTCCAAATAATTAGACAACAACATAGTTTTCACAAGTACACGAATGCCTATAAACTATCTGGGCTAAGGTGTGATTATTCAATAACCCTCTATGCCCCTCCTTTTTTTAAAATACAAGCGACAAGCCTGTGTATTCCAAGCGTGTCGCCGGCCATCTTCATGCGTATAGACGGGCATTACTTTATCTAACAAAACTCACTGATTTAGAAATCCTCGACTTACGTTGGAAATCCTGTTTGTTAGGTGTGACCCTTGTCTGAGAACCGAACATGCAAATTCCAGCATCTTCTAACACACATTGGCTGTAATGGATTGAATTAAAGGCATGGACCTCGAATAACCTCAAAGAGGAGCGCGCCAACCTCTGCGCTGACAGCCGTCACGCGAAGACGTCTGGGTGAACAGTGAATGTGAGTTGTCAGACAGAATATTGTCCCCGTGTGAAGTTATGTATAAGAAGGTGCAAGGTAATACAATTCATTTCCAATTTTGGAAATATTTCTTCACACAAAAGCCGCTTCTATGTAATTCCTTCCTTAATTTTCGATAATTCAATATATTTTGGATATGCACCATATTTGGGGAAAAAATAGGTAATTTAAGAATTATTATATTTTCATGAATGAGATCACGTTGGATAATTGTGCTGGAGGACCAGCGCTCTAAATAATCGTTACAATTTCTTCTTTAACTCCACATGTCTTATATATTTCGTCTTTCCAATTCAACTTAATATGATATATATATTTTTAGAAACTTTTATCTACCTCCGACAAAGCCATCAGCTCTTTTGTAGTGAAATTTACTTAAAGTCGGAAGCTTAGTTAATAATAAGCATGTAGAGGGTATGTGAGAAGTTGTATTAAATATTATCATAGGAAAAGATGCTAGTCTGTATTTCAGACCTAAAGCAAATCAGTCACAAAATTGCACGTAGTGCGGTTATTGTACAATTAGAGTTTTTTTACCGATAGAACTTCAGGCGATATTTGGATTAAGATCTTTTAATTTGAATCTCAGTGGAACAAGTGTCACGAATTGTTTTCTGTTTCACAAGAATTAGCTCCCAATTTAAGTAAGTAGCAAAGTTAAGAAAGGGAATGGAGGATATGGTTTTGAAGTGGCAGGTTTCTTTAACTTAGTACTAACTAAACTGTTCACCGGTGTAATCAGTTGCGCTCCGGTGATGAATGGAGTCGCTAATACGATGAGACTCGACTCCGGTGACCGGAGCCATCATTCATCGTGTTAGTTAAAACTACCAACGACTTTCCTCAACCCACAGACCTTTTAGATCAATACTCTCTCCCTCTCTTTCCCGTCATTATCCTCCTCTATTCCTCCTCGCGAATTTTCATACAGCTTACTCCTCTTCATACAAGTATAAATTCCTCTCATGTCTCGCAAAATCCTGTTTCATAACATCAAAATTGTTACAATGTATTTTTATACGTCTTCTTTGTAACTAATTATTTTCATTATTACAGTGCATTTATATGATGTAACTAAGTCGATTGCCGATCCCAGTGGCCGTGCGGTCTAAGGCGTGGGTCTTCGGCCGCTCGCTTACTAGGATCGTGGGTTTGAATCCCACCTGGGGCATGGATGTCTGTCTCTTGTGAGTGTTGTGTGTTGTCAGGTAGAGGTCTCTGCGACGAGCTGGTCCCTCGTCCAGAGGAGTCCTACCGAGTGTAGTGTGTCTCAAATGGATGTGACCATGAAACCTCGATGAAACGAGGAGGCCCAGGCCCATATAAGGCTGTCGAGCCATAGAAAAAAAAACTAAGTCGATTAACACATCGGTAAACTTCATTTATGTTTCTAGAGGCCAGGTTCAAAGTTTAACAAAAGAATGGATTGTTATAATTTAGAATGTTTTTCCTGTCACCTACATACAAACATGGATAGCAGCCTGCATTCAACAATGTCAACAGGTCTATGCTTTATTTAGTAAAATATTAATTAAAATTATTTTCTTTTATTGCCCAAAACTAGTTTTATTTCATAATTCAAGGTTGTAGCGATATGTATCAATAAAAATGCTCTTTCAACTGCAGTGACTATTGAGTGTCGATGGGTGGAAAAGAAAGTTTGGAGTTCGTTAAAGTCAAAAGGTTTAGTGAAATTTCTGGGGACACTGTCCTTGTACTATATTGAAAGATCTGAAAGATTGAAAGAAGAAACTCCTGAATCACGATAGTCGGTTTTCTGGCCGACATTCGAACCGGACATTACACCGAGTTCAAGTAGACAGTCCTGCAACTTCAACCCAGTGTGGGACCTCTTAAAGGCTAGGATGAGTATCGTGAGAAGATGTTTACAGAATTTCGGTGAGTAAATACCATCGGATAGATCCACTTGGAAGGCTAAGAAGGAGATATGAGCATAACATAAATATGGATCTAAGGAGGACAAAGGTTTTGCTTTAGGAGGCCAATAGAACCAGCGTATAATTTGCTTCCAATGGTGGAATGTGGCATTTGCGATATTCAGAAGTCTAATTCTGGTAACACAGTAATAGAACCTTAATTTTTAATCAATATCATATTCACATTCTTCACTTTTCCTGTTATAAAATGTTGTACTTGAAGAAGTGTTATATTTACTTCAGATCTGTTCAAATATTAAAAGAAAGCGCCTTTTTAAAGTGCTTATTTAAAAGAGTTAACATTGACGCGAACAAGAAATTAATATTTTGATATTAATCATGAGTCATAAAGCAAAGTCTGAGGTTGACGAAATTCATTTAGTACATTTTGTGAGACGGATATGCGATACTGCAAGCAACTGACTGTTTTATTTGTAGTAAAGGAGAAGTCAGGGGCTGGTAGTGAGGGGAGGCGTGTTTGACTTCATCCCCAAGAGCAGTGACTTGTGCTAATATGTAACTTCGCCAGTGTCCATATAAGCTGGTGTTTACTGTTTGTTCTCTAATGCAAATTGACCTTCCTTTACTACGGTTCGCTGTTAGCACACAATTTAATCGATTCCCTCAAGTTTTCGACATTAACACTATAACAACACTCATACGTACTACCGATAAATAGATAATCCAATACACGGCACAAGTTCATGTTACTTGTATATCACTTTTTTCTACTATCCTTAAGAAGATCATTAATATTTGAAAATTACAACGTTCTGAGATGTGACGTCGTAGAGCCTGGTAGACACAACCGTAATCCCAAAACTTTACGCCAACTGACACCAAATACAAATTTAAGTTTTAAGACTACAGTCTTCTGAAATAAGATGTCATTCAGTTTTTTGTGTAGATTTGTGCCGCAACCCATAACTTTAACTTTTTTTAACGTTTCGCAGCCTACAGCGTATCACTGCCACTGACTTCTATCCTGGGCCAGATTAATTGGTCATTACTCTCAGATTATTTTGTTGCAGTTTATTTGTGTGTTCTCTTCCCGTCTAAGCCCCCGATTCCTATGAGACAACTCCCTTCAACGTTTTAAAGAAGAAAATCAAATTGCGTTATATTTAAATATTCAGTTCGTACCGCGCAGTAAACACACTTCCTCTCGACTATAAAACCAAATCAGTTAATGCTGAATAGAGAGAAGCCGCTGTTTGTTCTGAGATCCATAAAAAACACATTGATACATTATGTCGTCAGGAAGTAGAATTCATCACATTCAGGCCTGGGTGTGCATAGAATGTGCACTGGGTTTTACACGTTTAGTGTTTCTAAATGACTCTAAACTAATAATTATAATTTTGAAACCTAATTCAAGAGGTCACTTCAGACAAGTACGTGCAGATGGGTATGTAATATTATTTACAATATTAAAATGGGTCCTAAAAGTTGTAAGACGCCTGCACGGAATTTTGTTATTCTGATGTAATATACCAATTATTCCGGGACACATACAAATATTAAAATATATAACAATATTGCAATGTAAGAAATATAAGCATACTGGAACTTTCTGCTCCTGACGTTACAGTCCTTAGATTTTAAATTTGTAAACGCTAATTGATTCTCTCATAAAACTCGTGTGGTGAAGAATGAATAAAGACTCCTGATGAAACATTTTATTAAAATCAGCCCAGTGTCTCGAATTTTATCACGTCTTCCCTCTGTTTACTTGTCTCGAAAACCATAAGACTTAGGTGTAAATTTTACTGTGGGAATAAAGTATGATTCAGTTTTATCTACAACCTCATTTCAAAGTGTTTTAAGTACTTAGTGTGTTGCAGTCAGTAGAACTCTGTAAGGTATTTAAGTCTTCATGTACACTCTCTGTTCTTGTTGTCAGGACGTTTGTCATAAAAAAGTAAATGTAAAATTTACTCTAGAACAGGCCATGAAGGCCCAGAGGGGGAGCAGAGGTATAGCTCTACTCTTTCTTTAACCTCGGCGCTAGATGGGGGTGGGTGTCAAAGCCACGCCCCGGCCGCTTTACCCCCAGTAAAGAGACCAGGTACCCATTGTACAGGAGGCTGGGTGGGCCCCAGGTTCAGTCTGGACGGGTGCGGAAAATCTCGCCCTCACCGGGTTTCGATCCCAGGACCCTCCAGCCCGTAGCGAGTCGCTATACCGACTACGCTATTCCAGCCCACCCTTTTCTCGTAATGGAATATAAAAGAGAGAGTGTACACAGATCGGTGCAACTTGAGAGAATTGTGTTATTTGGTTTCATTTAAAAATTTGAAAAAAAAAATGCATAAGGAAAAGTTAGAAAAAGGAAGGTGCTCCTATGTAACGCAGACGAGAACGAGGTACATACACTTCTAAAAGGGAAGGAGACAAATAGATAGCAACGTTTTGAATGATAAATATGTACACATAAAAGAAGAGATTGCAGATACGAGAAGAGCCAGTTATACCAATATCACAAAATTAAAAAGTGTATGTAAATGTTTATACAAATTCAAATTCAAATTTAAAAAAAAAGTTAAAAAATGATTCAAAGTTTAGATGAAATGAGAGAAAAGGAATTATAAATAGAAACTCTTTATTGGAGGACTATAGAAAAAACATAGTCGAGATTATAATCTATCAGTACATATAAATAATATGGATACATTTCAGTCATTAGTAATACAAATAAAAATTGTATACTAGCACAACCCTGTGGTTACAAGACATAGCCAAAGATGTGCAGATGAAATTAACAAAAGAATCTGATTTTATTTATGTACCCTCTCTCTTATTACTACCAGGCTTGATGAAATCTCTTTTCCATCAAACCTCACCAATAGCAAATTTCATGCAATATCTTTAGCCCCTTCCACAGTTATTTTATGGGAACCGAAGGACGGACAGGAAACCATTACGCTCACTTATGCATCCTTTTCCCTAAAGCAACAAATTGAGTCTTAAGAGAAATTTTCACCGTGTACAGGTGGTTGAATTTACTCAGAATCACGTGTATTTGCATGGTATACTTACTTTTGGTAATGGCACTCAAACGTCTGGTTTCAGTGGCAGAGTAATACGAGCAGTTAATACACCAGCCAGTTAATTATTGTTGGACTGTATTAGCAGCCGTTTTGCTTGACGTTTCAAAGCATTTAATGTTGATGTTTTCTGTAGTCTTTAAAAAACCTGTATTTTATTAAAGCAAAATTTCCTTCACAATAGGTGGTCTGTATACATGGAGTTATTGAGGTTTGTTTTAAAAGCGAATATAGTTAACCTATTTTTAGAATTAGACTAGATTTGTAAAACGCAAACAAAACTGTTATGACATATTTTTAAAAACAAGAGTCTGTTTGTTGTGGATGTTTTTGGTTTGGCTACTGCGGATCAGTTGTAACCCAACACAGGTTTGTGACGGTGTGCCTATTGCGAAACTAGTAGTTACACAAAACAAGCATTTTGTCTGTGACACCTGTCATAAAAATATTTTCCTTTTGGTATTTTATGTGCTATTCACAGTACCGAAAATTCCACAGAGAATTATTTTACTGCGTCATAGACTCTCATATCCCAGGTCTGTGTATGTGGAAATATTGCAGGCTTGCACATGTAACTACCTTCGTAGAAACAGTTACAATATTTACTTCTTCTAGTCGTAACGAGATTAATCGTGCCAGTTAACGATAACAGTAGGAAATTGCTTTCCATATTAAAATGTTTAAAAATATTTTAAGTATCAGACAAACGTTACGAAAATTTAAAAAAGAACAGGGATTAAAATTATTATTAAAATTTCCTGATATTATTTTCAAAACTGCACCTAGCTTATAAAGTGGTATTTCGATTCTTAGGATAAAAGACAGGTCAAACGTAAGGAGCATGCCACAATGTAACATTGCAGCAAATATTTTGTAAATTAATAAATAAATTTACACTATAAAATTCCTCTTTATGATGTGCTTAGCCAACTACTCGTAATTAGTAGAAAACTTCAGGCTGTTAACTTTTTAAAACATTTTCGTGCACTGTATATACATATGTGTATATATGTATATACATATAGACACATATACATATATATATGTACGATATATATATATATAATATTCAAGGGTAAAGGAATTCCTGGCACCAGGTTGCCAGGGTGTATAAAGTTTGGCCGTGGCGCCTAGTATTTGTGGGTCCTCAGTGTGAAACTTGCTGGATGTCATCTGCCTATGGCCTAGAATTCTGAGGTTGATGTTAGACTTTTGGAAAATGTGTGCACCCAGGGTGTAGTGCCACATATTACACAATCTGTATAGAGGTGGCCTAATGATTGCTCAGATTTTGAAAACCAATAAGAAAATCACTTGAAACAACTTGTCAGAATTGTTCGCTCATGTATAATTAGCCAACATATAATAACGATGCTCGTATAAAAAGGCAGGAAGCATTTAGTAAACACATTTCTATGATTATCTCCTTCTAATCAGATCTTGGCTCCCTCTAGAAGGTACGGTCTCCACTGCGCAATTATAAGATGCGTAATATATAATTAATCTTTGTAATATGGATGTGACACGCAGATTTCATAAAATTTAATTTAAAAGGAAGGGCACAAGAATTTCAAACTCTCTTGTGCAACTCTAAACTAACACACTTATGAAAATTATATTTCTTCATCCTGCATTTAATTAACATAATATTAGGACAAGAGAAAAAATAACAAATATTCTATTTGCATAATTTCCTACATCATTCTCTCGCTTTATTTTTCTTAGCCACAAACATGTGCCTGAGTAGTTTTTTCCCAAAGACATCAATCTGAGATTGTTCGTGACAGAGACTAATTTTTTTCCCAAAAGACATAAAAATAGCTTTTTACATTTGAATCCTTCCCCTTTGGGTATGTTACGAAAAATGGATTACTGTTGTAATTTAATTGAACTGTACCATATTTCTAAATGACTTGTTGGATAATTTGGTGAAGCATTTTTGGCCTTCTAGTGGCATGACAAGTATCTGGGGAAAAATTATCTAAAAAGAATAAGGAAACATACTGAACACATTGCAGATACAAAATTGCTGTTGTGACATGTCCAAAAACTTTATGGATAACTTTAAAAACCATAAGCTTTCCCACGACAATTTTTCGTTTCAAATTGTTTTCTCTGTTACACGCATATACAAGTTTAGTTTTACTCTAGAGTGTCTCTCCATTTTATATCTGTCACATTTTCAACTTCATGTTATCAACTGAACTCGAATAGCAAACCAAATTAATTCCGTATGACTGGCACGCAAAGAAGTCATTCTGATTTGGACCACGCAACTTGCCACCTAGCATGACACAGAAAAAACGGAACTTTCGTCTAATTCCGAGGAAGACAATCAACAAACTCTGTGATGATATTAAAGTATCTTAATTCTATGGAATACCCTGCAGTACAGTGTGTTCCTTTGTCAAGTACAAATCATGTGTGCTATATTGCATTATGATCTACACATAATCGAAAAAACGTCTTACTTTTAGGTAAGTGGATGCAACGGAAATACAAAAAAAAATTATATTTTACAATTTCCAGCTAATAATAGTGATTGTTTAATATAAAATATCGATAATTAAAATATCTCTTTTATATCTAGCATTTAACAAATACAGCTGACGTCGACAAGCTTTAGCATTAAAATGCTGCTTTAGGTCACCTTTCTCCCTGAGTATTGCCATTAATTTTAGCCCAGATATATTGGAGAGTTAATTATGTGTACCTTAAACAACAGAAGGCGCAACTAAGTAGAAATAAATATATTTTAATAAATAGATCTTCTAGTAATGACATTACTTGCGTTAGTGGATAATATTTTTAAGATTACAGTTCCTGACTTATAGAACATACAGTTCACAGGGACGTAAAAATGTGTGCGACAGAGTTATTAACAAAGTCCTAAAACACAGCGGGTTAAACTGAATTCCTTCACAAACCAAAAATTATACTTCCCCTAACCCCACCATTTACTTCTCTAGAGAATAGTGTGTTTATTGGCATATGGGTGTTACTGCTTGTTTTTGGCATATTGGTGTTACTGGGAAGAGGTTGTCTCAATTCCTTTATGCAACTTCTATCTAAGGATAGAGAGGAGCACATAATTTACCATTTTCAGTCCTGCAGCTGTCCCTTACATTTTTAAAGAAAATGAAGACTCTGATTTTGTAAAAGCACGGAAAACCTTTAAATAACACTTGTGACAGAGACATCTCCATTATAGTTACAGTATCCACTTATCTCAGCTACAAATCCTTTCATTCTGGCTAGCCACTTCTTCCCTTTATCTGGAAGAAAGAATGGAATCGGAGAAGATGAAATAAAGGTCTCTGTAGCAACATAACACGTCATCTCTAACATCTTTATGACATCTTTGTCTATTGGACCGAATTCTTGTATAGTCCCACAACAGGAACATGTGTATTGACGAAACTATCTCTCTTCTCGAATTACTGTATACCCAATTTAGCCAGGCAATCAGTTGACATGTGGAGGGCGAAAAAGCAGTTGTTTCCGAAGCTCTGTTAATACAGCCATATATACAGGCAGGCTCCGTGTTTCTTGTGTTCCTTATCTGGTGAAGAGGCCCGGTAATGACAAGACTGAACGACAGTGCTGGGAGGAGCTATGCTACGTTCTGTGTGTCTGTCTTGCAGTAGGAATTTAAGTACTCTTCTGTGACTTCGGGCATCACGTAGGAAGAACTGGATTTTATATAAGTGGCTCAAAAGTGATTAAGGCGAAAATTCATGTAGTATCAAATTACTTTCCATTTAACAACCGACTTGTTTATATGATATCGAATGAGAAGATGAATATTTAAAAATATGTATAAGATGTCGTGGCCTATGCTAAGGCAGTCTCCCGCCATTTCCCTGAAAATTATCGGAGGAAATTTTCAAAACTTCAGTCATAATACCCTAACATTTATCCTACACTCGAGCCTACAACCTCATGAGCACTGACCACTGCACACGGTTGTTTTTCGTGCTTAAGGATGCATAAAATATTTGGCAATTTTAAACCGTAATAATTAATAAACCTTCCTATAACAATTACCCTTTCTTATCGAATTCAAGACCTATTCCATTTTGTTTATTTTAATTCTACATTATAACACACAACAACGCTGATCCCTTGACACAGGTACGCTCGCTGACCACATTTCCACAGAATATCTAAAATATCAATTGAAGTGTGTCAATATCAATATCTGAAATTCATTACAAAACTTCTGTACTGGCACAGTCCTAGTACGTTTCCAAGAAACGAGTTACTTTCACTTTTCTTTCATCTGACATTCACAGTCTTATAATTACCCTACGCTTAAGCCAAAATCCCATATTCTTTAGACGTTACGGTTTAACGTAGAGTTAATCAGGT
Organism: Reticulitermes speratus; assembly: GCA_021186555.1. Taxonomy (NCBI): domain Eukaryota; kingdom Metazoa; phylum Arthropoda; class Insecta; order Blattodea; family Rhinotermitidae; genus Reticulitermes; species Reticulitermes speratus. The sequence continues at coordinate 24,457,321 of JAJKFL010000013.1, read as the reverse complement.
TAAGTTTAATGCTTACTTGTTAGAATCGAAGGGTAATAAAGAAGGTCCTTTACAAATATCAGGCGGTAATGTAACAAGCTGAACGCGGGCTTTGTTTCTAGGAATGCTTTTCTCTATTCATCCTAGTCTATAAATGCTCTCAAGTCCATTCCGCGCCTACTCGAATGAGTTTCGTGAATTGCTATTTGTTTAGACTGGCTGTAGGTGACCGCTCAGCAACATGCACTGTCAAGATCTCCAGTAGGAATGCAACCATTTTTACGACACTTTTAAGTATTTATGAATGAAATAAAATTCAGAAAATTTACTCAGAACATTTAACATTGGCGGTTGGCAATATCACCCCCAAGGGCAAACTAGCCCATTTTTCTTGTTGTGGCAAAGCGTTTTGTAAATTTTTGCAATAAACTCAACAAACATAAATAGCACAACTACGAGTAAAACTCAGGTTATTCGTAAAATAATATGCTTGTTTTTTTGTACAAAACGTGCAAATTATAAATAAGATGGTGATATTTTAAACAGCACATCACTAAACTTGCTGTAAGGTCGTTCCCTTAATTAACGCCAAAGCAATGAGGTATGCTGATTAAATGGTTTATGGAAAGTAGACACTTTAATATACTTAGTGTGCCTAACTTCTCAGTAACATACTGCATCTAAAGTACATGAAATCAAAGTAGCAAATACGACGTTTGCAAAACTGTGTACCCTATCGAATACACTCCAAATATTCTTCCCAATAATAATGGCATTTTTTCCACTCTGGTCCACACAACCAAATGCTGAATGCTTGGGCACTTTCTCGGAGCAAATCAAACCACGGCATAAATTCTCTTGCTCTCCGACACCCTTCAAATCTGCAGACTACACTATTTAGCTCCCGAATAGTGGCAAAGAGAACTTGGGGTCCGCAGGACAACTTCGGTCCTGTTAAGATTGTACGTAACACAACTTTCTGGTTACAGCATCTCATGTGGAAATGGCCCTCAATCAAGCACGTTATTAACATTGTTGTTTTTTTGTTCTTGTTCTTCCTTTTGTTATCCTCAGATATGAGAAGAACTACCAGAGAAACATAACGAGACCTCGCGAGTAAAACACTAGAAACAAACACCTCTGAGTAGCAATTATTCTAATTACAAAGAGGGTCGAGCGGGGCAAAGCGGAGTTACTAATAACGACTGTAGAGTGACGTCATAACTATGCATTAGAGTGCTAAGGAGTAAACTACAGGAACAAAAGAATAAAACATCCGCTCTGGGAACAAAGATATTAGTGAAAACGTTTTATTAAGTGACAGTAATAAGCACTTCTTTAGCGTCTTGCAATTGTCACAGTGGTGCGCTGGAGAACGTGGTTGTGCGTTCGAATCCAGCAAGAATTATTCACATTAGTACTTGTCTTTTATAAATATAAGACATTTTGATAGTACTAATAGCCTACAATATGAGCTACTGACAGTGTTACTAAATAAATGACAGCAATGTGGTCCATACCATGGATGAAAAAATAAATCCATGTGAAATTCCTTGCTGTATGTAATGCATAATGCGATTAATTCGAAAGAAGTCTTGAAATGTAAAACAGTTTTTTTTTTACACATACTGTTTTATATTCATGCGAAACTAAGTCTTCAGAGTTTAGTATCATTTTCGCCCTACGTTTAATATTGAAATTCAGCTACGTAATTTAGCATAAGGACCCCATATGGAATTTCCGCTTTGTAAGTACTTAATCACTTTCCGTTGGCACAAAACTCAAACCTTACACAAAACACTCTTAATTAAATGACATTGTCTCAGCATTTGCTAATAACCACAACCTTGAAAAGATATTTTATAAAAGTTGTCATAAAAACAACGAAACATCGAATTGACATGAACTTCAGCAGCGTCAGCAAACAGCAGCCTCAGCAAAGAGTTGCAAAAAGCAAATTCTTAACCTCATCGTGTCTGTCGATCCGTAAGTCAACATGAAACAGCGTAAATTCCAACTTACATATTTGTGTGAAATTTCATATTCTGAAATCTTACTAAAATTTGCCGACACATTCCAAGTTTCGTTAAAATAGGACCAAAACAAGACATTACATGAAGGCATAATTATACTTCTGTGTTCTTTATAAATGAGGTATACTTCTTTCTCTGTGAGATATGAGTTGAGGCCGAAGAAAAAGTTGACAACCTAAACATAAAAACACTATATCATCTACTGCAATCTGTTGTGAAGGTACGGAGAAAACTTCTGGGGTCAATGAAAGATTGAATGCAATAAAATTGTTGTACCATGCTTATATTTCCTAAGTTGTTTTTATGTAATGAAACTGTGCTTACGTATGCTCCTGTACGAATTATAAGTTTGAAAGCAACATTTAATGAATACAATTACTAAACTTACAAATACGTTTGCTCTTGTCGTCTGAAGTTTATCAAATTACACAGTGTCTATTTCCTTGTAACAATATCTACTTGCATTCAACAAAATGCCACTAATTAAACTCTCTATATCTTTTCACTATTCATGCAATCTCGTTGAACAAAAGAAGAAGAGTAACTTGCATATCTAGGAGAGCTGTAAGTATTGAGAAATGGACAGCAATTTATAATAATACTCAATCAGTTTTTCAATTAATTTCGTTTTGTACGGAAATTGCACTATTGGCTGCAAAAGAACTTACCACTAGACCTTACCTTAAACCACTTGATGCAAAATCATTTTAATTCATCCACCCATCTGCAAAATTACTTTGCATCTAATTGACAGAAGATCAGTTTCTAAAAAACAAGTCAGTACTAAACTAAAAATTCTTAATAATATTAATATTTTATTCAAGGATATTTTCACAAATTTATTATAACTATCTCATATTCAAGAAAACATTTGAAAGGTTTATGTAAATATCTAATAAAATAATATTTATCTGCAAAGAGTCAGCCCTTAATTTAAATTCATGTAAAGTTGAAGGAAAAGAAAAGATACTGGAAATTGAAAGAGGAAGCACTAGATCGCACCCTGTGGAGAACTCGCTTGGAAGAGGCTACGGACCTGTCATAAGACAGACTACAGAATGAATGAATGAAAGTTGAATAGGTCGGACTCGTGAGATAAATACTAAATTGGCAATATTGTCTAGAGGTTCCTTAGAGGAATTATGGTAATAAAGGCATAAGCAGGATTACAGGTAGTAAACTTGTACCTCCACTCATCTTAAACGTGATACTAGACATTGGGAGAGTTTAGATTTTTGCCGTGAGTACTTTATACCCTGGGGAATAAACTCCGTGTTTCCACTGAGAGGAGGAATATTTATAGACATACGAGTATTTACCTGTATTTATAAAAAGCCACGATTCCCCGGTAGGACAGACTGCGGCCCGAATAATATACTGACTTCGCTATCTCAGCTCCTTGTGCCCTATAATATTTATGTACTTATATATATAATCTGGACTGATATTATCAACCTTAATAAATTTTAGAAGAATCGATATTAATTTATTCATAATATCAATGAAGACTGCTATAGTATCTAGTGTAAAATAGGACAAACAAATTAAGTAAGAAAATACAGGATTTCTAGATATGACGTTGCGAAGATGCGTGTAAAGGAAGCAGGCATAAAGTTTTCCAGCATTTACGCGAAATTCGAAAGTGAAATGGAATGGAAACTCTGTGTTTCTATAATGATCGTGCTATTGTGAATACAGTAAACATTTATGTGTGTTATTAAATGTCCACATTTATGTATTTATTTATACGAACAAGGTAAGCAAGATAAAATATTGGAAGATCTGTCATAAAATAAGTTCACATGGCTCATTGTCTTGTAACTAACAGTCTAAAGTGCTGGTGAATATATCAAGTAAATTCGTCGTCTGGCTATAACCATGTGTTTTAGTGCTGGAGCAGAATCATGGCGGTCATATATATAAGTGGAAAAAAGGTTTACACAATTGCTGTTAACAAAATATAGGGACTTCTAACAAGAGGAAATTGAAAAGTTCTTATCATTTATTAAATACTTCAATTTTGGCATATTCTGTTTGGAATAGTAGTGGAAAAGCAGTGCAATTAAATCTAAACTCTTTGTAATAGAGCTGAATTTGTCTTCAGTTAGGTACTGAACAAGGATTAGTACCAATTTAAGACCACACAACTGTGATAATTATTAAACAGAATAGAAGGTTCCGTCTTAATTCTTGATGTTAGTATGTAAATAAACTTTTTGTTACGTTTATGATTCATTTAACGACATTTTATTCATTTCTATTTAAAAAGTCCTTAATCACTTCTATGAAACAAATATTCTTAACATAATGAAGATATTTTCCAGCCATTTTCTGGAGAAGTTTACGTAGTTCCTGCTTTACCTCTGTCGACATAGTCGATACTTGGGCTTATTATCTAACCTAAAGTTTCCACAAAAGGAAGAGGTTTGCTAACATTCTACTTATATATTCAGTTACAATTCTACTCTATTCACTGAAAAACCTGCATTTTATATCCACTTACATGCTCTTAGACCAATGTCCTTACACAGGCACCCATTCTAACTTCGGATGTGTCTTCAGAACATAAGAATTTGTTACGTATTTAGTAACAGCTGGCTTGTTATTCAGATTGGATTCAGCTTGAATGTTGTTTGTATGTGGAAGGAAATATGGTGGGAAGTAATTTTGAGGTAAAGAATTTTGGAATTGTACCGGCGTATTAACTTGATATGGGGAAATCCGAGGAAGCGGGTCTACTGCGTAATTGGGCAATAAATTGTAATCGTCTTTTGGATCAGGTTTTGAAATTTTTGCTTGGTTATTTAAAAGTTTTGAAAAACTATGTTGGACATGGCTCGGTTTGGATTTCAGAAAAGAAGTTGGTTTGTTATGAACTGCTTCTTTTACAGGTACTGGTACAATAACTGAGAATTGAAACCGGGGGTGTTTGAAAAACTCTGACCATGAAGCAATTCTTCTGTCGGCACGTATGTTAAACTAGATGGTAGTGATTGCTCATACTGCTGCATATACCAGCCTTGTGGTCCATTTATTTCTTGTGGGTATGGGTACATCTGGTATACTGGCCAAGAATTTTCAACGGGATAATTTCGAACATCTATTTCATAAATATTTGAAGCTTTTGGTCTTACTTCTATAATTGCAGATGTGTTTGGCGGGGCATTATACGTTTTAACTTCAATTTCTATTGGTTTGCTGGTATCCTCCGATTCAATGGTAAATAATTTAATTGCGGAACTGCGTTTAACAACTTCATTTGTGGAATTCAGATCAGAAGATAAAGCGAGATCCTTGCTGTCTGTGCGGAGGGACACCTTCACTGCTTTGGGTATCGAAGAGTTGTTGATGCTGATACTGCTGCTGTTAGTGCTGATGATGCTGCTGCTGTTACTGCTGCTGGTGCTGCTGCTGTTTCTGCCGTCGTTGATGGTGCTGATTTTGTTACTGCTGCTGATGTTTATGCTGGTGGTGTTGCTGTTTTTGCTTTTGTTGCTAATATTAGTACTGTTGTTGTTTTTGTTGCTGCCGCTCTTGTTGCTACTACTGCTGTTTTGTTTTGTTGGCTTTTCTGTAGTCCTGCTTCCAGATATTTTCTGTGTATTAATTTTGTTACTTGTACTCTCTCCCACATTTTCAGATGTTTTCTGCGTATGTGTTTTCTTTAATGTTCCCACTCTTGAAATTTCTTGATTTATGATAGGTTTCTTAGTTGTCTGAAGATCAGATGATTCATATTTGTTCTTCGTGATATTGCTTCCAGTAGACGTTCCTTCTGAAGTTTGTTTTGGTTGTGCCGGTAACGCTGTTACTCCTAGAAACACAGAGGAATTTTGTTAACGATACAAGATGAATGTTTTCACTGATATTACAAAGTATTATTTTTCTGTGTCCGTATGTAGTAACTATTTTTTACCTGAATTCAAACAGAGAATTTAAACTATTCGATACTACGTAAAAAGAATTTGATCACCACTAATATCAACGAGTATTTTGCAAAATTACATGTCGACTAATACAGCAAAGAGATTCAACACAGTTATTATTAAAGAAATAAAGCTGAAATTTATCGTCAGATAGTTTAATTAGATTTACAATTTATTTTCTTAATCCTAAATATCATATTCATGTTTACCCTTCCATCTTTACTTCGGTGTGAACCATGCTCCTTTGCACAACAGTGTGCCCTACAAAATTTCTGTACGACTCTTTATTCTCCTCCATCTAGCGTAGTGTACGTATCCATTGCATTATAGCGCTTCTAATTCTTCCAGACTAATAAATTATTAAGAGAATTTATGACTTTCCGCTGTATAATAACTTCTTTTCACCTTTTAAAAGCCAGTATTTCTAACATAATTTTGTGGCCTACAACATAGTGGTAGCTACATGAGACATCTGAATGTCATATTATCATGTTTGAAAGTCCGGGGGGTTGTTTAATAATAGATTGTGAAAAATTTCAGTCAGAATTATATGACTCACCCAGCATGCCTCTAAGTAATCGTCATCTATGGCTAGAACATTCAGTGTTAATTTATGAGAGAGCGTGAATGCACCTAGAACACAGCAAATCAATTCGCTTTTCTCTGGTCGTAAGCGAACACTTATATTTAAATTGAAAATGACGACCGGCTATGACAAATGCGTCATTGGTGACTGTATAATGTAACTTGTGTGTATGTAACGTAAAATAATGTTTTAGATAGGCCGAATCCAAATCACGGCCTGAAAAACAGGTGGTAAAATTCTCCTCTTATGTTTCATAATAAGAACGTAATTTTTTATTTCGAAGTACGAATATATTTCTAACTTATTGTTTTCAAAATAAACGTGTATTCTGATACGTATAATTTCTTATTTATATCTAGTGATAAAAGGGTTAACTTTACAGGCGAATTTAATGTGTACGCACCTCATAATGAAGTCATGTGTGTCATACTGTTTTGACAATTAAGAACCTTGATTTTATCTGTGCTAATGAGGCTCCAAACCAATACTGCCCGGGTACAGGGCACTTAAAACTTCGTTTCTGCAATCACGATTGCTTTATTGATTGATTGTTTGATTTATATATCACATAGAGACGCTGTTTCAAATACAACATATTTAATTGTAACTTTGAATGGTATTAGAAGTAATCATGGATGACTAGTATCTAAGATTCTAAAGCAAGCGGTAACGGCCGAATTGAAGGTACTAATTCAGTACTCACCTTGCGGGACTGAGAAAAACGTCGCCTAAGATTAGTAGTTAATCTGAACGATCATCGAACCGTCTTCATGTTGAATTCATGTCAGATGGTTACCATTACTCCAACTCAAGAAACTTTATTGCGTATGCAAGGATATCAGCATACACCGCACACAGGAGTGCTTTTTGATTCCATGCAGTCAGGGCATAACTTGTTAACCAGAAACAGTGTAAGGGCTATGACGTGTGAACTAACATGATTTGTGTTGTGTGTGCAACAACTCATTCATAAAGCCGTTCGCTAAAGCTGAAACTTCCTCTAACCGCTGCCAACATTCCAAATCTGTAACATGATATATTGCCTTTATCTTTGACACTTCCCTAGCTACAGCGCTATGTTCTGTCCACAACGTGTGAGACAATAATTCATGTAGAAATGAAAAAATCGAATAAATTTTTTTTCTAAATATTTATATTTTTAGTGCTCTGTTAGAATGGCTTAAGTCAATTTTCGGCTGTTTTCTCTTACGCCAATTGAACGTATGAAGCTCTCTAGACGTTCTTTGTTTTCCAAACAGCATCAAAAGCCTAAGTCTGTTCTTATGCACTGAAAGTCACAAGCATAGTGTCTAGGTTTTAGTGAGAAGTAAAGAAATTTGTTTGGTGGAACAGTCCTTAATCAAGATATACACTTCATAACAATTTTTTCTTCAATAATTTTAAGTGAATTAATAGACTTATTGAAAGATCACCCTATTAAAGTTCCAGTATTATACCATGTAAAAGGGTTTGGAAGCTGAGTGGTTAAACCGGCCTGACCGTGAAGATAGCAGCTCACCTCCATCTAGTGTCGAGATTAAGAATACTTACAGCTATAGATCTACTCACCCCTACGCTTTCACATAGTATAACAAAAATGTGTTATTGTTATTGATATGCAACTCTGACAATAATGAGTTCAACACAAAACAACCGGAAAGAACAACACTGAAAGACGACCATGAATTAACTGAAAATGTTTCGGAGCATATACATTGCAATTGTTAAATTTCATTTAGTTGTAAACCAGCTGCCGATCCTAGTGGCCGTGCGGTCTAAGGCGTGGGTCTGCGGCCGCTCGCTTACTAGGATCGTGGGTTCGAATCCCACCGGGGGGCATGGATGTCTGTCTCTTGTGAGTGTTGTGTGTTGTTGTCAGGTAGAGGCCTCTGCGACGAGCTGGTCACTCGTCCAGTAGAGTCCTACCGAGTGTGGTGTGTCTAAAAAGTGTGTGATCGTGAAGCCTCGAAATGAGGCCTAGGCACGCGAAAAGGGGCTGTTGAGCCATAGGAAAAAAAACGGTAGACCAGCTAAAATGTGTAATAACCCCAGATATATAGCATAACTCGCATACTGACACAATTGCTCCACACATCTTCGAAGCATGAATTTCAATTCGCACAAAGCTTAGGCTACCTTTAAAACCCCTGTATGGCTCTTTGCGTTTCTATTTCATGTATTTCACAATTCTTGCTACACTACTGTTCAGGGAATATGACATGCGATTATATGGCATCAAGCGCAACACGCAAAGGAATTCATTGTCTGCAAGCATGGCTTCCACATATTTACACTTATCAGACAGGAAGTTAATTAGGCACTGCTTGTACTGGTAAATCGAAAGGCTTATCCTAACTAAATCTTTGTCACTCAAATATTGGGTATTAACGAGCCAGGGTTCTTCAGTAAACAGGATGTTACGAGTTTAACGATAACGTAGCAATTCATCATCTAACGATTGACCCGGACAGGCGTAACTAACAACATACGGCGAGTGCTAACTGTTGGTGGTAGAACAGCTTCACAGCAAGAAGCAATACGGCGCTCTTTCGATTCTCCTTTTTGGCAAGCAATCTTCTGAGCTCCACTTCCGTTTCGATGCTATATTTTGCCCCGGTTATTATGTCCTTACAATTTGGGGCCCGGTAACGGAGTGATTTCTTGTGAAAAATGAAAGCAGTAACTTTATAGTGATATAATAAGAATACTATGTACTACATTCGTTTACACGTAGGGTTTATTTAGAAATAATATTGGAAGAAAAAGTGAAAAGCAGATTTTAATTTTCGCAGTCATACATAAGAATATAATGTGTCGGCTATGCGAGAGTTGTATGATATGAAGGTGTTCACAGTACCGTGCACACCTCCATATCATACACACGCTGCCTTAATCTCCTGCGTAACAGATCACCACACGAACAATTATCAGCATTTCTACATATACAAGAGACCAAGTAATATTATGTAATTGTTTTATGCATTAACATTCGATATTTTTCCTGATGATGGGCCGATAGTCTCCGAAACATTTAGGAGTGGATTTTTTAAATATATTATTATGAACACGTGTCAATTAAGTGCATTTGTTGGATAATATTAAAAATAATATTTACATCACAGTGATAAGATTATTATTATCATTAGAATTGGTGGTGGTAGTGGTGGTAGTAGTTAGTAGTAGTAGTAGTAGTAGTAGTAGTAGTAGTAGTAGTAGTAGATAAGATATGAAAGAATATTAAAGTTTCTTAAAGTAACCTGATTCGAAGTGTGGAAACAGAGCCTGTATATGTGATCTAATCGGGCATCCAATAATTTTCTATAACTCAACCTGAATGCTTGCTCCCTCCACTTTTCAACAAAGTTACGTAACAATGGAACTTCACCTATCATATTTGTGTAAAAAGATTAATTTATTTCTTTTTCCCTATTCGAGTTTACACCTGATAAAAGGCACAGTGTCATATTCACGAAGTTTTTAGACGTGTTTGAAAAATTGCGAAAAGCGACTATTATCTTCGTCATGTCTGTCTGTCCGTCCGCATGTAACAACTCGACTCCCACTGAAAGGATTTTCATTAAATTTGATATTTCAGCATTTTTCGAAAATCTGTCGGGAAAATTCAAGTTTGATTAAAGCCTGACAGAAATAAAGAGTACTTTACGTTAAGACCTAATGTACTTTTATTACAAGATCTCGCTGAATTCTTCTTAGAATGAGAAATGTTTCAGAATAGAAGTTTTAGAGAAAATTAAAACACATTTTATGTTGACTCCCTTTTTTTTTTTTCGAAAATCTTGTCATTTATAAGATAATGTGGAAGGATAAGTTAGAGCGAGATATGCCACAGACGACAATGAAATGCGGAGCAAAAATATGCGAATTGCATGCAGGATAACTAAGGCAAGAATACTGACACACTCATAATATTTAATAATTATTGCTTAATAACTAATCCCATCTGATCATGTAAAATGTTTAGTGGCAAAACTTACAGAAACTGAGAAACTGCGCAACGACTTACCTGTCATTATGATCTGTGTAGCCAAATTGTACGTCTAAAGAAGGCCATGAGAAAACGAAAGTTCTTTTGTTTCAGTGAAGCGTCTGGCAATTCAAATGAAGACTTACGTACGTTTCCTTTTGCTGGTTAAGCAAATTTGCCATAAAAACATTTTTGTGCAACACTCAATATTTTTATAGTTGTATATTTGACGAAGACAAGTAGCTCAACAACACACACTGAATGTATTATTATGTTTCCCCTTCAAACATGCTTAGGCGAAGGAGCCACAATGTTACGTTATATGTACATTACTTATCTTGTTTTTCTCAGTGCTATATCGCTCGTGTTTTTAAAGTAATGGTGTTACGGTGTACCCTTTACTTCAGTACTTCCAAGACACATGTAATAGAAGGCTCTGGAAAAGGAGCATTTTTTTTTACAGGGGCTCCATAAGGGGAACCAAGTGGTATTTAGCAAGGGAGGGCTCGGCCAATATTTTTATTGGGCCGGAACCTGTACTTGATATATTTTTCTGTTATGTATAACTTAGAGGATTTGTGGCCTTATTTTGGACCACAGCACCCTAAGAAAGTCTCTGTCTTTTTAGGGGGCATAAAAGGCCTGCTATGATAAGGCCTACGTGCATCGGGCCTCTAAGGGCTCGAACCCATTAGATATTCTATTCTATTCTACTTCAGTATATTATACAATTTTTAAGAAGGGTGCTGGATCGAAGGCAGTAAAACAAAGTACACTCGAACTCACATCCACATCCCGAATACGAATAAATCCAGTGTTTCCACTTTTCGAATGACACGAGTTCGTGACAGCTTTATACGTAGCTGCTGTCGAGATCAGCAGTCATGTAATTACAAAGAAAGTCGCTGTGTCTATCAGAGAACCGCAGTCGACAATCTTAGGGCTGCTATTGATCGGGGTACTGTAAGATAGTGATGAGACTTCATTACTCACCGGCTGAGCTGTAGCAGAAGACGGCTGCAGCATACAGGAGACTTAGCACGAGGAAAATAAGTCGCTCTGATGTTATGCTCATGGCGATATCTGTGTCCAGCTGCAAGCTGTGTTGACTCCGTGAAGACCTCGGAGAAATGTGTGCGTTGAACCACGGAGCCGCTCTTGGTCGCAATGTCAGAGGCTGATAAAAGACGACAGTTTGCGTTTGATTAGATAAGCATTCCCACCCTTACACAAGTCTGCCAGCAATTGTAATTGTAGGAGGTTTCACATAGCTCAGCAAGCGTAGTAAAATGTAAAAAAAAATCCTATATTTGGGCAGAATTAAGGCAAAAATGCAGCAGTTGGACAAAAACATAATTTTTTCTACTATACTTTCGAAATCACTCGGCTACCTGTTTAAATAAAGGTAAAGCAACCCCATACAGGCCTAGACAGGCCCTGAGGGGTCCAGGAGGTTGAGGCTCCCAGATTTGTAGACAATCGGCACATGAAGGTGGTAAGGTTGTTAGCCCTACTCACCGGCCGCCTTTACCCCCCAGGAAATATTCCTGGTACTCATTTCTGTTAGAGGCTGAGTTGACCCCAGGGCCATAGTGCGACCGAAACGATTATGTCAAGGAATTAATTCCAATGACACCATCGGGAATCGAACCCGCTACGTTCCGGTTTGTAGACCTGTTTAAATAAACGAATGGATAAAAAGTAGGTTAAGTTTAGTATCGCTGCTTCAACTGAAGTTTTGATGTCGGGTGAAATTGGAGGGTGACTTATTTTCTATGAAATATATAGGATTCTAACGTAGGCTTTGGGCCCTATTTAAGTATTACTATTTCTGTATGCTTCTAGAAGGATGCAGAAGAAACACAAAACCACTCATACAGGACAAAAGCTATTCCTATGAGATTCCGGTACAAGACAACCTCAGTACTACAGTCCCCCATAGTAAGCCGCATAGTAAGCCGAGATAAATACATGGACGGACGAATTTGCCTTAAGCAGTAGCCTAATAATAAGAATAAATAAATAAACAAATAATACATTACAACCTAACGACCTTCGAAATTTATGAACAAATAATACAATATCTTGCTTTTTAACAGTTTTTATAGGAATCTGTATTTTACTTCAATTTTATTATTAAATTTGGAATTTCTATTTGTTTCAGGTTCATTGAGTTTTATTTTATATTTATATGCTCAGCTAATAACTACATTTAGAAACATTTATTTTGTGTTTAGGTCTGTATTCTAACATGAAGGTCATTCAGAAATAAAACATATATTTAAAACACGAGACTAAACTGTATTATGTACAAAATTAAAAATGTTGTTCAGTGATACAAAAGATTAAAATAGAAATAAATTTTCAAGTAAGAATAGCGTACAGAGATTTACTGAGCTTCTTGCCTAATTCTAAACCATCTGAAATTGTCAGTAGGCATGAGCTTTTCTGCTTTGTGAAGCCATGTGTGTGTTGAAGGTATCACTAAAAATATACTATTTATTCTGAACGTAATTTCTTGACAATTTACATAAAACTTATACCAAAACTAAAGATGTATTTAGGTTGACGGACTAGCGTATATTTAGCTTTGGAGTTCTGAAGGTTTAACAGACGTAAATAACTTCACTTGGATTAATATCACAAGCTTCTAAATGGAAGAATCTCGTATATTTGTAATCATGAGATTATCACAAATACTTCCCAAGGAAACACAGACGAGTGTCACTGCGTTCAGAAAACAAGAAGGCGTGGTTTCGATAGAGGTATCATCATAGACCCAATTTTCCGTTGCGAAATGTGTGTTCTTATCGTAATATTACTATCGTTATAACCACGATCTCTGTTACAAAGTAAACATACAATTGTGTGTTCAATGGTTCAAAGGCTTTTAACATAACCGACTTTTCGGCAGTTTACTCTAGCCACGTTGCCAGTTGATATTTTATCATTGAAGAGATTGGAAATTAATTTTATCTTTTATATTATTGTCAGCGGTCAGGAGAAAAATCTTAAGGGTTCTAAATAAAGTATTTTATTCTAATCACTAAATATCAGGTGATGAAGTTGTTATAATACGTATGTCAGCGCAAACACAATCACCTAAAAATCGGAGTAGAATTAAGTGTGGAAATTTAAGTGTGTCATAAACACAGTCCCCGAGATACATTTGTGTATTTTTTTCACTCACTTACTTCGTAATGTCTTTCACATTTTTTTGTGGTGAAGGGCCACGCAGCAGATGCTACGGACGCACCGCAACCTTGAGGCTTATTGTGCAAACCTGTGATGAAGATTATTAGATTTTTTCGTTTTTCCGTGTAATGGAGCACCGGTGGAATGAAACTGACAGGGGAAAGCCGAAGTACACGGGAAAATACCTGTCCCTGTGCCACTTTGTCCACCATAAATCCCACATGGACTGACCCGGGATCGAACCCGGACTTCCGCGGTGAGAGGCCGGCGACTAACCGCCTGAGCCATGGTACGGCCAAGTCTTTCACTTAGTGTAAAAAGAGAGCAAATTCCTGTAACCAATTGCGCCACCTCAGCATTCCTTTGCAGTTTCATTCTTCTTCTCACCATTCTCTTTTATCTCAAGTGTTGCACAGCTAGTACTCAAAGTGAGCGGCTTCAAATATATTGTAAAGTGTAGGCGTAGTAGTCGGCAGGATCCTACGAGCTTGGGGTCTGGGTGGTGGGTGTCGCGAGGGGTAATTTGCTGCGGGAGGTTATTTTCGCTTACTAACAGACTTACATGTGTAATATGGAAGCCCTGCTTAGTTCAAGGATGTAAAACGTTAGTGTGCCTACCCCAATCGTGTCAAGTAAACGCGTATAAGAAATTCAACTTCGCAAATTCACACAGAATACTATAAATCAGTGGTTCCCAAATTGGGTGGTACCGCCCCCTGGGGGGCGGTGGGATTACCGAAGTGGGCGCTAATAGGTACGAGAGGTGGAAGGGAGCGCTGTTATTAACACAAGGGGGCGCTAGTAGACAAGTAGTACATTTATTTTTGTAATAAAATTCAAATAAAATAATTTTTGTGTTAAAAATAAAAATGAACTAAATTTCTTAGTATTTTAATTTATGAATCTTATTCAAGCACATATTATTTTTTAATAAACTATTGCTGGATGAAATATTGTTAATCATAAAGAATATAAAAAATGTAATTTATTAATTAACACAAAACATTAAGTTTAACTCTTATAATTTTATTTAAACAATTTTTAAATATAAAATAAAAGTGAAAACAAAAGCGCATTTATATTTTTTAAAAAGGGTAGGGAGGCGCTGTGGGTGTGCATATGAAACCAAGGGGGCGGTGGGCCGAAACATTTGGGAACCACTGCTCTAAATAATATAATGTGCTAGTAGTGATAGATTTGCCTCTAATATTTGTTCTTTTAAAAAATGCGCCCATCACGTACACATTCCTGGCTTGTAACGATAACACTCTCTACCTTACACAAAGGGACTTAGTTTAAATATTATTTTACCAAATTATTAAAAATTCAGATTTTTCGAACCTTGCATATATTCTACGTAAGAAAACCCGCAGGAGTAAAAGTCAATACACAACTTAAATCTTGCCACATAGCCACGTAAGGTGTGGTTATTGTTCTACGGCGCTATCAGGATCATTTGTGAAAAATATAATTCAAACATTTTGCATTACACTTGTTACCCGACTGATTTTTTACTTAATCCGACTTAAGTATTACCAATTCCCGCATGCTTTTCCATCCTTTAAATTTCCCTCACAATAAACATTACCTCGTCTCATTCTAAGCCAAACAGAGCATGCAGTTAATACAGCATATTTCGTTGTTCTACGAACGACAAATAAATTCTTTATATGTCACATAACATTTCTTTTCCTTCCCTACAGGCTGTTGTGCTGCTTTCCTATAATCAAAACAATTTTTTTCCTTTGCTATTTTCTGTTTCCTGTTGTAGAAGACTATAAATATAGAGTCGAACTCGGTTATAACGTCATGAAAGTACTGACTATTTTGTGTCGTTATAAATGAGTGTTTTTATAACCGAGGAGTATCATATTATGGTTAAGAGTGACGAATGAATTCATACCACAGAAAATCTGACTTTACAGGAGAGGTGTCGTACAATCCGATGTCGTTATAACCGGGTTCGCCTCTACCTACTTTGCAATTTGAGGACCATGATGCAGTATAACATAGTTCAGAAACCATAACCCTCCTATTTCTGCCATATTAATGAAAACAAGGGCGCCCTCTCGTCTTACCATCAAGACGGCAGACGCTGTCTAGACGTGAGACCGAGTTCGACGCAAATAAAGTGGGTCGATTGGTTTTAGAGATATAATAAGTGAAGTTCCAAAGGGCTTTTGCAATGAAATCTATCACCAAGCATCGAAGCTTTACAATGTCTTGTAAAACACTTTCTGTAAGTCATTATCTCAGTGATTCAGTACGAAATATTATTCCCATATGGATTATTTCATAGTTTTTGTTATACAGAAACGGAAGATATTTCTATATCTTATCCTATATTACAAGATTAATTATAATGCCTTGTTGCTTCTACGGCTAAATCATGGTTACCGCTTAAATATATCTTGATTATTTGTAAGTGTATTGAAATTACAGCTTTGATATGCACACAAATCCGTTTAAAACCAAATCTTTCTTGGTTACAGAATTTATCCAAATATTTACTCTATCGTACATTTAATCGCAAGTGCAAACATCGAAGAAACTGGTTTAAAGCAATTAGTTCCCAGCAAAGTGAAATTACAATTGCATAAAACTGGATTCTAGCAATTATTTTCATGCAACCTGAAACTATTGTTTCATGAAACTAGAGCTATTATTCGCGATATAGAAGAAGCAAAACCATATAAAGAATTTCAAGAATTTACAATTATGAGAACAATGGGCATAAAATTAACTAACTGAAAGTCCTCATCGCAAAATGAGAAACTGACAAGAGTTATATTATGGCTGCTTCACTATCGGGGAAGAAACTCGGACACCGATTGTACAAGAAGTCGGGTGGGCCCCAGAACGAGGCCCTATGTGGTGGAGAAGAGTAAAATCAGTATCGAATCTTCTTGCCGGGAATCAAATTACGATTGTATAGTCAGTAGACAATTACTTAACTGCCTAGCCTACATTGTCTCACTTTATTACAGAAGTATGTGCACTAGCTATGTTTCATATTGAGCTGTTTAGAGGAAAGTTTTGTTTTTTTGTTCTCGAATATGAAAGAATAACTCGCCACGGTCTGTCGTAGCCATGTTCATCACCCCTGCGGGCTGAAGCTCCTTCCTACAATTTACAGAAAGGTCAGACTCAGGTCTAGAGGGTAAGGATACGTGCATTGTATAAAAGTAGCTAGCCTTCACATATAAGGAGGGGTAAAATGAAGATACATATTTAAGCCACAAAATCATATGTAAAGTATTATTGGAATGTCTGTATGTATACACAAATGAAACTAAGGGAAATTTCGCTATTCGTTGTGTTGATTTTGCATTTTTATCTCTGTCTAATTTAGGTCAGCCGTTTAAATGGATCAACAAGACAAGCACTATACAGGGAAACTGGGACGAGTAATGTGGTTCATTTTCATTCAAGACCAGGCTGTATTTTGAACTCATTAAAGCGACCCAGATGTGTCGTTTGGGGACAATTACACGCACGAATCTGTGCTAGAAGATCGGGATTTATATTCCATACGATGCATTGAAGCCGATGTCTTCTCACGGACTTGACATGTTTTCTTGCATAAACCTGTATATTTTTCATTCATATTTCTAAGAAGATAAATGACAGTACCTTCTTCAGTGAGTAGCCTGTACATAACAAGGTGACATTGTCATATCGAAACGTGTAGGAGTGAAGTGATGTAATATCATGTATTGTAAGTGCATTTAGTTGGTACATTAAATGAAAATATTGCTTTCAAAACGCACGGAAAAAATAATTTAAAAAAAATTGCATAGAATATTCGAGGCAGTTGATTGTTTGGTAGTGAGCACGTTGGCTCTGAAGATAAGGATTCTTTTTTGTATTCAAGAAATCCTCATTACCGAACTCGGCCGGAACAACAATGATCAAAATTTCGTATTCCGTGGCTTCCCTCATTCACTCCAGGCGAATACAGCGATAGAAACTGGAATAATCCACGACTGGTTTCTTCCACATTCTTCCCAATTCAACTTACTGTTCGATTGTGTATATTCTGTCACTTAAGTCGTCATTATATACAGCGTAAATAAATGGCTGACTATTTAACAACACTTTAAACTGTACAGATGTTTTAGGGTCGAAAGACATTGAGCCAGTGCCATGGCTCAAGCGGTTACAACGTTGCTAACTAAAAGAACTTCTCTCTGTCTTTCTGTCTCTCTCTCTCCAGACGACAATAAATAGCGAACATGTAATATTTTCAGAGAATTGACAGTGATTTCTTTCAGGTTACTGTATTATCAAGCATTTGTCAGGAGAGACTGAAGGAAACCATGAATCTGCAAACAGGATGTTGGCAAACCCACAAAATTTAACAAGTAAATGCGTTTAGAGGAACAACATTGCACCAAATTTCTTGTTAAGTACATAATATATAAATATGTAATATAAATATAAATATGTAAACTAAAATGTGTAATGAGTAATTTAAAGACGCTGCAAATTTCTGGCATTTTAAAGCGCCGATTATTTATGAATGAAGGATTATGAAGTAATGGTGGAATAATATTGACAGGGCAAAGAGAGAGTAGTTGGGAAAAATGTGTCCCAGAACCACTTTGTCCACCACAAATCCCATACTGAGTGAAATGGTTTAGAAACTGCTACTTCGTTTTGAGAGGGCGGCGACTGTTAACCTGAGCCAAGGCACAGCCGTAATATAAATATTTATTGACAAATTCGAATCATCTTAAATATTATTGTTTTTTAAAGAAATAAATCTACTATAAAATTAAATGTTTCATGTGCTGATTGTCTAGAAATCTGGGAGCCTCAACCTCCTGAAACCCTAAGGGCCTGTACAGGCCTGTAATGGGATTGCTTTGCTTTTTTATGGTGCTTTGTGTAAATTTACGTCGCATGGGTGAGATCTGGCAGGATGATTATGAATGAAGATTCTGGAAGGCTGTGGTAGATTAAGTTCTTTAACGGTTTTAGTGTTGGTTTGTGTTGAAAGACCCTCCTATGTTGTAAAGCACTTTGCCATAGTAATATGTAAATATGCTTTCCTAAAATGCACGAATATTCTTTACTATTGAGAGATGATGGGACTCTTTTCTTATAATAGTTTTCCCCAAAACCATATCAGTCAACATAAAAAGGAAAACTCACCTAAGCAAAATGCGTCATTTGCATTTAATGTCTCTGCATTCAGTTGGACAGAAGAAAGAAAGACAAACTCAAAGATGTTAGGCCTACATCCATGTTTTTAAGTGGAGACGCACTTCATTCACTGTGATGTAGGAAGAGAATTCTTATGTATAATGTAGATTAAGTTCAGTTTTCAACGGATTATATAATAATGTCTTTCCTGCATCTACTAGCAAATTCAGGGAAAGTACATTGAAGCGTGGCACGATTGCTTTCTCCAACGTCCTCAACAATTCATCAATTACATCCATCCTACCTCCTCTCATCCGATAATAATCTCACACAGCTTTCGACATAGCGCCGTATGACAAAGGAATAATCGATATTTATAAAGCTCGTGACATATAAATTACTCCAGCGCCGTGAGTCTTTCCTTTCTGCGTTTATGCAACAGTGGCCACAGGGGATTATTGTCGATCAATATTGTGGATCAAATATCTATCAGCTCCATACCAGGTTATAAAGTTTTACGTTTGCATAGATCATACGTATTTAGAATTCTGAAATAAAAACCTGCATGCAGTCCGTCTGATAAAGACGATCACAGAAATAGAATTACACTACGTTCATTTAAAAACTTTTATAAGGCAAGTAAATACAGAGATGAAAATCGTAACAAAGGTTTTGCAAAGACAGATAGGCAAAAATTATTCAGAGAAGTGTTTCTCAAACTTTCGAGCCGCGATCCAGAATAGGCCAAAGGCTTCTTCTAGAGACCACAGGAGTTAAAAGTGATGACCTGTATCAAATAAAAGACATGAAACTTTATAAATGGTGTGATATTCTAGAGATTAAAAATTAAGAAAACCCGTATGTTTTATAATTGTCATGAAAATCTTTGTTTCACGAAAAAATGGAGCAGCTTTGTGATACTAACGTATTACAAAGGCACGTAGGCCTAAAGTGTTTCTAGGCCTCTCCTTCGAATAAAGTATTCTTGTATCGCTATACCTAGGCCCCAGATGAATATAGTAAACTTACTGCATCCGAAGACACAGCTAGCACACGCAATGTCGAATATGATCTATATTCCTACAAAGTAGATTGTCTGCATTCACATGGAAAATTTGTTTGTTATTCTCTACAATAGAAGGGCGTAACTTTGGATTCGTTTCAGTGACAAATCGCAGCCTTCAAGCGATCATACTCTGTGCTCCTTCGTTCTTCCTGAAAGCTTTACAAGGAAATTATTATGGCATATAAGTTCATAGAAAGCCATTATACTTGCAAGTGTACCTAGAGATTTAGCGAAGCGGTGAAATAACAAAAGCCACCTAATCGACGACTTAAACCGCAAGAAAAGACCCAACCACGAGAAGGAACTTTTTCTCTCTTATGCAGTACTTCATGTATGATAATTCACCATCGCCTGCCAGAACCCCTATTAGCCTTGTTATTCAGGACTATGAAATACTGAGCCTTGATTTCTTGTTCGTTTATTCAGTGATATGGAAAAAGGCGAACCCAAGCATGTAGCAGCAGCTTTTCTTCCTCATTCCCGCGCGGCTCGTTAAATCCTCCCCCACTTGCCTCAGTCCAACCAGCCGGCCAAGTTACCCCAACTTAGTCTCATTAGACGCTGCACCGTACCACTCCCAGCACCATCGTCGTCATCCCGCTACCACCAGCACTTCACAATACTTTGCTCTCCCGACACGACCTCGCGATAATGAAGATGTTTACATGCGGCCAAGATGTCGAGTAATTAGGCTAACATGGAGACGAAAGGCGGGGTAGAAGTAAAAAGTGCGACGCCTTGTGGTAATATGCAGAAGTGGGCAATACTTTATTAAACACGTAAAGGAAGGGCAAACAGGTTATGTTATAGAGGCGACGATAACCGAACTGAAAAGTGAGTTCAATTATCTTTAACGATTTACGTGGTGCAGTACCGTCAGATGGAGATGAAGTTACAGGTTGGCCCATAAGTCATAACACCTCGCATGACCTAGAATATGTGGTAAGGAAAAGAGGTCTGTTTATATAATAGTTATTTAGACTTACTTTACTAAACCGACGAAAGTTAGAGAGACCTACGTTTTGGAGTAATTACTGCTAATAAAATGTTATCCAGTTTGAGGCTTCTTCGTAAAACCTTGCGAAAAGCGACAGTTACCTTCGTCACGTCTGTCTGTCTGTCCGTCTCTCTGTCCGCATTGAAAAAATCTTTTCCTTAAATATTTTTGTGCAGATAATCCACAGAAAGAAGTCTTCCAAATGTTGCTTAATCCAACATTGCTGTCTAATTAATGACGTGCTTGTGTTGATAGTGATTACCTTTTAATATGAAATACCGTATAATTCCGAATAAAATGCCTTTTTTTTAATAGCCGCCCAGAAAAATAGAGTTTGCCTTATAAATCAGGCCTTACGGAATTTCCCAGTACTAGATTAGGAATACGTCATTTTCTAGTAAATAATGACTGATAATGCATAGATATGCCGATCCCAGTGGCCGTGCGGTCTAAGGCTTGGGTCTTCGGCCGCTCGCTTACTAGGATCGTGGGTTCGAATCCCACCGGGGGCATGGATGTCTGTCTCTTGTGAGTGTTGTGTGATGTCAGGTAGAGGTCTCTGCGACGGGCTGGTCACTCGTCCAGAGGAGTCCTACCGAGTGTGGCGTGTCTCAAATGTGTGTGACCATGAAACCTCGACGAAACGAGGAGGCCCAGGCCCATATAGGGCTGTCGAGCCATAGAAAAAAAATGCATAGATATATTTAATATTTTTAGTTGTATATCTGCCTGCCTGAAATTTTCTTAATATTTTTATTATACTTTCTAAATTTTCTGAGTTTTTTCTCTAGGTAAATTAGATAGCAGCTTTTTATTCGGACTTATACGGTAAATTAGAAAAGGGGCCGGGTCTAATTCTACCTACATACTTACTCCTTGCCTGGACAGTTCTCTGAGAATCTTAACCACTTTACTGACTGATGTCCGTTCTTACTACATCTAAGAGAGTCGAACAGAAAATAAAATTATAATGCATATATTTGGGGTTGTTTAATTTCCGCTCTTATAAGAACAGTTCATATTAACTGTGCTGCAACCCTTTTCCACATAGTCACCCCACAGTCCACACATTTATCACATCGTGTGTTGAGCTTTAATATTCCCTGTTGATATCAGTCAATGTCCTTTTATTACCATCCATCTTGTCACAGAACTTTCTCCTTCACCATCGTGTTAAATCTGTGGCCGCCATAATTCTGGTTCAGCTTTAGAAACAGAGGAAAATTGCTCGGCGACGAATTCCCCTCGTTTAGTCACAGTCAGTGTAGATTGTTTACTTACGAAATTGTAAGCCAAGTACATTTATTTTCTTACCGACCTTAGTATATATCAATGACGTCACAGCCATAATAATTTCAAGAGTCCTGTTAAATCAAAATTTTCACTTCGTGTAGTGCTCATAAGTAACCACTTACTTTGTTTTCAACAGATTATTTTATTTGGCCTCCAGGTGTAAACCTGAACTTTATAAGGTAGAGAGGGAACACGTGTTCAGACATTTGCATTACCGCAAGTGTTATATTTCGTTAATATCCACACAAGCAGCTTCATCGCAACGTGAAATACAAACAATGGCAAAACTGACACAAATCCCGTGTCATTTTCAAGGCAACATAGAGGCCTACGTTTACAAATACTTATCTTCTGTAAATATGGGTTTCGAAACACAAAATTCCTGTCGATCTTCCATAAGAGAGCTAATCATAAAGATGACTCAAAATATAAATATCAAACTCACTCCATGCAGCATAGTATAGCTACTAAAACGATAGTGATTCAGATGGTAAAACATACTTGTTTCACTTAATGCAATGTTGTCAATAGCAACCCGCCACTTGTCCCTGTACTGAGCCACGTGAACCCACTCCACATTCTCACAATCTCTTTCTTTAAAAGCACAGTAATATTGTTCTTAATCTATGCGTGTTTTTAAAGTTGTCTCTTCCAACCAGGGTATCTAGCCCAAAGGTATTAATTTATCATTCACCAGAAGCATATTATGAGTCCCGCTTCCCTCATTTTTCTTGATTTCATTATTGTAATATGTGGTGAGTAGAATGAAATATGAAGCTCTTCAGTGTACCATTTTTCCGTCTCTCTGTTATTTCTTCTCTCTCGATTTATATACTCTCCTCAGTGCTCTCCTTTGACCACCCTCAAGTTGTATTTTTCCACCACAGATAACAAGTTTGAAACTAGTAAAAAACAGAAGGTGAAATTAGAATTCTACACATTTTTCAGCTATTGATAGAAACATATTTTCTTTACTTACCCTTTTGAAGACTTACTCACAACAGAAATTTTCACATGGATCTAATTATTCAAGAATTTGTAATAAGCAATGTCACCTTCACTATAGAAAAGCACGGAATCTGTAAATTTAATTTTCCGTGATAACAGCAGGTGTTCTGAAAACAAAACATTCACCACCGTCACTGTGAAATCACTTTGGCCTACCATAATCTTCTATAACTTTTTTCAACCAGTCTATTTTATAGAGTGAAAAGGGCTTGCGATATATTCTGGAAGAACTGACACATAATCGAAAGAAGTTTACGTAAAAGATCATATCATCTGCAGTTGATTGTTTCGCTACCCATGACGAGGAAATTCTCAAGAATTTTGTTACAGTAAATACTCTTTTATAGTCCTTTGAATCTACTCAGAAACGTGTATTTCTGATGAAGTTTTCAAAAACAGGTTTACTCTCTGGCTTACTGACTGAACGGTTCTTTAAATTTCAGGGTCTACTTAAAACTCATTTCCAATCTGCGAATATTTGTGACCGAAAGTCACTGCTGAGTGGGTAAGACTAAGTTATCGTATTCTGGTGGCTCGTACCCGGGTTTCATTCTCTGGTATCTTCTGCTACATCAGCCACAATTTATTGTTTAAAGTAATTTAATATGGCGGCATGGAAATCATATAGCTGAGAAGGGTCTTTCAGTAAAACAAGAAGTAACATCTCTTTCAGAAACTTATCAGTGTGTGATAAGTCAAAGTACGAAGAATACATTAAATATTTAAAGGAAATATATAGCTGTATTTGAGACCCATTGTGGGTTATAAACGAAACAAACCTATCAGAAATGCTGGTTCAAGAGTTCTATGGAAATCATAAATTTATTAACCAGCCTATGCTTAATAACTGTAATAACTGGTCGGTATGAGTTTTAAGATGTGCCCCAAGATCGGGTGACGTGACAGTGTGAGGTAATTACTGAATAACTACGTGGATGGGCGATAGGTAGCGTCGCTCTTCAACCGAAAATGGAGGGGAAAAGTGCGAGAAATGGATAAGAATGAATGAACAGTACGTTAAATATGATTTTCGCTAGGAATTTGGGTTTTATTATTATTATTATTATTAAAAGCATAGAGTTAGCGGGCTTTAGGCCTATTTGTATTACTGCATAGCGGGTTCAGATCCTATGTTCTGTAAACCGCAATGTTACATGGTTCACAGAAAGCCTGTGTATTATAACACGCTGTATCTGAACTACGTCTACATTTAGCGTTTCACTGAGATATTTTGTTACTGCCAATCCATTTCAGGAGTTCCTTACGTAGTAAAAAAGGAACGTCTTGTGAGGAAACCACATCCGTCCGTCCATGGCAATAAAATGTTACGTATATTTACCAGTGTGTACCGAGAATTTCGTGGCGACAGAAAGTTAAATTTATATTTCACGTAAGAAATTCTCAATGAAGAGACGCGTGTATAGAAGACCTGGAGTATAATATGGACGAACACAATATAGAACTTGTCACTAGATGCAAACTGAGTGGTTTGCGTCACGTTATAGCGTTCTTCACCTTCGTGAAAGCATTTACTAAAAGCGCAAGAGGGTGGAGACACATCATATTCCGTCTCACTGGATATTGTGCAAAATAAAGAATTCGCAAAATGTATGCACCGATAATTTGTCCCCGTCTCTGAAGTCCGCTGCTAGTAACAAAGTTATAGCCGTTCTGCAAACCAATACTTACACGAAAAGAAAGGATGTGTGTTATTACACCTTAAAATATTTTTATTTTTCCCCTATAGAAGTAACAAAATAACTGTAGTACAACTTTACATCAATTAAGGTATGTTAGATTACTTTCTGTGGCGCAACAGCACAAGCAGGGCCTAAGCCGCATCATTGTTGAAGTTTCTAAATCATACACAATTAGACAGACACCCACACATCCGACACGTCTGCTCTGAAAGAGCGATCAGCTCGTCCAGAGGCCGCTACCTACACAACACATAACAAGCAGAAGAGACGGACATCCATAACCTCAGCAGGAAGCGAAACCGAATCACATCAATCAAGCGACTGCAGACCTACGCCTCAGACCGCACGGCTACCGAGATTGCCTTTTAGATATATTAATAAATAAAATGTTCTCCTTAATGTGTAAAAGAAAACTTTTAATTTAATGGCTGCAAAATAATTACGGACTAAATACTATTGAAGTGGAAAATTCAAAAGTAATTAATTTATATAAGAAATAAGGCGCTAATGAAAACTTATGCCCCTGTAATAATCACGAAAATCTGTCCAATTAAAATACCACAATAATCTGATTACGATGAGTGCGACGCAAGAAACTCTGGTGACACGTGGCAGAATGAAGAGTAGGCCTACTGCTCGAATTAAGTCTGATTTGGAGTAGCTGAAAACAAACCAAACCAACAGTATCGTTAGCCACTAATAATCCCCCTAAACGAATTATACTTCCTGTTAGTGTATTTTAAAGTGGGTCTATTACGTGTTAAAAAAAGTAGTTTTTAAAATCCCTTGAAATTTTCGACCCCTTTAATTCCCTTTACTAGGAAACGGCGTCATCCATAAGATATTCCACCCACCAAATCATGTGGGACTACTTCCGCACTCATTTCCTCTAGATGCCAAGGTGAACTAAAACACTAAAGTAAGAGTGATCTTTTTCTCAAAATAAAAACGCGGTCGTGGTGTGTTACCTAGCAGACACACACACACACACACACAAGTACCGCACAATTTTAGCTTACCGTAACAGCAGCATTTGCATTTTATTTTCAATTTATACTGCTCATTTCACAAGCAAAGACATTCTAACGATACCATTGTGCCCGAAAGTGCGTTTTATCTTGTTGCTTTTCCCAAAATATTTCGGAAAGAAGAAATAGAAAATAAAAATGGAAAAAAGGCAGACTTCACTTATCTTGATTAGAACAATCTTTGTAATTAGGAAGACAGAGAGAAATGTCAGTCACAGTAATCATCAGGCCTTACGTTATTGTCGATCTTTCTCTTGCTACATGCTTCGCCTTAAATAAGTCATCTTCAGACACCAGTTAAAATACCCTTAAGAAAAACATCTAACTAACAGATTGTTAAACATAATTGAGATCTCAGTTTTACATGCCAGTAATTTATATATATATATATAAACTTATTATTTTAGCCTAAATTACGATAAGTTTATATTTAACTATATAAAGGTTAAGTGCACTCTAGAATAAGCCATTAAGGCCCAAAGGGGAGTAAAAGTAGAGACCTACTCTTTCTTTAACCTTGGCGCTAATGGCGGTGGGTGGTCAACGCCACAGCCCGGCCGCTTTGCCCCGGAAAAGAAATCCACTAGCCATTTTATAGGAGGCTGGGTAGGCCTCAGGGCCGGTCTGGACGAGAGCGGAGAACCTTGCCAACACCAGGATTTGATTCCTGTACCATCCAGCTTGTAGGGAGTCGCTATACCGACTACGCTTTTCCTGTTTAATTATATGAGTTTATTAAAATGCGTTGGTTGCAAGTTTTCTTCTACAACGCGTTAGTTACAAATTTACTTCTACGTATTTTGACGGTACCTGTTTTTTTTAATGGTGAAGGGTCCCGCAGCAGATGCTACGGACGCACCACAGCCTTAAGTCTTTTTGTGCAACCCTATGATGAAAATAAAGATGAAGATGAACAGATTTTTACCAAGTTTTACAAGTAATGGAGCACAAGTGGAATGAAATCGACAGGGAAAAACCGACAACTCGGAGAAAAACCTGTCCCAGTGCCACTTTGTCCACCACAAACCCCACATGGACTGACCCGGGATTTTTTTTTTTTTTTTTTTTGCCTGTCCGGGGTTTTCCCCTTTGATCTATTTTTGTACTGTTTAAATCTTTTCGTCCTTCATGTCACTTTACGTTCCATACTACCGTCCTTACGACAAACAACACAAACATCCATGCCCCTGGTGGGATTCGAACCCACAATCCCAGTAAGCGAGCGGCCGTAGACCCACGCCTTATACCGCGCGGCCACTGGGATCGGCTAGGATCGAACCCGGGCCTCCGCAGTGAGAGGCCGGCGACTAACCGCCTGAGCCATGGAACGGCCTTACGGTACCTGTTGATGGCTTTATTTAAACCAAAACATGTAGCACAAGCACGATAATCAATACAATATTGTTTAATCTATTGCTGTGATTGGTGTTCCTCTCAATTTGTCTAACTTTACACGCCACTGGGATATCCAAAAAATCGTTCATTTAACTTCAATTTTACAACCAATTATTGCTAAATACTCTATGTTGTTCAAAACAAGCGGTTATAAACACATAAGTTGCTTAAAGCGTGCTTCTATCAGTAAAGTTAATATATCAGTTCCCTCTTCGTCTTTCTAAAATGAAAAGCCGGACGCCTTATTCCGGATTCCAAAATGTCACCCGTTTGTCCCCTTCCATTTCTCCGAGCAAGCGGTTAGATTCTGGGGCCCAAGGTGCTGCACCTGAGGTGACAAAATTCCTTTGGGAGATCATTCACACGACCAAGGCATTATCATTGCAAATGTCGGGTATTAACGTCAGTCATATTTAGGAAGGCTGCTGTTTGTACTGAAAAGGAGCTGAAACACGCAGACAGACTGGTACATGCCCATGACGAGTTATGGGCGTTAACGTTGACGGTAAACAACCTTACCACTAAGTTAACTCAAAATTACGCTTAATTCTATTGTTCTCTTCACCTATGATATAATTCCCATCATCGCAGACACAGAACAATATTGTGTAATTCTCCTTTTTATGTTTTTCTCTGTTCTGCAGTTAATTCGTCACACTTTCCTTCCAACATTTTCCCCGGCGTGCGTTTTTACATTACTGTTCTCTTTTTCTTTGTTTGTCGTTTATTTGCTTGTTTTTTCCTTCTCTCCTTCCTTCCTTCGTTCTCTACTTTATCCCTACCTTACATATCTGTTTCAACTTTCAATTGGTTTAAAAATTACTAGAAAATAGAGAATTCAGAAATGGAAATTTATTTATCGTAACAATGTTAAATTCAACAAGCACTAGTTGGGTTATTTTAATGTCGCTAATTTTGTGACAATGCAAGAACTGACGTTACTATTTATTATAGGTCGTTTCATGCATTTAACTGCACATGCTTATCAAACCCCTTATCGATATGCATGATTTAATGTGTTTCATAACAATATACAGGTAGGGCAGATGAGAGGTACCTCAGGATATATAAGTATTTTATATCAATGGTTTCCATGGGCCGCCATTTAAAAGTCCCCCAGGTTTAATATTCTGTGGCTTCACAATCGAATCGCATATTTGAATCTGCCCCAGTAATGCGCCCTATACTTAAGTTTTAAACATAATAGACATTTGGTACTGCAGCAGGTGACAAGCGGACCAGGCAGCGCCCGGACGGATGTGATTACCCAAAGGATTGCAGGCGATCTCGTAGTTCGTTTTATGAATCACACTGAAACTGAGACTTGTACATTTTAATTTTGTGCATGTTCTTCTTAACCTGTCTCTTCACAAAGTACTAACTTACCAATAAGCAATTCATTTCATCTTGTAGTCTGTCTTACGACAAGTCCGTAGCCTCTTCCAAAGCGAGTTCTCCACAAGGTGCGATCTAGTGCTTCCCCTTTCAATTTCCAGTATCTTCTCTTTTCCTTAAGGTCATCCAGTAATTGCTTACGTCTTCTCCTTCGTCTTCCCGTCATTTCTATCCTTCCTTCTAACTTTCCTTCAATCACGTTTTAGAAGGCAGTTTCTACGCAAGATGTGACCAATCCAGTTAGCCTTTCTTCTTTTTATTGTATGTAGGATATTCCTCTCTTCCTTGATTCTGTGTAATACTTCTTCATTTCTCACGCGATCGGTCCAACTGATCTTCTCCATTCTTCTCCACCACCACATTTCAAAACTTTCCAGATACTTCTGATCTATTTTCCGAAGTGTCCACATTTCAGCAGCATACAAAGCTCTGCTCCAATGTAGCAATTTACTGGCTTCTTCCTTAAATTTTAGTCCAGTTTGCTGGTGAAAAGAGTCTTCTTGTTGAATGCTGTTTTTGCCATGGCAATTCTGGTTTTAATTTCACGTGTACACCTTGCATATTTTGTTACAATTTAAATATTCCACATTCTCCAATTGTTTTTGATTTATCATAATTTTCATTGGGGATGGTTGCCTTGAGATTCTCATTACCTTAGAGATACCAACAAAGGGGAATAAGCAATAAGCCTTTTAAAATCAGCCGCGTGACTGGATAAGTCACGCAACCCATGATATTAAAATATTTTTCATAAAATATATTGTGGTTATCTGGTGTTCCAGTTTAACATTAATATTCCGGTATATGGCGCAGTTGTACCTAACTAAAATCGGGCCGTCAACGACCCATCTCAATTTCTACCACAGCCAAAATATTTTAGCTTCCATCGGCTAAGAAATTGTGTGTAAAGTGTAAAATATTAGCAACAAATGTTATTAATTTTCAATGCTATTAATATCTACATATAATTCTACAACCAATTTTTAGGGAAAGTATGGTTTAAGAACATTAGTTGTTAGTTCGAGAGCCTCGATCCTGCAAAGTGAGAGCGTAAGTATTGCGATTTTGACGGAAAACGTCTTACTCCGCGGGTCCGGTATGGGGGAAAACTATGCGAAAGTCGATGTTACGATTTTGTGTATACCACACAAATCTTAATAACTTTAAAACTATAACGCATATTCAAATACGCAATACACGGTTTAAAAGAGCAAGGATGAAAGAATGTTACGCGACATTAACCTTGAGCGCGTGACGTCACACGCCGCCACAAGATGGTCGCAAATTTGGAGTGGAAAATTACCGGTTCGCCGCGCGGCAAAATTAGTATAGCTCGGGAACACGTACACGTAGGACGTTGTGTGAGGTGTCGATTAACAGAGCTCGACGAGTACTATTAAATAAAACACTAATAGTGACAATAGTGAAAGAACTTGAAAAAAATATACAGTGAGAAAATGTTGAACTTGGACAAATTTTCCCTAAACTTTCAGAAATGTCGAAATATCTTGAAAACAAGA
This sequence comes from Reticulitermes speratus, assembly GCA_021186555.1. NCBI lineage: Eukaryota > Metazoa > Arthropoda > Insecta > Blattodea > Rhinotermitidae > Reticulitermes > Reticulitermes speratus. The sequence goes on along the minus strand of JAJKFL010000013.1, from coordinate 24,427,067 downwards.
AGGTAAATGCCTATCGTAAACGCTTACAAAGAGAAAGAAGAATAAATGAGGAATCCAAAAACGCCCCTATGACAGCAGCAGAACGAATGCGGAGGATGAGGCAGCGTCGACAAGTTGAGGCAGCGTCGACAATTTGAGGCGAGCACCAGTCGCGCGGACGCCGCAAAGCCTGACGCAAGTTCACAGGCAATGGATGTTTCTCTTTCACCTAATGCTTTACTACACAGAGCATGTCAGAACAATAGTTAGCGAGTGGCCCTGCGATCCCAACATACCGCTTCTGCTCACCGGGGACTTTAACATTGAGGCGTCGAGCGATCGTCTGAAACAGTTTCTGAACGACAAGTTCAGATTGGTGTTGGCCACGGATCCAACTGCCTTCACAACTTTAAAGAATACCACGATAGACTTAACGTTCTCTAGAGATATGAGTGTAGCATGTAAGTCTTACATATCGTACTACTTGTACCATTGTCCTCTTCAACAAAATTTTACAAATTAGTCAGCATTGTCAGAAATAAATGAAATAAAAGAAATGCAAGTTCCTTGCGCTCATTTCTTTCTTACCAACCCTACAAACACCCCGCCCCTACAACACCGCCTGGGTAAGACGTCTTCCGCCAAAAACCTCAGCGGTAGTGACTCCGACACTACCTACCCCGATTTTTTTTTAGACTTAAGATAGGCATGCACGTTTCTTCTCACTCGTAAAGCTAAGAACTAAAGGATCAAAGGTTAAAGCCTTCCTGTGTACTTTAGTAAAGAAGAAAACAGTAAGCACTATTTATTTTATTGTACTTTGCGAGACTGCCATTAACGTGCCCTAGCTGCTTCTTGGTTTGTACTCCTCGCTGAATAGCAGTATTATTAGCGCGACCAAAAAGGAGAATGATATGGGGTGGATGTGGCACGAATGGGAAGTTGGAGAAATGTATACGTCGTCTTGGTTAGCAAAATTGAAGGACAGATGCCATTTGGGAGACTAAGGTTTTATGGTAGGATAATATTAAGATGGATTCAAATAAATGAGATGGCAGGGCTTGGGTTCAACTAGTCTGGATCAAGATAAGGAAAGTAAGGGCTCTTGTGAACACGGTTTATTATAAGAATATATTTATTCGCAAGAAGTTTAATACAGCCAGGAAGAAAACCATAATCTTCTGCATCCTTCACGCAAGTGTGACATATATTCATCTGCTTATTGAGTGCCTTCGTATAGGACACAGAGAATTCTTTTATAATTCAGAGTGTTATGCATTATCCTAAAGCACATTGCTTCATTGTGTTTTAGCCTAGGTTTTGTGGGTGTATTATCTGTATTTACGTGACATTAGAGGGCAATATATCACAAGCAGCTTGCCCTTTATTGAATCACACGTCAGGCACATTGTGAAATCCTCTCTATGTTTATTCTGGTGTGGTGTTTTCGGCCAAGACTTTTATGATAGCACTTCTTCCTGTTTCCGTACGTTATCTCCGCTAGATAACTGTGCCACGAAAAGTTTAATGTCGCCGCAGGGTTCAAAGGTCCCCACATAAGGCGGTTATTAAAATAAAGCAAATTTTGGATATTAGATATTCCTCGAAGCCAAAAAGAAGTTTCCTATATTTGTAATTTCTTTTAACTTTGAAAGGTTAAGCAAATAATAGTTTTATTTTGCAACTGAAGCAATTCATGTCTTTTATCACAAATAGACAAAGTACGTGATTCAAGTGAAACTGCGCATTTAGCACTAAAAACATACAAAGAAGAGTAGAGGCCAAATTTTTTACAGGCTACAAAGGTGTAAGTCTCATTTCATAGCTGCATGTGTAGCCGTGAAGGATGGCTGTTTATAGTCCGTCTCAGTGTTTTCTTCTCACTGTAAATCTTGTAAGGTTTATTACGTTTTCATGCATTTCTAAAATCTTTGCTTCTGTAAAATAAAAAAAAACAGGAAATTTCTTTGGGTTGAATAGACTCGTGGAAGAAGTGGCATCTTATAAAGAATCAAATTAGATTTTGTGAACAAAAAATTTGTCAAGCCGTTACGCCTCTGACTTACTACTGGGAGAAACCTGGTCCAATTCTCGGCCGGAACTCAGATTATTCTCCCTGAAAAGCTTTATGACTTTTTCAGTCCGTCCATGCAAATGCCGGAATAATGCATGAAATGGTGCAATAACCCTATTTTGCCACATACTCTGCAACTCATTACTTATTATCACCTTAAAGCCTGACATTAAGAAGTATGAGTTACTATCAGCGTAGATAACATTATTTTCATTATTATTATTATTATCGTCATTATTATTAGGCTGTTTAGATCAATGTAAATACCACAAAATCTGATTAAGCAAATCATTGCAAATCAATTAGCCAGTAGATTAATAATGAGCTGTGCAACGAGCTCTGTAATTCTATAATTGCCCAGTGAAAATGGGGAGTAGAGCAACTGACGCATAATTCTCTGTAACTGTAACAGAGCCATATACTGAAAATAACCTAGCTATCATAAAGTACAGCAAACATAGAGACAAAAGAAATTAAGGTGGAAAGTTGTTTTGCTATTCTCCATTGCCCTTTATGGTCCTTGAATTTTGACAAGAAAGTTTTATATTAAATATAATTCCATTTGCACACCTAAAAATACTCGAGACTTCTCAATTCCTAGATTATTAATTAATGTTATTTTTATTACAAAAATTTTGCAATATCGAAATTACGCCTGTCACACTGAAGGAAAAAATTAGGCTGAAGATTTTCGTGATTGGGATAATGAGGAAGGTATTGGGGGCTAAGAAGGAGGAATTAATAGTAAGATTGAGAAAATTGTGTAGTAAGAAACGTATTGAATATAGGCCCCACCAAACAACATTCAGCTAATAAAATAAGGAAGGATAAGATCGGGGAGGCGTGTAGCATATATAACCAATTCAAGTTCAAATAACATAAACAGAAAAGTTTTTAACGTTTTAAATTTCGTGTAATCCTTAAAGACAGGAAGAACTGAAGTTTCTTAAAGCTTAAACATCCTACGTCGATGATATTTCGAGACTTACACTTGCAAACATCTCACTTTTAAATTTACAATATTTTAAGTACATGATTATTAACTTTGTACATTTTAGAATATTAATATTTTAATAATTTTAGTGAAGGCGACAAAATACCTGGTTAGGCTTCGTGGCCTTATACTATTTGTTCAGAGTAACTCCCTGATGACGGCACCTCGGTGCCGAAACATGTATGAGTTTTATAGGAATTTTATTCTTCTGAATGTATTTTATTAAGTGAGTAAGTTGGTTAGTGTATCAATGATAATAATATTCACTGTATGAATAACATCAAAATTGGTAGCAATGTTCATAACAAGTTCTGTCGGTAGTTGTATTACATCAGTAACCATAGAAGTACCTCACTCCTCCCTTGGCGGTTTCCGTTTGTTGACAGAGTCTGCCAAGTAGAATAAACATCTGCGTTTGTATACGAAAGGTCCTGTAAGCTTAGTCCTTGTAAAGGTTGTGCTGGGTACAGTGCCCTTTCGTGGAAAAAATTCTGTTTATTCTCTGTTGTTACACAGTTAATGACATTCAAGAAGAACTACACTCCTATTATAGAGTGTAATTTCTCTTCTAACTCTAGTTTGCTGCGACAAGGAAGAGGTGTGTTCCAAATTTAAAGTGAGCACGTAAATCATGGAGACCACTGGCTTAGAACTTTGGTCGTCGGCTGTCACCTTGAAGGCCCGTTTTCTATCCCAGGAAATTCCGTGTAGAATATGTGATGACTGAAGTAGATTTGGGGCTGCTTTCCTCCAAGCACATGGGTTTCACCCTGTCAGTATCATTTCACTTCGTACTGCACTCTGTCGATGCTACGAGTATGTAGTCGTAGCAACTGACGAAGTCGTTCAATAAGCACAACAAAAAACAACAATAAATAAAAGAACAAATAGGCAAATAAGTCAGTAAGTAAATCAATAAAGAGCTAGCAAAATTGACATCAATCAGTGTTCCACATTTTAACATATCAATTCTGTTATCTGACCCTAAAGAATGCATGAAACTGCATACTCCCGCACGTCATCATACCCCCGAACTGCATGGGTATACGCAGCACTACCTGCAGTTTACAGCTGCTCTTTAAACTACAATATGAATATTTGCATCAATATTTCCGAAATATTGAAAATTCTTTGAATATTTCAACCCTCAGCTTCATGCTTCCGCGTCAGAATGGTGTTTATTATGGGCAGGGACGTGGCTAGGATCGGGCGAGTGGTGCGACCGCCTTGGACATCAGAGGCCAAGGGGCGGCTAAATGAATATTTTAAATGAAAATAATAATTTCCTGCCCTCAATATATTTTAAATTATTGAGAAAAATAAAAGTGAATTTAATAAAATTTTATTTTTTGAAGTTCAAAATTTGTGTCAGGGGCGGCTTACCCTACAACTACGTCACTTATTCTTCACCGTGTATGTTCATGTTTAATTTGTGTTCAGTGTTCTACTGACGGTAAGTTCCTTCGTGACAGTTTCTCTCCTGCTACGGTAGCAGGTAGTACCGGGCAATGGCCTCTAATGAGAGAATGAGTCGGAACACTCAATTGCGAAGAACGTGGAAGCTCACAGCACTTGCTCGCACTTTATATTGGTATATTGGTGGGTTGCTGTGGGGAAGCGTAGCAAGAGACGAGATATCTGCTACTAAAGAGACGGAAATTAGACGAATTATTTGGCCAATATACGTAAAAAAAAGCGGGATGACTTTTGGAGTGGAGAATTAACAGGGAATTTAAACATGCGAGTTTGTCGTTGGGTACGTGAGTCCCGACGGTTTGAAAAATGTTTTGCGTTGATCTTCAAGATTCAAGGTCATTGAAGGAACGCCTACAAAGCGACGCAGTGTCGCATGTCCCACAAGACAGGCATCCTCTTACTTAAATATGTTGACTGTTCGTCAAATGTCCTATATCACGACAGGATGCTTTGTGGAGGGACAAAAGGTGGGTCTATGAATTTTGGTTGCGTAGCCAAAATGTGGAGGAGCACTAACCGATACCATCATATTTGCGCAATTCGTTATCGGAATTAGATAACAGAAACATTTTGGGGTTCCTCGAATCATAAGTGTGTTATTATAAACATAAGGATATTACGCAACGCACCAGCACCTTACCCACGCCGTGAAAGTATCAAGGTCTAAGTCTCACGAGCCTGTGTAATAATGTTACTTTTTTTCGTGCCTGACCAAATATCGGGCCTCGCCCACATACGTTTTAGCTCTGACAAGACTCCAGTTCGATGCAGCTACATATATTTACCGATACATCCCAAGTAATATCGACAGGTTCCTGGTATTCAATTATGCTTTATTACTCTTAATTGCCCCAGAACTTAACAATTTGTCACATAAAAATCATCTCCACAAATGCCTTCTCTTGCAAAAGAAGACGCACATATTTGAGCAACACGCCATCGAATCTTAGGGCTGTAGTTGAAGGCGGAATTTAATTGAATCTTCGTATCAACATCATGACTACTTGAGGTCCTAAATGGTTGCCCATCAGTCAAAAGCCTTGGACATAGATCACTCATAAACATCCACTTAATGGGTGCCAAGCAACCAAACAACAGTCGACACTGGTAAATTTCACACTGTTAAAACTCATGACAGATGCAACAGCGTTTCTTCTTTTTTAAATGTGGGTCACGTGATCTGTCATGCATACGTGTGCGGGAAGCATTAGTTCTTACACGTAATAATGATGAAATACAGCCGATTACCATTTCAAAAATACGTAATTTTTGAGCAGTGGTAAAAGTAAGGGTAAAGTTGTCCTTGTCCACGTCGTGAAGGCATATAGGGGAAGCAGAGATTCAGTTCCATCCATTCTTAACCTCCGAACTAAATGGCAATGACTGGTTAACTTCACTCCCCGGCTGCTGTACCCCTGGGAAAGAACTTCGGCACCAATTGAATACGATGCTCTATGTTCCCCAGAGCCGGTCTAGAGGTTTTAGAGAAGAGAAAAATTTCTTACTCTTGCTAGAATTCGAACCCCCCACCCCCCTTCGTCCAATCCGTAGCCTAGTCACTACACTGGCTAAGCTATCTCGGCTCCTTTTCATGCAGTGGTACATGTTCTAATTTAAAGACACATGGAAACATTCACAAGATAATGGTGGCCAGGTGGTTAGTACTTGCGACTTAGTGTACCACACGTCCTAGCTAAAGACATAAAAAGTTTTTCTGCCGCATATCTCATTCAGGCCGCATTGTAGGCGCCCCGACAATGTGGTCCTGTAGTAAGCAGACGGATTCACAGAACAGCAAACTACGGAATTAATGGGCTTCATGCATGTGAAAATATCACAAACATCTCCACGGATAGAGTAATGTCTTCTTTAGTGTGGACCATGTTAATTCAAATACATTTAACAGACAACGATATCTTGAAGCGGGATACAAGGTGTTAAGATAGTCTACATAAATTTATTACACTCCATAAACTAAGCATAACTTCTTAAGACGAAATGTATTTTTACTTACACGTGTTATTGTACTCACTGTATAAAGGTGTTGAGGAAATAAATACCAACTTAATCTTAATGTGTAAACATGCCTGTAAAGAGGCTTCTGTAATCTTATAATCAATTTCAGAACGCAAATTTGCTCTTTCCTGAATAAATGCAAATACTGTACTTCTGTGTAACTTACTTGCACAAAATATTGTAAACTTAACTGTACATATTTTTTTATCGAATAATAAGACCAACGAATGCACTGTATTGACCTGTCCTTTCAAGGTCTAGTGTGTAAGGATACTGATCAGTATCCTTACACACTAGACCTTGAAAGGACAGGACCGACGTATCACAACACATAAGAAATTACTATGGAGTTATAGAAACCAAGCCAGTAGTCGCGTAAAATAATAACAAACAGCCAATACTACGAACAGATTACAATGTTTTAATAAACAGTTTTTTTATATATACCTTTACATGAGATTTTACATTTCTAACTGTTAACGGTACACATCGTACAATTTCTAAAGTGCACTGAATATTTATTCACACGAGTTTTTAATATTGTTCAACAGACTATTGTGTATATATTGTGAGTTTGCTTTTAACATGTGAATATCTGGTAGCATAAGACAAAGACCTCTGAAGATGAAACTTTAAAGTTTCGAAACACGTGTAGGGAAATAGGCCAGAATAAAATTGGTCAATACAGTGCATTCGTTGGTCTTATTATTCGATTAAAACATAATGCACGGTGCATATATTTTTTATGTTTTTATAAAAACTTTAACTCTTTACAACCCCACGGTTATTACATGTATCACCAAGATAAACATCCAAAAATTCTATATTCTGCCCACACAGTGAATTTATGTGCTTTGTATGGATCTCAGAACAAAAAGCGATTATTTCCTTACAGCAGTTATTGACTAGTTTTATAACTGAGAAGTAGCCTGTTTACTGCACGGTACGATCTGCATCTTTAAATTTCATTCAAGGCAGTGTTAATATTCAACTATTAATGAAGTTTTATTTTTTATTCTTTCCTTCTAAACACATGTCCAGCTGTTAACTAATGCATCCTGTTGTCAGTTTCGTGTATTCGGATTTATTTCTAGTCGTCTCAAAAACACCTACTTTTTATGTCTCTAATATAGTAAATATGAAGCTGAAATAACATCCAAAAATACTTCATTCAAACAGGAACTGGGCCAAATCCTCATGCACATAAATCCAATCCCTATCGTTTTTTTGTGTGTGCAACTACAGACTCTTCTGCCTGAAAGTATACGTACATACGCCTTCGTATATAGGTACATATGAATATAGGATGTATATTCGTATGTATCTCTGTAGGCGTGCAGGGTGTATAGAAGTTTATATGTGAGAATGTAGGTAAATAAATGTGTACGCAAGCAACCATGCAAGAACTTATATAGCACTAAAGATATAATAAACAATTCTATTCTTCTTTTCACTTCTTAAACCTTAAAAATATTCTTCTCTGGTTTTCGGTTACATTTATTATTCTTACGTCTGTTGCACCCTACTTTTGTGAATAAAGTTCCTAAATCACATATAAATTTAGAAATCCCGTAAGTTTTACTTGCTTAAAAATATTGTGTTTTACACACTGAACTCATCTTTCTGTATTTATAACAGCCAAGTGTGACGCAGAAAATACCAAGGCACTGAAAATACTCTCTTATAAAAATTGTCGAATTAACAAGAACATTTTTCTTATTAGCTTCATAATTGTTATTATCTGAGAATGGCACGCTACATGATCTCACGCGCAAGTTTATCTCCTCGCCATCTACCGGTGAGTTAATGAACTTCACGTAATAGCGGCAGTATTTCCAACCTCTGCCGGTAGAGCTCCAGAGACTTCAGATTTTAATCCCACATCGACTATCTCGTGAAACTGGAAAACGAGGAGCAATAGAAGAAAACGAACATGAAGTAGTGTTATGGTGATTATAATGATCGAAATGTGATAAAATATTCTGTATCTTTCTGAATGTCAAAGTGTAAAGAAAAGACAGTTAAACGAACTGCATCAAAATTCTTATTCACACACTGAAATTTGGCCTACAAAATCAGAACCGAGTAACACGGACATGCGTCCTATGCAACACAATTAAGTAGAAGAAAAAGTAATATAAGTAATATAAAAATGAACTTTTGTAAGTTGTGAGATATTATTGCCACGTGGATTTGATGCATGGAACAAAGCTACGTATTATGTATTTACATTTTATAGTGGTTAGCCTGAGGATGGTTTTAATAAAGTTCCAAAATATGTAACAAACTTCGTAAGCATTAAGAACTCTTTACTAATAAATTCATGGTGACAGAATAAAAAATACTTTGATTCAGCTTAGGAAGCACAGCTGGGTGCCACCTAACAAGGGTAGGCAGTCATCTTCTTGATGTTCACGTATATTTAGTATAGTAATTTGTCGCTGAAGTGTTACGATGTGACAAGGAAATATACCTTGGCCCTAAAGAAGCATTGCTTTCTGAAAGGGCTAGTGGAATATAAACGTTCAACAAAGTCTTATGGTCAGTTTCCTCTTTCAGAATGTTGTTAAGATACGCTGATCCTCTTTCAATGTGACAAAAATGCAGGCGGTCACCGGTTTACGACCTACAGGTATAAAAGTATATAACATTTGTGTCGTGTACGCTTGTAGTGTATAACTTATGTAATTTTGTTGGTACTCTGAACATAGGGTCGATAGGCAGCACTGCCTCACTTGTATCCCATTCGGTACACATGGTTATAAATAATGAAATTTATGTGTAGAAACCTAAAGCAAAACAGCAAACACTTAGTTGCTAGAGTGAACAAAAGTCGATTTATGTTTCTCTCCCACTATTAATAATCCAGGGGCTTTAGCAATCCCATTACTCCAAGTAAATTATCTGTTGAAAAGCAACATAACATTTTCCAACATTATTAAAAGCCATTGTTTTTGTGACATTTCCCAGGTTTTTTAATCTTATTTTGTAGACATTCCAGTCGTTGCAGAAGTTTTGCTTACAAAAGAAAAGACTGTCAGAGGAAAATCGCAGGCACACATTCAATCCTAATAGCATACAAATATTCGATCATACATTTAGACCGTTCGATAAGGTAGACATAGTAATTAAAATAAAAGGAAAATGACATTCAAAACTTACGGCCAAAAGGACATCATAGGTTTGAAATATCTCAACACTGGTTCTTGATTTGTCTTCAAGCAAGTCCAACTTTTCCAAAATTGTTGCCAACATTTCTGAAAATATTTATCAACTTCATATTTTTTTACAAATAAACAAAACAACATTGTAATGAAACGCCTATTGCAAACACAAAGTAACTTAATCCGGTGACTGTTTCATGTAAATATACTTACCACGCAACACCTGACACATTTCCCTCCTCCTTGATAAATCTATACTAATATTTCTTTTCTTGTCTTCCAGCTTTATAACCAATTTTCACAAACACTACTCCGCAGTTAAACCATTTTTATAGAACCTCTGAACCTTTTAATTCTCTTTTCAAAACACGTGCCATATAAGTTTTCTAAAATGCATCAATACAGAAACTTAGGCAGGAATTTTCGGTCGGTCCCTACCTCGCTCTTCATTACACTTAGTTGTATTTTAATCAATATTATGCTTTGTTTATTCAAGGTTCAGCACTACAGCGTGACACTTAATAACAACAATAATCCCCAGTAAACACCCACTACCAAACCGACAGCTTAATTTACTTGGCTTACGTTTATTTTCTTGTTAATATTTCTCATCTTAGTCCAGTGCTGAACCGGATGTTGCCTATGAAGTTACTTCTAAAATTTCGTTCCAGTAACTGTGAATAAACTACAGTGAGGCTCAAATATCAGGCTGAGGAGACTAGTGTCACTTCATCACAAGCTAATATGATATCACGGAAAATTACTACTAAAGCCCACGCCGAAATGAGGGGGTACGTCTCTTAAACAAGTGGGAAATTGAAATATATGAATTTACTGCAGTGTTCGCGTCAAAGATATTGTTCTTGTACAGACTAATTTGGAGCAGCGCTATTATTATTCAATGCGCAGCCGTGTAATTTTAACATACTAAGGTAAATATTCATTAAATAGGCAATATTAATGTTTGCGCTTTTATGTAGATCTCTATACTCGGAATTTGCCCACGTATCTGTCTATAAACTTACAAGTAGTTTTTCAAGTAAAAATAGTTCTCTATGTTTAAATTCTTATCAACACAATAGCATGTTTAATTTGTTAATTTTTTCTACTTGAAATATAGAAAATTCTTTAAAATATGGTATAGAGGATTGAATATGCATTAACTTATATATTACATTAATTGTAATTATAGATTCATGATATTATTGCTGCCATCCACCACAAACAAGAGACAGATACGTGTTGTTAACATAAAATTTCCTAAATTTTCCTGGAGACTACGTACCTCAATCTTAAGTACGTGCTCGATCTTACTTCATGAATTCATTTGTAAGCAACAAAAATATTCTAAGACTGCAGTATTGATAGAAACGTTGCTAATTTTTTAGTTGTTCTGCAGGTGCTGGTCAACAGGTCAGCGATAAAGAAAACAAGAAATATAAGTAAAAAAAATAATTCTGTGTGAGAGAGGAAATCCACATACCCAGCTTTTCCTGTTCAATTGACGCTGGCCGTCGCCATGCAGGGCCTTCTCCGTGCAAAGAACTTCGTATCTTCTATACGACCTTTATACTATGCGTCTCGTGTTTTAGGACTTGCTCCCTTCTCTTTCACCAGCAACTTTGCCGTCAAAGAAATGGGCACTGCGTGGATGTTGTACACAGTAGTCATATTAATCACTGTGTTTTCATGTAGTATACTGAGCACTGTGCAGCGCGTACAGCAGGCAGGATTTCTTGTCCCAGTAGTTGTCAACGAATTCCTTATGATGTTTTTAGGGGCTCTAACGGCCTGTTCATCCATACTTATTTCCATGACTCGCAATGGTGTGAAATCAAGGAGCATTGTCTCTAAAGTTATTAAAATCGATGAAGTGCTACTGAATGATTCTAGCACAACATACATCAAGACCTTTATCTTTACATTGATTCAAATAATTATTGTTTACTTGTATGCGTCAGTCTTATTCACATACGACACTATGGTGTGGACAAAAGCTGTGCAGAAAGTCAGCGTGTGGTACTTTATTTCTGGCTATCCTAACCGATTTGTTAACTTAGAAACTGTTGTTGAATTTTGTGATCTTGTTCTGTTACTGATAAGTCGTTTAAAATCCTTAAATTCAAAACTTGATTTAATTCTAAGAAATTCGAATAAACCTTACGCTAATGCTTTTGTATTCACCAGCTCATTATGCCATTCGGTTCATACATCCTGTGTAAATGAGAATGAAATATGTGTTTCAGAAATTAAACGTGACAAAATAGTACCATTTATTGAGTCACCTCAAAGTATCAATCGCCTTCGACCGCCACGATTTCAGATTTCACTGCAGAGGAACATACGCATTGCTAGAGAACTGTACGATGAGTTGTGTGATATCAGCACCTTTGTCAATTCGATGTATGGTTTCCAGATTTTATTAGGGCTGGGGGTAACCACAGTTGAGCTGACTCTGTCGTCGTATTTAATGCTTGCAACAATACTGGGAATCCATGCTGTGGAGGCTGACACTGTTGGTAAGTTTGTCTGCCTCATGACAGCGTGGCTGCTTCTGTATGCTTTCAAATTAATCAGCATTACAGCGCCTTGTCAGTCTGCAACTAGCGAAGTAGAGAACACGGTTATGTTGGTGCAGAAATTACTGCTGGCGGGGTTCGACCAGAATACCACGACAGAACTGCAGCTTTTTTCCCAGCAGCTGCTCCACCGCAAGATGAGCTTCACTGCTTTCGGCTTTCTCAAACTCGATTATTCGCTCTTACTGACCATCATTGGCGGCGTCATAACATATGTCGTCATTGCAATGCAATTCAATAAGTGAGAGTATCCGCGTACGCCATTTTTTAAATAAGTGATTAGCCTACAATGGCTACAGTGGCGCAAAAGTCACTTGGCACGCCATATTTAATGTTGCCTCAAGTGTCAAGTGACTTTTGCCCAATATTGTATAAGCATATTCACAACGAAGTGACGAATTTCTTTTCTGTGCCTATGTAACTTTCACCAGCACGTAGGGTAAACCTAGGCTTTATTGTGACTCACCTCATTTGATGGTACAACTCTCTAAATACGCCATGATTAAACAAGTTAAGGTCAAGAAACTGTGAGGGTTTACTCTATATATAACTAAATTCATATAGTTACTAGATGTTACTAAGTGTGTCAAAAGACTAATAAAGCAATTATTTATTAAAAGTTTATGTGGTATATTTTATTTACCACCATAGTAATTAATGCTCTGAACTAAGGTTAAATATTCCTATCGATGAAGTTTTGCAATGGACATAGCTACTGTCCTGGATATTTCCCATTCTCTTGGGTTATTTAAACAGAAATTTCGGAAAGTTTATCTGTTTCCATCATCAGGCCTAGAAAGATGAAATGCTCCCACTCAGTCAGCAGGAAAAAGATGTTGGAATTAGTCTCTCGAGACATGAATAAAGTTCCTTAGCCAATTGTTTCATAAAATCTTTAAACATCTAAAAATCTGACTCAACACAAATTCCGTGAATAATGCAAAGACTGTATAGTTTTCCTACCTACAGGTGACAGATATAATTTTCGTACATAAAGTAGCTTCAGCATTAAGAATGCCGTTATCCTAGAAGTTGCATTTAGTAGGTAATGACGTTTTAAAACAAAAATTACTTTTTAATTTTGTAATATTTAATCTCATAAACTTAATATACCAGCTTACGTTGTCCTTGCTGTTACATTAATTTCTCAGTGAGACATAAATAGGATGTCGGTAGAAAAGAAGTTTATATCGCGTAGAATTTCGTAACTTAGAAACCTACACTTGTTGATATATGACATGGAATTCTTCACAGAATGAGTGTTACCTCTTTCTTGGACTGCAGCAAAATCCTGGCGGCCACAAATATGAAGATGATAGCTAGGTCGAAACTGTCACACGACTTATATTAACATAGGACACGGGCTTTTTTAAACAGGGAACAAAGACTGAACTGTTCGTATTGGGTCTCAAAATAAATAACCCAACATGTTGGAAACGTGTTTTCTGAACGTGTTCCTATACTGTTTCACTGATGATATTTCCGTGTGACTTAAACGAACACGGGATTGTACTACACAGTTCTGTACAATAGCTGTTTGTGAGACGTTAAAAACAAATGTAAATACAACCAATTTACAACAAAGTTGCATTAGTTTAAATTAACAGATCATTTTTACAACTTATGAAAGAGGAATTTAAGTATTGAAGAAGAATTTCCGACGGAAGGCTTTATGTTGTTTAACACTAAGAAATACGTATGTTATGAAACAAATAATCAACATTCAGTTCCCACTCCAAACAAACACTTAAAACCCCTTTTACAAATACCACTCTGTTAATGCTGTACACGGAAAATCGTTTTTTGTGTTCTGGGTCTTACAAAACACACAAATACACCTTCGATAAAAATAACGTTTCAGAACATTAAATTTGATGTACATATACTAAACGCTGTGCTTTAAAATTTTAATATCACTCGAATTCTAAAAACGTATTTTATCATTCTATATGCTCATCCGTATTCAACTCTTTTTCTTGAGATCCTTGTCGGTAAGTTTGTAGACCATTTCTTTGTTTCTGTAGGCTAAAGGATTTTCCGATTCTCTCTCGTGTATGTCACTTTTGATTTCTTCTTCTGTTGCTTCGTGCAATGCTTTTCCACGCCCATAGAATATATCTTCACGGTAAATACGATCCCTTCTTCTATATGTACCATGTATCTAAGAAACAAACACAATATTAGTACAGGACATTTGCTAATCATTGAGAAATTCTTGCTGAATCACTGTAATAATGATAATACTTATACAATAAGATATTTTCATTCCTAAACAAAAGTTGCCTGATCCCAGTGGGACAACGTTCTTCTTAACGAAATAAGAATCACACTCACCTTGTCAAGAAATGTCTCATGTATTTCAGAAACCAAAGATGCTTTACTTGATTTACACCAGTCCACGCCCTTCACTATACTGAGCCAGAAGGATCCAGGTTACAACCTCCCAATTTTTTCTCTAAGATATGCTTTACTAATAGATTGCCATCTATCAATTCTTTGTCAAGTAGAAAAGTCGCTTAGAGATTTTCAATTAAAATTCTTTATCCATTTGTCCTACGCCTTATGTGCTACTTGCTCCTTCCCTCATTTTATTTTTAATGTTGTCGCTTCATTAATATCTGATGACAAGTAAAAATTACGAAACTTCTTGCAGTTTAATTTTCTCAGCTACTGCTACTTCCTCTGCTGTAGTTTCAAATTGTTTGTGCTCTCCAGGCAAGTTAAACATATTACATTTCTCTAGGTTGCTGACGACGGTCTATAACAATTGACATCATTGGGGTTTTGGACTTTGTCTATCATCCAGCGTTAAAAATACAAAAGCTTAAACACAAAAATTCAGGAACGTGCTGTGTCGCTGTCCACAGTTATATAGGGTTAAATGGAAAATCTAATTTTGGCCCAAGTGAAAATATTCTCGCCCTCTAGACCTTGAGTTCGGAAGACGAGTTTATATCCACAAAAAACAGAAAATTTTGTGTAATTCGTTAAAAATAGCGCTTTATTTCAGCTTTCATATCATCCTGAACAAAAGATAGTTACTGGACTATTTTAAAAAATTCTTGTTTTGAGAGATTCTTTATCACAGTAAAACGTTATACAGTTAAAAGTCTAAAAAACATAGCCCCTTAAATTTTACACATCACAGAAGAAGCAACAAACCTGAACTCACCACATTTTGCCTGAGTTGGACGAATATTGTATATTATTGTACGTATCGACCAGCACTCAACAATTATTTACGGAAGTTGCAACGGACCGTTTACCACTGATGATATTTACGGAATTATTTACTTAACTTTTGTATGTTTGCTGTTACCTCCTTACTAAATTCTTTTTTTACCTCTTTCTTATTTAGTTTGTTACTATCCCATTCCTTTATTTCACTTTTCTTAGTCTTCTCTATTTTCTTAATTTTTAATCTAATTTTTTACCTCACTAAAAAGTGATCTGATTCTATTTCAGCCCCTCTCATACTTCTTACATCACACACATTAGTGCAGTGTCTTCTGTCTACTAGTATATGGTCTATCTGATTACATATCTTGTTGTCGGGTGATCGCCAGGTAATCTGTGAATGTCCTTATGCTGAAACCATGTTCCTGTCACAGCTAAATCCCTGCCCAGTGCAAAATTTACCATTCGTTTTCCATTATCATTTGTTTCATTGTGAAGGCTGTGTCCTCCACATGCTGGATGTAAATAGGTCTCTTTTCCAACTTTAGCATTAAAGTCCCCTAGTATTATTTTCATGTCATAATTGGGAATTGCATCACATGTCTTTTCCAAACAGTTATAAAAATCTTCTTTTACTACTTCATCTTTGTCTTCAGTTGGGGCATGTGTTGATATCAGTGTCAAATTGTAGTATTTAAGTTTAATCCTAATTTTACAAATTCTTTCATTTATGGGTTCAAAATCTAGTAAATTATCCATATTGTGTCTACTAATGTAAAATCCTGTTCCAAATTCATGTTTGTCACTTTTATTTCCACTATATAAAATCATATAATTCTTGTTTATCACCGTTCCTTTCCCTGGCCATCGAATTTCTTGCAGGGCACAAATATCTATTTTATATTTATCCATCTCCTTCACCATTTCCCTCATTGCTCCTGCTCTGTACAATGTCCGTACATTCCACATCGCTATCCTCAACTCATTAATCCTTTTCCATTGCGTAGGTCGATTCCATTCTATCTGACTGTTCCGAGGCCACATTTTAGGTTTCCTAACGATCCATTTTTTACAGTGACAGGTTGTCATCCTGTACAGCGTGACACTTAATAACAACAATAATCCCCAGTAAACACCCACTACCAAACCGACAGCTTAATTTACTTGGCTTACGTTTACTTTCTTTTTAATATTTCTCATCTTAGTCCAGTGCTGAACCGGATGTTGCCTATGAAGTTACTTCTAAAATTTCGTTCCAGTAACTGTGAATAAACTACAGTGAGGCTCAAATATCAGGCTGAGGAGACTAGTGTCACTTCATCACAAGCTAATGTGATATCACAGAAAATTACTACTAAAGCCCCCGCCGAAACGAGGGGGTACGTCTCTTAAACAAGTGGGAAATTGAAATATATGAATCTACTGCAGTGTTCGCGTCAAAGATATTGTTCTTGTACAGACTAATTTGGAGCAGCGCTATTATTATTCAATGCGCAGCCGTGTAATTTTAACATACTAAGGTAAATATTCATTAAATAGGCAATATTAATGTTTGCGCTTTTATGTAGATCTCTATACTCGAAATTTGCCCACGTATCTGTCTATAAACTTACAAGTAGTTTTTCAAGTAAAAATAGTTCTCTATGTTTAAATTCTTATCAACACAATAGCATGTTTAATTTGTTAATTTTTTCTACTTGAAATGTAGAAAATTCTTTAAAATATGGTATAGAGGATTGAATATGCATTAACTTATATATTACATTAATTGTAATCATAGATTCATGATATTATTGCTGCCATCCACCACAAACAAGAGACTGATACGTGTTGTTAACATAAAATTTCCTAAATTTTCCTGGAGACTACGTACCTCAATCTTAAGTACGTGCTCGATCTTACTTCATGAATTCATTTGTAAGCAACAAAAATATTCTAAGACTGCAGTATTGATAGAAACGATGCTAATTTTTTAGTTGTTCTGCAGGTGCTGGTCAACAGGTCAGCGATAAAGAAAACAAGAAATATAAGTAAAAAAGTAATTCTGTGTGAGGGAGGAAATCCACATACCCAGCTTTTCCTGTTCAACTGACTCTGGCCGTCGCCATGCAGGGCCTTCTCCGTGCAAAGAACTTCGTATCTTCTATACGACCTTTATACTATGCGTCTCGTGTTTTAGGACTTGCTCCCTTCTCTTTCACCAGCAACTTTGCCGTCAAAGAAATGGGCACTGCGTGGATGTTGTACACAGTAGTCATATTAATCACTGTGTTTTCATGTAGTATACTGAGCGCTGTGCAGCGCGTACAGCAGGCAGGATTTCTTGTCCCAGTAGTTGTCAACGAATTTCTTATGATGTTTTTAGGGGCTCTAACGGCCTTTTCATCCATACTTATTTCCATGACTCGCAATGGTGTGAAATCAAGGAGCATTGTCTCTAAAGTTGTTAAAATCGATGAAGTGCTACTGAATGATTCTAGCACAACATACATCAAGACCTTTATCTTTACATTGATTCAAATAATTATTGTTTACTTGTATGCGTCAGTCTTATTCACATACGACACTATGGTGTGGACAAAAGCTGTGCAGAAAGTCAGCGTGTGGTACTTTATTTCTGGCTATCCTAGCCGATTTGTTAACTTAGAAACTGTTGTTGAATTTTGTGATCTTGTTCTTTTACTGATAAGTCGTTTAAAATCCTTAAATTCAAAACTTGATTTAATTCTAAGAAATTCGAATGAACCTTACGCTAATGCTTTTGTATTCACCAGCTCATTATGCCATTCGGTTTCTACATCCTGTGTAAATGAGAATGAAATATGCGTTTCAGAAATTAAACGTGACAAAATAGTACCATTTATTGAGTCACCTCAAAGTATCAATCTCCTTCGACCGCCACGATTTGAGATTTCACGGCAGAGGAACATACGCATTGCTAGAGAACTGTACGATGAGTTGTGTGATATCAGCACCTTTGTCAATTCGATGTATGGTTTCCAGATTTTATTAGGACTGGGAGTAACCACAGTTGAGCTGACTCTGTCGTCGTATTTAATGCTTGCAACAATACTGGGAATCCATGCTGTGGAGGCTGACACTGTTGGTAAGTTTGTCTGCCTCATGACAGCGTGGCTGCTTCTGTATGCTTTCAAATTGATCAGCATTACAGCGCCTTGTCAGTCTGCAACTAGCGAAGTAGAGAACACGGTTATGTTGGTGCAGAAATTACTGCTGGCGGGGTTCGACCAGAATACCACGACAGAACTGCAGCTTTTTTCCCAGCAGCTGCTCCACCGCAAGATGAGCTTCACTGCTTTCGGGTTTCTCAAACTCGATTATTCGCTCTTACTGACCATCATTGGCGGCGTCATAACATATATCGTCATTGCAATGCAATTCAATAAGTGAGAGTATCCGCGTACGCCATTTTTTAAATAAGTGATTAGCCTACAATGGCTACAGTGGCGCAAAAGTCACTTGGCACGCCATATTTAATGTTGCCTCAAGTGTCAAGTGACTTTTGCCCAATATTGTATAAGCATATTCACAACGAAGTGACAAATTTCTTTTCTGTGCCTATGTAACTTTCACCAGCACGTAGGGTAAACCTAGGCTTTATTGTGACTCACCTCATTTGATGGTACAACTCTCTAAATACGCCATGATTAAACAAGTTAAGGTCAAGAAACTGTGAGGGTTTACTCTATATATAACTAAATTCATATAGTTACTAGATGTTACTAAGTGTGTCAAAAGACTAATAAAGCAATTATTTATTAAAAGTTTATGTGGTATATTTTATTTACCACCATAGTAATTAATGCTCTGAACTAAGGTTAAATATTCCTATCGATGAAGTTTTGCAATGGACATAGCTACTGTCCTGGATATTTCCCATTCTCTTGGGTTATTTAAACAGAAATTTCGGAAAGTTTATCTGTTTCCATCATCAGGCCTAGAAAGATGAAATGCTCCCACTCAGTCAGCAGGAAAAAGATGTTGGAATTAGTCTCTCGAGACATGAATAAAGTTCCTTAGCCAATTGTTTCATAAAATCTTTGAACATCTAAAAATCTGACTGAACACAAATTCCGTGAATAATGCAAAGACTTTATAGTTTTCCTACCTACAGGTGACAGATATAATTTTCGTACATAAAGTAGCTTCAGCATTAAGAATGCCGTTATCCTAGAAGTTGCATTTAGTAGGTAATGACGTTTTAAAACAAAAATTACTTTTTAATTTTGTAATATTTAATCTCATAAACTTAATATACCAGCTTACGTTGTCCTTGCTGTTACATTAATTTCTCAGTGAGACATAAATAGGATGTCGGTAGAAAAGAAGTTTATATCGCGTAGAATTTCGTAACTTAGAAACCTACACTTGTTGATATATGACATGGAATTCTTCGCAGAATGAGTGTTACCTCTTTCTTGGACTGCAACAAAATCCTGGCGGCCACAAACATGAAGATGATAGCTAGGTCGAAACTGTCACACGACTTTTATTAACATAGGACACGGGCTTTTTTAAACAGGGAACAAAGACTGAACTGTTCGTATTGGGTCTCAAAATAAATAACCCAAAAGATACATGTTGGAAACGTGTTTTCTGAACGTGTTCCTATACTGTTTCACTGATGATATTTCCGTGTGACTTAAACGAACACGGGATTGTACTACACAGTTCTGTACAATAGCTGTTTGTGAGACGTTAAAAACAAATGTAAATACAACCAATTTACAACAAAGTTGCATTAGTTTAAATTAACAGATCATTTTTACAACTTATGAAAGAGGAATTTATGTACTGAAGAAGAATTTCGACGGAAGGCTTTATGTTGTTTAAAACTAGGAAATACGTATGTTATGAAACAAATAATCAACATTCACTTCCCACTCCAAACAAACACTTAAAACCCTTTTTACAAATACCACTCTGTTAATGCTGTACACGGAAAATCGTTTTTTGTGTTCTGGGTCTTACAAAACACACAAATACACCTTCGATAAAAATAACGTTTCAGAACATTAAATTTGATGTACATATACTAAACGCTGTGCTTTAAAATTTTAATATCACTCGAATTCTAAAAACGTATTTTATCATTCTATATGCTCATCCGTATTCAACTCTTTTTCTTGAGATCCTTGTCGGTAAGTTTGTAGACCATTTCTTTGTTTCTGTAGGCTAAAGGATTTTCCGATTCTCTCTCGTGTATGTCACTTTTGATTTCTTCTTCTGTTGCTTCGTGCAATGCTTTACCACGCCCATAGAATATATCTTCACGGTAAATACGATCCCTTCTTCTGTATGTACCATGTATCTAAGAAACAAACACAATATTAGTACAGGACATTTGCTAATCGTTGAGAAATTCTTGCTGAATCCCTGTAATAATGATAATACTTATACAATAAGATATTTTCACTCCTGAACAAAAGTTGCCTGATCCCAGTGGGAAAACGTTCTTCTTAACGAAATAAAAATCACATTCACCTTGTCAAGAAATGTCTCATGTATTTCAGAAACCAAAGATGCTTTACTTGATTTACACCAGTCCACGCCCTTCACTATACTGAGCCAGAAGGATCCAGGTTACAACCTCCCAATTTTTTCTCTAAGATATGCTTTACTAATAGATTGCCATCTATCAATTCTTTGTCAAGTAGAAAAGTCGCTTAGAGATTTTCAATTAAAATTCTTTATCCATTTGTCCTACGCCTTATGTGCTACTTGCTCCTTCCCTCATTTTATTTTTAATGTTGTCGCTTCATTAATATCTGATGACAAGTAAAAATTACGAAACTTCTTGCAGTTTAATTTTCTCAGCTACTGCTACTTCCTCTGCTGTAGTTTCAAATTGTTTGTGCTCTCCAGGCAAGTTAAACATATTACATTTCTCTAGGTTGCTGACGACGGTCTATAACAATTGACATCATTGGAGTTTTGGACTTTGTCTATCGTCCAGCGTTAGAAATACAAAAGCTTAAACACAAAAATTCAGGAACGTGCTGTGTCGCTGTCCACAGTTATATAGGGTTAAATGGGAAATCTAATTTTGGCCCAAGTGAAAATATTCTCGCCCTCTAGACCTTGAGTTCGGAAGACGAGTTTATATCCACAAAAAACAGAAAATTTTGTGTAATTCGTTAAAAATAGCGCTTTATTTCAGCTTTCATATCATCCTGAACAAAAGATAGTTACTGGACTATTTTAAAAAAATTCTTGTTTTGAGAGATTCTTTATCACAGTAAAACGTTATACAGTTAAAAGTCTAAAAAACATAGCCCCTTAAATTTTACACATCACAGAAGAAGCAACAAACCTGAACTCACACATTTTGCCTGAGTGGACGAATATTGTATATTATTGTACGTATCGACCAGCACTCACATTATTTACGGAAGTTGCAACGGACCGTTACATGATGATATTTACGAATTATTACTTAACTTTTGTATGTTTGCTGTACCTCCTTACTAAATTCTTTTTTTACCTCTTTCTTATTTAGTTTGTTACTATCCCATTCCTTTATTTCCTTTTCTTATCTTCTCTATTTCTTAATTTTTAATCTAATTTTTACCTCACTAAAAAGTGATCTGATTCTAAATTCAGCCCCTCTCATACTTCTTACATCACACACATTAGTCAGTGTCTTCTGTCTACTAGTATATGGTCTATCTGATTACATATAAGAATTATTATTAAATTATTAAAGATATTAATAGAATTATCTTTAAACATCATTGGGATTTTATGAGTAAGTTCTCATATTTCCAAAACAAAAATAAGAATTCATTTTATCGTGCGCATTTTAAGTACAATGTAAACAGAATTTTTAAATTTGCACACTGTGGACCACACTAGAAGAATTGTCCACAAATAAATACTAATATTAATAATAGTTTTAATAGGGAATATAAGATCACTACTGTAATGCTGCTTGTTTATTAATGGCTGACTCTTTCTTGTTAAAATATTCTTACTTTCTGTTAGTTAATTTCTCGTAATTAAAATACCAAAATTTAATATTGGTAAAATAAAATCTTTTGTAGAAACGTCGTTTTCACTATTAGGTTTTCTACCCTCTCTGACTAACAATGCCATTTTGAACTTTATAAACACATTAATATTTTTTAAGCATAAGTCTTTGGAACGCATTTAATATTTTCGGTGTATTTCAGCCGTATATTGCCCTTATATTCACACCTTTACAAACATTTCTTCTGTCCTTCCATAAGTGTCAAGCGTAGGCTATTTCAGGTTGTAGAGAATTTTAGTGTACTGCTACTTGCTGAATTTCTTTGTGTCTACAAAATTGGACTATGTAACATTCTAATAACAAGCAGTTGTTATAATTAATATAAAGTAGTAATAGTAGTAGTAGTAGTAGTAGTAGTAGTAGTAGTAGTAGTAGTAGTAGTAGTAACAGGAGTGTTGTTCCTGCTGTTTTGGTTGTGGTTTTGTTTATCATAGCGGTTGTGATCCAGAATATGTATTAAGAACACTGTGAAGAGGAACAACTGACACGTAATTAATATCATACACGTGTTCGCCTTGTACTTAATAATTAATTTGTGAACTCCAAGATAGTCATGCCTCCGTTACTTTATTGATAAAAATTTGTAACTTCCGTAGAGCCGCAGTTTTATGCGAGTCCCATTGTGTCTAAATGTTCAGCAAGTAAAGGTTCCGATAATTTTCTCTCTCCAAACATCCCAGTGTTCTCATTAAGGTGAAGTATTTCGTTGCGTCACACTTCACAGTCGGTTCGCTTAAGACAGCGTTTTAACTAACCTTGTCCCAAATGGCGCAGTTGAAGGAGAAGTTGACATGAAAGTACTGGTGATGATTATCGTGAAATATGGCGTCTGGCTGCCATGGTTGCCACCAACAAGCTTTGAAGTCGACACCAGAATGGTCGATGATACCGTGGTAATATGTGTATAGTTCTATCACGGAAAGGGGCACTGAAATATAAACACAATGAATTTTAACACACCTCCTCAAACCATGATATATGTATTTTTCAGTAAGATTAGTGACTGAAACTTTGGTATAATTTTCTTATAAAACGTGAAAGAGTGTTTCTAATCTACTTGTTACATCTTGTAAGCCAGAGAGGGCAAATGTCCCTCTGTGGCGTTTTTAATTCATTTAAAAGAACGTTTGAAACCCAAACCATATTTATATTACTAGCAGAAATAACACAGCGATAAAAAAGAACCAGTAGAAGGTAAGTCGTTCCTGCCATTAGCTAAGGTCAGAGGTAGGGCAAAAGGAGCAGCCCCAAAGAGTCTACGTAATAATGTTAAATATTACAATTTGATACGTTATATATTTTTATGCAAAACTCAGTGTTTAAATACTATTTCCTCGGTATGGAAACCTTTGTAATCAAATATATGTAGGCCAATACTATTAACCAGACGTGTCTAAAATACATAATTAGATCACATTCATCTAATGGAACCAACATAGTAGGTATCTTACTTGTCCTAATGACGGAAGCGCAGCCATCATCCGAAATTTTGCACTTTAGGGGAAAATAGAGCGACAGAACATGTCCAATGTAGGTATCGGTTTAGTGACACACTTTCCTAATGAAACTAGACTTGGTTTTAACAATATTTATTACTGCATTTTAGAAATCTTGCTGCCTCTCAAAATTACGTAGCTTTGTATGACTTAGCGGCGTAGATAATGTTTCGGGGTTTCCACCCCCCCCCCCCACCTATCTTACAAAGGCCCCCCGCAACTCAATAGTAAATATCAGTCAGTGTACTCCAGATCTCACAAGAGGGTACAGAACACTGCCGTCTGTGAGAAGGACGACATCCAGTCCGAAATATCCAACAATAAATTTTAGTATTCTTTGGCTTTTGGGGCCACCACGCCGTGGAGTCTACGGGGACCTTAACTACGTCAGTGGTACTATGGTTCTGAAAGGCCAATAGGTAAGGCAGTAGCTTGAAGCCGCCGTAGTCAAATTAAAGCTATATCCTGGTCCTTAATTGAAGGAACTGAGTAAAACTAGAAAGGATTTTAAACATCTTAGGCCGTCTGCAGCTAGCATATAAACGTGGCATCTACCAACTGGAAGTCAAGGGTCTCGGTAATTGTGCGGGTAAGAGGATTGGGTCGTGTCCTCTCGCACGTGGTATGGTATTCATTTCTATCTACAACATTTATCGTGAATAAACCATTATATAAAAAAGTTCCGTACACTAAAGACAAGACTGCCATGAATTTCAAAACAAAATTCATAAATGTAATCTTAAAAACTTTTTAAAATTTTTAACCTTTTATATATATACATATAGCATAAACACGCAACTATTACCAGGATTTTATATGCTTAAATATTGGTATTATGTGTGATATAAGAGACGTTATTAGATGAACTAATGGATTTGTAGTACGTGTAAACTTGGGACCCCCTGATGATGGCTTGTTAAAACCGAAACATATGTAGGGGCGATTGACTCTGTGTTTGAAAATACAGTGCATATGTTGGTTTTAATCTTTTGATTTGTTATCATGATGCACGGTGAATATAATGTGATATTACATAAAATTTTACTCACCAAAGTGAATAGGCAAGATAAAAAGAGGGATCAGGAGTGTCAACTGTATGTGTACAATCTCCACTGGATGAATTGCCGTAACGGAGAACGCTGTAGGCTGTTTGTATTTGTGGTGCAGTTTGTGGAAGTGCTTGTACAGGAACGGCGTATGGTACACGCGGTGCAACCAGTATGTCACATAGTCCTGAAGGAAAACAACAGAACTCTGATTACTGCTTGAGAGATTTCATTGGCTTTCTGCTCTCTTCCACAAATGTTTATCTCCTTCCTTTAAATACAAAAGTTAAATCGTTCGTCTTATTAGACATATATTTTTTTGTTTCTTTTATTTATTGAACAGCCCCGCAGCAGATGCTACGGACGCACCGCAGCCTTGAAGGCTTATTGTGCAACCGTGTGAGGAAGATGATAAAGATGATTAGGTTTTTTCTGCTTTTCCATTTTAATGGAGCAACGGTGGAATGAAATTGACAGGGGAAAACCGAAGTACTCAGGAAGAAACCTGTCCCAGTACCACTTTGTCCACCACAAATTACACATGGAACGACCCGGGATCGAACCCGGGCCTCACCAGTGAGAGGCCGGCTACTAACGGCCTGAGCCATGGCACGGCCCCTATTAGACATATAATAATGGCACTTACACACACACACATTCACAAGTCTACATTGGTTTAAGCTCTCGCCTTCTTATGAGTTTTGTTCGTGATTTCGTGTTCGAC
The DNA here is from genome assembly GCA_021186555.1 of Reticulitermes speratus. Taxonomy (NCBI): domain Eukaryota; kingdom Metazoa; phylum Arthropoda; class Insecta; order Blattodea; family Rhinotermitidae; genus Reticulitermes; species Reticulitermes speratus. Next base: position 24,401,291 of record JAJKFL010000013.1, on the reverse strand, counting down.
GCTGGTAGTAGTGAACAGATATTTACGAGTGCCATTTTAAAAAAGAAACGTTATAGTTGATTGTGGTAATTCATGAACCATAAAGGCTACGGATGTGAAATTTGAAATTGAAATACGTCGTAAGCATACCTGCATTTTCTGCAGAAAATTATGTTAATGAGTTAGTAATTATAAATATGATAAAGGTAAACATCTTTGAGGATATATCCCATAACTTTAAAGAATAAATAATTTGTGCTTAATAAGTTATTTACAATATCAAACAATGAAATAACGATAAATATAATGTAACAGTTTTGTCGGAGTGTGGAAGAGGAAAGTATACTTTGCGAGTTCTGTTGGGAAATCCTTGTTGTTGTTCATAACACCTGGCCTGAGCCAGTTTGGAAGTGTTGTCGGACTTGTTTTGATCACCCCTGTTATAGTTCCGTACCTGATAAATGAAAATGACTGGCCATTGAAGAAGCCACCAAATCCATGTATACTCGTCAAATTCATAGTAGACTGTTGACCATCCGCCATTGCTAAGGTAACATGAGAGCAAGGCGCTGAACGTGTTGGTAAACAGAAGGCTGAAGGAACCCAGCAGGATCTCATGGCGCTCCAGATCTGGGGACAGCCATTTGTTAGGTTGGCACTTCCACTCTTCTGACTTGTCTCTCTGCCTGACGTAGTAATACCACTGTGGAGACATAAAGGGCAGCCGTTATGAGTGACGTGATGAAACCAAATGTGCCTTCGGATAACTAGAAGTGATTTGCTTATATAAATCCTTACACTACCAACAAATATGCTAATACATACATATGCACATACAATCGTGTTTTCCATGAAGACTGTTAAGTGTATATACATATACATATATATTTAACTAATTTGATGATATAAATGAAGATAATTGAAATTTAAAGTACGTCGAATAAATAAAGGTGTATTTTTCTCAATGGCTTGACAGCCTCTTGGGGCCCTAAGCCGCCTCATTTTTTCGAGGCTTCACGATCACATACATTATACACACCACAGTCGGTAGGTCTCCTCTGGACGAGTGACCAGCTCGTCGCAGAGACCTCTACCTGACAACACACAACACTCAAAAGAGACAGACATCCATGCCCTAGGCGGGATTCGAAACCATAAGCCCAGTAAGCGAGCGGCCGTAGACCCACGCCGTAGACCGCGCGGCCACTGGGATCGGCAAAGGTGTATTTACCTTACATTATTATAATTTTTATTTTCGCGCGAAATTACAATATATCCTGCATATTAGCCAGATCCTAAACTAGTTCCAGAGCCTCGTCACATAATAACATCATGAAAAACGTACTTTAAAATAAATTTTGTGCTGTGTTACTCTCTAGTTTAAGATGTGTGTTATTCCTACCACGGCCATCTTATTCATCTCCCATTGTAATATTTAAAAAATTATTTTGAATTGTTTTTGTTATTAATATTGTTGCTATTATTGTCATTGGCTAACCTAAATTGTCATAAAATATTCTTGAAGACCAGGGAATTTGTAGATAATGTGGCATGTTCCAAGCTACCTTTTGAATATTTTTGCAGATGCCTTCATTCAAACAAAAAAGTTTTTAATTCTTGTACAACGCCTCAGCACCAGTCCACCTCAGACTCTTGGTACCTGTTCCATACAATAATGCTGCTTCATATCTTGGGCTCATTTGTTACGCTTTGGACTGTGTTGTTAATAACATTACTACAATCCGTAATAAGGGCAGCTATAAAGATCATAGTGCAAAATACTACAAACGATTTACTGGCTATTTCCATCTTGATGGGTTTAGTCTATCCATCTTTACCGTGATCGCCTAAACCGTGAAAATATATTGTTCAATCTTAATAACTATTGCACCCACTTACGTCTATAATCAACATTATTTCAATTTAAATTCATGTTTTTTCTTCATATACTTTATTGGCATATATTTATTGCAACTGACCTCCAACATGTAATCTCCGCTAGCTCGATTCCTCTTTCATGCTGCTGTAATAATGTCCATTGCTCACACTCGTATAGGAGCGTTGGTACCGACATTATCTTATTTAATTTCAGTAAGACTTCCTCATTACTTATTTTAAATGTGAATTGAAATTTATCCCATTTAAACAATAATACAGCATTTAAAGAAGTCTATAATTTTGCCTTTCAAAATTTTTTCAATTCACGAAATATTTTATTACTTTACGCTCTATATTCTAAGACATTAAAATATTGACAGCTTACTTGCAGGAAACCGCCAATGATGAAGTACATGCCATATCCTGTGGCACATGCAGCTAGCCAATGGTACTGTAGGTCCTTGAGGTACAGGGACTCAAGACTAATATCTGTCAAGCTGAAGGTGAAGTTGCCTTCACCTTTGTTATATCCCAGGTACTTGGTGAAGTGAACCAGGACCAGCAACCACTCGCCTGCAAACAGTATAGCGACTTATTGTGGATTATGTCATAAGCTTGCACGATAAGTGCACCGAGCAAACAAAATAAATTAAATTAACTAAGCGGTTCTCTTTCCAAAGACTCAATACCCTGCAATTAAATTTTGTCCGTATTATAAGAAAACCTCCCACATATGAGGAACTTAGCCCAGTCACATATCCTGAGTAAAGCTAACAGCTTCCATGTTTGACGTAAAATCACAGGTATGCCATTTTGTATAAACAATAAGAGATCCTTTATTACCAATATGTATATCATGCCTTTTCCGTGGAAACACACAGCTTTCCCTTACTTGCACAGATGGTGAAACTATGTTCAAAGATGTACCATATGGCGAATAAAGATGCAGAGCTTAACACAAGTTACACCTTTCACTGTCTTAATGTATCACAAATTACAGGTAGGAAGGAAAGGGAAATCAAATGGCATAAAAAATGAAAGTCATGGAAAGGGAATAAGTAGAAAATAAAAAAAAGCTATTAGTACCAAAGGTGAAGGTAAATTTCTCCCCAGAACAGGCCATGAAGGCCCAGAGGGGGAGTAGAGGTATAGCTCTACTCTTTCTTTAACCTGGCACTAGATGGGGGTGGGTGGTCAACTCCACTCCCCGGCCGCTTTACCCCCAGGAAAGAGAACCGGTACCCATTAGTACCAAAGATGAAAGAGAAGGCAGTATAAGAATAGCACATAAATTATTCCTTACTGAAATTCAAAGAAGTTTCCCAGTAGTTATTAAAATATAGAAAGTATATCAATTATTTAAGCAATTCTAAAATAATTTAGATCATTGTCGAGTAAAACACAATACATTTTAGAAAACAACTACGTTATTGCGAATATAGAACTGATCACAAAACAGTACTCACAAGTTTCATGCATGACGCAGGATAATTTCTGTACTCATAAATTTATGAGGTAAAATAAACTTAAAAACCTGGTGAATTATTATAAAGTTCGAAGATTTGAAGCTGAAAAATTTTTATGTCTAAATTCCGTCGCTTGTAATATCAATTAGATTTCGGTCTGATTAATTGTAAGTAAAAGGACGCATTTCCCATGTCGATAATATGCACGGCACATTAGAACTAATCAACGTATATTATTCTCCGACATGTAAGCATTATTTCATAACGCACTTGTCGTAATGAATCTCCAATAAACATATAGAATTTTGTAATCTATAAATGAATGCATAGGATACTTACTCTAATTATATACAAGCGAGGTAATATGTATTACTTCTGTATTTTGTGAAAGAGAGTGTTGAGCATTTTAAATTAAAATTTTAGTAGAGTATTTTTTTCTATAATGCATTAAAATCTGTGTTTACAACGTGTTCTCAGTGGAAGAACAAGAAACACATAGTCGGGATGCACTTAAGAATTGATCAGCGCTTAGACTCGCTCTAAACGGACAATACGTAATTGGACACAGCACGAAGACACAAAGACCTGTTCCCAAATTCCCCGTTCATAAGGTCGAATACATAATTATCTGACGATTTACAACATGGGTCCCTTATCTAGACGTGGGCGCATTTTTTTTTTTAATTTGAGGATAAGTAGCCAGATTTGATTTTCAAGTGCTACTGAATATAATGTTTGGGTAACAAGTGCTATTGGTAGATTTCGGAAAGAAATGATTTTTACGTACAACAATACATTTTGATAAGAGCAATTTATAGATATATATATCTGCGGCCATAATCCAGTAAAACAAGCTGATAGCATCTATGTACGTACATATCTTTGTGGGTAAGAGGCAGAAAATAAATTGTTGCTGAAAATTTTGCACACCTGTATAGATGATTGGAGTGGAAAGCCAAACTGAACACCTGGCACAAGCACTTGAACAAAGTGTCATCTGTAGATTGATAATAAATCACCCATCGATGATAAAAGCTCATTGAATTTCAGATCCGTGAGAATGTATCCAATCAGCGATTACTGCTATCGGACTGATAATTTGTCCGTTGTGTGATTCCATGCATGTGTAACACACTAGTTGATGAGAATTTAAATACATTTATGTTTTACTATGCACCTTCTCTCGCATAATAAAGTACAAAGAAGTGATCGGAAAAGGTGTCTAAGAATCGTTTAAAAACCTACGAGTCGAGGTAGCTCAGTCGGTGTAGTGACTAGGCCACTGGATAAATTACAGATCAAAAGTGGTTCGATTCCCAATAGGAAAAACAGATTTATCTCTTTTCCAAAGCACCCAGTTCGTACTTGGGACCCAGCCAACCTCCTACTGAATGTGTATCGGAGGCTCTGCCCCCGTGGGCAAAGCGGTCGGAAACGTGACCCTAACCACCTTCCATCTTATAGATGGACGAAATATCAAACAGTTAGGAATGACCCTGGAAGTAATCTATGTTTGATAAGCTTGTATATTGCCTTGAATTTATCAATTGCCCCTCAAATACTTGATAACCAAAAATTCAGAATATCAGTAAAACCGAGCATTGTGAGCGGTCGAATAGTATCTGTGGTTTGTGTTCGGAAGGTCCTGAGTTCAAATCTCGTCCCTCACACCAGTTATCATGACTGAGGCTTCTCATCTTCTTTATTAGTCCCTGTAAGCAAATATTGGGATGGCACCTCAAAATAGGGAACGACCCTTTCCTTCCAGCATTGTTTTAGAACTGTTTGTTTATATCATAAACCAGTGCCTGGGTTATACGTTTAATTCAGCTATGAATTTATTAAATGGGATAATCATTGAAGGTTTCAATAAATAATAAATATACAGGACAACTGAGACACAAGCAGATATTTTTCTATATCTTGAGTTACTCAATAAGTTTCAACACAAATTCTTTCCACATATTCTACTCAGCTACTCAAGTGACTGCGTACCAAAAATTTGTTTTGCAGAAGTTCTGTTCGTTGTATGCTTCTTTCCCTATCCTACGCTTTCCAAAAATATGTCATTTTATTTATTTAAACCAACGAAGTAAGAACAAGTGAATAATGTACATCGTAAATCAATTATTTCCTCCCAATTTCAGTAAGTTAATTTTTAGCGTACATCTCTCAGATATAATCCTTTGCATTAGGAATTTGCTCTCGAGCCTTTATATTGTATTTCCACATGTGTATATGAAATTAAGTAAAGTTTTCTTGGCACAATAATAAATACCGTATTGCTTCTAAATTAAAATGCCCTCTAATTTAAGACGAACCACTATTTTAATAAGAGATTTTCAAAAAAATTGGATGATAATTGGTAATTAGTAAATATTTGTTCGTTATTGTTCTCATGGTCATGTTTTAAATGAGTTTAGTGAAAAATTAAATTGTCGACAGTTGTTGCAAGCAAATATATTTTACTCTCCGCAAAATTTACTGCTCTCTTATCTAGGCCACTTTTTCATCGAGGAAAAGGACGTTTTCAAGGCATTCGAGAAGTGATAAATGGTTCCTCGAATATAAGAAGCATCCTAATTTTCAGTTCGGAAGAATGTGAAAAAAGGTGCATCTTAAATTCGAAGTAATACGGTATTGTACGATTGTAAAATAAATTGTTAAATTAAAAATTATTCTCTGATACTTCAATTTTTAGAAATTTCAAAATTGAATTCAAATTTTGGAAAATATTCAGTCCCGTGTAATTGATGCTCACATTCAATAACAATATATGTACTGCATGTAAACTTCTGAACTTCGAATTGTGTTTTATTGCGTGTAATGAAACAAACATACCTCTAATGGTGGCACCAAATGTGAATACAGCTAAAGTCACAATTATAGATCCAACGTATTTAGGCAATTTGGCCCAAATCTTGTCCAGGGTCTTACTGTATTTCTCCATCCATGTGACCGCCATCGGGTCATAGAACCCTTTATCCTTACTGGCAGCATGTTCATCTGGGTCCTTATGACAAGTCCCCATACTTAATTTCTATATTCACCCCCGAAAGCTATCACTCGCAAGTACTGGTGATAAGTTTGAACTGACGCTCCTCTTATATGAATGTCTGAAAGGACAACTGCACTTGAGTTCGAATGCTTGATTTCACGCCCAGTTACAAAGGTCGTTAATCGTATCCATATTTCACGGATTAGGCGAGACTTGGGTTGGATCCCTAGGGCAAGTACCTCTTACACATGAGCATCTTACCGAAGATAGATGATAATAATTGAATACATATTACGACAATCCGTAAGATACCGGAGACAATAACAATAATCTAAGTTCAGAGTTCTGAAAAATGCAGGAGGTAATCTGATTTTCTGATGAATATTCCCACGGGTACTAGTGTACTGGAAACGTCCATAATCATAAGTCATAGCAGAGAAGTACACGCATGTCTAACGTTGTTTTAATGTGAAGTCTTCATATATTACTTACCGTAATTCCCGTCTCTCCTAAATTAATCTTCTTATAAACACTTATTTTTAATCTTATAAAAGTGACGTGAATGATACTTGCATAGTCACACTGAAGTATCGCTCAGCTAAATGGAGTAGACGTTCAACTGCAGCCGCTTATAAACTTTCTTTCGAGAACGTAAACGAATTTTTTTTTTTATTTCAGATTTGCATATTTCTTGGAATAATCAAGCGTCCGAATATCTATAAAGCATTATAATTGCAAATAAAATCAATTATTTTCGACAGTTTTCTAAAAATATTAAATATCACGTTTCATGAAAGTCCTTCCAGTGGTCGCCGAGTTGTTGCATGCGGACGGACAGACAGACGGAAGGTCAGACGAACTTAATAGTCGCTTTTAGCACTTTTGCGACGGCGCTTAAAAGCTCTGATTTTGCCTGAAAGTAATTTTATATGTTTTGTATATTGCATACTCCAAACAGCGTTAGCCGATTGGGCTTTGTAGTGAGAAGTGTATCTTCTGTAATTTAGGAACTGAATCTTAAGATATAATGAAGACGAATTTATGCTTTAACCTTTCCAAATCAAATATCAAAATTCGGACAAAGTATGGAAAGTGTCTACATTCTTTCCTCTGTTGCGACCTAAAATTTCTTGTCATCTTGTCTTCTTCATTTCCCAGCTCTGTAAACCAGCAGCAAGACGAACAGTCACGACATGGAGACATCTCTCTCTCTCTCTCTCTCTCTCTCATATGCTTCAAAGATTTAAATAGCTATTCTATCCAAACAGGACTGCAAAGTAAAAGAAAGGCTGATCTTCAAACTACTCAGCCTGCAACAGCAGCAATTTCAATATATGTTTAAATGGTCATTTAATTTTAAAATTAAAGATAAGTAGAATTTCATTTTACAAACTTAATGCAAATTTATCATTCTTTTGCTTGGTGAAATATGTAAATACTTTAGACGAGACAAATGCATTTACTTAAATTTAGCCTCAAATGAAACTAGATTAAACCAACTGATGCACAAATTGAGCCACCTTTATTGTAGCGTCCTTATTATTATTAATAAGGACGCTACAATAAAGGTGGCTCAATTTGTGCATCAGTTGGTTTAATTTAGTTTCATTTGATTCGTGAAGATGCATGGTGTTAATAATGTGAATTTTATATTTAGCCTATAACGTAAGCGGTGATAAATCTCAACAGGTGTTGCTTAATTTATTCTGGTGTTCACATATTTAACATTTTCTAAACAGGTGGATTTTTAATAGGGCTTACATAAGTCAGCCTTCTGATAAGCAGATTTAAATAGACATCAGGTCCGTGTTATTATTCTACGTCTCTCAATTAAGAATTAACCATGAAGCCACTCAAGGGACAAAACCGAATTCAGCTGTTTGTCCGAGATAGTTGGGTGTATTTCCGAATGTGGCTCCTTTTTGCTTTGCATGACTATGAAAATTTACCCTGAAGTCTGCAACAAATCTCCCACATGTCAAAAGGTAAGAGACTGGTAGAGGTTAACATGTCAAGCCGCGTTGTCCAATACCGGAAAATGTAGGAATAGCATAGCTCTAAAAACACCCCGCTTTTCGTCACTGCAATATTTATTAGAATGTAAATTAATAGCATGGCAATCACATAAACTATATTTATTTTATTTTAAGAAAGGGCCTAGGCTAACCACTTGTTAGAGGAACGATAGTTTCACACTAATTCTTCGGTTCAACGGTAAGTGATGTGAGAGCCGAGGTTCTCGTCATGGTGACTATAAAGATTAAGGTCCTCTGGGAGATGACAGCGTGAAATTTGTTAGCGAGATAAGAGCGTCTGTAGATAGAGGCATGAGACACTTCTGCAACGTTAGTACATTTGCACCAGACAACACGATATCTCATCTCAGTAGACCATAACCTTGAAACGTTAAGTATTCTTTCCTAGGGCCGTGCCATGGCTCAGGCAGTTAGTCGCCGGCCTCTCACCACGGAGGCCCGGGTTCGATCTCAGGTCAAGTCCATGTGAGATTTGTGGTGGACAAAGTGGCACTAGGACAGGTTTTTCTCCGAGTTGTCGGTTTTCCCCTGTTGATTTCATTCCACTGGTGCTCCATTACTTGTAAAACTTGGTAAAAAACTGCTCATCCATCTATCATCACTTCATGGGATTGCACAAAAAGCCTTAAGGTTGTGGTGCGAGGGCCCTTCATCACAAACGAAAAAAAAAAGTATTCTTTCCATCTACTCTTATTCTTACTATGTCTTTACTTCTTTTTGTAGTCTGTTTGTGTGAGACATTTCATCCTGGATACCCTTCTTCCACTGACTGTGCCTGTATGTTATCTCAAATGTACGTTGTAGTCGTCTATGCAGTTTTCAGTCTGCTTCGTATATCTTGAACTATCAATGTCATGAACATCTCCATATCTTGTAATTATTCATTTAGTGAAGTATTTAGTCTTGAAAGTTTGGCCTTTTTTTACATGTATAATGCGCTATTATAAAAGCTTTTAATTTCTCTGAAAGTAAATATACACCTTTTTATCGTATTCTTATTAAAAGTTCTACAACAGCTAAAGTTTATATTAAATGTAATCGCATATTTACATGGGCAAGAAACCTACGTGGTTTCGCTTGAGTAAACATATTATCTTAAAATAACACCTGTAACCCTGCACTTAACTCGTCTATCTTATAATCAATTACTATAGTAAGGTGGCATGGTGATAAGAAGTGTGTGCATACAGGTGGACCAGTGATAATCTGTTATCAGTAATTTCTGCCCTTCATGTCCATAGAGTCTCTGTCATAAAGCATAATTTTAGTTTCCATCTACAACGAATATATTTATGAGAACTGACTACACGTATTAATAAGACTGTCATTTTACCTGAATACTAGACAAACAAAGCGGTCAGTCGCCAGTCTCTTTTACGGAGTTCTCTGTTCGATCCTTATATCAGTCCATGTGGGATTTGTGGTGGACAGAGTAGCTTTGGGACAGGTTTTTCTTCGATTGCTTCGATTTTCCCATATCAGTATTAACCCACCAAAGTTCCATACTCATATTTCATTCACATATCGCCAACGCCGAATAATCTGAAAAACATGTAGCTTCGTCAAAAAAAATCACACACATAAGAAAGCGGTGACAAGCGATCTATAGTACTAGCAGATGCTCACAATTAGGCCTACCGTGATACAAAATGACAAGTGTACACTTAAGTAACATGACTTATGTATTGCGTATTAATTTTATACCAAAGATAAAATCCTGGTTGTAGTTTCGTTTATCCATAATTTATTTTTGGACTCTGTTGGTACCTCATGGTCAATTGCGTTGAAAAAAAGAACTGATGAAAGGAAAATGGGTGCGAATTTGAATGCAAGTGGTCGTGGCGTAATTAAGGTACTTTGCCAGGAATATTTAGAAGATTAACTCCATAGTTTTACTAACAGTAATCATTATTTATATTATGCCATTCACCCATTAAGCGAAGAATTCTAGTACTATATATAAGCCAAGAGCTACCTTTTGTGGGCTTCACCCTCACGTTACCATAACACGTAACTTTTGACTCTTAACATAAGAAGTAATTACATTATTATTAATATTATTATTATATTTGTTATCTATATGAAATTATATGTTAGTTTTCTTGATTTAACTAGCAGTTGTTTTCGCACTTCCTGTTACAGGCTTCATTTAAGAAAATTATCTGCAATATTCCCTGCAGTTTTCTTGTCCGATTTTTACATTTGGAGAAATTTTAGTTTCAGCTCATTTTCAAATGCGGTTTATCCTTTATCTCGATATCTCGAAATGTCTCTACAACTTTTCCTACACGTTTAAGTTCCCAATTAAGACGCGGGTTGTAGTCTGACAGACTGAGATGCATGAATGTTGGTTACGTTGCATTGTAATATCAGCTAAAACAAAGATGCATTTTCTAATTTGTGTTTGCGGTCTTTGCTCAAATATGGGGTTAGAACCTGTGATACATTCAGCCCGCCATCCGGTAAAAATGTGGTTACTATTCGTGCAAGTGGAGGTAAGAGTCACATTAATGAATTGAACTCAATTATTGATATATTACGAAAGAGATTATTCAACTTAACCGTCTTTAATTTAAGCACAATATTATTATTATTATTCTTGCTGTTTATCAGAAGAGGAGGTTTGTTTTGACATCCCTTTTCTTTGTTTTCCTATGAGTGTTGTTATTTTAGGTGTTCTCTCCTGCGTTCCTGTGCTCTTTCTGTAAGTTGTTTCATGGCTGTTTTACCAGCATATCAATAGTAAAGAACAGAAATAAGTTATTTGAATTAATTACATACGTGTAAATATTATTGAAAAAGTAAAATATGCAAAACCATCTTTCGTATCTACGGATTATCGTAAGTTTGTCTTATACATTTCTATACTTCTTTTCACTAATGGAGATTTTTCACTGTATGGAAGACTAAGCTTATGTTAATGCCAGAGGTCAGAATTATTCTCTCCTTACTGTAAATCTCAGAATCATCTAGTTTATTCTCCATGCATGAACTCCGAAACAGTAAATTACTTTCCGGCTGAGGGAACAGAAATGACAAAAAGGAAGTAGTAAAAACATCGGCAGGTGTATTCTACATCAGACAGACATGTAAAGCGCTTAGGTGTGCAATAAATTTGCTTCTTCTCTTTTTCCTTCATTCTTCAATTCCAATTACTGTTTCAGACTTGCCTGCTTGTTAGTGTAAAATATTGTAATTCTATCCATACCTCTAAGATATTAATAAAGCAAGCAATTTGATGAATATGTTATGAGACGCAGTTTCTTTCGGAGTTCATTAGGGTTATTCAATGTTATTACAATTCGGTATCTGGCTTAGAAATGTAAGATATGTTTACAGAGGAAACGTATTAGCGCGGAATCGAGTTCTCGCGAATGCGACCGGATTCGCCCGATTGTACTTGGTTTGGGCTATATCGCACAAATACAAACACAGGAAATTCTAGTATAGTAATGGATCCCGCCTTAGATAAATATTTTTCAGAAAATAGTCTGTTAAAACTTGTTATTTTTGGAAGAAAAAGAAAAAAATACTGGGCGAATAATTTATTACAACACAATGAAGCGAATATTCGAAACAGTTTGAAGGGTTTTCACACTGTTATCACCGTGCATTTTATGAATCAAATTTTAAAAAAGACCGACAAATGCACTATTTAACTACTTTAGTGTAGTGTCCTTGTATCACCCTACACGTGTTTCGGACTCAAAGTCCATCATCATGGGGTCTCAGTGTTAAAAACTACTAAAACAAGCACATGTTTACACAAACGTACAGCACTCTACCACAATACGGTATACGAGTGATGTACGTTTGTGTCAAACATGTGCTTGTTTTAGTAGTTTTTAATACTGAGACCCCACGATGATGGACTTTGAGTCCGAAACACGTGTAGGGTGATACAAGGACACTACACTAAAGTAGTTAAATAGTGCATTTGTCGGTCTTTTTATTTTAGTTTGAAGGGTATTCCGGGAAACCTGAGAAATGTTATGAATATTGCCGAAAGAATCCCGATACAACTTCGCATTCTATTATAATAAAGAAAACACTAAATAAAATTATGCACAACGCTTTGGTTTTCTGGAAAGAAAGCGTGCATGAACTTCAATGTACGTCTCACCAGCCGAGCAAATACTTCGCTTCTAGTACAACTGTCTTCATATGTTCATAAAGGTTTGTTCTGTTCGGCGTTGTCGGTCGTATTGCGCGAACTCGGCTTCACGCGAATACCCTTCCAAAGTGACCATGAAATAATTCAGCTGTACTACCGTACGAGTGAGGGAAGCAAACCATCTACTGACACGCTGCTTCCTTCTTTATTCTTTTCTTTCTGTGTTTAGTCGATTAGTGTGTTGTATCGGTTAGAGCCCTTACTGCGTATTCGAGAGTACTCGGGTTCGGCATTGCGCGTAGATGCTTCGTGAACTTAAAGTGGTTTCTCTTTATTTTTCTCAGTCACTAAAAACAAATAACCGAGTAGCACTTTAAAAATAGACCATATTCATTTCCTTCTGCGTCCTTCCCAATTCATTCTTCATAATTTTTTCAACTTTTGACGCTGATTAATTTTGTTCATAAACCGTCATTAAATAAATATATATTATCTATTTAGTTACTTCTCCAGAAAATTATATTTTCTTGGCCGGTCCCAAGCCAGCAGTTCAATTCAAAACTAATTCTCACATAAGCTTCTTTTTCGCGAAATTAAATCATCCTAGCATGGCATTCTAATATTAAGAAACTCCCGATATTCCTTAATGAATTCGGACTCCAGATTTCGAAATTTGAGTGAAGCACCATATAAAACTTGCAAAAATTCTGTCGGCCATTCGGCGTACATAAATTCACCAGATGATAACGCATGATTAGTAAACAGGCAAATAATTCCTTTCTTAATGAGGATTGCACTAAATTGTATATATATACCAACATGTATTTTGTGCAATACATGTTGGTATAAATATATACAATTTATCATAATGGTGCACGGTGAAAGTAATGTCAAGAGGATTGTACTAGTTTAGGTACGATCCATCGTCACCGGACTTCAATATACTTATTTTCCGAAAGACTGTGGAGATGGCAGCACGACTATGCATGGATCCTTCATGTGTGTCACTTTGTGAGAATTAAATGTTACCATGAATTCCAATTCATTATAGTAAAGGCCGATGTTAGTGATTTTCGCTCTGTTGTATTGGAAGTCTTGACGTGTTGGTGGTGAGTTTTGTGTCTTGTTGTTGGGTTGTTTAGAAAAAATATGATAACTTTGCATGTGTCAATGTGTGATTTTATCGTACAGTGCGTGCTGTATTATGTCAGTTTTGTTCGGTTTAAACAGTGAATACAGTTTTTATGCGGAGAGACCGTAACAACAGGAAAATGCTTAAAGGTAGGCAGAAGGGTAAGGTCTTGAATCAGTCGACATATTGGATAAGTGGGTAAACCGAAGCTTGAATTATATTTTCAGTTGGCTGCAAAGGAATGCCTGTATGAGCGCAGTCTTAGTATAGTGTGTCAGCACAGTTACAGCTTGTGGTTATCACTTCTGAGAAATAAGCTATTTCTCAGAAATGAAAACCACATGCATATGTCATACATTCCCTGAGGCAGCCCCATGTTTTATATATGTTACAGTCAGAACCCGAAATCCGTTCAAACCCGATCTTACTAGGTAAAACTAGCTCCAACGAAGCCTAACCTAACCTAACGTAACGTTAACCTAACCCAACCTAGCCTAACCTAACCTAAGATAACGTAACGTAACCTAACATAACGTAACCTTAGTAATAACCTATCGGTTATTACTAGATTTTACTAACAGTAGACAGCCAATTCTAGATGTAACTACTTAATAATATTGAAGACAGGGCTTTGTTGGAACTAGTTTTACCTAGTGACTTGGGATTTTAACGGATGTCGGGTTCTAACTGTGACACATACACGACTTCCGAAATTTTGTTCAAGTACTCTAGTCTAGAGTAGCTGGTTTTATTGTAGTATCGATATTTTATTATGGCCATTGTTATTATCTGACACTTGAATGATAACCATTGTTATTATACTGGCACTTCAATGACGCCTCTGAAGTACATTCACAAGGAATGTTGCTACTTTTGAAACCTAATATTTGCTTAAATATCATATTTTTTCTTCTCAAGACACTTATTAGTAATTTAATTTAAATATCATACTTTAATTACATTCGCAAGCCATATGGCTGATCGATTATAAAGTTATTTGTGTTAATATGTCTGCTGTAACTGTGAACACCATCCCAGATTAACATACACTTTTCAAACCAGCCATGTTCTGACTTTAGATGGAGTCATCAACACGAGTTACACGTTTCAGAAAAGTGTTGATTGCGTTCCTTCTTTAGTTGGATAAATTATTCAGTTATTCCCTTAAATAAGAGGGTGCTATAATCAAGGTATAAAAACGTTTGTACAAATCTGAACAATTGTCAGTAGCATTTTCCTTCATGTTTTCATGTCGTTCATTCTAAACAACCTTTAAATAAACATTTAAAAATTGCATTTTGAAGCTATGTACAATAGCAAGAAAAATAAAAACTTTAACAGTTTGCATTAGCACATTGTTTCCCATTTTCTGTAGATATATTTCTAATTTAAATGTAAATAACATTTTGGCACTGTTCAGAATCCATGTCTTTACTAGTGAAATTTACAAAATTCAGTAATTTACATTCATGTTTTCTCTCAACTTGTCAGGCCTTTTGTTCCAAACTTTCATTGAAGCACTATTTCTTAAATACATTCCCAAGCCATGTGCCTCCTAGTGAAATTTAAAGGTCTAGAAGTATAAATTTTAATTTTGTCACCTATTTTCAGGTCATTATTCCGTCTGTCTAAAGCAAATGAGAGCAGTACCGATAATTTAATATTCACACTTTCAGGCCAGACATATTTCTACTTAATTTGAAGCTATGTTAAACATCTGTATTTAAATATATAAAGTTACTAATTATGTTACATAATTACACTGATTTTCAATTATTTTCTTGGAAAGAGAGTTTGGTAAAGATATAACAAATGGTGCCCTTCTTAAAATCCTAAAAGTTTTGACATTTGAGGTGTTGTTGTATATGTTTCTTTTAAAATACCCTCGATTTGGTTGTAAGTGTTTATCACAGTGCTTTCTGTTTGATTTAAATCTTGCTACTTGTTTCTTTGGTGTTGCCTTGCAGAACAGGCATAAAGACTGAGGTAGGAATCACTGCAAGAAACACAAAAATTTGAGAGGGACTTTCAACAAAAACACAGAAGTAGATGATATAAGTGGTTAAAAATCAAATAAATAAAAAGTGTTTGCCTGCTTTGTACACGAAGTATCCGCGTATTACCCTTCTATTTGCTAGGGGTTATATTTTGTTGACCATTTGCATAAGTCTCTCACTTGTTGCAAGATAGGTTTCACGTTGTTGATCGCTCGTGATAAACATGCCTTAATTTTGTGCAATGTCTATGGGGATAGTATTTTGAATGTGTTATAAATATATGAGGAAAATACATAAGAGCTCAGACCTGTAATAGCAGAGATTTTACTTCACTCTACTGTAAGGTGAACTGAATGAAGTGAATAAAAATTAAATTATTTTCAATTTCACAACCCCTATGATAGGCTATAGCCTACAAGTCTTTTCGATAACATAAATATTCGTACAGTAGCAGTATGACAGAAAATGCAGGCGACAAATATTTTAATTTTTATATGAGCGGAGTTTTAAAATTCTTGCAGTTCTTTCTTCCCTGCTGTCGAACCTGGTGACTTCCCATGTTTGGGCCCAGAATCTTGTCGTTTTGCACCCCTTAACATTGATTAATGTATTTCGGCATCCCTTTGACAAACTTTTTCTCCGTATCTCCTACTTCTATTGCTTACGTGCCTGCGCAATCTCCATGCTAAGGAGGAACATCATGACAATGCGCCATCATTCATCTCTTCTCTCTACCTAGCAACATCGTCAGGCTCACACAAAGCTAATGTGAGGAGCAAAAACCAAAGCCCCGACTTGTCTTCAAGCTTATGTAGATAGTAAGTAGAATTCGCTCTGTCTTTTATCCTTTGAGACTAACAAAAGGTTACCTTGCCGATGGATTGCTTCATTCATTGCAAATTCCCTCATCCCAAACAGCAACTACAGTGAGGATACGATTTATTACGTTGTTCCTTCAATTTAAATAAGCATCCTTTCCTTCTGTCTGTGCTATTCTTGCTCCGAAATAATGTGTAATCACTGCCTTAAAGCTTCGGTAGTCTTCCACATGATGATTTGGTCTTTGTGATGAAGAAACAAAGTAGAGGAGAAAAAACACGTCACTGTTTGTAACGGATAAATTAGAAGTAAGCTCATATATATTCCGGCTTGAGGTGATTGCAGTTGTGTTTGATCTCTGATGTGATTGAATTTCGGAAAAGTTAACTCTTTCATTTTACTCTCCATTGCCTCTTCGAGAAATGTATTCGCTTTGGAAATACGTACCCTCTCATCAGAATTTACGAAACTCTTTGTAATATGTTATTGAAATTTTCATAAAAGTCTTTGAAAATTAGAGTTTGTTACTCTCAAAATAACGATCTGACAAGCACACAATGATTCTGAAGACATTATTAGCGGTTTTACGTTCCGGTACCTCGTTCGAAACATATCCTGACAGGCTTATTCATGGTTCGATATGCATTTTAGACGAATATTGCGATCACCACTACCCCTGTCCTTTCCGTATCACCATATATAAACGTCCCCTCTGTATGATCTTACAACTGATACAGTGTTGTTGAAGAATCATACAAGCAATAAAATGGAAAGCACAATACAAGCAAGTAAGGCCGAACGATGCTATCAAATTGTTAGCAAGCCTACTTACATTCTGGAGGTTCCGGCTTCACATAATTCTGACTGAAGTTTCTCTTGGTTTTTCTCACTCCCTACTGGAAAATGTCGGAAAACAGCCTGCCTTAAAGTATATAACAGCCTGCCTTAAGGTATATAACAGCCTGCCTAAAAGTGATAACAGCCTGCCTTAAATTATATAACCGCCTGCCTTAAATTATTACAGCCTGCTAAGTAATAACAGCCTGCCTTAAAGTATATAACAGCCTGCCTTAAAGTATATAACCGCCTGCCTGAAAGTATATAACAGCCTGCCTTAAAGTATATAACAGCCTGCCTTAAAGTATATAACCGTCTGCCTTAAAGTATATAACAGCCTGCCTTAAAGTATATAACAGCCTGCCTTAAAGTATATAACAGCCTGCCTTAAAGTATATAACCGCCTCCTTTACGACTCCTTCCAATTGATTATTAACTTATCTTTCTACCACTAAACGTTGTACAATCCTGACTACTGACGGCGGTGTTAAATGTGTGCGATTACAAAGCTGCGGCTTGTGGAGGTCAATAAATATTTACACTTCGATACACTAAATTGTTTATTCTTAATTTAAGCACAGGTAAAGTTCTCTTGTAAAATATAAGTAGATTTTAGATGGCAGAAATATTCGATTCATAGCACAATAGAATAAATTAATTTTATTTGTTTCATCCGAAAATTTACCTTCTAATAAATAAAGAGAAAACAAATCCCGGTAGAGATTTTTATCTTCTCCAAAACGTCCAGACCTGCTATGGGGTACCGAGTTCTTGCTCCCCTATATTCCTTACGCAAACATTTTTGGGAAGAATTTGTGGTGCTTAATTTCCTTTTAATGCTTTCACTGAATATGACGCCCCATAAAACTTACAAATTAGCACCTTTTAATCTTAGGAACCCAGCTTCATGAAAAATTCAACTGCGTGAAATTTTCTAAAATTCTCAACGTTTCCCATTTGTAACAAGGCAACACACAAACTTTTGTCCTGTGTAATACAAAACGGTTTATAACTGTACCTTGTAGTAAACTAACGGACAGAAGTTGAGCCGTATAAACTTTGTCGCGTGAGCGACGTATAGCCTACCTGTGACACTTAATGTTCTGTCGGCTGTAACTATGAAGAGCGTCGTTTTAGCTAAACCAACGGTGTCAGTGGCGTGACAAGATTTTCGGCGCCCGGGAGGGGTAATCACAATCACAGAAATTATGGGCTTTAAAACAGTCACAACTTTTTATTCAATTTTCATTTATTTGGCTCAATAATTTAAAATTTATTAAGCTCAAAAATTTATTTTTTTATTTAAATTATTAATTTTTCCGCTTCTTGGACTCTGCCGCCCGGGTGGCCTTACCACTGGAGCCCCCTTCTCACCCTTCCAGCTACGTCGCACAGTGTTTATAGGGCAGTAATCGCTGTTTATTCTGGAATCCTTCGAAACACATAAATACACTCTGTGGCAAAAGTGTCGTTTCCTGCAAGGAGTCCAGTTGATTGAAACCTTCGTAATGGACTCCAGTTTTGCAGTATGACAGTGTATCCTCCTCTTGCTTAAAATTTATTATTATTTTTTTTTTTTCGTTAAGAAAGACCGAGAACTCTGCTCTCCCGTTCATATCTGTTAAATAGGACCAATTTTCGTTGTGTTCGCTTGAACACAACAATAGCACTGCCCTCATCTATAGGCATGTGATCATTCCAGAATATCTCGCCAGTGCCGTCAGGCCGCAACTGACAATGAGTTCTTGAAGCAGCATTTCTTGTTGCGACTTCATTTGCCACTTCGTGACATGAACTTCTTTGTACGGCGCACGTTCTCGCATTTCAACACTCTCCACAACATTTTAGCTGCCCAAAGTACCGGAAGTTTCCCCATTACGCAGGTTAGTGTTTTTTCAAGAAGGAACACCGTTATTCTGCTCAGATACTGTGCATTCTTTTCGCGATCAAAACAAACTACCATGCACTGTGCCCTGGTGTTTTTCAACTCTGTAATCGCTGGATGGATTTTGACGAAATTTGGTATGAACTTTTATGTAATTGGAGGCCTCTGTGGGCTCCTAGTTTTCACTTTCTATAGTCGGTAATAACAACACGGCGGATGCACAAATTGTGAGGTTGCAGTCACGCCAGCGCCACTTCCGTAAAGCAGTAACCCAGAAAGGGGCGATGATAACAAAGTAATAACAGTAACTACAAGTACCTTAATATTGTTAATACTATTCGTAACGGATAGAATAATTCAGAATTCAAAACCCTGAGCAATGCACGTGCAAGCTTTGTGTAATTTAGTGCAGCTTGCGTAGGTAAATTCTGTATAGTGGGCCTATATCTGTTAACCAAGCATGGGAAAGATGAGGGTTTTTTTAAGTGTATTGCTTAATGACTCTGCCAGTTGCTAAGATTATATATAGCATCGGTGGTGGATAAATGAGTATGAAGCGTTGGTGGAGATACTTGTAGAAAAACCAGACTTTTTTTCCACTTTATCCACCACAAATCTCACATGGATGGACTAGGATGATATTGAACC
The DNA here is from genome assembly GCA_021186555.1 of Reticulitermes speratus. Classification (NCBI taxonomy): domain Eukaryota; kingdom Metazoa; phylum Arthropoda; class Insecta; order Blattodea; family Rhinotermitidae; genus Reticulitermes; species Reticulitermes speratus. The sequence goes on along the minus strand of JAJKFL010000013.1, from coordinate 24,381,502 downwards.
TGGCTTTCGCAGCGAGGGGCCGGCAACTGACTGCCCAGCGCAGTCGTTGAAATGAGAAATGCCTACAAAAATGTGTTGAGAACCTTGAAGGGAAAAGACCATTTTGGACACCTAGGCGTGTATTGGCGAATATTATTAAAACAGCTCTTAAATGCTTAAATAAGGTTTGAGGGCGTGGACTACTTCAGAACAGAGCCTAGGACAACATAGGTCTATCAGAATATTTTACGTAATTAATGAAAGCTATGAAATGCGTTACATGTGACGCATTTGTCTTCTGTTCAATGTGTTCTGTGAATAAATTAGGCGATTCATGTGATATAATGCACATCGAAAGTAACGATGACTTTTACATAGAGTACGTATTGCATTACAGTTTTGGTACGAATCAGAACTGTAAGTTGCCCTAATAAGGCCGTCGATCTCTGTTAACAAGTTGTCGATTTGCAATGGCTAGAACCACCGTGGTAGCAGGGTATACGGACAGCGAGCTGTATTAACTACCGAGTGGCAGTGCGGTGCAGAATGATTTTACCTCACGTCCAATAGATGGCAGTTCAAGCAACGTCCGTTTGCCTCGTACTTCGCGAACAGCTTGCAAGATAGCAGAAGCAGGGCTGCAAGTCAGTCGTGATCCATTAGTTCACTGCCCTTTTCATTCGGAGTCGAGTTGTGTGTCGAGAGGCGACGGGGGGTGACGGACGGGATATCCAGCTAGCGTAACGATTCCATCAAGAAAATTACTCGCCGGGAAAAGCTAATAATCACGTGCCTTTTCCTCCCCTTCGTGGTAGTGACAGTCCACATGATTTATTGCGCTATAAAATATCATTTGTATTGCGCGTCAGAAAAGGGCAGGGTGGTAGAGAAGGGGGAGGGACATGATTAATGTAGGTAGACGGGCGGACACAATGAATACATGCACGGTATTTTGTGCTAGAGACGAGAATCGCTTAGAGAAGTGACGGTCTTTTCAAGGCTTCTTCAGTCGATTCTCGATTCAACAGTTCTTTTCAGTCTTTTGAATCTCAGTAATTGCAAGCACACTTGTATAGTCTGTGGAACTTGTATAGCTGACGGGATTATGTTGATGGTCAGTTAGATATCATAACATCTGTCCGTTTTATAAATGGGTGCTTCCTACTTTATGTATCGAAGCTAACCGAAACCTTGACACTAATGATATTCAGCTGTCTGTGATAAATGTTTATATGACACACCCCAAAATGTATAGTCCGTTTGTAAGTAGATGTGCATTTTAGTGCCTCGGGAGCGTACTTTCAAATTTTGTTGAGACGTTCAGGTGTGTGTAGTTGTCAGTTGCGTACAAAGTTCGGGAATCACATAATTTTGATTAGAATACTTAAATGTTAAGGCGGCCGGAATAGCGTAGGCGGTATAGCGACTCGCTACGGGCTGGTCGGTCCGGGTTTCAAACCTCAGTGAAGGCAAGGTTTTCCGTGCCAGTCCAGACCGGCTCCGAGGCCCACCCAGCCTCCTGTACAATAGGTACCAGGTCTCTCCCGGAGGTAAAGCGGCCGGAGCATACTTGGCCACCCAGCCCCATCATGCGCCGAGGTTAAAGAAAGAATACAGATATACTTCTACTCCCCCCCCCCCCACCCCCTAGGCCTTCATGGCCTGTTGTAGGGTAAAATTTACCTTTTACTTAAATGTTACGTCTGTACGCCTTATGAGAAGCGCTCTTAAGGTTAATGTAGGCCTAGACGAGATACTAGAGAGACAGCGCAGTCCACACTTACAGTCGCTGCAAGTATGACGCTTGGCACTGTAACTACAGCAGCGCGGTTTTCACTCCATCCATTATAAGCAACGTGCACCAGGTGAGCCGTCGACGTTTCCTTCTTATCATGTGCGTTAATTACGCCCATTGGTTCAATGCGACAAAATTCGAACAGTTTGCACCTACTCAGCATTTCAAGAAATTCGCTGCTCTTGAGAAACCAGGAGGTTCTTCGAAGTGGTCACAGAGATTCAGAATTGAACTACATCCTGAGCCATCTGACTCCACTCAATTCCTTGAGCGTGTTTCAAGACAGTACATTTTTACCATTGTCGTACAGTCTACTCGTAGATATCTAAGATGGACTCCTTCTAGGGATTTTTACACCAACGTTTTGAATCTAGTTCTTATCTCCCCTCTTGTATTTCGTCTGGTAGCATTCGCATTCTTCTTACAGTCACACTGTCAATATGTGAAACTCTCCGATATGTGATTTCATGCAGTCGCTTTTTACTTCAGCCATCTTGTTCACAGGCACGCTTCTCGTCAGAGTGACATACCAAATACGTCATACCCATACACAGCAAACGGAAAAATTGCAGTTTCGTGCATTTTTATTTTTGCTGTATTTATATTGGGCATTGTAAGGCACGTTTGTAGTACCAGAATTATTATGCTTATCCTTCATGGCAAACTCATATTTAAACAAACAGTAGATACATTTATTTCGTATGCAGACTGGATTTGCGTAAAATTTTGTTACTTGAAAAGCAGAAGGCAAGACACTGCTTGAGAGACGAAGGCGTAGATGGAAGGATGATATTAAAGTGGTTCATATAGAAATAGGAAGGGTGCAGACTGCATTCATCTGCCTCAGGGTATGGCGCAGTGGCTGGCTCTTGGGAACATGGTAGTGTATTTGCTGGTTCCATAAAAGCTGGGAATTTCTTGGCTAGCTAAAGAAAATGGCCATCTCAAGAAGTAGCCTGCTCTTTTCCATGGAATTAGATTCTGTAGGCCTGTACTTGTTGACAGCGTGTAATTGTTCGTGAGGACGAGATTTCCACCGTTGAAGAAGCCAGTTAATTTTGGAAGACAACGACATAATAACAAATTTTCCTTCATTCACATTCCCTATACAATTACTACTGTAAAAAACATCTGTATTTTTAAATTCCGACACACAGTGTTCATGTGATTTAAAATTCCATTCACATTTGAACAATAATTCTTTGCGTTTCTTATGTCCTTGATCACTGGCGGAACAAACCGCATGACTGGGCATTGTTTTATCTGCATTCACTCCGTTTACAAACGCCTGCTAGGACAAGAAAGGCCATAGAATGAATGAGAAAGCCAAATATGGCTCACCATTGGTACATCTTACTCTTAATTCTTGAACACACACAAGAAGAAATAGCCGGAATGTTTGATGTTAAGATTTGAAGCTTCAGTCTCCGCTTCTTTGCGGCCACCGCAAATTGAGCCAGTTGGCACAGCAACGCATTCCTGGACATACCACGGTGTTTCTTCGAGACAAAGATTCCCTGCTTGTGGTCCGTGGACCGCTGTCTTCCGTCTGAATCCTTATAATGTACCCACACGTGTCGGCGTATTTATATTTAGCAAAATACAAGTTGATGAATACTGCCAGTTGTGATGTTTTTGAAGGGGTGTTGCTGATAATTTCATTCTTTTGGAGTGTGACACTGCGTCAATATGTAACAGGCTCCCGACATTGTGAGGCAGCGGTATGTCCTCATCTTCAAGGCTCGAAATGTCCCAGAGTAATAATGAATACTATTGCTTTTACTACTACTACTGCTACTATTACTACTGTTACTACTGCTGCTACTGGTACTATTACTACTGTTACTATAACTACTGCTGCTGCTGCTGCTATTATTACTACCGTTACTCTTACTACTGCTACTGTTACTATTACTACTGCTACTACTACTAATACTGTTGCTACTACTACTACTACTTCTACCACCAGCACCCACCACTTGTGCTTCATCTGCTTACTCCTGTTCCTGTTGAAAGAATGAACGAAAAGCACTTAACGTGTGTCATATTTCCACAGAAATGGATTTGTCAAGATTACAGAATTTCGCTCCTACTTTCAATAACAAGCAGCAAGAAATCTGACACATTTTACGTTATTGCTCATTCTGCGGATGCGCATTCCTTCCGTGACAAAGATCTGGTTCACTCAAGCGACATCTTCGCCCTCTGAATAGCGTCAGAATTTAAGAACACTGCCCTACTCTGTTCTGAACGTCGCCAAATAGACGAGTAAGTTGCATGGCATCGACCTTTCTGCAGAGAACCACAGTGACCAGCGCCCTTCAAGACATATTTTCTTCATTTATTGCAATGTATTGCAAGGGAATGGAAAGGAAGCACCCTATGGATTTGAGGTTGTGTTCAAAATGTCATTTTGATCCGTTATATCAGACCTGAATCGTCCCGTGTTGTTTACGTCTGAAGCAACGAAAATAATACAAAGTTGCAGAGGTGGGGAGAGTTGATGTTTAAAATAAGGCCTTCTATGAGCAGCAGTTACCGCTTTGGAATGTACCGAGCATACGCACATAGTATGCATGATACATGCCTGCACCGTAGACTCCGATGAAACAACTCCGTTGGAATCGTCAGGCCTACGTGGTTTATTAATGACAATGACGAATGGTTCACATGTTGCAATCGCTGGCTGCTAATGAGTCCAGTTCACGGTCAGTGCGACCTTCGTAGCTAGCACCCCGCTCACCTTCCATATTTTCGCTGCACAGTGCACACGTAAGCCTACTGTTTGAAGTCAATATTACATTGTACTTGCGTAAGCATTTGTAGATGTTTGTTTTGAATGATCCCATGTATGTTTACGAGAGGGGTGGCACATTCGTACGGTTGTCAGCAAGCGCTTGAAGGAGTGGCCGCAGCGTTGTAATGAAGCCCTGTTACTTAATGGCTTATGACACTGAAAATGACTAAGATATGCACAACTCATTATTGCATAGTGAAATGTCAGCAAGAATAGCATTTGGATTTCAGCACAAAGAATGCCCTTACACATGAACATACCGCACGCACACAGATGGAACTTTGTTGCGTCTCTAGGTGCTGGGCTCAGCTGTTTATTTTTCTAAAATTTTCGGAAGTTTCAGTTAAGTTTATAGAACTGCATTAGAACAAACTGAGCGACTGTTATTGCCCTGCCAATGGCTGGCCCTGGTAATGGTGATAAGGTGACCATTTTGAAAGACAGTTTTGGAAAAAAGAATTCGTGCCGAGTTTAAACGTTTTGCTTCATCTTCATCAGAAAATACGGAATATTTATAATATGAGAGCTGGTAATACAAAATCAGTGGCTACAGAAGGAATCTTCTATTTTTATGTTCCTTATGCACCCGTAAAATTGTGCAAGATAAAGGTTATATAGTTGTCAGCGGCATCTCTGTCTTTGTCTCTGTCAGGACAATTGTACTTAAGGTTTTCTTCGCCGTACCATAGCCCATAAAATTGGTGCCGATACAAATATTGTTGTAGTGTTAATAAACATCTCGAATACAAACTACATAGAGATACATTTGCCCGGTACATCACATTAAAGACACATCGAAAAATGTTTAAAATTATAGATGTACGTAGTAATAATAACCCGTTCCTAATTATGCACCACTGCATGAAGACGTGTGGAGTGTAAATATAGCACCGGCCATGTCGTAACGTATGCACTATTGCAGAGGAAGGTGAGTGGTCAGATTCATGCACCAGCCACATTTTCCTAGAGGAAAGAGCCCCCGGTACCCATTGGATGTGGCTGTGTGTGGGGTGGGGGGGGGCATGTAGTGCTCACAGATGAGACTAGACATGTGTACAAAGATTTTGTAGGAAAACCTCAAGGAAGAGACAGTGTGGAAGACTAGGGGCAGACGAGAACTTGACATAAAAATGGAGCTTTTCTAGATATGGTGGGGCCTAGACTCATTTGACTCAAATAGTGTCTTGTGGTGGGATCTTGTGTGAACACTGTGGTAAATATTCCGTTCCATAAATGGCGGGGAATGACTTGACCACGTGAGTGACTGTTCTGAGGAATGACTGCACGATAGAGTTAACCTGTTTATTGCCACCAAAAAAAATCCGTACATCGAAATAAACAGAGGACTATAGTTACATACCAAGCTGCGACGTGGAGAGTCCAGTTTTGAGTTACATTTCTGAAGAATCTGTATTAATTTTGAATTAAAATAAGACAGACATCAATATAAATGTTTAATTGCTGCTTTGAAAACTTTAACAGTATTAAAACCGCTGTATAAGGCTCTGAAACAAGACTGGGAAGATATAAAATAGTTACAAAAACGAGAGGTACAGAGAACTCGTTTCTGAGGGAGGACGTTCGTGTAATTGGCTGCAAAGATTTTAAACATCTCAATCATTCACGAAACAATAAATGAACAGCGCAATTCAGATAGAGAAAATCATGCTTATATGAAGGGTGTATATTGTATATAGCTGATACGCGCACACATGCATATTACAGTAGTCACCTGTCTCTCGCCTGTCATGAATTGCATAACCAACAACGTACTTATTCTCTAGCGACATACGTGGTGTTCTTCCTCAAACATCTTGTAGACGAATACACGGCAACTCCTCTTCGCTGCTGCACTCCCTCAGATATTCCACAAGATAAGTCTGCAACGTGTAAGATTTTTCTGACTCCAAACTAGTACCCATATATGGAACAGTGCATTACAGTAGTTCCCCGCCAACAGCCACAGGTACATCACTATTTATATACCTTATTTTACAAGTTTTAATACCACTTTATTGAACGGAGACCAGGAAAGAGATTAAATCGCATGGGATTTCTTTAAAAAGTAAAGTAAATGACTGGCTGAAGGACATTTTCAGGATCATTCGTAACAGAAGGCAGTTGTTTTGGAGTATTTTATTCGTGATCCCTGTTACAAAAATAATTAACGTATGCTAGTTTAAAAAAATATCTGGACCAAACTGCTCTAGCTTAAAGACACATACAACAAATTTGTTTGACAGTGCTGTTTTCTTGTACATAATTTAAATGGAGTTGGATTTTCAATTCAAACTAGCTCTTCAGAGTTTAAAATGTATTTGTTAAATACCTGTGATGACGATGTATAGGATAGGCGGACAAATTTTGACATCTTATAATTATTACATGTTACTAATTTCAAAATCAGATTTCCCAATAAGCCACATCACAAGGTATCAATTTCCATACGTATTCTGCCAATATCTGTACAAAAGTGACGTCAAAATTGTCCGTTACTATTTTCCTAAATGTCTAGCATCCCAGTGAGACAAATCTGTATCCTGCCATTTCGGTCGCCCTTTGAAACACGGCTGGCATGGAGCGTCCGCGACAATCTAACATTACTACGGATACAGTCATTTGTTGTTAACATTGAATTACTGCGAGCCCCCAAGGGAAGGGGGGAGAAAATGGACAGGGGAGAAAGAATCAGATCGAAAAGCGACTAGGGAGAGTTGAGTTTGGAAGAGATATGTAGTGTAGTTGACAGCATCACACACAGGGAATGTCCGTCCGTACGTCCGTCCGGGGCATCCCATCGCTAATTAGCATTCTCGCCACGCTTGATCGTGCAAAATAACGAGGTTGTGTTCCTGTTTGTTATGTTTTCACCTCGTGCAGTAGATATGCTGCTGTTGCTGCTGCCAGTTGGAGTAATGGAGTGGCAAGTGTTGAACGAAATTCACCATCACGATTGCATGATGATGAGATTCATTTATTTATTCAGATCGGCGTCACGCAATGAGCTAACCTCACCCTTCTATCTGTCCATATCTCCAACCCTTTTCGCTTACCTTTCACCCAGTACTTTCAACTATATTAGCAGATCGTAATTTCTCAAGAGAGGGGAAATGAAAGATGATCGTTCCTGTCAAAAGAGACTGAACTGGAAAAGAAAATGTCAGACCGATGTAATTAGAATTTAGAGCTCTCTTAATTGTTAAAAATGAAATAGTAACAAGATTGAGTGCAACACGTGACTGAAAATTCTGAACAGTTTTAACCAGGTAAAATGATATTAATGCACTTTAGATAATTTGATTAGATTTCAACCAAGTTTATACAAACTCCTAAGTTGTACGTACAAGATGTAGACACTTTATAATATTGTCACAGCGTTTGCCTTCAGTGCCTGAGGAAAACAACGAGTAGTTTAGTCAGGATATGGAATGTTTCAGCCGAGATTCGAGCTGTGAACGTCTCAAATGTAAATCAAGGTTGCTAATTATTTAATAGCCGTAATTGGTAGAGTTTGGAAGGGACATTTTACGACTTTATGTTTGCAGCAAATAGTGTGTTTGTTAATGCAGAAATTACGAGTCGATATTTTATGTGCCTAAACTGATAAGCACCCTGGCTTATAGCCAATTGTTCATTTAAACTACTTTTTAAATAATCTTAAAAATTTTTCAATAATCTGTCACGTTTTTTCTTGGCTTATGACGTTAATTCGTTGCAGTTCCTTTTCATTTACTTGCGTCATATTGTCAAGATTTTCTTCATGGATGTCCGTGTTATGTGCATTATACTTTTTATTTGAATAAAGGTGTACAATCTGTACTGAATTGTTGTAGTGTCTGCTGGAGCTTTTCTTCTCCTTTCTCAAGTATTCTTAACAGGCCGTATCAGAAATTCATCATGCGTGAAAATGACTATAAGCTAATTACTTAGACCCGCACATCATCACTTCTCGAAGCATATATAATAGGGTTCTCAAGCTTTGGAACACATATATGAGATGTTCCATATTTCTAAAGCTCAGAATATATTTTTATAATCGGTCCGCGCACTTTTATCTTCCTCGAATTTTTCGAGATACCCGTATTTCTAGTCAAAAAATCAACCGTATCTGCTTAGACCTTTTACCTAGTATTCAATATAAGGATCAAATATTTTTCGTGTTTTTACTCGTATAACACCTTGTGATAATGTACGAAATTGTAATATTACAAGAAATTAATAATCAATAGGCTTTTTAATAGTGTAGGCTGTGGGTGTTTCTTGTAATACTTTTCACTGTCTTTGAAGGAGTTTAACACCATGTAGAGAACGTGTTCTGTGTTTCACCAGTCACGTGTCAGCATGTGGTATTGTTCGAACATAATGTGTAGTCGTGATATATAAACTTGAATATAAGTAGAACTATGAAGACTTGCAGTTGCGAACATCCGTTAACCTGAAATATAGGCCTGCGTTTGTATGTATGCTTTCATTTATGGGTGTGTCGTCCCTGTTCTAGTTATGAATCTGATACACACCTGACAGATTCCGGTGAAATTATGTAGCCTACAGCAATATTTACATGATTCCATTACGATTTGACAGTAGTTTCTAGCTGTTTTTTTTAGAATGTTTACATGATGTTCTTGGCGAAGTTTAAGATAGGAACAACGCTAGCCACATTCATTTTACCGACAGACTCAGGTAGGTGTAATGCAAAGCAATTTATTTTATAGTATTTCTTTTAGAAGACTTGAAATGCAACTTGGATACACCTCAAAATATTTTGATTTGAAGTTGGTGGCGGACAAGTTTCTGCGCCGCTTAAACAGTCGGATCGGCTTGTCCTACAGCGGTATTTCCCAACATTCCTTCCATAGAAAAACCCCTACAATAATTTTTTATATTCCAAGGAACCCCATCCCATGTAAACGTTCAGAAACTAGGATACAGAAGCAGTTGGCAGCGCACAGAAATTACTTTATATTGCCAGTTGATGAACAAAAAATCCCTCGATATTTCGAAGGATATTCTGAAGTGTTTGCGCTGTTTCAAAATTTGTTTTTATTTATCCCACAATTTCTCGCGGAACCCCAAAAGATGATCTACAGAGCCCTGGTTGGGAAACATTGTCCTACGGCAATCTTTGAACACTTTGAAGTAGAACTCCATCTATATAAGTTAATAAAAACTCCAGTTGTACTTTACAGAAGGACACTGAATCCCCAAGTACTAAGACCTCCCGTTTAGGGAAATAATTTCTGTTTGCTCTGAGAATCTTACGAAACACAGAAGTACGTTCTGTGGGAAAAAATACAGAATTCATTAGTGTTAAGCAAGATGTTACATATAGTAATCGATATGCTTGACACGGTTCACCTTCGAAATTTAATTTGCCAAATTTAGTTTGTGTAGTGTGTAGCAACCTTTTATTACACAAGGGCCATTTGAAAACCTCCAAACCCTGCGCGGGACTCAATCCAAAGTGAAAGTTTTATTTTTTCATGGAACATTTATTTTATACTGAGATGTTAAAAGAATAAAATTAGTATTATTAACCATTAATATAAATTAAGTATGATAATTTTGGGGGCTGTCAGTGTTTTAAAGATGGAAGAGCGTCGGTGAGAAGATTGACCTCTTTCTTTATGACTGACTTTTTAACATACATGGAATTCCATTCTATAAAATTATGGCTGAAATATACTTTCACTGATTATTATTAGAACGTAGTTAGAACTGAAAGAGTAAGGGGGATTGCGGAGCTTACCACTCCGTATTTTTTACTGTTACCAGTGTAAAGTTTCCAAAACAGAATGTATGCCCATGCAACAAGAAATAACCCTGTTACAAATTTAAAATTTTTAACGAAATTTAAATATGCTCTCGAAATTGATCAAGTCACTAAAACGTTGCCCATTCTTATAGGGAACATAAGTTAAATGTGTTCGAAAACTCTTGCGAGCAGGAAATATAATTTCGGAGGAGCACACGCAGCCTGCAGGCCGCTGGTTGAATATCAGTGACATTGTGGAATAATAATTATACTTTTAGAAGTAATAACTTGTATGATATTTCCGTGATAATAATATAAAGTAGTTGATTATTCGGTCCTGCAGATATCAGTGTGACTGTATTTTGATCAGTCATGCTACATGATTTCCCAAACCACAGATATTTGTATCCATGTAGCATGGTGTGTAAGAGATTACGAAGTCTGTGTGCGTTGGCAACGGGTCGATTTTTAAATAGACTTGTCACACACACACACACACACACACCGGAGTGCTTGTCATATCCTTGAACCATGTCAGTCTTGGCACAATGTTTTATTATACTAGCTGCGTCTCCAATAGAGTTCCACCGACGTGTGTGAATAAATTTGTCACCAGCACGTCTTCACGTCCACAGGACTGACACAATGCGTTTAACGACTGACAGGAGTTTCAGGGTGTTTCTACATAAATCAAAAATAGTTCTACATCTGAGGTACCTGAAAAGAATATTAGTATATCATACGTAGAAAATCCGTCATTATGTTATAGAATGTGCATTTATGTTCTTTTGTAAATTTATTATTTTCGCCGATCAAAACACTGTTGTGTGTAATATGCATTATTTCGGTTTTCCTCTCTTCTTGGTACGATGTTGATACATAGTCAAGATGTCTGAAACTATGTGGCGAAATTTGCTATATATATATATATATATATATATATATATTATCGTGCGTAGCTAGGAGGGAGTGAGTGGCGGCATAGTCCAAAGGGCGGCAAAATGAGAGACAAAATGAATATTTTAAATAAAAATATTTGACTTTCTGTGCTTAACAAGTTTAAGTATTTGAACCAAATAAAAGACAATTCAATAAATTATAGCGGTTCTTTTAAAGTTCGTAATTTCTCTTAGGGGTGGCCATTGTGTTTACTCGCCCCGGAAGCCAACAAACCTATATACGCTACGATCATTCTGTTTCCTTCATCTTGATCTTAATTCAGATCGCAAGTTCAGAAAGCCGGCTGTGCTTCCGTAGTCATAAGCGCAGGTAATCGCCATCCAGGGACAGTGATTAGATCAGATCAATGGCCCCAACAGGGTAGGTTTCATGTACGAGTATCTTTACATCATGATGGAAACACAGCCAGCTTTCGGAATGTGTTTTTAACTAAAATAAATAATTTTTATTAATTTATTATCATTTATAGGAAGCAGTCATCCAGTATAATGTAGGCATTACTAAAGATGTTGTAATTGCATAAAGTCTTACTTTCGGTTTTAGAGTTTGATGTTTTCAAAAATGTTCTTGCAAATTTTACGCAGTAGACACTGTAGGCAACATGCTAAACACGACAGTCAAGTGACTTTTGCGCTATCTTGTATAATTCAAATCTAGTTATAATTGAAATACATTGTATCCTGTCGTGTGAGTTATGTGTCAGAATTTGCCTTCATGTACTAAGGACAGATCTTGATATATTAGACAGAGTAGCCAAAGTATGGAAATGATCTTGGCCTTTCACATTATGGTTAGGTTATGTGCGTCGCACCTTCTAAATGCGCATCTCATCTTCATCCTATCGGTACATTGACTTTATATTTTCATCGGTTTTTATACGGGAACATTTAGTTATTTCCTCTCCGACCACTTTAGTGTAAGCCTACACGTTAAAATTAAGAGAGCTGAGGTTCATTTTTGCTGTATTTTATTGCCGCCGGGTTTTTAGTAATTACTGAATTAAATAAGAATTACGATGTACTCTGGTATTTCCGTTCCGTTAGCAGGTTGTTTAGAACTGAAATGCTCATGATTAATGCGAACTCACTGCAAACATTTATAACTCCACGCTGGACAGTGATTCGGTTCATAGAGCGGAAATCGCCACCATCAGCTGCCGCGTTGGAAATTACAATGCCTATTTTATGGAGGAAGTTAGTGTAACTGCCGTGCTCTAAACTTGTATTCGGAGGAGCCCGGTTTCATTCTTGGCTGGGACACGGCCTGTTCTGGGCATCCGCAGTCCGTCAAGGTAGGCCGCAATATTACCTCGTCTAGGACATGACCCCTTCGTTGCAAACCCATTTCACCTTACCACTCACTACACGTCATTCATCGTACAATCGACTATATAGTCTAAGATACTTACAGATTCTTCAAATAAATCGCAAAATATGATGAACATTTTGAAACGCACTTGGGCACATAAAAGCCCTTCTTAGGACGGTGAAACGCCCGTCGTCTTGCTCTTACCAAACCGTGCTGTAGTATGTTACTTAGGCCTATAGCAGTTAGCCGTATGTTCGATCTCGGGTCTAGTTGCAAGAGATTTGAGAGTTTGGTGTCGTACTCATTTTCTGGAGCTCTAAAATAAACTGTACCGTGGAGGGAAAGTACTTCTGTCACTGAAAACTTCCCTCCAATACAGCACAGGTAACAGATCATAAGGAGGCAGGATTATTTATAGGGACTAAAGAATTATCTTTGAGGAGGATCAAAGTTTCATCTCGTTTTACTGATTCGAGTTCTTTGTAAGAACGTTTAATCTGTTAAACTTCTACGTTATAATAACACTAACTGATAAAATTGATTACGCCATAAGGTTTCTTCTCCCTCTTTTTCTTCTTTTTTCTTTCTTTTCTATTGACTTATGTATGTCGCTCATTTTATTTTTATTCTGTTTTATTTGATTTATTCCTCTTCCTTAATTTACTTTTATATGCGTGGCATTTAAGTGATGAAGATTGATGTAACGTTATGATAAAGATGGAAGGTCTTTATTGCAGTTAATCTAAGTGACTCGTTTTGCAAAGTAACATGGTTACCAACAGCAAGCTCAAAATTGGGTCACTCGAGGAGTATATTTTCCTTTAGCGGTTAGCAGTTCCAGATTTCTACGTTAATAGGTACCGCATCTCGTACGTTAAACCCACTTTTCTGCTATTGATCATTGTTTGATTCCGGAAATGAGGCACTATCAATCACACAGTTGCACTGGCTGCATCTGTAGAATTTATAACGGCGTTTTAGCAGGGAAAGTGGAAGTACTCGATGTTTGCAATAGAAGCAGTATTTACTTTGTTCTTTGCGTTACATGAGCCTATGATTTCCTACTTGTCCGTCCGTAAGTAAAGGAATAACAAAGCAACTAAGTACATAGGGCTAAGCCTGTGGATTTGTTTAATTAGGAGAGGCAGTGTATGTTCAAAATATTCCTGTACCACATGCGTTTAAGTGATAAATCACTAAACACGTAATCCCTTTATGTGAGTTTGTTTTGTATCAACATTACATTACTTACCAATGCACATTTCCAATAGTGCAGGTGCCTGCATCGTGAATAGGTTGAAGGGTTTTGGGGAAATGTGAGGGTTAAAGCGTATTGTGCCATAGTTTTCAATGCAATTCGCATGCACACCAATATGCAACTGAACCAACGCCGATCCGTACAATGAGGGCTTATTCTCTTCGTGCGATGTCCATTACTGCCTCCACTCGAAGCGTTAATGTGCGCTAACCAACCACACCCACCATTTCATTACGCCACTGTTCTTCCACGCTCCGGCAGTTCATTATCAATTCCCTCATCGCTCAGGGGTGACAAATTTAAACGAATCCTCAAATGGTAAAACGTGGTTGTAGCTTGTTTTGTGGATTTTATGCATTTATAATATCACATGATGAATTAGATTAAACTTAATGTTTGTGACATGTAACCATCGCTCGATTCCCTATGCGTTGACATTTGAATCAGGGAAAGGGGGCTACGGGTGCAACAGAAAGTTAGCTTCTACACTCTAGTGTCTGTGCTTCCAGTAAGACAGTCTTTTATTACCGAATCATACAGCCTGATGTACTCTGATTTTTTCTTTCCATTTTCGTCTTCGAAACGAAAAAAATTCGTCACTGGAATGACAAATTTAGCTATGCAAGAAATTGTTTCTGTATAAAATATGATAAAATTTTATAAGCCTGTATATCTACTCTTAGGAGGATATCGTATTGTATATAGAAAACTTTGCCTTTAGCCCTCCCTGAACTCAGTAGCCTACTTTTACAACACAGCCTTGAAATTAGCCACGCTGTAAGTGACATTTCTGTACACTTAATCGTGTTTATAGTGTATAGCAAAAGACGACTCATAAGACAGTCGAACCCGGTTATAACGACATCGGTTAATGCGACACCTTGTCTACAATGTCACATATTCTGTGGTACCAATTAATTCCTCACTCTTTGCCGTAACGTGATACTCCTCGGGTAGAACGACACTCGTTTATAACGACACAAAATATTCAGTTCCATTCATGCCCTTATAACCGACTTCGACTGTACCTGGCCACCTTATTCAAAGTGGCCACATTTTTTACTTTTCATTGTCATACATTCTTGTTTCAGCGTGCAACACAAACCCTGGATAGGTTGTTCACTTGCTAGGCTCTAATCCCGTCCAGCAATGTTTTAAATTTGAGTGTTTTTTGGTGCTTTAGTTTTGTAACTACAGGAGATTAATTACCGTGGTATACGAATAAAATAGGCATTTTGTAAAATTATAAATTCCCTTCCGTTGAGTAATTTGTACGGGACATCTCACATTTTTAGTTTCATATACCTCAAATTAGCGCTTACATCTAGTGGTGAACAGATCTTAATAAGACACACAGTTTCATATTTTGGCCTACTTCTCTTTACTAAGTAACGCGAAGTCTTGGCGGTTGATTGGAAAATTAGCTTTCTATGCTTAGTGAAGTGCCTTGTGCTGAAGTAAATATCTGTTATTTAGAAAGGTTATTTCCAAGTCTGTTTTATTTCTACTGCCTGAATTTTGTCTCTGCCTGTATGTCTAGGTATCACTTTGCTGTATTGAGGTCACTGAAAGGTGTCTCATGCTTCGACTACCTCCACTGTCCCTCGATCTCCTACACTTTCTTCTTTATCGTCCTTCCTTCCACTTGCCTCTAGTCGTCCAGCCGTTCTGTTCAAACGAATATTTCTGTTAGTGATAAGCAGGGGATTAACTTCAATAGAGACAAGAGCTTTAGACTGGTTGACATACGTTAGATTGAGCTGAAGAGGAACACAGTAGAAGGCTACGACTGAGAATTCTCGGGCGATCTCATCCCCACCAACCATGGAACTTCTTTTCCTTGCCTCAGTATAGCGATAATGTTTTAGGAATTACAATAATTACAAAATAAATATCATTTACCATCAATACAACTGATTTTGTTATAACTATATTATATAAAATTGTGGCTACATATTTCGATCTATTATAAAATCATCCTCAGGCCGTTCGAACACATAAAGAACAAAATCACATTTGCAAATACCAATAATTTTATATTAAAATGTTTTATATGTTTTATTGTTATTTTTCAATTTTAAAATTTATTAACAAGCATTGCGAAACAAAAGGATTGAGGTCTCAGCCTCAGATTGAAATGATTTCAGCAATTGTGATTTTGTGTTTTATGTGATCTAATGGCCTGAGGATGATCTTGTAATAGGTAGAAACATGTAACCACACTTAATATAATTATAACATAATTAGTTGTGTTGATGGTAAGTGAGATTCGTTTTATAATTATTGTACTTCCTAAAATAAATAAAATGTCTAAAGATTACATTCGGTACAGGATATATTATGAATGCAGTTGTAGTTTTAGGCACATATTTCGGCTGTTTATTGCGCAGTCGTCATGGTAATATGAATGTATTTAGGAACGTATGTGCACTTACATTCTTACATGCATTATTTAATGTGTATTAACTCTGCAAATCGTGGCGTACCAATTAAAATTATGTTGACAGTGGGCGAGCGGTCTTACAAAATCCTTCTTTTCTCGGTAAGCAGCTTCTCTCTCATGGAAAGTACTCGAGACTTGTCGCCGTACGAAACCTCCCCATTAACATCTATTCAAAAGGACAAACTTCACCTCCACATACAGTGACCGACATGTACAGCTGACTTGACGATAACAAAATGTATTGCAGGGCCTGTCTGCATATAGAATCATGGGGACTGGGTACACAATTGTTCTCGAAATGTGACATTTCCGTTGCACTTCGTGTATGAAAGAACTCAAACAACCCAACTGGCAGTGGATACGTGTATGGGAGAGAACTTTATTGTTCATTAGTGCATGTAGCATGACCAAACTACATTATTAGTGTTGGTAGAAACAAAACCGCATTCAAATCATTGTGTAATTCTGGACTCGCTTGGTCACTTGATGAAAATGTAGGCCCACTAATTACAGGCCAGTAATGATGCGTTTCAAACGCTGTGGCGGACACATAGACGGGGTTCATATGGAACTCCTTATTGTTATTGCAGAACTGGGAGTACGTATTCATGTGGGAGTCCGTGGATGTACTCCTGCAGAAGGCTTTTCTTTCAAATGCTTCAGTTAAAATATCATCTGCAAAAATCATAACTAGAGACAGTAATTGGCAAAAATTCCTCTTTAAATTTCAGCTTTTAAGTAGAGTCAAGGAGGAGAGGAATATCTTACATACAATAAATGAAGAAGAAAAGCTAACTGGATTGATCATATTTTGACGAGGAAGAAGACGTAAGCAGCTACTGGATGATCTTAAGGAAAAGAGAGGATACTGGAAATTGAAAGAGGAAGCACTAGATCGCACTCTGTGGCAAACTCGCTTTGGATGAGGCTGTGGACCTGTCGTGAGACAGACTACAGAATGAGACTGTGGACGTGTCGTAAGACAGGCTGCAGAATGAGGCTGTGGACGTGTCGTAAGACAGGCTGCAGAATGAGGCTGTGGACCTGTCGTAAGACAGGCTGCAGAATGAGGCTGTGGACGTGTCGTAAGACAGGCTGCAGAATGAGGCTGTGGACCTGTCGTAAGACAGGCTGCAGAATGAGGCTGTGGACCTGTCGTAAGACAGACTGCAGAATGAGGCTGTGGACTTGTCGTAAGACACTACAGAATGAGGCTGTGGACCTGTCGTAAGCCAGGCTGCAGAATGAGGCTGTGGACCTGTCGTAAGACAGACTGCAGAATGAGGCTGTGGACCTGTCGTAAGACACTACAGAATGAGGCTGTGGACCTGTCGTAAGACAGGCTGCAGAATGAGGCTGTGAACCTGTCGTAAGACACTACAGAATGAGGATGTGGACCTGTCGTAAGACAGGCTGCAGAATGAATGAAATTTCAGCGAACTTTGTACTAGTATGTTACTAAGATCTAAAGTTCCGTCCACCCACCGCCATCAGCCCCCCCCCCCCCCCCCCGGCCACTATAGAGAAAATTGAAAAATCCGTCGGTGGTTTTTAGTTAATCATTTATTACTGATATTAAATGTAACTGAAACACTGAACATTACCTCAATATCACAGACGGTTCCTAAGAAGTAGAAGTAGGGCCAAGAAACCAATAAAAGAAAAACTGTAATTGCAAATTATGTGACATATTGATCCATGTGTGATCTGAGGCTTTAGATTACATCCTCTGAGATCTGATGCAGTGACGATTAGCAATTTGTTATCGACGCTTTGGAGCAGCTTGCCCCACCGCTTTAAAGGTCCGTAACAAATTATGTGTCAACATGGCGTTATAATCCAGCAGACTGTAATGTTCATAGTGATCCTTCCTTGCAATAAATTCGAGAAGTAGACTATAGATATCGTGTCCAGTCTTTAGTTCATCACAGATTTCGTTCTTGTTACATTTAAAAATAACTTGTTTCGTGTGAAAAGATATTCTTCATAAGCGTCGGTAGTTTACACAATTCCCTGTTGTAAAAGAGTCCAAGGAAACCAAACATATTTTACAGTCTTTCTTGTTTATCTCCGTTATGTCAGTTTTAAGGATGCATTATATTTGTAGATAGCGTTCGTGTAGAATAAGCAGTTGTGTGTTCTCCTGTATCGTTATAAAATTATAATGGAAAATATATTTAGCGCCGCTGCCAAGTTGTTTTATAGTTTTATTAAAAGTGTTTTTAACAAAAGTCTTATTTTTCATACGTCTGTTGTCATCAACCTTTTATGTACGTTGCGTAGTTTCGACTTTAAGAAGTTCCCAAAAACATGACTTTTTTCTGATTAAAGAACATTAAAAGGTTTAATAATTGAATGGTGCCGATCCAGTGGCCGTGCGGTCTAAGGCGTGGGTCTTCGGCCGCTCGCTTGCTAGGATCGTGGGTTCGAATCCCACTGGGGGCATGGATGTTTGTCTCTTGTGAGTGTTGTGTGTTGTCAGGTAGAGGCCTCTGAGACGAGCCGATCCCTCGTCCAGAGGAGTCCTACCGACTGTGTTGTGTCTCTCAGTGTGATCAAAAGGAATTACAAACCTCGACACTGAAACGGGAAACCGGAGTAGGTAGAAGAGGACGACTAAAAAAAAAAATTGAATGGTTACCATTAGTCTCATAAATCTTGCTGATCAGCAGATTTGTTCAGAAGCAGATGGATCTGTCCCTCATGGACCGTGCTGCAGCGTTCATAGCTGAACTGGCCGTATCCTGGGACTGTGTCGCTGCGTTCCCCCGAACTGAAATATTCCGGCATGTATGAATACCAAACTGAGTACAAAATAATTGCCTTCTACATTCCTAGCACCTCGCATCTCTTCTGAATTTCAAACAAATTGTATAGTAATATGTACAGTCCACAGAAAATAAGGCACTGGGAAATACGTTCAGGTGTGCTTGTACAAAGATATGTTTCTTGTTTGCTTAGATCTTCGTTTGTATCCGGCATGTTCCAGCATAGGACCTCCTGGAATGTTCCAGTCCATTGAGCACCTGGTACGTGTGTAAATAAAGGTACACCCTCTACAAATTGCAACGTAACTCCTTCCTAGAACATTCGTGCTCCACATTGTTAACAAAAACCAACCAAAGCAATTGATAACCACGTATAGTTCGATTGTACGTTTTTCCCCATTTGTGTAAACCCTGGGTGGTAAATGCGTCAGCCTCCATGCAGCGAGTTCATGTCCATTTCCCAGCTCCAGATTTCATCAAATACGGTGGTCTCGGACGCGTTGTCGTAGGGTGGTCCGAGCCAACAAATCGGTGAATCTCAGCGCTGTTCAATATGTTGTGCTCCAAACTGAAAGAAATGAGAAATTTATATCAAATATAACTAACATCACAGATTATATGTGCCAAAATGCAAGGTTATTATTATTAGTTATTTTATTCATGGAATAAACATAGGAAATGACTTTAGCATCCTAAAGATATGATAATTCTATTACACGAGAATATTTTGTACCAAATTTTTATACATATTTATAATCTCTCATCTTATTATACTTGTTGTACTAATTTTCTTTATTTATAAAACTTTTCACAATTTTATATCGACTTAAGAAAGTAATATCATCGAATGGTATGGAATTATCTTATAGCGTTGCGTATTAAGTTTTGTGTATTTTTATATTTGTGTATGCATAAGTGGTTTGTTGATGTATGCATTACCGTATTTCTATTCACTTCTCTGTGTAATTACTTGAAGCTCCCAGATAATGGCCCAAGAGAGGCAGAAAGATGTAGGAGATAATTATGGACAAGTGGGGGTTTCTTCCTAAAGACTGTGTAACCTATTTGTTGGTTTCAATTCCTATGATCTGTCATTATGCACTCTGAGTAGCATGAGTTGGTAACAGGTTTCGTACGTGGCCTATTTCAGGGTATTTTTCCCGACATCAGCCTCGAAATATTGTGTTAAGCTGCAAAACATTAACCCAGATAGACTGTCAAACTTCAGATATTCGAATAGTGTACGTGCGGATTACATATGATATATACAGCACTAACACGATTGAGGATGGGAAGATAATATTAAAATGGGACCTAATGAAATAAAACGAGGTTTTGGTGGCTGGATTTTCTGATTCAGGGTATGGTGGGGGGGATGGAGGGATCTCATCAACACAGTGGTGAACCATAGGGTTCAACAGAATGCGGGGTATTTTTGAACTAGCTGAACACCTGTTAGCTGTTTAAGAAAGACCCTGTTTCTTGAAGTTAGACATGGCACGTATTTATTATGCAATTCAACACAATGTGTCATCTTTTAAATTAGTGACATTTAGATTGTTGAAAGGTTATTAAAATTATATCCATAACCCAGGTTCCTCCGAAAAAAAACCTGGTGCATCAGCACCAGTAAATTGCATGTGGCCCCTTCTTTATTTCCACTAATACTATAGTTAAGTATGGTAGAAATATGCGAACATAATTATAACAGTCAGACGGTCGGCACAGCTGCCACAAATCTCCTTTACGTCTTAAGACACGTGGGTTGAATCTTGACCTGAAACTTGATTTCATCATATTTCCGTTGTTGTATTGAGTCCATGCCATAATCTCATCGTTCCAGAATTTGTTTGTACGTGTTTAAATGTTATCAGTTATCAGCAGTGCATTAATCATGTGCTTCAGTATTGTCGAATACTGTCGATTTAGTTATATATAAGTTTTCGATTTTACTAAAACTTCAAAGTCCAGTATTTGTAAAATAAATCAGATGTTCATTGGACGGAAGGATCAACATCGCTCCCTCGGAAACTAATTTAATACTAGTCGCCCCCTAGTCTGTGTGTCCCTGCATCCATGGCTGCCTGATTCTGATTCTCGTGTAGTGTTTCTAATTGATAATCAATGTGAAGTGATCCAGTACGTAATGTCCTCTCAGACCCTTTTCTTCTTCACAGCGAAGCAACCGGTGGGGGTATTTGGACCGTAATCCTCGAGCCATTATCGAGAACGTGCTTAACAAAGTGAACATGTTTCTGGTTGCCTGTGGAGAGCAGAAATTCTATGTGGAGTGCCGAGTGATATAACTTCAATCAGCCTTTTGATTTTCAATTCTTGAAGATATTTATGGCGTGTGGGGAAGGAAAAATACCCTCAGAAGGCCCCACTATTTAATGCTCTATTCTGATTACATGGACATGAATTAGGCCTAAGTATTTTCTGGAAAGATTTAACTGTAAATATTGACCATTTTCTAGCAAGTGATTGCAGATGCCAGTGTCGTCATGGAAATAAATCGCTTGTAGTCCTAATATTCATAATGTACTGCAAATACGTAAGCCTATCAGCAGTATGCGTAATTATCTGCGAATATCCCTGTAAATGTCCTCAATATTCTACAGAGATTCAGTCACAAACATCCGTAATTTTCTGGAATGAATTACCTGTGAAAAGTATCCATTCATTAATTCTTGAGATAGGCACTAGATTGAGGTTAGTGGCTAAATTCACGCTCCGGCCGCTTTACTCCCGGGAAAGAACCCCAGAGCTGGTATGGATGTTTTGGAGAAGAGAAGAACCTATTGTCTGTACCGGGTTTCGAATATAAATATAACTATAAAACTATAACAACCATATTACGAAAACAGACTCTTTTATATACCCATAATCGATATAGTGTTACTTGAAATGTCTATAATTTTTTTGTAGTTTACCAACGTAGACGTCTGCAGGACTACACGGCCTCACTTTCCATGACACTAATCTTTATGTCTGTTAGACCCTAATAATGCTATCTATGGCATAGTTAGAGAAGCTTATGTGACCGCAAAGAAGGCAAAAATGTCCGCCTGTGAATGTGGGCAGTATTTAAGGAAGTTCTCAGAAATTCGTAGTGTTAGAGAAGTCCTTTATTTCTGCACATATTTCTTGAGAACTGGTACTCGTAATTTCTGACAAAACACATTACACCTACTTATTTTATCTGAAAAGAAAGGTTGTGGTATTAGGGAAGCAAAGTAGGATAACTTATGCCTGTAACGCATAATTTGCCTGCTTTCCTTCTTTACCAAAGGGCTAGACATGACGCACTGATACCGGTGTGTATCGTCATAAAATACGCACTGATTAAACAAATTTATTTTTGTGGTTTTTAAAGGTTTTAATCGTGTTTCATAAATTTTGCGTGCCTATTTGTTTTCATTTTACAGTTCCATTGCCTGGACATAAATAATTTAGACATTTCTGAGAGGGGCTTGGTTCCCTTTTTGTTGTAAAACAGAAGTGCAGGCCCACAATTTAGCTGGGTCTGTTACGTTAAAACTAGTCTCCATCTCTAGGCACTGGATCAGATGATGTGAGCAGTGTATGGTACCTATTTTATATCTGTCGATCACGCCCACGTGCACAGTAACTGAACACAAGATTGCAAATAGCTTCGCTCTTATTTGCCCATTTATTCGCGAGCTGTTTGAGATGGCTTTATCGCTTTCAGCACCTATGTCTCTGTTGTTTAAGTCTGGTGAAGTGTATCTGCGGTTTAATAAAGTGGCTTATCGTGAGCACAGACTCTCTTGGGCTCCTAATTCAGCCGTCCATTATCTTTGAAGAAAGTATGGTCCCTTTGTGGACAACCCTGTGTTAAACAAACATGCACAGCCTAGCTGTTACATAAACGCCACCTCCTTACTGATCTTCTTACAAGCACAAAGGGACAAGAACATGTTGGAGAACTGCCATTGTTACGATAGGATACTGACAGCTGTCGTTTCAGCTACTTGATACTCAAGGATGAACAAATTTAATCAGGGGGTGTCTAGAGTATATAAAATGCATTCCACACAACGCAAATACATACTCCATAATTGTGATCTGAATTTCAAAAGTATTTCTTTAATATTTTCTGTTTCCTTTGTTCTATATTTGAATCATTTCTTATTTTCCTTTTCAATATTATTCCGTTTCCTTCCTTGCTGTCGTGCCTAGCGTTACAGTGAAAGACACGGTACTGAGTTAAGATGCTATTAACTGGACAGCTCTTTTGTATATGTTGTTATTCGTATGATAAACATAACATTTGTTTCGGAAGACGAAAACTTAATAACAGTCACTACTGACACACAGTCATTAAGTCCTACGCAGAGCGACTTAAATTTTTATTTCACAACCTAATTCCGCAAGATCCGCTTGAGTATTATTACTCGAAGTATTCTGTCGTAAGAGCATCACACTCAGGATTCTGTGTATTTCTTATTTCTCTAAGTGCATTACATCTACTTCATTCCGTACTTCTCTATTTTGCCTCCCCTATCAGTACTATAGAACAACATAGTTTACAAATAAATGTTATGACTTCCGTGTTTATTTTTTGTGTTTTATTTGTTTACAGGTGTTTACGTGCTTCCTGATAACATCGCTCGTTTCGTCACTGGTGAGTAGTGAGTACCAAAGATAAAAAAGTTAGTTTCTGCAGAATTACAATTCATAAATGAACCTAACTGTCATGAGTTCGGTCTGCAGTCGCAAAACATAAACATTTATGTAATAGCGCCTGCTAATACAAATACGATGTCCTATAAAATTTAGATATGGAGAAGTAAGTGTGTGATATCGTGGTTATAGTGATTCAGAGAGTTTTGAGAATAATATCTCTTCAGGATGTGCAGAAACGGTGCATACTGTTTTTGGGTGAGGGGAAAATCTTTGGATGGATAAACGAGTAAATTTTAGGACTCTTCGTAATTCTTTTTAACACCATAATGGGCCTATAGCTTAGAGAATCGACTTATGAGAGGACTGTACAACTGTTATAAATATATGCTGCTATATTTGTATAAGCTAATATATTTCTCTACCCACTTTTTTATTCCGTATGTCCCTAACATGTATCTCTCATTTGCAATTAGAAATCTTTATAGAATCTTAAATATTTTGCTTTCAATTTTCTTTTATTAAGAACTCTATTATGTTGGCGCATTCTTCGGCGTACCTTTCTTTTCTTTAGCAATATCTCATACGATAATTCCTGTTCATTGAAGGGTGAATAATTGTGTGACGAATAATTCTGACTATCACTATAAAAGTAATTCTCATCATGAGATAACAATTTTCATACTTTCTCAGTTACAAACAAACGTATAAAATGATTGTCAAGTTTTATTTTTCATTTTACATTTCAGTCTGAATGTTTTATTCGATGGATGTACAAGCCACGTTGAATCGCTCTGTTAATTCCATCCGAGTGCATGCGTTATCGCTACAGCCTGGTGATACGCACACAGATAGGTCTTTCTACATAAATTCTACTCCTGGGCTTTGTTTATTATATTCAATCAGTTTTCGGTTTATCACGTCCGACACAATGGTCAGTCGAAGAATACCATCTCTGAGATGTGATGCCGTGTGTCGTGTTGGAAAATAACCGAAATGTGTGAGGATCTTACCACGTGAGGTTTCAGGGAAGAAGAATGGTCACTTAATTTCCTCGAACAATAACACATTTTGGAGTACCTACACTAGTAACATCACAAATATATTCTAAAACGTTCCAAG
Source organism: Reticulitermes speratus (assembly GCA_021186555.1). Classification (NCBI taxonomy): domain Eukaryota; kingdom Metazoa; phylum Arthropoda; class Insecta; order Blattodea; family Rhinotermitidae; genus Reticulitermes; species Reticulitermes speratus. The sequence goes on along the minus strand of JAJKFL010000013.1, from coordinate 24,356,670 downwards.
TCTTTATGATTTTCACTTCAAGCCTTGGTTTCATGTTAAAGTCAGTGTTTATTTTATTATAAATGTAAACGTTTATAGAATTTTAATAGCAACGAGTTTTTAAGAAAAGCAGAAATAACACATTCATTGAAAATTGTCGTTGCATACGTTTTGAATCCCATGTGTGATATTACGTATTATTTCATGTCAGTTCAGAATTATATGAGCGGGTAACATCAAACATTGCTTACCCTACAGAAAAATAACAAAGAATAACAGGCCACGGAATAAAATCCTTCGGTATACAAGAAAGATGATCAGCCCCATTACATCCACAAAGAGTACAAACGCCACAGGTTGCAGGCTTTGTGTATAAGAATGTTTATACTCTGTTGTTCTCATGCGGACTTACATTTCTTACAAGATAACATTATTATGTTTTGCCCGCAAAATTTGGGTCTTGTGTCCATGTAGTCCACAATGATTATGATACAGGACGTGCCTGTTTTTTGGGCATTTTATTTTAGAGACCTCGATTGTAGAGTACCTACGTTGTGCACTAGAAGTACGCCATCTACATCTCTGCGAACGCAAGTGATCAAATGGGTTAAGAGGTAAGGGGAGCATATCAGCATGTTGTTTATTCACAGCCAAGTTGCATCCTGCGATAACTGTTTAGGGTACTGTTACACTCGCAGTGTCATCAAGTGTGTTTCATTACGCAGATGGAACCTCGTTTTCACCCACAACTGTTAAATGCTTATACCAGCTGTTCATACTATCCACACTATCCGATCTATACAGGTCGCACTTCATTTCCCATTTGCAGGCGGACTTAACGAGAAGTAAATTACAAGCCAAACACAAAGCTGAGGGTGGGAACGTATGGTAAACAAATGATAGTCTGCGTCATTAAAATACCGAACTCTGTTATGGTTATATTATAATGCGCATTAAAGTTCATGCTTTTTGTCATGGGTTTGTAAAAACACAGAGAAGCTGGAAATGAATGTGAAAATAATGGGAATTAGAAGTCGAAAGACACAGCAGTGCCGACAGATACCCATTATAACAGTTCTTGTGTCGGTGTAACGACACAATAATTTATGGTAGAATTTTTGCTTGGAGGTGTAATTTGTACGTTAAATGAACGGGATCTCCTGCTGCTGAAAATGTTCTAAGCCATGTGTCATAATTATGAAATAAAAGCATTAGGTAGTTGGCAGGATTAATTTTAGTGCTTTCTTGTTTCTGTCTAAATCAGAATTTGATCTGATCGCAAATGTCTGTCGTTGGTTCGCTTCAGATCGCATGGTTTAGGCAAAATACATCTCCATACGAAAGAATAATGGTTTCTGTTGTTGCTTTTGATGATGATGATGATGATAATGATGACGACGTTGTTGTTGTTTTTTTGGTGTGGTGGTAATATCAGGGCCTGTACACCATATTATTGCAAATGTTTTTCACTACAGAAAAAGCAAAACATGAAATATCGTTCGAACCATGAAAGCGCGATAAAGAGATATAGACATAGTTGGGGGAATAGTGAGGGACGCCACATTTATTGTGGGAGGTGTGTCAGGAAATATAAAATTTAGGGTATGGAAAATTTCTCAGGCATTTCCCGCTCGTCCTTCTCGTGATGGTAGGTTAGAGCAGTGGTATTCAACTTTTCTTGTTCGCGTACCTCTAGATACAATATCTCTTCAACTTTGTACCCCTAAAGTTGTTACTGCATAATTCATGTTATACATATCCTATAATCTACATCTAAAATAAGTTAAATAAATTACATCCAAAATAATGTATTAAGTAATAAGTTTTAAATGAGAAAAAGGAGAGCCAAGCTATTAAATAACAATTATATTATACGCAGTATGTGGAATAAAATGAAACTAGCCGCCCAGATAGAATCGCATAAAGGAGAGAGAGAAAAAATTGGCGCTCCCAAATCGCATGCCTTACGTCCGGGTCTCTTGTGGCTAACCCTAAATCTGACCCTGATTATTTAGTGTTTATCATGAAATAATATATTATATTTTTTTTTTAATTTTACGTACCCCCTAAAATGTCTTCGCTTACCCCCGGGGGTACGCGTACCCCAGATTGAAACCACTGGGTTAGAGGAAAGGTACTTCATATAATGCGATCGGAAGTTAAGAAGAGGAGGTGATCGGAAGTGGACTGTTTAATTGCGCAACAAAGGAACAAAGATGGTGAAGAGCGTCTGTACTGTCTTACTTTGGGGGCTGCATTAGGGCGTAATTGTAATAACAACATGGGGCTGGGTGTATGAGAAGCTGTCTGAAGAATACTTTTAAAATCCTTCTCCTATCCCACAGGTGAGACACTGTGAATTCATTAAAAAAAATCAACATATTGGTATTTCAGGAATAATTACTTTTTACGCCGATAATTACAGGAAGTTCATAAATACGGTGTGCAAGAAGTTTTTGAATGTTGAAGCAGTTGTTACTTTTATTTGTCACTGTGCTATAGATGGACGATGTGCTGAGGAGCATATGTGGATCAGCGAGAGGTGTAACAAATCTAAGCAGTTACAGAGGGACGGTCTAAACAAAGTTTGTATTCTGAGGAAGATATTAGGACCCAAGAAAGAGGAAGTAAAAAAAGGAGATGGAGAAAGTAACACAATGTAGAGCTTCGTTATTCCACGTATCCTAATCTGGCTAGGATGACTTATTCAGAGAAGGTGAGTTTGGTGGGACATGTGACAGCATGACGAACGAAGAAATTATAAATGCGTAAAATATTCTGGTGTTAAACCCTCAAGAAAATATTCCATTTCGGAGACCTAGACTTAAGATACATATAGAGAAGGACAATATAATGAATCTTGGAGAAATATGGCTGAATATGGATACTGGATTTAAATGCCTCGGGTGTCCTACAAAATTTTTAAGGAAAGCGCGGCCTTCATAACAGCAGCCAAGTTTTTGATCATCTGAATAGTTGCGGGCATCTTGGAGTGAAGAAAGAGAGAATACTTTATTTAACGACGCTGTCCATTGCTGATATTATATAACGTTGACGGTAGATGGATGAAATAGGGGCATGGAGCATTGCTGGAACGATACTGACAGGAGAAAATAGAATTTCTCGGAGAATATCCAGTCTCAGTGTCACTATATCCACGACTTCTCTAGTATTGAGTCAGGGTCTCCGCGATCAGAGGCCGGGGAATAACCGCCCGAGACATGGCACGGCCCAGCATAAATTTTATCATCTGTGTTGGAGTAAGTTGTCTGATATCGAATGAGATGCAAGAATGACTATGAATGGCGAACCGCAATGGACTTCGAAGGAAGCAGCCATAGCATATATCAAGTTAAGAGACAAGTGTTTCGGAATTTTCTGTCTGACACTGTGGGGCGCCACAAGCATTGTTACTCATGATATCGTCCGTGTGTCTAACTTGGTACCTGCAAGTCAGCTACTCTGTACACGCATACACGCTCTTCAACTGTGTGCTGTACAGAGTCAAGGTTTTAAGGCGTCTTTTTAAGTTGTGTATACGGTTGGTAGTATTGTGTAGACCCCAATTTATACTTCGTCATAGAGTAATAATACTGAGCAGACATAATGACATGTCGCACCTTGTCAGCAAGCACGAGCCAACCTGTGATTCCCTCGGCGCAAGCAGTTGACTTTGGCGTGGTGACAGACGAATAGTCGTCGTCAGCCGCCGCTGTCCCTCGTCATTACACACAATGCCCCAGGCTGTTGTATGGGTGTGAAAGATGAAAGATGACTGACTGAGACTATGAACAAAGACGTTCACGTAACGAGATGTTACATGATGGACGGGCGGACAGACGTCATTTGTCTGCTTGCCTGTTGCTGCTTTTGGCTTGGGTGGAGAAGACACATGATGGGAGTTAACGTTGTAAGAACGGAGATATTCCGCGTTCGTTACAGGCGCTTCTCTACATACTGAGGAAAAAATACAGAAGCCCTTTTGATACAGTTTCCAACAATTTTTAAAACAGAGTTGTGGGTAATTGTTGTTCTTATATCTTATATCACAAGTGTTGGGCGTTACGCATCCGCTTTCTTATGGGCGAATCAATAGTGAATGTTATGCTTGTTTTAAGTATTGAATATTAAACATGTAAAGAAACCAGTTCGGGTATTCAGACAGACTTTGTGGTTGTTACGTCACTATATAATATTGCAGTTACCTACTCAATCATTAATCTTGCCGATTAGCAAGAAAAGTCTGAGTAAAGAGTAGTTATGGAAGTTTGTGTTTAAGCTCGCAAAGCGATGTCATTATGGCTGATAAATGGGAAAACGTCCCACGTGTTGTTTCTCTACAAGACGTTGACGGACATTTTCATTTGATTGCTGAAACCAACATTTATTCAGACCGAACAACAACAGTAATAGAATAAATGTGTTGACAAAATGACGTCAAAATATTTATGGTGCTAATGACAGCAATTTGGAATGATTCAGGACAGTTTTACCAGAGTTTGAAATGTTTAAATATTAGTAGCCACATTTATCTGAATATAGTGTTTATCGGTACTGAAAATATTGTCGGAAGATTTCTAGAACTAAAGAGTTTGGTGCTTTTTAAGTGTTTGCCAGACCCCGAGATATGAATAGAATGCAGTAATGACACAACAAACAATTCAAATCATGGGCTCCTTGGTTCTCACACCGCGTAGTGTATTGGGTTTGTTCCGTCATTTCGGAACAACGTGTTGCCTCAAATTTCAGGGTGACTTCAGCTTCCACCTGAATAAAATTCAGTCACCCCGAAGATGAAGTCAGCACGTTCTTCCGAAACGTCAGAACAGACTCAGTATAAGGAAAGGTGTAAAAATACACAAGAATAGTTAAGTGGCACTCATAACGAAAACCTGAAAATTTATAACAATCAAGAATTTGAAAAGGTAAATATTTCCTTTGTCCCTGAACACCACGCCATGATGACCCGAAGGGGGGAATCGGGGTAAAGATCTACACGTTATTGACCTCGGCAGAAGATACGAGAAAATACATCAGATTCTTGATCATTCCTCTAAACGAGGGGGAAAGGAGTGTGATACCCATTGAATGACTTGCTGAGCTACGCGTCTAGCCATGGTAGCGGAGAGAAAAGTCCTGCTCCCGCAGTAGATTCAAACTTGGTAGCCCAGTCCTTAACCATACATTTCATTCTATGAATTATATCAAACTAATGATTATGATAATGATGATTCCGATGACAGTAATGGTGATGACATGGCTGTGCCATGGATCAGACGGGTATTCGCCGGGTCGTCACCGCGAAAGTCCGGGTTGGATCCAAGACTAGTCCACGTGGGATTTGTGATGGACAAAGAGGCACTGGACAGGATTTTCTCCGAAAATTGCGACTGTCTCTTCCCTATCATTCCACCAGTACTCAATACACATACACATACAAATTTCAATACGTAAGCTTTGTAGTTCATAAAAATTAAATGATAAATCATTACACTGTTAAATACAGCTCATTTATTCCACTAAATTTTATTATTTTTCAGCATAATCCTAGAGCACGTTGACGATTGTTGCTCATCGTGGCGCGAGTCTAGAAAGTATATCGCGCTAGAAATAGGGCTTTTCTTTTGGCATCCATTGATGAATAGCCATTTCCACTTCCTCGTTATTGCGGAATATGCCAACTTTGCAGAGATGCATCAACGACCTCGGTGCTTATGCCGAAAAAACAATTATAGTTCAGTGGGCTAAATAAGCTGCATTTATGACGCTGTAGTGTCTTCTAATATATTTTTTATGACCTTATTTATTGAAGGACGCTCATTTCGTTTCATGTACCAACGACGTTTTACAGCCTACTCATAGCAGTTGACAGCGTTTTTAATAAAACGCATCACTATCTTCTGACAGCACCAGACGACAACGGTAAATCAACTGAGAATTTAATTGACAGATTGCAAAACACTGTACAATAACCATGTTATTTTTCATTGCAGTCAAATGAATGTTTTTTTAACAAAAATTATGGTCTTCAGGCTACTGCTGTATGTTCATATAAGGCTGTAGGTTCTGGGAAATGCCCCTCTAACACGCATCTCTTTTGTGGACGGATGACATGGGAGAAAACCGCGGTGTAATGAGGAGTCACGTTATTCTGTCACTATCTCTGTCACCTCACCCACACATCCAGTGAACATTCCAGTCGCCGCCCATAAAGGAAAAGGTTGATCAGTTTGTCCATGTAGGATGCAAAGCATGCGAGTGATAATCCGACAGAGGGAAGGTGACTTTCATAGTTGAGTGAGTGATTTACCAGATATTACGGCGTCTACGGTGTGAAGGTGAAGTTACACAACGCCTTTGTCGGTTCGAACTGTCAGGAATGAATTATGACCGCTATGGCCCTGTAGACTACGTGGATACATTATTGGATTTAGGCGGTACAGCTGTAAATATTGCTGTCTGCAATCGTGTATTTAAGGAAAGTTACCGGTTTTTCCCAAGTTTTCTCATACCACGTTTGGATTTATGCCGTATACAAGATGTAAACAAGTACTATTCTTAGTAGTGAACAGTTTAGTTTTTGCAGAGGATCTAAAGGAACTTGTTGTAAGTTTGTTAGCTTGAGAAAGAATCGGTAGGGCTGATTGATTCAAAATGATAATCGTTTGCGCGAAATTTGTTATTTCGCTATGAATTCAAGTATTAATACACTGTAGCATCTTTATTAACTTTATACTGTTTCTTTTCGAAGATCCAATGATATTTAGACGAAGTAGACACCGCGAAATTCCGACAAGTATGGACTTTGTTCCATATTGGCCCTAAAAGGAGAGCGTTTGAGCGACATTAGCGACATCTAACGCGTTGTGAACGTGCAACTGAAAGGGGTTTCACTGCATGACTTCCAGCGCGCTTTCGAGGACCGAGTAACGATCTCAGCGTTGTGTGGATTTGGGGGGGGGGGACGATTATATTGAAAGTTTGTCATAAAAACTTCAAAATATATTAATTCGTTTTTTCATAATAAATACAGGCTCATTATTTAATGGGCACATTGTGTACAAAAGATCTCAACTTTTACGTGGTGCGGGCAACTTCGGCAAAATTTGACCTTCAGGCGGGCAACATGAAATTCAATACACAGCATGAAGGATGAATCAGGATGCATATAATTATGTGTATAATGTTACCTGTGTATTTTTCGGTACATCATATGCAAGATAAAATGTACTGATAATAACAAATATAAAAAAGTGCAATTCACAACTTAGTCGCCATTTTTAGCATATTTTTTACAAAATAGATTAATAATATAATGTATTTCTCTATATGTAAACAGCTTGTAATTTTGCAAAATGCTTCATATTCCGTCTCGGCTTTGCCAGGGAAACGGTTAAACGACATTTCGTCTTTTCAATCCTCTCCGCGGTCAAGATAACACTGTTTGGAGGGCAACACGTTGCCTGCGAGCTACGGGTTGAGCAGGCCTCATCTAGAAAATAACTACTGGCGTACGTAGATATATACGTCATATTGCATTAATTATATTGTTGAAGTGGTGTCGCTTGCCTGTGCAAAGTTAAAATCTTTAAGTTATCATCATCTTTTGCTTTACTCGCAAGAAATTATGAAAATGAGATGAGTGTTGTACGTGTTGAAACCTAGAATTGTATTTACTGACACTATCTTCCTTTAAGATTAACAAGCTTTCTCCATGTTGGGAAAGAATTTCGTGGGACGGTAATTTTAAAATAAACACTCTTGCGTAGGTTTACTGTCAGTAACCATAATTTCATCTTTCAAAATCGGCTTACGTGCAATATATACTTTGAACGTTTCTGTCTACGCTGATAGTAAAGAAGTCAGCATTGTCAACGTTACCATCATCCTGTGTGTAGGCACAGTAAGATGGAGAGACCAGACAACCTGATTGCTCGTCGCGTCACGTATGTAAAATTATGCTAATACGAAGTAGTGCGGTGTATATTAAAATTCAGGAACTGCTGTTGCAGAATACAGCGCCTCAACTTTTATGTGATTAGCCTACATATACAGGATGGTCCTGAAATACATGTTACAAATTATAGTAAAATGTGTCCCACTTAAATTAAGATCCAGTGAAATAAATTTTCTTTCAAACAACATTTATTTCGGCTGTACGCCCTATTCCTCTCCTCCTCCATTTTCCTGCACCCCATTCTCCTCGTTTATTCCACTCGATCTCGTTTTCTACTCCCTTTATTCTTTCCACCCCTTCTTCTTCAATTTATTTTTCCTTATACCCCGTTTCTCTTCCGTATTTCTCCTCCACCTCTTTTTTATTATCCCCTTTCCTCCGTTACAACACTATCTCTTCTCCCCCTCAACTTTTGGCAAAAAGAAAAAGAAAACGGCAAAGGGGAAATAGGAGAGAAGACAAGGAAAGGTGAAAAGGCGAGGGGATGGTGAGACAGGAGAGAAAGTGAAGAGGTGAGAAAACAAGGACATGGAGCCAAATTAAATTGAGTTACAGAAGATTATATTATATTTTTTTTCATTGTTTCAATGGAGAATGCCATCATATAATTTGCTCCCTGCATTTCAGGAAATCCTACATACTTTAAGCGTGCCACTTGAGAAGCACAGCTTTATCTCTTTAACGTACAGTAGAGTACAAGTAGATGTATCGCCTGCTTTAACTTGCAAAATCTGTGTCTGGATTCGTAAGAGTCTGGGAATAAACAGATATTTGTTACTGCACAACTTTAACCGGCTGATCTTTGTAATGAGGACGTAATATATTTTCTGATAGGTAGTAAGTGGATTGTTATGTATTATTTAGACACATTTCTTGCTTCAGAGGGAATTTCCAAACTATTCTGTCCACTCTTATGACCCACTGCTTATAATATACATGTTTTATAGAAAAACGTAGCCAACTGGATAACAACCATTAAACTGAGAAAAGTAGTCTTTGAAAAAAGCAATTTCTCCTTATGCGCAAAGGAAAACAAAAAAAGAACTTCTACACAAACTTGAAAATCCAACCTCCCTAGTTTAATTTTGATGTTTGGCATCACTCTGTGCTGTCTGTATTAAAAAATAATACTTATACTTCTTCAACAAAATTCTATTATTATTAATAAATAACTTTTCACGTTATAAGTGCTCTTTATCTACGTTCCTAGACTTTGTGAAGCATCTGTTTGTTAAATTTCTGTAACTGGAAAGCATTGTATATGATTTCCTCCGCCCCAAAATGATCCACATACCCAGCTTATCGCACAATGTTCGATTCAGTGTCACTGGTACAATTTCTGATTCATCAGGTGAAGGGAAGAATATTTATTTCAGTTTCGTGTCAAATGGCGTTCCACTGGAATCACGTCCACAGCACACAACCGTTCGGAATAACGCAGACCTTTTCCCATTTTCTTTCGCTCGGTTATTTAGTTAGATTTCCCATATTTATTTTTATAAATCATTATTTTACGTTTAATTTTCTCATACTTTGAATCATAAGCACACAAAACTTACCTCGAAAATTAATTTACGAAGGAATATTGATAAGGATAATTGAGTATCCAATTACTCAATTATCCATCGCAACATAAACAGTCACGTCTCCACAGGGATTTCCCTGAACGAGGTGGATACATGTGATAGAGATAGTTATTTGCACTTGACCAACGAAAATTATCACGATACATGTGAATACATGTAATCAGGTCCAAGTTATGAACATTTTACCATGTAATTTACTTAACACGTGTATTTTATAGCTTTATACCTGCACATCCGTAACAAATTAGCCATAACTACTCTTTCCTTTGTTAATCACCTCCCTAAAGATGGCCATTGTAGGCCGAAACATGTAGCAGGAATGCCATATTTTTACAAACAATTGTCTTTTTCATTGTTGTACAGTTGTTTGAATAAACATTGTGAATGTAGTATACCTGTTTTGACGTCTTTTAAACCCCTTTTAATATTTAAAATTTTACTAACAGCTGGAAACTGTATATTAGTAGTATTGCAACATAAGTGAAATTAGCACAGAATTTCTATAAGGAAGGGCATAGGTAGACCCACACAGAGGTATATCGTTTTTATATTAACAACAATGCACTCTTCTGAAAAGAATTTCCCGATTTGTAAGACCTGTAATTTTTAAGTAAAGGGAATATATGTAAACGTATGTGCATGTATATGTATATATCTGCATATTACACTCGTACTGTGATAATTTCTTTTCTGTCTGACATTTCATAGCGTAGCAGTGATGAAAAATAGGACTGAAATGGATCATCACAGAGAAGATAGGCCTGTTTTTTTATTTTTTGCCCGCAGTGTGCGACTAATATTTTTCTTTGTTATCAATTGTCTTAAAATAACGAAACTGGATACAATTTTTTTAAATCTAGACGCTAACCTCTGACATTTGTCTTTTTCACGGCCCTAACTATGAAGAATACTGACTTTTGGAAAGTGATGCCATGTGGAATAATACAAATTTACATACGTTTCGGAGGAACGTGCTTTCTCCTCGGAAACGTGCGTAAATTTCTAACGGACTACACGGCGTCACACCCCAGAATAAACTATGTTTAATAAATACTGGGCGGTGTGTAGACAATCAGCGTTACTGTAGACAGTACCAGAAAACTTATGTTCTTGTTTTGTAGCTTTGTTACGAAGGCTTCCTTGGCCGAGTTTGTTCCATGATCTACCGCCTTTGTGGCGTTCACTTGTTACGCCTGTCGCGTGTATTGTCGCTTAACCCAGTCATTAGATTCACGTCATCATTATTTCCCACTTTGAGGACGTCGCCTCTTGTTCTCACAACGCGGCTGTTTCTAAGGCCATCATTACGCGATGTATCACACTCAAAGTGGCATTTACTAGTCGCTGTTGCAAGTTGCACACATGTTCTCGCTTCTTAACTGTTCCAGTGTGTGCAAAGTTGAGGGTGTTCTGCTTGCTGACACACAGCTCTTATTGTTTAATAAGTACATGACTTGATTTGAGTTCGGAATTTGCGAAGGAAGAAATTGCAAACATCACGCGCGAAAACATGCGGGAAAAAATAGCCCCTCTAAATGTATAAGAATATTTAAACTACTCGTATGTTGGTAAAGTAGAAGAGTGTCTGTTGGAATTGCAGTGCTACATTGTTCAGCACAGTCCTAAATTTAGCACGTGAATAAATAAACAGGCATGAATTTATTGAACAGATTTGATTTCGCCTGCGTTGGAATTCATAATATGCATATTTAATGCAGTACAATTTTCATGGATTAGACTGGATTCTCACGGAAAGCATATTTCACTCCTCCTTGTTTACGAGTGGTATACTTAATTTTCTCTCTCACCAAAACACACACACACGGACACACACACTAAACCACTTAAAACGTTCTTTTTTTTTAAATAAATTACATAGGAACACATTCCATTGGTAAGGTAATTAATTGCGACCGTGCAGGTATGTTTTAGTTTGAAGAATGATCTCGTGGTACGCCTTTGTATACTGAACACTATACGTTTTATAGTGTATTTCAAGTTAAATGAAGATATACGCCTCACTAAAGTTGACAGACATTGAAATATGAATTGTGGGATCCGACAACCTTAGCACTTTCCCCCCTCTCGTCTCTAAATTTATAGTTATAGTTGGTAACATTTCTTCACTTAGAATTATGACTGGGAGTCTAGACACAACGTCTAGTGTTCGCGTCCAGGAAGGTCTCTTTTTCAATAACTTGTGTGGCATCTTCTTACGCGACTGTCGGGTTATTTAGTGTAGGCCCAAGAGTGCGTATTATTCAGCTCAAAGTTTATTTTCAATTTTGTACACTTCAGTGGATACAAAACTCTGTAGATTACACACAGTAACTGGAGAAAAAGTAAAGCGATGTTGATAGGCAGAGAAAGAAGGTACTGGTAAAAGTGAAACAAAGATTTAAGAAAAATAATTTAACATTTGTACACTACGAGTAATATTTCTTTGGGTCTTTTATGTTAGTAATTTATTTACACTCTTAGATCGAGAAAGAAATATCTTCATAATAAGGTTACTGTTTCGTGCGTTAGGTCAATTCTTCGACCCGTAAAACTTGTTCTTATGGGCTGAGAACGACAATTGGGATGATTTAAAATATTCGCGTATTTGGCAATGTGATTAAGTTACTCGTGGTGCTGATGAGGAAGGTTAGTCACTGACATATAATTAAGTGCAAGTTGTAATAAAACATACGTAAAACCATAAAATAGAGATGTTGTACACAGAGGTTAGTGGTGTTTGCGAAATAAGCACTTTGGAAGTTACGAAGTTTTTGAGTCTACACAAAGTAAATATTGTCAAGGAAAACGGTTTCGATGGGTATTTGGCTGTATTTGGAGTGCGTAATGTGAGTTGAGAATCTACATGGCCATCGGGGAGGACTCAGTTGAGGGAGACTGAAGAGGAGTAATTACAAACCAACAAAGGTGTAAGATTGGCTTGTAGTAAATATTTTTCAAAAGTGACTGCCACTTATGAAGGAGGGGACTCGATTGATGGTTCATACGACAAGTAAACTGCGAAACGTTGTTGATTGCGCAACAGTGATTACTGCATTCTGCTTCGTTTTGCAGTGAGATGATGAGAACTGCAGGATTAATAACAGTCGAAACAGAAACGTCTGCGCAGTGGAACTTGAGCCGTTTCAACTACTGCAGAAGTTTGCTCCGCACTCCGTTCCTTTCTAGTTCTTTGTAATTCGAAATAAAGAACAGTATAGCGTAAAATCGTGTACACCGATTTTGTTCAAAGGACTATACAACAGATCTGTGTTTTCTGTGTAATAATGATGGGTAGGACCACAGAGCATGTATCCGTGGGGCGTGACGTTGTAAGAGAATAACCATGACGTCAGCATTGGATAAAACGTGCAGGGGCTGCTAAAGGCAACACCACAGGTCAGCACGCAGGGAAATATGTCACTATTTCGTTACGCCTTTCGATACGGAGGGGGGAAATATCTAAATCAGGGAGGGAATGAAAGAATTTTTGTTGTTAGAACATGAGTTGCGTGAATGTCCTGCTGATGGAAAGGAATGTACCACTTTTGTTCAATATTGGATCGGCGTTCTTTGCAGAATGTGTTCTCACTTTGGAATATCATCTCAAATATTTTAGGCCTACATTGTTCATTTCTTATTGCAAATCCCCATAAACTTCTGTATATTGTCATATGAAAAGTGTTTTTATAATATTAAAGTAATTAAAATTTCGACTTACAAAATTAATTTTAATTTATCACGTTAATCTTGGAGAATTACAGAATTTTTAAGAGTGAACTAAAAATTTAACGAAATGTCTCGAGTGGTAACAGGATTCTTTTGCAGGCAGTGAGAGACTTTTAATTATTCACAATGATTTTAATATTTCAAACTCTTTAGAATATTCATCAGTTGTTAACCAAGTGATACAAATATATGACATAGCATAGTTCGTATTAACAAGCTAGTATTCAATTTCAGACCTGACTCAATCTGTAGCCGTGGGTTCGAATCCCTCTTGGGGCGTAGGTAGAATTATTTGGGTTTCCTGTTTCTCCGTTTAATTTCTTCCGGATGGTTGATCCCTCAACCAACGATAAATTAAGAAGACAAAGAAAGAGAAGAAGATGAGAATAAGAAGAATACGTTTTATATATATATATATATACATTTCTATTGTAATATACTCGTCTTGTAATAAAAAAATTAATTCTCTCGTTATTTAGTATTTAATGCTTCCCAAGGTCACTAGGACTCTTGTGGCTCAGTCATAAGATTTCTGAATGAAATCTGTGGACTCGGAACTCAAACGCCCATTTGCTGACAACTATATGGAAACACCAAACTGCTTCATATGCTGGAAGGGACTTCGTCGATAACATTTTTTCTCTTCGTTATTATGTTCCCCGTTTTCATGACTAATTCTTGGTCTGTTCTACGGTTCATTGCCATTGTATTAGTATGCAGCGTTACAGGGCAGTGTTCTTGTGATTGGTGGTTTGTAAGGAAAGCTGATTAAAGTGGTGTTGACTTATTTTCAAATATTTTTCTGTCGACCTCGGTGGACTAGTGGTTAGCGTGCTCGCCACTGGACCCAAGGTTCGCGGGTTCGATCCGACCGAGGTCGATGGATTTTTAAGGGTGATAAAAATCCGGAGCACCACTTCCTTCGGAGGGGAAGTAAAGCCGTCGGTCCCATGTCGTAGATTCGTAAAAGAACCTTACGGGCATGAATAAAAATGTTACGTAAGCTAAATTCAAAGCCTCCATTTCTCACCCAAGTCTCCTGACTGCCTGCCAGATGGCTCTGGCGGACACATCAGGATCGATAGAATAGTAGCGCGGCCAGTTGGCCAGTCACCAACTGCCACGAATGCGCACGACTTAGTAACCTCGGAAAGAGGAGGCAAGAGGAGGCCCGAGCCCATATAGGGCTGTTGAGCCATGGTTATTATTATTATTATTATTATTATTAACATATTTTTCTGGGAGAGACAAAAGAAAGAAAGAAAGAAAGGTATCCAAGTATAGATGCGAACGGGAAATAATTGGATTCGAAAAGGAAGTGGTAACCACAGGACTTCGTCCTTCGGGTCACAGACTTTGAAATGCTCTGTCCATTTGTACGTATGTTACGCACCTTTTGTCTAGTGATGTGTAAAATTCTTCAGTCTACTGCATTATTCGACGATATTAAACGCGTAGAAACAGCTAAACTAGTGCAGACAAGATATCAGTAAATCGAAATGAAAAACCAATAGCAAAAAGCAAATAGAACTTTATTACTATTAGGAATGAAAGAACATAATCATAAAAACAGTAACTCTTCGATTCCGAACTCCTCCCCCAAAACATGTATAATATCTTCTCTGTCGATGGCCTTCCAATAAACATCAAGCTTGGCACATAAAAATAACATACGTAGATTTCACTTATTGCTTGTCATCAGTCATCATACATCACCGCCCGTGACACTTGCCGTATGCCGCCGTTTGCAGTATCTGCATGCAGCTAGCATTGCCGCTCATAGGAATAACTAGCAGGAACTCGCGTACATGCACACTGCCTAATATAAAGTTCTTGTAGCCGCGCCTTTTTTCGTAACTGTTTCCCTGGCAATTCATGCATTCGATATGTGTAATAGTGTGTATCTAAGTGTCATGGTCTAAGAAAATAATGCCATTTATTAAACGTCTCTGTTTACATTTTTGCAGTATTCCTTTAAATATTTAAATGGTTTAAGGCACTGCTTCCCAAACCTTTTCCTTCAGTACCCAAAACCGCTTATGAGAAAGTCCTTTTTTATCCAGTGTAGGTAAAACACTAACTGCACAGAAAACATATTTGACAAGTGAAGAGAGATCGGCAAAAAATAGGAAGCAAACAATATGTTTGATGCAATGTCTTTATTTTAAAAATCTCTAAACATTTTAGCAGCCACAAAAAATTTGGTAATTATTCACCATGCATATTTCATCACCCAGGTCCCAGCTAATCAGTATAATGCCACTGTTAGACTGTTTTAGATTATCGGTGCACACTGACTGATCACTTTCTTCAGAGTACTTCTTCTACACTTTCACGGTAAATTTTAATGTGTATTCTGAGGTGTGTCGTTCCCCCAAGAGAAAAACCACTTTTACCCAATTTTGGGTAATTTACCCAGGTTTGGGAAGCACTGGTTTAAGGTGTTATTTCCTTAGTAAGGTAAAAATTAGATTAATTTTCATCTCGTATTCGCTTAGCGTACGACTATATCTACATGTATATATCGACATGTCTGTTTCAGTTTCACACATTTTAAACCAGTTACAGGATTTGCATAGAATTTAATATAAACTGTGTGTCACTGAACACTGTACCGCCTGTACAGACTTGCTACTACTTACTACTGTAACCATCACTGGTGCACACTAATATTTCGTGAATAGTTTTCACTTAGTACTGGAAGAGTATTTGATCCTATGGGTGGCCACCTCTACACTAGCCCGTGAGCCAAATTTCATATTATTATATTATAAGTTTGCATCCTCTAAATATAACATCTGTGACACATTGCAATAGAAAAGCCAGTTTTATGGGTCGTGCCTGTAAAACATTTCATGTGTAATAAAAGGTTTTATTAGTGAGGTGTGTCAGTGCTTCACTCTTACACATAAACTGCGCACAAACGCATACGTTTATACTCTTGAATCACAATAAAATTTTATAATTATTCTCATTGTAAGTGAGTCACAGTTTGATGTGAGAACTGCTAAATGCCGCAACATGTATACACAGGATTAGGCAGTCAGATATACGCAAGTGCGGTGTGCGACATAACGGAGATGAAATATCTTTATTGCCTCGATAATGGAATTGTCTGTGCCTATCACTGCAACCCCCACCTCCGTGCTGCAGTTTGCAGATGCTGTGTGCTGTTACGGAGATTCCCACCCCATTGTGGCGGTGCTTTTTATCTGCCCGTTATTTGTTTTCACTTATCCGCGTGCATGGCTGCACATAGTCGTCGTTTCAGGCGCACAGAAACGCAGCAATAACACCCCTATCCGCCCCTCCAGTTAATCGTGTTATATTTCATCAAAATGTAATCGAAGAGGAATATCGGTACATTCTGAACGTAATATATATACGTATATATATTTTATTCCCTCCAGTCTAAAAATAAGTGCTATTAGAGTATATTTACGTGGTAGGAAGATGGAATTAGAAGCCTGAAGTAGGGCATTCCTGTTTTACGTAGCTGTCGATTGTTGTTAAGCGGGAACATGTAGATTTCTGTATTATAAAAATATACGTAATTGGCGTTTCAATTAAAAGTCAGGGTTATGATGTACACGTGTTTGCTCCTTTCCTATGTCTTGTCTTATTTCGCTTTAACCCTTTAAAAGCCCAGTGGCTACTTCATATAACACAAGGTTTTAACACTCAGAAATTCTGCATTCTGCCCACAGAATGCATTAATGTATTTTGTATGCATCTCAGAACAAACTAGTATAAAGCCCATTCAATTCCAACGGGTAATATTGACACTTAAGAAGTTCTTACGCCTATTTTATTTGTACAGATATTTCTTTTTACAAAAATTTATGGAAAGTGTTGAAGCGCCGTTAAAAGTGTTATTATTCATTCTGAATTATTATCAAAAGCAGAAGGACTTCAAAACAGGTGTCATTCCATGCATGCTGCCAAATTAACTGTATTTTGACAAATTTCTTCTGTAATTTTCTGTGGACTGAATCTTATCGACTACACAAAAATCGTGGATTTCATAAATAACATTGTCACACCATTGTTTGTATCAAGATACAAGAGACGAATGCGGTTAAACAAAGCTTTCCCTACGCTACATCCGTGGCTCCCAAACTCTTTTCGTGGAGCTCCTTGGGTGTTGTGGTGTTCTGTATGGAACACCATGAAAATTTGATTCTTTTATGCCATCATTCGGAACTGCTGACATTATTTCTGGAGGAGACTACGGATATGTCATATGTGGAGCCGATCGGACGGATGACTTTTACGTAATCGACTTCGAGAAGATATAGCGTTGAGAAAACTCTGTCCATTAACTTTATTTTTCTGCGAAGTGGAAGAGACAGCCATTGCTCGGTTTGTGGAGGGACACTTCGCTCCATGTCCAGGAACGCAGCTTACAGCATATAGTTACACGCGTGGACCATGAGGAGAAGTGACGAGAGTTCATCAGTATACTTCCTACAGCTGGAGACGCCTGTCATGGAACAGACAGCTGCTTAGGCCTAATTGTTTCCGACGGATAAAAAGAATAAACTCCATTTAAAGAGCAACATACTTCATAGGTTACATCGCTTTAAATAAAATAGGAAGAATTATTTTCCATTAATTTTGATCTTTATTTTTGACATAACTCCATTTAATTCCACTTACAAATTAAGTCTCACTAAAATTTAGCTTTTTACGACCATAACCCACTGTTTTATTGGACTGGCTCTCCTATCAGTGCTGGAGAAGAGATTGTGTTCCCGTATTAGCTCTGAGGAGTGTTTCGGGATTCAGATATTTGCCGACGTAATAACAGTGCACGAAGACCCCCACAAGGACTGTGCTCTGTATGTACGAAGCAAATTCTTTTGTTAAAGTAGTCGCTTGTTGGAAATTTTATCGCACGGAATGAACGCTTTGGGAGGGATTTATAATGCCTATTTCTTTAATTTTCAGTATTCACTGGCTTTTTTTCCCCCTCCCTTACTTCCTTCCTCCCGTAGTCCATTACATTCGGATTGCAATACGTGGTTCTCTGGGGACAGAGTTTTAGCAAAACTTTATTCTGTCTTGGGTTTTGGGGATTTACAGCTCAGCTATTTTCCATTCTAATCCTCCTTGTTCCTTGTACATACCGTTGTTGCTACAGTAACCCTTCTCGATGTGCCAACTTTTAAAATCAGGCAAAATGCTTTGCCTTCCATCCTCTGGAAATATATATAAAGGCAGAGTGTTTGGGATAATATATACCGCATGAAGTTTGCTGAGGCCATAAATATCTTTCCGAAGCAACGCAGCAAAAAATATTTCGAAGCTTGCGTAAAGAATCGGGATTGAATATCATAACCGATGTAGGGAATGTACGCGTTTTCCTATGTTCCTGTTTTACGTTTTGCTGTTGAATTCAAGGTGCAGGAATATAAACGGAACAGAAGAAACACACAACGCGCAACACCAGATTACAAGCAAATATTTTCTTAATTTCCGAAATCAACGACGTATTTGAAATAATGACAAATATTCTGACTCTGAGGCGCTTATGCTTTCCAGTAAAATTCTTTATGTTCATTGAGTCGTCGTTGTTATGACCTAGAATAAGATCAGATACTTCAGAATGCAGAACAAGAACATTTTCAAGATGTCAGTCTGCTGTGTAATGTATTTCACTCTAACACAGTTTTCCAGTGCATTAATCCATAGACATTTTTCTGTTTTGTAATTGTAGTCTAAATGCAAATAGTAATTCTTGCCATCATGCGATATTAGCTGTAGTCTTGGAGCCTTGCCCTCCATCACTGGAAGGTTCATTTGGGAAATAATTCAATCAATATCGGTCATACAGCTGGTGCCAACACAGCTCTCCGTCTGGTGGATACTTAAAGAAAACTGTAGCTAGCCTAAGTTTATTCGCTGCCAATACTTTAAATAATTTCTCACGGATAGCCGGCCAGTTGTGCACCTCGAACTTCGGTGTAGGTCTAGTAGTGCTTCCCGCTAAACCTTTTGTGTTAGTAAACTTTTACAAATACCTCTGAATTAGAGTTATATTACATAGCAAGAAACGTCTTGGTTCTTGCTGGTCTGGATGGTTAGGATAGTGAAGTGTAGGAGGCAACGATGGACGAGGCATATCTCCATGAGAAAAACTTGCAACGCAATTTCTGAGGGGAATCTCCTGATAAACGGCCACTTTGAAGGCGGAACAGGAGCTAGACGGATAAACATTAAGATGGCTCTTACAAAATAAGCTGTGAGGATGGAAGGTAAACGTAACGGATTGGGTGCTTCCTAACAGCGGATATTGTATTAGCGGTGCTAACCTTCGGAATCTACTGCCATAGAGTTAAGTTTGGTTTCTTTATGCGTTTAATAATTGCCAACACTTGACAATATTTCCTCAGATACTTTAAGCAATTCACATCCGTTCCACCCCCAGTCGTTCACGTCCATCATTCTTAATCATTGTGTAAACACGGATATGATATCACATCGATAATGACCTGTACAGAAGGTCGGGAGGGACAGTTAAAGGTGTCAGTAACGAGTCAAACTTCATGTAGACTTATAAGAGTATTTTTTTTTTTCAATGGCTCGACAGCCCCTTGGGGGCCTAGGCCGCCTCATTTTTCGAAGCTTCACGATCACACTTTTAGACACACCACACTCGGTAGGACTCTTCTGGACGAGGGACCAGCTCGGCGCAGAGACATAAGAGTAATAATACGTGGCTAAATATTTGAGAAAAGAAATTGTGCGTATATCTGGCATAGTATTTCGTGTAACGCAGGGTACTGTGTTAGGCCATGTCTGTTTAATAGCAACACATAACAAGTACTTTTAAATATATGGCCTAGTTGTGTTTGACGGATTAGTTTGTTTTATTTTTATTATTATTATTTTTTTTATATATAACAACGGAATGAATCACCGTGAAGTTACAGAAAGGTACCGCCCCTTACTCAAGCGAATGCAGTTGACCTGCATAGCGTAGAAGAGTCCCTTAACACTGGCGACGCAGTCGGCGGCAGACATATACGTCCTGTCAAAAACACGAGTATCACTGCATGACGTAATTTTTTTGGTTTATAAGAATCCTGAAGTCAAATTTATGCACAAGTCTAACCACAGAGGACACTACAGAAAATAACTGTATTACCTCACACGCAAAAAACATGACTGCCCTTCAGCCCACTCTATTTTTAGCTGGAACATATCGGTTGCTGGTAACAAACAAGGGACGGCCACCTTTCCCCAGCGCAAACCACTGCCAAAGTAAACTGCAAATTCCTCAGTCAGTATCTGTACCTTGTTAAAGATTTGAGGGAGTCATTAAGAGACCAGCTGAATTCTGATTATAGCTTTCCGCCTGCTCTCAGGAATATAATTAAAAATTTACGTAATAGTTTCACAGGTATTTGTTTAAGGTAATTCATATAGATATGGGATACCTCTATGTTACATCACTACCAACAATACTACATGTTGTAATTTTTACAAGCTATATTCTTTCTTTCTTATCTGACCTCTTCTACCTACCTACTCATTCTAGATGTAGAGGGTTATGGTTGCATCTGACCGCAATGACACACACACACACACACACACATACACTCGGTGGGACTTCTTTGGATAGGGGATCTGCCAGTCGCAGAGACCCGAGCTATATTCATTAATACATTTTACTTCTTGTCTGCGAGTAATTGTAAATTTATCGTTAACTCCCATTAATTATTTTGTAAGTCTCTAATTGCAAAATGCTAACAACTGAAATAGAATTTCTCAGTTCTTCCTCGTTTTACCATTAGTTAAAATTTGTCGTCTGTCCCCGTCTTAAATGTGTGCCATGTAAAATGGGCCTATTATTTTTCTGCCTTTCCCCCAAAACACCATAGATTATGGTTATTGTTTTACACATGTCACTTCATTGTTTTTAATATTAACAACCTTAACGTCTTGAATATCTCATAGATTGCATATGCATTACAAAGGCAAATTGGACTGGATTGATATGGCTCAGGATAGGGACAGGTGGCGGGCTCTTGTGAATGCGGTAATGAAACTTCGGGTTCCACAAAACGCGGGGAATTTTACTAGCTGACGACCTGTTAGCTTCTCAAGAAGGACTCTGCTCCATAGAGTTAGTTAGTTAGTTAGTTATTACAAAGGCTAATATTTCGCATAATTCAGGTTCACAGCATAGGTTTCGAAACACTTGTCTGAATTGAGCCCATAATTTAGAAAATGTATAAATTTATTATAAGGGGGCCAAGCTTGGAATGTACCGCATTTCGTATGATACTTATTGTGTAATCTGCTGCACCACTAATAATCTTCCCCTGTAGTAGAATCTTGCTGACTTGCTACGTGGCTGAACTATCGGACAACGACCTTTCAATACAGCCCGCAGATCTACGTGTATTGTAACGAACATACCTTTCCAATTTGGAAGTGCCATGTGCTCTGCTGCATTCCTTTGCATCAGGCTTGTCCAGCAAGGCAATGTCACACACAGAAGCAGTTGTCGGCCCTTTTGTTCAACGTCCTCACAACTAATAAAGGGAAAATAAATGGCGTCATTAGGACAGGGTCGTGTCCTTACATTTTTGCTCGCATTTGTCGGCTCTATTCGCCCTTTTCATCAATGTCACGAGAGGGGAGAGTGTGATTTGTCAAGCTGGCATAGTCTCACCCTCTTTCTTAGCTCTTGGGATGCGATGGTGACAAATCTCGTGGGGAATGAATAAATGGATGGATGAGCGTGGAGAAGAAGGCGGAGTGGCCATGTGAGAAACAAGAAAGGAATGCAAAAGTAACTCGAAAGGGGGCGTAGATGGGGTGAGTTTCGGCACTACTTTGAAGTGAATTAAAACCAAGACCATGCATAATTCCTGTAAGTGTCTTAAAATAAATCGTAGTGTTAATGTCCAATCCGAAAAAAATAAATCTAAGATTTTTTACTTTATGAAAGACCTTTGTTCCATTCCTGGGCTGCACACAGTAATCGCTGCCGTCATTTACCTTCCCCGACTAACGTTGAGCAGAATATGAAGCCAAACATCCGCCTCCAATTTGTGCCTGTGTCGATTAAGTGCCTCGTCTTATTTGCTAGGCTTCGTGTTGTCGTCCAGCTTAATACTGCCACCCATCAAAAAATAATTTTGAATATTAGGGATTGATTTTTGGCCGAACTTTCTTCATTATAATGTGAAAAGCATTTTCACACTTTCTGTTACCTGTTTCAGTCTAGGAAACAACCCCGCAATAATTTATGTGATTTGAGCGCAGGTGCGATTTATGTAATTACACGCTGTAAAATGTAAAGGTAAAGTTTTCACTGTGCAGGCCATAAAGGTGTATAGCGGGAGTGGAGGAATAACTCTGTTTGTTCTTAATCTCAGAACTAGATGGAAGTGAATGATCAGTCTTACACACCAGCCGCTTTACCCCCGCGGAAAGAAACCCCTGTACCAATTGTACACGATGCTTGATGAGCCGTAGAGCCAGTGTGAAAGTTTGGAAGAAGAGAAAATTTCTTAACTACAAATGATACAAGGTCGCAATTATATGTAGGTATAAAACTACTCAGAAAGTATAATGTTTATATTTTTAAACTTTTAAACGTATATCATTTGAGAAAATTATGGCTTAAAGGAAGAAAATAAACGTGATTTATTTTCAGTCGGAAATTCCACCATGAATTGTTGGACTTAAGCGCAAAGTGGTGAATGTGTAGGCCTCAGTGCATAAGGATTCTACTGTTTCTATGGCACAGAAGTATCCTTTCTGTTACGAGGTCTCTATTCACGTATGCAAATATGCAATGCAAGAAGAAAATTTCTTATAACGAGAAATTACCAAGAATTTAGCTGGTACATTTCTGTTAACCGTGCTTTAACATAACATAACAGAAATGTATTGATATCTACTGCAATATTTCAGGGACATTAGTTGATTAATCCTGATTTGCTAACGTCTTAGAACAGAGAAGAACCTCCAAATAGACCTAAAATAGGGAATATAAAAGTCATAGACCTGCACTTAAAGGCACGGAATGCTTTGCGGCTTATTGACGGTGGCGACGCTCTTACAGCAAATAACTGTCTTTACATCTGTAGGCAAATGTGGTCCTATTATTTACACATTCTAATGCTGACATTAACACTTCACTTCACTCCACTTTTCAGTTTGGTCTGCAAAAGTAAATATAAATATAAGCGGGTGTTGTGAAAGAGATCAAAGTTAGAATTTGTTGTGCGTTTCTAATAAATTTAAAATAGAATATATTTGCAGTCACTTATGACCATATTTTTCTTTCGCTTATCTGTTATATCATTTCGGCATCGATTACTTCCTTCTCGATAAAGGACCTGGCCATAAAATTACAAAATGTTCGTTCGTCTTCTTGTGAAGGTAAAGCCCCGACATTTATCAAGCTGTAAGCTTGGAAACGTTTCTGCGTTCATCCAAATAATGCAAGTTATGAGTGTCTTACAAACATCTCTTTAAACAAATATTTTCCCTTTAAAGATGTTTCGAATTACGGAAAATACTTCACGTTGTCCCACAGTTGATAATAGCCTGTGCAAACCGTCCGCATACTACTTTAGACCAGTGAAGAGTCATGCGCTAAACCGTGGCTTGGATTTTTCTCTCCTGTTACACTACATGATTTGGTTTCCGTTTTACATTACTGCATTTGTTTTGAAAATTTTGGTAACTTTTGTTATCACAGCTCTCGTCGGTCTTCTTTGAGTTTAAATGAAAAGGTTAACAGCAACTAAGGGGCGGAGAGAGAGAATATGTGTTCTTCACAGCAGTTTTCAAATGTTGTTGAAAAGAAACCTACTTTAAAATGTGTAAGAGTGTTACTAATGATAGAGAAAATATTGTGCTAGCTGCAGTGAACCACAGTGTCGAATTGTCATTTCTCAATTGTGTTCGTAATTTCATTTTACAACAAAGTCGCACAGATTTCACGTATATGTTACTTGGTCATCCCTTTATTAAGCACACAAAGTATGTGAGAAATATGAATATTTAATAGGTATGGTAAATGAAAGGTAAGGTCTCAGGCCAGGGACATGCAGATATTTTCTCCTTATTAAATAAACTTTGTATCCTTGACACCTTGTTGTTACTTTTGTAAAATTCGAATTATCTGCGAAGTCATTGAGTCGCTTAATTAGAAAAACCTTGATTTATCTCTTACTAGGTGCAGTTTTAAATATCCTTATTTGGGTTACGTGTTTTAGGCACGTTTTCAAAATTGTAAAAATTGACGGTTAGCTTTGTCATGTCTGTCTGTCCGTCTGTATGGAACAGCTAGGCTCCCACTGGACAGGTTTTCATAAAATATTATATTTGAGGAGTTTTCGAAAATCTGTCGAGAAAATTCAAGCTTCATTAAAGTCTGAAAAGAATTCCGGGTACTTTGCATGAAGACTATGTAAATTTATGATAACATCTCACTGAATTCTACTTAGAATAAGAAATGTTTCAGACAGAAGTTGTAGAGAAAATCAAAATACATTTTTTTTCTCCAAAAACTGTGCCGCTTATGAGACTGTGTGGAAAAATATTGTGGACCCAGACAGGCTACATATGACAATACAATTCGGCGCAAGAAAATGCGATGTTCTTACGCGAAGCGCCTAAATGTTACATTGTATGTATGTTGGTGGTCTTGTTTAGTTTGTTTATGGAATTTCTCAACAACAGAGGATATGAGAGGCTGACTGTAACTGATAAGTTTTTAAGGATGTAAATGCTTTACGGACCAGTCTTAGTGCAGCGGGCAGGACGGCCAGGAATACAGAGGAAAAGTTCTATTCCAGGCAGAGGGACCAGCTGTCCTCCTATCCCATGCGTACCATGAGCGTAGTAACAGGTGTTAAAACAGCCGGGGCGTGAAACTGACCAGTCACCTACAATATATATAATGGGCTTTAAGAATGCGTGGAGGTATATGTACAGTACCCTATACATGGTTATGACGTGGCGATTAATTAAGGACGGGAACAACTTTACCTTACGTGTTAGTCCGCTATCTGCCTAGACGACGTAACATGACGTGACGTCGTGAACCTCGAACACCTTCAGCCATAGTAGTCTTCTACGAGTCAAGAATTGAACCCGAAAGCGAAGCAAGAGGTCAGACTTCTAAAGAGTAAGATGCCCATAACCGTAATGTATTGTAATGTTGTCGTGACGTAAGAGAATCCTATGAACCGAATGATCACACATTCTAAGCTGTTAGTCGGCCCACTCGATTAGGTGATGTGATACTTTTGTAATAACGGCTACGTAACTTGTTTGCACACAGAAAAGAGGTCCTTCTAACTTTCTGTGTTTCATTGATACATATTTACACAATCTGTCGATCATCAAGCCACACACACGTGGAGGCTACTACATACATACATACATACATACATACATACATACATACATACATACATACATACATACATACATACATACATGCACACACACATACATACAATCTCATAGCGAGATGAAAACATTTTAACAGTGTATGTTCTATACTTATTGCTACACATACAGTTCCGCAGTTCCCCCCAATTTACATAGAAAATAAACAGTACTTATACACCGTCAGCACAACTTTTAAAGTTGTGCTGACGGTGTATAAGTACTGTTTATTGATAGGGATAGCACAACGGGATGCCAAACATCAAAATTAAACCGAAAAAGTTAAATAAAATTAGTAGAGTTTTATCAAGTTTTCTTTCTGGAAGAGGAAACACTAGGAGTGGATTTCTGAATTAAGTAATTGACATAGTATTCTTCCCTTTATGGCAAGGCCCCTTCCATCTAACGGTATACAAGATGAAGAGATTAGGTGTACTTCGTCAGTTTCCTGATGTTTCAGGCTGGAGGAGGGTGTAGGTGTAGGCTTATGTACAGACGAATCCATTAAAGTAATTACGTTTTGAATTCACCACACCAAGAAAATCTGTAACTACAGATGGCTACAGATGGCCACAAAAACGTGCACCAAACTGTCAAATTGCGTTGAATTGTCTGTCTCTTCTTAAGGTATGTTCTGTTGACGTTTTGCGGCACCGTGTCAGGAACTTTCCAAACTAATTCATTCCTACTTAACGCGTTGAAATCTAACTTTTATCTAGACTAGAAGACTAACGAAGACAAAGAAAAAGAAGAAGAAAATGTAGTGAGAGACACTGCGTTTACTGGGGGAGGGGATGGTTGGGGAGAAATCATTCACAGCTCTGGAGATTACCAGGCAGTGCCCTTTATTCCTGTTGGTAAAGATGGGACTGGAGGAAAGGTAGAACTTTGGGACGTGAACTGATTGACTATGAGCAGTTGAACATTTGGGCTCTATTTTGGGGAATTTTGCAATTTGAGTCCTGCATAATACCAAAACTTTGATAACGTTGGGAGGACTGTTTTTGAATATTATGAGGGCTGCATGAGAAACATACTATGCAACGTAGACTGTGGGTACCATACCTTAATACGTTAGATCGTGGTTTCTGAAACTGTGGTAGGCATACCATTACTGGTAGACCAAATGTTGTTTACTTGTACGCGACCTTAATAAAAAAATCGAAATATTAAAATGATAAATTTTCTAAATACGAATAAAACATAAGCCACGTATATTTGCTAATAGGCAGCATTGCTGGCAACATTATATGATTCATTCCCGATGTCAGCCAGTCTTCACAATTTCAGCTTTATTGTTTAGATATAAAAAATATTACATTGGAATTGTTAAATTTCACTTAGTGGTAAGCCAACGAAAAAGTTTGAGAACCCCTGCAAAGTTAGTGAGTCGAATTAAGACATCGTTTTCAAAAATCATTATGGCCTTCCAAACTATAAAATTATAAGCAAAACAAGATTAAAAATCCGGTAATACCTACTTCCTTGTAAGTGCCTCCATTAGAGCATCAAGGTTAACGAGTTAGGAAATGTACGCGTAGCGATACAAACCTGGCGCTATAGATTTATTTTTTTAAATTGTGTATGAAATCCCAAGATTCAGAGGAAGGATATATTAATTAAAATTAGATTTTTTGTACAACATTTGTTCAACACAGTTTTCGCTACTATAAGAACATAGAGCATTACGCTCGAGATGCCTCCAGAAACGCCTGTATGTCTTCATGTAAATATTCCGTTATTTTTGTCCGATTGTGACTAAAATTGGAAATTCATTTAGCGGCTGTCGATTATTACATGCATGTGGAGAGCCGGAAGAGGGCGATACAGACATATCGAGGCCAGTAATCGCATTTTGAAACCCTTCAGTGGAAAATTCCAAAAATAGTGGAGTAACACTCACTACGGTATCATCATGAAATTGTTACGTGGCGGTTGGCCCCATGTGCGTTAAATTGTTGACGTAGAAAGCTCATGTCTCGGAAATTATCTGTGTTTCTATCTTTAATGATGTAATCACAGTTGATATACCAGTCGTACAACATTGTCGCTAGGCAACGGAATTTACACAGAGATGGACAATTGCTTATCCTAACCACACTCCAAGATTGAAGTAAACGCATATCTCTTTGTCTTTTTGTTCTCTACCCTATCCCTGCAACTTATGACTATAGTTTTTAAAAATAAGCCACTTATCTCTCCCAAATCAGAACATTTTTTTCAACAGTCTTCATGTCATTATTAGGTCGGAACCATTGTGATATTAAACATTACTGATTAAACACGCGTAACTGCTGAGTTATTTAGAATTATTACCATAGTTATTGTACCTTTATAAGCATTGTGGTGTGCCAAGATACCGTGCATATGTGCAGATGACTAGTCTGCTTACGCAATATACTCAGTCAGCAACATCATGTATCTGTAAATTTATAAAAGAAACACCATTCTTTCTGGAGTTGTGTGTCTTCGCTTTCTGTCTTTGTTCAGTAGACTGCAATGAATCAGTAGGAGTGTTCGGAACAGCGTACCCTGGTGATATAGTAGACAAACTCAGGAATTCAGATTTACAACCACTTTTCTCTAGAAGTGTTAAGAAAGGAATTACGCTCTAGTGAGTAAATGAGATGTGTCGGCAGACATACATACTTCAGTGGGGCCAAGCATTCATCCCTCCATCTCAGTAAGGGAGAAGAGGGTAGTCATTTGTGCAAGATGCATATAACTCCACTTTGTAGTCAAAGTAAAATTTTGGCAAATCTTTGAAAAATCTATATTACGATACTTTTAAAGGAATTTAGCCTATTAGCTTCCTTAGAGTAAGAAACTAAATGGATCCGTATTTGTTTTAGTTGTTCATATTCAACAAAGTTGAGGATATGCCGACTCTATATAATCTTAGCAATTGAGAGCGTCGTTAAACAACGCGCTAATGAGGTTATGAAATGATAAGTTTTATTTGTTTCAGTTTTCCTTGCTTCACTTTGTTACCCTCAAACAAACAAAATATAAACACAAAGTAGGCTTATATAATCAAAATGTAATTTGAAGAAGTATAATTTAGCACGTACCTGAGTATCCCAAGGGAACGGGACATATTTTCTTTCGGTGGATATATGTGGGATTTTATTTGTTGTGTCGTGTGTTGTGTTTATTTTGTCGTGCAAACATGTTCGTATTAGAAAGTGTTGCACGTTTCTGCTAACCTTGAAAGCTCTTGATGAAGGGAGGCTGGAGTCACAACATATAAACCTCACAGACTTAAGTGTAGTTTCTCAGAGGAGCTGACGTCACTATCAGATTATCTAAATCGATTTAGAATTGTTTGAAAACAGTGACCTGTAATTATTTGCTGGATTACACAATTCAAGTATTCGTGTAAAATAGAGTCTTCTTAAAAATATGTTTTATGATGTAAAGCAGATACTTATAGTGCTGCCCACAAGACCTAGACTTGCTTCATGTCGTCCATATTTTACAACTAAGCTAATGAAATTTCACCATTTCCCATCGCCTTGTTCGCCAAACTAACTAACTAACCGGCTAACTTCATAAAACAGAGTCCCTAAGATCTAATAGTTCCTCATGTACTCGATAATTCACGAGCATATTATGGAATTCAAAAGTTCCTTACCGTAATCACAAGAGCCCGCCACCGGTCCTTATATTGAACTAGATAAATCCTGTCTGCACCCACAACCTCCCGTCGTATTTCTGTACGATCCATCTAGCCTATGTCTTTAAAGTGATCTCTTTTTTCCAATTTTTTCCACCAAAATCTTCTCTCCCATGCTTTCCACATGTTCCGTGCTTCTCATGCTCTGTGATATTAGAATCCTAAATTATACTTGCTGAGAAGTCATAATTGTGAAGCTCTTCAATACATAATTTTCCCTAGCCTTATCTTCGGTACAAATGTTGTCCTCGAATATCCTCAGCCTATAATCTTCCGTTACTGTGACAGACCAAGTTTTACTGACATCCGTACAAAAAAAAACAATCAAAGTTAAAATTTAAATATATTTTAATCTTTACTTTTATAGATAGCACAAAAGAGAAGAGAAGAGATAAAATTCTAAACCGAATGATAGAAAACATTCCCCGAATTAATATTTTCGTGAACGAAACTTTGATTTTTAATGTCGATCCCAAATATTAAATTTTCCGTATTTTAAAAAGATTTACTAACTGTATTTATACTGTAATCATTTTATGCACTCTGATTAGACACGAACGTACAGCTACTTCTTTGCTCAACATTTACTTCTAAACCAGCCTCATTAGTACCAGCTTATAGAGCTCCTTTCTTTTTCTTTAGAGTAAGGCTTTTCATTACTAGTGTCATGTAAACTGTCGTTCCCAATTGTCAGTTTCAAAATATCTTCACTCCATAATTTACATTGAAATCTCCTAACAGAATCCGTAATGAACATATGCATTTACAGTTACTGTTTAAAAAAAATTTGCTAAAATATGTAAATTAATTTTCAAAGTATTGGTAACAACGGGTGAAAGTAATTTTCTGTTATTCGAAAGTCTCAGGATTCCCATTTATTTTATTTCCTTTATGCTTTTGTAGTAACCCTTTGTTTGTGTTCCCCTACCCCCGCAGGTGTCTCGCAGGCCATTGGTTGTAAAACCAGCAACAGAAGGAGATATGTACTTGTCTGTTTTTTCCACTGCAGTAACTTTGGTCCTGGTGCTGTCGACCAGACCTGAGTAAGTCCCTGACTGGGGCACAGGGGAATATTTCTCCTTGTCACCGGGAACAGGGATGGGAGGGCAGACCTGGCGAGATGAATTGCCTCCAACCCCCGGCTTCAGTGTCGGGGCTATCTTTCAGTCCTGTCGACCAGGGTAACACCAGGTTACACACAAACATTCAGCATTCCGGTCAGAACCACATACAAACCCACTAAGTTGCCTTGCTACTCAGAGCACAGCCAACCAATTCACACGCTTTCAATGGACCTTTCAAGGGATATGCAACATTTCGGTTGTGTAACTTCCAACTGCTTTGAGACGAATGTCAGTTTCTGTTTAATTAACTTGTTTGTAAATTTGTAATTCCGTAAAAAGAAATAACTTTTTCCCTGTCCACGACATGAAGGAATATAAGGGGATTAGATGTATAGCTCCACCACGGCACTACGTGGAGGTGAGTGGTTAACTTCACTCCCTCGCCGCATTACCCCCGGCAAAGAACACCAGAACCAATTGAACAGGAGGCTGGGTGGGCTCCAGAGCCGGTCGAAACGTTTTGGAGAAGAGGAGGGAATCTCTTGCACCTTCTGGGATATGTATCCCGGGACTGTCCCGTCCGTAGACTATTCGCTACACCGATTACGCTACTATGGCTTCCTTTGTAATTACATCCGTTTGATTTTATACAGAGACCTGCAAGGCCTGTTAAACTGAAACTGGAGCTATTTGAACGGTCAACTGGAAACTAAGGTAATTGAACTATTACAGACGTGACATCTACGGCATATCATAACTAACTAACTAACTCCATGGAGTAGAGTCCTTCTTAAGAAGCTAATAGGTCGTCAGCTAGTCAAGAAATTCCCCGCGTTTTGTGGAACCAGAAGGTTCATTACCGCATTCACAAGAGCCCTGTCCCTATCCTGAGCCATATCAATCCAGTCCACGCCCTCCTATCCCACTTCTTGAAGATCCATTTTAATATTATCCTCCCATCTACGCCTAAGTCTTCTAAATGGTCTCCTTCCCTCAGGTCTCCCTACCAAAATCCTTTATGCACTTCTCCCCTCCCCCATACGTGCCACACGGCATGTCAAAGAGAATGAAATGCTGTAATCTTGCATGGTTATTTGGTAAGCATTCAATCTGTAACAACAAATTATATACTGTATAAAATAAAGAATATTATTCAGTACGTCACTTGTACGGTCCCCTTTATTAGAGACTGGGGGAACATTATACTAGGTCAGAAATAGTTATGCAGCTCACGTGAAAATTTTTCGTATTTACATTTACAGTTGTGGATTTCAGCTTTCGCGTATAGTTTAAACAGAAATAATGCCACCTAAATCCAGAACTCCAAAATGTCGCTAATCTCTCAGTATGTTCAAGTAAAATTACGGTACTGTACACGAACTGAATACAGAGAGCAAGCTACCTTACCTTTCGGGTCATTGATGTGAATGTAAAAACAATGCAAGCACAGCTCGCGAGAACATCCTACAAAACAATATTAACCTTAACGGACTTCCTTCAGCAGCTGAACTAACTGACAATTACGCAAGAATAGACTGTACCAGGGATTTGTTTCATAATTGTAATCATCATCGTCGTCGTCGTTGTCGTAGCGACTTCAAGGACGAGGCTCAGTTAACTATTCTGGCAGATGAAGATGTTTTAAATAATTAGACACAATACAGTTCGTGTTTATTAACGTTCTGGGTCAACAGTCGAGCGGCCAACAACAGAAACTGCACAACAAACACAAATAAAAAAGAACAGTAAACATGAAACTTATGAAACAAATACAAACAAAACAAACAAGAAAATTACTTAATTCATTAGGACTGTTTATGATATAGAACTAAAAATAATATCAGATCTGTCTGATTGTGATATTTTGCTTTCCGAAGATATCAAAATCACTGGAATCTGAATTTGCTGAACTGGCTCACTGGGCGGAAGGACATTTTTGAAGGATAGACTAACATGAAAGAAATGTAGGTCTTGGAGGTTCCGAGTGGGAACTTGAAGACATGCAATGCCCATGGAAAGTGGACAAGATTTAGAACCAAAAAATAATGCTAACAAAAATTGTCAATAATAATAATAATAATAATATAATAGTTTAACCGAAACGGGCGAATACATTTCCTCAGAACATATCGCAATTCCACCTGTTCCTATTGTGACATGTCTTACATGATCTACGTAACTGTATTTTATTTATTGTTATTAGTACCTAGAAAGAGAAACATGAAAGGTTCCTGACGAAACGTTGACGCAACTCACTGTGAACTGAAAGCATGCTTGTGGGCCACCATCAGTGGTCAGCAGGATGTGATGGTAGGTATCCACCGGCCCAGGTTACGCGTCAAAACGCCAGCAAGCTGTTAGTTCAACTGGCTCTCCTGCCAGTTTAGAAATGTATAGAGTACACATGCCTGAGAGCTAACAATCCATTTCAGCAGACGTGACAGCTAACAAGCTTTTCTGGCTGTAGTATAATTGATAGTCTTCCTGAACGAAATAGACTTCGAGCCAAGGTGCTGGTTGTGGTGGAGTTTCAGTTTTAGAGCAGTGCGTGAGGAAACCTTAGAAAACGTGTTCATTTATGTCACTCACATTCCACCTCTCCTTCTTCTTCTCCTTCTTCTTCTCCCTCCTCCTCCTTCTCCTCACAAGAATTGATGCTGAACTCTGTTTTGTAGCTAATAATTTAACTCTCCATCTGTTTTTGAGAACACAAGGTACCGGGCATTAGACATATAATTAATCGAAGTATATTGTAATCCACGTAGACTTCTGTGACATTATTACATATATTAAATATTTTCCTTTAAAATCAAGCTTTACAAAAGAGTTTGACGCTTATTACTCTATCCCTCAGATTGCTTGCAAAGTTATAAGTCAGAAAAACAAAAGGGATACCGTGGATTTAATTTTGTTATTCTGAGCAAAATCCAGGCTTCGTCGTGTTTGTACACTTTGTGGTTGTCTACTGACGAAAAGATTTTTGTGGCGGTGAAAGTTTGTGTATAAACCTAAGGGATGATCATAGTCTAGATTGAGAGGTCATTTAAATGTGTCATGTGACGCTGAGTTTCTATTAATTTTACATAGGTTTGGAGACTTCAAAATAGGAGGACAAGTAATTCGCAGTGTGAAATATGCAGATGACCTTGTGCTATTGGCTAGGGAAGAAAAGGTGCTACAGGGCATGGTTGATAGATTAATTGAAATTGGAAGACGCTATGGAATGGACATGAATGTGTAAAAACTAAGGTAACATGAGAATCTCAAGGCAACTATCCCCAATAAAAATTATAATAGATCAAAAGCAATTGGAGGATGTGGAATATTTCAATTATTTGGGTAGCATGATAACAAATGATGCAAGGTGTACACGTAAAATTAAATCCAGAACTGCCATGGCGAAAGCAGCATTCAACAAGTAGAAGACTCTTTTCACCAGCAAACTGGACATAAATTTAAGAAAGAAACTAGTGAAATGCTACATTTGGAGCATAGCTTTCTATGGTGCTGAAACCTATGACCTACATTTTTATTTTTATCGAAACATATAGGGGTATTATCTTAACTGTTTGTACGCCAGCGGTAAATATGTTTACCGTCTGCTGTAATATTTAAAAACTACCTTTTCTAACATAGCATATTACTTTCTTTCTTGTGATTCTCACA
Organism: Reticulitermes speratus; assembly: GCA_021186555.1. Classification (NCBI taxonomy): domain Eukaryota; kingdom Metazoa; phylum Arthropoda; class Insecta; order Blattodea; family Rhinotermitidae; genus Reticulitermes; species Reticulitermes speratus. The sequence goes on along the minus strand of JAJKFL010000013.1, from coordinate 24,322,590 downwards.
TAGAGTGGCGGAGTTGAATTTTTTGGCTCCCGGTGCTCCTTACAGAGATTATCAACTTTCAGAAATTTACAACATATATTGAATTATCTTTTTTTGTCTTAATAATTGAAAATTTGTTGAAAGCAGAAAATCAATTCTTGTTTAAATTATTAGTTTTGCCGACCACTTTCCCGCCACATGTATCCTGCCGCCCGAGGCGGCCTCACCATTCCCCCCCCCCCCCCCCCCCACACACACACACACACAAACTGCGCCTCTGCTCACAACTAATGATGATTATGTCCATAAAGAATATCAACTGCTTAGTCTTTGCGCTTGAGGCAATTTGTTGTCTGTAATGTAGTTAACTGAAATCTTACCCCAAATTTAAAGGCATTTTTAGTAATTTGGCAGTTAATTTGCGTCTATTTTCGACTTAATAAAGACGAAAGCGGATATTCAATGAGCAAATAAAGTGTAAATTGTGAGCTTGGACTTTCCTCTTATCCTTCTGTTTACGTTTCTTGTTCATTATTTTTTATTCTTTCTCTGGAACTTACATACCTTGAGATTTAACAAACAACTAAATTATTAGGCTTAACATCACAGCAATATGCACCATTGGCTAACCATAAAGTATGACACTGAAAAGAACGAATAGTGACAGACCAGTTTTAGAACGTTAGAAATATGTATGGGCCTGTTTAAAATAAAAGGAATGTTCCCTAGTCATGCCCGCTTCCACAATCCTAACGCTTAAGTAAATGCCTGTCATTTTATAAGAATAATTTTTCCTCAATTTCTCAATTTTCTATCAGTTCAATGGTGTGGAAATGGCTAGTACAAGGTTACTCTTTTCAAAACGTCATGCCGCTTTCTTCTCTTCTCCTGCCTTGCTTTTTATCGACTAAAGAAATATGGATGTCTGCTTTGAGCGCACGGAACACAGGAGAGAGGAAGTCAAAATGATAAATTAGACGTCTCCCCATCGTTTATAATGATTGCTTTCTCTATGGATTCAATAAATAACCCTAGAATCGGCTTCCCTTCTCTAATGGACGGATGCACCATTGCTGGTTGAGTTTTGGTCTGTCGTTGTATAGTACGATGTTCCATCATTCTTATGTCATATACCGGTATTTCCAAACGTATTTAAGGCTCCGCTAAACCATAAATTCGTAGTCGCTTTTTGAATTCCAAAGCATATAGTTCTTCTAAATAATCCGTTTATTTTATTCGAATCTGGATGTGTCTGTAAATTTATGTTCGCTTTATGGAGTTCATGAACCCTAACAGCAAGTTCATTGTCAGGACGGCTTACACTTCGATTCTCGGTAGAGACTTTGAGACTCTCGTGACATGTAGACCGTCATGTTATAAGGGGCAAAACATTCCACATAGAAGAACTTTGCAAGTTATTCTTTTCATCAGATACTTTTAGGATGACCAAAACAATAAAATGAGATTGGCTGCTCATGAAGCACGTAGTCAGAGATGGGAATTTCTTACAAAATTTGTAGTAAGAAAATTGACTGAAGGGCTAAATTTAGGCAATATCTTATAAACAGAATTGACGGGTGTGAATTTGATTAAAGTGGCTGAGAGATGGGTTCAGTAGTGTGCTCCTGTGGATCTAGTAATGGACAGTAGGATTCCACAAATTTCGGGCAATTTCTTGATCAACTTAGCGTCTGTCACAACTCCAGTACGCTGGTACGTAATGAGGTACCGGATATTCCAGTAGGACATTTAGTTGCTGGAGAAAACCCACGCTTCAATTCTCTGTGACTAGTTTGGCTGCTGATATCTCACTGTGCCCCTTTTTAAAATTACCCCTCGTTTTAACATTTCTCTCGTTGTCATTTGGAATTTATGATGGAGAATTGCATGTCGAAAATATACGGGGGGAATGTTCCATTAAAGCAAGCACGGTTCTGTCCTTCCATTGAAGATTATCCAGAGGACATATATTTAATGCGAAATGAATTAGGTTAGGTTACGATAAATTATTAAGTTATTTAACGAGATTTTAGCATGCGAGGAACTTTCATTGGATTTAGAACTCTACCTTCAATAAGACAAAAAATGCCTACAGTGTTTTAGTAAGAAATTTATTTGTCAAAAGGCCTCTTGGAAGCCTGCAAAGGAGAAGGGAGTATAGCCCTAAAATTTGTCTTATGGAAAAAGATTGTAAACACTGGAAGTGGATGGAACTGGCTAGCATTCCTGCAGAATAGCTGTTCTTTGTCAGGACTACCAGATGACTAACTGTGTAAGTCTCGTTTAGTCCCATAAAATATCTCTGTTGTGACTTATTTATATCCGGTTAATATGGAATTAGTAAGTTGGAGAAACAGTACCCTTCAAATAAAGTGATAATCTTGACTAGGTGATATGATACAAAATTGTTTTATACTTGGTTGTAGAATGAGGTTTCTGTGTTAAATCTCAGAAATTGTGCAAATTTCGGCAGTTATTCTGCCATCATCAGGGGATATTTTAAATATCCCCTGATGATGGCAGAATAACTGCCGAAATGCGTATTGGGACATCGTAATAATAAAGTAAACAGTAAAAAAAACTGTCTTAGTGCATTTGTTGGTACAAATAAATCAATTATAAAAGACGCACGGTGAATGTAAAGTGAAAAAAAGGATGTAGAAAGTTTTTTGTCGGTTCGAACTTTGGATTTCTTCTAAAGTGCTAATGAGATTTACCTAAACTGGTATGAGAGAACTCTGAGTGTCTTTCATATAAATAAATCCTAGTCACCAGGAGATATTAAATGTAAATAAAATGCATTCAACCTATTTATTCTCCACACCTTTCCAAAATTTGTAGGCTGATGTTCAAAGTACTGTGGACATTAAACATGAAGTACGACCCAATAAGGAAAAAAAAAGGAAGAAAAACGTTGTGCAGGACGTTATCCTGGGTTAGCAGTACTTGGCCTGACAGAATCAAAATTTTGACCACGGAGCTAATTCGCTATCCGTAAAGACGCAGGTAAAAAACAGAACTCACTTTGACCCTGTCGTATATTCCAGAACTTTTGAATTTTAAAGACAGTGCAGGTGTCACACCTCATACATTTTTACGTATCCGCCCAAAATTGTCAGTCAGAATGGAATTCTAAGAGCATTGATATGTTAATTGAAGTGGTACATACACACCCGTTCGTGCTATCTTAGAAAACAGATGCATATCACAGGGCGTAGACCTCTCCTCCCAATCTTGATTCCTTTGTTATTAACTTCATCCAACTTGTAACTAGGAAAGTTGATGTGAATGCCTCATCTAAAAACACCCATTAAGCCACTACCACCACTCCTTCAAGAGGAACAAGACTACATCAGTATTATTCTCTAGAGATTTGTAATACTAGTTGAACCATTACACAAAAGTTATGTGAAAACAAGGGCCATTGTCTGTAGTACCACTCTTTGATCGTTCAAGATGTTACGGGTTCGATTCCGACTGTTACCACTTACTAAGTTACTCTGTGGAGCGTTAACCTTTTTTTAGAAGCTAGTACTTGTTCAGCTAGACAAGAAATTTTCCACGTTTCGTGGAGCCCGAATGTTCAGTACCATCTTTACAAGACCTCGCTACTCTTTCCTATTCTGAATCAAAAGAATCAAGGTCTTTGTACCCTATTTCTTTCAGTACTGTTAGTTTTATCCTTAATCAATATCTTGCTCTCCTACGTAGACTCTTTCCTTTGGGGTTTCCGCTCAAAATTTTGTTCACATAGATAAAGCCTCCCACATGTACTACATGCTCCTTCCATCTTATTGTCCTTAATTTAATAATCGTAAGAATAGATTATTTGGTGAGGAGCACAAATTATGAAGCTCCTCACTGCGTACTTCTCTCTGGCAACCTGTTCCTTGCTGTATCTTAGATATATATATTCTTCTTAGCACCCTGTTCTCAAATACCCTCAATCTGTATTATTACCCTAGCGCGGGACACCAATTTTCACACACATACTAAAAACAAGCAAAGGTATCCTTTATATATTTTAAATTGTAAGTTGTTAGATAGGAGACAAGAAAAAGAAAGTCTGAACTGAAAGGTAGAAAGTATTCCCCGAATTCAGTCTGCTCTTGATTTCTTTTTGCAATATCAATTCCATACTCTAGATACAGAATACGCTGAAATCTGCAACGTGTTTAACATTTGTGTGCAGAGATAACTATACTGGTGTGAACTGTAATGTTAGTATTGTGTTTTTATAAATCTTTACACATTACTGCCCTCTCCGTTGTACCCCACACATCGAAATAGAGATAATATACACAATGAAATATATACAATAAATATTACACTTGTTAAAATTTGAGCCGTCATGTTGTAGCGCTTGAAGAGTTATCGACATGACTTCAATTTTTCAATTTTGTAAGCTTATCTTCCATTTACGAAATCAAAATTCTGTTTTAATATGTTATTTTCTGTTACAATGAATTTGAGGAACATTTTTTCCAGTTTTGGTATGAAAGCAGGGCACATTTACTGCGATGCAGAGAGATATGTCAGGCTTCAGTCATTCGCGTGAATGTAAGAGGAAAATAAACTTCCACGTACGGTACTGCATTTCTCACCTTTCACAGGGTTGACAGAATGCAATCCTTCACGCGTCCAACATGTGAAGTTCCACATAACTCAAGATGATAAAGTTTTCTTCCTACTGTTGCAAGGTGGGCCTACACCACTCGTGACGTCATCACACAATCTTGCGTCGCTGCACTCCCAAGTCGTTTTTTATCAATTTCACTACCTTAACTGGAAGAATGGTGTAACACACAGGACAGGCCTAGCAGAAAATTCAATTTGTGTAGGTAACAATTTACCAGTTGGCACGAACCCAAAAACTTCAGCCTTCAGTAACGCCGGTGTGATAACCTCAAAACTTTCAGGCCTTGCAGAAATTGTTATGATCCTCAAAACACTGCATAAGCAATTGGAGTTGTTTTAGATACAAAGTTTGTACTATTACCTTATTAGTCATCTGCGTGCAACACAGGGATCCCCTTTCTTTCCGAACAAGTTAAAACACAAAACATATACACACACATATAAGTTTTAAAACTTTCGCGGCGACATGATTCAATATAGTCTTCTCGGGCGCACAGCCGCGTCAATTCGTTTGAATACAACGTTTTGCCTGAGGATGGGGACGGAGCTAGTCCCCGAAACGTTGTATTCAAACGAATTGACGCGGCTGTGCGCCCGAGAAGACTATATTGTATACACAAACATTATTTTCGCCTGAATTCAACACATTACTGGAAAGCATATTAACAAATACTTATATAAATATCTGTGCTTTCAGACCTCTTCCTCTATTCTTAAGGAAGAACAACAATTAGTTACATTTATTACGCTATCTACGGACAAGTAATATTGAAATGTCAACTGGCTATCCCGCCCTAACAGGCGGGAAATTTGCGAAATTTGCGAAAATAAGACCCATTTCTTCTTGTCAGTAGGTTAAAATATACTCAAAATACTCCTCCTACCGTAAAGTTATCGGCTAATTCTTGAACATGATTTTATCGGTCAATTGATCTGACAGATCACCTTCGTCTATGTTTAATGAGGTTACTGGGTAATTGGGTATTGTAAACAACTACTGAGAAGAAATCTTGTTTTTCCTCTTAATCAAGATTATATTTTCTCCTGAACGTTGGTCCTAACTGTTCGTGATTCCTCTGCAGTTTGCATTATTGGGCTATTTCACATCATGGAAGTGTATAGAAAACAGTTAAGAGACTTTATCGCTTAAGCAAAATGCGTTAGTATATTTAAAAGTAATCGTAAGCCCTGTGCTACCCTCTCCGAAGTATAAAGGGACCAGAAAACAAGGAAATCATGATGATGCCTAAAAGATTATGGTGGTGACCTTGACCTAGATTTGATTATGAAGTAATTATAAATTTTAATTTAAAAACTGTCGAACACTGTGAAAGAATTGAGTCAAATGGCAAATCTTACAAATATGTATGACAGCAGCTATGGTTCTGCAGAAGCCTGATAACTTTGCACAAAGCTAACTTTCTATTTGTCATTTTGACATTAGAGAGAAACCTGTTTAGAATATTCGACACTCATAGTAAGTACGTATTAAAATTCCATGAGTCAGCTATATAAAATAAGGAAGTGTCGATCATGATTGCGGTTTGTCTGTCACTACTGACGCAGGTCATGCGATGAAATCGATTTCCAAGGCAAGGAACGTCACTGGAATTCGGTCAGGTTATAGAGTTTTCTTTCTTCGTAGTAATAACTTTGCTAGAAAGTGTACTGGTAACAACAATAAAATCTAACGGATACATCTCGACGCGATATAACGCCGGAGAAATCAGCAAGTGTATGAGACTACTGATTGCTTCCACTTAACAAAAAAACAACAATTTTGAGTTAATTTATTGCTGTTTGACTCAGTGTAAGTACACTGGACGGTGACGAAAAGTGAGATGTTATATTCCTGAAAAAAAAGTAATATTCTCTCGGATGAAGGCACAGAGTTTCTATTGATTACAAGCCGGATCTGTAAACATAATGAAGAATATTGTAGCTACATAGCTCTATGGAGCAGAGTCCTGCTTGGGAAGCTCATGATTCCTCAGATACTCAAGAAATTCCCCGAATTTTATCATACTCGCAGGTTTATTACCAAGTTCATAAGATCACACTACTTTGTGGCGGGCTAAGTTTAGTTAAATTCTTTGTATATATGACATTTTACAATACACGGACTTGCATATCTTATGTCATTCAAAAAATTAAAGTTTTATTTCAAACATAGCACATTGTTTCACTCAAGTATCGACTGATTTCTTAATGCACGTTATAATTGTATTTTTCATAAGCTTGAAATGGAAAGGTAAATGATTCATCCTGGACGATTCTTGATGTGTACTTGGGAGCTACATGTATTTATAATATGTATATTTCTTGATCCTCATCTCGTCATTAAATAAGGTAAATAAATTTGTAGCTCTTGCATAGTAACTAGTAAAACGATTGTACATAGTTTTTTCTTTCGGGTTTGGAAGTAATGTGGGAGAATATATGGATTTCGAGATATGTGCGCTACATATTAAGTACAGTGATATGTAAAATTCTTTAAAGTGCCGTAACTACGAAGACTTTAGAAAAGAATGCAGTATAGATGTTTTCTCAAATTTTAGACTATCTAAATATTACAGTAGTATAAAAACTCGCTGGCCATTCTAGGAATATTTAGCCCCCAGTACAAATTTGGAATAATAATATGAAGGAAAATGAACAGTAAGTGCGCATGTTTATTCCTCTTTTTAAGCTGCTCCAGCGTGCCAGGTATGAAACTGGTCAAAGTCACCGGCATGCACAGCCCCATAACACGGTAAGGTGGCCCGAATGCAACATTTATTCTGTTAGTTTATTTTTAATTTTCATACACATTTATTGCCTTGTTGGGTTATAAATTTGATATATAAGGACACGCATTTTGTTAATAACCCGAAACACGATCTGAACATCTTGGTAGAATTCGACTTGGGTGGTCATATTATGTACACGTAAAGCTCGCAAAGAGTGCGTGCGTGGATTACTTATGCACTAGTATGACGTAAAATACACAACCACTTTCTGTAGACGGTAACACAACGTTATTAATATTTTCCCATCTGACGTTAATGTAGATTATTCATCCTTGCGTATTAAAGTTCTTCATATGTCTGACACGAGCTTAAAATAAGATGTACTATATCACTTAAATTACTTGAGCTTGGTACCAGAGGCGTACTTAAGGCGTCACAGACGCCGCGGCGCAGGAGACCCCGTGGGTCAGCTGGGCCCCCAAACATACAGAATACTAAAATTTGTTTTTGGTTATTTCGAACTGGAATCCGTTCTTCTGACAGAAGGCAGTATTCTGGATCCCTTTTATGAGATCGACATAACGTCGCTAATAATATAGCGGGGGCTGCCGTTATCGAGTTGTAGGCAAGGCCCCGACGGACCATCTAGGCCACTGTTTTTGCCTTCTTTTCTTCTGTACTTTACAGATTGTAAATGCCTATATTTAGTTTGAAGAAACGTAATTTTCTTTCGTTAGCACGATATTTTAGGAATGGTACTGGCAGGATGGGACATATTTATGCTGTTGTAGGCCTGTTATTTTAAGTTTAAAAACCTATAAAATTATACTGCATTCATCAAATCGTAAAAGATACAATAAACTGTTAAGTCTCTCCGCCTATTTTTCCATCACCTCGATATATGTAAGAGAGTAATTGGTTCGTAAAAACGAAGGTGGAACCCTAACGTTACGTCATATTAAAAATGGAACACCTCAAGAGAAATCTTTGAAATTACAGATATATGAGTACAATAACCCTGAAAAAACGAATCTCACGAGTGTCAGAACTCGGCGTTGTGGAAGAAATATGGAGTTATGTCTCTAGGAGTATTGAAAAGCTACAGTTGCTTCTGAGCCGATCGGTACATAAATACCGTCGAAGAAAACTGTGTTCTTTTTCTTTTAGAAAGTAAACAATTTAAAAACATAAGCCCGATTAATCCCCAACAAAGGAAAAGTAAGGTAATGAATTGAAAAAATTTTCAGTCTGACATGACCAACTAGAAGAACAGACTTCCAAATTTATTTAAATACCGCGAAAATGTGAACAGCCATTTTACATGAAAAAGGCGAGTAACTTCAGTCCCCTATCTTGTATTGATAAATAAAATAAAAGCAATCTTTTAACGTAACTGTCAATAGTACAGTATCGTACTTACTGCGGTGAAGGTAACAGAACATATTTAAAACTTCAGACGAAAAGCTGGATTACTTTATCGTATATTCAACGTTGGTAATACTGTCAAAAATGAGTTTTTGTCTTCCATGGACACAGACGACTTGTCTGATGATTCCCAGTAGTGGGTGGTCTTAAAGTTCTGACACAATTAAGAGAAAAAAATTTGTGTCTGAAACGAGTCTTTTACCCTTCTGATGGCATTCAGCTTTGTTTCCAAAAGTGGTCTTTGTTCATACCTGTTGTCCTATAAAGACTTAAAATGTTTAGAAACGTCGGAACTGTTCCTTAACTGTCTGCGACATGCTGTAGAAATTCTGCTGACAAAAGAATCAAATTACTTGGGAACAAGATTTAAAAACAGAGATAAGGGAAGAGACTGAATGACTCAACGAAGAGAAAAACCAATGAAAGACGGTAGAATTTCAATTTCACGGATCGAAATAGTGCAGCAAACCAATTATCGGCGTTTAGACGAGAATCTGTGTTACAAACCGAGGTAATTCCAGGGATATTCATGATGCCACTGAAACCCGCTCGGCTATACAGCCTGAGATACCTAAGTGTTATTCAATAAGCCATGCAGTGTTACCGGCAGTAAATAGTCATAACAAAGAAACACCCGCTGTATGGTTTGTCGTACTCCCCCTTACTTTTATAAATTATTTGCAGTGACGTAACTTTAATTTCATCATTCCATGTTAAAAGTAAATCAGTCAGTCGCTCAGAAAGTTACTTAGTCGTAGAGCTCTCACACCCACCCCCAACCCGCACACACGGACATGATATAATCCTTCCTCTCTTTATTGTATATAGGTATACCAAACTGTGTATCTTTGGATGTGAGCCACTGTCTGATTACAGTCACATGCGCTAGTTTAGATTAACTTCTTCACCCCTGTAATACCTGTAATTATCCACTGACTTTCGAAGAAACACCTCGGCACATGGATTATAGTATAATAAATACTATGAGTGAAGGAATATTGCGCCAGTCTTTAATTTATCCTTTCCTCTTGTTGTGACCTACAGAAACTCTGGAAATTATTTCATAACTGAACTTGTAATCCAATATCGAGTCACGAAAATATTCAGGTTAGGCTTTCGGCGGGGAGAGTGAGAAGAATAACTGAAAGGTATATTTAACTGTTTAAGATATGAGAGCGAGAGATACGTAAGAAATAATAGAAGTGTAGGTAAATGGTTTAGTCGTGGAAGAAGTAAGGGAGAATTTATTCGGCGGGAAGGAAAAGAAGGAGCACCACTTTTTTAAAGTTTTCCAGTCTTTGTCCGCTCGTCCTTCTAATGGTAATAACAAGAAAATGAAGAAGCTAGAATGGTGAAAGTAGTGTCTTGAAATTTCTTATTTATTGGTTAATGCTGAAGTGCCAAACTTGGATAACAATTGGGGTTTAAACTTGCATTGAAATGGCCGGTTGCAAGACCTTCCAGATTGCTACCGACTTGTAACCAGCAGTCCGGCAAAAAGAGAGAGAAAGATTGACGTAAATCCCCTAACCTTTCCCAGACGTCTGTTGCCTCTTTGTCAATAATTTAAATTACATGTCATGTACAGAGCACCGATAATTTGAAGTGAGGGACCGGAGACTAACCGTCTGAGCCATGGCAGTGCTAACTCTTCAGCCAAAGCATATTTTAAAATACTGTTAATTCAGATTATTGAATATTCTGTTCGGCATACTGCTAGTAACTCAGTGTGACAGACCTAGTTTCATACCCATACAAAACTACAAGTAAACTTACTTATTTGAACAATTTAATCTTATTTATTTTCTTAACGTACATTTTTACAAGGAATAAGTCCAAATTCAAGGACCCTTATATCGTTTCGTGACTGTTTTTAAGGCGAAGGATTGTGAGCCCCACGCAACCCCTAAGGTGCAGAATCATCCCTTTTTGGCTGTCCGCGATTACACCTAATTTATCCTGCGGACAAGTTGTTTATATGACGTTGTTTAGACGTAACGAGTATCAGATAGCAAAGTAGATAAATTAATTCGCTGTGATTTCAATTATTGATCAGGATTTTTTATGGTCGACTGAAATATTTAGGAGAGCAAGAAAGCCATGGATTACACAGGAGATGATCAGTAAAATGGATGAACGAAGGAAATGGAAGAATGTCAACAATGAAGAAGGAAGGAAGAACTACAGAAGACTGAGGAACGAATTGAAAAGAGCCACGGACAACGCCAAGAAGGAATATCTGGAGAGCATATGCGACGAGATAGAATTTCAAAGAATAGGACGTTATGATTTACTGTACATGAAGACAAAGGAACTAGGTTGGAAAAAAATCCATGGGATTCAAAACATTGGCATCGAAGACTCTCAAGGCAATATAATAATAAATCAGAGACGAGTATTGCATATTTGGGAGAATTATATCACAGAGCTCTACGATCGAGCTAATCGACCAGAACATCTAGACGTCGAACCTGAAGATGAAGTAGATGAAGAAGAGAAAGGCCCTTATATTTTGCAAAGTGAAGTGGAAAAAGCTATCAAGGAGATGAGGGATAAGAAGGCCACAGGAGATGATGATGTACCTGGGGATGTACTCAAATTGTTGGGAGAAGGTGGTCTAAGGCTAATGACACAGATGATCAACAGCATGTATGTAACTGGAGAATGGCCCAGAGATTTTATTGAAGTTACAATGATTGCCTTAAAGAAGAAGCCCAAAGCTACAAAATGCAGCGACCATCGCACAATCAGCATCATCGCTCATGCAGCAAACATAGTAGCGAGGATACTTAGAAGAAGGATTGAGAGGAAAATTGAAGATGCACTTGGAGAAGATCAGTTTGGATTTAGAAGAGGAAAAGGAACTAGGGATGCAATTGGGATGCTGAGAATAATATCAGAACGAACCTTGGTCAAAGATGAGGAATTGTGTGCTTGCTTCATAGACTGGCAGAAGGCATTTGACCGTGTCAACTGGACCAAATTAATGCAAATCCTAAAAGGAATTGGGATAGACTGGCGCGAAAGAAGATTGATCAGCAAATTGTACATGGAACAGAGTGTCAAAATACGACTGGATCAAGGGGAGACGAGAAGTGTGAAGATTGGAAGAGGAGTTAGACAAGGTTGCTGCTTGTCACCGATTCTGTTCAACTTATACAGCGAGTACCTTACCAAGGAAGCTCTTGAAGGGTTTGGAGACTTCAAAATAGGAGGACAAGTAATTCGCACTGTGAAATATGCAGATGGATGACCTTGTGCTACTGGCTAAGGAAGAAAAGGTGCTACAGGGCATGATTGATAGACTAATTGAAATTGGAAGACGCTATGGAATGGAAATGAATGTGGGAAAAACTAAAGTAATGAAAATCTCAAGGCAACCATCCCCAATGAAAATTATGATAGATCAAAAACAATTGGAGAATGTGGAATATTTCAATTATTTGGGTAGCATGATAACAAGTGATGCAAGATGTACACGTGAAATTAAATCCAGAATTGCCATGGCAAAAACAGCATTCAACAAGAAGAATAATCTTTTCACCAGCAAACTGGAATTAAATTTAAGGAAGAAACTAGTAAAGTGCTACATTTGGAGCATAGCTTTGTATGGTGCTGAAACGTGAACACTTCGGAAAGTAGATCAGAAGTATCTGGAAAGTTTTGAAATGTGGTGCTGGAGAAGAATGGAGAAGATCAGTTGGACCGATCGTGTGAGAAATGAAGAAGTATTACACAGAGTCAAGGAGGAGAGGAATATCCTACATACAATAAAAAGAAGAAAGGCTAACTGGATTGGTCACATCTTGCGTAGAAACTGCCTTCTGAAACACGTGATTGAAGGAAAGTTAGAAGGAAGGATAGAAATGACAGGACGACGAGGGAGAAGACGTAAGCAGCTACTGGATGACCTTAAGGAAAAGAAAAGATACTGAAATTGAAAGAGGAAGCACTAGATCGCACCCTGTGGAGAACTCGCTTTGGAAGAGGCTACGGACCTGTCGTAAGACAGACTACAGAATGAATGATGAATGACTAGGTCGGGCCTGCAGTTTAGCATGGCAGTAGAACAGTAACGTGAAAAAATGTCACTCGCTCTTTGCTTACGTTTTGTCGTCTGTATTGTGTTAAAGGGAAATGAAATATTTAATTTTTAGAGTGATACGAGTAATTATTTAAAATTAAAATTATGATGCATAATTTTTCCGAGTATTGTGAAAGAGTATGCATATAAAGAGATTAAAACCAAAATGATATGCTGCTTTAACCAGATTTATATATTTATTTCTGGCTTAAGTTTACTTTTCTTTTGTCTACTTTCTTCGAGCAAAAGTGTTCTTGCAGAAGAAACAATACACCACTCTGTGCCTTGTATATCACTGGCGGAGTCGACTGAATTTCCGTTCAACCGGACTACGATATAATGTACCGAGAAAAGCAAAAGGAAGGAATACGTTCAAAGAAATATCACATAAGAAGTCTAAATATACCTGACTCACGACACGTCCATTTGTTGTCCGACTGTACACGAGCAACTTACAGTCCGACACAAAACACGTCTTAATTGATTTTTTATATCATTTTACCCCGCTGCCTGCCGACACCGACAGTTCACGTTCCAGTGATTGGAAACATTCCTGTATGTCCAAATCTAATCTGTCTCTGTCTTTATCGAGTATTGTTATGCTGTTTACAAACCCAGATCAAGCATGAAATAATACATCTGGGTATAATGACCGGTAGCTAAAGGCATATCCGAAATGTCTGTGTAAATGTTTGGTTCTAACAACGAACCGGTTCAGTCTTTGTTTTATGTGGGGCAGATGTTTATAATTTATTTTGTTCTTTGTTCGAGTGTGACGCTGAACCTCGTATGCCTACCTGCATAATGTAAACTTCGTAGTTATAAGTTTTTCCTGTGAACAGCTATGAGGCAATTGGTAGTCTATGTAATGCAGGAAATCCTTTCACATCAAGTAATTTGAGACAGGATGTTAAAGAAAATATGCGCCAATGGTGGAATGGTTTTGTATCACTTAGTAACCAGTACAGGATTAAATTGTTATGTATAATGAGGCTTCTAAATTCTATTCCATAAACATTGTTTAGAACGATCGCGTTCTACAGGTACATTTAATGTTAAATTATGTCTCAGCTGTGGTAAGCAAGTGGTTTGTTTGTTCATATATTCCCTGTTAGGCGGCTGCGTGTAGTCGTTTACAAGTTGACATAGCAAGGTGCTGCAGAACTGCCTCAAGTTCCAGTAATAGTTTAATCTAATTAGCATGTAAATGGTATGGCTGATCGCCTTTGTTCATACTTTGTAATAGCTATAAGCCTGTTTATTACTGACATCGTCCTAACGAGGAGGACATGTCAGGACTTACACATAATTTTAATTGTACAAAATGGGAAGCAGTACCAATACAATTCGTTTCTGGGCGAGTGAAATAAATAATGTAATAACGATTTCTGGAGATAATTCATGGCTATTACTGCCTTAATTGTACTTATAAAACAATCCCATTACAGGCCTGGACAGGCCCTTAGGGTTCCAGGAGGTTGAGGCTCCCAGATTTCTAGACAAGTGGCTTATGAAGCTGGTAAGGTTGTCAGCCCTACGCACCGGCCGTCTTTACCTTCCAGGAAATATTCCTGGTACTCATTTCTGTTAGAGGCTGAGTCGACCCCAGGACCACAGTGCGGCCGAAAAGATTATGTCAATGAAAAATTCCAATGATACCATCGGGAATCGAACCCGCGACCTTCCGGCTTGTAGCGTAGTGCGTCAACCAACTGCGCCACCGCCTACCCCCATTGCACTTATACATGAACATTTAAATCAGCAATGCTGTAATCTGAAGACATGTAGTCCCCATATACTGTATGAAGCAAAGTGAATAGTTGAAATATGGCATAAAAATATTGAAGCCGTTGCCATGCGTCATACAGTGACAGATAAATTAGCCGGTTGTTAGACTGAACAAAAGGCTTTGTCTTATAGAAGAAAAGAACCTCCGTAAAATTTAGCATTCTTGGCACGTTATCATTGTTGGTGAGAGTGGCATGTATTATTCAACTGTTATTAGAACTTGGTCGTCAGCTTTATGACATCGCAGTAACCACCTAACAGACCACGCGGTGTCATAACCCACAAGACCATAAACCATAACAACCTGAAATATGATTCAACTTTCATGTCCTTATGTTACTAAATTAACAACATATCTCACATTTTAAGTGTCAGAAGCTTGTATGATATAGAGAAATGTACATTTTACCGTTTAATGGTCGACACACCAACCAGGTAACTTGAACATGTGATGTGATATTTTTCGTATTTCGTATGTGTTTATCTGGCGCAGTGTCAATTTTTAGACGCGTTTTAAAAATTGTGAAAAGCGGCTATTAACTTCGTCATGTCTGTCTGTCCGCATGGAAAAACTCGGCTCCCAGTGGACGGATTTTCATCAGATGTGATATTTGAGAATTTATCGAAAATCTGTCAAGAAAGTTCAATTTTGATTAAAATCTGACAAGAATAACGGGTACTTTACATGAAGACCTGCGTGAATTTATGATAATAACTCGCTCAGTTATTCTTAGAGTGAGAAATGCTTCAGAAAAATTTGTAGAGAATATAAAAACACATTTTATGTTTAATAACATTTTTCCGGAAAACTTTCCGTGTATAAGATAACGCAGAAAAGTATGGTAAAGCTAGACAGGACACAGATGACAATAAGATACGGAGCAGAACACATAGCTAAGGCAAGAATATAGACACACACGCAGTCATACTACTTAATACTTATTGTTAACGGCAGTACGAAATACTTTGTAGCCCGACAGCAGTGCAAAGAGAACCAACCCATCGTTGCCTTTCCATGGCAACAGTGAACACTTTTATACTTTTAACAGCTACATCTGTGGCAACAACAATAACAAGGGAACATAATGTTGCCTTTCCATAGCAACAATGGTTACGCGAACGCCCTACAATGTAACGTTGTGCGTACATTTTTTATCTTGTTCACACTGAAAAAGCATGTTTATGAGCTGCTTCAGAATTAAATAGAGATAAGGTACTACAAATAATGATATACAGTAGTGTTCGAATGTTTAAGCCTCACGCACGCAGTACGGGTCCATGCAGGGCCCTAGGCACTGTAATGTTGGTAGGCTCACGAAGCCTTCAACCTCCTTCCATCTTCCGACCGCGCTGTGTGTAGGGATATTCTCCATATTGGCGAGCCACCTTTGTGTAAGCCTATATTTCAATATTTTGCAAGCACAATTTGAATCTTTTCTGTGTACGTTTTGTCGTGTTGTAGCCTATGAGTGTAGGATCGTTCCAAGTCATTATGCTGTTTTGTGTTTTCTGCTTGGTGAATGGGTATATGGCGTGTGATGCTTTGCTTTTTGTTGTAATAAATTCTCTAACTTCGAATACAAAATTCTGATTGTCCACTTTTTGATCCCGACTGTCTAACAAATTAACTTTATGGAAGACAGAACCTGTCAAGAAGCTAACAGTTGTCCAACTAATCAAATTCATCATCTTGTATGGAACCGTAAATTTCACTGCCCCGTTCACCAGAACCCGCCTCTCGTTCCAGATAACACCAGGCCACACCGCACAAACTTCAAAGGATATTGTAGTTCTTCATGTTACATATTTATGTGATTGTTATTAAGCGATTTAGTGTTTGTCAGCTATAATTATATTTCCATTCTATATTCATATAACATAGCTATATTTCCATGCGGATTCTTTTAGAAACAATTTTTAACTTTCTTTAAAATGTCCCTTCAGTAGTTCTTGCGGATTGTATTGTACAAAATTTACGCCATAAATAAAGGCCCTATCACATTCAGCACGTCATTTGGCTATAAATCATTCAGTCCTATTATCATGACTCATGAAAAAGGACAAAGGACATTGTGTCACTGTGCTCTGTTTCACAATCTCTTGCCAAAGTTGCATGCACTGCAAGGTACATATCAGGTGCTCCAATATGTCATTTATTTAATGAGCCTTGATAAGGGATGTTACACGTCATTATGGGCGTTTCAGTTATGAGTCACTTTACAATGGCTTCTGGCATGCAACAGATGGAGATAATTTCTGTAATGACACGAAGAGGAACACTTGTCCAATTCCAAGCTAATCAAGATTGTTACCGGAAACGCAAATTTAGAACAGTACAACTTTAGTTGTAAGACGGCTGCGTGACACAAAGTGACTGAATTGAAGTTACAAAAGAAATTTTTCTGGAATTACGTCACTTCATTGCGAGAACTGAAGAATACAAATAATACGATGTCATTTAATAGTTATGTACCAAACGCGATTAACGTCAGAGTCAAGTCATTATAGCATGGAGCCCACCTTACCCTCCATGGTATAGTACGAAGAGGCGTAATACGTATCACACAACCAATTGCTCTTTTCGTTACCTTCCATTACCTTCTTAAAGACGGACGTTTCATTTCACCGATGTCTCAAACACAGCGATGTAGCTAATAATCCTTCAGTGATAAATAAATACTCCATTTAAATGTCGATCACTTAACACCTTCAACGCGAAACGTGCACGTAAAATGTTACATTTTATCATTCGTTTATTTCGTGTTCTATGTTATATTTGCGCTTTTAATTATTATAATGTTTATACTTTATTCATTTCACCATTTCTGGCGCTGCTGCAGCGTTTGAAGATTAAAGTGCCCTTTCCTAAATTGTTTTCTGTTGACGATGCGTTCGCAACTCCTGACCAACCTCTCAGGTCCAGTCGTTTACACGCAATGTCCCTTTTATCAAATCCTGATCACGGCAGCAGCTCTGGCGGGATGTCCCGGCAGATGCAGGCGTTCTAAACGATACAGCTGCCGTGCTGAGGACGTCATAAAAGGGACACTGTGGACATGGAGATATGTTTGTCCTCAACAGTGGGGCAGTTTTTCAGTTTTATAATTATAAAATTGTTATTTTATATCCACGAAAAGTAAACAGGCACTCAACTTGAGGCTGAGTGACGTAGGAAGCTGAATGGCGTGCTAGTAAAGTGAAACATTTCATTTGCTCTTGTTTCACCATAATACAAATTGCCACACTCGGCAAACTACTGCGTAAAACAGCAGCGTCTATCAAGTCAGAATGAAGAAAAGACACGCAGACGATTCATGAAATGGAAATGAAAGGGCAATTTCTCAAAATAAATGAAAGCCCATTTTCCAGCACGGAGAATCCAAGAAATCTTAATATTTCAGAAACAATTTTCATACATTTTTTATGAACAAGACTCATCTACGGGTCTCAAAATTGCCTCCTTCTCCGCGTCTTGCAGTTTCACTCAGTTGAGTTGAAAAGTAGACCAATCATCAGGCAATGGAATATTCAGGAAGTACTACCAAATGGCATAAAAAGCGATACATTTCAGTATTGATTGGTACTGTATCACGAAGAACCATTTCTTGTTCACTGCGTCGACAGCTCACGTAGATTAACAGCAAAGATTCTGTCCTTCCTCGGACAGCACGTACATTCAGGTTCTTCTTACTGCTTGACACATGCAACTGATTTTGTGATCAGCAAAACGATCATAAGGAACTGTGAAATTTTCAATATAGGCCGCCCACGTCTTACAGTGCATGCAATATTTATTATGCAGCATAATGTTTTTACAATGACTGCTAATTGTTCTTGGTTTAAAAATAATATTTAAGAAAAAAGATGTGAGAATTACTTTCGCAAAAATTCCAAATACGACACCCTTTATACATTGTGTAGACTATTTCGACAAGTTTATTTTATGTATTCTCTTGGTTTATGTTTGCTGTTTACTTGACTTTGAACTTTGTTGGAATTCTCCAGTCTTGAACCCCTGTCTTTTCCGAGAGCAGAATCTTCAGCTGCTCGTGGGATGGGCATTTTTGCTGCAGCTGTGTGGATTTGTGTCGCTTTACTTGCCTTGAACCCGCCTGTAACTTGGGTGTATTGTGGTTTAGAAACTCGTGACTTATGCCGGTGTATTTGCATTGCACAATCTGAGAAGATATGCAGAGAATTTTATAGAGTTTGCTGTGTAGGAATATACGAGGCTGTTTCATGTCGCTTTCGGATGTGCTGGCATTTAAAAAAAGGACAAAATAGACCCCAGGGGGCAGTGATTAAACACGTACATTCTGTTTACGTAAATATCCAGTTACTGGCTGAATATAGCGGAACTTGATTTAGTTAAAGTCAATGTTAGCGGAAATTAGAGTGATATGCCGACATAGACGTATGTGTGGCGTGATAGGAAGTTTGGGGGGGGGGGGTTGATTTTGCTCATCCTGTCTCTATGTGTTGCTGAAGCGAGGGTAAAGTCTAGACTAATGACCGTTGCCAACCTAGTCCAAAACTCCCCCCCCCCCCCCCCCCCCCCGCAAAAAATATAATAAGCAATATTTTTTACGATGACGGTTTTTAATATTCATACGTTTTCCCTTTGTTAAAAAAGAGCTGACGAATGAGGAATTATAGCTATAAAATAAAATTAGAAGTCATATATACTGAAATTGCAGATTACCTTTCCCATTCAATTAGCCCATATACATGCTGTGGAGTGAATTATGGGCTCAATAAAATACCTCATAAAAACTTGCAGGTTATACCACACGTATAGCACACGTCATCCTCTCCACCAGAAGTCCAGATCGAAACACTGAACACACGGAGCAGGTTCTTGTAGCTGTAATGCTGTAGGCTTGTGTTCGGCAGGTGATTGGTTCGAGTCTCGCCCGGGACATCGGCTGTCCTGAGTCTGTTTTGCTGTTTTTTTGTAGTCCTCTCGGGCAAGTGCCGAGATATACTTCGATAAAGATACCACCGCTTCTTTCCGAATCCTTTCCAGTTCATCATTTACTGTTCATCCTGTCGTTGGACTATATGTATTCTAAGACGAGGAGGGCTTCCTAAAATAAGGCACTGTAAGAGAACAAACACTGAAAAACACGTTGGTGTAGTAGCGCAGACATGGCCTCCACAGATCCCGCGGCGCGGGGGACTCCGTCGGTTATGGGGCCCCCAAATTTGCAGAATATATTTGTGTGGGGGGGGGGGGCTGGATTCCATATTCCGTTCTGCTGACATAAGGCAGTATTCTAATAAATCTGGTAGTAACTTCGCTAATAAATTTAGTGGGTTCTCCCGATTATCGAGTCGCGGGGGGGCGGACTGTTTATCCGCGCCACTATGTAGCATCAGTTATTAGCAGCATACCAAAATATCTTATATAAATACTTTTTACCTTTTCTATAAGAAATAAGGGGAAAATCATACATTAGGGCTTGCGTGTTGTTTATCAAGTGTGTACCATGATTAGAAATGTCTGGGCTCTATATTTAATGTTACTGGTAGGCCTACTTTCAATTAATAAATGAACAGTTATCCGTATTAGTGATGCCTGTGATTAATCATGAGACAGACAGACTGACGAAGACACACACACACACGCGGATTGCAAATAATTTGCAAAAACCTTATATAATGACGTTATCTATATACGAGTCTATTTTATAAGAAAGTTGTTTAAGTTCATATCCATAATGAGAGAGAAAAGTACGGGAAAACGTATTAAGTTTAGAGTAACAAAGTTAAAACATTTGTCAGCACATTTATGAAAAATTAGGTCTATTATAAGTTAAAAAAGGTTTATCTGTTTACAGTCGGCATGGCGTAACATACCAGAATACCTGCAACTTTGATCTGTAACAAGTAAACAAGTGATCCAGGAACACTCCACTTTTATGGGTAATTATATTGTCCACAAAAGGCCGCCACTGGTTGATATCCTGAGACAGAAGAATCTAGTTCACACCCTAACATCTCACTTCTTTGGGATTTATTTCAATGGTGTCTTCCCTACAATTTTTCTTTGCCCCAATTGGCCTTAGTGTAGCCGTATGAACACTTTGAGGCATTCTGCCAAGAATACTGTACTTTTTATCTAACAAGTTGCCCTCAGTCTTGATTTTAACCGACAATATACTTTATTATATATGTTGTATATTACTTTTTTAATTACTTCATAGCCTCAAGATTGCTTACAGTTAGCCGAAACATGTAACTATATCAACTGTCTTAATAAATTCAGTAGTTGTTCTCTACTGAAAACTGTTTTTTAATAGACAGTTGAAAACTATGAAGCAACTACTGGAACATGGAGGTATAACTGCAAGTTTCTCGACAGAAATTAATACCGGTTTCTCGTGAAAACAAATGAGACAAATTACTGATAAGCCAAGCTGATCTTCTGTGCATGCTTAATGTCTGATATCCGTTAATTATTTGAAAATAAGATAAATAAATAAATCTGAGAAATCTATTTTTGGAATAAATTTACGTTCGATATTAACAACAATGTTAGTGCTTGAGAGAAAGTGTGAACACAGTACGTCCTCTTTTAACTGTTGGTGCTACATTCCTGAAAGTTGCGACCTAAAGCGAAACAACGGAGCATTGTCCAATGACAATCGTCTGCCTGTTGAAGTTCCCGCCAGCTGCCAGCGGAAACAGCGTTGATGTCGGGCAAGGTTCTTCGAATCTGTGGCCACTAAAATTTGTCAGCCTTAAAGCACAACTGCATTGTTCGCGGCATGGTTAACAGTCAGTGCCTGTATAGTAGGCCTATATAAGATCAGAACTACCTTCACCTAGTATTGAGGTCAAGTGCTGCTTCGGATTTTGGAGGCGTGGATTTCAGGTCTCGCGTGGAGGCTGCCTATCCTGACTGAGAATGTTCATGGTTGTCTTTTCTTACTCCAGAAAAGGCCGTAATATATAATATAATATAATAATAATAATAATAATAATAACCATGGCTCGACAGCTTATTGGGCTTGGGCCTCCTCTTTCCGAGGTTACGAGGTCTTTGTGCATTTGCGGCAGTGAAGGACCGGCCCACTGCCGCAGGAAAGGCCGTAATACTAATTTAAATTAGGCCACAACCGCTTCCTTCGATGACTTTTCCAGGTCTTATTAGGATCTTCTTACCTTTCAATTATACATATCCTACTTTTGGTTACCTACTTACAGCAGCGTTAAATAAATATTACTTCATACAACAAATTACCACTGAATATTTCGTATTATAGTGTAAATTAACCTCTGATTTCGTCAGATTTAATTTCAGTCATGATAATCTACTTTAGACAAGCATCAAGCCTAACGCCCTGAAAAAAATGAGGCACAACCCAGTTTTTTCTTTGTTGCCAGTTGTATTAAATTTTCTGTTACCTTGGTGCGTGTGAGATTAATTTGAAATCACGGTGTTGGGTGTAAGAAGTCTGAAGAAGTTTCAGCGTTAATTTCGTCAGGTTCATCCGAAGCCTGGCTGCTGCTGGCAGCTTGCTGGGTCCTCAAATTACTGACGAATAATGGATCTCTCCAGCTTCATGCAGACTACAAATAGCAAGCCATGTTTCTTCTGGCACCCATTCTTCTTCGTCTAGTTCTTTTCCCCTTTACTTCCTTAACTTCTCGGTAAGAGAAATTGGCGAGGAAATGTGCATTAGTAAGAATGGTCATCAAGTTGACAAAGCCACTTCAATCCATTCATTCGTTCCCTTACTTTCCCCGTCCGATAAAATAATCCTTCTCTCTAGTTTTCTATTCTCTCTTTCGCTCTCTTCATGTAAGCCTGTGCCATCCACTGCTTCTGTGACATATTACATGGTTGGAATGTTGCCCAAGCAATAACACTATCGTATTTAAGTAAAACCTTGATTTGTTCGCCTTCCATGTTGGTTTCGTTTCACAAGGCAAGACGTTTCGTACATAAATTACATTTGTTCTAGACCTAAGGGACACAGTACGGGTTGCATAGCTCACAAAAAGGGAGAACAACAAACGTGAGATAGTTTCATTGCTGCAGTGCACAAGATGTAACCGAAGTGAAGGAAACATGTAGACATCAGCTGCCGTATTCAATGAGAATGTGACTTCCTATCCAAGCGGCTGTGTCCGACTTTCTTATACTAAATTTCTCAACCAGAGAGGCTAGAGAAACACTAAAGTCTGGAAGTCTGAGATTACTTATCTCGAGTCTGTATTTAGGCGATATGTTTTCAAATTGTAGCATAATCTTTACACGTGAAAGTTTGAAATAAATATGGTTATAATATCAATTCACAGCCTTCAGTTTCCCATCGATATTCTTTTCCAGTATAAAGATTTCACCGATCACAACTAACAAATTAAGCAGTTACCATCCACACATAATACATAGGTTATCACGCTGCGATAATACGCTAAATGTTCGTATTATTTATTATTCATGGCCTCTTTGTTGCGAGTTACAAATTTATCATTCCAGTGGAAGATTTCAGTCTTCTGGCTGTCTCTGTTATACAGTTTTTAAAATACCCTTGATGCTTGTATTTTCTGCATTTAATGAAGCACATGAACAAATTGTGTTTATAAGGAATGTTTTAGTATTCTGGGGAGTGGCGCCATATTGATTGGTAAATAATTTCAGAGGAGATTGCTGCCTCAATTTTCAGGGAATATGCAGTTCGAAGACGGAGGCAGCTTGCTCCTTGGAAATGTCGGTAAACATTTAACAGTCTGCACGGAGTCATGTCAAAAGACATGAACCTTCATCACCAAAGTTGTGAGAATCTGAAATCCTAAAAAGAATTTATAGTAACCTAAAATATTATGAGGGATTGAAGTGTAATGTGTTTTCTTGCATGTATTAATTCTTAATATTAATTACTTACTGAGATTTTTGAACATAGTCGCACTTGGTTACCAAAATGCTTTGTTTGTGGATACTTCAATGGAGAGTGATAATGACCTGACGTGTGACACTCTGCAAAATTAAGTATATGACTTATCAAATTAAACACCGAAAATGTTCTATATTTTGAGAAAAATTAACGAGAATTACTCTTTAAGTATCTAGAAACGGAGAAAGTCATTATGTAATAGAAAATTTCACAGTTCGTTGAAGCCGTCACTGATGCAGTCATTTCTTATCAACACTGGAAGTACTATACGTAATTAGATGAATAGGTTGATGACGTGTTTCCATTGATTTATCATTATAAAATAGCATTTCATATTTACTTACGGACGAAAAATAGCATTTTCTGATTTATAAGAACAAATAAGAACGTTTTGTAGTTGACGAAAGCTACAGACTTTTTAACTGGTACCATTGACAAACACGTAGGCCTAAAATTAAAAGTGTTAACAATAAATTTTTGTATGAGTTGTGAGTTTCTGATGGCAGTGACTGTTAATACTGTAGCTTGGAGCAACGTGCTTCCTCCATCTTCAGGGCAGGTGATACACTTTCTGTCGCACAGCAGGTACAAATAATGGGATTGCGCACTTGCGGATTTTCAACCTTCGGATTTCGTAACAACAGGGAATTTATTGAACACTTAAAAAAACATCAGCTACTCGAGAAAGAGTGTGTACTGTAATGATTAGTATATCTCTTCTAACTCGTGTTTAACAACTATTTGTATACAGTGTGCTTATAAAATGACATTTGTGTGCTATGAAATTCGACGTGTCATGTGTTTAATCCACTCGTATGGTCACACGTGTCTCATAGTTCCAAACAGAATTTCAGTAGGGCTAAATAATTATTTCTGTAATATCAAATATATTCTAAATTGCTTGCCGTAAATTATTCGACCTTGAATAAATAATTAAAAGTAGATCAATTAAACAACACGTTTTACTTACACATTTCTTCCATCTTCTAATTTATCCGTTTGTACTGCAAAATGTTAGTGTAATACATAAATCGATACATCGCCTCTTTCTTCACTACATCTTCAGTTTCCCCCTCCTTCACGCCCTCTGCGTCATTTGATCTCGCTGACAGCTTTCAACTAGGAACATTGACGTCATTCTAATAAACGCCAACACAAACGTCTTTGTGTTTATTAATAATTAATATACACATTTCATATGCCTTTGGTTCCCTAACCCACTCCTTTCCATTAGGTTTTAACTTCTCGCATCGCGGTTTTATCCT
This sequence comes from Reticulitermes speratus, assembly GCA_021186555.1. NCBI lineage: Eukaryota > Metazoa > Arthropoda > Insecta > Blattodea > Rhinotermitidae > Reticulitermes > Reticulitermes speratus. Next base: position 24,297,779 of record JAJKFL010000013.1, on the reverse strand, counting down.
CCGCGAGATTTTTCAATAACGTGACCCCCGTTAATGGCGAGGGTTTTTCTATTTAAGAACATTTAATTTTTTTTTCTTCTGTCATACACAGACAGCTGGAAGCCGGCATGGTGTAGGGTCCTCCTTTCGCAGTATATGGATACTCCTTGTTGATAAAATTGAAGATTAATGACTGTCGTCTCAAAACCCTGTCTTTTCAGTTCACATAACTCACTACGATCATTCTTAATATTGTCCTCCCATCTTCGCCAATGAAGAGTAAATAACTGTCTATTTCTGAACTACCCTTGTCTTAATTTTTTTCCCCTGTGCGTAATACATGCCCCACTTATCTCAACCCTCGTAATGTAATGACCTTAACAATAACATATACAAAATAGGAACCATGAAACTTCTCCACGAGTGACTTTTAAATTTTCCCTATTCATCCTTTTACGGTCCAAATATTCTCAGTGCTTTGTGCTAGAGCAGTGGTAGTCAAAGTGCGCTCCCCTGAAGCCTGGGGTTTTGCGGGGGACTTTTAAAGATTTCACAATCACATTTCCTCCTAGATTAAGTCAGTAAATATAATTTTGATAATTTTATTGCAATTTTTATTTTCCCTCGCTTCTTTGTGCATAGTTAACGTTGACCTCATTTTCAGTTCAAATCACCAAAAATGAACGGGCCTTGTTCATAAATGGACTTAAATAATTTATTTGTTTAAATAAATGTTTAGGATTCAAAAATGTTATTTCATTTTGCATCCCAATACAGGGGTTCCACTGAAATTCAGATTTAGTCACTAAGAATTTAATGACCACTGCCCCAGAAGATCTGTAGTTTGCTGTGTTCCTTAAAAGTGAGTGGCCTAGTTCCCGTCAAAAGGCAAGAAAATTATACGTCCTCAAATTCAAATTTTATTCTTTTGATAAATGGAAGATAAGAGCTCTTATAATGAAGTTTAAATTAGACAATACGGTCTTTTATTAACGCACAGGTTGATCAGTCCAGTTTTATGGCTTACGGACGGATATCTCTTCAATTTCTTGCATTTAGACGAGACGGCTGAAGTATTACATTAGGCCTTATTATAAGTCGTGGACGACTGTCACAGTAACGATTACTGTAATCATGTGCCATTACACTCAACTATCCTAAAAGATGAGCGAGTGCTACCTTGTCAAGCAAGGCTAAGTTAACGGCGTAGAGACTGAGATGGGTGTTGTTAAGTCTCAGGTGATGTTAGCATGACGTGCATCAGATTTTGCCAGTAATGAGCTTAGGTTAGGCTTACTGATGGTTAGGTTGGCAGATTGGTGGGTAGGTAGGTAGGTAGGTGGTTAGGTAGGTGAGTATGTACATATTTCGTATTCTGTAATAAAGTACTGCATAGTTCATTGATTGTCGATGGAAACAGGGTTTTATGTCGAATTTTGATTTATGGTGAAATATTGGCAGGCAATATGAATAAAATAATGAATTTTATTTGCCCTGTTTTAGTTGGATTTTAAGGGGGCTGTCGAATATGCTGCTAAGAAAATAAATGAGTACCCACAAGGGCAATGGATAAGAGAAAATGTTGATAGAATATTATGAAAGCATACCGTTAGATATATGGTGATGTTTAAGCTCATGAATTCGAACGTGAAAGGTGTGTCGCCTGTACTGGGATACTTTCGCCATTTCCCTTATAACTTTTAACTCTACAATAAGAATCGAAATTTGAATGCCATAAGCGGGTCATTTATCGAGATTGATATCAAATACAGATATAGAGTTAGCCAAACAACTTCATGGAACGGAGTACTGCTTGAGAGTCGCTCAGTTCTCCAAGGAATTCACCGCCTCGTATGAACCCGAAAGTTCATTACGCTGTTCAAGAACTTGCGACTGATCCCTGTTATGATACAAACTAATCTATACTCAAAGATAAACACAGGAGCCTACTTGCGATATGAGGCCCATTTGGGAAATCCTTGGATTAGTTCTCGCAATCTACCATTCTTACAACACATTATTTTTCAGCCACATGCCAAGGCACAGTGGTTGACGCCCAGCCCGTTTCTGTCTTATATCAATATAACCGCTTCGTACAGAGATGCTCGGTTCTGAATTTTTCAGGGAGCTCGTGTCTCGATTTCTTGCACATTAACTTTATTTTTGTAACTTTACTGACTTTAAAGGAAATTATAAAATTTCATTTACAATATATGTTCTTAATACCTTCAGTAGCTTTATAGATAGTAATCGTATGTTACTAGTCCGTAATTAAAGCGATAAATGAAAGCCACAATATACTCAAAAAATCACAGTTAAATGTTTCTGTGGATGGCGCTTTACAGTACGCTAAACAAGACCGTTATTATTCTGGCCAGTGCCGATTGACTTCAGTGTTTTCGAATAGAGACTTTCGGAAACTGGAACTGTTTCTGTCATCAGGTCCCAGAACGTAAGTCAATTGTTCCAGACTGATGATTTCTTGTGGGTCCACCTAAATAATAATCTTTCCTGCCTTAAACATGCTGACGAAAACTGATCCCGTTTCTGGAATTTTTTTTTTTTTTTTTTTTGAAAAACAACACCGTGTCCAAGATGACAGCCGTTTTTAAAACGCGCTTTTTAGACAGTCTTCGAAATTGAGTCTTCTGAGTCATGAGTAGATAGAATTACAGGCAGTAGTGTCGTGAAAATATTAGTCATGACCTGCGTGCTCATTGGCACCATTGACAATAGGTATTCAGTTTCTTTGCAAAGAACATAGAAAGCTAAGTCCACCAAAGAGTATCTGTAGGCCGCAAGTTGAACAGCTCTGGTGTGGATAAAGTTGAACCGCCTCCAAGATGCCACGCTTCAGTTGTGACCGGTAGCTTCACTTGGTTATGGGCCCTCAGTTTGTCACTGTCCCATTTGCCACTCCACTTTATTTTCGGAGCCATCAAGGAGAAAAGAAAAGAGAAAATAAGAAAAGGAAAGGAGAGAGAGGGCAAAAGAATATATAGGAACTGGAGTCAAAGCACTAAATTTTAACCCGGTGCATGTTTAATTTCCCACCTGGAGCATTAATCTCGTCAGACGTGTGCACGGCACAAGAAGAGCTTAAGGGACCCATCTTTCTCTTTTCCCAAGCTCCCTGGCCCATAGTCTGACTGTCTTCCGCAAGAATTACCTCATCTTCCCTTAGTATTTATCAGAGCAGATTTCCCCCTCCTTCACTTACAGCTACAGCGAATTAAATTGGTCACGGACAGAACATTGCATGAATATTTTCCTTAATATACTTCTTTATGGGATAACCAAAGCCTCCATTTATATACATACCTACATAAAAAGCTGCAGAGTTTAAGTTTAAATTTGTGGTTCGCCTACAGTTTTATATCCATGTTCCTCGCTTTATGACTCCTCTGTTGTAAAGAACCATACTCCTCTCACAGGGGAGAATGTGCGGCTTTTGTAATCGGTTTTCCTTCAGGAGCGTGATGGCCCTACTGCTGCCAATCAGAGTACCGCTCTAGTGGTCAGTGTCCTAATGTGGTAACGCTTGGTAAGCCGGAAGAGGTTTTAGTGACGTCGCATGTAGGGATTTTCAAATATCGTGACAAATGATCTCTCTTTCTGGTCGGCCCTCTGATTCTTCTCCGCCGATATTGTTCTCTTTTTAATAAGTTGATCATATTATTGTCCGTCCGTCTATAATTACTTCAGTAACGACACCCAGTGAATGGATGAGCGTGATATACGATTACGTAGATATATTTTTGTTATCTTATTATTACCTCGAAAAATTATATTCGACACTTTAGCGTAGACTCAATAATTTTAGGGATGTTTTCTTAAAAAGTCCGCTTCACCTAAATACTTTCAGACAAAACCTGAATATATGAATTAATAAAAAGACCGTTCAGTCACAAATATATGTGGACAATGTTTATTGTCTAATGTGCAGCATGTTTTGGTTTTAATTACATACAACACATACACACATGCATGAATTGTATGTTAGTGTTCTTTTCTGATACTTTTTATCTCTGCATGATGAAGACTTACATTTAAAGCCGAAACATTTTGCACATTATACAATAAAACATTGTTCAAAATACCATTTATCTATTTTACGTATCACAACGTATGTGTAACCCCGCCCCACCCCCAAAAAAACTTGAATATCTCAACAATATCAATATTACGAGTATTTTGTTGAAAAAAATTGAGGTAGAATAATAAACTGGTAAATATTTTAAAATTCGCCTGGTAGAAATTGTAAGAAACATGTCTGATACAATTGTAATAAGTCACTAGTTGAAGAATTTGTGATTGTTTAATGAGTGGAACTTAAGGCGATGCAGCGACCGTATCTTAAACCTTCAGAAGGGAAATATAACCTGAATTATGCATGAAAATATAGATTTTGCCTCATGTTAAACACAAAACATATCAGTTACGAAGTTATTTCGGCTAATGGACATTCAGCAAAATTATCGTTTTTTTAATTTTGTGAAACAGTGGAAACTCTCTGGCCTGAATACCCAGTTGTTTAACTGCATACCAGTGCGCTACGAATACACCTGCACGCTAAATAGTTATATGAATCTACAAAATGGACATTAAAGTTGTTCTCTTTTATAATTAGTAAACTTACTACTGAATGGTAGCTGTCAGTAGCAGAAACCATTACAAATTTATGTAGGGTATTTAAAATAGGCTAAGAATCACACGTTACAAAACATAAAGCATGTGATTAAGTCACTACAGAATTAACAGTATAAATATGTCGAGTATAAATATTGCTGCGTAAATTAATTAGTGTGTAAAGTTTATTCTAGAACAGGCCATGAATGCCCAGAGGGAGAGTAGAGGTATAGTTTTACTCTTTCTTTAACCTTGGCGCTAGATGGGAGTGGGTGGTCAACGCCAAGCCCCGCCACTTTAAGCCCGAGAAAGAGACCCGTTTCCCATTTTAAAGGAGGTTTTAGTTAATGTATACCTCCCCTTAAAGGTACATTTACATATATTCTATGTACTGAATACTTCACAAGTAAAATACACTTTGGAATGATTTTAATCTGATGAAATATTTCACTGCTTTAAACCTACAACAGAATACGTTTTGTTTATATTCACAACGTTGCTAGATAGGATCAAGTGGTGGACTCCCATTATGGACCCTAACATCATGGAATTGTTGATCACCTAGATATCCTGTATATAAGCGAATCGCGTCCTGTAACGGCTATGGACCGCCGGTTAAACAAGTTGGACGAAATAAAATTCAAAATAGTGTGCTTATGGATCAACAGATATGCGAAGTATTTTGCCTGTACATTAGTGCCATAGTTATGAATGGCGTGTTTTAAAATCTTATAATTAGTTTCTTGTAACTACTTTGAGATGACATAAAGCCCTATGCCATATTTACAATAAAAATATGATTTTATAGCACCAATTCAGTCTTTGTTTCCTTAAATAATTTTTACAACCTGGTGTTAGCAGTTGCAGCACCACATGTATTATACACTAATAAACTAAAACTAAATAATTTTTACATGGCAAAGACCAGTAACTCTACAAAGACAACCAAAATCTTAATCGGCCTTCTGATCGAGCTTACAACCGTCAGAGCACCTTTATGATCCATCTAGACTGATCCGCTCAATTGATACGCCACAGAATTTGTAGCTTGGTGAGGAGATATTTTAGTCAGTTCTTTGTTTACGTAACTACATACATAATAGATGACGCTTTGCATACAATGTGCCCTGGCAGAAGCATTCCAGTACATCTAACTGCACGTCTGTTCCCATAATTGTGTAATCGTGTGTGATATTTGTAGAGTGTTACTATCTTTCATGCACTTTTCACAAGGCTATGTGTCCGTGTCAGTGCCAAGTGTTTCCATTGCAGTAAACTACATGATCCTTATGTTCCACTTAGCACTTAATTGATGGGTATCGTCTACAATTTAGGTGTGTTCTTATTTATAAGGCAACAGGGTAGTAATAGACTTTTATCCACTTCTTGCAGCGAAGTTCTGTACCCATTGTGTAGTAGATCTCCATTAATAGATTTATGTAATATCTTCGAGTGCTCCCGCGTAAATAAAATAAAAATAAAATTTCGTTACTTTAATTTTTTGTCCCAAAATGGAAAACACGTACCTACTCCCAATAAGAAGAGTAGGCCTAACATACGTTTAAAGTTATTGTGGTGTTCAATCTAAAATATTTAGGGAAGCAGTACTATTTTTACATATATTTGTTACGTATAAACAGTAACCTTCAAACGTTAAAATGATGATACCATGAAAAATTCAAATGTCTATGTCGTAAGAGTTTACTAATAAGGCACTTTCTTCTTTTAACTGAACAAAATGTTTTATTAATAACATTATTTTGTACGTAAATAACTGCAATGAAATATTTAATTGCGTGTTTCTTATTTTATAAATAGTAATTATCATACAAGTACAGCAACTTAATTGTATTGAGTTATTATGAATAATAAATTCGGAATTATATAGAGAAATATTTTTTTTGCAAGGACTGAGGAAGAATTAAGTAACAGTCACGTAGTACACTGACCAAAAAGTAGGGGGTCATTTTCAGATCTTAGATTAAGTCCTTAACTATTTCCTTGCAGGCCATTGATAATATGATTGCGAGTAGGGATTTATCACAAAAAGTTGCCACATAAATAAAAACAGATCAGTACAACTGTCTGAAGTAACTTGCTAAACACTGAACTACCTCTTTCCGTCCGGAGAAAACTATGAACACTTATATAGCAGGTCAGATGCATTTAGCTTTGTCATAAGTAGTAATTATTTCAGAATTTGGAGCAGCATAATTCTTATGTGAGAGATACTTTAAGTATACATAGTCTGCAATAAACCTTTTAACTTACGAAAAACAACAGAACTGACTAATTATATATCTTCCAGTTTTCAAGGAACTGCGTGGGCGTTGAATGGACGGAATAATGAAAGCAGGGATGTTTTATTTCGAAAATGGGATATTTTACCTTACGCGCACTGTTCACATTTATTTAAAAAGTTATTGTTAACGTTTATTCGCTTTGCACTCGTTCTGTAATTTCTCACAAGTAATGGAAGATAGGTTTTATGAGTTCAGTTTTATCTGAATAGACTTGATATTAGAGACATATAAGCGGAGCTAGTCAATGAATCAACAGTACTGTACTGGCTGTACTGGCCAGGCTGGACGTTGTAATTTTGAATGGGGTCTTACGTTGTGTTTCCCAGCGTTTTGCAAATACACGAAGCTGACATTTGCAAGGAAATGGGCACTCTTTGCACGTTATAGTAGCTTTATACGTAAAACACATATTAGTATTCACTCATGCTGCTCCGTGTGAGTGGTGGATTTGATAAATGTTATGTACAGGTCATGGCCAGCTGGAATCTTCTTTTGTGTGTGTGGTAGATGTGACTACCAGTATTTAAACATGGATTTACTACATGATGTCTTATTACGTATGGCCGTGATTTTTTGTTTGTATTTGGTCTTAGATTGGTGTGGTGTGTCTGTGTCACGTTTTGCTGGGACTGATGAGATGGGAGTAGTCCCCTTTGTAAGGCGTGGATATATCCGAGGACAAATGTGTGTATGTCTTGGGCAGATTATATTAAAGTTTCTATAAAGAAGAAACATATATTTTTTAGTTTATTTCAGAGTCACGACGTACATGTTTAACACAAAGCCTGAACAAGTTACATACTCTTAAAGTGTTACGAACATTCACATTTGAATCATTTTCCGAGGCTGGTGATACGTAACTTAATTCCGCCATCTCCAGATGTCATGGCTTTCTTAATAACGCTAACTGAAACATTTTTCTGACATTATGAATGAATTCAATTTCATGATTTGAAACTGAAATTATAAAAAAACAAATACGTTCGCACTACGCCCGACTTTGTAAGCCTTCTCAGAATTTGTTAAATGCTATGTTCAATGAGTCGCTGTAATGAATGGCGTCTCGCTACGGAAGCATTTAGTGACTTCAGACATTTGGAGACGAAGTCAAAGTTATTTTGCAGCTGTCAATCAGTCTGTCTCTCCGACTTTTACAGTGTTATAAAAATTCAGTTAAAAGAGAACAACACTCGTTTCCTTTATCAAAACCAATCAGTTAACGTTGCTTAAATAAGTAATCGCTCTTCTGAGAATCGTACGAACACAAATACACCCTGTAAAGGAAATTAACTTTTTAAATGCTACAGCAGATAGAACATAAAGTTACAATTGGACTTTAAACAGTACGTACTCTATGAGGTTTATAATATCGATAAGCGTAATCATGTCGTTCAATTCCCTGACTCATACACATTTTTCTTCTTTCGTTTGCCGCCCATACAATACTCTACTGGCCCAAATGGAAAGTATTTAAACAAGCAATGGTAAGAGTACTCGTAGTTATATATAAGTAAAGTACTCGTAGTTCTAATGACATTAGTTTATGAACCTGTAATAGCATTGGGGTAAAAGGTTTGCACGTCATTTAACAAAATGATGTTCGGGAAAAGTGTTAGAGGGCATTTGGACATCCCTGTTTTACATCTTAGGCTGAAGATTCTTCTTTTGCTTTATCTTCTTTTCTCCTTTTTTAATTACGACGAATTAAAGCACTCGAGTTAACACCGCAATAACCGGAAGTGAGGAATCCGGTCTAACACGATGTCGTGGCTGGGGCAGGCGGCTCCATCGTTCCGCAGTGTAAACAGCCACTCTGCTATCCCAGCCTTTTTGAAGCAATGTGTCTGCGCCATTAAACACGAATTTTAAGTGCACTTTGAAAGGAGTCTCCCCCCACTTGTGTCGGCTTATGGTTCGCAAGCAAAAAGAATAAGAGGACGGAAAACAATAACATTCCTTTTTAAAGAATATGGTGTTACAGAATGTTTTCTTGACTGTTACAAGGACCTGTTTCTATTTTTATCTTACCTAATATTTATTATAATGTGGCGTTAAATGGAACATTTTCTTGGAGAACGCGCTGCAAAAAAAAAAATCGTTTAGTATAGCTATTTAATTATGCAAACAAATCGTGGATAATTTGTGCTACAATTTAGAAGACAAAGCTGGAAATGCGCGCTTTAAAAAGGTAGTATTTAGAGGACTGAGCTTGTACTAAACAAAGATTAAGCTACTTCTAAGAACCATTGTGTACCTATATTAGCTTTGCATTTTAAATAGCAATAGTTACAAATGTATATTAGTTATGACTGCAGGGGAAGAGCTGTATCTGTCTCCAAGTAGAATTTGATTGAAATATTATTAAAAACAGTAAATAATGTGGCCATTATGCGAAGCAGTAACCTAAGATCTTGTGGATTATTGGACTTTGCTCACCCTTGTGGTTGTGGACCAGAACAAGCCTAGAAAATTTCCAACCTGAACCCCATCCAAGTACACAACACCTAATGTCTTTTTCGCTAACCGAACCAAGGATTATAAGAAGCTGACAAAATATGAGTGTATTTGACAGTATGTGGTCAGGTTAGTTATCACATTACAGAAAATATCTAGATTTTAGGCAAAGTAATTACATAAGCAATGAATGGGGCCTTCATGCTTTTTATCCTTCAGCAAGGTCGTAAAGGAAACCAGAAACTACACAAAAGACCTGGTCATCCAGTCAAATACAATGACTTCAAAATACAAATTTAACATAAAAATATGTACTTTTAAATAATAAGTTCTTAGCAACAATAAAATAAACATGTTGAAGATATACTAATAGGTACATAAGATTAGAAATGTGTAGTGTACTAAGTTAATACTATAAGTTATTGTCAGAAGTCATTGTTCAGGGATGGCCAGAATTTGCGATCGGATGGTCTATAAAAATTTCCCCATCAGTGAAGAATACAAGAGGTTATGTTTGTCAAAATTATGGTACGTACACCACACGTACCACCACCACACGGCTTATTGTCTTTTGTTTTCTTCATTCATGACGAAGATTTTATTATAACCGTCCCTGTAGCATTACTCTGCCATTAACGCCTAGGCCTTCCATATCGCCTCTACCCTACACACTTACAAGGTAAAGGTAAAGGTAAAACAACCCCATTACAGGCCTAGACAGGCCCTGAGGGGTCCAGGAGGTTGAGGCTCCCAGATTTGTAGACAATCGGCACATGAATGTGGTAAGGTTGTCAGCCCTACGCACCGGCTGCCTTTACCCCCCAGGAAATATTCCTGGTACTCATTTCTGTTAGAGGCTAAGTCGACCCCAGGGCCATAGTGCGACCGAAACGATTATGTCAAGGAATTAATTCCAATGACACCATCGGGAATCGAACCCGCGACGTTCCGGTTTGTAGCGTAGCGCATCAACCAGCTGCGCCACCGCGTGCCCCACACTGCACAGTACAAACAGACTACAATTCTGTACGCGTTTCACGTCTCTACAAAGCGTATTATATCCATATAATATAAGTCACACTCATATGTCACGGTGATCCTCCCAGCAAGCCATCTATTCCATTGCTCAAAGGAGCCTCATTTTGGCACACCCAAATTCTTCCATCTCCTCTCTTCATTCTATCCTTCCTCCATTCCATCACTCCATCACCTTTCAACGAGAATTTTTCTTGTCCTTCAGTCTGGCAAGCATGAATATTAGGAATCAGTTTCAAATGATTCCAGGTGTCTACTCTCCACAGTGACAGGCACAACTCCTTATGCAATCTGAAAAAGTAACGTTGTTATCAGGTTGTTTAAAAACATGTTTGCAGGTTCGTACTTAACTCACAATTGTAGTTACCGTTATACTGAGCGTTACACACAGACAGGTCTTCGCTTTTACATATAACATATAAAATATACGGTACTTCAGACTGTCGACATTTCTGCATATTACTGGAAAAGTTAGGTTCACTTGTTTGTGAAAGGTATTAAAGCTCTTTGTAAAAAAATCGTTACGTTAGGTTTCAGAAGCTGGAGAGTCTTCTTATGCCATTTCAGGGTATCATTAAATCTAGAGGAAGTGTAGCTCTGGGGCTATGCGGATGGACGACGGGCTAAGGTTTTCCTATTCATGTTCTAATTTAGTTACACGTTTCTGAAGTTTGAAGGCAGACTTCTCCTGCGTACTACTATATAGTGCAAGTTTCAAACGTACTAATCTGCGAAAAACCGGCTTCAGTAACAAGTTAGCAAAATACTTTGATATTTATGTAAACGGAAGAGCAAAATAGCGATCAATTTTGGTAGTCCCTCATACAACTTGTAGCAGAGAATTTCATGAGAACCTGATAGTGTGATCATAAATTTTCCTCCTCTTATGAAATTCTTATACCCGTTACCATCTACAAAAGACCCCCTCACACTGGGTCCTGTCCGGAGTCACTTGAACCCAATCTTCACAATATTTACTTAATCAATTTAGCGTTGTCTTTTCATTTACGCCTTCGTATACCAAATGGTCTTTACCCTTAGTACTTTCCAAAGGAAATCTTTTATACATTTTTCGTCTTTCACTGTAATTAGATGGCCGTTGAAAAAGAAAGCAGAGGGGAAGATATTTAAGGGCGCAGGTACTTCAAAGTGACAATCGGATATTTGTTAGAGTGAATGTTCCTAGATCGGTTGGAGAAGACTAAGGGCTGTGCTAGGGTTGTCAGCTTCCCGCGGAGCTCCATCCACCCCCGGGGAGAGAACAGACAGCCTGCCAGTCAGATTGTGCCCGCCCCGGGAGGGCCAGCTACAGGAGGACTTCTGTTATACACCTCCAACCAGTCAGTCAGTCCCAGATCCCTCGAGGAAGTCTACCGTGCAATACGTGATTGATTAATGGTTTTGACGAATTGTTACGTTGTGTTTACTTCCAAGTCATTATGAAATTGTTACGATACTCGGAGGAGAAGTTACTAATTCACTGTTCTCTGCTCCGTGGGTTTTCTCATATAATGACCTACAGTGTTACTTTCGAAAACGGCAATTTTTCGGGCCTTCATCTGCAGATAGAAAACGGACAGGTCGTTATCAGGCAAATAAATGTTGACTCTGGGTAGAGTGCTTGCTACAGAGTAGGCGTGGTATGCATGGACCCATTCATATAAACTACAGACTGTCCCATTTATTGTGACACTGAGAAAGACAGCTTTATCGCACAGAGACACTGCATCAGCCGGGACATCCCGTGGCACCAGGCATGTTCCAAGGATGCAGTAAGAAGGACATTCTCTATATTGGCACGGTACTCAGAGAGTGATAAATTTCGGCAATTTTATTTGTTTTGTTTGTGTCAGAAATTCTTCCTTTGTTGTGTTTACAACAAAACAGGATAACAATTAAAACCGTAACAAGGAGTTTTATGCTCTGTACTCGTCACCAAATATTCGGGTGATCAAATCAAGAAGAATGAGGTGAGCGGGGCATGTGGTACATATGGGGGACAGGAGAGGTGCACACAGGACTTTGGTGGGGAGAACCGAGGAAGGAGATCACTTGAAAGACCCAGACGTAGATGGGATGATACTATGAAAATGGGGAGGCATGGAATGGATTGATATGTCTCAGGATAGGCGCTTGTAAATGCAGTAATGAACCTTCGGGTTCCATAAAATGTGGAGAATTTCTTGACTAGCTGAGGACCTGTTAGCCTCTCAGGAAGAACTCTGGTCCACGCAGTTAGTTAGTTAGTTAGTTAGTTAGTTAGTAGGTTAGCTCGTTCTTTAGTTAGTTAGTTAGGTAAGGACTACGGATAGAAAGAAACATTACTTGCTTCATGCTGCACCTTAATCAGGGTGACATATTCAGGTTCTCCGTCACAGCTTTACATGTTTCAGTTGTCGCCAAATTCCTGTTACACAAACGAGTACTATATACTCTTATAATACGTTAATGCAGACTGAACATCGTGATAGTCAAAAAACATAATAATAATAATAATAATAATAATAATAATATCTCGGCTTCTAATTTTCATTCCTTCCAGGGCTACAAAAATCCAACTAATACCAATAGCCAGTCAACAACGCAACTATAGAATATCGCTATACTTCTTGCAGGCATTTTTGTGTTCATCAAGATGCGAGCTTTCTGGAATGTGACGCCGTGTCGACACAGCGTAACATTCCAAAACTCAAATATTCAGCAACATGCTGTGAGAATCTCAGCCTCGCATTTTTGTGTTCGTCACCTCTCTCCATCAGATTGTTGACAGAGTGCGGGGGAGAAAACTTGCACCCCGATTTTGCGTGTACCTGTCTGTACTTGCGTGCAGCGGTCCGTCTCATCTCATCACCCCGCGTCTTGATTGCATTATGTGACTCGGCTTGGGGTTTCTCAGCTGACGTAGGGAGGGAGTGAAGCAATGAGCGCAACTGATTCCCCACACACTGATTGGTGGAGTGAAATGAAATTGCCTACGTACGTGAGCAGCAGTACGGTAATGTCGTGCTAGAAGTGACTGGGACATAAGCGTATTATGTTGTTCCTTAATCTGAGTTTTATGTCATACACGGCATCCTTAATTATTTCTGTAACATTATACATAAATTAGCCAAAGTCGTTCATTAACTTCGCACAACACCTGCACTTTTTCACAGACCCAACAATCACGAGATGCATAATTACTGTTAACATAAATTGAATACAAATAGCTATAGTGATGTGACGTAAGCCGGCGTAGCATAATTGGTGTAGTGTCCGGACTGCTGGCTGTACATCAGAGAGATTGTGGTTCGATTCCCTACAGAGGCAAGAGATTTTTTCTCGTCTTCACAACGTACAGACCAACTCTGGGGCTCATCCGGCCTTCTGGTCATTTGGTAAAGGGGATGCTTTCCCTGAGGTAAAGCGGCCGGTGCCTGAAGCTGGCCACTTATCCCCATATAGTGCCGAGGTTAAAAATCGTTGGGGCTATAAATTTACTCCCTGATATGCCTTCATGACGCGCACAGGTGACATATCTTTTAGAGACGTAACAATTCCGTCCGAGTTAAATTCTCAGAGAGAATTTCCTGAAGTGTTAGGATAAACTAGGCACTTCGATATTAATTCTTGTCCACAACGAAGAGCGACTGGTTACGGGCTGGAGGGTCTGGGGTTCGAAAACCCTTGGAGGTGAGACTTTCCTTACCCGTCCAGAGCGGCCCCGAGGCCTATCCAGCCTCCTTTACAATGGGTACCGGGTCTTTCCCGGTGGTAGATCGGCTGGGGCTTTGCGTTAACTACCCACTCCCTTCCAGCGGAAAATGTCGCCCCGACCGGAATTCGATCCCCGGGCCGTCCAGCCCGTAGCAAGTCGCTATGTCGACTACGCTGTCCGGGACTACAATAGGGATTAGTACAGATAGGTATCTAGAAAGAAAATGCATTCACAAATTAATTAATCTCTGATTACGCTCATGAAATGCTTGCCACATATTGTACATAGGCACATCTCTTACTCTTACGGGGGAACGAAAGCCTGTGCCTAGCTCCCAGCCTAGTCAGTAGACAGACCACGCTATTCCCAGCTGCCGCTTGAATAAACCAGTAACCTCTTAGGCCTGGAGTCACAGGAACCGCTGGGCTTGTGACAAAAGACTTTTCTTTTTCAAGATTTCTTTACAGAGCACAAGACTTTGATAACAATTCGGCAAGAAGAAATTGATAAATCAAAGCCACAGTGGCATATATTTCTGCGTATGCTTAACTGAGCTTAACTCAACAAATCGTTGGTAGTGTTTTTATGGGGGCTTCTACCTAATTTTCACTAAGGCAAATTTTCTTTTTAAGGTGAATGTCCAAAATAAAACTGAGTGCTATGTGTTACGTCCGAGGAAATTGGTGAACGGGACAATTTGTTATTTGTAGGATGTGTTTTGATGTATCCAACTAAGCCAGAAAATAAAGCTTTCAATTTAAAAAAAAAACTCAATAAATGTTGGTCACTTGTACAAAACTGGTACTCGCTCTACTGGACAAGAAATTTCTCTTACTTCACGGAATCTGTAGTTTCGTTACTGTTTTCACAGAGTCCACCATTTGATTATATTCTAATAAATTAAATAGTTTGTCTATACAACCATGTTTTACACTCCTATAAAAGCATTCATGTTTACATAAATGCAGCGTAAACCAAATGTCGCTTATAAAGCGTCTTTTGGGATCTCGGTTGCTTGACTTCTAGCTTGAGGGAACGGAGCAGCAAAGAGGAAAAAAAACTACAAGAGAGTAACGAGTCTTTAATGACTCATTATAAAGTGTTAATTGGGATTTAGAAATCGTGCTTCTTGGGCTGAAACTCGTCCCTAAATTAAAACTCTTCTCCGAGCTCTCTAGCATGTGCATGATGATATAACAACTATCTCCTGCCTGCCTCTGGAAACACCAAAAGGAGAGCTCGAAGAAAATAAAGTATATAGGGTTTGGCTTCACCCAGCTCGATGGTATGCGAATAAATCACTGTTAGAACAGGAGGTCTGACAGCAATACAGAAATGTACGTCGATGGGGCATTCGTTTATCATCCGTCCGCTTTGTTACTAATCATGCCGTGAAAGTGAATGATGATCTTAAAGATAAAAGCAATGAATTATGTTTTGAAATTAGTTTCTTTGTTTTATGATACACTCTTCAGCAGGGAAGGTAATAAAATTGATTTTCTATATAATAAATTACACAGGCTTTCGGATTGCATGGAGGCGGTTTAACTACCATAATTACTACACCTGTATTAAATAAACAACAATATTAGTGGGTGTTCATGCGATCGAAATATTTCTTCAGATACTGCTAAACAACTTGACATTTCTTGCCATCCGCAAGTGATAAGGAATACAAAAAAATGGCGCGCACGGGAGGTGGGAACGGCTAGAAAATCACAAAAGAAAACAAAGTGTTAAAGGAGCAAAGCCCATAGAAGGAATCGTTATCGAGGTACAGTGATAACAAGAAACTGTCAGATGGGACAATACTCCATAGCTGTAGCACCAAAATTAGTGGTGGTGATGTCGGTGTAGAGACTACCTCGTTTTATGTTTTGTTTTGAGGTTTTCAACGCTTCCCCTTTTTTCCTTTGCAACATTTTTGCACCATTTGACGTTCGTGTAATGATTTATTGTGGGGAACTCTTCTTATACTTTTTTTTCCTTGTTTTGAATTTTTCGTGTATTACACTCCAGCGTAGAGTACAAGTGCACAAAAACCGTTGAGCTGTCTGTTTGCGGAAAGCTGTCTTTCGACGAGTAACTTACTAATATTTTATTTTATTTTACTATTTTATGTGTCAGTGTTACAGTCAGGCCAAAGACATTTGTATCTATTACTGCTTGACGGTTTCGCAGTTATTTTAAGAATAAGCGTTCATTTTAATACGTAAGTGGAGATCTGTAATAGTCTCTCGGGTTATCAGCCTTGTATTAAGCTAAAATATGACAGTAAATTTAGAAGTAAGTCTGTTTTTAGGAGCTTTCGAAAAATTGCGAAAAGTAACTATTAACTTCGTCATGTATGTCTGTCCGTCCGTCCGTCTGCCCGCCTGTCTGTCCGCATGAACAACTCGGCTCCCACTGGACGGATTTTCATGAAATTTTATATGTGAGTATTTTTCGAAAATCTTTCGAAAATCTGACAAGAATAACGGGTACTTTACATGAAGATATATGTACATTTGTGATAATATCTTGCTCAGTTCTTCTTAGAATGATAAATGTTTCTGATAAAATGGTGTAGAAAAAATAAAATCACATATTTTATCTTCAATAACTTTTTTCCGAAAATCCTGTCCTTTGTGAGATAATGTGAAAAAATGCGACAAGAGCCAGACAGGCCACAGATGACAATATAATACGGCTTATGCGCATTGCATGCTGGATAACTACGCCTACAGACACTCAGAATATGTAATACTTATTGCTTTCCACGATATCAATGGTTACGAGAACGCGCCTCAGTGATACGTTTATATGTACATTGTCTGTCTTGTTATTTCGAATCATAGTGTGTGACTTGGAATTTGGCTCGGGTGGTATTAACTAAATTTGTAAGTGACTTATCCCCACATCTTAAAACATAAAATTCAGCAATTATAACATAAAGACTGCCAATACGTCCTTATACGACTTTATCCAAACCTCATCGTAACCAGCAAGTTTACTTAGAACAATTTTAATATTATCTTCATATCTACTTTTTTGTCTTCCAAGTGAAAAGATTCCCGACCAAAATTTTATGTTTCTTTTTATGTATTTCTTGTTTTTCTTTCTTGACGTCATTTGTTTAATTATTCTAACATTTCGTGACACTATCCGTAAAAACTGTTGATGGCAAAATCTGCATATCTTCTGATTCGTTACAGATATAGATGTAAAGTGTAGCGACAAGAATTCGAAAGCAGGTTTCTCTGTTCGGTCATTTCTAAAAGGGCGTGTATAGAATTTATATATTTAAGGAAACTTCAAGATAAATCTTATAATTTCCAGCAAGTAAGTAAGAGAGATTTAAGATAGATACATTAGTGTTTGTTTTTATGCCTGGTCTTGTTATACGTGGTTATTAACAAAGCGAGCAAGCCATTCCATTGCTTCAACTCGTATTGAACCCGTCTGAGCTAACGTAGGATGACACATTAGCTGACACATTACATGAACCAATACAAATCACTTCTCATTTATTACATGTTGCGCGTAGTTGTCACAGCGAAAACGTTCAAATGATATATAATAAGATAGAAGTGACTAGGTATTTCTAATCCATAAATATGTCTGTTAAAACTAATTTTAAAACGTTTGAGTTTAAACTTTTATGTGTTTCATCAACAGTTATTAAAGTCGTTTTTCAAAACCGAAATAGCAATTTCCTTTTTTATACACTATGGTGAGATGAATTATAGCTGTCGTAATTTTTTTACCGTTAATTTCCACTGAGTATTTCTGAGTGTTTATTTTAAAGTAATATACACGAGCTTAGCTTCGCGATGTACTTGAGATCGCGTCCATAAATTTCCGCTCCGGCAGCGGCATTTTGACATGTTTATGTCCCTACCACAGAGAATAGGATAATAATAACCTCGAGAATTAAGTGTTGTGCTACAAGGAAATTCGAAACACTTTTTATTTTTTGTTTCTTTTCCTCCATCATGACACGGCAGGTTGTTCAACATTCTCTGCAGGGGAAAGGAGCTTCATCTGAGTATAATGTTACTGCTGTTCTTGTTAAACAGTGTTAGAAAGTACAATGGACCAAGTGTTTCATGTTATATATTTTTATTTTATTACATAAAGGAAGCGTCTCGAATTCTTAAAGTACAAGTACGACAATAAACATGATATAGACCCATTGGTGTCACATACATATCCTTTACACTCACTGCGGTATCTCAAACTGTTGGACGTAATCGGTTTTGGTTATTCAGAATTTTCCAAAATTTTACGGAATTCGAAGTTCCTTTACGCAGATCGCAATTTCCCTTCCGCAGAGTCCATTGCACACCCTCATACCATATTTTGTTAAGATCACTTTTATTATTATGCTCTCAACTTGTCGCTTCCCTTCAGGATTTTAGAGTAGCCGAATGGTGCACATCTCTTTATATGTGATTGTGTTTTCTGCGCATTGGCGTTGCCAGAACATATCCTTCGGTGAAGCCATAATAGTGTACCTTGGTGTGGCTCTTTTAGACTAGCCCGTCTGACACATGTCTGCCCATCGTTTCGTAATTCATAACGTCTGCTCTAACTGTATTATTCGTGGCACTTTTTTTCCTTATAGAAAACTGCATGTTACGAAAGAGCTGTCTGCTCGATTAAGTATCTAGGCATGGACAAGCAGTAAAACAGTAAGTTGTCACAGAGAGATGCGTCTGATACTCTTTAATCAACCCTTTCCGACCTTAAATTTTATTACACAAGAATTATTCTTTCTCGCTTTAATTGTGTACTTTAAGTATTAATTTCAAGAATTATTCCTGAGTTGTTGAGGGAGATTTGAGGTTCTTAAGCCGATGATCATTATGATAACGATCTTCTTGGATGTGACTTAATATTGTTCGACAGATATTTACTGACGCTTGCTGCTTCTAGTATTAACTATCTCGGACAGCGCAGTTAGTATGTGGAGACACAAAAGCCTGCGCAAGAGAATTTTTATTTACACGTATATTTTTCTTCACACAAGTTGTGTAAAATTTTCGCATAGTGGGGTAGTTGTAGTTAGGCCTACCTCTCTATATGCGTAGTTTATCTTCGATACTACTAGCGTATTTCAGCGATATATGGTGCTGGGATCTACGCCGCAAGTCTTCGAAAGAAATTACTTTATGATCTGCGCTCTTCTGGGATATTACGCGGCGTCGTGTAATATCCCAGAAGAGAGCAGATCCTATCAACATCGCGGCGGAAACCTGAAATCAAAATTGCTTTTTTTCATATCAGTAAAGCTCAGATAGAAGTTCTTAAACCAAAGCTGCGCCTGTAAAGCTACTACTACTATCACTACTACTACTACTACTACATCGACTAATGCGGCTATTTCTTCTTATTCTCCTCCCCCACATTAAAACAAGGGTTATCCGGTAGTATATTGGCATACATGAAGTAGATCTGTGACTGTTCGTCTGTGAGGTCCATACATGAAGTAGATCTGTGACTGTTCGTCTGTGAGGTCCATACATGAAGTAGATCTGTGACTGTTCGTCTGTGAGGTCCATACATGAAGTAGATCTGTGACTGTTCGTCTGTGTGGTCCATACATGAAGTAGATCTGTGACTGTTCGTGTGTGAGGTCCATACATGAAGTAGATCTGTGACTGTTCGTCTGTGAGGTCCATACATGAAGTAGATCTGTGACTGTTCGTCTGTGAGGTCCATACATGAAGTAGATCTGTGACTGTTTGTCTGTGAGGTCCATACATGAAGTAGATCTGTGACTGTTCGTCTGTGTGGTCCATACATGAAGTAGATCTGTGACTGTTCGTCTGTGAGGTCCATACATGAAGTAGATCTGTGATTGTTCGTCTGTGAGGTCCATACATGAAGTAGATCTGTGACTGTTCGTCTGTGAGGTCCATACATGAAGTACATCTGTGATGTTCGTCTGTGAGGTCCATACATGAAGTAGATCTGTGACTGTTCGTCTGTGAAGTCCATACATGAAGTACATCTGTGACTGTTCGTTCTGTGGGGTCCATACATGAAGTAGATCTGTGACTGTTCGTCTGTGAGGTCCATACATGAAGTAAAATCTGTGACTGTTCGTCTGTGAGGTCCATACATGAGTAGATCTGTGACTGTTCGTCTGTGAGTTCCATACATGAAGTAGATCTGTGACTGTTCGTCTGTGAAGGTCCATACATGTAGTAGATCTGTGACTGTTCGTCTGTGAAGTCCATACATGAAGTAGATCTGTGACTTTCGTCTGTGAAGTCCATACATGAAGTAGATCTATGACTGTTCGTCTGTGAGGTCCATACATGTAAGTAGATCTATGACTGTTCGTCTGTGAGGTCCATACATGAAGTAGATCTGTGACTTTTCGTCTGTGAGGTCCATACATGAAGTAGATCTATGACTGTTCGTCTGTGAGGTCCATACATGAAGTAGATCTATGACTGTTCGTCTGTGAGGTCCAACATGTAGTAGATCTATGACTGTTCGTCTGTGAGGTCCATACATGAAGTAGATCTATGACTGTTCGTCTGTGAGGTCCATACATGTAGTAGATCTATGACTGTTCGTCTGTGAGGTCCATACATGACTTCTCTTTCAATTACTCTTCAGAAAAATTACGTAATATGCAGCTAATGTAGTACACTAAATGTAGTATTTTTAGCTTTGCATTAAGTCGTTCCGATCTCTAATAAAATGGCATAAACCCACGCGATATGTCCTTACAAAGTCTCTAAGAATACTTTCTACTTTCTTTATGGTACACGGAAAGAGAAACTGCGTTTTCGATTTTGTGGATCAGTGGGACACGTCTTGTAGACTCCTCAGTCGGCTGTAATAAAGCTTAGTTATTTAAGTCCTGTACAAATATTTCGAGTGACTGGTTTTTGTTTTAGATGCCAGTCTCATACATCGTAATAAAGGGATTCCAGTCTTAGAAATATATGCTTCTCTTCCAAGCTCTCTCTCTTGCCGAAAAAAATCCACTCTTATTCTTCTTCTAGAAATAATTCCATGTTTCGAATTTCGTAATCTTTGAAGTCGGAAAGGGTGTTTCCAATTTACACCTGAGACCCAACGAAGGGGAATTTCTTTGAGCAACTGAATTATTTAACTATTGTCATAAATAAACCCCTGCCTGGCAACAGATCAGAGGGATATATTCTTGCCACACTTTTTTTATTCACCACTTTCGGAAGATAAATTTGAATTTTGGCCAGATGTATTATTAAAATAGTAATATAAGATCTGAATATTTACAGTTTGCTTTGTTAGTCTCAGAGTATTATAGATATTTACCCGCTGGCACCCTCAGCGGTACGTTTATATATCAAGCCCTATGGTTGCGTTGGTATTCTTCACACTGCGAACCAAACTCGGATAGGACTTCTCTGTTTGACTCTGTGACGGATGAAAACAACGGAACAATTGAAGGTCATTTCAGTAAAACTAAGTTTTTGATAACAATTTTTTGACTAATGGTGCAAGACTCTTCATGAATATCTGCATTAATCCTATTGGAGGTCACACTTACTTTTTGTACCTGCTTTTAGAGTGGTGTCACGTCTGGTTGCTACTCTTCCACTAAAAACTTCGATAGCCACCATAAACTGTGTGGATGAGTAAAGGGTAACTGACAGAGTACAAGCCCGCTAGTAAGGAGATTGGTCTAGAAGTAAATGCTGACAAAACTAATTGTGACTCGAAAGTCATGACTCGAAACCAGAAAGCAGGACAATATCACAACACAAAGATAGGTAATAAATCATTGGAAAGGGTGGAACAGTTCAGATATTTGAGAACAACCCTAACGAATCGAAATTTCATTCATGAAGAAATCAAGGGCAGACTGAAGTCGGGGTATGCTTGCTACATTCGGTGCAGAATTTTTTGTCTTCTAGTCTGCTATTCAAAAATATAAAGATTAAAATATGCAGAACTATAATTTTGCCTGGTGTTTTGTATGGGTGTGAAACTTGGTCTCTTACTTTGAAGGAGAAACGTGTGTGAGGGTAGCTGAGAATAGGGTGCTGAGGAAGATATCTGAGCCTAAGAGGGATGAGGTAAAAGCGGAGTGGAGAAGGAACTTTATGATGTCGAATTCTCTCCAAATATTATTCGGGTGATCAAATTAAGAAGAGTAAGATGGGCGGAGCATGTAGCACGTATGGAAGACAGGAGAGTTGCATACAGGGATTTGGTGGGGAGACCTGAGGAAAGGAGACCATGTGGAAAACCTAGGCGTAGATGGGAGGATAATATTAAAAAGGATATTCAAGAAGCGGGATCGGGGGCATGGGCTGGATTGTTGAGGCCCAGGATAGGGACAGGTGGGGGGCCCTTGCAAATACGTTAATGAACCGGGTTCCATAAAATTCGGGGAATTTCTTGAATAGCTGAGGACCTGTTAGCTTCTCAGGAAGAACACTGCTCCACGGAGTTAGTTAGCTACTTAGTTAGAATATAGGCCTAATTAAATTCTAAATCGTATAATACATTTTGTCTAAATAATGATACGCTTCTTACACTAAACCTTCTTCATTTGACTTCCTGTCCTATTTTCGAAGGCTGTCGGTTCCCTACCAGCCCCTCGTTGTCCAAGAGAGCTCCTGTAGTTGCCAGGTGGCTTAACCTTGTGAGACTACTTACGAATAACCACGCATTCAGTGGCTATTACGGGTCCTTAAGTAATGTGTGGTCCCTATCTGCTGTGATGGTATCTGGCTCTTACTCTAGTACTGTGGATACGTCTGTCTTACGGCGCGTCCCTGAGATAACGCCTGTTGTCGTGATGATGAATGGCATGTCTCCCGCACGAGCAGGGAATCATCAATCACAGTTTATAATGACGCTTCTTTTGTATACGACTGTGTGACGACAGATAAACGCTACAATTTTTCTTTGTTGTTTGGAATGTTGTTAAAGTTCCTCTCTATTATATTCTACCACTTCGGATATTAAAATAGTTTTGATGCCTTGTAAATACAGAACCACATATATGGGAAGTTGTTTAAAAAAATTCTAATAGACAGAAGAAACATGTGTTGTTATCAATATCTGTCAGAATACGTTATAGGAACAGTGTTATCGACGCATAACTTGGAAGACGAATGATACTGGAATGTCGTTATGTTTTACAATCGATTTGTTGTACACGAGGCGAAACTGACATTTCTCAGCACGTAGGTGTAACTCAGCCATGGAGAATATGAAGAGCGAATGTGTAATCTGAGATTATCTGTATTCATATTAATAGACTAATAAGAAAGCGGAAGAAGCCGTGTCGTGGTTCATTCTGGTTGTCGTCGACCTCTCATAGCAGACGCCCCGATTTAAACCTGAAAGGAAATGGGTAAAAGAAGATTGCCGTTATTTTGGGTCAACTGGATGTCAAAACCATACTGCTGAGCAGTTCAGAAACTATGAAATGGAAAACTATATTTTTAAATTTAAAAAATGTTTGATTATGACTGAGGAGTTAGCTTATAAGAAAATATTAAGCTGTATTAATAGTTCGCTGATTATAGGTCTAGGTAGATATAGAGACAAAGTTAAATACAATAAGTGGTGTAAATAATACATGTATTTAATGGCGAAGGGGCTACCACTAAGACAGCCCGGGGTTAAAGTGTAATTAACCCCCAGAAAGATGGATAAACTGAAGTCAATAAATGCTATTATTATTATTATTATTATTTTATTATTCCCTGGATGACAATAGACTAAACAGTGATGCTGTTTTATTGTTCTTAATGCTTATCAGTGCCGGACTGGCTCCAGTTACCACCAGCCTCTTATTCAATAGATAACAGACGCCCTTTCCCCGGGGGGGGGGGGGAGAAAAGTGGTCACGTAGTAAACCTAACAACTCACTTCCAGCTAGTGCTGACGTTACGAATACATGGCGCTGTACGTCCACTCCCACTTACGCCTTCATAGTGGGCAGAGTGACAGCTTAAGCATGTTATAGTTTTACAATTTATAAACAAGTTACCTAATCAGAAAAAGAGAGTGTGTGTCACACATCATTCATTAAATTAAGTTTTAACACTGGCCTGTTTCAAATTAGAATCACAGAAAGAATTTTTTTCTCTCTTTCCTCCTTGTTACTCATGTGTCAGTAGGATGGTCACACAAATCATTGTGGCACAAAATTAGAAATAGAAACACTGTCAATGTTTAAATTAACTATTCAGAAGTTAAGTGAGTAAAGATGGAATTAAATTTAATTATGAACGTTTCTTACCGAAGGCTGTGCCTTATGTATCGACTGCGTGTGGCTTGTTTAAACGCATTTTAAGTATTCATAACTTGGCAATTAATTAAACACAGGCATAACTTTACCTTTTCACGACGCAGTTAACAGCACTTAGTTACTCTCATTTACAGAAAAAGCACATACAATTTTACGGATGTAAATATATTAAACATATAGCTGCCTTTTTCTTTGTGGTGAAGGGCCCCGCAGCAGATGCTACGGACGCACTGCAGCCTTGAGTTTTAATGCGCAAACCTGCGATGAAGATGATTAGATTTTTCTTTTTTCCTTGTAATAGAGCACCGGTGGAATTCAATTGACAGGGGGAAAACCGAGGTACTCGGGGAAAAATCTGTCCCAGTGTCACTTTGTCCACCACAAATCCCGCATGGACTGACCCCGGATCGAATCCAGGCCTCCGCGGTGAGAGGCCGGCGACTAACCGCCTGAGCCATGGCACGGCCATACAGCTGTCTTAGCAAGAACCGTTAATAAATTCCTCTAAATTGACAAGATGTTTTTTCCTATGTCTCTGTCATCATTACTACATACAGGTGGTCTTGCTAAGAATGCTATGTAGAAACACGCTGCCGATTCTCTTTTGATAATGTGTTATGTGACATAGTCTCATAAACTTAAAGTAATTCCTATTGTTCTGCCGACTTCCATATTTTATATGCAAATAGTAGACAGAAATTGCACGAAAAATATTTCCACTTGTAGACTTAATTTTCGTTGGCTTGTTTCATTCAACTCATGTTTGTCATTACGTCGCTGTCATATAGGCCTATGTTAACGTAATTGCAGGCCCTCAGCAATTCAGAATGCCTTGTTGTAGAACATGCCAAGTTGAATAACTCATGTTTATTATCATGATGTAACCTCTGTGGGAGTACGACTGTACCTCGCTCTGAAGTTGCATATCATCAGAATGTCAAATAATTTATTTTCCGCGAGCTCCACGATTCAGTAGATGTAAAGGGGAGACATGAGTCGTGTGCGAAATAAAGATGGCAGAAAACCGTAGGCCTATATGATTTTCTTGATGACATGATAAACACTGCACGTCACTAAAACTACAGCCAGTCACTGAAATCGACTACTTCGACACCTTGACTTACCCCTTTAAAGAAGAACATTATTCAAAATTGTATGCAAAAAATCGAGTTCTTACCTCACATAGAACACTACAAATAATGCTGTATGTTTATTGTGAGATAATGCACGGCACAAAAATATACGGTGTGGGGAAAATGTAGAGTTTTTCAGGTTAAACTTTGTAGTGCACAGTCGTCACTGATCTTTGAAAGGTTAACAAATATTTGAACTCTCATTATTCGATATTTTATCTTTATCTGCTATCCAAGTGACATACTTCCAATAATTTTTACGCAGGATTTATTTTCTTCATATGAGGCCCTGCATGTCCAGCCCATCTTCACTTCTTTTATACCTTTATCTTAAAATTAAAAATTACACTCTTAGAGTACATAATTTGTCTTAGTGTTCTGTGTTTCACATCGTAAGTACTAGTACAATTATATTCTGCAGTTATTTAAACCTCAAAATAAAATTGATCTGTTGTCCCTTACAAAGAAAGGCTCCTTGTGTGGCCTCAAGTCTGCCCGTCCGTCTGTGACCTAATGTTAGCACCTGAGACATCCGACGGAAATTCTAAAGACATTACTTGTCGAGAAATTTCGATTTTCAACCACAGTAATTCACAGCACAGCCTAGCATACACATCATAAATTAACTTTCCCACGTATCCCGTAAACCTTCCACAGTTTTTATTGTTATTGGACATGGCAGAGTTTCGCTCTTCAATATTCCTTTATTTCCATTCTAGGAAATCTTATAAATTATGTGTACTATATTCTTGTTCCTTCAAAACACAATACGGTATGCAGTAAACCTGGATCTTTTTTTCTTACCGTGTACATGTGGAACTTCATCACTAACTCAAATCCAACTGAGGGTAATGAAAGTGCGTTTGAGAGAAGATTACTTGACGAGAATGTCTGTACTTACGAGGGACTAAGTAACATGTAAATGGATGAAGCTGCATAATAATAAGTTTTATAATTTAAGTTATACCATTTATTAGACATTATCAAGAGTGATGTAAACAAGGAATTGAGATGGGCAAGGCTTGCAGAAGGTACAGTAGCAAACAGAAATACATGCAGAATTTGAGAACCTGAATTGAAGAAGTCATTCTTTAGACATAAGCCTAGATTTTGTCATAATATTAAGATGGAACTTAGATAAGTAGCGTGTGACACAGAGAACAGGGTTGTTGTAGCTCAGGCTATGGGCCGATGGCAGACTCTTGCGAACCCAATAATGAATCTTGGTTTCCATAAAGGCGGGGAAATCTTAGTGGCCGTTACTCTTCGCTTTTCAAAAAGGGGTTTTTTCTGAATTGGTTTTTTTTTAATATCAGGACCCTGCTGCTGACACATCAATTTTAGACTTGCCATTTCAGTTATTATTAAGCCTTGTTTTTAGTCTGGTTTAACATCAGGTCGGTGCAAGATGTATATGCGTTCATGTGCGTGCGCATTTCTTCTTGCAATCTACAAGGGTTCATCTCGCGAAGACCCAACATATCCAGCAAGTTGATCCGTTCGGTTATCTTTGTCCCTTTCCCCGTCAGTCTATAGGCCATAATTTTCAAATTGAGAGCATCCACTTTTATTGGCAAATAACATAGTAATTCCCATCCCTTTTGGTTAATTCGGTTCTTCCCCTCCTCAGACTTCCCTTGTCCCCTTGAACTCTCATAGCCTCCTATACGACCAAGTTATTTACGACTCTCGTAAAGTAGTGTGTGTACAGGCGCTACATGGCGACGTTAATATGAGTTTATGGAAATATAGAGCTCAATATATGCCGACAAGAAGCGCATTAATCATCATTAAGCGCTTTGGTAACGGCCGGACGAGAGTCGGGAAGTGCGCGCAGCGCCGTCGTGTTGCGGACATAGTAGATACCGAATGACTCCAATAAAAGCAGAACGATGCGATGGCAGACTGAGAGAAGATATGGAAGAAAAGAGAAATAGAGTCTGGGGTAACGGTAATACATAAAAGACGTGCAAATTACAAATTTCACAGAAAAATTGCTAGAAAAAATTACAGGTATAAATATGAACTTGATTGAATTCATCCCGTTGTGTATTTTAATGCTTTAATACTTGTAAATATAGTACATAATTTATCTGTTTTTAAGGAATTAAAAATATTAATATCATAACCCTATATTTACCGTCTAGCAACCATCGACCATATACAAATTATACCATTTTTATTATGAAATAAAAAATAATAGTAAAATTGTGGGATGCCACAAAAAAACATAAACATGAAGATGTATTTATATTGCATTTTTACCTGCTTTCTAATGACTGTGTATTTTAGCCTGATGATTGTCGATCTATAGATCAAAACATGTAGCTTATGAATAAAAAAACACAATCATGTTAGATTGGCCATTAATATTATTTTGGAAGAAGTATGTATTTGCAAGTAAGTACTGAATACACGTATACCAGTGCATGCACAGACATCAGTCACACAACTACTTAGGATTTTATAAGGCTTTGTATAAGGTTCTGTCCTTGAAGGCTGTAGTAATGTAATTAAATTTTATATGATACCTAGGAATGCAAGAGTCATAGCAGTTCTATACATTGCCTTGGAAGTCATGTAGGCTGCTTGGAAAACATTAAAGGGGGTACAGGAATAATAATAATAGAGTTGATCTTAGAGGAATAATTTGTGACTGTATTAAAAGGAACTTACGGTTGTGTCGAACGCGTGACTCTTCAGATCTGAACTCACAAAATCCTTTGTTACTCTGAGTTGACCAGTAGACATTGCATTGTCAGCAGGCTCGTCCTTTTTCCGCCAAAGGCCATGTTCTTCCCCGGTTTTTATCACGTGTTTTCAGCTTGCAGAAACGTTTTTCTATGTCCAGCAGTTTAATTCATTAGTCAAGGTGACAGTTTAGAACACCAAAAATGACATTGCTGAATTTTACATTGTATTTACCGTGCATCTTATGACAACTAAAGTTGTTTATTTTACACCAACTTATGCACATACTTATGTACATACGTATAGGGGTAAAATATAATTACTAATATTATAAGTGAATGTGCATAAGTTGGTGTAAAATAAACAACCAAAAATGACTTTTCGATACATGGGGACAAGTTGTTATTATTATTCAGCCCGTTATTTTTATTATGAAATCGGTATAATAAGATCCGATGAGAGATATGGAAGGTAATTTTGAAGAAACAATTCTTAAAATAGGAACAATCTAAACACAGTGCAAGAAAAATTGAATGATATCTCGGAGCTACTGGCCACTCTATTTCAGCATTATGACGTGTTATCAAGGCAGACTGTGGCGAGTGCAAAGAAATAACACAAAGCTTAAAATTCGAAGCAGCGAACTGTGTGAAATATATTGATTCGCAAGACTGTAATGTAGATTTGGTTGTTAAACTGTTCCTGATCTTCGATGCGTGAAATGTGTTTCTCAGCTTTCGATTTAAATACGGTTAGTTTCATTTCTGACAAAAGTGGTGATATAAAATGCTGCAGACATTTGAAAAATTTGAAGGTTACAAAACACCGCTCATTTATAGCTCTGCGGGTAAGAGTGGTGGATAAAAATTTCAAAATAAATAATAAACTATGAACTTAAAAATTACGAATATTAAAATTAACACAAAAGCTGGAAGCATGAGAATGTTAACACAAATATAGTACCCGTAAGCCTTACATTTTAAGCAAAAGGTTTACACTCTCAAGATCAGAATACGTTAATTCAAATTCATAATTTTGATATCCATCACAACTTCTAAGCATTTACACTCAATCTAATTTTAGAGAGGGGATTTACAGTAAAAACTAGCGTAATTTGAAGTTCTGCTGAAATTTGAACAAGCTTAAACGGTATGTTGCTGATGCCACCAAACGATACGTTCAGACAGTATATGTAAATACTTGACTGCTTCCAAATGAATGCAATACCATTGTTGGAAATATCTACAACTCGCGGTCGTTAATGCGCGTCACGTAGGTCTTCATAAGCGCTCGCTTAATTGTACATCATCCTAGAACAGATAATTTAAGAAATCTGACCTGTAAGGTAAAAAATGATCCTGAATTATATTTAAAAATTTAGTTCCTACTTTACAAAGAACATAATGTGTCTCCGTTAAAGAAATCAGCCTGTCAGTTCGGCTTAGACAAATAATCGCCATTTATTATAAGAATTATACAAAACACATGAATATATCCTGCGAACAGACTGCGGTGCTTCTCGGTGTTAACCGTTGTGGTGCGTGTAGCAAACACTAGATTTTAAAAGGGTAAAATTATTTCCTTTAATACTGAAAATTAATATATTCATTACTTTCAGGAATGTTTGCGACATCTTGCCTTTATACAAAATAGCCTGAAGCAACACAACTTTCTTGTGCTTTCCAAGTACAGGTAGGCGTAATATTGAATCACTTCATTTATAGGACTTCCAAGGAATTCTGTTTTATGCTCGATCGAGTAACATTCCATGGCGTTGTTAAATCCTTTTTTCTGAATAGCAGTTTGGATGTATTTACCAAGCATGCCAGAGTCTGACAGTCATAAACTTGCGATCCTGTGTGATTAATCGGACAGCAGTAAGTTTGCTTTTTAATTGAGCTGCACTATAGCGTCATTTCGACTAACAGCAGGTAAATAAAGCAAGGTTTTTTACCTGTCAGCTGGAACACTGGAGTTGTTATTGGCTAAACGTCGGCATATTAGCTGAATGTACTACACGTTAAATCTTTCTTATCGCAGTTTTATAGATCTTTATTACACGTGGCTGCAGCCTGCGTGAATGTCGAGCATGGAATGAGCAGTCTGCAGTAAACTGACAGGGACATTACAGCTCAGCAACTTAGATTTTACATTTTGACCCAAGTACGACGCGGTGTTCCTGTGAGATCATGATAGTATGAATGTATATAGAGTTCTCATATCAATGTACTGGTCCTCTGTCCTATTGGAGTTAAGAACGAGAGGTGAACGTTATCTCGAAACAGCAAAAATGGTCATGGATGAAGCATATTTGCTATAGCCTACCCAAACGGAAAGACATCAAGAGTTTAGACAGCACACAAGAGCATGCATATACATGCATATACCTATATTGTATATATATGCATATATTATATTTATATGTGATGGGAACATGATTTTTCCCGGAGGTAAAGCGGCCGGGGCGTAATTGACAACCACCCCCATCTAGGGCCGAGGTTGAAGAAGGAGTAGATCTATGCCTCTACTCCCCCAGGGCCTTCAAGGCCTCTTCTAAGATGAACATTGGTGTGATTGAGCGACTGACTGGGTGAGATGTAGATGAAAGGATATTATTAAGACGGATAATAAAAATATTGACAGGGTGCGCAAACTGGATTATTTTCGCCTCTGGATGTGGCGGGCTCTTATAAACATGGTATTTAAATTTTATGACTGATAAAAGTAGGTTTTCCTGTAGTTAAGCGACTATCAGCTTCTCAAGAGGGAACCTTTTCAACATTGTTATTTCATTAGTTAACTACCTACTTACTGACTTACTTAATTACATACTTAATACTTAATTACTTGTTTGCTTGCTTGCTTACGTGCTTGCTTAAGCCTTCATGATAAGTCAGTTAAAGGGTGAGTTTTAAGTTAGATGCAAGTTAGTTAATTACAGAAATAGTGCACAAAGAATATCACGATAACATTGATGCACTTTCGGTTTTCGGTGTTATTCAGGAATGTGGCTTTATCGCTGAGCTGGCTCGATTTGTATCACCGCCTGTAATTCCTATACAATTACAATGCATCATTTAGTATGATGAAATAAAGAACATACTCACCGTGACAGATTGGACAGGACTTCCATGTAATGTGGTTTTAACTGAGATTGCGGCTTAACGTTATGTTTTGTAGAATATTCAATTTAGAGTTACTGTTATTTCATTATTGTCGAACGGTTTCGTTTCACCGCACCAACAACCTCTGTGTATCCAAAGCTAAAACCAGTTATAATCTACTATTAATTGTTTCAACAAACTCTCCAACTATTAACATCACGTCCTATTAGGTCTTGGCAAAGTATCCTAACCGGAGCGTGGCCACAGAACCTTTCAGCAACTGTCACACAAAATAATTCTCTATTTGTTGTTATTGGACAACGTTCTCGGACATATTTAGTTCCGATTAAACATTACTAGAGAACACTGAAAACGAACAGACTGGGGCCCAAATTCAGTAGAAGGAGCAGGACGAAACAGCGCGGAACGATTCAAGCGATACCAGAATAGTTCTGGGCACAAAACCTATTTCATATTCATTACTTATTTATTTTTTTAGAATATGTAAGCACCGGAGGCGAGTGGGGTCTTCTTTTATCGATATAAATCTACGAAAATAAAAAAAGGAATTAAAAAATGAAACAAGAATATATCTACAGTTAACACTTGAGGTGATGCAGTATTTCCGTACAGTGACACAAAAACAAGTAACGTATTGGTGATATTTCTTAACGTTTTGCAACAAAAGCTCTAAATAATAAGTACTTTTAACAAGTTTGAAAATGAAGGCACACGTAATAGTTGTCGCGCGTACTCTCTGTCGTTGCATAATTCGTGTGGGTGTTTTAAATGTGACCTGTATGTTACATAACAAACACATCACGGCTGAAATCGCGTGAAATAAAAGTAAATGACTTCGATTAACTCTTAATTGTAAACAAACATTAAATTCACATGTGTTTATTCACTCTTAACGGGAACTCGTTCAAATCTGCGTAACGGTTAAGTTAATCTATATGGTGATAGATAAAGCATCCAATTTAAATCTGACAAAACCCTTTTGTTCCGCAAACATTAATTACATATACTAAAAGAAAATTATATATCTCGTTTAGTGTATGCTTCAAAGTCGTATTTTAATAACACACCATATTAAAAATAATAAAACAGACGTATCTGCAGAGCAGTTGAATAGAAATTGAATAGTAGTTTGCCCTGCAAGAAGAAACAGGTACGTGATCCAGAATGGTAAAATCTGAAGTCGACACTGCGCAAGATGAATTGATAATAGTGGTAAGAAAAGGAAGTCATAACCAGCAGGGTCCCTTTTATCTCTATCCCATGTAATTAGTCATTGCATACCGCTATTTGCTGTTGGCGGGGGTCAAATGCTGAGAGTTTGTTCCAAGCGTCTTTTACCGTAAGGCCTACTTCATCCCTTCTGAATGTTTAAACTGTCGAGGGTATTTCGGTGCACGTCTGTCTCACATGTTTATGAAGACCAGGTGCCGATTAGCGCCTACCTCCTCCCCAAACAATATTTCTAGACAACATTCACAACGTCTCGCTAAATAGATTATTTAAAAAACAAAAAAAAAAAAGACAGAACTGTTGGGGTTTTAAGAGTCGCCCGCTAGGATACACATACCAAGAAAAGTTATGGGGAAATGTGAAGGTTTAATGCCCTGTTGTCGGCAGAGAGGCGGTTTATTATTGCCAGGTGCTTGTCTCTGTTGACTGTTGTAAAGGAGTCTGCTGTGACGTTCTTAACGCACTGCTGTAATGCGAACAGTTATAGAATTCTGGCCCTGTTTTTTACTTTTTAGCAGTGTGGTGACTGGGAAGTTGACCGCTTTTGACAATAGTGAGAATTTTGCTTGACGGAATGATACGTTGAATATAATCAGCTCCTATAAATACATACAGCAAGAGTGCCAACGGTCGTAAGGTTCCATGCGACAGACTGAAGCAGAAATAATTTTACCTAATATTAAATTTATGCCTAACACGAAAAATCCTGCACTTGGGGATATAACAGGAAAGTCACGAAAAATAGTTCTTGGACGTTATTTTCGTGTTACGATTCCCGCTTCTTTTTCGCGATAACTGTGAGTAAGCCTGCAGTTGAATTCTTTTACGTGTAACTGTTTTGTGCATCATCACCTTTCTACAGTGTGTACCTTTACGAGGGGTATTCGGAAAGTAATGTCTCCGGTAACGTATCTCGCGCAAGCGATGTGACTCTGAAGCGGAACTTATCCGTGCATTTTTGTTGTTTCTTGAGAGTCAGTTTGCCGTGGGGTGCGGCTTGGTAAACGTAGTGGTTTGCACTGCATTCCGTTCAAAATGGATGACTTGTTTGCAACCGTGTCGAAGAACATCAAACAGCGAGCATTTATTGAGTTTTGACACGCGAAAATGAAACTCCCATCGAAATTCACCGGCAACTATTGGCTTTTGTTGGTGAAGATACTGTGAACAAGTACTGTACGTCGTCAGGTGATAAAATCACAAGGGATAATGGTGGAAATTTGTGCTACTTGTAATTTTCGATGTTTTTATTATCTGTTTCTTCCATAATACTCATTTCATTATAAACCTATGTCCTGATTTTATACTCTGTCTCTCTTACTTCCCTCCTTTGCAGACCTAAATATCCATTTTGTTTTGCTTTCATTCTCTGAGTGCGACAACATATAAATTTCAATCCTCGTCTGGAGCGTTAAAGAACAGAATTGTTTGTAATTAGCCAACACTGAGTATGACCGCTTTCTTGGGAGTAAAGCGATCGGAGCATTAAACTAAGCATGCATTCGTCTATTTCCAACATTGAGAATAAGTGGAGTTTTGTCTCAAATTCTCCACTCATCTTCTTAAATTTGGACGTAATTAAGCACAATGGTAATTTTATCATAATCAGAGGGTACAGTAGAACCTCGATTATCCGAAATGAAGGGGGCGGACCCGATTTCGGATAAGCAATATTTCGGATAATTCGGAAATTCAGCTTGACGTGATAAGGTACAATAAAAATAACATTTATTCAGAAACACGTCTTATGTTAATAAAACTTATGGCACAAGAAAGTGTATATTTACACACACAATCTGCACACGTCAACTTTTCGCAACAAACTGATGGGGAGAGGCTTAGAGGTGTCTCGCGGCAGGCAGTTCTGGGAATCGCAGCGCCTGACAGGCGTTTCGGTTAAGCGAAGTTTGCATAACCGACGTTCTACTGTATTTTTTTTCCTATGGTCCAACAGCCCCTAGGGGGCCTAGGCCTCCTCATTTTTCGAGGCTTCGTTATCACACTTTTAGACACACCACACTCGGTAGGGCTCCTCTGGACGAGTGACCAGCTCGTCGCAGAGACATCTACCTGACAACACACAACACTCAAAAGAGACAGACATCCATGCCCCCGGAGGGATTCTAACCCACAATCCCAGCAAGCGAGCGGCCGCAGACCCAAGCCTTAGAACGCGCGGCCACTGGGATCGGCAATCAGAGTGCATACATTGCAAAAACAAAGTGGAAGAAGACGAATTATGACGAAGTGAAAGCAGGAACGCAGTAAGAAGACTTACTGGAAGAGATTCCACACGGAATATTTAAACAGGAAAATGTAACGCTGATAGTATGAAGTAATGTCACAATAATAATCAGCAAACTGAAATCAATATAGATAGACCCAAAGCAATCTCTTATTGTGATAGTATAGACACTCTAGAGGAGGGGTGGAAAAACTGTAGCTCATGAGCCAGAAAATTCCGTCGAAAATTTCAGAGCGGCCCGCAACGAAATTCAAGACTTTGTTTAATAATCCGTTCCTAATATTCTTGTTCTTCGGTGGCACTACAGTCCAATGCGGACCTTCGCCTCCTCCCAGTCCACTCTATTTTTTTACCTTTCTTTCCAGTTGTTAATTTTACACTTCTTAATGTTGCTATCCTCATCTCATTAATCCTTCTCCATTGCCTAGGTCGATTCCACTTTATCCGACTGTTCCGAGGCCACATTTTAGGTTTCCTAACGTTCAGCTTTTTACAGTGACAGGTTGTCAGCCTGTCGCCCAACCCCCAACCTGGAGGGCCAGTCCACCGAATTTATAACCCGCGGGGCAGGGTGGCCCAGCTATACCCCCAGGCACTGGGTGCCCATTTTGGTTGCCTTTTACGACCTGCATGGGCTGCAGTGGGACTATTCTTTTCCCCGGTCACCACACGGGGAAGGTGATTCTCTTAGTCTGGTACCTACCCTTTGACCTGTTCGGCTTAGAAGGCCCTACCAGTAGCTACGCTACCGCCGGCATAGCTCTCTGGGTCATTGGTACACACAAGCCCCACCACCACGACCAGGTGGAAGCACCATCGGTGCCGTTCCTAATATAAAGAACAGAAATAGTACAGTAGGCCTACTGACAAAAATAAATTAAATTCTTAAGTGTCTATATTTTGACAGAAAATCAAATTTGGGGTCCCTAGTAAACGTAAACGTAATTACGTATATCTGCTCTTCTCATTTTTATCTACAATAGCGTGTGAGACATTTGTAATTATGTATTTTGGTCCACAGACAATTAGTGTGTCTAGTAAGTGCGTGTAAGTGGTACAGTTAACAACTTTTGAACTACAAGTGTTTCTCGCGAAGCTCTCCTCTTCTCGGGCTCTTCAAAAACAGACCTACCCGCCCCCCAGGTAAAAGAAATTGCCCACCCCTGTTGTAACGAGAAAAGCAATTATTCCATTCGGGCCTGCAGTCAGAACAGGTTTCCTTATAGCCCCGTACGTTAGTCTTTTCTTCACTCACTGGTGTTCGGCCTGCAGATAACAAAGCAAGCCAAATTGCGAGCAGCAAGGGGCGAAACTTAAATTATTCACCTTGATTTGTCTTTTCATCATTCTCGTCTGCTTTCTTCCACTCACTAGCTCCACGCGTCGTCGCTCGCGGCTTAAGACTCGAGAATAGTTAGAAGTAACCAGTTTAAAACAAATGCCTTGAGATTCCAAAAACCTATAGAGTCGACATCATAATTTGACATCGTATTCAGTTCCTTTAAATTTGTCTAATTAAGAAGCACTCAGTTATTACTTCTCTACAAGAGGCAGAGCTTCAGAAAGACTCCCTAATATTACTCGTGCCTTCATTTACATTTGGCACTAAAAACATAAAGATTTCCTTGTAGTGGATGCGGTTACGAGTAGAACCCGAAGTGTCGTTAAATTTTCCTGTTGACTACACGGCCCTTTCCGAATTAATTACAATTACTCTGTTATAAAAATACGAGTATTTGTCTTCTCAATATTGCCAAAAATCTGTCTTGTCACAGTACTGAACTGTGGCACATTTACTCCATTCGTGTCATTATTTATCGTCTATTCCTCACTGAGTGTCTGGCAAAAATAACAAGACATAAGTCGTAAGCAAACTGTAGCCCGGCTGGAGGCCTACTTTACAGGCATCCTCCCAGCCTCCGGGGCAAAAGTGGCAGCATTGCGAAATTAATCACTTATTCTACCTCCATCCAGTACAGAGATACATAATGTATGGACTTTCGTCTTGACGTCCTTATACGCCGTCATAAGAGTAGAGCCGAGGTGCAGGGCTACTGGTATGTCCACCATATACACGTAGAACAGAAGACGGCTAAGTTCATGTTATCACAAGGGTTATGAGTCCACTGATTTCATCTGGGCACTGAATTTTGAACTTGACAAGGTTTCTATAATATAAGGTATAAAAATAAGATAGAATTATTTATCCTGTGTGCTTCAAAGTACCTTGATTACATTCTAATGGGAGACTGGCTTAATTACATTTATACAGGCAGCATGACAGTCCTATGGGACACAGATTCTATTAGATACAGACATATTAGGAAACTTCTTTAATTGCATTACGTGATCCAATAAACTCAGATTTTTATAAAATATTGTCTGCTACATACAAATTTTATTCACTTAATTTTTATCTTCGTAACTCGACTTCACCGGTTCGGTCTGAGTGTCTTCTGCAGTGCACCTCTTTCGTTTTAAATATATTATTATTAAAAATTAAGGAAAGTGTTCTAGAACCGTAAAAAATTGTTTATGTAACGTCTTGTTGTGTCGGAAAAGAGGTAGCGTGATAGACCTAGTAATTTTTGAATCGAATATGCACATTACCTCCGCTTACAACTGTAGATCCAGAGACATATTCTTTTCAAAAACGAACCAAGTTTCTGTCAGCGATTTTATAACATTTGCACGTTCTCGTGTGTGAGGTCTGCTATACGGATGGAATTTCGACAGCAAAATCTCTTTTAGCTTTCTACGTAAAAGGTTGGTGATTGTTGAGAGAGTGAGGGATTATTTAATGGGCTGTCAATTGCTAAGGTGATATAGCGTCGGTGGTAGATGGATGAAATATGAATATGCAACATTGGTGGAATAATACTGACGGGGAAAAACTGAAGTACTCGGAGAAAAACCTTTCGCCATTGCCGCTTTGTCTACCACAAATCCCACATTGACAGGCCTGGGATTGAACCCGAACCTTGGTAGTGACACACTGGCAATTAACTACCTGAGCCATGGCACGGCCCCCATAACATAATTTGCAAGTTCAGTATTAGCGGAGTGATTAGTCTTGAAGGCAAACATTCCCTTCTGATAGTGTGATTTTAATGACAGCCTTAATTTTGACGCGTTGAGATAAGTGAGGTTTCTTATAATGTGAGACGGTAGACGGTAGGAAGAGATTAAGAGGAGAAGGAAGACGTACTTGAGGGCCTAGTTAATGCGCAATTAAGAGTGTAATTACTGCTGCAGACTGAGATGCCTGTCAGTCTCGCATCCTGCAATCTCCTCCGACGCCCCGGGTGTTGACGTCATCAACGTCACGCAACCTGAACGGCTCCGTCAGAATGATACATATACCGACCCACTTGACAGGCTGCTTAAACGTATCGCGAATTATTTCTTAACCGTCCTCACTTGCTTACAAAATTGAATTAAGTAGTAAGTTAATTATTTTGTAATTAATTACATTTAAAGAATTCCTCAACTAACTAGCTTTTGGGAATACCAAAACCATCTGTACGTTGGCTTGATGTTCATAAAGTAGACTGCTGACGAGATATAGGAAATTGTATGTTCCACACTGCGTACTTTATATGTTATTTTTCGTGTATTGATATCAAATGTTATTGTTTGCAGTGACTGTATAAGATACATTTGTTCAAGTATTTAATTTAGCACCAGGCTGTGAAGGCATATGGATGAGTGACGGTGTAGTTCCACACACTTCTGTCTCGGCAGTAGATGGAGGTCAGTGATCAACGTCACGACCTGGACTCATTAAGCAGAGGGAATTATTTACAGCTCCTTTCTCATATCCGCACTGGAGTTATGATTATCGAAGGGTATTGCGCCAATGCTTGCATCGTCTATAGTTAACTTCCGGAATTTCGATCCATAGCCTATAAGTGACTTAGTACTGTCATAAATTTATTTTCAGTTTTCTCTTTTCTATCCCACGTAAGACATTTTACCCATTGTTTGACGTATTCATATTTTCGAATCTGTGTGATTTCTTATTAACTCCAAACTGTCTACTGCCCCTATTCGAGAACCTAAATAATTACACTTAATTTTGCATTCAATTATTTTTTCTCTTTCCATTAATCAGAGGTCTATTTTAATACTAACCCGCCTGTTGTTTGTATGGGAGTGAAACTTGGTCTGTCACATTGAGGAAGGAACATAAGCTGAGGGTGTTCGATAATAGGGTGCTGAGTTGGATATTTGGGCCTAAGAGGGGCGAGGTAACGGGGGAGTGGAGAAGACTACATAACGAGGAGCTTTATGGTTTGTACTTCTCACCAATTATTATTCGGGTCATGAAAAAAAGAATGTGATGGCGGACCCTGTGGCACTTATGGGGAGAGGAGAGGTTTATACAGGATTTTGGTGGAAAAATCTGAGGGAATGAACCACTTGAAAGACCTAGGCGTAGATGGGAGGATAACCTTAAAATGGATATTCAAGAAGTAGGATGGAGTGACGTGGATTAGATTGATCTGGTCCTGGATAAGGACAAGTGAAGGGTTCTTGCAAACACGTTAATGAACCGGGTTCCAGAAAATGCGGGGAATTTCTTGACTAGCTGAGGAACTTCTCAAAAAGGACTCTGCTCCGTGGAGATGGTTGATTGGTTGGTTGGCTGGTTGTTTATGTATTTGTTTACCTAGTTAGTTAGCTAGCTAGCTAAGGGGTCTGCCACTTTCATCTCCTAAAATTTTCCAACCAAAATTTTGCATGCATTTCTCATCTCCTCCAGGCTTCTGGTACGTTATAGCCTATACCACCCATCATCGGAGTATGAGTATAAGGCCAACAGCAGATTAACTGTTGGCATTATAACCCTTTGTTCTGAATAATTCCCTGATGATGGCACCCCGGTGCCGAAACATGTAGGAGGTTTGTACTTGTTTCTGAATGTATTTTTTTTAAGTGCATAAGTTGGTTTATGTATTAATTATAAGCACAACATGGCGTTCATAATTATCTTTCAACTTTATAAATACATGTTATAATTTAAAATTCATGCCTATGTTTTATACTGTCGATTTTTTTAATGTCTTTTAGACCAATATTTCTTCACGAGTAGGCCAGTCTGATGGGTTCGCTTTCAGGATCTGCTGCAGCTGCCTTCTTTTGACCTCCTGTTTCTTCGCCAGTGCACGCATTAGCCTGTCAAAGCCGTCAATTAAGGATCCTTGCAGCAAAATATTGGGACGTTACGTTATAAAAGTAACGTGCAAGCCGCCAATTAAATAGCCTGGCAGCAAAAGAGTGGGTATTACAGGCAGAAAACACATGCTTTATATGTGCGAGACGTCAATTTCTTGAACGTCACGAAGTGTAAGGAGCAAGTGAACTGTTGCGAGGAACAAATCATTACGACGTGGACAGCTTCTCTTTCCTGCGTGGCGGTCGAGCTGACAGTGACGAAGGGTCCGCTCGAGAGGTCCGTGTTATGAGGTGGTTTATTTCACGGTGGAAAGAAGATATAATTACGTGCTGTGCCCCTCCACACAGTCGAGTTCTTGGCTCAAAAGAAACAGCTTGAAAGGGCCCATAAATCCTGTGGGCTGCCAGGAGATGTAACAGTATGTAGAGAAACTAAGAGAGAGAGAGAGAGAGAGAGAGAGAGAGACCCAGCGCAACGAAAAAGACGGAAAGCGCCATGTTATTTATGTCGGGTGAGAAGCTTCGCTGGTGGCGTAGCATTGCGGTCACTAACTGAAACACCGCTTGTACTCTTGTTCTTTCATTCCTTATCCCTTTTCCTCCCATTACGTCTCTTTTCTTCATGTTTCTTTTCTTTCAACCCTGCCCGTTAACGAAACTATTATGGCCCCGTCAATTAATGACCCACCATTTGGATGTCTGTGCATTTGGTGTATAGCAGGGTGTTGAAA
This sequence comes from Reticulitermes speratus, assembly GCA_021186555.1. Lineage (NCBI taxonomy): Eukaryota > Metazoa > Arthropoda > Insecta > Blattodea > Rhinotermitidae > Reticulitermes > Reticulitermes speratus. Next base: position 24,257,094 of record JAJKFL010000013.1, on the reverse strand, counting down.
TGGCGTGACCCTTATTTATAGTTCAAAGGCAGACCCGAGCTAGACGGAAAAAATAAATTAAATAAAACAAGAAGCAATGTGTGCTTTTATACCGCATGCACATTTTCGAGGATTCGACCTCTAAAGAAGCGGCTTTATGAAAGATACAGTTGTGAATGTTCTGTGCAAATGGCGGGTGAATAACAGTGGTTAATTGGTGCAGCTTCCCGCAGACGATGCCTGTTTCTCGGAAAGGACAGAGAGACAGACGCACAGGATGTCAGCCCATTTGCTCGTAGACAGAGCAGTCCTACTGACATTCCTAGCACAGAATGCCGCTAACATAATTGCGCCTGTTTCGCTCATAACAAATCTTTGTTGAGTTCCCTTCACTTTCTCTTTTCTGCTTCAGCCCGCTCCTTTGCCCTAGGGATGCGGACGACAGATTTTTCAGAAACGCTGCTACCTGTCTACCATACTACTCGGGCGTCCCATCCCTGAGGACCGCGATCTGAGAAAGTATGTAACAGAAATCATGATATAAATGTATGTCACATTAAAAATAACATCCATGAGCCTTATGGCATCGTAGTATCGTTATAACGCTATGGGTTTACATGTACTGAAGGATATACCGTGAAAGATACATGAAGCCGGATCGCATTAAAAGTACAACACACACATCTGTCCATGTAGCAATTCTCTGTTATGCGAAAGTAGTTTCAGAGAACGTTTGCTGCGGTTGCCTTCTGTTAGAAACCTACCGTAACAACTCTCGAAATTGAAATGTTATCTATGTATCTCCCTAAGAAAAGGGAAAAGTTTAAATTAGGCCCCCTTTTTTCCTTTTTAGCATGTAATCAGGATACTGCGTTATTGATAATCGATTGATTCGTGTCAGTCAAATTCTGTTGCCAAAATTTGTCGTGCGGTAAGCTAGGTGTTTGTTTTGTTTCAAGCAGGCCATCTTTCATTGCTTCTGCAAGCAAACGCTGTAGACAATATCCAATTATATAGCCTACACCAGTGGTTTTCAACCTGGGGTACGCGTGCCCCCGGGGGTACGCGAAGACATCTTAGGGTGTACGTAAAATTAAAGAAAAATAAATGTATTATTTCATTATAAACACTGAATAATCAGGGCCAGATTTTGGGTTAGCCACAAGAGACCCGGACGTAAGGACATGCGATTTGGGAGCGCAATTTTTCTCTCTCTCTCTCCTTTATGCGATTCTTATCTGGGCGGCTAATTGCGTTTTATTCCATATAGTGCATATAATTTTGCTTTGCTAAAATACCTTTGTTCCTTTATTAATTTTGTGTGATAGGCAATAATATATTTGTTATTTAATAGCTTGATTCTCCTTTTTCTTATTTAAAACTTATTATTTAATACATTATTTTGTATGTAATTTATTTAACTTATTTTACATGTAGATTATAGACTATGAATAACTTGAATTATGCACCAACAACTTTGGGGGTACAAAGTTGAAGAGAAATTATATCTGGGGGTATGCTAACAAAAATGTTGAATACCACTGGCCTAAACCACTGGTTCTTAAGCTTTCTGGTAATGCGGACCACACATTGAGAACCATTGGCATACACCACGACCGTTAGTGGCCTACTTCGTCACAGTCCTTCTCTCCCTTAACCATAGTTCTCGACAAGAAAATAGATTATTTTATGTCATCAGCAACTTTTCGTATATCTGTATTACACGGCTTGCTTTTATTAATGCATAGGATTTACATACAGGTGAGCAAACACCTTTCGTAGTAACAGTACTAATTCATAATGATATTCTTTACTGAAAGAAGTATAGTAACTCACGTCTTGCCCACTACAGTAGTAAAAGTTAATGAATGTCATTGTTGAACGTACTTGCATATTAGTTCCCCAGTTAAATTTCTGTCCCGCCAGTTCTGTTCACGGTCATCCCTCTACATTTTCGATCGAGGTCCCAGCCCTATACTGTCACTATCTTCTTTGAATGGCTATAGTTTGTGAGCATCTAACATGCCTGCTACGTTGTGGCCAACGTCAATACTTCCCTTGCTCTTTTACCGGCAACAGGTCGCGAATTTAGCGTCCCCATGCGTCCGAAGAGTAAGATGTGGTGATATTTGCTATGTATGGGGGCGTGCAAAAGCTATAATGAGGGAATAATTCGCTACATGCCCATACCATATTATTGTATAAGAGCATAACTTTATTCAGTCATCTCTTGAACGTGGAGGCTTGCCTGCCTCTATTAAGAAGTTTCACTCTAACAAGGAGCAAGTTTGCACTTTGTTCACAGCACCAATGTAACAGAGATGCTGTACTTGTTATCTCTCTGCTAATATCCGTGTTCTTTTTTACCGCTGCTATGTTATAAATCTCCGACGCTATCGGGTCAATTTCAAGTTACAGAATAAAGCCACAGATTTTGTACTCTTCTTCTATTTCTCAGTGTTCTCTGAAATCCAATGTATGTTGTGTGTTGGAAGGGTTCTCTTAAACACAATAATAGTCATGATTTTTGTTTTTACATCCAATAATAACGTTGTAAATTTACGTTCCAGAAACACGTTGCAGTTAGTTTTGCAATAGAATGTCAGGAGTCATTATTTAAATCATTATAACGATAGGACTCTTTAAGAGGGTTCCAACATAGTTGGACTCATTTCTCCTAATGATTAGTATCAGCTATTTTCTGTTGTCGATTTTTTTCTCCCAACTGTTATTTGTTTTAAATTCCAAGTTTTTCAAGATTCTCTTAAGGAAGAAATGGCTATGAACGAGAGGGAAGAGAGAGAACACGTTAATCTCATTAACGTCTTTTGCGACTTGATTAAACGTCGCGACATGGTAACTCGTTAAAAGAAGGATGTATGTTCGGTCAAAAGTGTTTTAAAGGACCATCTCCTTATTTACAACCCACAGAAGTACTAATGAAACATATTGACATCCTTATCTTTATCAAGGGCTATATGTGAATATCTGTGTATGTAGGTCAAGCAGGCGACCGTCATCTTTATTAACAGAAAAAGACGAAAAGTTTATCTGAAAAAAGGAAGTTTTAGATGATGATTATAAAAGTGATGTTGGTCCTTGTTGTCTTCAGCTTCTCATTTGTAAAGTGCTAGAAGACATCACGGCCCTATTGGAAGCGCCCTCCCTCTTCGCCCTACTGGAACGCCTACTGTTCCACTCGAAGATTCCTCGGAGCTGGAACTGAAGTGGCACAGCTCACCCCTTTCCATTACCGCCTCTAAGGTTCTCTCCTCCGCCCCATAATTCTTCAATTCTTTTAATAAAGGCCCCGGAGTGCTGGATTAATGAATTCACTGCCTACGGCTCTCCTACTGATCATTGCCGAGCTAGTTCTTAATTACCTTTGTCCGCCATCTTTACTCTAAAGAGAAGAAGAAGGAAGACCTCCTTTTGTGAATTTTTGGCTTCGTTCCATCCTAGGTTCCAAACCGTGACTCATGAATCTAACTTGAATAATTCCCAATTCCTTAGAATTAATTGTCTTGATATAAATTACTTCCGTAACAAAAAGGAAACCCTGTCAAGGCGTTGATTAATATCTACACACAAATTTAGATCTACTCAGTACACCTACATCAAATTTATTTCTAATATATGCATCACGGTAGACATTAATAAATTCGCTTGTCATATAAATAAAGATATTTGAGATTAGATCTAACACCTCCCATAATTCAGTTGATATAATTGTATTGGAACGGGCCCTATTATTCAAGACATTGTATATTTTGGGTTGTCACGAAGTCCTAAATTTTAAAAAAGAGAACACTGTCTGGTCCAGCAGTAAAGTGGCAACGGTTGACACAGTGACCTTTTAGAAAGCTGAATGGAAGGTTTCTGAAATGAATAATGAAAAATATATTTGGAGGCTACTGTAATTCTGTCGCCAAAGGGCTTCTACTTAATTACATCTCTTATTTTACCAAAATTGCCTTGGCAACCGATTATAAATTACTTAAAGTAATTAATGTGTCAGTAAATGCTCTTTTTTCTTGGTATAATACACCGTCACTAAAGCTGAAAAATGAAAGTTCCGTCTTATACCAACGGATAAATAAATTTAGTTTATTAAAAATGTGCCTGCGGTTTAGTATATCTTAAAATTTGAAATATAATTTGCTCTCAGTTAATAAAACTCTAAAAAATTCCCGCCATAAATTTAAAAATACGAGAGCACAATAGACCTATAGATATTTACTTTTGCTCTTTCTAATAAAAAACCCATTGTAAAAATTGTGACAATAAAGAGATAATAATTTTAATCTAAGCTACTTAACGGTACAGCAGAGGTTGCAGGCTTTAGGGTAAACAGCGTCGACAAAAATTTCGACGTCTTTAAGAAATGCGGGTGGGAAATGGTACACTGGCTTCGATGAAAACTTAGTGATTGCCTTCTAGCCTCAGTTGCCCTTTCTATGTTATGTAAGCAGAATATTTATTGCAGATTTTTTCACAATATTGTTATCAGCCAGAGACTTCGATTGAGAGAGAGGAAACCTGAGACTAGATTGAGGCAACGATCCACAGTGATTCATAACAGAAAGATACAGTTAATCTATAGACAACTTCTCTCAGCTCAGTCGGTACAGTGATGGTGTGCCGGCTACACGGCCGGAGTTCTCTTCCCCAAAGTGCCCACACCGGCTGTTCGAGCCTCCTATTCAGTGGATACTGTGGACATGTAACCGGGCTTATAGCAGCCGAAACTTGTAGCTGACCACTCACGCCCATCTAGTTTCGAGGTTAAAAATGAGTGCAGATTTGCTCTCACTCCCACTACTGCTTCATGTCTTTCAAGTTGACTTCACTTTAATTGTATATTCAAAGAAACTGATACGTTGTTTAAATCAGTCTGGCCTCATAGTTTTGTAATTTGCCCTGCACTTTTACCCCACGCTAGAAGATTCTTCTCTTTCCTTCACTCTTGCTTTCAGGAACTGTACCTAAGCCTACAGTTTTTTCTTCATGTTCACATTTCCTCACTCCGTCTCTTCTAGCTGTTGCAAACGGTTGGATTATTGGATATTACATTGGATCGGTGTTCTGCGGAAGCCAACACAGGATTTTTCGTCGTTCTTTAAAAACCTGGGGCTATTCCCTTAGCGTTTCTCTTGTATCATGTATCACCAAGTCAGTCTTGAACTGCTATGAAGACATCGGAAATCGGTCCCACCCTCTTCCTCTTAACCCCTCAGGGAACAGTAAGAAGAATTAGTGTAGGATTGGAGAAGCAGACCCGATGTGGGGCACAACCTCGGAGGACGTGTTGGAGTGGCCAGTATAAGCCAACTTCTGCTTGCAGCTGATACCAGAGCGTAGCCAACTCGCTACATAAGTTGCAGATGAAAGAAATGCAGGACAAACTATAACAATCGTGCATCTGGGGCACTTTATTCCACTCGTCTGCCCATAAATTTTACAATTCATTAACTCTATGTATGTATGTATGTATGTATGTATGTGTGTTATTTATGTATGTATGTAATTGTATGTATGTCTGTATGCATGTATGTATGTACGTGTATGTATGTATATATATGTATGTCTGTATGTATGTATGTTATGTATGTATGTATGTCTCTATGTATGTATGTGTGTGAATGTATGTGTATATGTATGTGACGTGCGTATGTGAGCCTACGCATGTGTATGTGTGTATGTACGGGTCGCCTGAAAAGTAATGAATAAGAATTTCAAGTATCTTAACTGATCCCAGCCTGATATTGTACGCAGGCGAGTTCTTCTCTCTTCTGGCCCTCTGCGTGATTGGTTTTTAAATTATGGTTTTTTGTTGTTTACAAAACTGAACATTCAGCACCCTTCTGAATTAAGCACAACTAAAGAACAGTGAACACGGACATAAAGCGGCCTCTTTTTCTAGTACCACATCGTCAAGGCACCTAATAGCCGGGATGGTTGTTATTGGTCCGCTTTCTATCCCTCTCCCTACTAAATAAAAAATAAAGAAATAATTTAAGGACAGATATGCGTTCCAAAATAACGTGTGTTTTTTTTAATTTGTTTCAGATAACAGGAAGTGTATAATGTAGTGAAGTTGTTTCTGAATAAAGTACTGATCAGGAGTCTATTTAGATCAAGAAATACTGAAGGTGAAATTTCATAACACGACCCATGAAGGCATATGAGGTGTGTGGAGGTACAGCTCCACACATTCTTAACCCAGATGGAAGTGAGTGGTCAACTTCACGTCCCGGCAGCTTTACTTCCGAATTTAAGCGCCTCTGGTAGCTATTGAATAAGACGCTGGGTAGGAAATGATCAGGACCTTTTGGAGAAGAGATTAACTTCGTCTCTCTTGGGATGATCTAAGAGGTACGAAAGAAAAACACAGAAAATGTGGCATAAAACAGAAGTTCTTAATTCGTATATTTTGTCGTGTAGTGTTACTGTGATTAGATAAAAAAATAATTAGACGAGTTTTAACATGTAGCAGACCAGGCAGACATTTTGGTCAGAAAGTGTTAAGGGAAGAAGCTAAAGGATTTGAATGCGTAAAATGCAGTTGGTTCATAATAGGTTCCAGTGACATGCTTCAGCGAAAACGGCACAGAAGATTTAGACTGCACAAAAGGAGCGGACTTCTAGAATATCTGAACACACTTCTTCCTCTCAGGATACTTGTGTTACTAAATTACCTGCTTGCGTGGATAATGTGTTACGGCCTGATCAGTATAACCTTAATTAATTTTTGATTATCTTCCCAAAATTAAGCAACATTTCAATTATTAATTCTCCTTTCCGAACTACCTTTGTGTTGAAAATTATCTTCCGGATTATGATGACGTGTATTTTGGTAGCAGTGTACCGACTTGTCAGAGTAACCTCCTGCCCCCGTCATCAGAGTAGCAGTGTTCATAGTCGTCGTGAACCCCCAATCTTACTTACCCCTGTCTTGTTATTCTTGCAGGACTAAACCGCAAAATGTTCAATTGTGCCCTTGTTCACTGAGGAGTATCGGCGTTGTTTTGGTGGGAAAGGCATGTAATAATACAACTGAGGTTTACTGAAAATTACAGGCTTCAAGATTTAGACTTCCTTCTTCCGTAACCGAAGAGGCAGTACAGCAGTTTCGACTCCACCCCATGAATTGGGCTCTGACCCCAGTCAGAACATAGGGTAACCTCCGAGACTTCACTAAGAGCAGCAGTAAATTTGGTGGCTGATCCGAGCCGGCGCCGGAACTGGCGCTGCGCGCTCTCTCGTACAGCCGCAAGCCAATTCTCCTTCATGGTCTCGGCTCCGTCTGACACTGAACATCCTTAAAGCGCTTTAAATGAGCAATATCTCGAGAACTGATATTTACTGCTGGGAAAGCTATTAGCCAGTTGCTGGCTGTGTTGTATGTAGTGAATGTAACAGGAAGAAAAATGTGTTGACACTTCATGAATTAATTTATTTAGTAAGGCGTGTAAAGAATATGTGGGCATAGTATAGCCTATAGTACTCGATAGCAATTGTTTGATTTAGTAGGTTACCTAACGACATTGCATGAGCTGTGAGTGTTACTGATGCGAATCCGTACGGGACGTAATAGTTGATGAAACGGTAGAAGTGGCCGTGGCCTATTTTATGGACCTATCCCGATGCCTGGAAACATAGAAAAACTTACATATATCTCGGTGCGTACTACAGTTGCATTGCCCGCACTTCGAATTATGTGCCCGAGTCAATCGATACGGCATATTTGACATGACAAAAAACTCTAACGTGACATTACACGTCATTCGTGACTATGAAACTTGTTCAGTTGAGTTTAAGTTGTGAAATCCCATAACTAATGTACATGCAGATGCATCGACCTGGAGGTGGTGAAAATTTAAGAGTTGTTATCGATCATGTTGAAGTTACTAAGATTTATCAGTTACCAAAGAAAATATTTCACACGTTCTTAGTATTAGGCTTAGTAATAGTTTTCATTTCTACAAAAAAAAAAAAAACCGTGCCGAATTTTTCTTCGTATTCGAAGATCTATTACGCTACTGAGTTTACAGAATAAAATTCACTTCCCGCAAATTCAGAAAGCGTAACTGAATGATGCAACTGTTTTTGGAACATAAGAGTCACAGTCCTCATGTCCCCACTCAAAGGTAGGGAATTAAAAGTACCAAAATGGTGTCTTTTGTGGTGTGCTGTTCATAACCATTCTCGCGAAAATTGGTCGAATTAGTAGAGAGATATTAAAGAAGTAAAACAGACAACTACCTGTTTGTATTTATGTATATCAAATAACATTACAACACATCCTATACATGTTTCAGACTTCTACATGGCCACCATCAGGAGTAAAACATCTGTGCATCTTGTGATGTGTGGTTACATAGATTAAAATAACCGGTACTCTGTGCAGGTAAAATTATGCTCGAGTGTAAGTTAATGATAAAATTGATATAAAGAATGTGCTGTGATTTTATTTAATAGGCATATAAGATTGTGTTTTGATTTCTGTATCTCGTTGGTGTGGGCAACAACGGTATGAACAAAGAGTTTCGGATGGTGAAGATTTGATTCAGTCACATACCTAAGCAGGGTCAGAGTCAGCCACGTTACGACTGACGGTCAGTGAGTAAGTCCGTCCTGGGTTCGTCCCTCCTGGAGCTTATGACCAGATACCGGCTGAAATTTAAAACTTAGTGTCGTGTAATCTTGGGGCTCACTCTCGTTTGTGTCCTATGTGGGGAGTCACAGACTGTTGTCAGTCACATATTTACAGTTGTCTCGTGCGAGTAAAAATATGCATACGTATTTACACAGTGTTGCATTTCAGACAGTACACAATATAGGGTCTATACGAGGTCTCCGTCAGTCCTGGCATTTTACAGGATATCATGCCTATCTTACTTTGCTTTGCTTGTAACGGCAGCACGGTCTCTTCAACGGTAGTAAGCTTGACCGCCAATATTGTCACAGTAAATTCGCCCGGCTTTTATAGTAGGCCTGGCTTCAGCAAGTCAAGCAATGGAGCTTATTTCGAAAGATGACATACGTAAGAGTTCTTGAGTTCCTCAGTTTTGAATTTCGACCCGGATTTCCGCTATCTTGATGGCGATTGTGTTTCAGGTTTTTTTCAGTCGCTCAAGACTGAAATGTAATTGTTTCTGTCTCCTTCCAATCTTATAATACTCCCAAAATGTATGTAGCTCTGTAACGAGGAAACTCTTGAATCGGATCTGTGACGGACTGGTCTTTTAATGTAAATGCTCAATTTTACGCTCAAGTTTGGAGTTATTATGCATCGTAACAGTTTCTAACATAGAACTAATACTATGAAGATTTGTACCAGGTTGTACTTTACGATGGCTACTGGAAAATCTCAAACTTCTATGTTCGGTTTACGCTGGGAAGTTGTGTGGGCAAATATGTTGTGTTTAAACAATGTATGGAAAAAAATTTGAATTCGTATATCAAGGATTCAGAATTCTTTCCTTGCATTATTTTTATATTTATCACATTAAATGTAAATAACATCCCTTAATTGAAACAAAAAAAATTAATAGTGGAGTTCTTGAAAGTAAATCGAGTATTAAATTGCAATACATAAATCATAACACAAGATAATGAGTCGATGTGTTTGGAAAGCACAACATAAATCCTGACATAAAATATGAGTAGACACATTTGGAAATCACAGAGCACTCTGGTAGAGCCTTCGTCGTTGTTGTGATCGTGCTTACTGTGCGGCGTCTTCCAGCATTTTTGCTGTCGTAAAGCACATGGATAAACGGCACGAGTACAGAGTCAATTGCCCTATCAGTGGGATTTTTCAACAATGTTGCCATTTTTGAAGATATATCTTTAGAGCACTTCTTTGAAATGTTTCTTATCAACATGCGAAACAATAAGACAGAAAATGAAAAGATATAACCCCAACTTTTGGTAAGTTTCTTTTCTTTACGACAAGAAAGATTAAAGTTAAGGGGTTCGTGGTTTTATTTCCCTAGAGTGTAGTCCTGTTCACAGGCAATTTGAGCCAGCAAATTGAGGCATGTCCCATTGTGGTTGTTGGATGTTTAACCAATATTAGAAGCCGGCCTGCTGAGGGTTGTATAAACACGGCTTACCAGAGTGGCCGTTGCTTCTGTTCCATGCGCACAGTGCTGGGGTTATAGTGTTAATGACATTTAACTATGTGAGCAAATAACTCTTATCCAGAAAAAAAAACTCAGTGAATGCTTAGAAATTTCTGAAGGTTTCGTTTCTAATTTTGTCTGCGACGTGACGAAGAAGGATGCCTGCAAGTGAATAAATTTTTTACCTAGGTTGAGGAAGAAGCGAAAATGTCCCAGTTTTGTATTCACTCTCTCTGCCAGCCTGAATGAAGTTCATCTTATATCCGCTTGAAGTTATAATGCATATTGATAACGAAAATTATAAGCACAATATGGTATGTTTGACACTGGCCTCCGGAATACCTCATTCTTTATTTTAAGTCACAGGATTGACAAACAGGATGTCTGCCCATCAGAAGAGAGTGATAAAAGTCAACGTTCGTCTATTTAAATGCTCATAATCCAGAAAAGTGTTTGTGTGCGCGTTTGTGTGTGTGTGTGTGTGTAACATTAATAGAATACCCCTCTAAGGGCATCGTTCTTCTCAACAGCGAATGTGTTAAAAATACTGCGAAGCGTGCCCTCTTTTGAAGTGTGGGTGTTACAGATTGATTTGTTTTGAACACTTTAAGTTCCAACGCTACAGTAATGATTGGACTGCAGCATGCGCAACTTAAGAGTATATGAATGGCCACTGTCTTACCAAATGAACCTAGTTTCTTGCACATGTGCATATACGGATCTAAAAAGATGTCAGTACGTGTGTAGTTTAATTAACTAGGCGCTGTAGGATGCCTTAGTCACAAATATGCTCTTTTGTAATATGAATAAAACTTTCGAGTCTCATTAAACATTCAATTTTCATATGTTCTTTAGTTTATATATGACACAGAGGTTCACAGATGCTATAATATAGTGTAAGGAAAAAATGAGAACCATGACCGGTTTGATTCTAACTTTAGTGGGTAATTATTCCGCTGGCTGCAAGGAAAGTCCAGACCATGGGGCTTAAACTGTAGTGAAAGAAAGGTCTTTACAAACCACTAGACCATCTGAATTTTATTTAAAAGTTAAGAGCCTGAAATGCACTCTCGTACGTACTCAGTATATTCCATGAGAATTTCCATTGGACCTCAACAGACAATAAACGACAGATTTGATAGTTTTTCTTAGGGAGGGGGTGCTCTCAAAATGGATTTCAGAGTAAATTTTCATGTTACATTCTGTACCTGAGGCAACTCCTTTGCATGACAGGTCGTGTTGAATTTATCGTTTAATTCTTCGGAACTGTACTTTAAGTAAACCTTAAATTACGCTTATCTCTAAGCTACGTCATGAGAGTTGTTATAAGAAAGGAACATTAATTTTTGAAGAGGAAAATATATGGTAGCTTAGCTTTAGTAATGATAACAAGAAGTGGAAGAGAGTAAGAAGGCCAAACAATGGGCAGTATTTTCAGTGGCATGCAGATGTATGTCATAGTACAGTTGTAATGCCATCAACATGGAAGATTCAAGTTTCAGATTACCATGTTGCTGTTTCATGCATTACCAATGGTGATGGGGCAAAGGGGGGAGAAACATGTGGATGACAACAATGATGAGAAAGAGAGAGGAATGGTCAGATTAAATCCAAGGTGGTCCATGTCTTCCTAAACATCCCGTGGAGATCCTCATTTACCATCTTACTCACCACAGTGCTCTTGCTGAAGATAATACGATGAGTTATGACTGAACCACCACAGCAGGAGGTCCGACGATTTCAATGTGCCAGGAAATGAAGGGCGATGAGGCTTCTGGGTATTTACTGGTGGGGGGTTGCCGCTATAATCAAGCCTTTACAGTGCAGATGAAACTGATGGACCTCTCTCTCTCGCTTGTCCGACATTTCTTTTTTTAATTCTCTATGGAGCTAATTACTCTTCATGGATCTTTTCCTCTCTTCTTCACCCTTGGCAGTCTCGTCTATTCATTCTTTCTTTCTTCTTGTGCTTATTCTTTTATCTGCATTATGTTGATCAGTGATATTGCCATGTCACTCTAGGCTTGTGTTCCATCACCCTCCTCTCTTCTTTTGTTGCTTGACCCACAGTGATATTCATCACATTATATGGATGGACACGCGCTGCATTTGAACTGTCTAATGCAGTGCTTCTCTATCAGAGTGACATGACTACCACCCTCCTGAAAATTTGTATCTAAGAAACTTGTCAGATTCGTTATGAAAAGACTCGAGACCTCGTTCCAGTTCGATTGGTCGAGAGATCCCCATGGGGTATGATAAGTATCAATTAAAGTATACCACTTTAAACGTGCCGGCTTTTAGGTGCTTTATTCAGATGGCAGGTCAATGTAGGATTAAAGATCGATAAAACGTGATCTCATGAGCCCGGAAATGTTAGGTGATTTGTTACGTGAAATTTATGAGCAGACCTATATTCGCTGAAGGTTGAGACTTCAGCCTGTCCCTGACTACACTGTTTACACCTTCTAGTCAGCAGTGCCCTGTACAGTCACTGCAGTAAAACTACGTTATTTCAGGGAACAGAAGGAAGTGGGCATGTCCCATACATAGTCGGGCATTTGTAGACTGCAATTCATAAATTTTGACAGCGGATATTTGTAAGGAAGTGCCCGTAGTTTGTAGAGTATATTTCCAAACCGACCACTTGGATTACAATAGTGACAAATACATATGGACGAGATTCAGAGATAATTAAGGGATGAATAAATCCAATAAATGTCTAGTATTATTTAGACGACAAACGTTGCCTTGAATACTTTCTGACACAATAAATATTGAGGTAAAAGATGACAATTTTATCACATTCTGTATAGGCTTGTAAAACTTGATCTGTTGGACTGAGGGAAAACCCATAACTTACAATCTTGTGAAAAAGAAATAAAGAAAACTTATTTTGACCTAAGAGAGACACAAGAAGGTGTAAATTGGAAACATTACGATGAACTGAACAAGAAAAACTCGCAAATGGATCTTAATAGAAATACAGCTGAGTGTGTGGATTGAAACGAACTGACTTGATATTGCATCCAGTTACAGGGTTTAAAGTCAACATGACAGAGTTACGCCTGAAATAATTTCGCATACAGAGGCTGCAGATACATTTCCGTGTGAAACAAGGTCTTACACCGAGGCTGTAGATGCAGGCAGAGTTCCATGTGAACTTGAAAAAAAAGGAAATGGCTTTTACTGTAAACATAAGATGGCGTTATGTCGTCATAATCATGTGTAGTGATTTATTGTTAAGAGTGTGTGTAATTAGCAATATCACGCGCTGTGCGGTGTTCTGTAAGTTCTAAAGCAGGGAGTGAGTGTAACTTGCATTATTTTTAAACAACTTCCTCGTCTGGTGCTGATAAAACAGACTGTGAGAAGTAGTGAGATGCTGGCGTCCCATCACAGCGTCTCTGGTTTAATACGCGGTGTCTTCCTGTACGATTCTAGGTGGAAGAAATATCACACAGGGGACATAATCACACATTTTGCACTGCCGTAATTTAACAGGATATTTGAAAGTAAAACATCAGTTTTTTCATGCTTAAACAGCCGACTGTTTGCTACAGTGAACCTCTGTAGGTCTAAGCCTACAACGCACATACACCATAGCGGGTTAATGTTACATCTACTCTTCTTCTGTAGTAACTTTCAATAGTAGCCATCCTGCTTTAACAGCCCCTTTCACTGAAAACAATCAATAGAACTGCCAGGAAAGGATTAGAAATCAAAGCGAAGCAAGCAGGCAGAAGCATGCTGTGTAGAGATATGATTTGTGGTCGTGAACATGCTGCGGCTGCTTAGTAACGACTGATGATGGAAAAGCCTCGTTCAATGTGGGACTATTAATGACCGGCGTCATTATAACTGCGACCATTGTTGTGCCATAACAGCAGGGACCTCACGGGGACCTCTGGTTGAGCATGAAGGAGTTAATTTGTGGCTCTATTGAAAGGATCCTCAAATTGACTTGCTTCTAATGCAGAAACTCTTGTTGTATGACCGCGCGTTTTCATGTTTCTCAGCTCAGGGACTGATTCGCTACTCGCTAATTCGTGTAAAATTTGTAGTGGGCGAAACTATGCTGTGTAAAATGAGCTTTGTTTACAGCTATCAGATACAGTGTTATAATAATTTTCTTAATATATAGTTATGACATTTTTTTTGTCTTTTTTTTTCGAATGACATGTTAGTAACATTATGTGCAAAATACCTGCGTTGCCATACGCAAACTTACGTAGGAAAACACCCTTAGAAATTCATTTTATATATTCAAGTAACAAAGAAATTTACTGCATTTTTAATATGTGCTGCGTAATATCTGGTTTATATTCCACAAAATGCCACTTATTTCACGATTTTGTATTTTTCTGTTCCAATAATACTCACGTTTTCCTTAAACCATGTGCTAAAATTTAAAACCTACCCGGGTCGACTAAAGGTTAAACAGAGTTGTTAACAAAGCATGTATGATAAAGGGAATACAGCAGTAAAGAAAATAAATTGAACACTGTGATTTAATGTTTGGGACTAGAGACTCTCACTGTGCGGATTGTTAAGGGTACTGTCTTCTGGGATGTGGTATGAAGATAGCAAAATCGTGACGTTGGTACCTGTACACCACACTACACGGCATCATAGCCAGCAGACAGACGGCGGTATCTTTCTACCAGACTAAACATCTCAGTAAGACAGTAATCTTCAGAGGCTCTAATAATTTCCGAATATATAGCTTCCATCCGCATAGGTAAGATTCTACTTAATTTAAAACACAGAATTTGAGATGTAACTACACCATCAGTGCTGCATTAGACTTTTTCGGCTGCAATTGTTGATACGTAAGCTTAGCCGCCAGAATTCAGTCCTCCTACTCGTATAAAATACTTACTTTAATAACGTATCCATATTTAATGTGCTTAAGTTACACGAGGTACCTTGTCTATCCTGGCGACATCTGGAGGTGACTGTACAACAGGCTGTGTGTTCAGATGTCGTCTTAATTTCGTACGTCCAAATCTTCCTCATGTTTGTGTAACTCACCAAGATAGACGTTTTGTAACAATTAAGCAGCTTGTAAAGTTAAAGCTCTGTGCTTAATCTGGATATTATCAAAGTGCTGAGGCTGTAGTAAAGGAGAACCGCACACACACAGCGTGTACAGAATGAGGTTTCCATGACGGCAAAGAACATCATTAGTTTCTTCCACGTGGTTCACTGTGCTGCTCCCGGCAGAGCTCAAAACGCAGGAAACAAACATGATCAAATTTTGGCCTAATTATCGGGGATATTGGGGAGGACTTCTATGGCACTTCAGTCCATTTTTTTTTCAATGGCTCGACAGCCCCTTGGGGGCCTAAGCCGCCTCATTTTTCGAGGCTTCACGATCACACTTTTTAGACACACCACACTCGGTAGGACTCCTCTGGACGAGGGACCAGCTCGTCGCAGAGCTTCAGTCCATGCTGCTGTTAATTATCTTACAGAGTGATCGTGGCTCATAATAAGTATGTGGTATATCCCCTCGTGTACACAATCAGAACAAATTCAGACGTAGTGTGATGGTTCTGCAGTCGAAGCTGAACACACCGGTGTGCATGCGGATATGCCAGCTGGGTAACGACTGGGCTGCTACCCGGGAGATCGCGCGCACCCCGGTCCTCTGTAGGGCAGCGGTGAACATAATGGTGACACCGTGGCGAAGTGGATGAAGCGACTCATCTCAATATATAGTTACTACAGTGCTTTGTCACCACCAACACAATGCAGTCTACTTACCATAGTACATAGTTAGCTGGCTTATTCACCATGAGGTCTCTGCCACTAGAGGAAAGAAGGGCTTTGTTTGGTAGATTTCGGGTCATCAGTAGGCTAAGTTGAATAGAGTCTAGCCGGGAGCTGTATTCTTATGCAGCAGAGTTAGTGTGGCGTGAATAGTTTCTAAGGGCTGTTTTGTCCTACTTATGCACATGCAACTGCATGGGCCGCACTTTCAAATTTTCCATAGATTAAAGTGGCGGATCCTTACATGCGAAACCTACACTTTCAAATAAGATAAAGGTAAAGGTAAAGGTAAAGTTCTCCCTAGAATAGGCCATGAAGGCCCAGAGTGGGAGTAGAGGTATAGCTGTACTCTTTCTTTAACCCTGGCACTAGATGGGGGTGGGTGGTCAACTGCACGCACCGGCCGCTTTACCCCTGGGAAAGAGACCTGGTATCTATTATATAGGAGGCTGGGTGGGCCCCAGGGCCGGTCTGGACGGCTGCGAAAAATTTCGCTCCCACCGGGATTCGATCCCCGGACCGTTCAGCCCGTAGCGAGTCGCTATACCGACTACGCTGTCCCCTTTCAAATAAGTTAGATTATAATAATATACTGCATTAATCTGAAAATATATTGTAAAATTTATAAAATCCCACAGACTAAGATGGTATGGTCATGTTGAAAGAACGCAAAACCAAAGAATGTCAAAACAAATTGCAATGAACAAGTAAACGAGGAAGACCACGTAAAAGATGGAGAAATAAGGTTGAAGAGGACTTAAAATGGGAACAAAAAACAGGCAGGCAGTAACCAGAGACAGTCTGGAATGCGGGAAGATTTTATTGGAAGCCAAGGTCCACAACGGAATGTAGCGCTTGAGAAAGAAGAAGAAGAAGATGATGAAGATGATGATGATGATGATAAAGATGATGATGGTGATTAAGAAGACAAAGAAGAATCCGAACATTTCTGCAGACAGAAATTTACTGTTTGTGAGCGACAATGCAACCCACGTGCTTTCTCTTTCCCTTAAGAAACAAATAACACTAAAGTTGTCCCTGTGCTTAATTTTGACGCCATGAAGGAGTATAGCTGCGAACAATCTTAAGGTGAATGGTCAGCTTCACGACTCTGCCGCCCTACTCCCGCAAAAGAGCCTGGCCCCAGAGCCAGTGTGGACACTGTTGGAGACGAGAAAAAGCGTAAGGCCCTTGTCAGAATCGAACTCCCATGAAAAAGAACCTTCAATATTTTAGAATGTCTGCTGGGAGCCGGGATAACATAGTCGGTATAGTGTCGAGGCTGCAGGCTGGGAGGCCATGGTTCGATTCCCGGCAGGGCAAGAGATATTTCTCTTCACCAAAATCATATTTTACATGGGGGGTTTCGAACCTACTAATTCGTAGCCCCTTATATCCTATTGAAGTTATTAAAATGCACCCTTTTCTAGTTATTCAGAAATGCATCAACAGCATCTATGAGTATTTAGTAGCATTTGGTAATACTGTCGTTTATGTAATTATTATGTCTAGAACTCTATGAAAGCAATATAAACAAGGATAATAAACTGTATTATGGGATATGACGCAAAGCATACTGGTATATTACCGACGTTTGAGAGGCTACACGTCTACCTTGATGATGCAGGCAGCAGGTTTGTCTGCAATATTGCTAGGCTGCATATCTACCAAAGTGCATGTCGACGCATTTCTAGTCATATATCCGTGACAGACTCAAATCTCACAACATAAACAAAATTTAGGTTTATTGCTTTTACACTTACACAGTAACAAATTCGGCATTGGCTGCAGCTAATAGAGAGGTGTAGAAACAGACTCAACCAAAGGGACATAAAATTCGCCCAGCCATCCGGCACGTAATATATTTCTCCATAACGTCAGTTTGGCATCAGGAAACAATTATTATTATTCATCCATGCATATTTGAAGTAGGAACAGTAAAACAAGACTGATAACTGAAAATGATGTGTGTTTCCTGTACCTAGTTGTCCGATCGTATCTGTAGTGTTGCCACTGCAGAATGTTTCTGAATTGTGCATAACACGACTTGTTGTTATTCGCTGTCACCATAATTATAATAAATTTATCGAACCTTTTCTAGTAGCGATGAAACATATCCATAACGGATATCATAAACCATCAATTCTACTGCCTGTGTGCTGCCTGTGGGTATCCTGTACCTAACTATATAAATAAGTAGGCGTAACTGAATCACATTAAAAATGTAGGTATACATTTCCCGCTATGAAATATTTGTTACGTCGGAGTACTATGTGCTGCATACAGTAGCTTATATTTGTTACGTCGGAGTACTATGTGCTGCATACAGTAGCTTATATTTGTTACGTCGGAGTACTATGTGCTGCATACAGTAGCTTATATTTGTTACGTCGGAGTACTATGTGCTGCAAACAGTAGCTTATATTTGTTACGTCGGAGTACTATGTGCTGCATACAGTAGCTTATATTTGTTACGTCGGAGTACTATGTGCTGCATACAGTAGCTTATATTTGTTACGTCGGAGTACTATGTGCTGCAAACAGTAGCTTATATTTGTTACGTCGGAGTACTATGTGCTGCAAACAGTAGCTTATATTTGTTACGTCGGAGTACTATGTGCTGCAAACAGTAGCTTATATTTGTTACGTCGGAGTACTATGTGCTGCAAACAGTAGCTTATATTTGTTACGTCGGAGTACTATGTGCTGCATACAGTAGCTTATATTTGTTACGTCGGAGTACTATGTGCTGCATACAGTAGCTTATATTTGTTACGTCGGAGTACTATGTGCTGCATACAGTAGCTTATATTTCCTTAGATCT
Source organism: Reticulitermes speratus (assembly GCA_021186555.1). Lineage (NCBI taxonomy): Eukaryota > Metazoa > Arthropoda > Insecta > Blattodea > Rhinotermitidae > Reticulitermes > Reticulitermes speratus. The sequence goes on along the minus strand of JAJKFL010000013.1, from coordinate 24,238,386 downwards.
ATACGTTTAAATGATTTGGAAATATGGAAATTGGTATTCACATAAATCCTTACATTTCATTACAGTTTTGAAACCCACGCAATATAAGCCCCGTTATTTGTGATGGCAAAAATCTTTGCGATTTTAGCTGTATTGTCCACTTTTCGGAGACTTGCCGTCTCCCTCTTCAAGACGAAATGAGTACTCCGTGGCCTTTGCCGCCACTTAGACCTGGAAAAGCTTCCGGCACACTTTGCGAAAACTTGCTATACACCTGTTGAGAGCCACTGGTGTACACCTTAGTACACCTCATTACTGGCGACGACATTTCCGGAGTTTGGCGACAGAGTATTGCGGCAGTACAGTACGAAATGTGGGACTTGATGCCACCACCCTTCCGGCTGTGTACAGTGGTTTCAGGAAACATAATTGATCTTGTACAAGGATTTTTTTCTATCGTAAATATGCTGGTTTCACGTGGGAGAAAACAAAACAAATGTGTCTACATGATGACCAATCTAAATACAACACCATTCTGTTAAAAATAATGGGAAGCAGGACTGAAAATTTCTTATCGCCATTTTCAGCAAATTTCTGTCCATGTATTTGCACACATCCTATATTAATATGCTGCTGACGTTATGTGTACGTAGAGTCTACAGCTACCAGCAAATCGACTTCTGTTATTAATTTGTGTGACTAGCTCTATTTGAATAAATTTGTCTTGACGTGTGTGTATAGGAAAGTCTTTGTGTGAACATAGTATACCGTTCGACCTCCCTGCACGCCCTCTCTCTCCTTTCCCCTCACTTCAACTGTTTTTCCTCTTTAATAAACGACTCCAGCCCTCAGCGTCACGTTTTGTTTATTATTCATGAGCGTGTTACAGGCGGAGGCTCGTTTATCAAAGGATCCTGCAGCTCTGATAAAATTAGATTAATGTGCGGATGTTGGTCACTATTTATCCCCGTCACCTGACTTCAAAGGGCCGGAACCCCTCATCCCTTTCTCCCTGCCCCTGCTCGTAACACTCCCCTCTTACTCCCACAAATGTTGGCCCATAACTTGTTTACGTAGAGCATAATTCCGCCAATGAGAATACAGTATGCTTCAGGGACCAATACGGTCCCGCGGTAACTCTTCTGTTTCCCAGGGCTCAGTGCCTCAATTCTACGACTTCTAATGAAGTCGCATGGCATCAACCGGAAGTTGCAATATAAGGACATTAATGATATTGTTCATGTCTCTTTTTATTTTGCAGCGGGATTCGTGTTTCATGTTATAAACGGTATTGTAGATGACTCATTTATGCCATGCTTTTTAGCACGCCACCCATGGGAAGTCATGAACTTAACTCTAGGTATAAAGATATTACCGCGAGGGGTTTATCTCTGTAGGCCAACGTCGGTGAGCTGTGTTACAGAACTGGACAATATTCACACGATATTATGTGCGTATTTTCTAAACAAGTTATTTACTGTTAATTCTCTGGACATGCACAGTTACAACACGACTGGCCGCACTCCCATTAGGCCATGTACGTATACATTATGGCGCGTTCGCATAACCATTGTTGCGATGGAAACGCAACAGTAGGCTAGTTTCTCTGTGTATTGTTGGGCTTCGTGTCACTGTTAACAATCTAAAAATATTTATTGTTGCAAAGAATGCTTTTGTAGCACATTTATGACGCCAGTAGCAATAAAACGTACTTAGGTTTTCATGTAACGTGCGCGATATTTTTCTCCAATTTTAACCAAATTTTGAATTTCTCGGCAGATTTTCGTAAAAGCCACCAATATCAAATCTCACATAAATCCGTCCGGTGGGAGCCGCTCTGATTCATGCGGACAGACGGTCAGACGGATAGACGGACGGGCATGACGAGGCTAACATGGGCGCTTTTCGCGACTATGCAAACGCCCCTGGACACTAAAAGCAAAGCTGTTGCTAAGCACGCCGTGAACACATAGCCGAGACAAACCTGTCCCAGTATCACTTTATCTACAGCAAATCCCAAACGGACCCTCCTGGAATCGAAACCGGGATTCCGCGATTTCAGATAGAAAGACTGTAGAACAAGAGACCGCTGGGAAAATGTGGTCCTGGATTTGAGTGTAACAATATATATAGTGTATATTACCACCAACTCGTACACAGTATTAAAGTACAATGTAACCAACTAGGCTTGTCTTCCCTGACGATGGTGTGACGTTACACCGTAACATGTCGGGAGACTTACAAAGTTTGTTACATTGTACTTCAGTATTGTGTACGAGTTGTGGTAATACATGTTGCTGTAATAAGTACGTACACGGTATGGACAATTTTAAATCCTGGATTTGAGGCTAATATCGAATTACTCCTATGGGACGTTAGAGCAGGGGTGCACAAATCCCGGCGACTAAATTTTGTTCGGTGGCGTCTAATATTTATTGATCCTTATTACGAAATTTCCTTCATGTCTACCACCCGGCGCCTGGAATTTTGAGAAATTCGTTTTTCCACTGTCGTATCCATTCCATACTCTTTCATCCTTTACATATACTGTGTGACCTTAGCATCTGATAGTATCGTTATAACACGTTTTAAATGAGTGTTTCGTTTTGTTTCGCTATTTAACGAGACGTTACAAAGAGTTGAAAATAGCTGTTGTCCAGTGACTACCGATAGGACTATGATGAATGGTGAATCGACAGGAGAGGGGTTATAAAGTTTCATGGTCTATTTTAACGCTGTGTTAACATTCGTTTAGAGGAATGAAAGAGCAGCACGGTGTATTCCAAAATATAACACTTAGCGTCAGTAATTTTGCATGTGCCATCTTTTTTAAGCCTCCTGCAGAGTCAGTGATGGTTTGTTTTAATGTTTTATAAAAGGAATGTTTGATTAAAAGAAACAGATACTTAGGTGTGTACCTTTATCTTTAAAACCATGGTTTTCTTTGTCAACTGCCCTAAAATCTTTGTTCTATAAGTTTTAAATTCTTCGTGAGGAAGCTTCTCAGGTGAATTTGATTTTTATGCAAAGTGTGTTCGCTGCCGTACGGGAGAACGAACCAACCGCAATCGTGGGAACATTCCCACAGACTGCCAGTCACATACACATGAGACAAGAGTAAAGTTATTAGGCAATCCCGAAACATATGAAACCAGCAGGAACATCTGATGCGTTTTAGGGGCAGGCTATTCTGTTATGAGGGCGAGTAAACGGAAAGGACACTTCGCACATCGTGGGGGGGTTTTCGCTGTTGCTCATTATGCAGGGAAAAGCGGTACAGTGGGCTGCCCATCATACTGCTTAAAGGAGACCTCCCTATACTCGTATCTCTGTTTGGATGCAAACACCGCTCGTTAAATACCTATTTATTTACCTTGAGTGACAAAATTGTCACGGCTCCAAAGTCCCTCCAGTAACGACAAACCTGTGTTTCGCGAACTATGGTCCGCCATTTAAACATCGAGTCTGTGGCTAATTACCAGTATAATAATTGTTAAAATTTTGTATTATATGAACTTCATCCATGATAAGTGGGTCCCTGTCATCACAGCATGGCGCGTCCTCAGATTGCGGATGGAGGAACGGCCTCCGGATATGGAGGGTAGCTGCGAATACATTGAATAAACAGTCGCGGACAGCCGACGAGGGGTGGTCCTCCAGTTTTGGGGGTTGGGCGAGGTGCTAACAACTCCTCACCTTAAAAAATTGCCATGTTACGAAACAGATCACAAAGCCTCGGACCTGGACTGATTCTTTGGTACAACTTAGATTGATATGGCTCTTGTGAGTGCGGTAATGAACCTTCGGGTTCCATAAAACGCGGGGAATTTCTTGACTAGCTGAGGACCTGTTAGCTTCTCAAGAAGGACTCTGCTGCATGGAGTTTTAGTTAGTTATGAATTTCACAGTCCAATAAGTACCACTGGTTGATGAAAGCTGTAAAATTTGGGATGCCCCATATATTGTGAATCATTAGCTTCATTTGTGTATATTATGTAGTGAGCTAAATTAGTCTGATGATATGATCTGTTCTGCACGCTGGTTCTGGTTCGTTAAGACTTGGTATTTTCTGGTCACCGAACTTTCCTGAGGCAATAGCGTGCATCGAGCAGCCGCAGGACGTAGAATGGCATGTGAAATGTAATGAATATTTTGTGGTAACAGTTACACTAAACATACATATACACAACATTAAAATGTCATGAAGGTAAATAACTGGGAAGTTTGAAAAGGACGCCTAGAAACCGAATCCCGTAGCTGCTCCTATCGGTTATGTTAAATTAAGCGGCGGAAGATTCCAAGAATAATGCGTGATTTCAGGCTTCCGCCGCTGTTAAAATGAGATCTTCGCTTATATAAGTTTTTATTACCAACTACTGCACAATAACTTTATACACTTCTACATGTTTCGGCTGACTATCTCAGCCAACATCAGGGAGTCATCCTCCGTAAACAAAAGCAGCGTATAGTATGTCACCGAATGGTAAAATGTACATTTATCACAGCCGTAGTCACTGATTTTATAGTTTAAATTACATATGATAAAATTCAGTATGTTATTACATAACATTAAAGGTATGAAATCTATAAGTTACAAAATTTGTCTACAAATATCTTTCTCTGAACCACTTCCAGTTTTTGTGGGGTGGAGACCTGTAATATTATACAATCAATGTAAGTGATTAAAATGAATTCTATAATTAATTATTAAAATTAAAAAATTATTAAAATTAATTTTATTTTAGAATTCATTTTATCACTTACATTGGTTTTATAATATTACAGGTCTCTACCCCACAAAAACTGGAAGTGTTTGAGAGACAGATATTTGGGGACAGATTTGATATAGATTTTATACCTTAAATTTCATGTAATGTTCAAAACATTATGGCTCCATGATGCAGGGTCTTTCTTGAAACGTGTACAGTTAAGACTGCGGTCATGGGCAGAACTTGTGGGCTGTGCTCCAAGCTACGCACTTCCAACAAACGTACGTAAATGTACATTATATGTCTACTGTAAATGAAAAATCTCAGATTGTTTAGGTCTCTGTGTCATAGCAACAGTTCTCTAAAACAGAGCAGATTTGTGTGTCCGGTGTTCGCTTATAAGGAAAGCGTATCTTCTTTATCCCAACGGGGAGCAGTGTCGTTTATTAGACATTTGCTTGGCAGGGCCTACTTCATGTGATCTTTCTGTAATGTCTTTTATAAATGACTTCATTAAAGTGTATTGCAATGGTGTCAGATGTATGCTTCAATCTAAAGGAACGGTCCTTCATAAATAACAGAGAACAGAATAAAAATAATATATACTGACAATTTGTTTTGTAAGGAGAAGGCGTTGTTGGTTCTTGGGAGATGAGAGGAAGGCGGGAGTATGTCACATAACTCATCATCCTGGGAACCTCCGCCGTCACCCCACACCGGTGCATGTGATGTTCAATACTGGCGCCGCGGGAGACTTCCCATGAGTCCCTGTCCCATGAACAATAGCGCAGCGGGAAACGCAATGACACCGCCAGTTTGGGATGGCACATGGACATCAGTCACGCCATGCTAACGGATGATATCTTCTACATCTACTGCAGAAGTATCAGCTGATGAAATGTTGCCTCCTGCTTTTTGATAGTTTTTTATACTGCCAAATTTAGATTTAGAACTCATGTTGTTGTATGTAATATGAGTTCTGGGTAGCTATGTAGGGTTTTTTATGTTACAGTGTACAGTTTTGGGTGTGTAAACATATACATCCACAAAAAAAACCGTCGTTCTTGATGACAGTAACAACTTGAAATAATAGTTCTAAATAAGTCACGTAGGCACAGGTCAACAAAAGTTGGTTCAGTTCACTAAGCGGTCGAAAATTTTGCTTGGCAAAGTTTTCTGAAAAAGAGAAGCCACGCCCACCAGCCCCGTTGTAATTACAAACATGTAAGGAATATGAAATCTGTCCCGTGTATTATATGTATAATGTATGTACATGATTTTATTTTCCGTTCACATTTACTGTTCGACATTCGTGGAGAAACAAAAAAAAAAGAGCGGGAGAGAATATTAAGGAAAGAATTCATTTTTCCAATTATCAAGCCTGATTTAAGTGGGATTGTTGAGCTGTGGCACTGTGTTTATACACAATTACACTCGTTGTCTAATACAGTACGTTACGCAGTACTCCAAATTAATATAACCCATCAGATGGACCGAGGTATACAGTTGAATGTCTTCATATTTGCCCTTTCCTTAGCTCAATGGTCATACATATTTGGTACTGAAACACTATCATCTGTTCCAAAATTATTAAAACAAAGCAGTACTGTGTCTTTCATTTTCAAGTACAACAGAGTTTGCTCTGTAGTTACATGTCTAATACGCTACGCATTTTGACATTATCTTATCCTCTTCACGCTGCGTGATTACATCCTATTGACAAATCAGTGCAACTAATTTTATGATAAAATAATTCAGGCTAATTCTACAACACAAATACATTAACCAATTAGTACATCTATAAACATGTGAAAGTTACATGAGTCTGTAAATTACATATTATGATATTTGACATTGTTTGTGATATGTCTTTATGTGCGTCTGTCGTCTTAGAGTCACCTATAATCTTTCTGTAGAACTGTCTAAATTGTAATATGTTATCTTAAATTCGGTCATAGGTGTGCACTATGATCGCGTTTCGTTTTACGTGATATTTTATATTAGGCCTAAGTGTCTTTGTTTACGTATAATGTTGATGTGACTTTTATATTTGTTGATACATTAGCAGGTTCGTTATGATTCCTCTTATGTATGCTTGTAATGTATACTGTTTGACTGCTTTTTATTGTGTATGTTGTTGCATTTGCATGATCGTTGTAGGGGTTCTTTTCATTATGTTCTGGGCGAAGTCTCTTTTATATCTAGTACGTGTTTTACGCTTATGTGTGTCACTATGTATAGTGCGTTGTGGTGGCGTCGCTGGTCTGCTTAACACGACACACTTAAATAGCGTAATTCGTCTAAAAAGAAGTTCTGAGTTAAAGTTTTCTCTTAACAGAATTCCTGACATACCAATTATGGGGCCACCGGCATGCAAAAAAATTTTGTTTTCAATGTTTTACTTCTACATAGGTTTTAATGTATTTTCTATCCATCTAAAGACCGATAATTTTGTGGACATTAAAATCTACTAGCTCCTGTATTGAAAGTTCAAACATTGAAAGCTAATATTTTTTTGTCTTATATGTACTGTTATTGGATTAATGTATGAAACACGTGACGATGACAAAACTTATCAAAACTGGTTGCAGTGAAAATAAATATTTTGTTATATGTATGACTCAGTAGTGGACAAGCGTGATTGATTGTGAGTTCACCGGAGTCTTCTTAAAATAAACTTCATTGAAATAATGACATTAGTCGCTTATTAAAGACGAGGTAACCTATTTCCGTGTACGGTATTCTCTTACTAGTTCCGTGACATCATAAACCGCTTGTGAAGCACCACAACAACAACGGACGTTGATCTCTTCTGCATTGACAGAGCTTAATGTTCGCGCACAGTATGAACTGAGAGATATCAATAGCGATCACAGAAACTAAGGACGCTATAACACAGACTAAAAATTCTCGCCAGTACGATACAACATAAGATTAAATAAGTTATTATACAGCTAAAAGTAAAGCCCTTGTGCACATCATGAAATCGTATGGGAGAGTGGAGGTGTAACTCCACTCATTCTTAACATCGGTACTGAATAGGAGTGAGTTGTAAGCTTCACACCCCGGCCGATTTAACTACGGGAAAAATTCTTGGTACCAGTAGAATAGGAGGCAGGGTGGGCACCAGAGTAGATTTGGATGCTTCGCACAAGACATGAACCTCTTAGGCTGTTGAGAATTGAACCACGAATCCTCTGACATCTGACCTGCAGCCTAGTCACTATACTGGATACGCTATTCAATTAAATGCGTAAGTCAGACCGGTCCAATCCACACCAGCGTAATCTGCAATTTTGACGTCTGATAAAGACATGCATGCCTTTGTCTTTCACGTTCACTGTTGCAAAAATGCTTTCCCACGGCAATGTTCGCGTGTTTCGTGTTTCTCTTACTTCTGTTACATGTAAAACCCTCCTGAAGTAGTTACGGTTATAAGCCGCTTAACGTGGAGAGTACGAACCGTAAAATTAAAACGATGTGTAGACAAGGTATTTCTGACCGTAATAATTAATGTAACAGGTGAGTACGCGTTGCTGTTTCACTTTCTGTCCCAAGTTTTAAGAGTCGCGGCCACAGCAAGTGAAGCTTGAAGTAAAATACGACTCTGCCTGATTTGGAACCTAAGCAGTGACGCCCAGGTGCCTCTCTTCAACAAATGGCTACGTTATACATTACACTTTTCCTAGTTGGTTTACGCGTGCCCTCGCACAAACACGTACCTATGTGTGTACGTAAACATATTGCTATTCTATCCATGGTTTAAGTTCTGTTCATTAGTGCTTCTTGCTACCTTAGTTTTGTCAATGCTCCTTTGACTCTGTAGATCTGGCAACAATGGGGAATCAGACCAGGCTTCAATTACTGTGGCCGCGGCTATTGATAGGGGTGAATTTCAATTACCATGAAATGAATTAAGAAAATGAATTGGCTATAAAACATTTAAATTCTATATATTTTATTACGAATTACAGAATACGGATGTTACATTTCGTCCTAAACCAAATAATTAGCTTATATAGGTTTCACGTTTAAACTTTTCTGAGATAAAACAGTACATAACCTACCCTAGTAATTCTGTTTATTCAACAACGAAAATTGGAGGCCAGGACAGTGTTGTGTAAAGATGGATGATAGTAACTTTGCAGCAGTGTAAAAAAACTAAATAATACTCGTATTTTGCAGTGTCATATTATATAGCGTGTAAGTGTGCACTAAAAGCACTAAGAGAAAATAATGAATGTCGAAATTTGTATGCATACATTTTTCTCCATTCTTATGTACAAATGTCAAACTTTTTATGGACTTTGTTTTCACATGTTGTTAACGGGTGTTTTCTACATTCCCCCTCCCTCTTGAGTTTGAAGTCACGTGGCACAACCACATGAATCGACATCATACTGCATTATTTACCAGTGGTATTTGGCCCGCCTGACCTCGTATATTTAACCACAGGAATGGGAAAGGGGAAAAAAGCACGAGTCATGTTTTATATTTGTGTGAAACTTAACGTTATAACAGATTAAATAAACATAACAAACAATTAATCCTAATAATGCTCTAGTTAAAATAAAAGTGCATTTGGTTTATAATTTCCAAGCTGCATTTTACATACCCTACCTTGACCTGGGAAGTAATGTTATGAGTTTAGTCTATGCAAATTTTAGCAGGCGTGAATGTGTAGCGTGTTTTTCCTTTGGAACACAGGTGTTCCTTCAGGTTAGCACAGTCTTGATCCTTGCTGACTACTCCTGTCTTGTAGGGTTATTATTCAACGATGATTGCCATGTATAGAAGGAGAAGGGATAGCTCAGTCAGTATAGTGACTAGGCTAGGGGCTGTACGATCGAGGAATTGTGCTTCGGATCGCGTGAGGGCCAAATACTTTTGTCTTCTCCCAAACCCCCAGACAGGCTCTGGGTCCCACCCACTCTATCACTCAGTGGCTAACAGGGTTTTTTCCCCCGCAAGTAAAGCGACCGGGGCGTGAAACTCAACACTCACCTCCATCTAGTGCCGACTTTAATAATGAGTTAAACTATAACCTCACTCACCCTGCGAGATTTCAGGCTTCCACAGCGGTGTAGTTGTAGCCTTCGCTGTCCCATCTTTAAGGGTCAACCATTTGAAGGTGGGACCGATAGGCTGTCCCGAAACGTAGGTAAAAATCCAATATACGCTGTGTAACATCCCAGAAGAGAGAAGACCTCATCACTTCCCTTATGCCTTCGTGTCTTCACGGCATGTACAGGAATGCCTTAAAATTCTTCGTATGTGACTTAAAATAGAAGTGTAAACCAATTCTGACGCCTCATATGAGAGTAATCAGTGACGGCATTACGTTATTCTGCAGTGCAGTAAACAAATCACGACTCTTCTTTATCATCAGGCAGGAGACGGTTGCTGTTGCAGAAGAATAGATGGTTATATCCGTGTTGTGTACAAGCGCTTGCCGCTTTGGTAATCCAAAAATAATTTACCGAGCTGTAGACAAGAAGGCAGGGTGGTGGGATGAGTTAAAGGGATAAGTTTGGTCGGTTCACAATAAGCAACGTGAAGCGAAAACACACAGTATCGTAATGCTGAGGGCTGAAGTTTCACAGTGCCATCAGTCGCTGTTTTACTCCGAAGAAAGACCAGAGATTGAAACTACTAATTTTAAATGCAAGTACATAAAACGGAAAGCAACAGATTTCAAAGAGATGTACAGAGGAATAAGAAAATTTCATGACAAGATGCATGATTTGTCGGGCATAAAGGGGTCCCTGTTGAAAGTCTCTCCTATGTGTATTTCTCCGCTCTTACGTCTTGGAATTGTGGAAAAAAACAAAAAATTTCACGCACATGCTTCCTTATAACTTGCAGGTAAAGGTAAAAAGGTAAAGTTCTCCCTGTAACGGGCCACGAAGGCCCAGAGGGGGAGTAGAGGTATAGCTCTACTCTTTCTTTAACACCGGCACTAGATGAGGGTGGGTGGTCAACTCCATGCCCCGGCCGCTTTACCCCCGGGAAAGAGACCCGTTACCCATTGTATAGGAGGCTGGGTGGGCCCCAGGGCTGGTCTGGACGGGTGCTGAAAATCTCGCCCCCACCGGCATTCGATCCCCGGATTGTCCAGCCCTTAGCCAGTCGCTATAGCGACTACGCTATCCCGGCCCACTATACCTTCCAATTTGATGTAACGACCTGAAAATTCGTACTTCGCGAGTTCACAGTCTTAACGCCTCTTCCCATCAACTCCTCTGATTTTTCTCCTACTCAACCTGCTGTATTTGGCGTAGTTCTCAACCTCTGAGACGCCATTTTTACCCTTAAGTGTACCTTACATAAAATATCATAATCAAAGTTCACCCATATAGGCCTACATACGTCGTCTAGATAGACTTTTTCTGGTACGTAACCGCGACAAATACCGAGGACCTCCTGCACCCTCTACTGTGTTCCCATATTGTTAGGGCGACTAGAACAAGGACGATCAGATGGACCGATTATGTAACACGTGAGGGTAAAGGCCACATGGTGTCTGTGCTTAATTAAGTACTACGCTATAAAGGGATAGATGTGTGAGAGTGGGGGAGTGGGTGAAATTCCACGTATTTTAAACCTCGGAACTAGATGTAGGTAACTGGTCAGTTTCAGGAACCGGCCGTTTTACCCCTGGCAAGAGCGTCTGGTACCCCTTGTGTAAGAAGATGTTTCGGCCCCAGAGCCGGCTTTGACGTTTCGAAGAAGAGAAAAATCCCTTACTTCTGCCGACAATCTAAATCGCTTTCCCTGTGGCCTAATCACTGTCGCTCAGAGTAAGGTAAAAATGAAGATACTGCTCTATGTCATTATACAGCACGCTATGAAGACCTCGCCACTAGACAGTGTTTAGTGTTAAGCTTCGTACGGCAACCGCTTTACTCAGCGGAAAGAATTTCTCGCTAGGTAGGCCCCAGAGTGGGTATACGAAGAGAACGTCTGACGTAAGCTTGTCGCTACAAACTTTATGTTATTTGTCGCTACACTGAGTGAACTATCCCGGCAGCCGATAAAGAAGTAATTGCATTTAAACACCGTTGTTCCATTTTATGACCTACTGACAGTGTCGTAAAATAAATAACAAAAAAACTGTATTTAGTTCAAAAATGAACTATTTGGGAGGCCTAAGATAAAACGATAAGATGGGACATATTTTGTGAGGTTGTGTGTGGAACAAACTGACCGAGCGAGAATGGGTTACGGTACACGGCAACCGGTATGATCTCGAACATCTGAAAGATTAGTAACTGATCTAGAAAGATTCTGTAACTGGGTATTTGTTTGTTATCTACTGTGCTTTTGTGGCGCTTGTGCTTAGTGATGTGTCTGTAATCCCTCTTAATTTGTTAAGAAATGAAAGGTAGCATGTAAGGCTGAAAGTCATAGGTGTGATATGACGAATGTTCTCTCTGCTGCACTAAATGTATGTACGATACTGCTGTAGGGTTTAGAGGTGTTTTAACACGTAATTAGATTTGCATCGCCGTGCTTTTGAGCAGCCATCTGCTACTTGCCTTTCGTCGTTCTTCCTTTCTTTCGTTCTTTCTTCGTTTCTTCCTTCCTTCCTTTCTTTTTTGACCACTAACCAGGAGTCCTTTTGTTTTAAATTTGTAAATAGCCGTTATGTTTTTCTTTAGCGTCACAAAAATAAAATTTGTGCTGTCTTACTCTGAGGAGTGAAACAAATACCTTAGAAATTTCCCTCGTGCATTATCACGCTACCGACAAAGAGGACTCAAGAACGATCATTGTCAAAGTGTATTAAACGTTGTCATTACCTAATTAAAAAAAAAGCAGGCAGGGCTAAAATTCTCATGAATGGTGACTAAATCAAAATTGTTTTACATTTTGTTGTTTATAGTTTCAGTTAATTTAAGCACCGTTACTTTTTGTAGATCATGAAACAGTTTACAAAATTGATTACAAAACTTCACATCAGTCAACAGTGAACTTCGTATTTTATAATGTAGCCAGCAATTATAACGTTGAATAATTTTGGTCTGACATAACAAGCGACGTCATTAAGGTACAGTTTTGCCACTCTCTGTATTTTGGAGAAATGGTCATAAAACCTGCAGGTCACGTGGTTTTTTTATTTCACTTAATTTTGTGTTTGGTTCGTATAATTCTCTTACGTGCGTTAGTAGTCACAGATTACATATCAGTCGAAATTAATCTAATAAAGAATCAATGCAACAAGAGTGCTGCAGTTTAATATGTTTTATATGCATAAAGTACATCTTACATTAAATATGTTACGCTCAGTAATACAGTGAATCATCCTTTTTAAAGATGAATGCCGCACAGTGCAATAGAGTAGACGAAATAAAACATGGGTTGTGAAGGAGAGCCCCGACAAGGACGCAGCGGGGGCCACAGTAAGCATGTACTAAAGTACACGGCGTGACATAGCCCGCGATATATCACTCACTGACACAAACGGTCGTGGTAAGAGAGTGCCCCATCTTTTGTTATGAATTATAGCTTCTGGGGAAGTGTGGTTGTACCGGCTGCTTGTTATTTCTGTGGCCGTGCGCCCATCACACATCGCGAAGTGTTAGTAACATCCATCAGGGGTTTCTTTTACTTAGAGAATATATTTCACTTAATTGAATGTGATCAGTTATTAAATACTAACATTATTTCTGTTTGTTATGGATGAAATTTTAAATAACCCATAAGGAAGTTCATCACCAGCAAACTGCACTGATCCCTGAATATAAAAGCACTCCTACATGTTTCTGCTACTGTTCATAGCCATCTTCAGGGAGTATCAACCTTAAAGATATATTAGCCTTATTATACAGGTCGTCAATTGCAAATGGTAAGATACATAATGCCAATAAACTATTAAAACATCAGTGTATTGTGTATTCTAAGTGGATTTTATACAACTTCTCTTTGAGTTTTTGTTTTTCCTTATAAAGAAATCTGAGTTCCTGATTCAATCTGTATTTAGTGGCTGCCTTTTTAGTGTTTAGGCTTTGTTGATTATTACCATTTACTTTGAGATTAATATATTTGGATGTCAGCTGGTAGGTTTTAGGCTTAATATTTTATTAAACAAAATCGCTGCATTAGTCCTTAGTTTTTTTTCCCTTTCATGTTCTTGAAGTTACAGGTAGTTTTTGCCTGTTGGGCATTACAACTTGACATTGTACATCTTCCGTGCAATTGATACACGTAAGTTTATCACCAAAAAATTGCACTAGTTTGTTTAATAAAATTGGTTATATTGGTTTAATAAAATATGTAAAACCCAGCAAGAATATGCAAGTTAAATCCATGTAAAGTGAAAGTCATAAACCTTTAGATACTCTACATTTGAATATATTGTGTAGATTCAAGAGTCCCACTAATGAGACAGAAATTATGTATTGCGGTGTCTACACATTTTTTTCCTGCTTGTTTGAAAGATAAGGCGTGTTATACACTAAAACGAGTGGAAGGAGGCCTGTGTGCTCATTTCAGATACCAGTATACTATGTACTTCTTCGCTGTCATTTTCTTGTTGGTCAGCACAGTATTAAGCCTATCCAGATGTTCATTTAGGACATAATGCAAAATAGGAATATAACTTTACCAACTGAAGATTGATTTGTTTGCATTTCCATATTGTTGAAAGCGGCCTACCTAACTGGCATTCACATAGAACTACCAACGATGGACAGACAGATGAAGACAATCCACATTACATTAGTCAAGTAAAAATGCCCAAAATGGACGGATCGTATAAAAATGCAGAATTATCGCTTAGAGTCAAGGAGGAAAGGAACGTCCTAAACACAATAAACGAAGGAAGAAGGCTGACTGGATTGGTCACGTCTTGCGTAGGAACTGCCTACTAAAATACGTTATTGAAGGAAGGATAGAAGGAAAGATAGAAGGGACTGGAAGACTAGGAAGAAGACATAAGCAGCTACTGGATGGCTGTAAGGAAAAGAGAAGACACAGGAACTTGAAAACGCGAGCACTAGATCGCAGTCTTTGGAGAACTCACTTTGGAAGAGGCTGTAGACTTGTCGCAAGAAATACTGCATAATGAATGAATCTTGAAATTAAATGTATTATTCTTTTCGCAAAGTTTTCAGAATTCTATTTCAAAACAATCGGCTTTCTTTCCACAAGTGAGCAGAAAATACCAGCACTGTTTAAATGCGTAAACCCGTATAACAAACTATTGTTTTCGGAACTACTACAAAGCTTTTGTTTTCCATACTCTAGTCACCTGAGAAGAGAAACATTCCGTCATGTCTACCCATATGATTGATTATCAAGGGGAGAGTAATTGAAAGCAGGCTGTGGAACCTGATAATTAAGACAGGCTGTAGGGATAATCATTTTCTGTGATTTTCTACTCTAAATATACACAAGAAGTTAGTAATTCACGTCACACTAGTGTCTTATTGAGAAGTCTATCATTAGTATAATTATATCTTCATTGTAATAATTACAATTGCATAATTTTTTGTCGCTCCCTAGGCGTTCATCAAGATTAAATCGCCAAAGCTATAATTACCGGTTACAGTATGTTCTGAAAACATGTGTGTTGTTAAACTACATGTTTAATTTATTCATACAGCTGTGCACTTTGTAATTATACAATAATATTTTATGAAGCCTGAGTTTCAGAGAATATGTTTAGGCCTTAATTACTTCTAAACAGTTATCTCCATTCCGTAAGCTAGCAATAAATGCGAGTTCACGTGTGTTGTATTGTGTATATATTTATAGCCCTACCTAACGAATCGAAATTCCATTCAGGAAGAAATTAAGAGCACATTGAAGTCGGGGAATGCTTGTTATCATTCGGTGCAGGATCTTCTGTCTTCCAGTTTGCTATCCAAAAATACAAAGATTAAGATATACAGAACTATAATTTTGCCTGGTGTTTTGTATGGGTGTGAAACTTGGTCTCTCACACTGAGGGAGGAACATAGGCTGAGGGTGTTCGAGAATAGGCTGCTGAGGAGGATATTTTGGCCTAAGAGGGATGAGGTACCAGGGAGTGGAGATTACTACATAACGAGGAACTTAGTGATCCGTACTTATCACCAAATATTATTCGGGTGATTAAATCAAGAAAAATGAGGTGGGCGGGGCATGTAGCACGTATGGGGAAGGGGAGAGGTACATACATGATTTTGGTGGGGAGACCTGAGGGAAGGAGACCACTTGGAAGACCCGGGTGTAGATTGGAGGATAATTTTAAAATGGATCTTCAAGGAGTGGAATGGGATGGCGTGGACTGGATTGATATGGCTAAGGATAGGGACAGGTGTCGGGCTCTTGTGAATGCGGTAATGAACCTTCGGGTTCCATAAAATAGGGTAATGTTTTGATAGCTGAGGACCTGTTAGCTTCTCAAGAAGGACTCTACTCCATGGAGTTAGTTAGAGTTAGTTTATAGCCCTAAACTTACTGGCCTTCTACGTGATATAATTTTATGAATTTTGTGTTATGACGTGGGTAATTAGGTTCCTGCACTACGCGTGTTGCTCTAGTTTATCGTTGTTTATTTATTCATTATTTTAAATAAGAACTGTGAACAGTTTTTCTAAAATTTGGCCATTTAAAATCTCTAGTTCGTGCTTATAATTCAATGTTAATTTGCATTTGCATTGTGATATAGGCCTACAGGCTGCCAAAGACAGCGTGCACACTTCATCTAGTTTTAGCTTGAAATCAACTGTACCGAAATTACAATTAGCTGTCTTGTTAAAATAGCCTTAAACATACAGGTTACGTTTAATTTCACTAAGCAGTTACCGACATATTATAAATAAACCAGTGAGAGTATATTACAGTTGACCAAGAAAAGTCCGTTTGGGAAAACGATGCTTACTGGGTGCATAATATTAAAATATATATTGGCACAGCAGATATAGATTGTGAATAGGATGAATCTGGCTCAGAATATAGTCCAGTTGTCAGATCCTTTAATAACAGTGATCATCGTTTGGTGGTCTGAAGCTTAAGGGTTTTATTGACCGTCAGAATAACTATCAGGTGTTCGAACAGTTTGTACTGTCGAGATAGCTACGTCAGAGTGTTACTAGTATCCGAATTTTCTTTTCTGGTAGCTTGATAATACAATCTGTTGAGCGACAAGGAACTTCGATGAATGTGACTGTTTGTGTATATTGCTGCTTCGCTCAGAATAAAGAACGTTCGTCGTTTACTACGCTGATTACCAAAGAACTACGAGTATATTCTAATTTTGAAGCGCTGTAAGATAGTGTAAATAGATGACATGAACTAAAGTGAATTCACAGCTATAAATTGTACTAGACGTTCTTCAGTGACGTGCTAAATTATGCATCATGGGTATATATAAGTTTATTCACACCAGCTACTGCAAACCATTTACATATACTCATTCTATATGCTCCTACATGTTTCGGCTGACATGTAGGAATATATAGAATGAATATATGTAAATGGTATGCAGTAGTTGGTGTGAATAAACTTATATATACACAACAACTGCACAGAATATGTGTAATATCAAGTATATGCATCATGGGATTACGGTGTTTTTACAGTCCGATGTGTCCCTTGATGTGTTTTGATTGTTTGACAAAAGACTGACAGAAAGAATTTAAAAAAGGTTATAGGCCTAAGAAGATAAACAATTAGTAATATCTGGGAATCAAAAATATTGACAGGTTTTAATAATTTTTACAAGTATTTGATTGGTATATACTACAATTTTAAGCATAACTACCGTAAATATGACTAAAAAGAATGGCCTAAGATTTTATTTTTACTCAATGTAGAACGCTTAAATTGCATTTTTAAAGATCACGTCCATGTTTTTGGAAATTCTTGTACGTTTAAGACAGCATTAAAATTTCATCTGTGCATCTTTCATTATAATAATTACTGTTATTACTAAGAGGCTGTAATTTAAAGATATTTACTGACTACAAAATTAAAGTCCACGACTCCTTTAATAGTTAATGTTGATAATATACAGTTGCCCCTATCGATAAGCAACATGCTACAGATAACCGACCTGTCATTAAAATACAGAATAATTGCATGCTACTCGTCCACGTAAGATTAATGCAGCATCTTTAAAACTTACAGGAGAAGACGTTATCGTAGCCATCTACCTTTATAATTTATTATTTAAGTTTTAGACTCTTACAGGGACAGATTAATATGTCTACCAAAATGGATAGCCATGCTAGACTTGTGTGCGATATTTAAAAACAAGCATAATGAAGCAACCGGAAGCAACAGACCATTTATCGTTTATTTATTTTGTAGAAAATCTTGCAGGCTAAGGATGAAGGAGATGGTAAGGAAGTTTGTAATTTCTGTTTGCCTTAATTTAGTGTCGGTGTGACACATAATTTATTGCTTTCCTTAAGATAGACATTCAGATAAGTAGTGTAGGTATAAATCAGCGTGGGCCCGGTTATAAAAAAACCCATGTATAATGTATTATTTTACTCATTAAAATCATAATTAAACTTAGACATGTGTAAGGCAATCGGTTCCGTTATTAAGTGAAACAATTAAGAATTGTAAACCAACGGCTTGTAGCCACACAAATGAATAAAAGGAGCTACTCACCTACACTAGGAAAATCTATCGTTTCCTTACTTTTCCTTCCTCGAGAGGTTCCAGGCCTGTGACATTATTGTCAACGCGTCAGCATAAATTTGTAGATAACCGTTTTGAATTAATGCCGGACGAATATCTATCCTGGCTATGGACTTTAATGAATTTCTTCAGTTCCTCCAGTCCGATTCTCGGTGGTTATTACCTACAAATCATCCACGACTACTTTTTTACGATATTCAAGTAACGTATTACCATTATCCTCACACTCATTCGACGATAAACAAGTGCTTTAATTTATACAACACAGTAAAATGTAAAGTACATTGCAGTAAAATATTCTTCTTAGAAAAAGGGAAACTTTTTCTTAATATTGTGTGGCCATTACTTTTTGAGAAATCAACCCGTGGGATGCAATATCCGATAGGTTAAGAACTGTAGCATACAAGATTGGAAACTGTGAACTTCTATATCAGTGATGGCAGTAGTCAGTTCATGATAAGAAAGGACTTTGACATTCTAAGAAATTCGCACAACATTCCACCACTCTGAATAGTAATAGCTTATTTTATTTTAACGTGCTGACATCTGTCGATAAATTTCAGCATCGGACACTCCCACACCTACAAGAAATATCGTGACATGGCATCGTTCTGTTGATGTTCCGCTGTCATCTTGAATAATACGTATTAAGAATAACTGAATGATACATTTCATTCATGTTAGAAAGCCGTCGTGTCAGATGAATGCCTGGAGTGCCTCAAGTCTCATAATTTTATTGCCAGCGGAACAGTAAACAAAGCACGGTCCAGTATTGCTATGTACGATTGTCCTAAAAGTACAACAAACAAACAAATTAAACACAAACTATAGATACAGGGTGTTGGCTTAATTAAAGGTTCAGCTTGCTTCGAGGACTGGATATTTAACTTGTGCCGAAATGCGATGACGTTTGTACAAGGATCAGAAGCCAATAGAGATACCACCTATCACTATGACTTGCAGATAAATAACTGCAGGAGGTGATCATGTACAGCATGCCTCCCGAGTGGCATGGTGTCGCTCCGTGTGTACACTCGTAGTGCACCACTCGTCTTCTCCATCTCTTCCGTCCCATTTCCTTTCTTTTTAGTCTCTTCTTCGCAAAATTAAAAACCTCTTTCCCATTTTTCTTCAACTTCATCTTCAATTTCTTTGCTGTCACAAAAGTTTTATCGCCTACGGGAAACCCCCATTTCTCTTCTCGCTTTTTCTTTTCTTTTTCTCCCCTCCTCCTGAATTCTCTTTCCACGTCTCGCCATTTCCTTTATTTGGTTGCTGTCATGATCACACGAGTTGAGCGCCCTCTGGCGGTGACAACCGGTAACCTTCCACGCCAAAGGTTAATTGCGTCTGTCAAGGGAAAAGTATACACTTCGTGGCTGCTTGCGTAAAGTAAATTTATTTAGCAGGTTTTTTCATCTTGCCTGTTGTGTATTATGCTTTTATATATGTAGGTATATATATGTATGTATGTAGATTTTTTTTTGTAGGTAGGACTGCAGGTAAAGGGCACAGACTTATGGATGAAAGTATAGGCGATGCTATGTACAATAGAGAACAGGGAGGAATGTAATTTGTATCCAGTGCGTCACTTTGAATGTTAGCATATTTGTGTGTACATTATGAACACAAAGGTAAAGCTGATAGGGATAGGGTACGTTACATATATATGCCTACATGTAATTGTATTTAACGTCGGTACTTTATCCAGGTTATTCTTTCGTCAGTCTGAGGCGTCACGTTATTCACAGTTACGTTGGAGTTATAGAGGAAGCAAACTGGTTATGGTGGTAATTGGTTGAAATGAGGCAACATCAAGCTACAACACTGTACTGGTAATTTATTCTACATTTTTTTGCTTATATAAGTTGCTGTATGTTTGTGCAAGAGAAAGAAGCGAGAGAGCCAGACATATAAATGTGAAGTTCCAGGTTGAGTTCTTCTGTGATGTACCGCCGTATAGTCTGGCAGATTTGTAGACTGGGCATTTTCTTCTTTCCAAATTCAGAGTATTTCTGCTGACTTTGCAGTGTAAAACTAATAGTCATACATTAAAGAAGGGAGCATTCTAACACCTAGTGGTATATCTGTTGCTTCTTTTCATCATATCTCACGACCTAATATACATGCATAGAATATAAAGACCACATTAGAATAATATTTAACCCTTAGAAACGAAAATTATGTTAAATAATATATACATATTTAGTTCGCACCGCGCAGTAAACACTTCGCCTCTATTATAAAACCGGCGAATTAATGCTGCATAGGGAAATAATTGCTGTTTGTTCTCAGATTCATAAAAATCGCAGAAATACACTGTGAGCAGAATGTAGAATTTTTTTGGTAAATTGGTGTTACGTATAATAACCATTGGTCTTTGAAGAGAGTAATACGACATCAAATACAGACATTTCGTCGTGTAAGATACTGCAGAATGATTGTGAATGGTTAGCAGGTGTATCTTCACGTACAGTTACTATGACTGAACTCGCTAAAAATTTCTCTTAGTAAAGAAAAACGGACTACGAGTATCTTCTTGTGTGTGGATAAATATGCTCTTCGATCAAATATCAGGTTGCAGGTAAAACGGATGCCGTTATGTCTCATCCACGAATAAGTTAATATTTTAATCTAGAAATAGCGTTAGCGTAAATGCATATGAGTATCACGTCATTGGAAATTCACTTGAAATTCTGATTACACTTCTTCTATTCAGTGGAACATAGCGAGAAGCGAAGAAAACGGTGATGTGGATTGTCTGAAGCTTTCCACTCTGGTAATACAGTGAAGCCTAATGTTCGTTGTAACGATGATAGAAAATATTGTGTGTGATTTGCACATTATATTACAAATCATGTACCGGTACCTGGGAAGAGAGTTTTGCTGTAATCACTTCCCTTTTTCTGATCATTCTACAAATGTTACCGAAATGACGTCTTGTATGAAAGAGCAACGTGCAAACATACGGAACAAATTACTTAAGAGTGTAGTAATATTATTTATTGTATTCATTACTGAAATGCTGTGATTTCAACAGTATTGCTTTAATCAAGGTCCATTCCCTGAAATGACGTAGTCGTGTCGAAACGTGTTGGGTGTTTATATTTTTGTATGTTTGCGTGGGATCGTATCGAGTTAAAGTAGTTACATAAGATTTATAATACACTGTTAACATATTATGTGTTTCATTTCGTGTAAGAATTTGCAGAGAATTTAAAAATACAAAATTAAAAATTTTAATAACATGTCTTTTCAACCTCCCCACCTCCCGAACCAGAAGGTTCGGCCGCTGTTAACTAAGTGTTAGCGGCGGGTTGTTTAATTTACATATTATTATTTACAATAAAGTACACGTATAAAGTCCAATGATGACATGAAATGTGATGCTTAAAGGAACCGAGTTGGATCAGTCAGTAAGAAGGAACCACATTTATGTATTCTGAAGTTGACCTAAGTTCCGTCATTTGAAGGAATGAATGAAGGAAGTGGTCTGGTAGAGAGCGTGTAATATTGAGCTCAGGGCATGCTCCAGTGGTCAGCCAACTGTCGCTGTAATGGGCTGGCTTAACCCACCCCACATGGTCACAGCGTCTCCCTTTATATGACATTTTCCAACCAGGAGCACGAAGACGGTGCGGGATGATAATACAAGGAAAGAAGCAAGTAATATTAAGGCTGAAGACACAGATGTTCCATTATATACCAGAAAGTAAACTCATTTGGTACAATTTAGGAAAATGGACAAAGTTCTATTAAAAATGTAGTACTGACATAAAGATAATTTCAGCCGATTTTCTTGTGACCAGGAGAGATATTTCAAGAAGGTAAATGTACTAGGCAGGAAAGTGTGCCTTGTAAAAGTAAAGTTGTCCGTAGTTAGTTCATGAAAGTAATGTGGAGGAATGGAGGTATAGCTGCACTCATCCTTAACCCCTTTAAAGACGAAACTTATCTATTTTATACAAGGACTCAGTGCCTACCGCGCAGTAAACACTCTTTATCTCGGTTATAAAAACAATCTGTTGACGTTGTGTAAGGCAAATGTTGCTGATCGTTTTGAGATCCATACAAAACACATAAATGTAATGTGAGCACCATGTACCACGTAGAAGTTTTGAACGTTAAACCGGGTGGTACGTAAAGTTACCGCTAGGTTTTAAAAGGTTAAACTCGGCGGTAGATTGGGCGATTTGTCAGCTTCACACTTCGCCCGCATTACTCCCAACGAAAGAACCCCCTATTATCCACTGAATAGAAAGCTGGATGTCCCAGAGCTAGTCTGGACGTTTTGGAGAAGAGAAAAGTCTGTTATCGCTTCCAGGAATCGAACCGCGGTTCCTCGGTTGCACACACAGTATCCGTGCTCTTAAGTGTGTAGCTTGTGTTTCTCGAAAATAATATATTTGACCCACTATATTGCATTGAAACTTGCATATAACTAACTTCATGGAGCAGAGTCCTTCTTGAGAAGCTAGCCGGTCGTCAGCTAGTCAAGAAATTCCCCGTGTTTTATGGAACCCGAAGGTTCATTACCGCACTCACAAGAGCCCGCCACCTGTCCCTATCCTGAGTCACATCAATCCAGTCAATACCCCCCATCCCACTTCTTGAAGATCCGTTTTAATATTGTCCTCTCATCTTCGCCTGGGTCTTCCAAGCGGTCTCCTTCCCTCAGGTCTCCCCACCAAAATCCTGTATGCACCTCTTCCCTCCCCCATACGTGCTACATGCCCCGCCCACCTCATTTCTCTTGACTTGATCACCCAAATAATATTTGGTGATGAGTACAAATCATTCCTCGTTATGTAGTCTTCTCCACTCCCCTGTTACCTCATCCCTCTTAGGCCCAAATATCCTCCTCAGCATCCTAGAAACTAGCATATATAATTTTGAAATTAAATAATGTGTTACGTAGTTATATTATTTTTTATTATTGTCCCTTTTACAGGACGCAAATTCAGGCTTGCTACAACAGAAATTAAGACGACATGTAATTTTGACACCTCTTGATTCATTATGTGAGCAGTCCAGGAAAAGGAAGCACATCTATAACCTTAACATAAATAAACCCTTTACATTTTTGTTCTCATTGTCGTATTAACGAAATACTGTATATATACCCTATTGGATGCGAATTCATTTCCAGCAGCAGTGCTGTTAGCCTTTGCCATCGCGTCAAGACCGGCTCTCCGACGTATACAGCCTCTTATCCAAGAAGTACTGGTGGCTCTATTGCAGGGGGTAAAGTGACAGAATAATAAACTCATCACTCTGCTCCATCTAGTGTCATAACCCACTCAACCTACTTAACTCGGGGTTTAAAGCGGCCGGCGCTTTAACCTCCATCCCTCCTCTTCGTCTAGTGCCAAGTTTAAGAACGCCTGAAACTTCGCACCCTCTCCTCCATGTTTCTTAATAGCGTGCTGCTTCGACATATAGGGACAACTTTATTTTGGAGTGGGGGGAGGGGTTGGGGGCTGTTAGGTTTGGTCCTACAAACAAATAATTCGCTTTGTAGGTGTCTCTGTCAGTCCGTAATAGTGATTGCTTCTTTCTGCGCACTGCGTGTAGGCAAGTACTGAGTGACAACTCTTAAAGTTTAAAGACTTTGCCGTTTGATGAAGCAATATAGTTCTTTTTTCTACATGTAAACGTTTTTTGTGTTACCTGCAAACAAATGTAGGCCAAGGATGGAGGAAGCTGGTGGCATGGTAGCGACATTCATAACATTTATCTCTGATGTTACAAATTTACCAACACATGCACTTTTTTCTATTAAAAATTAATAGTTCGTTAAAATGCCCTACATATGTTTCGGTCGGTTAACCGACCATCATCAGGGGCGACTACAGTTACTTAGTATATACACATCTAGAGGTGTAGATTAAAATATTCCAGTGAGAGTATTACAAACAGCGTAATAAAATATAAAGTTCTAGATTCACTGCGTATTGAAGTTCACTTTTCACCAGTGTTTTACGTCGTGTTGTAAATTGCATGTTACGCATGATATGTTGGAAGCCTTTTGTTAGTTACTCCGCACATCAGGATGCGTACACGATGTTGTAGACAGCTAGACATACTTCTGGTTTACTATTATATTAAACATGCACGTTATAAGCAATACTAAATCTATCTCTGAGTTCTATAAATTCTTTCATCTTGTAACTCTTTCCGGTAGCGTTACATGAGGAAATTTGCTCACTGCTGAAGAAAGGTTATCTGAATTTTCTTTTGATACACTTGCAGAAGCCAAACAAAATACATAAAATCGCATTCATCCATCGCAATAAAAAATCCGAGCGGTGTCATGTTGTGACGACACGCTACGACAGATCCATGACTTAGATGAGTTGAAGGAAAGCACGTACGTTGCCCGCTAAGAGAGTCATTTCCAGAAAATGTACGCTTCCTAAACAATATTTGGTGTAAATACAAAAAATGAAAATGAGAAACCAGAATGTTATTTCTGCTGTGTTTGCATATTCCACAAAATTGGGAGCAGACACAATGAGGTGAAAGGAATCATTGAAATTGCCACAGGATCAAAAATGGCTCTTTTGCATTTATGTAATTAAGAAATGGTTAAACTCAGGATATGTAAACTATCTTGTGATTCCTTTCTTAAAACACCACATAGTAATATCTAAGAGACCTCAGGTTGTACCTTCGTTTTGTCTCTGTTGCCCTGCAGGAATAAAAGAGTGGGCTATAGACTTGTTACTGTGCAGGAATAAAAGAGTGGGCTGTGAACGTGTTACTGTGCAGGAATAAAAGATTGGGCTATAGACGTGTTACTGTGCAGGAATAAAAGAGTGGGCTATAGACGTGTTACTGTGCAGGAATAAAAGAGTGGGCTGTGAACGTGTTAATGTGCAAGAATGAGTGGTCTGTGAATGTGTTACTGTGCAGGAATAAAAGGGTGGACTGTGAACGTGTTACTGTGCAGGAATGAGTGGTCTGTGAACGTGTTACTGTGCAGGAATGAAAGAGTGGGCTGTAGGCGTGTTAATGTGCAGGAATAAAAGAGTGGGCTATAGACGTGTTACTGTGCAGGAATAAAAGAGTGGGCTGTGAATGTGTTACTGTGCAGGAATGAGTGGTCTGTGAACGTGTTACTGTGCAGGAATGAAAGAGGTGGGCTGTAGACGTGTTACTGTGCAGGAATAAAAGAGTGGGCTTAGACGTGTTACTGTGCAGGATTAAAAAGTGGGTCTGGAATGTGTTACTGAGGCAAAGAATGAAGTGTCTGAACGTGATATGTGCAGGAAAAAAAGGGTGGACTGTGAACGTGTTACTGTGCAGAAATGAAAGAGTGGGCTGTAGGCGTGTTAATGTGCAGGAATAAAAGAGTGGGCTATAGACGTGTTACTGTGCAGGAATAAAAGAGTGGGCTGTGAATGTGTTACTGTGCAAGAATGAGTGGTCTGGGAACGTGATACTGTGCAGGAAAAAAAGGGTGGACTGTGAACGTGTTACTGTGCAGAAATGAAAGAGTGGGCTGTAGGCGTGGTTGGTAATGAAGTGCTAAGGAAATAGTAAGATCTAAGGAATATAAAGTGAAAAATAGATGAAGGAAATTATAAAATAATTACCTATAAAATTGTTCATTTTGTCAAATATTTGTAGATGATTTCCAGCCTACAGAGGAAAAAAGTTGCGGTATCTGTGTCAACAGCACTTTACTAAACTGAATTACAATGTTCAATTCGAGGGCCGCGTAGAAACAAAGTATGGGCCGCTATCATCGCTGACTAGACCCTATTCCTGTTCGGCGTGGTGTGTTAGAGAATGACTGTCTACACTGACCTTTTCCCAACAATGCTAAGCTATTCAGGGAGCACAGTATGGCTGCAGCGCGAAATACACTACTGGGCTTATACTGTGCTAGACAGAGCGAGCTTTTTGCTATAAATGTCGCCCATGAATATAGTAGAACGCACACACATGCGCTGCCAAATTTGCTAGAGTGCATACAGGCGACGTTGGCTCCACCGACTACCAACTGTTCTTCAATAAATCACTGGTAAGAGGAGGGGAAATATTTTACGATGCGAAGTAAATCATTTTTAACGGCTACTCGAAATCTATGGCAGGCTGAACTGAAACGAAAGTAGAAATATGGATTCTTGCAACAGTTTCATTACACGTAAAACTGGAGGAAGATTAAATATCACTTAGAGAAATTTCATCATCTCATTTATCATACTAACAAATTATATTCATCTCTTTATATTTTTTAATGATACTGCTTCACTGAGTTCTCCTTTGAAAGGAGGATTGACAGGTTGTAGGAGTTAACAATAGAAAGTGAAGGTAAGGCAAAATTGTCTCTGCGCACACGTGAACGCGTGCGAGGAAGTGAGTGTATAGCTACACTCATTCTTATCCTCCGCACTAGTTGGAGGTGTGTTTATCACATTCACGCTCCGGCTGCTTTACTCCTGTGGGGGTGGAACCCAGAGCTGATATGGACACTTTGGAGAAGACGAAAACTTGTTTCTGCCGGGAATGGAACCACGAGTCCACTGTCCTCCTTCCTGTAGCCCACCCACTACAACGACCACGCTATCTCCACTCCGTATGTACTGTACTCATTTTGCGTTGATTTAATAGTTCATGAAATTTCAAAAATAGTCCGAGTTACACAAAAATTTTAAAGGTAAAAATTCTGTTGTTATTCTTACATCAATTAACCCTTTAAAGAGTAACAAAATTCTGATTGTATAAAAATATTCCATTTGTACCGCGCAGTAAAGGCTCCCACTCAACTATACAACCCTGTCATGCTGTATAGAGCAATAATCCCTATTTGTTCTAAGATTCACACAAAACATATAAATACATTGTGTGGGCAGAACGTAGAATTTCTTAATGTTAAACCTGGTGGTACATGAAGTAACCACCAAAGGGTTTAAGAAAGCGTTCTCATAATTACGACTGTCGGTGATTGCAGACTGTAATGAAGTACAAATCTTATTCAATGTACACTGTTTTATGTTATTCAACACAACTTTTTATTAAAGACTGCCCAACATGTTTCGAACCTATTTAAGGTTCATCTTCAGGGGCTTACTTGTTGAAATTACATCAGCTATACATCTGGTATTAAAGTTACATAAATTATTACAATGCCGTTAGATGTGTATGGGTTTTGATATCTGTAACAGTTATTTTGTGTTCACTATAGATTTGCTGGTGGCCTGAACCTTAAATAGGTTCGAAACATGTTGGGCAGTCTTTAATAAAAAGTTGTGTTGAATAATATGAAACAGAGCACATTTGTTTGAATAAGATTTGTATAATCAAAAATGTAGGGTAAAAGTAACGTAAATGTAATGAAGTAGTTGAGCAGTACGTTTGCTTCCATCAGTACTGCAGCCTGGACCATTGTCGATGTCATCATTAGGTGATACCACCACTGATAATATCAAGCAATCTCAAGAACTTTGATCGGGTTCATAATGTGCACATTTAATAAAACTGTGACTTCGTGGTATCCCTCAAATGTTCTGATGTGTAAGAGTGACTCACCGAAAGAATTTTCTGTGAAGGTCATAGCTAGAGACGGTATTGTGAAATGTTCTCGTTTATATTTCAACAGTCATACTACTCGTAGTTACGAGGACATCTAAGATTAAAAAAAAAGACTGGAAACTAGTGATCTCCATTTCAAGTACTTTTCTGATTTCATTTTCTGTTATTTTGGACATAAGTATACCAGTTTCTCGTGCAAAGTATCCAATGTTCAAATGGTCATAGGGATGGAAAATGAAGAGAGAAAGAAGAAAAGAAAGAGAGAGGGGAAGGACAGAAAGGAAAAATTAAAGAAAAGCATATTAAGAAATAATTTACGAGAGGGAGGGACGGATAGAAAATGAAGAACATCGAGGGTGCTTATAAGAAAAAGAAACCGAGTGATAGGTGGACAGACATAGGCCCTATACATTTATTCATTCACTCAGTGCATTCACTCATTCATAATTTATTCATTATTCATTGAATGCATTGAAAAAAGATGAGATAATGAAAAAAAGATGCAGTTGTAGACAAATAATTGCAAAATGATAATTACGTACCTTACGTATGATTGTAATTAACCCTTTGGAATGAAAGAAAGTTTACAGTGGACACCTTGGGCGTTATTGCCTTCATTGTTGCATCATAATCCATCTTTTAATGATTTTTTTTTGCCATTAAGTGTGTAATATTTTTATGCAGGTGAAGTAGAATATTTTTAAGTATACATAAAGTTATCCATTTACTTTGTGAACGTAGCTTCTGACAGTTTTCTCTGTTCTGCCCGAAACTCTGAATTCGTACCAAAATTACCTACGAATAGAGTAGACTGAACAGTGGATAATTCCCAGTCTCAATGCATACTGCTTACCGAGTCCCTCAGTTGCTCCTTTAATGCCTTAAGCTGAGCCAACTTCATTTTAGTTCCACAGTGATGTTTGTTGGGTCTAATGGTCGGCAGAACCACAACGACGTAGGACGTTAGTAATTCCCGCGGATCTTAAAGGATTGTGTAAAGAGTTATGCTTGCATCTGGCTTCTAAAGGGTCAGACCAGCAGAAGGTTACGTTGGCTCTTTGTGACCCGTGGCCTAGTGCTTGATCCCTCAACCAGTTGGTCGTTTGGTGGGTCTCGAGAACATGCATACAAATCGATTCCGCCGGTGCCGAGTGGCCAAGAGGAAAGGATTTGGTTGCGGTATAAGTCTGTCTTCTGTTGCACAGTGTGTGCCACAGTATCGGCTAAGAATGTGACCAATTGACTTTACACAAAGAGCAGTTTAGAAATGCCAGAGTTTTGAAATCGTGAGTACAGAGGAAATTTAATAATTGCCTTATAGAAACACTAATTAGCGCTAAAATCATGAGATCGATTTTTACAAACGCAACACTGTTTGATATTCAAGTTTTAATTTGAAAAGGGGACTGAATTTTTTACAAGTATGGGCCTATATAGTATTTCATCATTAACGGCCACTCAGGGCTCTGAATTCTGTAACTGTCGCACACTTAGAACAGATAATGGGGTCGTAGCTGAAAGAATGTAAACAAAACATTTTATTGCTCTATTTTGAAGCTGAATTTTCTGTTAACATCTACATCAGGCCGTGCCATGGCTAAGGCGGTTAGTCGCCGGCCTCTCACCGCGGAGGCCCGGGTTCGATCCCAGATTAGTCCATGTGAGATTTGTGGTGGACAAAGTGGCACTGGGACTGGTTTTTCTCCGAGTTGTCGGTTTTCCCTTGTCAGTTTCATTCCACTGGTGTCCATTAATTGTAAAACTTTGTAAAAAAACTGCTCATCTTCATCACAGGGTTACACAAGAAGCCTTAAGCCTGCGGTGCTTCCGTAGCATCTGCTGCGGTGCCCTTCACCACGCAAAAAAAATCTACATATTTTGTCCTTTCACTAGATACTAGTTAACCTTAGCATACCTTCATTTATGTACAGAGTACATAATGTACTTTAAATATCCGAAACAAATAGTCTATAATCCAAACTCAAATTCGTTTTCTACAAAAGAAAAATATTTTAAAGTCAATTAAATTTCTGGATAAACACGTCTGGATATTATCGATGTTGAACAGGCTATTACTATTTCAGTAACATATTACTTCTTTTGACATATGTAACTGGTTAGGGAGTCAGTTTTTTACAAACAAAATTATGAGCATAAAAGAATGGAGTAGTATTCAAGATATAAAGGAAATGTCTGTTGTTGCCTTCCTAATTCAATCATTTCTTTCAGAGATTTAACTTAAGAAGGAAGCAGGGTGATGTAGGGTGGGGGGGGGGCTTACGCATTATGAACACTGTAATATTGGAGGTGGAAGACATTACGTAAAGATTAGAAATAGAATTACTATTTTATTTTTCATTCTTGTCATATTTACCAAACCTGACCTGACAGAGTCGTGACAACTGAAAGAGAAGTGTGCAAGATAATCAGTTATCATTTAGGAACAGAGGACGTAGCAATAACTGCGAATACTTGGTGTAGTGTAACCTCAATGCTTAGTTGTAGAGCTGGAAGAAAGCCGGCTTACTGTGTTTTGACCATCAGCAGGCATGAGACAGCCATCTGAGAAACCACTCCGACAGACCAGTCGTGATACCTATATGAAATCAGAATTACAAGCCGTTTGTTTTCTAAAGGATTCTGACGATGGTGTATTGGAATACGTGACTGGTGTTTTGGACATTGTTCATCATCTCAGGCTAAGCAAGAACCTGCAACGTTCCGGAAAATGGATCTGTCGCAGCCTTCAGGTGGAGAGGGAAGTGGAAAACCTACCGTGGTGGGCCATTCAGAAAGATCTACTCTCTGTTACTGGCTAGTCACGTTAGAGCTACTAAGGACTGCTGCTTCGTATTGCTTTTCAAGGAATATTCCAGGTTTCGTGTACCATCAGACTACATCATTTACAGTTAACACTTGCCCATTCTGTTGTAGGAACCAGGTTTTTGTGTTTGCTGAAGCTCTCAACGATGTTAAATTCTTTATGTCCAGTCTATCCATAAGATGCCAAGAACATGCATTTAGGTTTCTTCTATTTCCAATTAACAGACTACTGTCATCTTAAACTTAATGGGATTTATCCGTTATACAATCTTGTAAGTGCAATCGAAACATTCTGACATTCAGAATTGCATAGGTGTGCAAGAAGTGAAAAATTATTATACTGTTTCGGAATTCTTAGCTCTTTTCCGAAGACGTCTGCTAACTTTATCTTTATAAATATATTGTGATTTGTATTTGTGGGTCGTTTATTTTAGTTTCTGACATCTTGCTCAACCTTCCAGTTTCGGTTCGTAATTTTTGGGTCACACTCTAACTGGTCATACACCGGAAGGAAAAGTGCTTCATGTCCGGACGAGGAACACGGTGACCGAGCCCCTAGATCGTAATCCACACCCCTTCCTCCCACCCCCATAAAAAAAACTCCTTTCTACCCTCCTCCTCCACTAACAATATAAATTTTCCGATATTCGCCGGTCGTGTCATTTGAAATGGGGCCGTTTTCCCCTCCTGAAACCTAATGGTTATTGCCTTTCCCGAGCGGACATATTGCGTTCCATCCAATGCAATGTGCGCGGGCTATACATCACCTAACTACCCTATGTATAGAGAGCCAGTCCATGGCTACAGCATGTCTGCAGGAGTAGTAGCTAAGAGAAGGTCTGGGTGCCTCCAGCTGACCCATATGTAGAAGCGAAACGGCTGGAACGCTAAAACGACCCTGGAGAAGTTAGATGTAGGAAAGGCTGAGGGAGAGTGTGGTCTGGAATGAAAGAACTCTGATTATTTTGAGTGCTCATAACATTGTTGTCATCCATATATACTCCGGGTGCGGTATATCGATACTTTTGGATGTGTGGATATGACTTATGTCAGACACTGTACTTACTTCCCCAATAACATGGAAGGAAGGATATAAGCTCAGCTATATATAAAATGGATGGATCGCTTTTATAGATGGTCTAGAAGATTTTCTGAGGTGTTGGCACTCTATGGTTCTTATTATAGGTGTATAAGTGTGATATGGATTGGCTCATAATATCTTTCATATATATTTCAAGCTCTTTCACCCCTTCAGGTGCTATTTGCCCTATATGGACACAGCCGTAAGATGAATCGGGCAGTGAATTTCACAAATTCCTTCCCTGCAATTAAATACGACTGAACTGAGCTAAATTTCTTGTCACTATCACAGTTATTTTTTCATAGCGCAGCAGCCACTATTGGGCCAGGGCCTCCTCATTATCGAGGCTTCACGATCATAAAGGTAATGCAATCACTGTACTGGCCTGGACAGGCCCTGAGGGTTCCAGGAGGTTTAGGCTCCCAGATTTCAAGATGATTGGCACATGAAGGTGGTAAAGTTGTCTGCCCTATGCACCAGTCGCCTTTACCCACCAGGAAATATTCCTGAGTCTACCCCAAGGCCATAGTGTGGCCGAAAGGTTATGTCAATGAAAAATTCCAGTGACACCATCGGGAATCAACCCGGTTTATAGCGCGATGCCTCAACCAACTGCGCCACCGCGTGTCCCCCTATCACAGTTATGGACAGTTCTATAATGAACAATGCACAAACGATTTATAATGGTTCCCCTCAGTTTTAAAGTACCCATCTTAGAGGTAACTTCTCAGTAAACTATGAACCACACTCACTTTTATGCGTTAGCGCGTACGTTACTCAGATGGGTACATTAATGTTGCATTCGACGCGTCGGACACTGAATTGAGCTTTCGTCGAAGCTTGAGAATAATGTGTCATAATTAGTTACTTTGAGAAGTTCAATTGTCTCCCATATTTAAAGTTATATGAATAAATTTGTAAAAAGCAAAGCTCTTTTGTTTTTAAATCATAACTTTCTTGGGTTTTATTTCTTATTGTGTTGTTCTGTTACAGTGTTTAGATACTGTGCCTTATCATACAACTTGATAATCCTTCATCTGTCAGCTACCACAAAAGGAATTCATATATGATATTTCTGACATAGGATGTTGGTAAATAATTCACAGAGTACAGAGATTTATAACGTTAGTTAATTTTCTGCAAATGCACTTTAGGCCTGCGCATGCCTTTCTCTTTTTATCAGAAGCTATAATTTAGGAAGTCTCTTTGATACGCTGAAGTTACGAAGCACTTTTGGGTCACTATAACTCATTCTGAATGCTATCCATAATTATGAGTGATGCCACAAATGTACAGTCAATTTGTCACGTCAGAAATGTAATCCTGTTATTATATTTCCACGTACGTGTATGAAAACAAGTCACTTGAAATTTACACTTTCTTTTCATATCGCAGATGTTATTTCTTATAGCTCTTCAGCACTGCTTCCAAGGATCATAGAAATGCATGTCACCATACCGTAGTAAGGGCTCGTATAAAATCATATAGAAGTAGACAGTCATTTCATGCGTTAGTGGCAGGCTATTGCCGACTTAATAGACATATAATAAGTGTCATTTTCCTTATAACGAAATATTGCTTCCTGTACCGAATGCAGTAGCAGTATCAGCGTTATGACGTGATGGCGACAAAGAGCCGGTATAAGCTTAGGGGAAAAGACTCGTTCGGAAGATGACTGCCTCACGAAGATTCTAGCCACGTCCAGAGAATGGCCCCGTCTACGACTTTCTTGAACGATGCTTATCCCTCTTTTAGTCTGAGAACTATATTGTCAAGGGCATCTACCAATAAAAAACTAGTGTGGAAAGGAAGCAATGAGACAGTGTCTTCCCAATTTTTAGAATTATCCGGGATGAAGGAAATATATAAGGGAAGAGAAGAGGGGAAAGAAGACGTAAGCAGCTACTGGATGGCCTTTAGGAAAAGGGAAGATCCTGGAATTTGAAAGAGAAAGCACTAGATCGCACTCTGTAGAGAACTCGCCTTGGAAGAGGCTATGGACCTGTCGCAAGACACTGAGTAATGAATGAATGATGCACCATGCTCTACGAAATTGTCCCTTATCAGGTGTAACGCAAAATTCTTCCTGTTCTTGTTCTTCAGAGAAATTACATTTTGTCGGTTGCTGAAACCGTGTTGCTTAACTGATATTTCAGTCCATATTTATTTCAAATGATCACGCTGTGTAAATTTGTAGCCGGAATATGGTAGCCAATACAGTGACTAGGCTACAGGATGGGCAACCGAGGGACTGTGGTTTGATTTCCAGTAGGAGCAAGATATTTTTCTCTTTTCAAAAGCGTGCATAACGAATTTTGGATCCACCTAGTGTCCTACACTGTAATGGTTACCTCAACTCTTACACCAGAGACGAAGCGGCCGGAGAGTGAAGCTGAGCGCTGAGGTTAAGAATTAGTGCAGCTATATCTTCACTCCCTCTTTTCGTAGAGTGCACAGGGGAAACTTTAGCTTTACTCTTATCTTTATTTTAGCCATATTACTCTGAAATTCAGTGTTTTTAGTGGTTTATTTAGTGACGTTCTCATTATGTAGTCTGATGAAAATATAGCATGACTTTCGAAGTATAAATATAGACTACGCCTTAAGTAAAGATTGGCAGTAGGTGACTGCTTGTGCTGTCTGGCTAGATAAACACACTGAATTCAAGTATCTTCTGAGAGGACTGTAGGCATTTTCGCTTCTTGCGCACAGTGTCTTTGAAGACAAGGGAGGTTAGTGCACTAAATTAATAACTGAAGCACCGGACATTTTGTTTCCGAATAAATTATTGTACTATTATGTCCAGGTGCTAGAATATTAATGTTTTAAATAATTTTTAGTAATATGCCGCCCACAGGAGTATCATAAGTGACCGGAAAAAAGGAAGGATGAAAAAAAAAGATTACTATTCCATATAATCAACACAGAAACCTGAAACGCCATCTTGTTTTCATCTACAATAAGTTTATTGTGAAAGGACCACAACTCCACAAGTGGAAGAACAAAACACGGCGGGGTTCGCAAGCCGGGTGGGGTGGGGGGGGGGGGGAGTGTTTCTAGGCAGTGACAACATTGCAGATATCTGAGAGCCAGCATAATACAAAAACAAAAGACCTCCATGGTGCGTGCTGGTGTTCTTGTTCCAACCACTGCGGGAGGCAAACTTCGCCAATTACGTGATGGTGTAGGAAACAAAGAAGACCCAGGAGGTCTTCCAAGTATATTCATTTCATCGCATTTCTATATCCCGTCCTCCTTACATTATTACTGCTCACACCATCAGGCGTAACTACAGGACGGATTTTATTCACTCGGACTGGGATTGTTTTACACAACCGAGCAAACACAAGCTACATAACGGAGAGGCACAGTCGTCCCTATGCAGGCCATGAAGGCACATGCGCGAGTGGATGTATAGCTCGGTCTTAACCTCGGTTCTAGGCGCTGGTGAGTGGCTTAGCTTTACGTCCCCAACACCCCGGTGGAAGAGCCCACGGTCCCCAATGAGTAGGAGGTTTGGTGGGCCCCACGTTGATGTAATGCTTCCACTTCCATCTAGTGCCAGGTTAAGAATAAGTAGAGCTATACGTCTCCTCACCCTATATGCCTTCGAGGATAACTTTACTTTGTACTTATATACCTAACCCGTTACATAATAAGCATCCTATTCAGTCGGTACCGGGGCATTTCCCAGGGTAAAGCAGCGGAGGCCTGAGGTTGACCACTCACTTCCATCTAGTGCTGAGGTTAAGAGTGAGTACTCCCCCTATATGCCTTCATGGAGTGTAAAGGACAACTTTACCTTTACCCGTTACATAACTTACTATTGCTGGGTGTATGAATGTTGCCCGGTATTTGTAACAGAACTCTTTGTGAAGTCTGTGTGAGGTCAGATAGGCATATTAGCCACGTTACGTCCACATACCTGGGTGCACACGCTCTTGTCTACATACATTCTGTAGAATAACTGCAGCGTTAGTTTCCTTCAGTGCAGGTGTACTAACAAACTTCATGGAGCAGACTCCTTGACAGCTGATATTTGCCCATCTATGCTGAGGCCAAGTAAAACACCCATGAATAGTCAAGTTAACGACTCTCGAATCTTCCACCTTTGTGCCCACTGTTACATATTGCTCTCCGGCCTCTCTGCCCTGTGTTAACAAGTCCAAAGCGCTTGTCGTTAGTGAAGCGTATCACCACCAACAGAGGTCTGAACAAAGACACTGCATGAGTAGAATGTTGGAAAGTACGCTGAGGGAAGAAGCACAATGACTCGAAGAAGAAGTGCGTGGAACTTGTCAGTGGCCTCAGTTGGCCTGTGGTCAAGAAATTTGCCGTTCATGAAACCCGAAGATTCTTGCCGTGTTTATAAGGACCCCCACTGGGCCCTCTGTTCAGCCAGATGAATCCGGTTCACGCTGCCGTATCCTGTTTCTTCAAGATCTGCTTCAACACTATCCTTCCATCTACTCCTAGATCACGGGTGGATAAATCCTGGCGCAAGGTCGCACGGGCAACTAAATTTTGTACGGTGGCGCCTAATATTTGTGGGTCCGCAGTATGGAACTTGCCTCGTGTCTCCCTTTTGGCGCCTAGAATTTTGAGGTGTCTCCTACATTTTTGGAAAATTTTTTCACCCTGGCCTAGATCTTAGATTATGATGACAACTGTACTTATTACGTGAATTACCTGCTTCCTTTGATCGCGAAATACTAGTGACACGCGTGCCATGATTTGTAAACTTCGCCTGCTTTCTTCAGAGTCATTATAGAACAGTGACGTCAGACTTAAAGAAGGGCAATGATTTGTAGTCCTAAAGAATACATTTATTGATACGGTTTTGTTTAAACGCTGTGCACGGAGGGGGTCCATGTTACAAAGACAACACAGGAGGCCGTGTTTGTATCTTCATCTGCTGGACTGCGGGGCAGCGTCTTAACTGTGGTTACCACAGACCAACCACCCGTTTATTATTAGGACCCAGCAGGATGCCTGGTGCGGTTGGTTGTTACGGGGGTCTGGGTATTCATATAATGGAATTATGTGGTCATATCACAAAGTATGTGGTACCGCCACGGCATCCAGTTATAGGTGCATCGGTGTGATGGCGGTATCGTACATAATCACGTTGTCTGTGGTAGCGTTTTCAGAAAGTGACGGCCTTGCATCACCACACTGGAGAGTGGTTACAAAAATTATGTTCTAAATTTCTTGTTAACAGTGGTTGACTTCAGTTACGGAGAACACATTTCTGTTCAGTATAAATTAATTATTATACACAGTTGTGGTAATGTAATACAGGTCTTCGGCTTAACATGCATAAAGTAATTGACGTTTCGAGATAATTGTAGTGTACAGCTGCTCAGTTACGAAAATCGTGGAACATATTTTTTTTTTTGCGATAAATTTACGTTTGTCCGTAAATGGCGGTATGATACTACTTGGGGGCAGATGTTTACGGGTCAACAAGCAGGCATCAGACTTGTGCGAAACATAGGCAGTTACCTGCGAAAAACAAGATGTCACATCCCACAACCCGTAATCTTAACACTATGTAGGCGCGTTTGTAAATTGCGAAAAGCGACTATTATGTTCGTCGTGTCTCTCTTTCCGTCCGTCTGTCCGTCCATCTGTCCGCATGGAACATTTTGGCTCCCACTGGAAGGATGTCATGAAATTTGATGTTCGGGGATTTTTCGAAAATCCGTCGAGAAAATTTAAGTTTGAGTAAAATCTGACAAGAAGAACGGGTACTTTTTGTGAAGTCGTATGTATATTTATGATAGTATCTCGCTCAGTTCTACTTAGAATGATAAATCTTAGACGAAAGTTGTAGAGAAAATCAAAATATGTATTTTATGTTCAGTAACGTTTTTTCCGAAAATCTGCCGTTTACAAGATAATGTGGAAAAATATGGTAGAGTCAACAAGCCACAGGTGACGGTATAATACAACGCAGAAAAGATGCGATTTGCGTGCCGGATAAATAAGTCAAAAAATAGACATATCGCTCACAATACGCAGTAAGTAATACTTATTGCTTCATAATTGATTAATTCTGTCTGATTTCGTAAAATATTTTCCGGCAACACTTACAAAAATTAAGAAACTGCGCATCGAATTATTTCTTTATTACATCTTTTTAATCAAACTGTACTTCCAAAGAAGGCCATGAGCAAACGTACGTATTTTTTTTTTTTTTTTTTTTTTGTTTCAATGCAGCATCGGGCAGTTTACGTGAAGACTTACGTACTTTTCATTGTTGCCAGACATAAATTTGACATAAAAACATTGCTGTGCAAAGTAGATATTTTCATTTAGTTGAAAGTGACACACGATATATCTCAACAACCCACCCACACACATAATGCACTGTTGTGTTTCCACTGCAACAATGATTACGCGAAAACGCCATAGTATTGCGTTACACGTACCTCGACTATCTTGTTCTTTCATTATAAGTTCATGTAAGTTGTTTTCAACTTTGAAGTTCCTGACGTATTCATACACACAAGAAAATCAGTGCACGCAGCACAGAGCTTGTTTTCTAGTTGTAAATAAAAGCTTCATTACACTGGCAGTGGTTTTCCTGTACGACAGCCTCAGGTGTATGCTGCTAGTCTAAATCGATAGCATACGATATAGGATTGTATCGATATGCTTTCGGACCACATGTCAGACGTCATACGATCAGCATATTGGTAGGCATTACTTTGTTTTGAGTAACTTATTTTAAGTTTTTTTTTGTAATATGCATAATAAGAATATTTAAAATGAAAATTGAAAAATTTCAGCTGCGTAGCAACAATTCAGTGTGCGCGTTAGCATTTCAGTTACTGCACGGCCGCGCACCCGCGCAGCTTAGAGGGAACATTGACTAACAGGAAAACGGTTACGTTGCTTATTGTTTGCCTGCGGTATATATGGCTTGTTACAAAATTAATTTATGAGGTTGTAAATCATACATTATTTCGAATCATGTCATAATCAAGTTTTATTGAATTCGCAACTGTCCAGATGGCAGTCGTATGCGGGCTGTCCCACTTATTTCAGTGGATAATCATACATTCACCTCTCATTTCTAAGGTTTGAGCGGGAACACATATTAAATTATTACTCATCTGTCAGATATACTATAACCATGACAGCAAATATGAAAATATTATGAATAGGCCTATGTAACAAATTCTGTTCGGTCGAAATTTAACAACTGCTATCTTCCGTACATCGATTCTGAGACCATTTTCTCCGTGAAAATTTACTGAATATTCGTCTTTTGCAGATTGGGAAAGTCTTGGTGGTGTTTATCCTTTTAAGTCTGGTGGTTACCATATGTACACAAGGTTGAACACTGTGTATTTATGTTTTGTACTGGTCTCCGACAAACAGCAGTTATTTCCCTATGCAACATTAACTGACTGGTTTTTATAACCGAAATGGGGTGTTTACTGCGCGGTATGGATGGGTCTTTAAATATGATTTAGGGTAATTTTATATGTAAAAGTTCGTGCAATGGCACAGGCAGTTAGTCGCTGGCCTTACGCCACCGAGGCCCGGCTACGATCCCAGTCCAGTGCATGTGAGATTTGTGATGGACGAGTGACACTGGGACTAATTTTTCTCCGAAAACTTCGCTTTTTTCTCCTGTCCGTATCATTCCATCAGAGCTCCATACTCATTTTCGTCTACATATTCCTCTAACCAGAAGGATAAATCGGACGAAGCGTGGAAACCTTCAAGTGCTCTTTCGGAAATAGGAGAGTATTAGTAGACAAGTACTTTTCTATTATCTTTAAAGGTTTAGATGGGCTAATGTCTGGCTTCGATTGGTCTCAAATACTCGTATTCTCCTAGCGCGTAGGTTTGTATGACTAGGCTGAATGAAGTATAAATTGTAAAGGTGGCTTTTTTTCACGCAGTAAACGTCCCAGGTCAGTAGTCAGCAACACTGTTTCTTGTACAAAAAAAAAACACCCCAGTTTCGAGTATTTGTCCATATACCGGCTATACTTGGTGCAGGTTTTCATAATTTTTCTCAGTCACTATCTTCCTCCAGCGTGGAAGATCTTTCTCAAAAATGAGTTGTTAGTCAACACTTCATGAAATGCTCTGTTGTTACTGAAATTATTCACCTTCCAGCGCCATCCTAAATCAATTCAGTGTCACGTTTATAAAGTTAGTGACGTCGTATTAGCTGTGTTATGTAGGTCAATATGTCTATCTGCGCACTACTTTAAAAAGAACGTTAGTGTTTTTAAGGGTTCTGACAACACCGTGTTGCCCTTAGGAATATGCCTTTGCTTTCTAGACTCTGTTTATCCTCACATTTTCAGCTGACGACAGCAACAGATCCTTATTCTGAAACATATTGGTCTTCTCTTAATGCTAGACGGTGACGTCTCTTAAGCTAGCAATCGTAAGTGTTGTTATTATGACACTTATTTTAAAATTTATGACGCATTTAAGATAATAGGCGTGTCTAGTCTTTTAGGCTGAACACTACTGCTTTAAAAACACTTTTAATAATATCCCCCAGCCATGCCTATGTCTCCCAAGTGGTATCTTCCTTTCAAAATATTTCCCTTCTTATTGCAAAATGCCTGCCATTTCAGATAGGTCATATCTTAGGTGATTTCTTTATTGCAAGGCATAAATTTGGTTAAAATCGTTTCTTCTTGTAGTAAAAATGAAACTGAGCTTTTTCCTGAGTAGCTTATAAACTGCTATGTGCCCAAGAAAGGGTCCGCTTCATGGAATCAGAAGAAACATAAAATAGTTGGGAAGTCTGTAATTTCAAATAGAAGAGACGAATTACATACTCCGTCCTCATATAAATTTTATTTAACCTTAAATCAGATAATAAAATCAATGTCTGTCAAAGCACAATTGTTGCAAACACCCAAAATATTGTGATTTTGGAGACACGAAACTCAGTGATAAAAGTTTTCTTTCCTTAAAATATCACGAACTGTACTGTAATTTATTGTACTGAAGAAATGAGTGAGCCTATTTCATATTTTGGTATCTACTTTTCTCCCTCATTCACTGTATATATGCGATGGTCATCACAAACAAATGTTACTGGTTTTTCTGTTCCCAACATTTAATAAATACATTTCATAAATTTTGACATAAATCACTACTGAGCTCTTGAAATTGCGAATGTTGTGAATGAGTGGTTTGTAAAATGGGGACCGAAGGGCAATTTTAGGATTGTCTCAGTATTAGGTTTGTAGAAATTCATCGCTTTGAGAACGTAAGTATAATACTCGTAGAAGCGAGTTTCTTACATCGGTTCTGCTGAAGTCGTGTGGATGTGACGCTCTGTCGCCGGGCGAGTACTTTCACAAAGACGTCGTCACAGTCCACAAGAGTTATCTCAACCTACTAATAACGGCAATATACACGCGTAAGAGGCTCCCACATTCTTTTACTTTATGGTATATAGGGCTTGCCTAATTAATATTCTGTTCATGAATCTAAATAAGTAACTAAATAAAGCCGACACTCTTATGTATTAACCCTTTGATCTGTGAAATACATTTAAATTATATTTATAAATTCAGTCCTTACCTGAAAAAAAATTAAACACTGCATCTTTATTGTGAAAAGTGGTTATTGCTGAGCAGAGTAACTGTAGAGGAATAATCGATCTGTAATATAGGGTTAATAGAGAAAAAAAAGAACTTTTTTTGTGGGGAAATGCAGAGCTCCTAATATCCAGAAAAATGGCACAGAGGGCTTCGTAATGACTATGCACTACATGGCCAGCATGATCATAAATTACGGCAATAGAAGTTTTCGTCCTGACATCGAGATGTAACTTCTGATTATAAGAGTTAATGACGCATATTTAAACGACTTACTCTTCTTCTGACTTTATGTGAGCCGGGACAGCTCAGTCGGTATAGCGACTCGCTACGAGGTGGACGGTCCGGGGATCGAATCCCCGTGGGGTCGAAAGTTTCAGCACCCGTCCAGACCGGCTCTGGGGCCTACCCAGCCTCCTGTACGATAGGTACCGGGTCATTCCCCGGGGTAAAGCGACCAGGGCGTGGCGTTGACCACCCACCACCATCTAGCGCCGAGTTTGAATAAAGAGTTAGAGCTATACTTCTACTCCCCCTCTGGGCCTTTATGGCCTGTTCTAGGGGAACTTTATCTTTACCGTTACCTTCTGACTTCATGACGAGTGTGTTGAGATTTAACCAAGAGAAACAGACACGTTTCGAACATTCGTCTGCTTATTTTGCTTTATTTTATTTATTTTATTTCAGCGATAAAGTTTCCGATTTGTTCAGACAGACACCCTTACACTGTCAGGCTTACTCTGACTGAGGTGTAGGCACATCGCGTCTTTGTTCCTGCAACTTAGGCCTAACGGTAATGATCCTCACAGTACAACATTTTATTAATTTGCCCTTGCTTAGGTTCGAAATTCTCCTCAGCTTCCTCTTCTCGAAGTCCTGCAGTACATATGCCTGCCTTGTGAGAGACTAACACTAGCTAATGCTAGCGCCAAAGGTGTCATTTATTGCACAAAACTGTGTAGGTGCTGGAGTTCAAACATTTCCTTAAAAGTGTTCGGTATTTACATAGCAATACCTGTTTCACTCGAAATGAGTTTTCCAGTTGGAGTTCAAGCGTATATGCGGTCCGAATTTTTTATGTATAATAAAAATAAAACAACTTTACCGTTCTTTTCCATGAGTTTTGAAGCCCAATAACAGGTTGTCAGAAGCAGGCGGCGAGGGCTCCACCTCGATTATAAACAGCAGACGCCCCGAGCGTCAGTCCGTCCGCCTGTCTACCTCAGCCGACCGATCAGGACAACTTCTATATTCTTCTTTTGCT
Source organism: Reticulitermes speratus (assembly GCA_021186555.1). Lineage (NCBI taxonomy): Eukaryota > Metazoa > Arthropoda > Insecta > Blattodea > Rhinotermitidae > Reticulitermes > Reticulitermes speratus. The sequence goes on along the minus strand of JAJKFL010000013.1, from coordinate 24,195,762 downwards.
TCTGTCGGGGCTATTATTTTTTAGGAGGTCGTTTTGCTATCGACTACGCACGCGTCGATCCGTGTAACCCTCCTCATCCTCCCTCAGTCGTTTTTCTAACACCCTTTGACAATGAAACCATCCCTCACCACCTAAACCTTCATGTCTGTGCTTCCAACAATGGACCAGTTTTCTTATCTTACACTGCAGCACTCAAATATGCAGAACAAACGTGTGAAAGAAACAGAATTTAAATGAAACTGTAGTTTAGAACATTTTTCGCATATATAAGTTTATTTACACCAACTACTGAGCACCAATTACATATGTTCATTCTATATACTCCTACATGTTTCGGCTGACATTTTCAGCCATCATGAGGGAGTCTTCTATAGACTTACGCAGCATGCAGCTTGTCATTAATACACATATATACATATACATTTACATTTATTATGGCCATAGTTATAAAATCCAATAAAACCCTGTCTGTTGTTACATAAAATATTTGGATATAAAACATGTATGTAACTATCTGTTTCCAAACATCTGTCACGTAACAACTTGCAGTTTTTTGGGTGAAGACAATATATTGTTTCGCGTATTTGTTTTAGAATGTCTGACCTCTACTCTTCATTGCTGTGTAGGTCTGTGACTGCTGTTCAATTTTGAAAGAAAATGTAAGAAAGTCCTGTCAGAAAATGGAGAAGGAAAATGTCAGCTGTCGTTCCAGTAGCGTCTCAGAGGGGGAGATATCCTGTGGGCCTAAATCGGATCCTAAAGTACCCCAACATTAAATAATTTGTAAATAAAATTCTTCTTCTTCTCATATTGTATTAGCGCAGCTCTAGATAACTGACAGCAGTACTGTGCAAAAATTAAATGTATTTAAATATGTATACACGCATTTCATGTAAATATGTAAGAACTCGATTCCAACCTTACATGAAAAACCGAGTTTCCATTACAAAAAGCAAGTGGTTAATGCAGTATAGGGAAATATGTGCTGATTCTGGAAAACGTACAGAACACTTAAATAAAGATTTGAGCAGAATGTTGTGTGATTTGATTCTTACAACAGATGATGCTTGTATCTACTGCTGTAATTTAAAGGACTGACAGCGGCACAACCAGTACTTTAAACATTAGTCGATGTTAATTTTGTTTCTTATTTTTAATTACGTCAGAACTGTGCAAAAAACCTTGCTACAGAAATTAGCATGTAAGCACACTAGCAGTGGCGTATGTAGGTTTTTTTTTTTGGCGCCTGGGGCGATTAATTACAATGGTCGCCCGCAGCAGAAATTATGAACTTCAAAAAGTCACAGTAAGTTGTTGAATTTCCTGTTATCGGTCTCAATAGATTAAAAATTATTGAGGGAAAATACTCAAATTTTTTACTTAAGTATTTATTTTGTTGTCTATTATGCTTCCCCTTAGACTGTGCTGTCTGGGGCGGCCGCACCACTGACCCCGCCGCCTAGCTACACCCCTTCGCATTAGAATGATTTCTTGTTAAACTTAGCCTACTACAAATCAGTAGAGTATTATAACCGTCATATTAGCTGGCTATTGTCTTGAGGAAGATCTTAATTAACGTGTATAAAATGGGTCGTATACAATAATTCACGTTAATTGGAGGTCTGATTAATAGTATTTCCAGGAATATCGCGGTTCTTGTTAGCTTTAATTGTCGGAATTCATGAATATTCTGTCCCAAGTTTTAGCTTGTACTACACACATGTGCAACAAGTGACTCACCTGACAGATTTTACATTAACCACTGACCAACTTTTATATAGTCTACACATTTAGGAGATGAATTTAACGTTCCATAGAAAAAGTAAATTTTTATGTACATTAGAGTAAAATGAATTTCAACCTATCTGTTAAACCTGTTTATGGCACTGACATTGTTTAATACTCTTACAGACCACTCTTTTCTGTTTGTGAAACCATGAAAACTTTTAATACGTTAATCACTTTTTATTTATCTATTAATCGACCGTATCGGTAAAATAACTAATTAGTGAAGAGAACTTGTAAATAAAAAATCCAAATTATGTAACCGTAAAGAATTTAGGAAGGGTGGTCTGGATTTACCTGACTCAGAATATAATAGTTTGATGGGCCTTGTGAATTCGGCAATGTATCCACAGCTTCTATAAAATGCGGGGAATATCTTGATCATCTGTCGAGTTTCACCTTCTGCAACAAACATCCTGTTCCATGCAGTTATTTAGCGACCTGACGTAAGTAAATAGTACATTCAACATGTTGTTTGAAGCCTTAATAGAAAAAACTGCTGTAATTTAACTTTGCATTTGTCTCCTTCAATGGCGCTTCGGTCCATTTTGTGGTCTTGGCCTCACCGTTGCCGGAGTTTCGAGACATTGAGTTTTCACGAGGTGTAGATGTTAACCGCACGCTCAACCCCCAACCTGGTGGGCCATAGTATCTCTCTTTGTCCGGTACCTCGCTCAAAATCTGTCCGGCAATGTTGGCTTTAGCAGCAGCTAAACTGCCGCTAGCATAGCTTCCGGTTCACTGGTGCACGTAAGCACCCGGCTAAATATGCCTTCGACAAGATGAAGATACAAACGAGGCAGTTAATTTGCCGTTAGGTGGTACAAGTACACTCCAATTTGGTGGTCACTTACTGTCCAACTGCGTACATTGTTTTTTTAATTTACCTATCTCATTGGATTTGAAGTTCATTTGTTGCTGATTCAAATGCTGTGGTGTTTCTTCTTCACAGTGTTAATTAACTCAAAGGAGCAGAGTCCTTGATAAGCTAATGTTCATTCGACCGTAGAAAAAATTTCCCGTCTTCTATGGAAACCCGAAGATTCAATTTTGTTTCCACAATGGCTCGTCACATGACAGCATCCCGAACAACATCTTCACACCATAGCTTTAAGATTCAGTTAATATAATCTTCATATTTGCGCGTAGATATCTCAAGTACTTCTTTGCCTTCATATATTCCAACTAGGTCTCATCTCTCCCACTCGAGATAGATGCCCAGCCCATCTCGGCCTCTTTTATTTGAACACCTTAAATACTAGGTGGTTAAGATTACAAGTTATGATAACCCCATCCCATTATGCAGTAATGGTTTGAGATAGTTCACTTGGTATAGATACTAGACTACTAGAAATCTGGGTTTGTATTCCGGGCATTGGGAAAGTTATTTCCTTCTTTGAAACTTTCACACAGGTTCTGGGACACAGTCATTCTCCTGTGCGATGGGTAATGGGGACTCTTTTTTGGATGGTAACGCTGCTGGTGAGTGGAGCTGATCATTCGTATCCATGCAGTACTGAAATTAAGAATGCGTTGCGATGTACCTCGAATGTCCATTATATCTTCATTGTATGGTGCTTAATCAAAGACAGGGGCTGCCTTACCTTTATTGTTACCTGACCCATCTGCAACTTTTTCACAGCATCCTGTTACTTCCACAGTCTTGGGTCCAAATTTTCCCCTTAACAACCTGTTCTCAAACACCCTCAGTGTCTGCTGTTTTCTTAGCAGAACGAATTATTTACGGAAGAGCTAAAATTATAGTTTTATATAAAATATTATAGGCAAGTGACTCCAGTCTTTGGCCATCGACACACACTTTGGAAATTCGGTTCTTTCGTAACGCACTGGACCTACTGCTGACTACAGAAGCAGATATATAACAGGAGTAGGCCTACGCCTGCTTGTAGTGTGCATTGCGTAAAAGGTAGTAAATGATAGATATGAGGAAGCATTATACAAATAACAGGTTCAAAAGCTACAGTAAATGCAGTGGTTTCAAGTTTTATGCGGGCGTAACGGCGAACCGTCAGTTCGGCAAACACTTATCGAGTCCCACCCCCTTTCTTTAGTTTGTGTGTGTGTGTGTGTATGTGTGTGTGTGTGTGTGTGTAAGGAGAACTTTATCAGTTTTATATTTTTAAAAAGTGAACTTGCTTATTTAGTATTGTATAATCATTATTCTGTTCAAAGCGTCACGGCACGCCTGTTGAGAACCCCTGTTCTAGACAGAGGAGCTCAGTACGTTTAATTACAACAGTTTTCGGAGAGAAAAAGTTGCATGAGCCAGTCTGTCGCAGTACTACTCCTTACTTCATATTAAAGGTTTCTGCATTACATAGAGCTGTAGTATACAACGGACACAAACAAAAAGCTGTGGGCCCACACACAACAGCGCTGGAGGATTGACGCAACTATTAGGCTCTCGTTTGAAGCCGTCAGAGGCACACGACCATTTGGAAAGAGAAACCCGGACAGCGGTCGGGCGGGCACTAATAGTGCAATGTCAGACCACCGTCAGGTTGGGCTTAACAGACGTCCAAATCACATGTCGACAAAAAAATGTGAAAAAAAAAGAGAAGTAAACGCCTACGCGTGAAAGAGAGTGAACGAATGTTACATAGTGATGCTGAAACCGAACTCAGGCTTGCCCGTTCCACATCAAGCTGGTAGAGGAGAGAGGCTGGGATGAGGTTTGGTGGGGCTGTCCCCTTCCACACCGACATGTGACGTATGCTGTTAGATCGTCCATTATATCTGGTGCTTAAATTCAAATGAGACATCCTTCACTGACAGCTTGATTTCGAAAGTTGACTTGCTGTATGTATTTTTTTTTTTTTTGTTAAAAATTTTAAACGAGTTCCAGTACTCTTTTCGATAGACGCCTGGGAGCGATATATTATTTCTGCTTACGTGGCTGCTGCTGCTGCTTGTTGCTTGTTGCTTTCTTTTTAATTTTTAGTATCGTGTAACTGTTCAATAAAAATCATGTTTTTGTTAACATGAAATTTACTATTAACAAATCCGAACTTATTGAGCCTAGCATCTCAACGTCTGTCATGTCAGTCTGCCACAAATGACAGGCCTACGTAAAGAGCTTCGAAGCCAAATGCAATGTTGGGGGGTCCCCCCCCCCCCCCCCCGTTCTTTTCGGATGTTTGTTAGTGAATACTATCTACTTCACGCTGCATCATGTAACAATAACCTAAGAGTCTAGTGAAGAGGTAGTGAGAGATACTGTGGTGTCACCTACTGCTGTTAGAGTATTTAGCCTTTGAGGTAGAAGGTGGAGGCAGTATGCTCATCCGAAACGTCGGTATGCACTTGCCGGACTTCACTGTGTAACAACTGAAGACACCGCTGTCTAAATCCGTTTGTATAGATGTAATTGGTGGCGGTGCCAGTATAAAAGTAGGCCTGTATGACCTGACCGTGGAGTCTAGTCATGTTTGATATGTTAATAGTCACTCAGAAAATCGAGGAATTCCTTTTGTTTTTTGTTAACTCCACCAGAACCAGATATTGGTCGCTGTCCTGAGCTAATATATCCATTCTAAGCTTCTTACCTTATTCTTTACGATCCATACTAATGTAAACATCCTACCGTTGGCGAAGTGTCTCTTCATTTTCAATCAAAGCTGAATACACTAGGGCAGTGGTTCACAAATTGTGCTTCGCGGATCCCAAGGGACTCGCGACAAGTTCCCAGGGGATTTGTGGATATATTTCTGTAATGATTCTTTGAAGTTTACTTAGTTTTAATTAAAGGAACAATGTTTTGTTAAAAATAATCGCCGAACGTATTTAATTGGCAATGTGTTTATTCCGTATGAACGTTAGAATATCTAATTAAGAACCCCCCTAATCCCACGAAGCGAGAGACAGTTTAATTAAGTTCAAATCATGCAATGCATTACTACATATGCTACTGGTGTTTATTCGTAGCTATCTGAAATCAGTTCTGAGATATAGAATTTTAATTTTGGGACTTATCATCCGGACATTCTATATTTAGACCTACGTCAGCAACGATGTGAGGGTCCGTGGTTGTTTTTCGATGTCAAAAGGGGTCCGCGGGCAAAAGCGTTTGGGAAATATTGCACTAGGATTTTTAAGTGTCCCCACAGATACAAATTTAAAAAACCTAGGTCAACACATTGTTGGGATGTACCTCGAAAATTGTTTGCTCACATATATTGTTATGAGCTCTTTGTCCATGTTCTGATGTGGAAAACTCACCCCTGAAATTTGCCCAAGCATTTTGGACACACTCTGTGTATGCATAAACACAATATTTTGTTTTGTGTATGGATAAATTAACATGATTATACGGGTATTACATTTATTGAACTGTTGAATATTGGGACAGAGTACTGACTACGCACTACCTGTAATTTCGACGCTGATCTCCGCATGCCTACTGCCAGCTGAGGAGAGCTGACGTAATTGTCCCAGCGAAGTATCGTACACGTAAAAGAACTGGTATTTTTTTGTGGTGAAGGGCCCCTGTGATGAAGATGATTAGTTTCTTTCGTTTTTCCAAGTAATGGAGCACCGGTGGACTGAAACTGACAGGGGAAATCGAAGTCCTCGGGGAAAAACCTGTCTCAGTGCCACTTTGTCCACCACAAATCCCACATGGACTGACCCGGGATCGAACTCGGGCCTCCGCGGTGAGAGGCCGGCGACTAACCGCCTGAGCTATGGCACGGCCTAATTAATTGATATATACTATTAGTTAAATTGTCACTAAAATGCGATAAATTACATGTCACCTGGGGACGTTTTCGCCTTCTCACACACATTGCAGCTCTTAACAACTTCCTTTCGGCTTATGTAGTGTAATTTTTAACAGGAAACTAATGTCACGCCCAGCTCTGCAACCGGAGATGATATTTCTCATTTGATGTTCGTTCTGTCGCCTGCCTGGGAACTGAGTTCCCCTTATTTGATAATGCACACTTAGGTAACATTATGCCAGGCTTCATTTTTCCAGTTAGACTTCACATTATAGTGCCATCAAGTTTAGGAGGAGAATAGATCATATATGTGATTACCTAGCCGCATAACGTTACGGAGATTTGTATTTCTAATATTTGGCCGGCCGGCTTATAGTTAGGGTGGAACAAGCTAGCTCAGAATAATAGTTATTATGGTTTATAATTCGTATATGGTTTACTCACAGAAAAGAGAAGTAAGAGGGAAGGTAGAGGAATGTGTATACATAAAAAGCAACATTTTCAGGAGCCTTGAAAATTTATGAGTAGGGAAAATTATCGCATCCTTTCTCTCCTTACGTATTTATTTTCTTTATAGACATCCTGCAATCATTTCTTATTATTACCTACGACCAATCTATTCGTTAATGGGTATGTTTACTAAGTTTCTTTTGAAGCTGTTATTCTGTGCGTGAAGTTTATATTAGTATCATCAGGGAACGTTACGATATACAACCGGCATTTTCTCTGTCGTTAATACCATAGCAACCAAATAGTAGGTAGGCTAGTTCATAACCCTGAAGCTAACTTGGCTCATAATACGGGTCTGTAGGGTCAGCCTTATGGCTAAAATATGACCACTATGATTTGGAAGAAACTTCTCTTATTCGTAAGTTCTTTTATTACGTTCTGTGGTGTCTGTGGTTGAGTTTCTGATGTTTTGTCTTATTGCTACCTTAAAACGAAATGGCTGACAGACGCATCAGGTATATGCCCCGCGGACCTATGATGCGTCAGTATGACCCTTACAGACAAATGTTTAGTCAGTGTGGCACCACGATGATCCAGCAGGGAGCCTTTGTCGATGGCGGTGTTTGAAGAATGGTAAATGTGTGTGGGGTTTGCGGGGCCATTCACTCCGTCCCCCCTCCCCCCCCCCCCCCCCCCCCGCCAAATTACTTGGCTAAAAAAAGAGGTACGGGAATGAAAATCTTCCAGCCAATGGTCAATTTTGTGGCTTTTTGGTAAACGAACAATTTTTTAAACTGACAATAACAGGGATACAGTGGCGACGGCGGCTACTTTGCTTCCTGAGATCAAGTATCTAAAGCTCTTGCGGTTGTGACAAGGACAGTTTGCTACGAAACTTGGAGGTTGAGTTTATCCGGCAATGTCTAAAGTAAGTCTACGACCTGGTACAAAGTAGTTTTAGAAAACAAAAACATAATTTAGCAAACTTTATTTTATTTAGTGAGTTTACCACGCTTTGTCATCTGCTGAATAACGTAGTATGATTAGATATTTATTGGAATAGATTCGAATTATGAATTGGAAGAAATGTAATACGAAATGGTAGCAGATAATTACAAAGCATTTTCCAGGAATTCACCTGAACGAACTGAAGGAAAGCAGAGGGACCTGTACTGTTGCCTAGAAATCGAACATGGAACCTGCTGAGGACCTTTTGAGGACCAGTGTTTACTTGATGTGCCAAAGGGTTTAAGATTAAAAATGTCTACATTTCGCCCACACAGTGTATTTGTGTGCTGTGAGAACAAACAACGATTACTTCCATATTCAACTTTAACTGTTTGTTTTTATAACCCAGATGGAGTGTGTTCACTGCGCGGTGCGAACTGCAGCTTTAAATATAATTCAGATTAATTTCCACTTTTAAAGGCTTAAATCAAAGTCCTGTCTAGACACTCGTTTCTTGATCAAAAGATAATATTTGCTTCGAAAACGGATGAGCCCGAACTGTGTCGCTGATGCTAATAACTTACTGTAAACTGTATCAGGCTGCTTTGCTGCCTCGTTTGTACCGACATATTTTTAAGGATTCCCAATAAAGTTTAATTTAAATTCTTTTACAGGATTTAACCTGAAGATCGGTACTTCCAATTATCTTACGAAAAAGAAATCCAAGAAATGATAAAGCAAATAACAGGTGAAATCATTCAAGATTACATTGCTAGACCAAACCCAGCTCTGTAATATGGGGAGAGACAGGATTAAACAATATACTTGTCATAGAAGGCGATTTACTAAACAAGCAAGTTAGTAATTAACATATAACAATTTAAAAAAAAAGAATAAGCGTTTTATATTGCATTATTTAGTACAAAAGTGGCTGGATGCTTACCACTTCAGTTCTGAGAGGATACCCTAGAATTTGAGCCATGCCCACTGAAAAAAGTCACACATCACATGCCAGAGGGGATACCGGTTTCTGGAAGTTCACAAAGGAAAACTGGTGTCAGTTGTCGAAAGGAGGGGACTTCAGGTCCTCTTTCACGCTTTCAGAAGACGTTGAGAGAAGAAAGAAAGTGGAAATATAGGCCTATGTGTTATATAACTCTTGCTGTTTTATTTAATTTTTATGGAATTGCATTTATAGCGTTACTTATAGTATTATAACTCTATTATGAGAAAAAAATTAATTTCTTATTCTTTAAGAAAGAGGTGCTATTTAACTTGTGACTTCCTTTTAGGTCCCACCAAAACTCAACTGGAATTCGAGATTCGATTCCAGTTGGATTTCTTGAGATACTCCTTACCCATGCCACATGTCCATTAAATATATCTACTGCTCTTAATTATCACCAAAAGCAGCAATATTAGCTATCTTTGGTAGTAAGCATCGTAATTTATGAAAGAGCGTCTCATGTAATTGATCATATAAGAATATACAAGGCTAATCACCAGGTATTCTCTTCTGTGGGTCAAATATCCAAATTATATTGTTTTAGAATTATTCAACGATATGTCTACTGCTTTTGTACGAAAAATAGACTTCCTTTTGGTGAAATAGGAAGTTGAAAAGATGACCACTATTAGGAATTTGCTTGGTGAGTCATAAGGACATCTCTGAACATGTACTCTGCTCTGTGCTCTGTTTAAGTATTTTTAATTATAACAAACATTTCAGTATTATAGTAAAGTTAAAGAGACCGTGTAGCCTCCCACCCCAGTGGCCTGACTTGGCTGCAACGGGGTTGTTTTGCATTCCAGAGCTACCACGTTTATATCTTGGGCGAAGCACTTAAATGTCCTCACTATGAACGTTTTCCTCAGTCTATCCAGGCGGAATCTGGAGAACCTTGGGGACAAGAACGCCCCCCTCTCCCAACCTTTCCAGTTTACGGAATTTAGTTGAATCTAAATTATCTTTTGTGGTTGACACGGCGTCGTTAAAGTAGCCAGTAAGCCAACCTACAGTCTAGGTTAAAGAATTATGTTTCTAATTTTGCGAAATGTTGAATACAACCCACACAATTGGCAGGCTCTTTTCTAAACGAAGGTTATGCCATTTTCGCTTTTGACAGCGGTGTATATTATGATTACATATTATTAGAAGTGATGCCGTGTGGTCTGGTAGATCGGGTTCTTCGAATTATTGGTACCTAACCACTAAACTACAGGCCTCGCATCCAGGAGTCGCTTTAACATTTATTCAATTGAAACTGACAACCTTTAAAAATATGTTTGTTGTATCATAGCTGTGTGCGATTAACATTTCTTTAAAGGACGTAACTTTAACTGCGCTCCGTTTATACCTAAAATTATAACTTTAATATTTTTTGAAAACGTGCCGTGTAAGTGTAGGCTTATCTGTCGAATATACAGGCTGGTTACATGTCTGGCAATTGAAGTCTATCCCACAAAGTAACCAATCAATTTGTCTCCGTGTCTGACGTTAAGACACGATGTATTATAATTTGTAATTAATACTGTCGTAATATATTCAATAAATTTTAAATTTGAGCCTTTTTCACAGATCCTGTCTATATAAATTTACATCTGCTATTCATAGGCCTATTTCTACATGCATGCTATTCGAGAATGTAAACATTTTGATCCAACGGCCGAGTATTTCGTATTGTGATGCCCTGCTTATCCTAATTAATTGAGAGCACGATTAGTATCTTTCAATTAGTGATCGTTGTTTGGACAGCGGGGAAATGAACAGTTTCTTCCACTTCGCGGATTGTGTTAGATAGTAATCTGTGTAAATGCTGTAAAATATATGACATTTTGTTATCACAATTATTTCCCATAAGTGTGTCGCACAGAACTTCCACGTAACAAAACTATACGGAGAAGCAGAGTGACTCCTCGTGTTTTTCTCCGTATGACTCATAGGCCTACATGTTTCGGAAATAAAAAGTATCAATTACAAAGTACCTGCTCATTAACATGTGTTTGAAAGGCCGTGTACGTACGAGGACAGCACATAACTGTCTTTAGGCGGCCATCTTCCTTAACTTCGGCCTATTTTTGTCGTTATCTAGGCGCATAATCATTTCGAGTCTGCTTTATCAGTCATTAAGCAGTAATCGTCCAGTGCATTGATCTGTCACTTATAAATAAACCCGTAGTTTAGAAATAAATTTCCTGTACATAATGGCAGCCAATTCTGCCGCTATGTAACATAAAAGAGATACTAGGCTAGCAAACTTGAACTCGTAAAATAAACGTTCGTGACTCTTACACGTCTGGAATAGAAGTTAAAGTAAAGTTATTACAGGATGCGACTAAAATATGTCTGTACCCTAATGAACACACAAAAATATTTGAATATTTAAAATACCTGTGCCGATCCCAGTGGCCGCGCGGTCTAAGGCGTGGGTCTGTGGCCTCTCGCTTGCTGGGATTGTGAGTTAGAATCCCGTCAGGGTCATGGATGTCTGTCTCTTGTGATTGTTGTGTGTTGTCGGGAAGACGTCTCTGCGTCGGGCTGATCACTTGACCAGAATAATCCTACCGGGTGTGATGTGGCTGAATGTGATCGTGACGCCTCGGTAATGAGGAGGCCCTGGCCCACTAGGGGCTGTTGCGCCATGGGGGAAAAAATTAATATACGTGTACTTTCCTTTTTGAAGGAAAACGTATTAACTACTAAAATTGATGGTTAGGAACTGAATTGATGTACGCTATCTGTATACGTTTACTCCAATCCGTCATTTCGTCGCTATAGTAAACTAAATACAGAAATAATTAGCACAGGCGTGCAATGCTAAACAGGGGGAGTTGGAAGGTGGCGTGTTTCAAATGTCTAGTTCGTTTAGAAACCTATAATTCAAATAATTGCTGAACAGTTCAAAAAGGATACGTAGATTTACACAGCCGAATAAAAAGAAATGAAGGCAGAGGTACCATTAAAAGTATTGTTTTTTTTATCCCTTCCAAGTAAAACGATTTCCCTTCGATGCTCTTATGAAGACTTGGGTTCTGCTTTCAGCCTTAAATACTATTGCTGTTTTTGTTGTTGTGTGGATCTTTTAAGTGGCAAATGAGTAATAATTTACATAAATAACATCACCTTAAACTACAGGCTGAAATGTTTAAAATACAGTATTAAACTTTCAAACAGTGGCTGCTTGTGCAGAAAATTATAGCTCTGCTCGCAGAAAATCCAGAAGAATGTCAGTAGCATTAACACACATCGACGTGCGTTTATTCTGGAAAAATAACAGAAGAAAGGCTTTTAAATGAGCGAAAGAAGTGTTATACTGTCTTCTAAATCTTTAATATTTAATATTTCATTGTGGAAAAATAAAGATAATTTTGTCGGGAATTTTTTATGTTTTTATCAGCCCACTATTGCATTATTTTACTTTACTTTGTTTTGTGCTTTTGAAGTTTATGTATGCCAGCATATCATCGTTCAGTACAGTAAATACTGGTTTCAGCGTTCAGTAAGAATCTTTACGTACTTAATCAATTGTTATCACGATAAATACTACGTTACCTTGAGAGATTAATAGAAAACAACATGATTCTACCAACAGTTGTGACAATAGTCGATTCGTTATGGAACTATTATGCTGGACGTTGTCCATTGTCTGAGGTGTACAGGCTGTGAACCTACATGACCTATCGGAAGCTGCTTCTGCTCCCTTCATTAAGCATCAACCATATTGTGTTGGATCCATTACATCGAACACAAATATTCGATACGTTTACGCCACTGATGGAGCTAAAATCAACTAATCATTTAGTCTATACTAACGTAATAATTACTTACGAGTAATATGAAATTCGATGCCTGAATCCAAAGATGGTACATAGAACTAAAGAGGTGTGGTGGTGAAACATCTTGGAAAACCAAGACGAAGATGGAAGGAAAGTAAGAGCATAAGTGTCAAAAGAATGGTTTTCTAGAACGAAAATAGGTTCATTGTAAAAAAAAACCCGGAATTTGTTGTAGGTATTTTAGAACTTCGGGCACTGTAATTTCTTTCTCGTCACGAAACCTCCAGATGCGGCGTAAATCTGAAATTGTCCCTTTGAAACTTGTAGGCGTACGTGTTTATGACTGCCTTAGAATTTCATATGCAAAAGAAGTTGCCAATACGGACGCAGTGAATGCAGCCTCAAAACGTTGTAGAACTATTCTACCACTCCGTGTTGATCCTCATTGCTGATTGCATGGCGTACTCTTGCGTCACAAGGCAGTCAAAGCAGATGACATGAGCAGATCAAACAATTCAAGCTGCAGTTCCCTTTGTTTATATTACATTGCGTATTCAGTTGGCAATTTCAACTCCTATTTTTCTTTGTCAGAGGGGGAGGGAGGTTATTGAGTTCATTCCACATGCTCCTGTCCACTTGTAGTGACATCTGTCTATGTTGCTTAGCTTTTGAAAGATAAACAACTGACTGGCGTAGGTTCATCTAGTATTCTAGACAGTTGGGTAGGTAAAAGGACACTATCATTGCAGATGGAACTTGAAACATGTGGAAATAATTCACACAGTAAAGTGATACATTTCACCGACTATCCCATTATAGTTTAATATTGAGCAGAGTGGTAATGTAAGTGGAAGGAGACGGGGGAATGTATTTCAGAGGGACAGACGGTCGGAGGCGTGTTTCAAAGATGTGAGTTATACACAGAACAACAGAGGCTGCTCTATGAAGTACGAAGAGACCGTTAATGTGACCGCGTCACGCTAAATTGCAATTAATTTCAAATTATGAACATTCTCTCTTCATTGTACCTTACTCAGAGTCTAGTTAATGGCTTCTTCTACTCGACTTTATTCTCAACAGTTGTACAGCCTTAATGATGTGACAAGATACAAAGGAACCAAAAGGTTACGTGCCGTAAGAAACACAGAGAAGTGGAAGAACGAATGAAACCAGACGTGAACAAAATATGGCTGTCGTCACTCGGAGTTTGTGAACTATTTGTTACTTTTTTGGACAAATCAAGGTGCCTTCAAATCGGTCATTGTTTCCTAATTACTGTATGCAGACTGCCTGTAAAAATGGGAACACTTAACCAATGTATCGAAAATATCTTACAACTTTTAATTTGTTGAATTTATCCGTGTTTGTGGCCCAATAAATTATAAAGTAATTGTGATATCTGTTAGTCATAAACATTTAGAAATAAGTTTGAAATCTTTTAGATTACTCGTTCATAAAGCGTGTTATTCGAAAACTGTGGTTTTGATTTAAGTTGTGAAAAGAGAAATTCTTTTGTTGTTTACATTTAATAAATGTCTATATGTCCGTACGTATGTCTTGACATGTGCTTCAAATTCAAAATCTAGGCAGTCAGCCAAGCAAAGCCTGCATGGTTAATGTTAGCATTAATGGACGTAACATTAGGTTCACAGGAACTTAACAAAGCCTTTCAAGTTTGCGGTATACGAAACATAAATATAAGTCATAACAGGAGCTTAATTATGTGTTAAGAAGAAGAATTAATTTTAAAAGTTTATGTTTAATTCAGTTAAGAAAATACTAAGAAGTGATGTACACTCTATCTTGGAAACGTATGAACTGAAATGTGACATTTTATGACGCTGTCAGTTGCTAAGATTATGTAGTGTTAATAGCAAGTGAATGAGATATGAGTATGGAGCACTGATAGAATGATACTGCCAGGGCAATCCGAGTTACTTGGAGGCAAACTTGTCCCAGTACTACTTTGTCTCCCACTTTATTCATTGCATATAAAAATACACCGCTACACCCTGACGTAAGATCTAAGTTAGAAGCATTACAGCACGACAGTAAATGCTTTACGCGCCCCTTAACCGCATCGAAACGTGATATTCTTCGAACGTGGATAAATTAAATTTACAATGCACTTATCACTCAACTTGACTATACAAGAAAGCAATAAGCAAAAAATACTTCCAAGTAAATTACATGCCACGTCACAGATTTGATGAACGGGATAGCATCATGCGCTTGAAGAGATCCTGTGACATATAAAACAGCTCTAGCTAAAATCTACGTGTGTTTATTATTAATGACCTGTCAAAATCCAGTATTAAAGGGTGTTTAGAGCAGCACCAGAGTGATTAATAACCTGCCTGATTGGACGCTATGTGGACATGCATGTGTTAGACCTCCCCTTCCATCTCTTTCCCTTTAGTCCTACTACATTGTATAATACTAGGGCCTATGAGCCTCTGCTCTGTATATTACCCAAGCCGTCTAATAATTCCTACAGTGCTTACTTCGGATAACTCATTGTAACCATTTATATAAACCAGCATTGCAATCAATATCGCCTGAAGTAATTATCAATACCCTTAGTCGCAAAATAAGTAACTGCCAGTTCGGTACTGATTACATAACCCAGGGCATTCTTGTCTACTGTGAAGGTAACGACTTACTGTTATGTTTATGGGCAATCCATTCAACACCATTAAGGTCTGTGGCTAAATGGTTAATGAAATATGCATGGAAGTGCTTGTAGGTTTACATGAGAAATGAGAGCCGGAGTAGGCCTATATGAAACGAGTAGTTGTGCAGAATGCCAACAAGTACTGGACTGGAAACAGTGTCGTGATTTGCTTTCCTTTCTTTTGCATGCAGCCTGATTCACTGCGTAAGGAAAGATATACGATGCAGGGTAGGGCAGTAAACCGTAATTGGTGGCTCCCAACCACTTATTCTTCATGAGTTGCATATTTTTGCTACTAAAGGAATCCAGATCATTTTACAGCAATACAATTTTCAGCCTTGGGCTTTGAAATTTTATCAAGGAAAAGTCTAACACATAGACCTTTCTAAGGGTTTTCCGTGTTCAGTCTCATGGTTAGTTATATTTCGTGTTTATTCATTAAGTTCACGTAATATATTTTCCAAGCATCTGAAGTAAGAGTATACATTATACAGCTTATCTAGAGGTTAGAGTCTACTCACTCTCTCCAGGAAATTTCAAACCTTTGTATGTAACTCCTTATAAGCTTCCTAAGCGATGGCAAGAACACCTAATTGAGAACAAGGAATGAAAAATGTAGGAAGAAAGAGAAAATGTGTTAACAGCCACACTGTTCACCAAACCTCTCTATTCTTGCGGAGTCCATAAATGTCTGGTAGGTCCGATAGTCAAGAAATATTTAAGGTGCTATCCTGACTTTTCCCTGAAGGAACCGGGGGTAAAAAGGAAGAAACCTCAGTTAGGGTAGTCGGCGGTTTCGTTTTGATTCTGGAGCGTGGTACCTCCCGCATACAAGTCAGAGGCTTTAGTTCCCAGCCATCCATTCTCGGTTATGTATGCTACAAGCTACATATGTAGGTTACATATCTGTATTACAGTGGTCAGTATGACTAACGCGTGATTCACTATAACGTGTAATACGACATGGAAAGAATATTCTGGAAAATAACAGACTGTCTGTCCCAAAATCTTTTCTGCAAATGGACCCAGAAAACGTTCCAAGGGTCCTGCAACATTTGTCGATTCTATCTGGCATTGGCTAAAACCGCTGTCTGCTCTCGGTCGTAACTGTGTCAACATTTTACATTCCCGTGTACATAGTTCAAAATAATTTGTCATAAAAGTAATAATGCGTCTTGGAAGTAACTTTCTGCAAAATTTGAAAAATGAGATAATATTTCAGAATGATACCCTCTTACTCTGAAGCCGGGCTAGAGTAGTCGGTAGTGACTAGGCTACGGGCTTGACGAAAGAGAAAACGTGGTTCGACTCACAGCTGGGCCAAGAGATTTTTCTCTTCTCCAAAACCTGCATACCGGCTCTGCCATTCACCAAGCCTCCTATTACAAACGTCCTGAGAAGTCTTTCCCGGGGGTAAGACAGCCGACCGTGAAGCTGATCTTGCGGGGTTAAGAATGAGTGGATTTATGCCTCCATTCACCCATATACCTTTATCTTGTACACAGGGACAGCTTTACCTTTCACACTCCTATGCCGTAATACACTTATTACAGCTCATCTACTCAAAACTAGATAGGCTGTAGGCTTCCTATTGTTTACTCTGGTAAACATTGCGCTATATTTGATCACGTGGTACGTAAGAACAATATTTTATCACTTGTGTTAGTCGTTCGCTCGCCTCTGTGTTTGTTCGGTTTAGCACATTCCTATCAATTAATTTGTTATAACAGAGCTCGGGGCACGTGTCAGACATTTGCTTCATGTGGTGGAAATAAAATAAGTAGGCGTAATATAATTACAAAGCGAGCAAAGTATTCGGAAAAAAAAATATTTTCTTTCTGACAGACTTTGCTTGTCTCGTAAGACGTTTTGCATGTACAATAACAAGAGCTAAGGAAAACACAATTATGAGGTGACTACAATAAATCTTTATGCAGTCAGTTTTACACTGCAAGTTTGAGTACTTTATGTAGCCGACAGTGGAAGAAATTCGTTCAACTTTTTGAAGCTTGAGAAGAGGGGTGTGGAGGGAGGGTGGGAAGGACAGATGGCGTAAGTAGTAAGGGAAAATCATTGGAGAAGTGCGTGACACTTTTTTTGGGGGGGGGGGGGGGGACACAAAACCGTCACTTTTTTAGAAGGTTCCCAGGCGCTTCCCGCTCGTCCTTCTGACAGCAATAGAGCAATAGACAGCAATAGACTTGGAAGGGTGGCTTGAATATGGCCTACGGAATTTTGATTTATTGTTTCAGGTTAAAATACGTAACTTGGAAAGGTAATTTGGCGGACAGTGTCTGTTACGTAAACCTGTAAAGTATAAAGTTTCGTAGTTGCTCAAGTAACACATCTGGCAGGGCAAGATATTTTTCTCTTCTCCATAACGTCCAGACCGGCTATGGGGTCCATAAAAACTCCCGTTATGGGAACCGGATTTCTTTCCCGGAGGTAAAGCGGCCGGGGTATGAAGTTGACCACTCACTCCCTTTACTGCCGAAGTTAAGAATGAGTAGAAATATATTTGTATTCTGTCTGTATGCTTTCATTTCATGGACAGGGACAACTTTATTTTTTATGTGTTAGTGTATGTAGTAATCGAAGAATAGCACTATCCTGAAGACGGAGGCACTACGCTCCTCCGAAACGTCGGTATTTATTACAAGTCGACACTGCGAGACATCCCACAGGACTTAACTCTTTTACCAGCACAACTGTTTGAACCTTAAATCTCACGTAGAGCAAAGAATTTATCATTCTGAACACCTTCTGTTATTAAATTTGTGCTGGGTTTAGAAAAAGAACATTGTAAGGGGAAAGGAGCTTTTAGTTAACTAATAAAAGAAGCGGGCAAGAAAGAGGTGGGTGGAATTCTAACCTTGCTTCAAGTTTTGAAGTGAAAGTCACGTGGTGAGAAGGCCAAAGAGAATGTACTTCCACTGAATTCTTTCCTAAGTTTTCATATTTATTTCGTGTTTGGTGCTCAGTACATAGCTCATGGCTGTGAAGACTGTGTGTTTGCAGTTTTAAGTGAGCAGTTGCCTTATCACTGAACACCAAATCTGTAACGAGATCGAAATTATCGCCACCACCGCAATCGTCCTGAATTGTTTAGGTTAATTTTCATATTATAGTTCAGTTACGAAAACTTTTGATCGTTTCTAGCCTCCTTCACGTCACGCTTACAGGCTATGGTCTGCCATACTATTCTTTTACATCGATTAATTTCGACATCCAATTTCCAGTACGTTCTGCTGTCATTTTCTGTTGTGTGAATTAATTACTAGGATAAATGGTCAGCTCCCCAAGATTTATTTATTTATAATATAAACAGATATGACAATATTTTCACATTTTTCCCCGATATCCATCTTTTATTAGCTCTTTTAAATGTTCCCATTTCTTCCATGTTAAAGCAGTCTTGTCAAAATTCGCTTCAAGACTAACTGGCGTGGGACAAATGATCAGGCAGTAATTTTTTTTTTCATGGCTAGACAGCCCTATTGGGCCTAGGCCTGCTTATTTTTTAGGTTTCGAGATCACACTCAGACACACTACACTCGGTAGGACTCCTCTGCACGAGTGATCAGCCCGACGCAGAGACCTCTACCTGACAACACACAACATTTACAACAGACAGACATCTTTGCGCCCCGGCGGAATTCGAACCCGCAATCCCAACAAGCAAGCGGCAGCAGACCCACGCCTTAGAGCGCGTGCGGCCACTGGGATCGGCGATCAGGCATTGTAGTTTAAAATATTTCTTAACTGTTGGGAACGTGGAAGTAGGCCTACTATCAAATAGTGTGGATTAATTAACTCACGTAATCATGGACTTTCCATCAGATAGTGTGGACTGTTTAACACAGGTGACACTAGAAATGTGGATATTTAACTCATGTGACCTTGGAAGTATAATCGCATTGTGTGGATTATGTAACATGTGTGGGTGCAGAAGGAAGAGAATAATGTGAATTGTGAGTTGGTAAAGAATGAAGAATAAATTACTTATTGTTAATTTTACGTTCCATTTGCAAGAGTTCTTTGAGGTGTGGGAAGCGAATAAAGACGTTGTCTGAATTCGGTCCGCGAACGATCCACGCTCTGACCTATTTTGCTGGATGCATCGTATGTAAATGAGTAACACAACAATTATGTGAACAATGTGTTATTGAGACTGCGACTGTTGTTGAACCATGTTTTCAGAGTGGTTATAGGATTCTACCCACACCAGTTGCAGCAGCGGTAGTAGTTAGAGGGGTTGTGGACATGATGAGGGATGGAGAAGGGGAGAGTTGTCAGGATGCGTTAAATAAATGGAGACTGACGAGAAATGTAACACAACTTAATGTTTTGTTAGAAGCTTCATTCGTCCCCTAATCACTCAACATGTCAATGTTGTCAGCAGCCCAGACTCCCCCGCCCCCACAGTAAAGTGGTAGTAACTCGCTTCTGACACTGAATCTCGTAAACGAATGGAACACGGTTTCAGCACTAGTATTTCTGACGATTGATGTGAATCAGGTGAGACGAGTTTAGGGTAACAGAAAGCACAGGGTTTCTTTAATTGGGTATGCAGATCAGGAAAGTTATGGACAGCATAACTAACATCGATATATCGTTTGAAATTCTGTAATATCGCTATTTATTATTTACGGAAACAGAAGCAATACCTGTTCGCACAGACACATTTTAAAATATGGTTAAATTACCAGTCTTGGTATGCTTATTTTCCATAAAATATTGTGTTTGATTTCAAATGTTGCTCTCATGAGAGGGATATACTGCCAGAACTGCACCGTTTTTTAGACTTTAAAACAAAAGTAGAGATATGATAACTGCGATGTATTTAGCTGGAAAGAAAAGGAAATAGGAATAATTATCCAAAATTGCTGCAAAACTATTACTTTCTTCTAAGGTTTCTTAAAACTTACGGAATAAATTCTGACCTAGCATTACTTGATACCTGACAATCAGCTGTGATGAATGCAACAGTTATTCAGAGCATTTGAAGATTCTAGGAGATAGAACGTTTCTAGAGTTTTTAATGTCTGCCCGAGTTAATATACGTCAGTGATTTCAGAAATGGTAGTTCAGAGTTAGGGTCTATTTTGCGTAGTTCTGTGATAATGTCGGACCATATGAACGAATTAAGGAAAAAATGGCATTAACATACATATTGTGTAAATGTGATTGCCGAGTAAAGTGGTTTTGAAAGTGAGTTGTTAACTTTTGAATTGTTTTCGCCGATACAAATTTGTTAGATCTTCAATGCACAGTTACCAGTAAGATTTGATTTATAATTTGTCAGTCAATCAAGTCGCCTCAGAATGTCCTCTACCTCTCACTTGCCATAATACAGTCGTCCTGTAATAATGAAACTATGCATTCACATTATTCCGGTACCATTTAATTACCTGTCCCAGCACATAAGTTGTTGCCATGACCATTGTTATATCAAATGCGGACCTTTGAATCAAAAACAATAATAAGCCGATGGATTACCAGCTGATCTCCTTTTGGTTTTAAAGTATAATGAATTTTGTGAATGTACTTTTGATTTACCACGGTCCCAAAATTCTGGTGTAACTATAGTACTTCTTGAGTGTCGTAAAATTGCAAGCGTCTGTAATGTTTATTTTTCTGTTGATTTAAAGAATTTCTACAATAGAAGAGTAAACGATTAATGGCTGCCGATAGGGTACCTAATACATTTGTGGATCCCACTATAAATGCCGCCATTGTTTCTCCACCACATAATTTTGAAGGGCTACCAGTTGACGGTAGTGATTAAAATACGGCCTCGTAATGACATTTAATTTAATTACATTTCAACTAAATTTCATTAAAACGGCCGATTAATTTAGAAAATACTAAACTAGATATTCATGCATGCGTTATTCAATAAGAATGTAAACCCATACTTTTACATTTGGGAAACTAGTCCAATTTAAACAATTATAGCTACTTTGTATTCGGGAAATCGGAGTGTTTTCTTGCTTGTGTAGTATTATATGAACATTTATAATCAAAAGTGGTCTGAAAGAATAATGTGTATCGCTCATGAAACAGCAATTTGTCGTAACCCACACAATTCGTCAAACTGAGATTCCAGCATTAATAGACAGTTGGGTTACGATCACACCTTCTGTCAAAATGTTGTGACCAAAAAAAAAAAAAAAAAAAAAAAAAAAAAAAAAAAAAAAAACTTTCCACACTAAATTAAAATGCATTAATTGTATAACATGCTTAAGTTCGTCTGTTAAGGACCTGTCAAGTTCTTTCTGTCTCTTGTAAAATTATGTATCGGTGTGTTACGACAAATCACTGTTTCTTGAGCGGTATATGTCTGTCTCTTGTAAAATTGTGTATCGGTGTGTTACGACAAATCACTGTTTCTTGAGCGGTATATGTCTGTCCCTTGTAAAATTGTGTATCGGTGTGTTACGACAAATCACTGTTTCTTAAGCGGTATATGTCTGGCTCTTGTAAAATTGTATATCGGTGTGTTACGACAAATCACTGTTTCTTGAGCGGTATATGTCTATCTCTTGTAAAATTGTGTATCGGTGTGTTACGACAAGTCACTGTTTCTTGAGCGGTATATGTCTGTCTCTTGTAAAATTGTGTATCGGTGTGTTACGACAAATCACTGTTTCTTGAGCGGTATATGTCTGTCTCTTGTAAAATTGTGTATCGGTGTGTTACGACAAATCACTGTTTCTTAAGCGGTATATGTTGTCTCTTGTAAAATTGTGTATCGGTGTGTTACGACAAATCACTGTTTCTTGAGCGCTAATTTCTGTCAAAACGGGGCGCTGTAAATATAAATGTTAAATGAAGCGCAGTCTCTTACTGTATCCACAGAGAACGGGCCTGAATGTAACTTATAATCAAGTCGATAACAGTGACAGAGTGGAAAAAGCAGTCCCAGCTTTATTTTCGGAAGTTCTTGGTTTTAAGTCGTCTTCCGAAGTTGGGCATTCGTAAGGTCTTTTTTTGTTTCTCCCCTCAACCCAGTTGGTGTTCCCCCTCCCCACAATTCCTCCTGGCAAAAACCGGGATAGAACCTCAAACTAGACATATCTGCTTCCTTCTACATACTTCAAATTCGTTGTGCATACTGTCATTCCACCTTATTGAAAGCATCGTTAAATAAACACCGAATAAACAATCAGACGTTAGCAGAAATGTCACTTTGTTACTATAAACTTTCGGAGTTTGTATGCAGTAAGTAAGATAAGTGACACATGCCCGGTGGTCAAGGTGCAAACCGTGCGTCTGGTAACTAGGCATTTACTTCTTTCGCAATAGAGCGAGATTACTTTTATTGCGATTCGGACGGAAGGATCAAACACTACAACCGTGAAGCTGTACGGACCCATAACATGCACCAGGCGTGCACCCAAAGGAGTGGCTGCCGGGCTGCAGCCCCCCCCCCCCTTTCCTACATCAAAATAAAACACACAGATTTTTGTAGAGAGATTATACTTTGTGATTTAAGTTAGGTGAGTCGTGGAACATGTAATTGTACTTATATGCATATAAATGCAGTTGCAAAATGCGTTATGTTCCAATTATACTTACAACATGATTTTTATAACATAATTCTTAAAATCAAACATAAATTATATATAGCCTCAGGGTCAGCCCCCCCCTCCCCAACTAAAAATTGTGGGTGTGCCCCTTTCATATTCATTCACCTCATGGCTGCGTTTTCTCTAAATCTAGCTGCATAATAACATATAAATTTGTGCGGCTTGGCTAGTAATTAGTGGGCACTAACTTGAAATGTTTTCATGTGTTTGCACCAAGTATCTGAAGGAAGTTATGATACGAGTACACCGGCCACAATAACGATCCGGACGGAATTGACACCTGTAAAGAAGCCAGTCTGACAGGTAATATCCCGTTCTATTTAAACATAAAGCAACCCGAGGACGTATCCTGTGTTGACTGCAAGTAAGAAGACGCTGCGACAGAACACATCCTTCTCTCCATCTTACTCTCTCCCTTGCTCGCTTAGTAATGAAGATTTATCTGCGGTTTCCTCGCTTGTTACTCTATGAACCAGCATGCCAGACAGGAGAGACATACGGACAGGCAATGCGACAGGGGCTGATGGATGGTGCCCATCTCCGGCTACAAATCCTTGCCTCCTCTCTGCCCGCTTCGCACATAATTACGACGGGACCAGGGCGGCATTGGATAACAGACCCTCGCTTGCCTATTCCCAGCTTTCCTTCTCTCAGCAGCAACAGTAGCCTATTGGTTAACTGTCATGCCAGACACTGGGCTACAATATATTGCTGTGCACAAGAGAATACATGTACAGTAGTGTAATATAATGCAACTTAACTGGAGGAACATCTTGCAGTAGAGTCCTTCCTGAATAGATAATAGCCGTTACTCAATAAGTTACTCGCATTTTATGGAACCTGAAGATTCATTGCAACCTTCTAAAGATCCCGCCATTGGGACCCTGTCCTGAGCCGGATAAATCCGTTGAGTATCTAACGGTTTGTGACATTGGTTATTTATTATACCTGTATTAAGCTTGATCCTGTCAATGTATGAAGTTACGAAATGTTACACATGGCCTCGGACTTGGGTCCTTTGGAATTTATTAAGCAATAGTCAGTATTATGTGAACTGAATTAATTTGGTGTACTTGTCTGTTGTCTGATATTTATATGGTGTACGCAACATTTCGAAAGTTGGTTGTACTCCTATATTCAAGTGAATCATTAAATCTAAACCAAGAGTTAAAATAATATTAACGTTTATGCATTAATCATGTACCGGTATATTTTATGCTTTTTACGCTGGGCCTTTCAAAAGCTTAGTGATCACATTCTTTCTGAGTTCAGAGTCCTGCAGGTCTTCCTTCTCTTGGTGAATATGAAATAAGTGTACTACTTCTGGCCACAAATGCAATAGAGAAATAAGACAGGCAATATACATGTAACATAACCACTATCGCCGTGCACAAGCAATAAGTATTAAGTATTGTGATTGTGTGCCTGTATTCTTGGCTCAGTTATCCGGTATGCAAAGAGCATGCGACCTATTATATTGTCATTTTCATCTGTGGCCTATCCGGCTGTACAATATTTTTCCACATTATCTCATAAAAGACACGATTTTCGTAAAAAAATTATTGAATATAAATTGTGTTTTGATTTTCTCATTCTTATTTTAAGAAGAATTCAGCGATATATTATCGTAAGTGTAAATAGGTCTTCATGTAAAGTACCCATTTTTCTTATCACACTTTAATGAAACTTGAATTTTCCCAACAGATTTTCGAAAGATCCTCAGATATCAAATTTCTTGGAAATCCGTCCAGTGGGAGCTGTGAAGTTCCATGCGGACAGACAGACGGACAGACATGCATGACGAAACTAATAGTGGCTTTTCGCAATTTTGTGAACGCGACTAAGAAACAGCTACCTTTATGATTAAAAAAGAGGGTAGTAATGTATAGCGTATATACGTGCACACACGCAGACCTGCATAGGTCTACCTAAATTATCATATCATATTCTACCAGCTGACACAGTCTTCGGATACTTTTCTTCCGTTCGTACTCTTGTAGGCATAACTACTAAATTCAAATAGTAGAGTCCTTCCTTCGTGGGCAGCTGATAGACTTTTTGCATCAGTTGTGATAATGACCTATCACAATTCTGGAAACAATTATTATTCACCCTGCGTACTACATGCCAAGCTAATTTTAAGTTCCTTTATTTAGGCCCAATTTCTGTACAAGAGTAGTTGAAAAATACAAGAAATTTCGCTCACTGTTATGTAACCCTCTTCCTTAAATTTTTCTTCCTGCCGTTGTATTTCCTTCTTGGCCTTTCTAATACCGTTAATTTCTTAGTTCAGGATGGTGGGAATAGAAAGATTAAGTATGGTGGAATATATAAGGACATTACGACAACTACAAAAAATATTCAGCCTCTAATTATATATGAGAATTATTGTAGATGATGATGTGGAAGTATAAGTGTGGTAGCTGACGTGGCTTATTCCACTGCCTTCCTCCTGAGCTCTCCTGGAAACCCTGATTAAGAATAGGGGAACAGCCAGTCAGAATATAATTTTCCCTAGTAATATGAGTTGCCGTTCTACTGACCTACCCAACAACAAATAGGAACCTTAACAAGCTTTCTGTGTTAAACTAGGGCTCTGACTCATCTTCTATAGCATTAACAGAGTAGGTAATACTTTCCTGATATCATTTCGTTACGTTACTGTAACAGAATCGTGCGTCAACCTTCATAACAGAGGGGACAAAACAAGTGACAGGATACAGATACCATACAACTGTCAGCAGAACTTAGGGACTTGTCATAAAGAGGTCTAGTGTGTATACGATGCTCAATGCCTTGTCGCTGACATGCTATGCTTGCTGTTGTATGTCGTGTCCTGTACGGTAACGAGCTTGTCCCATAGGATGTTATGGTCTCACAGTAAATTATTGCGTATCTAAGAACACGTAGAGCACTTCATTCTGTGGGCGTATACAGTTTCTTCTTGATTCTGTCGAATCATCTTGACCTTTTTTGTTCTTGCTTCAAAAACTGCGGAAGTGGAAGTGGATTGGTCATTCACTCAGCAAGGATTCCCCTGTCATAGAAAAGCAAGGTTTGAGTTTGAACCACCAACGACGCAGCAGAAGAGGAAGGCCGAGCAAGAGCTGGAGGAGAATAATGGAGGAAGCTGGAACAATAGGAAAGACTTGGAGAGAGGTCAAGGTAATAGCTGGAAAGAGTCCGCTGGCGTTGTTTAAGTGGGGCAACAGAAACTTACTTGTTTCAAGAATTTCCGCTACACTTCTTTTCGTGTAAATTAGTTGACACATTCCTGCTTCAGTAAAGGCATATCTGTTGGTCTTAGTATTCAGGTATAGGTGACGTTCACCCTATAACATGCTATAAAGGCACCAGAAGGGAGAGGGATAGACATATAGCTATACGCTTTCTGTGACCTCCGCCCCAGTACCCATTCTGCAGAAGGCTGAGTGGGTCTCGGGGCCAGTCTGAATGGGTGCGGAAAATTTCGCCCCTCCTGAGATTCGAACCCCGAACCGTCCAGTTCGTAGCGAACCGCTATACCGACTAGGCTATCCTGGCCGCTTTATTATCTTACTATTTAACATACAATTATTTTAAGCCACTAAAATATTAAGTGTTTTCATATTCCTCACTACGCCCATTATATCTCTCACATATTGCACTTTATCTGCTTTTATAGATTGATAAAATTTAGAGAAGGGATGTATTGATGTTGTGTTAGCCATTGTTTAAAAACATCAAACATTCACTTTTTTTCCCAATGGCTCGACAGCCCCTTGGGGGCCTAGGCCGCCTCATTTTTCGAGGTTTACACACTTTTTAGACACACCACACTCGGTAGGACTCCTCTGGGCGAGGGACCAGCTCGTCGCAGAGACCTCTACCTGACAACACACAACACTCACAAGAGACAGACATCCATGCCCTAGGCGGGATTCGAACCCACAATCCCAGTAAGCGAGCGGCCGTAGAAAATAGTCACTTCATAGTAGTGAAATTTGTAGGCTATTAACCAATTAAGTATTTACAATAAATTTTTAATCAACGCATATTATAAGCAGTATTCTTGACTTTTTTCTGCAATCAGAAATAATTAACAATAAATTATAATCATTACGAATGATGTGTGTGTGTGTGTAAAAGAAATAATCTCAAAGTATCATTCATCTAATTTCGCTAAAAGACTTAGTTGCAAGACGGATGTAAGTATGATGTAATTTAGTAGCAATATTGGATGAAGCTTTTCCCTGAAACGTTTGGTGATTTTAATATGTGACACAGATATTGAAACAAATATTTTAAAAAACGATTATAACTTTTATTTTAACCTATGTTCACAGAATACGTATGGCCTGTAAAATCCTACAATCTGTTGCTGTGTAAGAAATTCCGGATATTGCTAAAGCGATTGGGTGAAGGAACTTAGGCTTATGGCGTCAGCTGCCTAAAACTTAAACTTTGAGGAAAAGAAATAATTCGTTCTATTAGATTGCATTCTTCGTTTTTTTAGCCTTACTGTCGGTGATGGGATATAAATACAACATTTTAGTCTGACAACCTTAACACGTGGGTTCACTACGAGTAGGCTTGGATGCAAGAGTGAAATGAAGTAGAATCTTAATGAAATAGAATATGCTTACGTTAGCTGTTCTGACTATAGATGAAACCCAGTGGTGCACTGATATGAATACGGTAATGAATTTTCATCATTCATATTTTCTTATTTATTTGTAGGGACTAAGAATGGAGCAAAGTCCTTGAGACGCCACTGTCGGCTTCTCTAGGACTATTGTAGTATTGATAGAGAGTCATTTATCGAAATGCGTGACTGATTTATACTTGTCTATTGACTACAATATGTAGCTTATGTGACAAATTAGTTTATTGGCAAGATATGGTGGGCTGGTTATAGGTCAGGGAAACTGGTGCAGCTGGCGTCACTGTGTGTAATTTAGACTGCGACTTACGTCTGCGGCACCGATGTAATAAAGGACCTAACGTGACTCCAGCAGAGGAAGCGAACTTACCTTCAACTTACCGTTTGTCAACGCAACTTATATACATTATGAAACGAAGAAGCCCTGGGTGACGAAGAGAAGTTTTGAATTCAGGCTGAAGTTTCTTAAGAAATATCATCATATTTCAATATCTTTTAGCACGGCGCAAAATTATAAGTAGGCCTATTCGTTGTGAGGTGGGCCGGGATAGCTCAGTCGGTATAGCGACTCGCTACGGGCTGGACGGTCCGGCGATATCTTTCGCATCCGTCCAGACCGGCCCTGGGGTCCACCCAGCCTGCTGTAAAATGGGTACCGGGTCTCTTTCTAGGGAGTTAAGCGGCCGGGGCGTGGCGTTGACTGCCCACCCCCATGTAGCGCCGAGGTTAAAGAAACAGTAGATCTATACGTCTACTCCCTCCCTGCGCATTCATAGCCGGTTCTAGGGTGAAATTTACCTTTACCTTTACTTGTTATGAGCATAAACTCTTCGTGTTGGAATTTGTTTAACGATGCTGCTTGAATCGCTTAAATTTCTTAACGTCGAATGATCTGAATGCATGATTATATGCGGTAGTTTGACGGTGACATCGCAGTGTTCGCACGGAGGGACATGGAGAACAGAAAACCGGAATAGCCGTTGTACCCCTCAGTTAAATGTGTTACTGTTTTGCCACCCTGCCAGAATTTTGTGGGACATTGACCCATTTTCACTGACATTAGGCTCAAGTCCCATTTACACAGCACACAGAAATATAGCAATTTCACTGTAAGAATATCATTTACTGCCCTATTTTCATTATTTCTTCGGCACATCCAGCATCTGTTTTCTTTCTTTTATATTAAAAGAATAGATTGCATTGACGTCACAAATGTGTGAAGTGAACCAGAAACAGAAATACCCTCTCTGCGTAGCGCCCCACCTTACCTCGGAGACAAACATGCGCCAAATCGTCTCGTGAAGCTCAGTTCTTGCGTCTCTCAATATAAGATCTCACCTCGTAGCTGCTACCAAGCTTCATACTCATAAATCCCAGCAGTCACTTGGGAGGACGCGGGGCGTCGAGACGGCGGTGGTGGAGGGCGGGGCGGGCGTCGTGAGACGCTTGGTACTAGTTTAACCCCGTTATACAAGTGTGGAACATCCCCCTTTCTCAGGCAGAGCTTTCTCTCGTTTGCCAGACTATAATACAACGCTTGTTCAGTTTCTAGTCCAATTATTAAGCCCGTGGGGAGGGGAGGGGGTATGAAGAGGAAATGCTTTGGGAGGCGCTAGAATAACTAATGACGTCGAGCTATAGGGAGCTAACCTCTCTTCTAACCCTCCACGAAACATCCTCGCCAGTAATGAAAAATTGGGTCAATTAAGTTTCATTACTGATTCATTATGCTTCCGTTCCACGCCCAGTGATCATTAATTTGTGCAGTAGCGTAGCCACTTCACTTCATGTCCTCCATTATTTGAATCCAGCGGCTTAAACATTTTCCTCATATTTATTAGTCAAGTACATAATTCTCGCCTTTTGTAATTTATCTCGCCATTATAGATTTCGTAAAGGTTCTTACATTAGACAAATGGCAACGTTACATCTAACATTTACTCTGGTCGTCTGGGTTGTGATCGAGTGGTATTGTGGGTGGCTAACGACGTTTCGAAGATACCTGCTACCTACACATGCAGGGTGCATTTTGGAGGAACCTGTTGTCTCCATCGTCATGGTATTGTCGCTCTGAAAATGTAGAGGGAATATTTATTCGAAACGTCCATAACCACCCACAAGACCACACTATGTCGTGAGCAGGAAGATTAAAATCGAAGTCTTCACCACCGTCAAAACGTCAAATCTGAAAGTGCTCTGTATTTAGTAGCTTTTTAAATACAGACTGTACAACTGTTCTGTATTATTGGGAACCAGTTAAAATGCGTGGCAGGAACGTTAAGTGGTAGTATAAGTAACGAACACAACCGTACAAACTGGGTTTATCTGGTTATACGTACTACCTGCGACAGGTCTGTAAATTACAATGAAACAGCTATCGCATAATTTTCTGTTGCGATTTCCTTGAGGGACTCAGATACTGCCATATCGGAGCTCCCTGCTAAATGTGTGACAATCATCAGGCCCAGATTAGTACACTACCGCAAATTGTTGAAAGAGCAGTGTTAGAGATGAGATTATTAATGGGCAAGAACAATATATTATGACTGATCACAGTGTTGGGCGGGTTGGGCCCACAAGATGTTTCTTCTCCTTTTTCAACTTCTTCTTCTTAATTTGTAGCGCTTCGACCCGTTTTAGGGCCATGTCATCCCCGACCTTCTTCCTCCAACATTGTGTCTTTCTGCCACTGACTTCAGTGCCGTATCTGGAGCAAACCTACGGCATCCATCCAAGCACCATCTTCCCAACTTTCTTTAGTCTTTCCCACGGACCTTCTTCCTCCTAAACATTCTCCTGTTACTTTCTGTGGGATTGGAGAATCATCCATCCTTACTATGTGGCCAACCCACTAGTCTCTTCAGGCGTAAAAAGGTTGAAATGCCACATCAGCATACAATTCGTAATCTCCTCATTGTATCTAATTCTCCACATCCCCTTGGCATGTGTAAGCTTGAATATTAATAATAATAATTCTTGGCTCAACAGCCCTGTATGGGCCTGGGCCTCCTCTTGCCTCCTCTTGTCGAGGTTACTAAGTCATGCGCATTCATGGCAGTTGGTGACCGGCCAGCTAGCCGCGCTCAGTGTTCTATCGATCCTGATGTGCACGCCAGAGCCATCTGGCAGGCAGTCAGGAGACTTGGATGAGAAATGGAGGCAATTTGGCTTACGCAACATTTTTATTCATGCCCGTAAGGTTCCTTTACATGCCGTAAATCTACGACATGGGACCGACGGCTTTACTTCCCCTCCGAAGGAAGTGGTGCTCCGGATTTTTATCATCCTTAAAAATCCATCGACCTCGGTCGGGATCGAACCCGCGAACCTTGGGTCCAGTGGCGAGCACGCTAACCACTAGTCCACCGAGGTCGTAAGCTTGAATATTTGTCTGGGAATTTTCATTTCAAAGGACTTGATCTTATTGACGGCTTTCTGATAAGCAGGCCATGTTTCACCATGATATAGGATAATTCTGCAGGTAAATGTTGTGTATAGCATTACTCGTACTTTCCAAGTTAATGTTGATATTCGATAAATCATTTGTGAAAATGTGGATTGGATTAAACTGGCTCGGGAGAGCATCAAATGGCCGGATTTTATGTACACTCTAATCAAAGCTATGGCTTCAGGAGAGCATAGCATTGCTTGATAGAGGCCATAATTTTAACAAAAAGAATACTGAAGCAGACTGTTGGTATTTTGGAGTTATTAAATTGTTGTGACTATATCCTTTTGAGATTTGGTAATCCTACATTGAGAAAGGCAAAGGAAGTAAGCCTTCCAGTTGCTAGTCAGTTTTGTGTTATGGGTTTGACATTGTTCTAAAGAATAAAAAGTTTAAGTTGGCAGAAACTCTAAAAAGTAAAGCAGTTTCCTACTCTGCAGTTAAGAAACAGAGTGCCTACCCGGCAAGGAATGCTTCAACATTTGCCTTAATCTTTGCAACGAAGCCTTCGAGTGGTTCATGTGCCTATGAAAACCAAAATCCGGAGCAAGCCACACTCTTCCTCTAGAGGAACATTACCCTGCCTTAAAGATCCTGCTATACGTCTGTGTCCCACAGCCATTCAGTAAAGTAACTGACCAGTACATTCCACACGTTCCAGATTATTACTCCCCGTCGTTTATCCAGAATGCTTCTTCCCGAAGAGTCACCTACTACCTGCCACAGACGCAAGATTCGATCTCTAGAATGTAGAGGTTCATCGCTAAAGCTTCTGATGGAAAGCAATAAGCCAGGAACGTGTGCTGGTCACAGCGACTCGTATCTCGGCTTCCTTGATGCCACTGAATTCCGTAGTTCATTTGATATAGATCTCGATGACCCACATTACGTTTTCACATCTTTATGGGGATAAAAGTGAACTTTGCCAACCAAAACGGAAACTCGTAAAATCAACGTACCTGAACTAACTAACATGCTTGTTAGAAAAAGCTATGAATATTTAAAGTACTCGTACGTCTTGTCATTGAGACGTGTATACTGTGTTTGCATGTCGTTGTTAAATAGTGTATGACACACTGCTGTCAAGTTGTACAGATTGCTAATAAATTTATCGAAAATAAGCAGAAGTTCAGACATTTGGTAAAGTGAGTAGCAATTAAAAGTTACAATGACGAGGAAGCTAATAGTTGAATAATTTCGGAGAATGACAGCTACAATTCACACACAAACTTCTGTATTTTTCCTTATCCTAAAATCTAAACACTAAAATATACAAAACTGTAATTTTACCTGTAGGTTTGTATTTGTGTGAGACTTTATCACTTATCCTAAAAGAAAACTCAATTTTTGTTTGAGAACGGGGTGATGAGTAAAAATATTTCGACCTAAGAGGGAAGAATTGAGAGAAGGATGAGGAAACTTCCATAATGAGGATCCTCATCGTTGTCATTCTTCAGTAAAAATTATTGGAGCAATGAAGTCAAGGAGGCTAAGATGAGTGAGATATTTAACTTTTACAGGACGATAAATGCATACAAAATTGTAGGTGGAAAACCTAGAGGAAAGAGAGATGCAGGCATTGATGAAATGGTAATATTAAACGGAATTTTAGGGAAATATTGTAGGATGGTATGAATTAGATTCATTTGGCTGAAGTTAGGCACAAGTAGTACCAGTGGCGAGCTCTTGTGAAGACGGTAGTCACTCTTCGGTTTATATAAAAAGATTGAATTTCCTGACTAACTAAGCAAACCAAGCTTCTCAAGATCCCATGTAGTTAAATAGTGGGACTACAGTGCTTGAGGATAGAAGTATGTGTCCATGTTATTCCGAGAACACGTACTGGAATGGTGCATGAAGTAACTGATTAGTTTCACACACCTTGTCATTGAAATAAGCTCTTGGCGATATGGACCAGTAGCCTATTTTTAGTGCCGTTAGGAAACGTGAAATACTGTAAGGTTTCACAAATTATTAAACTGGATTTTATCACAGTTTTTCAAAAAATGATATCTTCTTATTATCTTGATTCATGAAAAGTGAAGAAATTTGTCAGTAAGATTCGAGTTTGAAATTACTGTATTTACTGATTAAAAAGTAAGTGAAAACCTTGATTTCAGGCTTCCGTCGTGATGTTGACGAGATCTGCGCTCTTCTGGGATATTACGCGGCGTCGTGTGGTAATTGTTTACTGACGTTTCTGGACCGATACGTTGTCCCCAAACGTCGCTTAACAATTACCACACGACGCCGCATAATATCCCAGAAGAGCGCAGATCTTAAGTAAGTGAAAATTCGTCTACAGTTTCATCACTTATTAGGGGGAACAAACAAACGACTGTGGAATGTGTCTATTTTTTCTGTCTTCAAAGTGACTGTTGTTACCAGAGAAAAAATTGATCTAAAGTATTCGTCTCTCTTGTTGAACATAGAGAATTCTTGAGCAGATTTTCAACAAATAAATGAGAATTATTTTTACGTTTATTCGGTTGTAGAGAGACGGATGTCTAAGAATTCCAGTCAGCACAGTACATACCCTCCTTAAAAGAAGGTTCAGTTGGGCAAATTCCTCAACATCTTTCTTATCTTAGGTAATGATTTGCGTGGCTGCGAGTGGTGTTATCTTGCGTGAGTACTGGCAGTGATCAGTTACGTAAAATGTTGTTTATAACTCATCTAATAACACGTAATCCTAAATCTTGTAATACATCTCTTATTAAAACACTAAATTTGATAATAAGCTTCGCTAGTCGGCCATCATTTCGATAAAGTCACCTGAGTCCGACAAATAACATAGACCCTGGTTCATTTCCGTGAGACTTGTCCACAAACGTGCACACTCATCATTCTGAATGCTACTTAAAACAGCGATGGCTTGTCTGTTCCTGGGCAACCCTATACGGTCTAATGCATAAAGCGATCTAGGTCTGTGGCTGTTGTGCCGTTCAGAAATTGTTTACTTAAAAAAACCACTATCTATTGCAGCCACGGCTGTAGACAAAATAACAGATGTATGTTGTAACATCCTTTGGTTTTAAAGCATAAATTTTATCTCAATTAAGAATAGTCTTAATCGGATATATTCGCCCTTCTTGGAACATGAATTTAATGACAAGCAAGGATACTTCACTGTCTTCATCTTCAAACGATTAATTTCATGTCAAACATGAGAGCTGCAATGATACTGATCTTAATTTCTGCGTCCTTTGTAAAGGTTATTTCTGTGCAGAAAAAGTCATAAATGTGACTGGATCCAATGCACTGACTTTCGTATATTAATAGAGAAGCTGAAATACACAGGGGTTTTCTTTCGGTCAAGACAGTTATGCTGTAGGCCTATAGACTACGCACAAGAAGTCACAGCAGATAAACGCTTGTATTATCCTTTGCCATTATAAACCCATTGAAGAACGGCCACTTCTGCAAGCACTCTAATTTATTCAATCAAAGCAACTATTAACCCTTTCAGGTTTACTGGGCGACGTAGCCACTTTCCTACTAAGTGTCTGGCGTGCAGATTTGTGGGATGACCGTATTCCTGTATCTGATGTGTGCTGCCAACTGTCGGCAACATTTAGAGACTGGAAAATGTATAGTAGATATTAGCACTGATTCTGGCAGTTTCGTGTGTTGGCTTCTTATTGTGACACGTTAATGAATTTTTACACAGAGTTAGAATATTACAGAGATGCGTACAATATCCGTAAAGCCAAACAGGCCTCGATCCGACCCTAAAGGATACCCATAAATTAAATGTTTTTGAGACAAAAGCTCCGAGGAAAGGTATTTGGACCTAAGGACGAGGAAGTGACAGGAGGATGGAGAAAATTGTACAAGTGTAATATTTTTTTTACTCTTCATCAAATATTACTGTTCTGTTATATAGACTATATTTAACGACGTACTACTTACATACAGTTTATAAACTCGTTAAACTTGTCGGGTATAAACTCGGAGTTTAAAACCGTCGATGTGTATGTAACTGTTGATTTACAAATAATATATACCTAATGTGCCGGTATATTGCTGATCGCAGTGGCCGCGCGGTCTAAGGCGTGGGTCTGCGGCTGCTCGATTGCTGGAATTATAGGTTCGAATCTCACTGGGGCATGGATTTCTGTCTCTTGTGAGTGTTGTCAGGGAGAGGTCTCTGGGACGGGCTGATCACTCGTGCAAAGGAGTCCTAATGAGTGTGGTGTGTCTGAGTGTGGTCTCGAAACCTCAACAATGAGGCCTAGGCCCACTAGGGCTGTCGAGCCATGAAAAAAATATATATACCTAAAATGCAGGTATATTTAAATGTCTCCATATCAAACGTCACACCCAGCTCCAATTGTTCATTGGTTATTGTCATCAAACCGAAAGCTAAAGAAAATGTTCGCACAACCGCCGTGTGTTTATTTTACCTTCTGCAAAATATTATATAATTTCCCAAGATCTATTATTCTACATATTTTCTACGTGTCTCCATTGTTGCAAGTGTCGCTTCTGTCAGAAAATGTGCCTGCATGCTGTGTTATTGCTGGGCATAGGAAGTGAGAGATTAAGGTACTGAGGTTTCGTCCAGTGCCTTAATACTCATACAATGTTTCCTAAAAAAGAAGCCGGTGAAATATTAAATTGTACTATTACAATGTCAAACACAACTCTTTA
The DNA here is from genome assembly GCA_021186555.1 of Reticulitermes speratus. NCBI lineage: Eukaryota > Metazoa > Arthropoda > Insecta > Blattodea > Rhinotermitidae > Reticulitermes > Reticulitermes speratus. Next base: position 24,160,055 of record JAJKFL010000013.1, on the reverse strand, counting down.
TTAGTAAGTAAATCCTACATTACATTTTTTATATTTTAACAAAGTTTGCTTGATAATTACTTTTTAAGAGTCGAAACTAGTGTAAGATTTACTTGCAAATAAAGAGTTGTGTTTGACAGTGTAATGGTGCCATTTGTTAGTACAGATAAAGCAATAGTATGCATAACATCAGAGTCGGTGAAGTGGTTGAAAGTTTGAAATGGCGACACACATGCGTGTGCACGCATGCACGCACCTAGCTTGGCGATCTCATAATTTTTTTCTTTTAGGAAGAAAAGTAGATTAAGAAAACGTGCATGATTTCAGTAATAGTTTGGTACGCCGTACATCGGCACACAGATAAAGTGGAGGTCTGTCTATTGACATATCTGCGTCTCTTCCGGTGAAATTAGTTAAGCTAATCCATTTGTTTTCATTACTTTGGAACGAACGACAGCGTGGTTTGGAGAGTGAGACAAGTTTCCTAGAAACTCCTGACGACATCAGAGGTAAACATTATGAGGATGATTGATCGACCCTGCCATCACTCCATACCACGGGCTTGTCATCAATCATACAGCAACGTACACACGCTGAATAAGCTCCCCATCGTGGCTTATGACGGCCTGAGGATCAATTTTACCGGGAGATTTGACTGATAAGCTCTAGCACGTTGGAAGGTGAGAGCAGTCCTCCTATCTCTATTTGCTAAAAGGTGCCTTATTTCATGTGTGTAATCAAAGGTAGTGCCGTTTTGTTTCGTCAGTTGCGTAAAATAAGTTATTTCGTGATTAAGTAAATAAATACATTTACTTTGGGATCAGCTGTAAATGTCTGAACAGCATCGAATTTTATCTGTAATGAGATAACTGTTCTAAAGATCATCAAATAAAGTGTAAGTTAATACAAATGAGCTTTGTTTGCAGTAATTAAATGCAAGCTATTAACACAACATTGCGACATTTTTTGTCAGTTTTCCTACTGGTTTCGATTTCAAGTAAATCACCGTCAGGGATATCTTTCGTGCATAAAGAAATTATTGACGTACAAATACATATATGGATTAAATTTATTTTTAAAATTCCCAGTAGTGTAAGGCACATACTTGTAAAATACTGTTAATCAATGAACTGAGATCCTAAAATTCGTCTTGGCTTTGTTCTTTCATTAGAATTTTTATATCAAGTACCTGTTATCCTATTCGCTACTATAAGTTAGTTAAGCCGTGAATCTAATTATAATAAATTGTATACAGTAACATTTGTTTATGATTTCTTCTCAATTATCATCTTGTGGGTCAGTTCAGGTTATATGCAGAATGTTTCGCGACAAGTTAGGCTTCAGAAGAATGTTCTAGAGGTAATTTGAAGCAAAGAGTGTCCTGTAAATTATAGATCGATTTGGATCCCTTGCGCCGTATCAGATAATTGTTTTATGCAATGACTGATGTTCTCCCTGATGATGGACCACTAAGGTCCGAAACATGTAGCAGTGTAGTGTGTTTTTTAACATATTATTGTGGATCTGTGACAATTCGAGTGCGTTTGGTGCTTGATATTTAAAAAATTGTACAACTAAATCAGATTTGGGCATGACCACCTTGCGACTGCGTACGTGCTGCCAGGCGTCACTCAACTGAATGCTCCCACTGAATGTATTCCATTTCGTTTGTTGTGTACGTAACGGCTTCAACTATGCACTCTGCCAGCTGTTGGCTTAACTTCGGCTTAGACTCCATGCAACCCAAACAGGAAATAATCGAACGGGTTTAAGTTAGGCGACCGAGGTGGCCATGCCTGCAGCCCACTTCTTCCAATCTATCTTCCTCTATTATCTTCGTTCACGTACTCCGTAACCTCTGTGCCAAAACTTGAAGGCGCTCTGTCATGTTGTAATCAAATTCTTCCTCTCTTTGCAAGGGGCACGTCCTGTGAATAAAGCATATGCCATTTTGTAGAAAATCCCCTTATTACACAGCCGCTAATCGTCCCTTATACAGTGTGGTTCAAGTTGCTAGCAATAGTAGCAATTTTCACTACATGTTTGGCGAAAATTATTTTGTGCCACTTCGTATAAATTTTGATGCTCCACAGATATGTGTTTTTAATGCCATCACGTGTAATTTGAGGTTCTTAGGTAAATAGAATATATTCACAATTTGTAGCTAGGTTGCAGCAGTTCACAAAATTGTAGGCTATTTGCGTGGCGCGATCTCCCAGAGGAGGCTTTGTACACTTTAGACGGTGACGGATAATAACTACCATCGTATAAAATCCTCCCCACGGACAGTTGGCCAGTAAATTTATAGTCTCTATCAGCTTGCAATTGTCGACCTCGGTGGACTAGTGGTTAGCGTGCTCGCCACTGGACCCAAGGTACCCGACCGAGGTCGATGGATTTTTAAGGGTGATAAAAATCCGGATCACCACTTCCTTCGGAGGGGAAGTAAAGCCGTCGGTCCCATGGCTCTGGCGGACACATCAGGATCGATAGAATAGTAGCGCGGCCAGTTGTCCAGTCACCAACTGCCACGAATGCACACAACTTAGTAACCTCGGAAAGAGGAGGCAAGAGGAGGCCCGAGCCCATATAGGGCTGTTGAGCCATGGTTATTATTATATATTATTAGCTTGTAATTGGTGAAATTTGTTGTGTGTCATTTTGTGCAGTATAATAATGCAACATATAAAGTAAGTGAAAAGTCGCTGTGCCTAATGAAGCACCGCGCCATGAAAATGTAAGGACTGTGCAGCTATAGCTCCCCGCGCTTTTTATCTTGACACTAGATGAAGGTAATCGATCAGATTCACGATCCGGGCGCTTTACCAGCTGTAAGTGTACCCTATTTTAATTTGCTAGAAAGCTGAATAGGCGCAGCGGTGAAGAGAAATATACAGTACCTGTACCTGCTGGGACTCGAATCCCCCGTCGTCCAACTCGCAGTCTAGTCATTATTAACTGAGGTCTTGTAATTATATTCGTTCGTGTTGAAGAAGTAATGTCCTCTGAAATTGTCGCCTGAAGTGAAAAGGGAGAGAGAGAGTCAGTGTGAATAGAGCTCAGTGTAACAATTGAATGGCGATGTGTTCACGTAGGCCTATAGAAACAGTATAATAAATAAGCTGCTTGTCTCGCGGTTCACTTGACCCGAACAAGGCGGGTGGCTGGCACCTTGCTGATTACTGACTGACACAAGCAGTGTGTGTTTTCCGCCACGTCCATTCTTCGACCGCTCTTTTGTGTGCGCTGTATGAACAAACTCAAAAGCTAACTCTTCTCATGTCACCGTGTTGGTAAAATTGAATTGAGGAACAAAAGGTTGCGTTCCAATGCATCAACTTGCCACTTGAAATTGTTTGTGCCAAATTACGACTTATTCAGCATGTCCTTCATTTCAGCGTAGTTTGTACAAAAATACGGAACTGTCGTAAGACAGACTAGAGAATGAATAAGCCGCTATCTCATAGACATATTTGATATTCATACAGATGTATGGATGGACAATTGGATGAATGGATGGAGGGACGGATGAGTGGATTTTTACCTGGGAACCATAGTATAAGTTGTATCCAGCATCGAAAGTGCTGGCAATTTAAAAAATTCTTTTCATGAATCTAACGCAAAATAAGGCTATTATGAGCCTTCGCGTGTTCTCATCTCTGAAATCAACGACAGAATTTCTGTTGTACGTCAGTATTTGGTACAGGGAGATCTGTATTGGAAGTGGTTGAATGCAAAATGAGTACTAGATGGTAAGTTACCACGGTCTATTTTCGATACTTGTAAGAACCAACTACTTAATTGTAATTATTACCATGCAAATAACCACGAATAATTGTACACGTACATTTTAATACCAAACGTTGATAAAGGCTGCACTGTTAACTGTCTCATGAATTGCAACGCTTAGATCATGCCTGAGCGTCATAACGTTGCCAAAACACATGTGTGGGGCCGTGGTCTATCACGTGACTTGGTGTCTTCATTTTGGATGGATTGTGTATTTCATTACAAGCTAAATTGTGTACTTTTCATTTGGTGGACTAGCAGGAACAGACACAAAGTGTGAGTTGAGCAATGTTGCTTAACGTCACTGACAGACAGTGAGTAGATAAGCTTGCTTACCTGACTTCGGCATTAAGTTCTGCAAGTTAGTGATATTTTTTTTTATTCTATGGCTCGACAGCCCATAGTAGCCAAGGCCTCCTCATTGTCGAGGCTTCACGATCACATTCAGACACACCGCATTTGGTAGGACTCCTCTGGACGAGTGATTAGCCCGACGCAGAAACCGCTACCTACACAAAACACAACACTCACAAAAGAGAGACATCCAAGCCCCGGCGGAATTCGAACCTGCATTCCCAGCAAGCGAGCGGCCGGCAAATTAATGATTCTCTCAGAAACTATTACCCCGAACTGTATACTTTCAATCTTGATTTAGGTTCGTCGCCATTTACGTAAATTCATAAAATGGAACAAACTTATGAACTATGCACCCTGATCACGTAGGAAGCAGATTCTTCTGAAACGTCCTTACACATCTACCAGACTAAACGTCACATCTAAAGGGACGTTTAATTCATATTCTCTGTCGTGAAAATCTCAGATCTCACTAAGGATTTACGTCTGTTCTTATGATACGTTTTAGGCATAAATCTTAAGTTTTCTCGGGTGTGGAATAAGTTTCCTCCTTTTGCCAGTTGTGATCTGCCAAGCCGCACTATATTGGTACATTTACAATCAAGTCATTATTTTATAATTTACTTTGATTAGAAAAAAGGGCTCTTTGCATCCCATTACATTCTTCGTAAGTCGATCACCCATCTGTCTCTCTCACCAACAGATGACTCCACAGTTGAGTCATAGTCGTAGGGCTACTTAAGTCTGAATGTTGACGAATAAAAGTCGCAGAATGTTCGCAAACAAATTGTCATCGTCGTCATCAACTTCAAGAATTAGGCCTTTGGGCGTCTTTCATTTTTAAGGGAAATCATCAATCCATCTGCCTTTAGGACGGGCCAGACTTCATTGACCTGTCAGTTTAGGCCCACATTTTGGAAATCTGTACGAAGTTGATTCTCTTTCACCCTTAAGATACGAAACTAGTTTCCGGCGTTCTGTTTCATTACCCAGTTTGTATATATTTAGATCTGCCCTGGTATCATGTTATCGGTTTATTGTCGCCAGCTAAGTTTCTCAGTAATCTCATCTCTTCCGAATCTTGTGCAGCCTGTCGGTTCCATTTAACGTCCAGTCTTTCACAATTATACGTCAGGGTTGGGATGTCCTTCACTTTATATAATTCCACTTATATTGTTATTCCAGTGGTCACTTCGACAGACTTATGGATCCATGGAATGTATGTATGTAGTGCTTTTGATTTAAATATTCTTCGGGTGTTTCCGCACTTCCTCTAAAATCTACTGAATTTAATGTTGGCCTAAGCTTTATAACAGTACAAGAAGACGTTTTGTACTAAGTGTTGGAAGTAAGAAATTAATTGAAATTAAACTGGTTTTAATACGAAAGAAAGAGACCTGTTCTTTCCAGACGTTTTAGAAAGGGAGTTTAAATATTGCATCTGGCACAAAACGGTCTTGTTTTGAATCTCGCCAAAAACATCAATCCAGGATTAACTGAGTTCAAGTTCTGAACGATATCACCACCACCCAGTGCCATAGAAACCTATTGTCGTCTTTCTCGAAAATTCTTCTTGCTCCTTGGATATGAAGGACAGACATTAGAACGCAGCCGATGATTTCTGTAGCACTGGTCTTTTTCCTTTGCACAGATTGTAAAGTAACACTGCGCTTCCTGCGGCAAACCAAGCCTGAATGCTGTCACATCCCCTTGCTGAATGCAGTCGATTAGGGCTGATTATTAGGTGTGTTCACGGTTGGCAGAGTCCGTCTTCATGTCAGTACAAAGACTTGAGAGAGGGACAGGGTTAGGGAGGGAAGTACAAGCCATTGTGGCAACTCAACTAGCTTGCAGCCCCGAATGAATGTATCTTCAGCAAAGGGTAGCATTCTGTTCACCTGGATGGAGAGTTCGTGTTTGCAGTATGTTCTGCAAAGGTTAAAGCAGAATTTCTCACCCTGTCATTAGGTATAATCTCTTTTTCTGTAGTTTAGAGTGGACCTCAGCATGTGTACTTCGTAGCCGATATACATAAATAGTTGAAACGCTGCATATATCGTCGCTGCTTCTGATACACATTTCATCAAATTTAAAAATTATTACTAGAAGACTAAATGTTCCATTAAAATTATTAGACTTTTACCGCACTCTGAACACTTCGGTCGGTCTTAAGAGACTAGTTTTTATTCCAAGTTAACAATTTTGCTAGGCTGAGCCATGGCGTGGGCGGTTAGTTTGTTGGCCTCTCGCCGTACAGCCCTCACTTCGATCTCAGGCCACTCCGTATGAGGGTTTTGGTAGAAAAATGGCATTGAGACAGGTTCTTCTCCGAGTTCTTCGGTTTCCCCCTGTCGTTATCATTCCACCAATACTCAGTATTCATTCTGTCACCGACGCTATATAAATTTTGGAATTGACAAAGTCGTTAAATAAAGAATAATAATTTTTATTCATAAACCTGTTTCCTGTCACTTCCTGAAATTTTAAATACATAAGCCTCAAGATCCTCATACTGCCATCTAAGACATAAAACTTACAGGTCGTTTATGGTGTATATCCAAATGTCTGTGAACCTATAGAGAAGTGTTAAGAAATTATCATTTTCAAACATAATGTTAAACGTACTTTCAGCGCAATGGCCACATTGTTGTTATATGCAAAGAAATATCCTAACAAAATTGAGTTTTTAAAAATCTATTCACCACAGAAAGTTCCAAATAACATGTAGACTCTATCTATCAAATTAGTGCTGTCACATCACTAATATTGTTGGTAGCAGGAAATTATAAATTGTAAAGCGTGGACTTAAACCTTCACTTCCCCATGTGCCTTTATGATGTGGTGCTTAATTATGTTCTACCTTCCTACCTTTGTGGTGGTGGGCTTCAAGAAGTTCTTGGCAGTTATGATGAAACTCAGTCTGTTGGTGGAAAAGGTGTGAACAGACTCGACACTTGTAAACGCGCGCGCACACACACACATATACACATACACATACACACACACACAGTGTTGTATTAAACCCTTTATTTATATATAAAATAAGGAAATTTGATTAAAATATAATAATCCTGCTTGCAAAACTCTCAGCTGTTAAAACGTGCGATGCCGGTACCTTATTTGTGCCTGAAAATAAACACACGCAACGTATGTACTTAGCAACAGTTTATAATATAACATCTTGGAAATGCTTGTATCGAATTTACAAATGTACCTCAGTGCATTTCGGTGTTTTCACTTTCTACATCGATGCTGAAAAACAGCACATTTTAATGTAAACCAACCTTCTTCGGGTTAAATGTCTTGGTCTGGAAACACACACACACGTAAATTTTTAAGGGACGTTAGGTTTCTGAAAGAGTCGGTGTACCGCAGTTTTAAAGTCATCTTCAGAAATCACATAACATTTTTAAATATTGTCAAAATGTAAACTTTCTGAAAGTTTATCTTCAAAATTTACTGTTATTTTTTTTTCAGTCTTCATATTATATAAGTAGAAAGGCCGAACGCAACATTTAATTCCTTACCTCTAACAAATATTATATAATTCAATATTTGCGAGAGCACGTAAGGTCTTGTCAACAATCCCACTAAAATTCATTAACATCTGAATGCATTGACCTCATGTGTTTTGTTATCATGTCTGTTTTACCGTGGTTACGCATGCATCCTTGAACTCCCTTGTAAGCTAGTGTATAACCTATTAGGTCTACAAAGTTCGACGTCAAGGGGAAAACAAAATCAGTTTCCGAAACTACTGTATATTAGACCTTGACTGAGGTAATTCGGAGTTACATAATAATAATAAAAATCATAATAATTCTCTTAGTTACATTTATGTTTAATTTATAGAATTTATAGCTATTTTCTGATCTCAGGATCTGAGTAAAGCCTGTCGTTTTATTTGTAAATCGGTACTTGTAAATCACCTTTCGGACTACGTTTAAGTACTGTAACAAAACTTACACTTTCGGGGCGATTCTTCTTATCAGCCAGTTTATTCGGAATAAAAGGACGTTTGTGGGCCTACATTATATGTGTGTGTCCACAAGTGGCGAATGTTGATAAGAACTAAGCGAACTGTGCTCCCCTACAATTTTAAAGGGTTAGCTACAATAAAGTGAGTGTGAGGGTTTGGTTACTTCAAGCGCTTAATGTTGGCTAATTTCTCGGTTCTGTTACGTGTTTTATGCTTGTGCCTGATGATGGCTTTATAAATATGCAGCACATTTTGAATGATAAGTATTGTCGAAAATACAGTTGTGATTGACGGTCCATTTGTTCATTTGTCTGTTAGGTCACGTCCGACCCACAATTTCGTGTAGATAAGAATTTTGGTGCTGAAACTTGGACACTTCGGAAAGTAGATCAGAAATGCCTGGAAAGTTTTGAAATGTGGTGCTGGAGAAGGATGGAGAAGATCAGTTGGACCGATTGTGTGAGAAATGAAGAAGTATTACAAAGTGTCAAGGAGAAAAGAAATATCCCACAAACCATAAAAAGGAGAAAAAAATTCCACAAACAATAAAAAGAAGAAAGGCCAACGGGTTGTCGCATCTTGCGTAGGAGCTGCCTTCCAAAACACGTTATTGAAGGGAAGATAGAGGGAAGGATAAAAGTGACGGAAAGACGAGGAAGAAGACGTAAGCAGGTACTAGCTGGCGTTAAGGAAAAGAGAGGATACTGGAAATTGAAAGAGGAAGCACTAGATCGCACTCTGTGGAGAACTCGCTTTGGAAGAGTCTATGGACCTGTGGCAAGACAGACAACAGAATGAATGAATGAATAAATGAATGCATGAATGAATGAATAAGAATAGTTTGTCTGAGAGTTTTCTGCGGACAGTCTTTCTCCGTCACGTGCTCCACTGATCCCTTCTGTAGTTAATATGTCGCCAGTTGTTAGATTCATGTTTTGAGTCATTCTATACATAGCATACATGACGAGAAATAAAAAAGAGGCTATTCCGGCTTTTCCTTATGACGAAACCTAAATACCACCGTGAAGGCATCGTGTTAGACTAGATTCTGGAGAACTGACAGGAGCGAAGATTCAACGTCTTTTTCTAACGCGAGATTTCACAAACTTTGGACTGTTTCCTTCGTCTTCTTTTACTTCGTTCGCCCTGCTATATGACAGAGGCCAGGCCCCTCCTGTCACCAGGTAACACAACCCGACATCAAAAGCTCGCTCCTGAGCTCTGACAGCGCCACAAGATCCCTGTCACCCTCTCACATCGCCTGACTCCAAGTCTAATTGACAGGGACAAGTCAACCAGCTGGGCCGGAGCTAAGGGAAAACTGTCATCCTGTGAACTCTTCTGCCAATCTTGCTACCAACCCTCCTCTCGACGTTTTCGTACCGCTCTTTAACGTTGTAGACAGGTAGGCCTAGGAGAGGACAGGTCCTTCATTATACTCTGGCTAGAGAAATGCTCTGCTACAACTAACAATGAAAAGACAGATGCATTCATCTCATGCTGCCTATGATTAACTTACCCACAGAGGGAGTTTCGAATGGGTAACACGTGTGGACGTAAATGTTTGGATCCCCGGTTGGTAATCTATTAATCCTGGAATTCTTCTAGTTTTTCTTAGTTCCACGAATCGAATACTGGGACAGCGCCTGAAGTTATTTTGCAATTCTAGAAATTAGACAAGAACATGAATATGTCTAAATGTGATTGTCTTCATTTTTTATTTAACGCATGGCCTTAGGCCCTAATTTTAATAGGCCTACTTGTGACAGTGCGGCCGGAGTTAGACTGGCGATAGGCATTTTAAAGTATCTGTCTATACTCCCACTTATTCAAAAGACGCCGAGGATTTCCCTGGGGCTGATATAAAAGGAAAACGAAGCCGCCTTGTTTCCTTAATCTAGAGTCTTGTTTCGGAAAATCCTACAGCTCTGACTTCATTGTCCCTATAGACGCTCCTACAATTCCGGTAGTGCTTAGACAGTTTGGTAAGGTAAAGGTAAACTTGTCACTGTACACGTCATGATGCAGTATGGGGAAGTGCAGTTATAGTCTAAGTGTGCGTTCCTTTTTTCTTCAAGTGCTTTGTTTTTTAATAAATCTGAAATTAGTTTGGAAACTTTCAAAGTTGATTTAAATTCCCTGTCACTCTAAAGCCTACTTTGCAAAACAGTGCTGGTAGACAGTTCCTAATTTGATGTAACAAATTTACAAAGCAAATATAACAGAAAGAAATACTCTGCCATTAAGGAGTGTGTTTTAGAAATAATACATGATACCTTACCACTTTATCAGTTTATTTAATTGCTCTCATGATTTAAACCCACTTTTTAGAAGACACTTTTTATGACATCTGCACAAGAAATATCCATGAAATCTCGTTAAGTAGTCTAAGACAGCCAGGGATTAATAATAGTGCTAGTTTCATTTGTGTCCTATATTGTTGCAACTATTATTTTCTACACGCAGTGGAAAAAAGTAAACAATTAAATTTTTATATTGAAGAGGCCTGCGAAGTCTTCCCTTATTGAAGAAAGCGTGAGAAGATATTGAACAAATTGTCTAGAAAGCAGAGAATTATTTAACACCATATAACCTCGCATAGCTTAGTCGGTATAGCGACTCGCTACGGGCTGGACGGTCCGGGGATCGAATCCCGGTGAGGGCGAGGTTTTTCGCAGCCATCCAGATCGGCCCTGGGGCCCACCCAGCCTCCTATACGACGGGTATCGTTTCTATTTCCAGGGAGGAAAGCGATTGGAGCGTGGATTTGACCACCCACCCTCATCTAGTGCCGGTGTTAAAGAAAGAGTAGAGCTATACCTCTACTCTCCCTCTGGGGCTTCATGGCTTGTTCTAGGGAGAACTTTATATAACCTCGCATCGAGCAACAAGAGTCCTTGTCACATTGTTTATTATGATTAGGCACTCTGGGTGACCATAATTTGGCTTGTCACGCACTTGTCTAATAAGAATATCGGACTGACGCCGTGTGAGTTGTTTCAGACAGGTTCTCGTCTACTAAATACAAAAGAGCAGAAGCATTTCCTAACAAGTAATCTTAATACTGATTGGTCTTCAAATCCCCCCCAAAAAACGTAAAAGAATATTCCGACACTAATTGCAAGGTGTGTCTAAAGCGACACTAAATCTTTCAATACCTTTCTGGATTAGAACGTCGGTTTGGTCTTTATATCTGACTAGTAAGAACTTCTACTGCGTTCTACTAATTAATAAGCCGTATCTTATGTTAATGTCAGGAGATATGCCGTTGCTTAAAATATCAAAGTGACAGAATAATGGGCTTGGCTTTTCACAAGACAGGTAACGGTAATGGTCTTGTGTCACGTTTTAAACGAGTTGTTACAGGATCCGAATGTAAAGTGAGTTGGTGTCTTGCATGGCAAACTGTTAACACCAGTGTTACAACCTGACCTCATAAATAATTAAGAGAAATTAATTACACAAGATGTCTCTAGCAACTTTTCTTGTTCAAGCTTCACCGATATCTAACAAAACTTTTATATCCCATAAATAAATCTTACAATTAAGGGATAGTGCCTCTTTTGTTCATGATACAGCGTGGGATCAATTACATATTTCCTAATGAAAGTACGATTTGAACTGATGAAGGACACGGCAAACGGAAAGTGCCGTTGAAGGTCTCGATACAGTGACAGATGCCTTGTATAACCAATAACTTGACAGCAATTTTGAGAAAGTTTTTGCACAACGGTTTTAGCAGAATGTTATTTTCGCACGTTCGCTCAGAATTAAGTCGCAAGTTAGTCCACGCCGGGAGATAATGGAGATAAGATGGATTACAGGCGGTGAAGGAAACCACGCACGACTTTCCCATATTCTGGGTGGGGTTATAACCCGCGACCCCTGTGTTCGCTCGGCCTTAGACGGTGCATGTTCCAAAATTCACTACCCCTGACAAAGGCTGCGTTTTAATGATCCGAAAAAAAAGAAGAGTTATGGGTCAGTGATTTGGCCTTTGTAGTGGAGATGCAGTGTGTTTTCTGTGAGGTAGGAATGATTTTTGGAATATAATATACACGTCTTCCATGAAGCCCTCGAAACATTACCAAAAATGTCTTCATAATGTAGCAATCCAAACACAAAATTCAACAAATTTAAAAATTCAGCCAAATACTCAGCTTGTTTCTTCTGCTCCAAACTTAAACAGCCCTCTTCACGTCAATTTACTGTCTTCGCCTCTCACTCTGTACCTTGCCTCCAGCCCACCTTAACTGGAAGGACAAGCGGGCACTGCCTGGGAAATTCCAGAGAGGTAAATTACCCCTCCCCACGTAATAAGTGCAGTGTCTCTCAATATACCACCCCTACTCTTCTCCCTTTAAATTTTTCATACTTTAACAGATTGCAACATTTCTCATATTCATATATATTTTCCTGCAACAAGAAACGGCATGTCAGATGGGCAACGTCCAAGTTGCGAACAGGCTGTCTGAATCAAATATTTCGACTTGTTTCTGAGATTTGCCGGACTACAGATGAATGCCTTTCAGTAAGACACGAGTCACTGATCGAAACACCTCTCGAGCCAACCATCATATCACAAGCGACTTTGTTCTATCTCTGTATGAGGAGACAAAATAACGTTCTTTATGTACACACAGCATTGCGACAGAGATGAACACCTGTAACACGAAACAGGATTTCATATTTTATAGCAGCTGTCTTAACCACTGTGAGATCGTGCTAAAGATGCATCGTGTTTTATGGCGCTAAGAACTAAAATCGTGTTGTATAAATATGCTTTGTCTTATAAAGTGCATGGCACATATTTATCTTCATGTCCTGACTCATTGTCACGTAGCTTATCTCACACATATATATATATATATATATCGTAGTTAGGTCTGTGCAGTTGATATGGATAGAGGCGATTCTCTTTATACACGGGGTTGCGGTTTTTAAGGAAAAAAATAGGAACTTATATCTATTGTGACAATTATACGAAACGCATAAATGCAGTGTGGCAAAGTACAAATCTTCTTAGTGTTACGGAAGGTGGTTAGTGTAGTTACCATTGGGCTTTAAACGGTTTAGTTGGGATTTATAATGATGGAATCTCACAAGCAGAACTGGATCGCAGCGTGTTATAATTATACTGCGACCTTCTTCGTCTTGGCTTCATTCTCCTGTCGTCTTAAGTTTCCACAATGATATGTTCGCCCAATGTCCGTTTTCCGAACCTCGATTTTTCAAAATGGACTTATTATATGTACATCGTAATTAATAATTATAATCGCTCATTGTATCTTTGCTGATGTAATCACATACGTAGGCTGAAACGTATCAAGGACATCAGGCACCGTGAATTCTTCTCCAAACGTCCTGTATTATAGAACGGTGCGGTATACTGTCCCCTGTGTTCCGGTTTGTCTAGTGCAGAGTTTATCAACCTATGGGTCGTGACCCAAATTTGGCTCGCAAAGTTTTTCAGAGTGCAAACAAAACAGTGACCTGCATGATGATTTTACAACATTTCATTAAATCTTTAAAATGTTACATTTATTATACCGATTAGTGTTTTTAGGCGCGTTCGCATAGTCGCGAAAAGCGCCTATTACCTTAATCATGTCCATCTGTCTGTCTATCCGTCTGTCCATCCATCTGTCCGCATGTATCAGTGCGGCTCTCACTTGACGGATTTCCGTGAAATTTGATATTGGGGATTTTATGAAAATTTGTCGAGAAATTCCAAATATGGGTAATATCGGGCAAAAATAGAAGGCACTTTACATGGAGACCTAAGTACGTTTTATTGCTTGCGGCGCCATTAAATCACCATAAATGCGCTCTCTTCGAATGAAATGGTATCAGCCTGTTAGGATAGCCTACGAGGTATAAATATTACGCGAACGCACCAAAATGTTATATTATACGTACAGTGCCTACCTTGTTTTATTTTACGCCTATCTTTATTTCTGACACCTGGGGTCGCAAGACAAAGCCGTTGGCCTAATCTTGGTCGCGGCTCAAAAAGCTTGAGAAACACTGGTCTTCGAATGAACGTTTCCACACAGAGTACGTAATTTATTTTCCTATCCGTGATTGAATTTCTGCCCGTTTCAGCGTCACACAATCAGTATAGTTCAAGTATAATACAAGACCTGCTAATTACACCTGTCTCCACCAAATATAGTCCTCCTTGAGAAGCTAACAGTCGCACAGATATTCAAAATAATTTACTGTAATTGTACCCGAAGATGCATTGTCATATTCAGAAGTTCTTAAAATACACAAGCCCGTTAAACCGAGGAAAATGGAAGAAAGCAATCTCTATTTATACCGACTACCCTATCCCGTCTCTTATGTTAATTAAAGACTGGAGTTATTTCAGAAGAAGACCCACATTCGGTCGTGTAAGGGCCGCGTGTATGGCGGCGATCGGCGACGTAGATGAGGTGACTGTTTGTGCAGAGGGAGACTGAAGACAAGTGACAGCTTGTCATGCGGCTCTGATGCTGTGCGTATTGTTTGTATAGAGGGAAGGTCTGCCGGCTTTTCCCACAAGTTGTTTTGATAGCCTTCAATATGACAATGCTGTGGATGAAGGCGAGCTTTCTTCACCCTCGGCTTGTTCTTCTACAAAAGAACAGCCAGCCCTGCAGGTTAAAAACAGCTAGGACGCATCACCAGCCCATGAATTAGAACACGTTATCGTCCACGTACTGGCAATGCCCCTGGTTACGTAACTACTGAATGCTCAAAGTGTAACAGGTAGAAAATGGAGGATGTATCGTAACTGCTGAATTTCGTACACATTTCTCGTCTCTCTCCTGCGTGTTCCATACACCGTCTGTCTCATTCTTCATGATTTAATAACCCCCAGATATATTTCTTGGAGAGTACAAATTATTTATTTAATTTTATTTTTTCTCTGATATAAGAGAAGTTTGTCCTTTTTTTCTGCATGATGCTTCAGGCCAGTACGGACCAGGGCCTCCAGTTTTCCCGGTTTATGACTGTTTTTTTTTTTTTGTAAACTTTTGGTGGTACTTCGTGGAGAGGAGACCGATCCGTGGTAAGGCCTGTATCTACACAGCACAACACAAACACAAATAAAAGGCAGAAATAAGTATATCAATGCCCGCAAGTGCTGGAGCGGAAGAAGACAGAACACATACCCGCTTGGCTACTGTGATCGGCGCAAGGCACTCCGTATGGTAGAGAATTATGAAATTCTGTCTTCCAGAAATATGATAGTTTGGCAGTAGTTTAAAAACAGTCGCGGTAGGACGATTTCAGGTTACTGACAGAAGGCAGCTGGATATGCCGAGCGCTGAAATAACATACCTGTCAATCATTCTTCCAGGATACACAACTCAGTGAGAGCCAATTACGTTTGACTGACTGGCTGACGTCATCAACCTGTTGGTAGTGCTGGGGAGGGAGTGGAGAGTAATGCTACTTAGGGCTTCATTATCTCTGTTCTGAAACTTTATTAGGAATGTCAAATGTTACATAGTTTGGAGGTGTGTTGTCTCTGTCAACACGTTTAGTGGATTTGTGATTTCGGAAGTGCGGGTAGGGGCAAATACTCCGTATGTGTTAGGGTAGCCTAGATGTTTGTGGCAGTAAGGGGAATTCGCCCTACATGGGGAGGATTTCTAATATTTGTTGAAATTTACGTTATGGATTAGACCGGGAACAAATGCTACGGGTACTGTTCCATATCAGCAGAACACGGTTCTTTTCTCTTGCTGTGTTAATTATGTTGTCACTAAAGAAGAACCTTGTTCAGATTTAACCGAGAATTATTTCTCCCGTATTTTCATCCGTATGATCACCAAATCCACTTCTTATCTAACATGCATTATGCGTGAAAATTATTTTGTAGCATAATTGGGAAAACCCCTTGAAATTAGTTCTCCTTGTCGTTAGAAGAGTGACTGAAGATTTGTCTTTATCTTTCAGATGGTAGAGTTTCGAAATCGGTGCTGCCACCTGCGTAGATAAATGAAAGTTACTGCGGTGTGACAATAAAAAAATATATACATAACATATACTAAGTAACTAACTCCATGGAGGAGTGTCCTTCCTGAGAAGCTAACAGGAACTCAGCTAGCCAAAAAATTCCCTGCATTTTATGGAACCCGAAGGTTCATTGCCGCATTCACAAGCACAAGCCACCTGTCCCTATCCTGACCCAGATAAACCAGTCCAAGCCTCCCCATCCAACTTCTTGAAGATCTATTTAAATATTATCTTCCCATCTAATCCTAGGTCTCTAAAGTGGCCTCTTTCCCTAGGGTCTCCCCACCAAAACCATGTATCCAACTCTCCTGTCTCCCATACGTGCCACATGCTTCGCCCATCTAATTCTTCTTGATCTTATCACCCAAATAATATTTGGTGATGAGTACAAATCATTAAGTTCCTCGTTGTGTAGTCTTCTCCACTCCCCTGTTACCTCGTCCCTCTTAGGCCTAAATATCCTCCTCAGCGCCTTATTCTCAAACACCCTCAGCCTATGTTCCTCTTTCAATGTGAGAGACCAAGGTTCACACCCATACAAAACAACACGCAAAATTATAGTTCTGTATATAGTAATCTTTATATTTTTGGATAGCAGACTGGAAGACAAAAGATTCTAAACCGTATGGTAGCAAGCATTCCTTGACTTCAGTCTGCTCTTGATTTCTTCATGAGTGGAATTTTGATTTATTAGGGTTGTTCCCAAATATTTGAAATGTTCCACCCTTTCAAAGAATTTATTGCCTAAGTTTATAATTGACAAAATAGCACCAAATTGCATGTACGCCACGTAGTCATAAAAAGTCTGCATTTATATAATATTTATACGGCAACGGTTTGAAGAGTGTATATTGCCCTTTGATTTATAGCCTATATCGCTGTGAGTGAGTCTCTAAGGAAAGTCTGCTGGAGATTAGTTACACGTGAAGTGTAGGAAATTATGTAACGGTAAGATGGGATAACAATACAACGTGGATTTACTTAAATACACCTCGTTTCATTCAACGTTTTGTTTGAAAACCCTCGAACGAAAAGACTACTTCGAATTTCTGGGCATGGATAAAAGGATAATATCAAAATTAGTATTCAGGAAACATGGTGTTAGGATATCAACTGGATTTATTAGGCTTAGTTTATGGAAGAGTGCTGAGCTCTTGTGAAGACGACACAAATCTTCGAGTTGAATAAAAGGTGGGTAATTGTTTCACTAGGCACAGAAGGACTCTATAACACGTAGTTAAGTCACAGCTTACGTTCATTCACTAAAGTTTATTAAAATACTTAATCGAATATTAATTGTGTTAGATGCATTTATCGGCTCTCAAGCACGTTGGATAGCGCCATCTTTCAGTGCGCTACTCATTGCATTACTTAATCCGGAATTTCGGGAGTTGGTGTAGCTTAGTCGGTATAGCGACTACCTACGGTCCGGGTTTGAATCCAGGTAAAGGCAAGAGATACTGTCCAAAACCGTCTACGCTTGCTGTGTGGCCCAGTCAACCTTTTGTTCAATAGGTACTGGGGTTCTTTCCCAGGGGTAAAGCGGCTGGAGCGTGAAGTTGACCACTCACCTATATCTTGTGCGAGAGGTTAAGAATGGGTGAAGCTGTACTTCTACTCTTCCAGTATGCCTTTATGGTTTGGACAGGGACAACATTCCCTTTTTTACTCCCGAATTTCGAGGATTAATATTCCGATTCCATGGCAAAAATTTGAGCATTCAGATACCGAAAGCTGCTTTTGTTTCATCCAGCCAGCATATTACGTAACCAGCTCTGTTACTGTACTAAGAGAAGGCGACAGGCCAGAAATAACTTTTGACAGTTTTGAAATACGACGTCGACGTTGGTTAAAATGTTAGCTTGCACTATGACTTGCTGCAGCTGTGGGTTTATGTTCTCTTTCTCTGTCAGCAAAAGACACGGTTTGATGCTTTAGCAACGCATTTCAACTCTTGTAATGGCAATTCACTGCAGACCAAATGCCTCATGTGACGCTGTATATTAGTACTTTCGATAATTGCAACTGTAGTTGCTGTCAAGATCAGTGTCAATCACCGAGACAGTTGAGGGACATGCGGTTCAACGCTGAGGTGTTGTCCGTAATCGTTGGTGCGGTCTGGAAATGTGAAAGGCACCTGTCTCAAGATGTTACCTTCGTAAAATATAAAGCGTAATAGACTAACTCTGCGAGTGAGTGTCAGATATGAAATAATTAGCTTGTTGGATATGATTGAGACTTCCAAGGCAGGACGTACGTTATACTTATGGCAGGTTGGTCAGACCTCGAGAGATATAAATTTTTTGCAGCAAAACTTGTCAAGCTGTATATACGTCAGCAGCTATGATGACGACAGGCAAAATGAACCCACATGCATAATACGATCCTTTGTTGAAGGCATGTATGGGGTCTTAGGATTACAGTGTATCAAGCTGGGACTAAAGTAATTGTATAGATTGAATAATGCGACAAGTGAGGCCTACAATTTTTCCTTCGGAATGAGTCTGAAGTCTATGTGAGCTAAGAATTGAAATTTTAAATTTATTATTTAGGTCATTTTCATACTTCATCATGTTGAATGAATTACTTGTATGTCCTGTGAACCTATATAGACATATCGCACTTTCGTTGTCGATCTCAAATATATTTTACGCCTATATGGAATCGTTTCAGAGGCAATTTGAAATTCTGTGAGGTCGCATTGATCTACAACTATATTTAGAGACGTCGAATCAGTTGGCTTCTGAATTATGAAGCCGATTTGGAAGGGACAGATTTGTTTAATATAGATATGACAGAGAATGTCGTGGTAGTGACTGACAGAAATATGACTTGTCTTACATGTGACAAGCGAACTGGCTGCCATTTGTGGGCTAGCAGGGTAAGCATGATATATAATTTAATAACAGATATGGAATCCAGGAGTCAGCTCACTCAAACTTTCCATAGTTATGTCATCCCTGTATACGCTTTCATTAATCGCCTGCATTACATCTGCCCGCGTCTGTGACGTTCTGTTTTATGGAAGTAATGACAAGCGCTGTACTATGTGACACTGTGCGACGTGCAGGTGAGTGCGAAAATTTTGCATATGGCTACACGTCATTCATTCAACTAGCTTACAGCGCCATGTCTCATTTCGTCGTAACAAGACTGTCTAGGCTAGGCGACAAGTTGATGACGTTAGGCTGTGAGCGGGAAGTGAGTATCGTGACGCTTGCTGTCTGGCATTGCACACTATTGCAGCCACAGCGTTGTCATTAATACAGTATTTGGGTTTGTTCTACACGAAGGGAAGGAGACAGCTGGATACAGAATTTATAAATTTTGGAGAAAAGCAGGACATTCATAATTATGGTTAAAACAGAAACAAAATTACCCTGATTGTATGCTATCATTCTGTGAATCATGATTTCTTACACCGAGCGTGCGGAGGGAGCCACATACTTATAGGGGCACAATGAGTGCGCGAGACAGGATCAAATGTAAAGGGCCGAGCGCTACACCCGACAAATCGGGCTAACTAACGATAGCTCTGTCTAGGAAACTCACTGTATGTTGTATATGTAGGTACGTATAAATGTACAGAAAAAACTTAAGTTTGGCAATAGAAAATAAGAGGAAGGAGAGCTCGCTTATTTTTAATCTAATCTTCGTGTATTTTAATGTCGTTAAATCCAGGAAGTTAAGATGGGCCGGGTATGTTATACACCTGTACATAGAGGAAATATGTATGCCAAAAATATCGCTTATAGGAAAATTTGGTAAAATGCTACCACAGGTTAGACATTTAACTGCGGACTAGGACAGTTTCTTCAGCATATCCTCGACAAATGTCCTGCCTTTGTGTTACTACTCGTTTGCTAGCAATTGCATGCATTTATTTCAGTATTATAAGATTTCATAATTTTTAAATTTTCGCGGTGGAGGTTTGTTCTCATTATAGTCTTTGGGACTTTGACACCGTGTAGTTTTGTAGTTTGAAGGGGCATGCTGCCTTCGTCCTCTGAGTTGAAGGAATAGGGTCTTACAGTCTTTCCAGGATGTTTCTTTCTCTTATAGAATTTTTACTTTCCTACTCCGTTCCATTTAATTTTATAAAATAGGAGGCCAGAACAAACCTATCGTGTTTGCATGACCTCTACTTTATGCTGAAATGTTATATAGCTTTTTCCATAAATGAATACGTCATATTTTCCGTGATGACAATTCACTTCATCACTGGAATATGTTTATGCGCTAATGTGTAGGCTTGCTGTAGTAGGTTGACAACATTTCACTGGGAAATATGGAAAACGAGCATCATTCATACTCTCTGCTCAAGAGATTCGATGGTACATTTGCTGCAAAATAGTCAACGCATGTTATGAATAATACAGTCCAGAGCAGTTATCAAACTTGCGCTTTACATGGGAATATAAGTGTACAATAGCCGAAGGGCAGTTAATTAGTGTAGCACATGCTCTTTGTGCTTCTAGATTCCTGTAAGTGACAGGCCTATACATCAGTCTATATCGAATCTTAACGTCTCTTAACCAGACTGAAAGTCAAGCTATTTTTCGAAAAGAAAGTGGTCAGTTTAAGGATAAATATTATCGGTACCCCTACTAAT
This sequence comes from Reticulitermes speratus, assembly GCA_021186555.1. Classification (NCBI taxonomy): domain Eukaryota; kingdom Metazoa; phylum Arthropoda; class Insecta; order Blattodea; family Rhinotermitidae; genus Reticulitermes; species Reticulitermes speratus. The sequence goes on along the minus strand of JAJKFL010000013.1, from coordinate 24,139,332 downwards.
AACTTTTGAATCAACTTCCACCAATGCTCCATGCTCATATTTCATTCATCTACCGTCGACGCTGTACCATCTCAAAATCATTCAGGAAGTAACAACACTCTTGGAAAGCACAACATCAAGGAACTGCAGGAAACCACCATACTGGCACTGAACACATAACGTACTTATGAAAGTACTGATGTAAAAGTACGAAACGTTTATCATGGGAAGCAACATTACATGTACCGTATATTGTAACGACAGAGTAGCTGCAACACTATATACCCTAGAAATATGGTTTATTTTAGTTACGTTTGTAGATATCCTGTATAAAGGTATACAACATTACAATAATAATAATAATAATAATAACAACAATAATTCTGAGCTGGTTGGTGTAACAATAACAATCCCGGTTTCAGTCTCGATCAACCCACCAGCTATTCGGATGAGATCTCCCGTGGTTTTCCGTAGTCCCTCCAGGCAACTGCTTGCTTTGCACTTCAGTCACACCAAGAGCGCTAGTTTAAAAACTGACAGCATTGTAAAATAAAGCAACGAAAAGAAGTTAATGATGATGATTATGATTATGACAATGATAATGATATTGATGATGTCCTTTTCCTCTTATTGCATGCTAAGTACTCAGAGTAGTTGGTATAGCTTTTTTAAATTAACTGGTATGTAAAGGATTTTCTCGCGCCCGTATATTACCCTACACGTTATTGTACGGTCTTGGGATGTTTATGGACATGGCGCTGAGAATAGTATTTTGGCCTAAGCGAGCGGAAGTAATAACCTGAAGAGGAGAAGGGAGTTGTTGCGTAATGAACCTCATAATTCGTAGTATTGCCAAATAATATTATTATAATATTATATGAAATTATGCTTTGTACATTTTTCTGCTCTTGATACAATAACATAGCACTTTGCGAGTTTTTAGGCTTTCGCGTTGGTACCGTTAAGGTCTGTGTTCCTGGCGCCCTGTCACTGGGTGATTGGTGCTCAGTGTCATTGGACTTTTCGACCCATGAAGACGAAACAACTTCGTCGTTGACTTGAAACGTCGTGAACCGGCCACCCAGTGACGCGACGCCACGTCCGAGAACATCGAAAACTTCAAACGGCGCTTGTAGATACAGGAGTTCGGGAGAAGGGAATCCATCATGAGGCTACAGTATCGATCGTATATCAGGAGTGAGTGCAATAGATACAGAACATAGCATCGCTGAACTTGTTACGTAGATTGCCAACTGGACCAGTTTGCGTGAAGCCGTGGTGACACCAGTTGGAAGTACACTTACATTTGATTCATGTGTTGATGCCATGCTTTATTTTTGATTTCTTGAGAAACTGCCAGAAGTGTGTTACGTAAGTAAGTTTGGAACTTGACAAGATAAATATAATGCAGGAGAATGGCGCGGATCAGGATGAACTCTTGTCGGGGGAACTTCCTAACTGCGCTGTCCTCCTCCTCAACAAGGTCATAACACGGCAGTCGTCTGTTTGGTGACAGTCAATAGCATTATTAACCGAAAGTGCTCTCCATATTGCCTGAGGTACCATGCTGTTATCGGTGGTAGGCTTGCATTGAAACATGTGTTCCTGACATAGTCGTGACTAAAAAAACAAAGTTTCGGAGTCCTGAATTGCCTCCTTCTTCATGTGCAACAAGAATAATGGGTTGTTCTCTTTCCTCGTTACGCCTCAAGACTGAAGAAGAACCATTCTCCGAAATATTGTGTTTTTAACCTGAGACGGTGGACAATATTCAAAATTTTAGTGATATTTATGATCATATAACATCGTCAGAACACTTTAGTGTTGAATATACTCGACACCTTTATGAACATACTTAGATACTTTTCATGTAATTTAAGAAGAGTTTGGAAACGATAAGAATATGTGCTGTTGTGTTTGAAGGATGTTTGAAATACAGTAAATACGGAAGTAAGGTGTTCTGTGTTTCCGAAAAAGAGGGGTTCCACTGGAGTCTTGTCAGAAATAATTATGTCACTGTATAGTCCATAGACGTGATTAACATCTTCTTTTGTGTTGATTCATTAAAGGATTATTTCTGTATGCGTTTTAAATTTATGTTTCATATAGATATTATCAGATGCTCCAATGAATATCCCCGAAATTATAATCCGTTCTTCTTTGTAGGGCAATTGTATCTTCTCGCACGAATCTAATGGTTGTTGAGAACTGCAAATCTCAGGCTTTAATTTTGTATGGATGAGCTTTACAAAGATGTAACGGATGAAATTTTATATAAGGATGTAAGACCTATATGGACAGTTGTTTAGTGTTACTTAAAATGAAATAAAGAAACAGGAGAAACAAGTATTCAGAGAATGCGTGAAAGAAACACTAATGAAAGAAGAGTATTTGTGTCTTTAAAACTTGTTACAGAATACACGCGTACATACATAAGTCCCTACTTTGATGGGAAAAAAGTAGAGGCGAAGACGTACTGTGCTCCTTAATGTGGTACCCAGTACGACTGTGCACGAACTTTGCACATTATAAATGTGATGAACAGTTACGAGGTGTAAAAACAGTGAACATGGGAACTTCAGAAACGTACTTTTTCAGGAAGATTCAAAACGTTCAATGGTGAGCAAAAGTCACTTTACGCTCGGAATAGGGAATTTTAAAGTATATTTATTTTTCTCCAAGACAGGTTCCAATCCTTCACTTCACTAAGTCGAAGCTCTTCTACCGGTAGGTCTAGAGGGGTTTCTAATCTTGTTTTTCAGAATGTAGTTCAAGAGTAGCGATATAGATTCGATGGCTGTACCATTTTGAAACTTCCATGCCTAGATGTGTACCAAATATTGATTGGAGAGTCTGATACAGTTGGGTGTTGTGTTCACTGTATCAGTCCCTTGTGTGTAATACACACTGAAATATGGTACGGGTATTCCATTGACCTCTGACCCCAATTCTCCCATGTGATCTCGGGGAAACGCTCTAGTCGGCACAGTCATTACCGATCCATTAGCAGAAAGCAGACTAAATATAGGGTCAATATAATGTTACAGATCGTAACCAGTAGAGTAACATTCAGTATCTTACATCTGCAGTGGTTTTAGCGTATATTACCTGTGCAAGACAGCAGAGCTCCTTCCGCAGTACCATGTTACTGAGCTGCACGCGTTATCTGTCAGTCTGTCCATGCCACATTATATAATTATCGACATGTGTTTGGACTTAGTCACGTCTTTGTGCTTTTGAATTCCCTTTATAGGACACACTTGGTAAAGGTAAGACAAGAGGTAAAGCAATCCCATTACAGGCCCTTAGTGTTCCAGGAGGTTGAGGCTCCCAAGATTTCTAGACAATCGGCACATGAAGGTGGTAAGGTTCTTAGCCCTACGCACCGGCCGCCTTCACCCTAAGGAAATACTCATTTCTGTTAGAGGCTGAGGCGACCGGAAGGATTTTGTCAATGAAAAATTCCAGTGACACCATCGGGAATCGAACCCGCGACCTTCCGGCTTGTAGCGCAGTGCCTCAACCAACTGCGCCACCGCGTACCCCGGACACATTTGGTAGCCGTGGAAATTATAGGGCAACAGTGGGGCTAGTTCGTGCAGGATCGTAAAAAGCACCGTATACTGGCATCAGTCAGTAACGGCCATTCAATAGGTTAATAATACATTTCCTTGTAGGTATAACCGTCCCAAAAAGCTGTGATGTCTGAAATCATATTAAGGGACTTCATGTTGTTACTTCTAAAAATAAACGTATCCCAGCAGCGTCGAATGGTAGGTGATTAGCAAACATGAATAGGCAAGGGTGTAGAAGGAAGAGATCCTGACTTGTAATAGGTATCATCCTGGCCTTTGTCCGTAAGGACTGTGAGATGCCACGAAAAACGGCATTTTCAACAATTGGTGTCCCGGACACCCTGAAGAATGAAGTGAAATCACAACTACCGAGGCTAGCCTCACTGGCGTGGGACTGGATCCCGAGGACATGATAAAATGTACAGAAGCAGTAGGTCTACAATCTTCATTTCCCACCGTCGCTCCTATAAATGAACATGAAAATATTGAGCCTCCTACAGAATCAGATTTCCCGCTGCCACGACTCCGAATTGTGGTGGGTAGCGAGTTTATTTCAGATTTCTATAGATTAAAAAAAGGCAATTCAATACCAACACACTCAAAATGTCCACCGAAATAAAATCACATATAAAACACGTCCAAAAAAAGTGTTATGACTGAAACTCATGTGTATATGCTATCATTCATTTTAAAAACAAATATCATGGCATGTGTGTATTGGGCGCCACCCCATAATGTATGACAGTGAAGCATCTAGTATGTCGTTCGCCTGTGGTTCAATAAATAATGGAGCCATCATGCTTTTCTTGTCGTGGCGTTAGCCAATATTTCAGGGCAGAGGAGGGAGGGAACTGACAACCCAGTAGTAGCAACAGCAAGCTCATGGTTTCTGCATGCTTGGAACTGAAAAATGTTATCATCAATCGTTTTTGAAAAGGGGGAGGTTATATGGTGGGGTTGACAGATACGGAGTGAGGGGACCTCACCCTATCCTTTTTCTCTATGATCTCCTAGCATATACACGATGCCGTTGCTTATATATACAGCACACACACACACACACATGAGGAATCAATCAACGTCTGTGCTGCCATGGGACTCCCTACTTGTTAATCGAAGCCTGCATACACAATATGCGGCTCTATAAAATGAGTAAGTGAAAAACATACATCACCGTCAAAACATCCGTGCTAGCTTGAAAACGAGAATGAATGAACGTGTCTATATATTTGAAAAGATGAACGAAAGAAGGACATAACCCTTCGATAATTTATTAAAAAATATAAACTGAATATTTCATTCGATTAAAGTCCTACACTAACACGGTTAGTCATTAAACTGCAACGTGGCTATCCTACGATATGGATTTTCGCGAATTCAGCACGAACGTGATTACATGAAATACTCTTAAATTAATCTTTCAGAACATACCGACTCAAAATAATAAAATTAGGCCCATATACTATATAGAAAACGAAAATAACAGGCTATGTCTCCAGGCAGTGGAAACAAAAAAAAAATTAAAAAATTTGAATTGCTTAATTTAAATTTACTCCACGTCTGTTAGGAACGTAACTAAGCGTATGTTAAGGGGGACTTGTCTTAATGATTGTATGTGTGTGTGTGTATATATGTATATATATATATATATATATGTCAGAGGTTACCACAACGCGGCTCGCGAGCTACCTACGGCTAGTATACGTCACTGGTGCGGCTCGCGCAATTTACGTGTAAGAAAATAATATTCAGGCAATTTGCATGGACACGAATTTGACCATGAATGCATTTTAAAATACTGTCTAAAGAAACGAGACTATTAACTAACTGAAATTAACCTATTGCATTTGGATTGGAGGAAATAAAATGCCATCAAATAAGGGCAAAGATCTTTTATTACTATATGGCTCTTGCCTAATTGCCTCCTAAAGTGGGGCTCCCAAACGTCGTCGAGCTGGACACCCCTGGTGCGTGTTATGTAAGTTACATATGTTGCATGTACGTGTCATAACTTGTGTTGGACCTTTATGCCACTGTTGACTGTGGAAGTTGTATCTATACTACCGCAGCGTCACACTGTACTGTATGTCTGTATAGCTGTATGTTGTGGTGATGGTGATGATAGCAGTGGTGTTTTGTGTACGTGTCTGATGGACCCCTACTATCCGTTTGACCGTGTACCGCCGGTTGGTGCTACATACACCCATGTGACGACTGATAGGAAGCACCTGCTGATGTGTCAAATAAACTCGTCTGCTGTTACTACTGTTAGTGATGATTATGGCGGTATAAGCACAACTGATGTCGTGTTGCCGTCGTCTGCCCGCGGCCAGTTTACTCAATCATCATTCGTGTTTGTACGCGTAGCTGTTGTTACAAAAAGGCCAAATGGAAGTGAGACAGTTGTCTTAAAAGACGGTGCTCAACACAATAAATATTAATAAAATACAACCAGTAAATAATTACGGGATGTTTGTAGACTATGCAGGCCTAAATTCAGAAAGTGGGGTGACCTAGAACTGTCAAGAGGCACGATGAAACTTTGAAAAGGAGACCTTTCGCATATCGCATAAGCCAAAAAAATACCACATTTATCGCAAACATTCTGGAATGACACGTACAGATTCTGTTTAATAGCAGAGTTCCGTTTTAGTTCCAATTAGATTCGACGTGTGATTTTAACAGAACTTTTGTTGAAAACCAAGTGATGCGGATGGAACATAGGGAACCTCTGACGCTTTATCAACTGGATAGGTTATGTAATATGAAAATAGAGGATGACTGTGAAGCTGTTATACGCCCCCATTCCCCCGAACATATCCTCTTTTTCGACCCAAAAATTTCGGTCTGGACGGGTTTTTTAAATCCTAGAAATGTCCGGCTTTTTAATTTGTTATTTCTTAAAGCTTTTGGATATTTTAATGACACTAAAATGTAAAACAATATTTCTAATACTTCTCTTAACAAGTACACAATTTAATGTTATATTATCATTGCCCGAGTCAGAAAATGTAAGAGTTCAGCAATTGACCTTCGGAATGTCTCGGAAAACTTCGGCGCAAAAATTCTGAAAATCTCTGAAATCCGTTGAAAACATGCTTAAGGAAGGTTTCACTCAGAATTTCATAGCCATGAAATTTTATGAACTACTAGCAGCGAAAAGTTGAGAGGGACTTTTACTTAGTAAACTTGTGACTGTTTGTATGTCCTCTTTTTACGTTGATTGTCGTCTTTTCTTTATGGTCGATAAGTGGGAAATGCCCTCTTTTCTTTTAATGAGTGTTTGGCAACCCTAAATGACTGTGAATGATTAATTGAAGTACCAAAAAAAGAGTCTCGTGACAAATCGGACCGAAAAAGTAAAAGTCAACAAGTGACCGTCTGATGGCTCGGCTATGCTTGCTGAAGTTCTTTCGTTTGTTTTCTCAGTCTTACTGTCTTAGGATTCGCGTGAAAAGACTTCTTTTGCTCCGTTTGATTTGTCAAGAGGTTCTTTATTGGTATGCGCATTTGAAACCCAAATACGTTTCGTTGTTAGGCGCCTTCGCAAAATTGCGAAAAGCGACAATTAGCTTCGTCACGTGTCCGTCTGTCTATCCGCCCGCATGGAATAACTCGGCTCCCATTAGACGGATTTTCATTAAAGTTCATATGTATTTTTCGAAAATTTGTCTAGAAAATTGAAGTTTCATTAAAATCCGACAAGAATAATGGGTACTTTACATGAAGACCTGTGTACATTTATGATCATATCTCTCTGAATTCTTCTTAGAATGAGAGATATTTTAGTTGTAGAGAAAATCAAAACACATTTTATGTTCAATAACTTTTTTTCCGAACATCGTGCCATTTATGACATAATGTGGAAAAAATGTTGTAGAGCCGGAGAGGCCATAGATGGCAATGTAACACTGCGCATGCGCTTGCGTGCTGAATAACTAAGGCTACAAACACACACTCAGAATATGTAATATTTATTGCTTTTCCACGGCAACAATGGTTACGCGAACGCGCTTCAATGTTACGTTTATACGTACATTGCCTGTCTTGTTGTTTAATGCAGTGCATGTGGAACTTTGTCCGTAAAGCTGTAGCAAGCTGTGCCGTATCGTACGGCTGTATTCCGTACAGCCGATTATGACGCTCGAACTGCTGATTATGCCTACTCCACCCTTGCTGTCCTGCATTTCAGTCGAGAGAGTGAGACGGAACCTATAGGAGTGACTGTGAGAGTGAGTTGGTGTTGCAATTAGCCTGGGCTTCAACTGTCACTCACGTGACATGCTGGTGCACAGTGTGTAGCGGCAGTGGATGGTGGGACTGCGCGGACATATCACGAGTTACTACTGATATGTCGCATTTTGGCCTGTTTGTGCTTGTAATTGCGCTTGTCAACATGCATTACCTTATGCTTAACACACGCGTCCATCACAAGGTATGGTGGAACACAGTCGTAGCACATACGTTACTGGTATTTTATTGTGTATGATTATTTTAGTAAAATTATACGACGGGAAACTAATGTGTGTTACATGGATAACATCGATCGCATTTCGGTAGAATCAGATAAACACAAGCAAAATATTGGCTTTGTTTTTAGTCGTAAATTTAGTAGATTATACGACTGACTGTTTAAACTTTAACATAGAATAAATATTAATAACTTTTCTTTGGCACAGAGAAATTTCAGGGGGTTGTACAGAAATCATATTTAGATCCCTTTATTTTGCAGAAAATGTATAATGGGTTTCCTTCTGTCTAGCTTCAGTTCAGCTCACTAATGTCGGAGGCTGTGAATACATTAGTTTACAATTGTTAAAGAAGGGGACAACAAGACAGCAAGACAGAAACGAAAAAAGAAATAAAAGAAACAAAGAGAATTAGGAACGAAATGACATAGAAGTAAAGTTCCTTGTGGGTTTTTTTTGTAGTGTATTTGTGCGTGAAAAATCGAAGTACTTTTCCGGTAGTTAGTAAGAGATGTTATACAGGGTGATTTCACGTAGAAGGCCCGGGTCGTTGAGGCTTATAATTCCGTAACGCTTGCACGGAATGAAATCTGTTGAGGCCGCGGCAAATTACTCATGCACAGTACCGGCATGAACAGGCAATGCTTCTGAAGAAAGTTTCATCTGCTTCCGATCATTCGTTCAAGAATTACAGGCGAAAAGACCAGGTCGTTCTATATGAATCACCTCGTAGTTACATGGCTATCATATCAATTGTGTACGAAATTCACTTTAAAGGTGTGTGTCATAGGGTTTGGGAAGACACTTGATGAAATGGTAGAAACCGTACGAATTGGAACATTTGAGTACTTGGTGCCGTTTAGTCTTTTCAGCTGAGTCACAAATTGATTACTTCCTCACCTCCTGTCGAAAATGAAACACATATTGCTATGACTAGACCGCATTTTGAATTCCTCAATTTGTTTCTAGGATGCTGACGCAAGTATTCAAGTAGATAAATGCGTCTCTGTGTCCATGGTCACAAACACAGGCGTGGCCTATTTATCTGTTCTGTGGCACAGAGATCTCAGTGAATGAAATATGCTCCATATGTCCAAATGACATTTCGAAACAACTGGTCCGCTTTTCATGTTGGTGCCAGAAATCGTTGCAGAGACGCGTGGTATTAAACATAGTCTCCATGCAGCTGTTAGTTCGAATGCCGTGCAATGAATTACTTTACACGCGAGACTGGGATGTACGTTCAGGTAAGAAACGTAAGGCCATTACGAAAGGTGAAACAAATGTAGGCCTTTATGTCTCTCGAAGGATGGGCACGACAAACACACAGAGCCATTTTTCAGGCTAGTAGTTAGAACTGTTCGCTTTCACTGTATACGTGATAATCATTCGGCTGCTTTTAGTACGTAATCACTGGCGTGTGAATAATTCTGACCATAATGCCGCTGTAAACGTGATATTAGTAAATCCTTTCAGCAGGTAAGGCTCATGCAATGTTTCTCTTTTGCGTGAGTCGTGAGCGAGGTATGCGTCAATGTGCTCTGTAAGTCCTAGATCATGACTTTAGTACGGCAAAGTTAGTGATATTGCAGTACATCCTTGCAGGCCCTGTTTCACGCCAGTTTGTTTTTACACCTTTTTGCTTTAACGTCCCTTACCAATTTACAACACTTCTTAATTTACGTGCTGTAATTTTCGCTTTAACTCTCTTTGGCTGGTTTACCATTTCATTTAAATATTTTTTCCCTTGTAGAAATACAATTTTTTATTTACACCTCACACTCTTTCAAGAACACATCTAGGGCGTCAACAAGGCCTTGGTATTTAATTTATAATTTATATAAGGATGCTGTCAATATCTTAGAATATGCAGCGTCGAATTATTATTATTATTATTATTATTATTATTTGTACTGGTACTTCTCTTGAACCAAAGGTGATCCCCACCGCCCAGGCTTCAAGTTTCCGACGCCAGTACTTTCCGTGTTATGTGTCATGTTCCACCTATAGCTGTTTTTGCAGTGAATCTATTGAATGTTTTCCTGGTATAGCTTCTAAGTTTTTCTTTAAACCTTTTGTTACTATTCCAGTGGCTCCAGTTACTACTGGTATAATCATACATTTCATGTTGCACATTCGTTATATCTCTATACGTAAACTCTTGTATTTAATTTCTTTTCTGCTTCCTTTTGCGTGGCATTTCTGTCCGCTGGTATTGCCACGTCTATCAGTATGCATTTTTTCTCTTTTTTTTGTTTTTTATTATTATATCTGGCGTGTTTGCTGTAACTTCTCTGTCTGTATGTACCCCTTCGTTCCATAACACTGTCACATCTGTTCACATACTGGTTTTGGTGTGTGTGTGTACCATTTATCTGTCGTTTCGATGCCTAGTGCTTTGCATATTGAATAATGTAAATGTGCTCCAAATTTACCTTGTCTCATTATGTATTCGTTCTTCCCCAAAATGGGGCATCCTAAGGTTAGGTGGCGGATAGTTCCTTCATGCTGTTTACATAACCGGCATTTACTGTCAACTTCTTCTTTCAAAATTTTATTTTTAAAGCAGTTTGTACTAATTGCTGGGTCTTGTGCTGCCACTATTGTACCTTCTGTTTCTCCCCTGATGTTTCCAAATTTTAACCATTGATACGACTGTTCATTATCCACCAGTTTTTCATCTAAGTTACGTGTAAATTGTCCATGCATTATTATTATTATTATTATTATTATTATTATCATCATCATCATTATATACCTTCATGGCACAGAGTCCTGCTTGAGAATTTGGTAGTTCCTCAGCTGGTCTAGAAATTCCCCACATTTTATAAAACCCGAAGGTTAATTACTGTGCTCAAAACATCCCGTCAATTATCTCTATCCTGCGCCAGATTAATCCAGTCCATGCCCTCCAAGGCCATTTCTTCAACATCTGTTTTAATACTATCCTCCCATCTGCTCTTAGGTGTTATTATTATGCTATGTGAGAAGGTTTTAAGCTCAGTTTATTTTAAACTGTAGTGCCTGCGTAGTTTGTGACTGTGTTAGGCTTGCTTACTTCTTAAGTTACATTTCACTATAATCCCAATGGTTGGGTGTAGATTTAACTACTGAAGGCCTGGTATAGCCTGCCGTAAATACGCTGATAATCCTCACAGTATGGTAGTTTTGTAAATAACAATGCAGAATATCACTACCAACACAAACAAGCGTTCATTTTTAAAGGACTCTTAACGTTGTTCGTTAAAGCAGATTTCATTTTACTTCAGTATGTATCGTTCAGTGTCATGCAGCCACAACAACATCCCCATCAGATATTCAGCCGTTTTTTCAAATATCCCTCTTTTTTGCTTGTATATATACGATCCAGTCGTGCAAAGAACACCGCTCTGATACATCAGGAAAAGGGAGATGGAGCTTATGTGTTGCTGGCCGTAATACCTTCAGAGCTGTTCTTGGTAGAAGAAATGTAGCACCATAACTTTTATATCGTATTTTTTGCTTAACCACCATCATAAAATATGCTTATTATATTACGAGTGTATATTGATAATGTTCTTAGACATTGCCAACTTGGGCGCCCTTCTCCTTTCCATGCTTCCCTGTTTACGGTTCCGTTTCTTCAGTTGTCGACAATGCTAAATCGTGTTCTTGCAGAAGTTTATAGTAAATACTAAAAAGAACTCACGTGGAAATTTATTGCAGCATTCTCTTAGGTCACGTTATTTCTTCACGTGCTGAAAGCGACGATATCTGTCCGTAAGAGAAACTGATCGCGTTGATGATGGCGTGCTTGTTACGACACAGTTCCACCAAAACATTCTATCGCCTTGCTTTCTGTTCACGTAAATAACGTCTTTGTCTTGGTACTATTTTTATGGCACTTTTTGAGCTAGGCCATGCAATCAATCCGTTCTTTTTTTATGCCTCCGCCATGGCTAACTTCTACCCACCCTGAACTCAGTTCATCTCACTCTGACCAGGTAAAAAAGAGGATCTTACTGCTATATAAACCTGTATCTCCGCGATTTCTGCGCGCATTGCAGTTAGTGTCTACCGTACTTAATGAATCACAAAGATATGGCCGCTTCATGTCAAGTAGACGCCTCTTAGTTGGGACCTGTGTTCCGCTTTCGTACAGAGGCGTCATTCCTGCAACAGTGTAGCCGACCATGAATAGGCTATGAATTAACGTACACTTCGGTTAGGGAAAATGAACTCAGTTTCCCGTCATCATCGACAAAAACAAATACAAGCGAGAATATATAATGTTTATTTGGACAGTGAAATCAAAATGCTTATTTAAATGCATATTAGCAAATAGAAACGTTTGCTAAGCAATATAGTCACTTTCGACAGCAGAGGTATGCAAAAGCCGGTCCGCTTTCTTCATCAGTACTCCATGCGCCTGCTTATTGACTCCTGAATCCGTTGTTTGTTTTTGATGGAATTGGTATGAAATTTTCTTACTAATATTTGTATTAATATTGTCATTGTACGCTGTAGTCCGGGGATCGAAATCCGGTGGGGGCGAGATTTTCCGCACCCGTCCAGAGCGGCCCTGTGTCCCACCCAGCCTCCTGTACAATGGGTACCTGGTCTCTTTCCCAGGGGTAAAGCGGCCGGGGAGTGGAGTTGACCACCCACCCTCATCTAGTGCCAGGGTTAAAGAAAGAGTAGAGCTATACCTGTACTCCCCCTCTGGGCCTTCATGGCCTGTTCTAGGGAGAACTTTACGTTTTACAGTGTGCGCTGTAACGGTGAATTAGGGTCAAAACTGGAGCAGAGCTTGCTGTTAATTCAATTATTTTACTTTAAAGTTACTTAATATACTCGTAACATAAAAAATGACAGCGAGAGGAAAATCGTAGCCGATATAGATGCAGGTATGTGGGGGAAAATTTTATGTAATGCAGACTTTTAAGATGTATGTTTTATGGGAGGGATTTTTCTCAAATTTATTTATCCAGAAACTTTATAGAATAAAATAAACACGATACATGGGCGTTCAAGTTCTTGGTAAATACGTTGCATGTACGATACGATGCGACCATTGAGGAATGGCTCCTTAAATGTGAAGAACCATTTGGAATGAAGTGTGGGGCCACAGCCTATTTCCATTATGTGTGTTCTGTGTGCATTATCAGGTATTTGTGCTCGATAAGTGACCAGTCTTTTTTATTTAACATTCTAAGAGACAAAGATAAGAGGACCAAAACGTAAACTAATAGATAGAGGTGGAAAGCTTTGGATAGAAAATGTATTGATTACTATTTTCCAAGTGTTCTGTGAAGTCCGTACAAATTAAACATGTAGCTGAATTAAGGATTTCACTGTATGGTGTTTCACGTATACTTCACTACAAGCGCTAATGAAGTATTCTTCAAATGAAGTACTGTAAACAAACAGGTTAATAAACTGAAAGTTAAAACAATTAAGGCCGCTGAAACACTTGTACTCTGTATGAACTCGGCAGGAAAATTTTTGTTGACATGGTTCGACATATACAGAATGTTGCAATACCGGCTACTGATTACATCAATGAATCCCAGACTGTGAACAGCGGACTATAACATCTCGCCACAGCTTTAGCGGTTTCGTCTGATAATATGCTTGTATTTGACGTGTTTACATCGTCCGTCTTTTAATACGAGACAGAACTACTCCAAGAAACGTTCTTACAGTATATCAAAATTTCAAATATGAAAGTTGAACCTGTCAACCAATAATTAATTCAAGCTCCTGTCTGAGCTAAACGACTTGAAGAACTTTTGTGTGCAATTTTAGCAAAAGTTTAAGTTCCTAGGGTACAGGTCAGTAAAATATTGTCTTCAATAACGAGATAAAATTTCCTGAGTGTAAATCATGTTTGGCCTCTCAGATTTCAAGGCAACGCAACACTAAAAACTCCGCATTCTTCCTACACGGTGTAAATATTATAATTTTTTTTTGTGAATTTAAGAAAAAACAACAAATATTTCCCCGTAAAACATCAGCTGTTTTCTTTTGTAGCCGAGGACGAGTATGCTTACTAGGCGGTACGAACTAAATCTTTAGATTTAATTCAAGTTAATCCTCGTCTTTAAACGGAATAAGAAACTAAAAATCTGCATCATTTTTCAGACTGCAACACCGAATTTTGATTGCTGCACATTACAAACGTGTCAATGTCACTAGTTCTTATAAATACAGGACAAGAAGCCATTAGAGGACACCTTAAGCGAGGCCATCAGAGTGAGAAAGAGATCGTTCTTGCCTTACGGCTTTTGAGACACCAATGTAAGGAAGGAGCCTTAAGACAGCAAACAGTCTCGCAAGAGAAGATGATGGATGGGAGAACTCTGCAGCCACTAATGACCAAGGTCTCTGCAGTCTGTCGGTCTTCCCATATTCACCCTCTTTGTCTCTTTCAAACTTTATACTGATGTCTTTTATCACTGAGCCATGGTGACGAGGCAGGAACAAAACCTACTTCTTCCTCAGGCCTTGAGAAATATTATTGATGACCAAATCTGAAATGACAGAAAGGTTGTTCATCTCTGTCCGTCATCATCAAACAAGATTTCCGTCAACAGATTGGCCCAATATTTACGAAAAGAAATTTTGACAGGCCACAGCACATCAAAGGACTGATGGATCTTGGCATTCTTGCACCCCCACCTTACCTGAACCAAAGTGCACACACGCAAGTAGTCAGTGAACGTGTGATTGATGTGCTGAAGCACGCAAACCCTACGTACAAGTATGTTAAATTACGTTATAAAAAGTGGCTTGAAAATTATGGCTGTATGAGGAAAAAAGTTTGATATTGCACGTTTTAGGTCGAACGGAATTTGCTATTGAAAAATGTTTATCAAAGCATCGTGCTCTTGTAAATGGAGAAAAGGTGATAAACTTTATATCTTTATGTAAATCCTTAGAAGACGTGTAAGTTATGTACTCCTAAAAAAGTTTACAGATTGTGGGTGGTGGTAGTATTATATTTACGTATTACTAGCTACGCAGTGAAGCAAGTAAATTAACTGTCTCATTAAGAAGTTAACTCTGCAGTAAAAGTATGTTCAGAGTAGCTTTGAAATACACAACTCTTCCAATAATTCTCTACAAATGTGGTGAATGTAACTTAGTGGTTGTTACCAAAAGTTCTTTATTGAAGTCTGTCCTGAAACAGTATAATTTAGATGAATTCATCTCTAAATTATATAATAGAGCATGTGGTGAGTCCCACCCTTAGTGTGTGTGTGTGTGTGTTTCACGTTGGTACCATGGTTACCCGGTTGTGACGTCACATTTTTTTTTTACTGAGGTTAAGGTTTGCCGTATTTATTGGGTTGTGACGCAACACTATGTTTGCCTAGGTTACGGGATTTTAACGTCGCACCCTCGTTGCCATGTTTTTGACGGTTTCCATGGTTACTGGGTTATAACTTCACATTACAGAGAAATACTTTAGTGTGTAATTATGTTTAAGTGGCTATTATGATTGCATTTAATAGGTTTGTTATTGTTTGTGTAAGTGCATCAGTCACAGGAAGCGGTTAAAATATTTTGTAGCACACAGTGAATGGTACTAATAATGAAGAATGGATCAATTACAGGGGTCAAGTTAATCACGAAAGTGACGATACGCTGCGTGTTGAGATCAGTTTGTTTCAATTTCTTAAAATTCAATAATAATGTAATAGCCATTAGTGTAATGAATTAAATTATTATAAACCAAGAAAGATGACGAAAGAGGACACGGATTAGAACGTAAATATTATGATGGGCACGTGCCTAGTAATCTTATCAATGAAAAAAAAAATTAAAATGTTCTGGAAATAGTTTAAAAGGCAAGCAAAATTGGTCCCGTGATACGATTGAGGAACCCTCGATTGCGAGTACATGATGCCCCGCCCCACCCCAAAAATAACTAAAATGCCTGTTTGTCACATACTTAATTTATTTCGTATATTTCACTCTTAGTTTATAAAACACTTGCTGACATGTTGTGATTGGAAGTGTCGAATTAGGACGACAAACCTGCAGTCACTTGTAGAGGTGATGTTGACAAGGTTCTACCAAGAAGGTTTATTGGCTTCTGGTACCGTTTCTCAACGGAACTTGAAGAAACTAATCGTTTCTGTTTTTTCTTCTTGTAAATCCTTACCGCATAAATAAGTTACCTGAAAGGAATTCAGTTCAGAGGTTGTAGACGGGAAGAGATCTCAACCATCCCCTTCTTTCTGTACCACTTTTCACTTCTCTCTCCCCTTTTATAATTCTTAGCCTCGTCAATCCGAAAGAGTTAGCCCGAAGAGTTTTCGCCTACCTCCTTGTGTGCGTGTGTGTGTGTGTGTGTGTATGTGTGCGCCAAAGCTGAAGTCGAGCTCCTGCAAACTACGTACAGAGGATAATAAATGGTTTTTCTTTTCTATCAGTCACAAGTGATTGATCACGGGAGATAGAGGGAAAACGTGCTTGATCTTTAGTAGGTACACACACACACACACAGACACAAGCACACACAGGCATGAGACAGCGGTGCACGCTGAGAGTGATGAATCGTGTCAGCGCGGGTCATTAATATATGTCAGTCTGAGTATTGAACCTGCCAGTCAGTCTTGCTTCTTGGTAGTAGTACTACCACTACTGCTACTACTAGTTGCTCTCTCCGCCCACGTTGCCTTACCTTTATAGCTAGCCTGCCAGTGTACACCAAAAGGTCGCAACAGAAGATAGATAACCTTATACACGCATAAAAGAAAGAAACTGGAAAGGAAGGGAAAATAGAAGAGATTCTTTTTTTTAGAAAAAAGAATAGAATAATAAACTCCGTTTTCAACTTTTGTTTATATCTGTTTATGTTTAGTCTTGTGTCTTGCCTTATTTATATCAATACATTATGATAATAAGCCTAAGGCGCCGACTTTGATGTATTTCATACGGATGTTCACAATCAATATACAGAACAAAAGAAGAGTTGGCAAAACAAAGGGATGTTTAATAAATATATTTCCAAGACAGGTTACCGATAAAGAAAGCTCATACGAAAGCTTAAATAGCTCATTTCTTGTGTTAGGAACTGTTTTTAGGGTGTGTCTCAGAATATGTGACTACTTCTTTTATGATTTATACGTTAACATCTGTGATTGGATTTGTTCGGCTAGCAGAATACACAGTGCCATAACCCACACGATTACAGTCTAAACCCCTACTGTCGCAAGAACCTCACATTTCCTATACGATAAATTCTATTTGCTTATTAGCAAATAACAAAATTACGCGTTCATACATAATGTTTCGTCTGGTAGATTGGCTTACCATACACTTGGCTGTTTACCATACACTTGGCTGTTTCTTGGTCTCCAGCGGCTTGGCTTCGCACTCATGACATTCAAAGCGGGAACAAGCTGGCTCAAGCGGTAATGCTTCTAACTTGTTCGGGATGTAGGAGGTGCCGGGTTCCAATTCCAGCCGGTACATCAACTGTCGTAAGGTTTTAGTGGTTTCATTCAGTCTTTTCAGTCCAATGATACCACAACGTGCTTGGTCCCGGGTCCACTGCAGTATTCTTATTCACTTCTCAGTCTTTCAGCCTTCTACGATCTGAGCTACTGGCAGTGACTTTAACTACAATCGCCATCATCACGATCCTCATTAGCACTACAGCCTCGGCTTCCTGCAGCACGTTCCTCCACGACTCCCTATCCCTGGCGACCACCCGCCACCGATGGATCCCCAGCTTCCCTAAATCTTCGACTACACCGGTGATTCATCCACCGAAAGCTTACGTCTCAGCCAGCACTGTCCTCCATGGTTCTTCTGGGTATTTCAGTGTTACCCTTCTTTGCCAATGCCATGTCCATCGTAGCCTTGCCACTTGAATCGTTCTAATAATATCCGGTGATTGATTAAGCTGGTAAAATTCTTGATTGTAACTTACTCTCCATTCTCCTTTCTCTTGCAGTGGACCATATATTTTAACGCATTGTTTTCCATTCAAAGGCACACAATCGTAATTCATCTGTTTGTGTCCATTAGTGTAACTGACATGCAGTTAAAATTACCATGTCCTGATTTAAAGCGATGCCATACATATAATGCTCATGTTAATTTTATGACAGAACATTGAGTCCTTTTACATATTTGTAGCAGAGTTTTAACGTGTAATGCAAGAAAATATCCAAAGAATACGTCAGTTATTCAAGGGTTTAGAGTAACGGGCTGCAAAGTCATATATAAAAGCCGCCACTCGCAAAGCGTTAAATTTAATTAATTACTCATTTTAGTAGTGAAAAACAATGACTGATTGCAGTCATTTTTACATAGCCTGTGTAGGTCCTATGCAGATTGTGGTAGGCTACATGAGCTAGGGCCGATCCCAGTGGCCGCGCGGTCTAAGGCGTGGGTCTACGGCCGCTCGCTTGCTGGGATTGTGGGTTTGAATCCCGCCGGAGCATGGACGTCTGTCTCTTATGAGTGTTGTCTGTTGTCAAGTAGAGGTCTCTGCGACGGGCTGGTCCCTCGTCCGGAGGAGTCCTGTCGAGTGTGGTGTGTCTAAAGTGTGTGATCGCGAAACCTCGAAAAACGAGGAGGCCTAAGCCCCCTAGGGGCTGTCGAGCCATAGGAAAAAAAAAAAAACATGAGCTAGGAGCGGTTTGCCATCCCTTAATTTGAATATACATTGACAGTTCTGTTTCGTAGATACTTATTATTATGCCCTCATTTTGTTGTCAAAAATAATAACTTGTGTTTGTGCTTACAATTTCAGAAACCAGCAAGGCAGTGACACCTGTCAACGTCACGTCGAGGAAGCTGACAAGAAATTATGACGGAATTCGCAGAGAAGAAGGCTCGACATTGGTGAGTAAGGAAGATTGCTGTAATTATCAGTTATTTTACATTAACCGTAAAGCACACAATTGTGTATTGAGATTGCTTCCTATTAAGTTAAGGAAGGAGGAAGCGGCCTCTAGATGTGGAGGTAAGCTGCAGATATAATGAACAAGAAGTCGCGGTGGTGCATAACGAAAGACTTTTACAATTTAGGTGTCTTAGTGCCATACTTTATAATTTATATTATGTCTACCCTATCCATCGACTGATCGATTCCAAGCTGAATTATGCTTATCTTATGAAAATTGCATGTTTTCAAATAGAGTTTGAAGCGAAACCTCAATATGTCATGTATATTGGGCGGATAATTTGCTTGAACCCCCTAGACCTGGAAGACATTTTATCGTGACATATATCTGCTTGGTAACACACAGACTAGTAACACGGGCAGCAAAATATCACATCCCATTAATCAGTCGTTGTCGCAGATTTGAGTTTGAGTGCCCAATATTTCTGTGAAAAATGCATTTATCCGAAACTTCGTGGTGCGTGTGGATAAACTGCATGGAGATATGCAGCATACACACAGGTATTTAGGGTATCTGAAAGCCACTTAAGTTGTGGAAACATGACGGTTATGTACTACAAACACTCAAATGTACAAAGACTTCTTACAAAATAAGGGAATAAGTGAAGGGACTGTAATACTTGACACTGTGTTGTCAGAAACATCTGTGATTTTTAATGAACATGCAAACTGATTAATAAATATATTATTTCACATAGGTTTTCGTACATTATATCTATAATTTTCAGTTTTTTAACAACGAATGCACTTTATTTTCGTATTTCTGTTCAATTCACCTTACATATGTTTCGGCCGTGTCTTGGCCATCATCAGGGGTATTGATAAGTTCACTTTACTGTTCACTGGTCCATTTGGTAGTATCACAGAACTGTTACGTTGTTTAAAGCAATTTTTCTTACATTGACAATCACCGGTATGTAAAAACGCAAACACAGTTTCTTCAAGTTTTTTCTTCAAATGTCCTGGTGTATATAGTATTTATCTTGCGTTAGAAGTGTAAAGTATAGCACTGTAAATTGTAAATATAGATCACTATAACGCAAGATATATCTTCGGAGGTAGTAGTCAGTTCCCTGATGACGAGGACAGAGATGGTCCTCGAAACGTCGGTTTACTCGCCATTCAACCACCTGACGCGGTTGCTAGCCCGAGAATATTTTATTGAATTTAGTCGCCGTGAAAGCTTTAAATTTTATAAAGTAGGGTCTTATTCAAATTGTCGCAGGTTCGTTGCTACGCGTTGCCACAATTCTTAATAATAAAAAATAATGATAAAGTGGTTATGCAATGTAAGAAAAGCATACCTATCGACGGGAATGGAATGAACTCCGGAAATGTATGAATTCAAATACACTATAGTCAATGGACCGTGTCGAACATAGTGCAGTACTGTTGGTATAATGGACATACTCTTACAACTCATGTATTTATGTATGACTGCATGTGTGTGTGCCTGACTGTGTATGTAATGTATCCAATATTAACATGTAAGGAGAGGTGCAGTATCCAAAGGCAGTGGAACTGATTGGACTGCAACCTGGCAGGAATCAGTTATTAACCTGAAACCAAACATTGGACGAAGAAACGGACAGCACCAGCTGATTGAAAAAAAAGGAAATGAATGATACCACGTACTCAACTTTCACAATGAAAGAAGAATTCATTGCACGTAATTCTGCGGAAGAAGGGATAGACTTTACATGATAAAGAAAACTGGCATCTGGAAATTAAAAAGATGAGAGCCATATGTATGCGAGTAATAAAGCGGACTGAAATGTGAACCTTAGGTATGTAGACAAGGTATTTGTGAAAGGGAAATTTATCATGTCGAAGTTACGTAACCGTGTAAAGCTGTGTACATAAGGATGAAGTGTGAGAAGTAAAAGGTAAAATTGTCCCTGTGTTTAATTAAGCACCATGCTGTGAAGGAATGTGAAGAAGTGGAGGTACAGGACCACATATTCTTAACCATACCATCTTAACCTCGTCTCTACATGGAGGTAATTATCAGCTTCGCGCTCCGACCGCTTTACCTTCAAGAAAGAGCCCTCGGAACCCACTGGATAGGAGCTGTGACGGACAACAAGAAACGTTTTAAACACTTAAGGAAGGTAAAGTTGTTCCTGTTCGTGCCATTAATGGATATAGGGGGAATAGAGGTGTATATCCACTCATTTTAACGTCGGTACTAAATGGAGGTGATGGGCCAGCTTCACTCTCCGTCCGCTTAGAATTAGGTTCGGTTTAGTATCTAAATAGCAAGTGAATGATAGATATCAGCTATCCACTTGACTGTTAGCTTACTAAGACATGCTTCTCTAAAGGTAATTTATAAACTGCGAGATTTCACGAAGACAGAGATATCTTTGGAAAGAAAGTTCACTAAGGCGTGAAACGTGTACGAAATAGACGCCGATGTTGTCCCTGTGTTCAAGTCATCCATCTCCTGAACAACGTCGTTGCAGGCATGTTGAGGCGTGTTACTTTTTTCAGGCACCTCCATGTTGTGACGCATGGGCGGCTGTCCAACACATGGACGGCTCATCTGTCTCTATTTGTCGGACGCCGGCGCAAGCACGCGCCTGCTTCGAAGTCAACACCAGCAAAACAACTTGACAGAAAGGAAGGAAACCAAGATCTCTGAAAGAGAAAGAGAGACAGAAAATGACTGACGTGGTGAAGGGTTGTTGAATGGTGTTACATACAGACGCACAAATGAATAATGAGGAAGGAAGGGTGGTTCTTCTGTCAATGCGAGACGTTTTCTGGGGGAGTATTTCCTTATTGGTAAAAGAAATGATGTGACAGAAAAGCGAAGGGAGAGCAGTTGAAAGTTTTGCTTCATATGTCAGATATTTCAAAAAGAAAAGATAATTCATCTTCTGTTCTACTTACTGCCAACTTTCAAAATCATAGTATTCTCTTTTTCTAGCGCTTGGTCTCCGAACTGAAACGTAGGGAAATTCAACAAGACATTTTCCGAGTGACAATCCACAACACACCAGATTTCAAACACAAAATATATTCCACACTTAGGGGCTTATGACGAAAGCTCTTTATCATTTGTGCTGCTCTCATACAAAACAATAAATCGATAACATAAATGTACAATTCTTTCACGTTTGGAACTTCAGGTGCCTGTAAAAAAAAATGTGGCTTTGTAGATTCGTTACTCCTTTGTAGAATCCTCTTCTCTGTGTCAAAATTAACTTTTCGTGGTGCAGTCGTGTGTCAGGTGTATTTAATTACTGTAGTTCATTAGAGTTCCTTTTGGCTACTGTCTTCAGCTGTTGATCGCGGTCTTCATTCTTTTCATCTGGATGGACAGCAAACACTCCTTCGTTATTTCGTTAGCTAATGGATTAGCAGGTACTCTCCGTGTGTCATTGAAATGAAATAAGAAGACAGAGAGAGAAGGAAAGCACTGTTCATGGCATGTGGAGTGAAATGTGGCCTCTGGCTTTTTCGTCTTACAATATAAATACCCATCACCGCCCTCATAATAGTCAACGCAGTGGCTCTGTTACGAGTATTAATGACTTCCTGTAATCCAAGTTTAATATATTTAACAAAATACTTTATTCTCTTGACCCTATTCTAACGTTTCTTTGTTAACATTGATTACTTAATATGCCTAAGCAAAACTGGCAAAATTCTGATAAATAAATTGAAATAAGGCATAAATTCCATTATTTTGCTCTGCCTTATAGCACGAATCACGTAGAACAAGTATGCTTGCAAAGCATGAGATTGAAAACCTCAAGAGAAGAAACCACTTGGAAGACCGGGGTGTAGATGATGATATCAAACTACACTTATTTTCTGTGGCGCAACAGCCCGTGTCGGTACTAGGCCGCCTCATTGTTGAGGTTTCTAGATCACACACAATTAGACACACACATCCGGTAGAACCCCTCTGAACGAGTGATCAGCCGGTCGTAGAGGCCGCTACCTACACAACACACAACAAACACAAGAGACGAACATACATGCCTTCAGCTGAATACGAACCCGCGATTCCAGGAATCGAGGGGCCGCAGACCCACGCCTTAGACCGCGCGGCCACCTAAATGTTCCAAACTACATCTTATAGGTATACAATGTACGGCTGTGGAGAAGATTCGTCACGCTGAGGATAAGGAGAAGTGGTGAAATCTAATGGATTAGATAATGAAACTTCACGATTTATTAGAAGCGGTGGAGGTCTTGAGTGAAATCTGCGGTCTTCTGGGGTACTACGCGGCGTCGTGTGATAATTGTTTACCGACGTTTCGGGACAACGTATCTGACCCATCTTCACGGGTCAAGACGGGACTCTTGACCCGTGAAGATGGGACCGATATATTGTCCCGAAACGTCGGTAAACAATTATCACACGACGCCGTAATACCCCAGAAGACTGTAGATTTCATCAACATCGCGGCGGAAGCCTGAAATCGAGGTATTGAATAGCTGAGTGACTAGCAGCTTATCAACAAGGACTCTGCTCCATGAAGTTGATCAGTTATGAGTGTATCAGAAGAAAGAACTAAACTTGTAACTTGACGGTCATTTAGGTTCATGCCATTGAGAAGTGTTTTGGTGTGAGGTTCCGTCACTGCACGCCTCCTTACTAAATCGATGACATAGTCAAGACTTTTGCAGAACTCTGGTCTAAGCTGTGTTCATGCTGACAGTTCATTGTTAGCGCTGTTCAGTAACAATTTTCGTCGAACATAAACAAATTGTTTTCATCGCCAGTTCAACTGTGTTGATTATCAAAGTTTAATATTGGAAGTTCTTTTCTACTTCTTCACGCTTTAAGCTCAATTTCCGACTTCGTAGTTGGCATTCTACACTTCTGTACATAAAAATGTTACGTTACACTTTTCTTTATTTTTTCTCTGCTAATGATCATTTCAAGCTGTGCGTGGCAAATCTGTAGTTAGAAAAAGTAAGCTGTCTGTTGTCCCTGATTGTTTGTTACGGTTAAGTGCAATGCAAATGTCCCAACTCTTCATTTTATTAACCCTTCTGCAGGCGAAGAAACTGTGTTTTCATGGTATTAAATATTAAGATGCACAAAAGTAACTGCGTCAAAATTTGGTATTTGTTTAGAGATGAAGAAATTTAAACAACATGAAAACTTAATTTCAGGCTTCCGCAGCGATGTTGATGAAATCTGTGGTCTTCTGGATTATTACACGGCTTCGTGTGATAATTATTTACCGACGTTTCGGGATAATGTATCGGTCCCATCCTCATGGGTCAAGATTCCGAACAGGAAAGAAAGCCTACCCCGCTGTGCGTTCTAGTTACTTGTTACAGGCTTTCTTTCCTATTCGGAATCTTGATCCATGAGGATGGGACCGATACGTTGTCCCGAAACGTCGGTAAATAATTATCACACGACGCCGTGTAATAACCCAGAAGACCACAGATTTCACGAAAACTTAAGTTTCAAATACTTCTATTTTCAGAAATGTTCTCTGCAATTTTGCACCCGTCTTTGATCGTCATATACTCGTAGATGTGTTTGGAATGCAGATATGTTTAAGACAGAGCTACTAACTGCCATAAACTTCATTGCTTTCAGCGTTAATTAGAAATACGTAATAAACGCATCGTAACATAAATTACGTCCATCCGTACTGTAAGTCTTACATATAAGTCAAGCTCGCATAGTACATTGGTTTCTCGGCAGAGTAAACATATTTTTTGTACAAAAGTCTAGCCTCCCCTTTAATGGGTACAAGGGATTTTTTTCCCAGGGTATAAAGCGGCAGGAGCACGAAGCTGACCGCTCACCTCCATTAGTGCTGAGGTTAAGAATGAGTGGTGCTGTAATGATACTCCTCCTGTATGCTTTCACGGCGTGCATAGGAACAGTTTTACGTTTTTTACCTTTATACTATATATGGGAAACTGACTAACAAAGTTTACACACTCACCTTGCAGTCGGTGTGTATTTACGTCATGCAGCAAATTTTTTTCTAAACTGGGATTTTTATTTAAGAAAATACGAAATTAAATTCCCCCGAAATATTTTGCGTTAGATCTCCAGTACCACATTGAATATCAATTGGTTAAGTGGTTTAGAAGATTACACTTTTGGATGCAGACAGAAAGATAACCTCTTTGCTGTGAGTTCCCTGTGTGTGCTTCATGCAAAGAATGCATGAGTTGTATTAAGAATTACACGTAACTTCAGAATTGTTAAGAGAACGGATCAACTGGGAGATCTACGGAGAGGTGCGAGAAGAGTAAACTTGATCCTAGAGGTCCTGGCTGCTTGGATGTGAACAGGATTCACTTGGCTCAGAATAGGATCTGATGACAAGCCTTCGTGAACAGTGTGATGAACCAATCGAACAACTATCAGCTTTATGAGAACGATACACCATGGTGTTGGATACTCCTAGTTGCTAAATTCATAGAATTCTTTTGCAACTGTCTAAGGGCCCTACAACACCTCCGCTCTGTAGCATTCGTACTGACCCTGTGTTTCCGGGTCAATGCTTACAGGAAGGTGGCAGTCACCTCAACAGCAAATTATGCCACTTGTGCGTGCTGTATATTTTTGTAGCTCTCCAGTGAGATGAGAGTAGCTGTAACAACAGATCACAATGGTGGGGTGAGTACCTGAAATTGATTCTAGGCCTGTGGGTTGTCTGTATACTGCAACGCACATCGCTTAGTTACAGGGGCGGAACAATTCGTCCAGTGTCGGATTACGGCCAAGAAGAGGCCAGTGGATATAGCTAAACGACACCGTCACTATCATATGAAGTGGTGTGTTTTAATAGATAAACGACACCGTCACTATCATATGAAGTGGCGTGTTTTAATAGATAAACGACACCGTCACTATCATATGAAGTGGTGTGTTTTAATAGATAAACGACACCGTCACTATCATATGAAGTGGCGTGTTTTAATAGATAAACGACACCGTCACTATCATATGAAGTGGCGTGTTTTAATAGATAAACGACACCGTCACTATCGTATGAAGTCGTGTGTTTTAATAGATAAACGACACCGTCACTATCATATGAAGTGGCGTGTTTTAATAGATAAACGACACCGTCACTATCATATGAAGTGGTGTGTTTTAATAGATAAACGACACCGTCACTATCATATGAAGTGGCGTGTTTTAATAGATAAACGACACCGTCACTATCATATGAAGTGGCGTGTTTTAATAGATAAACGACACCGTCACTATCATATGAAGTCGTGTGTTTTAATAGATAAACGACACCGTCACTATCATATGAAGTGGCGTGTTTTAATAGATAAACGACACCGTCACTATCGTATGAAGTGGTGTGTTTTAATTCCACCAGTTTTTAGCCGTGTATCAAATAAATGAAGAAAGGAAAGATAAATAAATACTAATTTCTTTTGTTTCTAAATACGACGCCAGAAATGCGTAAACGTTGTCGAGCTCAGCTTCAGAACGGATGTGAGCCATCATCTCGAATGTATAAGCACAACTAATCTCATTTGTATGACACATTACTATCGATTACCGTACGCTACGCATTCATTTTTCCCTTGGGGTAAACTAATCAAACTGCTTTTGTACACCTCATTACCCTAAATCTATCCTGCTGCCTACCGATATTCTTGTGCCTCGTCAATATGCCCACCACTTAATTCCATTACGTAGTACAAACAGCATTGTAAATTTTGCGCGGCCGCAATACTGCTACTTTGCCCCCTACAGAAATTTGTCTTAAAGGAATTGAAATACTTCTTTGAAGATGTGGCAGAATGCCTATTTTAGAAACACCAGTTATCTTAATGATATTAAAATAGGTACCCACTGAAGGTATGAATGCGGGGTAGTATTCTAAACTGCCATGAATTTCGAACCGACTTACACGAGCGTAATTAACTAAATTGGTTTATAAGTTATTAATAGGAGACAAATGTATTCGCTTACGGGCTAGATGATAGGATTAAATTTACTTTCCACTTTCCGTAGTAAATAGCAAAGTAATACCGCCACTGCTTGCAATTTTAATGAGGTAGTGTAACGGGGCAGCAATAGACCGTGTTTAGACCTCCTCTGTCTTTACAGCATACCAAAAAATAGCACTTATATAATTTATCTTAGGCATAACAGAACCTTCTTTTACATTTCCCGCATATTTTCGTTTAAAATGGGCGATATAAAGATTATAGCACTGTAACACGAACAACAGTTATATAGTCTTCCTCAATCCCAAAATGAAAGAAAATGTTCCTGGAATTTAAATTAACCACGCCCTGAATGTGATCAGTAGATTCCGGTTTAGAAAGAGTACAGAATTGTAAGCCATTCAACACTTGTGTTCTTTCCTTTCTACCCAACCCACAGTATTAAGGGATATCATGAATTATGGCTACAATTTGTTCAGAATCTAAACCTGTAGGTTTGAATGTATGATTATCCCATGGAATTGGTTCGTAATGTGGCTGCTATATTTATGGGCAGCTAGTCTTCATATTAGCTTTCTTTCAACCTTATTTCAATAATGATATACTAACACGAAACGGCCATTAGAAAATCAAGCTAAATTTGGTAGTGTCGGTTGTCTTGTATCACCCGTTCTCCTCGTGTAACCGTCGATATGCTTACATCAGGATTTCAAAAAGATGTATTTTGAACGTCCTTTTGGGCGCTTGACGAAGCCTGAGAATTCTTCTTCTTCTTCTTCAGTGGCTCTACGACCCTTGCAGGACCTTGGCCTCCTTCAGGATCAACTTCCAGGCGTCTACATCCCTTGGGTATTTTTTTAGCCTCTAACACCCATTTTCTTCAGACAATTTTCAACATTGTCCAACCATCTCTTTCTTGGCTTTCCAACGGACCTTTTTTCTTCTGGGATGTGCTTAAACAGTTTCTTCACAGTTCTTTATTTTGGCCTTCTTTCCACATGTTCTAAACATCACAATCTTAATTTTCTAATTTCTGAGATAATATCTGGTTCTCTGTACAGATCCATAAACTCTTGATTGGTGCGGATCCTCCATAAGCCATTTTCTTTTACAGGGCCAAATATTTTTCTCAGTATTTTCCTTTCCCATAATGCTAAGCTATTTTCATCGCTTTTGCCCAGTGTTCAGACTTCCGACCCATACAGTACTAACGATCTAATTATTGTCCGATAGTCAGTTTTACCTCCTGAGAATGCGTTGGATAAATCACTTTTAGATGACAAAAATTTAAAGTCCAGGTTTAACTATATATACCACCCACTGTAAAATTAGGTAAAATTTTGAAACAATGTGCATTTGTATATATAAGTATATATATAATATACATATAATATATAGGGGGCACGCGGTGGCGCAGTTGGTTGTACAAGCCGGAAGGTCGCGGGTTCGATTCTCGATGGTGTCATTGGAATTTTTCATTGACATAATTCTTTCGGTCGCACTATGGCCCTGGGGTCGACTCAGCCTCTAACAGAAATGAGTACCAGGAGTATTTCCTGGGGGATAAAGGAGGTCGGTGCATAGGGCTGACAACCTTACCACCTTCATGTGCCGATTGTCTAGAAATCTGGGTGCCTCAACCTCCTGGAACCCTAAGGGCCTGTCCAGGCCTGTAATGGGATTGCTTTACCTTTACCTAGGGAGGATCAACCTAGCTGGTCTTCATAATGGGCGAGGACTGTGTTCCAGGTAATTTCTTTGCTAACAGCAGAGGTCTCCCCTTCTCTGTGATGGGTATTTAACACCAAGTTAGATAAACGTTTGTTCACTGACATCGGGTCTTGGCTAGGTAAGAAAATGTCGAAACTAGAGGTGAAATTCAGCTCGTTATGCAGCCCGCCGCCTCTCGTAGACACATATCTGTTTTGCGCTGACAAATTAGACTCAGAAAGGAATTCCTCCCCAGTGGACGTAGCAGTTGTGTTGGTAGAGTGTATTATTGTGTGAAGTAAGGGGGAGGGGGTATTTCAGTGGTACTGATTTGCATGCACTTGTTATAATTAGTTTAAAGTAACATTGACATATAAATATTGAAAACGCCATTGAAAAAAAATCGAATTTGACAGCGAAAATACTAGATGTACCGAAATGTGATGCGTCAATTGGACATCAATGTCATTTTCAGCACCAGTTTATGCAAAATAAAGAAGTAGGCATTGTTGCATGGGTTTTGATTTTGTCCGCTAGGTGACAGGACGTTACTCAGCTATTCAGTTGGCTGTCACTTGTTCAGCGAACAAGTGCATGTGACTGCAGTTCACTCTAAAATTCTGACCCTGCACTCGTTGCAATTTTAAATTACACGGGGGAGCGCGTTTTATCCATTTTCTGTGCAGTTGGTAGAGAGATTTTCGTGTTGTTCCTATTTCCAAACTTGTCAGGTCGCGTGCTATTTTTACACATTAATACGAGTACAGCATAGCGTTCGTTTCGCTCACGAAAAATTCGACTTCCAAAATCGAAGTCAAGCCTCCATGTCCTGTCGACATATTAACGATCTCCAAGTAACAGATATTTCTGCTGAGAAAAATATGTATTTTCCGCATTCTATGTCATCATTAACATGTAGCAGAGGAAAGCATTTTTTAAAAGTGCTTTTAATTTCTCTCTGGGACAAAAATGAAAGGAATGATGGGTTAAGGATGTATTAATTTAAAGTGTGCTAGACCATACAGTTAGGATCCTCTCGCTGTAAAATTTAAGTTACAATGGACTGATATGTAGATATAATGAGAAAATTTAGAAAATCTGGCAAGGTTTTCTTTCAGATCTGGCGAATAGTTTATGAGCGTATAAAAACAAAATGGAAAAATATAACTGCATTAACGTTGCTTATAAGTAAGTAGGTTACTTCCTGTAAAATAATGTAAGAACTCAACGATGCGACAACCGATCTGGAAGACAATGAATTCAAAAATTTGCATTGTTAATAATTGCGCCATTCAAATAAACCAGAGTTTTATGTTTTTAAAGCCTGTTGTTTGTGGGAGGCGTATCTAATTACACGGCAGCTATCATATCAGGTATACAAAAGCGTTCACTCCGCCAAGAAATAGCTTCAACATGACTGACGCCTATCAAAAGATGTTGCATTTACTTATCCATTGATCCACCTTTCCTCCTTTGTGTTCCCGCCGCTTGAAGGCATGCATCAAACCTGAAAACCTACTTGTCTGTCTGTCTGTCTATCTGTCCCGCCTTCCTACTTACCTGTCTGCCGGCGGCTTTCAATACCTACAGTCACTTCACTGTTCATTACCTTTCACATATAACACAGTTATGAAGTAAATTAGTTCAAATAAATACATTCTATACTACAGCGAAGGTACTTTCAACAGCCATCAGACAACAGCCATAGCTTAGTGTTTATAACAAAATGCCCGGCCTCCTACTCTGGCCTGACAGGGCCCCGTTGTAGACTAATAAGACTGAACTATTTAAAGCTCTTATGTGTAGAAGAGCCCACCATGATACTCTTGTATTGTAACTTTACGAATCAAGTTCCTTCTATGGCTAGTGTCTGAATTCTTGAATACGATCGTTGCTTATGTAGCCCTCGAGAGCGCTGAAGTCGCTGGCTAATAAACACAATGCTGACCTCCTATATCAACGCATTCTGTTGAACTGATAGCACCGTTTTCGCTATATAACCATTAATTTTGGATAAATATTCAATTTACGTAATTTTTTGTGGTAAGGGCTCTTAGTTCATGGGATATTAGGTTCTTGGATTTTAATTGCTGCGCCATAAACACTTCTGTAGCGTGATCCGAAATAAAACTTTTGTGTTTAAAATGGCTAGACCAGTATCGTTTAATGAATATTTCCACTTAATTATTTTAAGGTGTTCATTTCTGTGGTATTCTTGGTAATGACCTCGTTAAGTCTGGTACTTGGAAAACTTATTGCTCAGTCTTCAGTGATTGCCACCGTGATGTCGAATGCAGTATGCGTAAGTGATCTGTCAGTTTTTGGCCGGTGAAGAACCTAGCAGAGCTGACAAACGAGCCTATTTCATGTTCGTGAGCTGCCAACGGCAGGATATTTGTTTTGCCTCGTAAGCCAATCCACTGTCGCCATCTCTGTAAAAGTGACGCGCTCCCAGCCTTCTTCTTGAAAATTTCACCGGCCAAAAACTAACAAATGACGTATACTTCCGAAACGTTAGTACCCAAAGTCTGTCATAACCCAGAGCACAACAATTTGCAGTATCATCTCCGTGGAAGCTTCAAGTGTCACATCAAGAGAATAATTAAAAAGGCAATGTAGCTGTAGGCCTGTAGGCGTGTAGGATCTCTGTGGGAGGGTAAGGCGATTATATATGTTTGTTATGTTCGGTAAAGGTAAAGGGTAAAGCTCACCCTAGAACAGGCAATGAAGACCCGGAGGGGAAGTAGAGGTATAGCTCTACTCTTTCTTTAACCTTGGCGCTAGATGGGGGTGGGTGGTCAACGCCACGACCCGGCCGCTTTACCCCCGGGCATGACCCGGTACCCATTGTGCAGGAGGCTGGGTAGGCGCCAGGGCCGGTCTGGACGGGTGCTGAAAATGTCGCCCCCCCCGGACCGTCCACCTCGTAGCGAGTCGCTATTCCGACTGCGCTATCCCTGTTATGTTCGGTACCCGTCCATTTCACAACATAAACCATTCAGTCTCCGTTCATTTTTGAGAGAGCGCATTACAGCTGAAGAGTCGGACAACCTTTGCATCGAGTCGGTCGGCCCTTAAATATGCTTCTAGACTGAGTTGTCTTAGAAAACTTATTGAAGATACAGGGCGCTCAGGAAGTTACTTCAGTGTTGCAAAAGGCTACATTTCCTTGAATATGTACATAGTAAAAAAGAAAAAGCTGAGATATAAGTTACCTCAAGAAGTTTCTGTCAACGCCTTGCTAGGTAAAAGCCAGCAGTAGAATGCATATAATTTTATTTCAGATGTGTATGAGGGTTGACAAGTGCTCTAAGAATAAACTTTATATGTGGGATTACTTACACATTATTTACACATTAATTACACATTATTCACACATTATTTACACCTTATTTACACATTCACAAATCACCAGCGCCGTTTTTCTTAGCTCTTGTATATCATTATCTTTGTTGTAACTAAGATTGATATGAAAGTGTAAATTTTATGTCATTCCAAATATTTCAGGCAGCGGTGAGGGGAGTCCGAAGCACTGAATACCTCATTCAAATACGACCCAGTGGTTCTGTGAATGTCAGTAACTTTACAATGCTTATGACTGTGTCTTATACCTTTCATTTTGACTCACTCTGCTATTCGCCTCGTGTCATTGTGTCTATTTACTTTCATATTACGATTTCCATAGATGCTGGTCACGCAGCTGTAAATATTCCAGGCAATCTGGAATATCTGAAAGCTGTTCAGTCACTTTAAGGCTCCCTTAATTTCCTATTGTGTTAATAAAGTCGCGTTTTCTGTTCATAATAAAAGGCTAATTAGTCTATATCCGCAAGCCCTTAGGTTTTGTAGTAATAACATTACATATTAACAGCATTATCGACCACCTAAGACGCTTTTATTGCGTTGATAAATGTTCTTGGGCACAAAAAAGAATGCTTTTAACAATAACAATGTTTTCTACGCACTTGTAATGAAGTCTATAGAGAATACTTTGGCGACTACTTGGTAGCTTGTATTTCGGACTCACGTGATCATTCATGTTTCTGCAAAATATATGTAGGTAATGAGTTAATGTATCTTAGGTTTTAGTCCGCTTTGTCGTCGGTATCAGCACGATTTCAAAATGGTTAAAAAAACTATGAAAATATCGCGTAGGTTACCTGCCGACTGGCAATTGAAGTGCATAAACCATTTTCTTCGCCTCTGCAAGTGATTTTGGGAATTTTAATCTGCCTGTGTCATTCTGTATCCCATGCCAAACCTAACACAGTCTGCCGGTAGGCAGCTTGGTGGAGGTTTCACACATAGGATAGATGAAAATTGGAAACTTTGTTAAGGACTGTGGGCTTTAGTATGTCGAGCAGTTCCGGAGAGCGGTCTGTTGGTCTCACTGGTCACACTGGCAGTTGGGTGGGTGGCACCATTGCCTCTTACTCAAGGGCCCCGTGTTGATTCTGTGTCTTCAAGCCTGCGCTTGAAATCCGTGTGATATTCCACATTCCTCTCAGACATAATAGTGGAATTGTTTCTGAAACAGATCGTAACTACACTTAATCCCAGATTAGCGCCACCCTCGCATAGCACGCATGAAAGCCTGTGAACAGAAATTCCCTATTATACATTATTTCGAGTTAACGTCACCCTCGATATGCTGCCCCAAAGTGCGGTAGACAAAACAGTGGCGCTATATTGGGGTTTGACTGTACTTGCTTCCGAATCCTTTTCAGATGACTATCCAAAATAATTCTCCCATTCGACCGTATTAGTTTCATCATTAAATGAACGAAGATAATACTTGCCTGGCATTGATCTTTGTTTCTGCTTGTTGATAAGAGACATGAATAATATATATTTTTTTTCCTATGGCTCAACAGCCCCTTTTCGGGTGCCTAGGCCTCCTCATTTCGAGGTTTCATGAACACACACATTAGACACACCACACTCGGTAGGACTCCTCTGGACGAGGGACCAGCTCGTCGCAGAGACCTCTACCTGACAACACACAACACTCACAAGAGACAGACATCCATGCCCCCGGTGGGATTCGAACCCACGATCCTAGTAAGCGAGCGGCCGAAGACCCACGCCTTAGACCGCGCGGCCACTGGGATCGGCATGAATAATATTAAGAACTGTTAATGTAGATGGGCCTATTGTACTGAAATCAGAAAGTCTGAAGTAAGAGTCCAAATAATCCCATTAGATTCATTATGTCGTGTGTCCAAGATAAGGGTCTGTGAGCCACAGTGTTGAATGTTCATGGAAAGTTGATGACACAGCTCTCTTATTTTAAATTGGAATTCTTAAATTATTAACTTCTGTGTATTCACACAAAGTTTACACTGCGTTCTTAAACATCGTGTGTAAACTTTGTCATTCATCATGATTGTCTTCGAACGAGCGCAGACATAAAAGAGTTACTGAAAAGAACAGACCGATCGGGGTGAAGCGGGTGGTGTTTCATTTAGAGTGTCCCCAAATTCACCGGCAAGCATTTCCTCACTTAATTGCAGGTCTCGTTTGAAACAGTTAATTTAACATAGAACAGTGATCGTTATTTCTGCCAGCAACCGCTTGTTCTTCAATCAAGTACGTTTGGAGGCTACTGAAACCCTCACTTTGTTTTGCAACCTTTATTATTGCTACGTCGTTCTTCAGGCCCACCATCGCAGCCGCCGGCAGCGCCATTACATCGTGGTGGTAATGATCGTGACTACGCGAACCCCCACATTACTAAGCAATAAAGCAGGTGGAAAATAAGTGGGTTGTGATAGCCATTAGAGTGACCAGTGGAGCGACGAGCGGGTATACGTGTTCTGTAAGGTTGTGATGTGGCCACAGGGCGATGGAATGAAACGAAACAGTTGGGGGGGGGGGGGAGCTAGGAAAATGAGTTGGCAGCTCCAGCCAGACTGTTGTTCTATTGCTCAACATGATAAAAACAAAGTGTACTGTTTGGCCCTGGACACGGAATTACATGCAAGGATCCAGTGAGGTGGTTACGGATGAAGAGTTTAGTGAAGGATGAAGTTATCTTCAAGATAACCATAATCGGCCCACGACGGTGTTACTCAACCAGTGTGCCGCGAGGTAGAGGTGTGCATGAAATTAGAACTCTCAATACGTGGGAGGATTCCGAGTATTAACGTACTCGAATTTATTGCAAAAGAAACCTCATATGAAAACTGGCACTCATGGCCATACTGTTTAAAAATCCGTTTGTTTGAAACGCCGCAAGGGATGTTTTGGCAAAACCCAAATATCTGACTGAAATTATAAGTTGTCACGTTTTTGAATGTGAATAATAAATAAATACTGAGAAAGAAATGCCGTTTTATAATTAGTTTATGCGTAATTATTTCAAGGAAGTAGGCGGCTGCATTTATAGCAGCAACTCCGTCGCCACTTTGTATCCCTTGAGTGTTCACTGTGCTTCCAAATTAACAGATTTAGCGTTAATAAACATAATTTCTCGTTTCTTGAGGTGTATTACAGTTTCTTAAGCTTTTTATTTAATGACGCTCTCAGTGTGTTTAGCGACGCTGCCAGTTGCTAAGATTATACATCGTCTGTGCCAAATGAATGAATGAGTGTGAATCATTGGTGGAATGATACTGGAAGAGGAAAACCGAAATCCTTGGAGAGAAAACTTTCCCAGTGCTACTTTGTCCACTACAAATCCCACATAGACTGTTATGGGGACGAATCCAGGCCTCTGATATGGGAGACCTGAGACTAACCGCCAGAGCTGTGGCTTGGCAAAGGTTTTACTCTAAATAAGCTTCTTTATAAGTTATGGGATCTTTATATCTTTCCCCTCGAAAGTTTAAACTTGTGCTTATGAACAGAAGTAGCTATTGTTTTCGTCTTATCTCACAAAATGGTTATGAAACCTGTGAATGATAATCAAGAATAATCCTGTACCTATGTCTCGAACTGCCACTATCAGCAGAGGAAAGAAGAAAAAACACGAAGCCAAGGGGGAGCTTTCTTCCCTTCCTTAGTCGGTGCAAAGTGGAAAACGACTTGAGACAAGATATACCAACATGGCTCCTACAGGACCCATTTATTATTCAACACGACATCATTACGTTTTATATCCCTGTGCTGCTCTCCTATACAAGTCTATCTTGTATATACAGACCCTTGCAATATATCTATTGCTGCAACGCTCCGGTACCTCACAGATATAAAATTTACGAACACTGCGATACAAACGTACGCGTGGAAAACCTAGTTCAGCGTTATAAGGCGTTCATTTCCTATTGACTTTCACAGAGACTACTTTTTCTAGCACGATATAATTAGGTCCGGATTGAATTTGACTCAAGGTATAAAATGGAGTCGTAAGATAATTTAACTTCCTTCCTAAAATCTGGTAACAAAAAGCAATTACAGCGGGTGAATTAAAATGTATCTTCGAGAAATTTATCTTAACAATTGTATTAATGTATCTGTGCAAAGGTACTAATTAAATGAAGTTTGTACTTTGTAAAGGCTGACAAACACACGCCGTCTTATAAATGAACAAAATCAAGAATACGACATGTTTGTGTTTATTGCTTGTTGCTAGAATTCTTAATTAGTTTTTGTTCAAAGTATAATATCTTCTCAGGTTATTTTACCCTGAAGTGTTAATTATAAAAATTTCAGTCTTTTTTAAGTTTATGGTGACGATACGGGTATTTTGTGATTTCGACTGTTGGCATTACTGATTGGAAAATGTGGCTTAAAACAACGTTTAATGTACCTTATGTCTCCTACATTTAATTTCTTTAAAAGTCCTTGTCGTACATAATCGAGTTGTATCCTGCTAAAATACAAAAAGACAGATGCTGAAGGTGTGCCTACTATGTGTCATGTGTATTTTGCCAACATACCAAAAAAATCTTGAAACGTGCAGACCTGCTTGCACTTCCTGTAGAAGCTCAACATTTTCTGAATATTCCTTGCACACTATTTGCTCCCAGTAAAGCCGCAAATACGCCTGATTTGGCAAGATTTTGATAAGACTGTCACTGTACATATCGGCATGTCTTTTTTTCTTCCCTAGAATTATTTGCTATTCATATGCTTTAAATTTTAAATTGATAAACGAATTTCTTCCGGACCAGACAGGCGACTTTCATTAAATATTACAACTCTGGAGGATATAAGGTAGGGTGCGTAAGTTTTCCAGAAATTTAGGAGACACCTTAAAATTCTAGAAGCCGGCTAGGTGACACGAATTAAATTCCATACTGAGTGTTCACAAATATTTGGCTGTACCGTACAACATGTAGTCGTACGGGATTTGTGCACCCCTGTTGTTAGGTACAGTGGATATTCATTGTGTTCCAGTATAGATCCAAATAATATCAACTAGACACTGACCCTTAGAGATGACTGTCATACATTTTCGAGGACAGCAGTTACGTATAAAGTAGTGGGGGAAGCTGATACATATAAAAAAGGAAACCTAATTATCGAAAGAATAACTGTATAGTGTACAGCGATATGGGAGCTACGTTACCCATTTAAAATGAAACGATGCTTGTTTTTATCTCTATTTATTTCTGTTACATAGTTTTATTGAAAGACAGATTTGTTTTAAGTTGTCTAATCCGTGCATTCCGGGTCAATGCTTTCGCTTATTAAACCAACAAATGCACAATATCAAATACATATAAAACTACAGGTTATGAAACTTTGTAAATATTATTTCACCATTTGTAGCTTGGTTTTGTCTTTTGTCATGAATTGTATGTATCGATTCTGAAGGAGGCGTTATTGGCTCATTTGATGCTATACTAGTCCGACATTAAGACGTGGGTAGTCCAATCTTGGTTCAAACATGAATCTCCCAAATTCAAGTATAGATCGTTACCGCTATATCGAACTTCTCTCTAATAGGGGAAAACAAATTATTGGGTAGAAGAGGAATGAGAAATGTAAACAGAATAATTAATAATTTGGTTTTTTACTGACATATTACATTTCTTGCAAGTCCTTCATTTTGCCCGGCCTTTCTATTATTTTCACATGACAGCGTAGTCGGAAAATTCGGTGCGTTGGACAAAAGGCTGTTATTTTGTTTCCTTGCAAATTCTTTCATAACAGGAGTTCATTTATTTCAACATTATATATTTCTAAGTATATTAAAGTGATGGAAAATTATTTCTATTTGTAGACAGCCTTAATTGTTTACCTGCGGAGTTTCAAGGCGGAAGGCTGCAGTTCCTGGATGTGCCTGTTGTTAAAGACTGACCCTTGGAACCATTTTCAAGCTGTGCTTAATAACCGTAGAGGTCACACTAATGCTACCGCATGAGATACTGCCGCCTTTTTTTTTTTAGCATTCTGCCTGTCTGCTCTATCATTTGGCCAAATGCCGCCTCTTGCTAATTTCCCCTACCTTAGTTACAAGTAATAAATTGTCATGACCCTCACATAAATGATGAAATAATTCTCTCCTTTCTTTGTGTGGCACAAACGTGGGACGTCGCTGTATCATTTTTAATAATTTGTGTTCCTTAATATTTTAGGTAAATCCACTGTTATTTGAGATGGTCCATTTTCACGTAGTATAATAATTTTAAATAAGAATGTACTTCTCTTCATAGTTGTAAATCGAGGAGGAATAAAATGTGTTAGAATATATTAAATTTTCAACGTTCTGTTATCGTGGTCTGGGCTGAAAAATTCAGTAGGCCTACTCTTCTTACATAAAGCTTTGGATATAGCTTTAAGACAGCCTATGTCGCATATAGGCATGTTATTAGACTATATCACGGAATTCGAAAATACGAAGTTTTCGTTATGTACACTTTCGGTCAGATAGGTATAGCAAGAATAAGCAAAAGCACTATAGGCTATCCTCTGAACGTAAATCTTCAGACTAAAAGTATACATTCCCATTTAGTCTAATGCATCCAAAATCAGTATGTCCATCCCTTTTCTAAATTTCGGTTTCCTTGTCATCACACCTACCCTTTTAACATTAGAAACAAATACAACTTTATTTCATGCTCAATGTTTTGCGTTCCAACTTTTGGCTGCAAATAACTTGACATCCAATGTGCAAAATTTGCGACCCGGAAAGAAGTGGAAGATTTATTCCGTTCGCATCCCATCCATTTGACCTTCATCCCCCTCATCAGCGTATCTCCTCGCTGAGGCTCCCCGTGCCTTGATATTGTACTGCATTGCCTCTCCCTCTTAACATATCATCCTCTCTCTTTATCACGTCCAAACTTTCCCTCTTCATATCTCTGGCAGTGGTCCCATCTTTCTTTGCCCTCCTTCTCCACTCCATAGCATTTTCTTCTTCATGTTCGTGTGTTGGAGAAACTGTTCGCCCTCTCCTCCTTACTTCTTCTTGACGTTATGCTGGAAGGCGCGTCTTTGCACCACTCTCCCCCTCACCCGTTTTCTAGCAGGACCTGGGACCACTTCATCATCTTTATGAGTGTAAAGAGCAGAATGGATGGCCGCATCTTGCAGATAGCCAGAACGGATGTCGTACATTCGAGAAAATAAGCTTATTTTATCTCCGCCATAAACTGTAATTTATCGCGAGTCGGAGCGATGAGATCGCTGTGAGTCTCCGCCACCGCACGCGTTCCCGGAGAATTTGTTTTACTTCATTTGTGTGAGGTTACGCGAGGTTGCAACCTGCAGCACTCGGCGAACATGCCCACGGTACCCCATCGCCGTCGAACACTGAACATCAGGGGCGTCCATCACTTCCTCCGATCCACTTCATCCGACAGTAATAAATTCCAAATACAGAGTGGCGCAGAGCCGATTGACACTCCTTGCCACACGATGATATTTTACACAACAAGAAGGGGATAAAATGAAATGCACAATTTTTTAGTAAAAAGCAAACACTTTAGCGCGTATTTATTACTTTTGATAGATAGATAACATCAAGGTGACCTCCTTCATTTGCAACACATTTGTCTTCAACGATTCACAAAATTTGCAAATAACTCGGCGCAACAGCTCTTGATTTATGGCCGCAATTTCATCCCGAATATCACGCTCTAGCTTCTGCATTGTGTGTGGGCGATTCCTGTCTACGCGTTCTTTCATGTATCACCATAGGAAGAAATCCGTGACTGTGAGGTCCGGCGACCCTACAGGCCATGGGATACCCGATACATGAAAATGTTCTTCGTCGCTCATAACACGCTACATACTCCACCGAACTATTGTCACTGAACAGGTTTTGAAATGGTATGACATCATCTCTTTCACAGTCTGCAAACTCTGCACCCTACCCCACCCCACCCCACCCCCACCCATCACAGGGCAAAATTCTTTCTGAAATGTGTTGGATCTGCGCCACCCTGTATAAAGTATCAGCTTCATAATTTGTACTCAGCTTCAAATATTATTAAGGCGATTAAACTGCAGAGGATGAGCTAAAAGGGACTTCACGGTGTGGAGATATGAGGACGACATAAGGCGGACAAACAGGTGACTTGGGCGAAGTCAGGAGGATGATAGTAGGACTCATCCGGAGACAAGAGACTTCACGGTGTGGAGATATGAGGACGACATTAGGCGGACAAACAGGTGACTTGGGCGAAGTCAGGAGGATGATAGTAGGACTCATCCGGAGACAAGAGACTTCACGGTGTGGAGATATGAGGACGACATTAGGCGGACAAACAGGTGACTTGGGCGAAGTCAGGAGGATGATAGTAGGACTCATCCGGAGACAAGAGGCTTCACTGTGTGGAGATATGAGGACGACATTAGGCGGACAAACAGGTGACTTGGGCGAAGTCAGGAGGATGATAGTAGGACTCATCCGGAGACAAGAGGCTTCACGGTGTGGAGATATGAGGACGACATTAGGCGGACAAACAGGTGACTTGGGCGAAGTCAGGAGGATGATATTAGGACTCATCCGGAGACAAGAGGCTTCACGGTGTGGAGATATGAGGACGACATTAGGCGGACAAACAGGTGACTTGGGCGAAGTCGGGAGGATGATAGTAGGACTCATCCGGAGACAAGAGACTTTACGGTGTGGAGATATGAGGAAGACATTAGGCGGACAAACAGGTGACTTGGGCGAAGTCGGGAGGATGATATTAGGACTCATCCGGAGACAAGAGGCTTTACGGTTGTGGATTCGAGGTCGGGCATATTGATGTGCTTTTGTGAACACGGCAATGAGCCCGTTGGTTCCGTAAAAACTGGGTAAGTCCTTGATCAGTTGAGTAAATATCGCCGTCTCAAGAAGGGCTCGTTTAAAGGCCATTCATGTCTATATACTTCGGCAAGAATGTAATATAAATGTTGTATAATAATGTATAAAATATGTGTCTTATGGATTCTTAAAGTTTTTATTCAAGATTCTCTTCTTGCAGATTACACCTAGTACAAAGTGAGATATGTCTAGAGATGTATTTAAGCAATGCAGCCTTAAGGAGAATTAAAGTGAACCAAAATCACACGCAATGATGTTCTTATATGTAGGAGTGCCGTATACTGAGTTGTCCAAGGACACCAAACTTATACATTAAAGGATCATTTAATTCTTTGGAGAAAGTAGCATTCAGAATCTGTGAAAGGAACTAAAACGTACACTTGCCAGATCTGGTATAAGCCTAATCAAAGTCATATGTGCGTCCTAATTGCAGTCCACCAAAAGACTCAGAAGACAGCTTTACACATAAAACTCCTTTTATGCCCTTAGATACAGCTTCAGTAAAAATGACACAGCCTAAACCAGAATCAAAGGATTTATGTCTAGGTCTTTAGAACGCTGGTTTTATCGAATTCACGCCACTTAGCTATTTTGTCCATGTTATTTGCGGACGGGCGGACGGGCATGAGAAAGCAATAGTTGGTTTGTAAATTTATTAAGAGGCACTTACGGTATTTCAGTCCCTGTGTGTTCTATTCTTGTGTTATTTCACGGCACTCTTTCAACATTTTAACTTGCCGATTAATCAAGTTCCATCGTTTAAACCCCCGTGGTAAGTAGCTGTGTGTCCCACCTGCTGTAATATTAAGACGCTGTACATTTATGTATTGCGTGTAGCCTAACTATCACAATACTTACGGATTATTATTAACCGATTGGTCTTTTTGATGGGACCGGACTGTCCTCTGGGAGGTATCGCCAGATTATATATTAAATTAGACAAACGTCGGTTTTCAAGCGTATAATCTTCCTATAATATTCGACTATAATGTGAAATTGAAGAGGAAATAAAATCGCGAAAATTATGTAGGCCTATGTGAAGTGTCACAATCTAAAAGCACTGGAAAAATATCGTGTTGTGGTGATCAGCTCTCGTGCTGTTTATTCGTGGGGTCCAAATTCTACTCTTAGCGTGGCTATCCTAAGACTTTCGTGGTTATCTTGAGTTGCTCTGTACAAATAAGCTTTAACAGGAATATTAGGCCATGAACAATGGGCTTACTTTTCACCTTCTTCTTAATTCACTTTACAGAGTCGTTGTTCTCTTCATTCGCTAGATTCTATGCGTTTCAGAGTGTTACTGCATAAACGAAGAAGTAACAAAGAAAAGGCGCACATGATTTTCGGATGCTGGCATTCATAAGAGGCAGTCGTAAAATTTTGCACCACTGGAAGGATGTAGTAAAGATGTGCAATATTTTAGGGGACGTCATTCCGTTGTGTTGTTTATACAAGAATCAAGTTAAAATCCGTCCAAACACAACTAAAATGCGATTAATCGCAT
Source organism: Reticulitermes speratus (assembly GCA_021186555.1). Classification (NCBI taxonomy): domain Eukaryota; kingdom Metazoa; phylum Arthropoda; class Insecta; order Blattodea; family Rhinotermitidae; genus Reticulitermes; species Reticulitermes speratus. The sequence continues at coordinate 24,097,073 of JAJKFL010000013.1, read as the reverse complement.
TTTATGGACTTATATTTCTTCCTCAGTATGTTTTAAACACAAGTTGTGAACCTGAGGATAACCTGAAATGGATCGAAACATGTTGTTCTGTATAATAAATGGAATTTAGTTGTGTTTGGACGGATTTTAACCTCATTTCTGATCTGCAGTATCTTTGTAGAAAACGGAGAAATTTTGTACGTGTTATAACATAGGCCTGCAGTGCTCTTAACTGTAAGAACTTTTTTATTGGTTATTCAACCCTTCTAGATGAGGCCACTAACTTCCCCCAAAGGCCGGGCTCCATTCGTTCAGTAACGCGACGCCCTATCCCAGAATAATTAAGACCCAACTGTTAAATTTATTTCAACTACGGGTAGAGCGCAGAATTTGCCAGTAGTTTGGCTGTTAGAACATTGTCTGCCAAGGAAATTATGTGTATGCATAGTCCCGCTTTCAGTGTAATTATAGTAATTTAAAACCAAGAAACGAAACGTTATTCTACCCGAATCAGGTACCAAAATTAATTATGTGGTTTCGTACCTAATTTTGAAATAATAAAACATGTACTTTTTACTCGGATTTGTAAATATGCAACTGAAGAACAAAGGTAAGAACAAATATACTGGCGCGATAAAGTTGGGGTCTTCGTTAGTGTGATTTGTATCTTAACAGTAATATCCCCTTTGCACCCCATGCCCTCCAAAGATAGAAAAGTTTCTAGATGCTCATATTTCATTTTGTTGAAATTTTATTCGTTTCTTAGCGATGTTATATATTTCAAAACCTTATGGACAGCTAGTCTCATACCAAATGGAGACACTATCACGTTCGTGATCTTTGTCCGACCCTGAAATGGGGCAAGACAGCATGTTGCAATTCTCACGGCAATACACAAGAGTTCTCCCCTTCAAAAATGAAAGCGAAAAGACCCACACATCGTTCAGTTTATGGTCCGATATGGATTCTAGAAATTGGCACTTACAAAGATAGGCCCATAGCGGCAGCAGGATGGGAAGAGATGTAGAACATTAGAGATTGTGAGAGGGTTGTTGGTATAAAATGTTACCGCAAGGTGGAGACCACATAAGTGGTGGCATACGTTATGTAGATGGTCTCAGCGACTCTTTTGTTGTTACATGTTGTCTATGGTACATTATGTGCCTGTACATATGCTGCAGTAATGCACCTATGAGAATGGCTGCCGTCTGTTACCTTCTGTTGTGTGTGTACTCGTACAAAGGTGCGGCCTCACGGCTTTGAAAGTGCTTGTCTGTAAACATTTGTCAATTTCAGTATAGTCGTCCCATAGGTATACGTTACATTATACGATATAAAACAGCGTATAGAATAGCTACGGCTTAGTTATAAGACGTTAATAATTGCCACACATTAAGTAGCTTACTGTGCTATACTGGCATAAGCAGGCCTGTCTGCAGTTTTGTAAAGACGGAGGTGGAAGCCCGTTCAATATAAAAAAATGCGACAGGATATTGAGAAAAGCTCGTGACGAAGGGACAGTCACAGCCATTTGCAGAGGAAGGTTACCGGCTTTGGCCACCTGTCCGAACGTATTGTATGTGTCACACACACGTGTATGTATGTATGTATGTATGTGTTGTATGTATGTAATGTATGTATGTATGTATGTATGTATGTGTGTATGTATGTATGTATGTATGTATGTGTGTATGTATGTATGTAATGTATGTATGTATGTGTGTATGTATGTATGTATGTATGTATGTGTGTATGTATGTGTGTATGTATGTGTGTATGTATGTATGTATGTGTGTATGTATGTATGTATGTATGTATATGTGTGTATGTATGTGTGTGTAGCTATGTAGACTATACATGCGGGGCATGCAGTTACTTTTATATAGCTTAATTACAAAAGACACATACAGACCTGTAAGCCTACAGCGTCGATTCTTCCCTTCAAAATTTGTGTATTGAAAGAAAATTACAGAATTGTTGTTTTAATTCATCTAGTATTTATGTCCTTGTAAATATTATGATTGATTTCCAAAGCTACAATCAACATCCGATATAGCGCCACCCTCCCGCCCACAGAAGTCTGTGAACAGAAATTCCCTATTACACAGCATTTCGATATACCGCCACAAATTGCGGTGAACAAACATGGTCTTGTGTCGGGGTTTGAATGTGTGTAAAAGGTAGTGGTTCTTACCAGATTGCTAAAACTGCCCCCGCCCCTTTCAAAAATATTTTTCCAATGTATCACTATTAGCTTATTCTAGTGGGCTCATTCATAATTTTTATCAGCCAATCGTAACTCAGGTATAATAAATAAGAAAATGGGCTTTCTTCTTCTCTTCGTCTTCGAACTGTTTAACAAACGTGTGCTAATTTCTTGTCCTCTGCGTAAAACACACAAATATTTGAATTTATTAATCTGTTTGGGACAGGAACTACCTAAGACGTTTGCAATTAAAGTTTTCAACTTTGGTTTGTGTATTTCTTTCGCTTATTAAAATTTACAGGAGGAGAGACATTGCAATGCATAGTGTGTCTACTAACATAAGACAGCTGTGCGACTGGAGATCGTAAAAGCACTTCTTTGGAGGCCCAGGGCTGTGGTTCAACTGACAGTAGTTTCCTGGTCACTTCTCTCTTTCTGTTCGTTATCGGCTGGAGATCATGAATCATAACAGAGGCAGCATCTCATGTTCTTTTCTTGTACTTGTCATCTACATTGTGTGACGTTGTTTACCCTGTAGTTAGACTGTAGCCTTGTCTGTCTCTGACCTATCACACAAACTGTGGGTAGCGTTACTGCGACAGCTGCCAACTGTCCGCCACAACGCATTAATACGGGTAGCAGTGGCGTGCAGTCACAACAGTGGACATTGCAGTACCTAAATTGAACATCAGCCAAATTATAGTGATGAGGGAAGAAATCGTGTTTGATGGCGCTATATTTTAACTGATGAAATTATGGTACTTTTACTGGAAATGCTTCATAATACTTAATGGAATGTCGAGAAGGTTTCGGCTCACACGTGGTCGTCAGTAAAATAATGTAAATCAGACGACAAATAGTTAGCCTGCGTCTGGAGATACTTCCAGGTCGCGTTCTGAATCTGGAATCCAAAGAAAGATTGGTAAAGGACAGGGGGATATATTTAAATTTTTCTTAGTTCATTTTTTGACGCTGTATCACTGTAAGGGGAGGATATACAGTAGTGGTCGATCATAAAATACTGTCTCAGTCAGTTTATTTACCTATAGTTTATCCTTGCAGAAGTTATGTAGCTTCGAATTGAAAATTATAAGGTCATTAGAAGGGCGAGTGTGTGGGGTTTTGGAAGGAAAGGATGGTGGTGCTTAAGGGTAAACTTCACCCTGTAACATGCGATGCAGGCACAGAGGGGGAGTAGAGGTATAGCTCTACTCAATCTTAACCTCGGTACTAAATGGAAGTGAGTGGTCAACGCCACGCCCCAGCCGCTCTACTCCCGGGAAAGAGCCCCGGTACCCAATGTACGGAAGGCCTGGTGTCGGTCTGGACGGGTATGGAAAAACTCGCCCCAACCGGGGTTCGAAACCCAGACCGTCAATTCCATAGCGATTACGCTATCCAGGCCGCCGCTTAATTGCGTACTAACCCGAAATTCTCCTGAAGGCAGTGGATAAAATCACCATTCGTTATAGTTCGGCGATGTAATTCAAAAATGTCGTAGAAAGGTTACTTAGGACTTTTCTTAGTGTAGGCCTTTAATGCCATGGATTCCATTACGCAGACATTGTCGTATAAGCTGTGTGAATTTCCTTAAGGTCCAGGTGAGTGTTTAGGTAATCAGGTGAACAGTAGGCCTACTACCTAAATAAATAATGTGGAAGTTCCCCACATTCTTCGAAATTGGGATGTTCATTACCTTGCTCACAAAACTCTCCACTCCCTATCCTGAGCTACGTAAGTCCTGTCCACACTTATTCAATTTATGTAAGATCCTTCTATTATCATTCCATCTACGACTAGGTCTTCTACGTGGATCTTTGCTCCAGGTTTTCCTACAATTTCGTAAGTACTTCATTTTTGTTCTATGCGTGACACAGTTACCGCCATCAAATCTTCCTTGATTTGATCATTCTAATACAGCGACGAGTAACAATTACGAAGCTCCTCATTATGCAGTTCTCTCGAGCCTGCTGTTACTTTATCCTTCTCGGGTCTGAATATTCTCCTTAGCACTGTCTTCTCAAACACTTTCAATTTTTAATCCTCCATTAACATGAGAGATCACATTCCGTATCAATAAGAGCAGGCTACCTAAATTGCAGTCCAGTAGTGCAGGAAATAACACGTGAAGTTTATTTATCAACACTCTGTACCAAAAGGTATTAATACTAAACACAATGAAAAATTTAAACCTTAACAGAGCTTCTTGTATAACATGACAGCCGGGGTAGCTCAGTCAGTATAGCGACTAGGGTATGTGCCTAAAAACGGAGGCATTATGGTTCTATTCCTGGCAGGGAAAACGTCAAGACCGGCTGTGGGACCCCCCCCCCCCCCCCCAGCCTCTTATTCAGTGTGTAGGGGCTCTTTTTCCGCGGATAAAGCGGTCTGGGCTTGAAGCTGACCACTCACCTCCATGTAGTTTTGAGATTAGGAATGAGCGAAGACACGTCGCTCTTCTGCATTCCTTCATGGCGCGCACAGGGACAAATTAACCTGTACCTTTACCTGTTAAATGATACCCAAATGACACTCGTTCTGATCCCCATTCGAGAAACATTTACTCATTTACTCCCTGTTAGGTTAAGAGAGATTACCGCTTAACCTTCCGAAGGTCATTCACTTAGACTCGTGTCAGTTGCACACGCCTCCCATCAATGGCAATGGATCTGAGATTCGTCTCCATCGGATGTCGGATAAGCAGAACTGCTTTGTAGCAGGTTTGCTTAATGCCGTGTCGTTTCTTCTCTCATTCCGTCATTTCGCACACATTAACGAAGGTACGTGTCAGTAGTTCAACGACGCTCCTGAGTGAACTGTGACGAATCATTCAACGGTTCGTTTATTCAGGTGATTACATCTGTTTGAGTTGCATCGTGTCGTATCTCGTATAACATCAGCAGCTGTGGGGCTGCTTACGGACACATTGTCAGTTCTGAACTTAACGTACGTGATACTGATATTAATGAGGAAGTTGCTGGTGTAAGGGTTGAATGGCAAGCTAACATTTTATTCCTTCTGCCACAGCAGCAATAGACTGCAGCTTTGTTCACAGCAAACTGCACAAAACCGGGCGACTCTTAGCTACTTAATGTGAACCCTAGCTATCACTAGTCACAGTATTAACTTCACTGTCGCTTTAGGTACCTCCTACAAAAGGTACGGGGTTAAACCGCATTACCTATGTAATATTTACAAATATCTGGCGACGTACCTGTGATTTTATGTAGTTAGTCGTCACTATCCTCCACTAGGATGTTCGTCTTTGAACGGTGGTTCTTTATACTCGTAAACAATATCCTAACATATCGAATATTGTGTAGCACAAGTGTTTGTGGTAGCTCGGCACAGTTGCTCCAGCATTTTGGGCAGAGAAAGTGCCTTGCTGTAATTCGAGTTGTAGTGTTTTCACATTTTGCTCAGAAAACATAAGTGTTTATAGAACATCAAGAAACAATTTTGAACCAACGCCTAAGGTATTCTTCTTAGTATATTGTCGTTTAAGAAAAAAATCTTTTTCATTATTTGTACTATGACCCCCTTACTGCAAAAAGCGCTTCACTTATTTTTATTGCACTGTCGTCGCAAACAGAAACGATTTTGTGCCAAACCATTTATCGTTTATGAGCTATTAATTATGAACATATTAAGTAAACAGTCAAAAACAGCAACGTTGGTCCGCAAATGAACTGGTAACCACGTGAGGCCACACACACAAAAGATGGAATATCTTATAGGCCTTCGGTTAACGGTAAACGGTAAACGGTAAACGTAGAGCTGTCCCCGTGCTCTCCATGAAGGCATGAGGGAGACTGGAGGTATAGCGCCACTAATTTTTAACTTCGGCACTCTAGGCCGTCGGTATTCGGTTAAGTAAAGGTGCAAGAAGACCTTTTCCTTGCTAAGGCAACTCTCTTTGCCACCATGCTGATATTTCTTTTGATGCTCAGGATTTGTTACGCCGATTGTAGTTGCAGCTAACATTAATTATTTCACGTGCGGTTGAGCAGGGCAGCTGGTTGCTTTAGCGTATCTGCTGTTAGGCACGTATGTTTGCGGACAATTGTGTTCCTACTTGGCCGGCTGCGTGGAGTAAACATCTTTCTGAAGTGGTGCCCACTACATTAATTAGGATTGCTGAATTGCATGTTATGTTTTGCACAGTAGAAAACAGAGACGAAAGTGTCTTAATCAGACTTGCGTGTCATTCACGTCCATGTGCCTGTATTTTAGTGGCAGAACGTCCCCAGTCCATATGATTTTCTGGTACATCAATTTATACTTTCCATGCTGCGCAGAAATCTGAAAGTTGAAACAGTTTTTAATCAGGATTTTTATAACGTCTCGGAGCCGGAATTGCATGTTAGGTGTAGTGACTTGGCAGCGGGCTGGACGACCGAGAAATTATGGTTCCGTTCCCAGAGGCGAAAAGATTTCCTCTTCTGTTCTTTTGTCGGATTGGCATGATGGTTGTTCATTGGCAACACTACTGCTCCTTTCAAGGTTTGTGTATGTGAGCAGGATTCAAAAACAGCTAAATGGATTCCTATTACAGGAAGAACAAACAGACTGCGCAGTTATCCATAATGAAAATATGAGGTGGCTTCCTTCCAACTTGAACAATTAATCAAGCAAGGCAACATCGCAGTGAGGCAAGCTGAAGAACCCGGTATGCGGACGCCATGCTTTTCCCTGGAAGTTATGAAGTGGTCATTAGATGTTTGCAGTGAAGTATTAAGGTGCTGTTTCTTCCGTCACAGCTGTAACAAGAGATTAATAGAGACGGTTCTTATAGGTACAGAAAACAAACACTTTGTAAGGACTAAGACGAAGGAAAGGGAAAGGCGTCGCTGTGTACGCTATGAAGGCATGTGGTGAGTAGAGGTATAGTTCCGTTCATCTTTAACCTCGGCACTAGATACAGGTGGATGTGCGACGTCACACCCTGGCCGCTTGACCCCGGGAAAGAACCCCCGGTTCCATTTGAATAGGATGCTAGGTAGGCTCCAGAGCCGGTCTGGACGCTTTAGAGAAGAGGTAAATCTGTTGCCTTTGCCGGAAATCCACCTATGATTCGTCTGTTTTACATCCCCTAACCGGTCACTACCCTACTATGCAGTCACCGCTCCCGTAAATTCTAATGAAAACTGAAGTATTAGTGACGTACGATTTTAGGTAAATTATTGGATTGTCTTGTATTCATCACCTAAACACCATCGTTTCCTTTTACTGAAGTTGTTTTCCTAACTCTAGTGTTTATTATTTCCGTCAATTCTTAAAAGAACGCCGAAGGCAAATTTTTATTCAGAAAATCACCCTTCACTGAAAAAAAAGCTATTCATGAGGAAGGAAGCAATTGCAATCCAGAGCTGGAAATTGCTACTTGGGGTCCTTCATCATGGCACTTGGATAAACACACAAGGAAAATAATCACCAATTAAACAAGAAATCAGTGCGGTGTTTTATGCATTTCAGTTAATTTACCTTTCACGTTTACATCGCAACAAGTAGTTTCTTAAAAGTTATTGTCATTTTATGTATAACTTTAGGCCTATTGAGAGTAAAAGAGTCCCTTATTCGCGAAATTGTGGGAAAGGGACAATTTTAATTATCGTCATTCATTATTTTAGAGAAAAGTATGCAGGTACGGCCACATTGTAATTAGCAATAATTAATGTGTCACTGCTTAAGGACAAACAGCATTACGCCTACACTTCCTTGAAGTTCTGCCTTTCTTCTGATTATTGAAAATTTGTTATATAAAATGAAGGAAATAAGCAAATGATCTTAACTTTGCAACTACACACAAATATAAATTCCTCTGGTTTTAGCTGATAACTTAAATGCCAATACATTTTCCTGGAACAATATCGTTACACATAATTACATCATCATCATCAAAATTCCAATGAATACTCTTTCATAACATTGACTGTGCTGTTATTTTGCCTGTAATGGACTATTCCTCGTGGTTATAAGACATCGCTCAGTAACTGTACGTAGTCGCCTCTTACTACCGAAACCTAATACCTGACAATAAGATAGCCTCCAAGTCATTGCCTATTACATACGTTTGTCCAGCTGCTGTTGTATTCCAGCCATACCTTTTATAGGGAGGGAGCATGCGATCTATCGATTAACGTCAACTCACTCTCGATTTACCGCATATGTCTCAATTATTTAAAGTCTTCATTTGTAACAACGAACTCTCCCTTCTCCTTTTATTTTAAATGACTCGACTGTGCTGTTAACTCCACCCATCTTTGCCCGTAGCCCACAGGGTTCATTCACTTGAGTTATGTTCATGTCAGGACGGCAAATGCTTTGCTCCGCCTTGCATGTCCATTCCTGTCTCTTATAATGAACCAACAAGGTAATATATTCTGGTCTGCGTAGTAATAATATAGCAAATAAAAACACTATTGGGTGTTCAAGGTAATTAGTTATCAGATAGAATAAGTGTCTTAACTAAAATATGAATATACACGTATATATAATACCCATAAGCTGTTATGGTGGTGAGTTATTACTTCACGGTTCTTGAACATTAGTTTTTATTCACTTCGATGATAATAATTTACACATATGAAAGTGGTTATGGTTTGTGCCTGGGCATTCTCTGACCGTAGAGATTCGTGACACGGAAAACGGACAAAATTAAGCAGACGGTCAAAGAAATGTAGTTTTGTTGCAATAACGAATATATTTCAGAGGAGTCATATGTTTAAATATATCGACATGACTCAGTTGCTGCGTGAGTTAATTTACGAACGTGTCTCGCTGTCATCGTAAATTTTATTGGTGTGATATGTGATGTGTTCGACGCAATATTACTTAGTAAGAAACGTACGTATGAAATTCATTAAAGTTTGGTTTGTTATCATTGTTTAATGCGATGTACCTAAGACTAAGTTTAACTTTGTTGGAAAACAAACTGTAAATTCGACTGCGTTTTATATAAGTGTGTGAAAATTTATATCTCTGGTTACGGAAAGACCATGCAGTGAGAGTGGTTGAGAACAGTGCTGAGGAGAGCATTTGGAGCAAGGAAGTTTGGAGAAGACTTCATAAGGAACTTCATAAGTTCTACCTTTCACCAGTTCTGATTGGGGTAACCAAATAATGGTGAATAAGATGGGAGGGAAATGTAGCACGCATGGGACAGATTAGAAATGATAATTTTTTTCGGTTTTCCTGACATATACCGTACATTTTTCCTTTGCTTCGAATCTAATTATGCATAACAGACTGCGCGTTATTATAGAATATGACTTTTTTATGCTAAATATGTTCCTTCTCACAGGCATAAACGTCCTTCAATACAATTTCAAACTTTTCAGTCTGCCTCATGCTTGGACTTGCCTGTATTCTGAACACAATGTATTCTGAAAGTAATTTCCGTTTTATTGTAAAGGTTTACTACTGCAAAAACGCATTGCACAAATCTCAGGCATACTTTCTGCAGCGCAGTTTTCGATTTATGGACGACTGATTTCGGAACCTTCGGAGTTGATCTTTCATTGCACGTATGCCACATAACCTTGAATTTGTCCACTTCTGGCCTTTTACTAAAGAAAACACACACGGCTGAAGAATATGTGTGGGGTATGGTCTGCTTCCATTAATTCTTTATTGCGAGAACATTTTAATTTTGAACGACCTTGGCTTTCAATTATTTCCAGAGTTTTATTCAAATTCTTATTTTAAAAATGCGTATTTAATACAGAGTCACTTTACAGGGATCACGTGATTGATAAGTTAAGATAAACATATATATTCGGCCAACGATTCTAGCTGTTACTAAATACCAGAAATGTATGCGCAGCAACATTTATTGTAGTGCTCGTTACATACACTGACCGAGCCAATTAACTGTTCAGTGGTCACTGATCATGATACGCTACCTCGTGTATAGAACTTTCGCCCGCGGACTTCCGATTGTCTCTCAGAATAAAAAAAAATTTAATTTTCCTGAACGTCCATGGGCCAAATTAACTTCGCAGCAGATATGTAATACATTTTCTTTAAAAGAAGAGCTAAATTTTTGTGCATTGTTTAGACCAACTTCGCCCTTCGAATGGTTACATGTCACATCACACTTAAGTCTGAGAAGCCAGACAACTGATCTGAGATATCTCTTAATGTTGGCCACAGAAATTAATATAGTTACTCTCAGGGTATTTGGTGCAGCTGAATATTCATGCTTATTGCTTATTCATGACATCCGCATCCGTTCGGAAGCTTAGGTTACAGCGTGTCTGTCATGTGTACGGAATGTTCGCGTATATGCTGGCAAGCGTAAACTACTTTATCATAGTCGGTTGCACTGCGCAGCCGCAGAGCACTGGTATTCCCCAGTCTGACCGAGGTGTGCCGCCACTGAAGTCAAATAATGACAGCCTTTTCCCAATTCACAAACATATATAGATGTACGAAATGCATAGCATTTTCTCAGTTTTACTTTTTCTCGCACTTTCTTATATATATAAAAGCCGCCCATTCAGCCATATCCATAGTATAACATGACACACTTTTCTGCGTTAATATTTTTCCTGGGTTGAAGAATAATGCAGAGGAACTCAATCGTCATTGCTTTACACAGCTTCATAAATTGTAGGTTTTTCGCGAAGAGAAAATTTTTGGTTTAGTAAACTACAGGGTGTATTACGTACAACCGGGAAAGTCGTCCAAACAAATTCCTTAACCCCACAGAAGATGTAAACGAATGCTACCGTTGGCTGTTAGCATTTCCTCTTCATATGTCTGAAGTCCCGGTTTCGAATCTGAACACTGCGACCGACTTGCCTGACAGATTTGTTGTTGTGTTCGTCACATACCGCAGGCGAACGCGAGGCTTCATGCTGTCTCCTTACACACACTTTGTCTGTTCATACGTGTGATCATTTACCTATCCCCAGTCATATATTGGGGTATCTTGTTATGTAATCAGTTTTAATGTTAAAGCAGGAGACACATGGGTGTAATAAACAGAATTATTTAAGGGCTTACGACAAGAACGTATGAGGTCATGCTGTGTGTGTGCGCACGCATGTCTGCCTGTATTCCATCGATTTAAGCTTTTGAACCATTAAAAGATTTTCAAGAAATTTGCTATAATTTTATGACACTGAGACCATCGAAGATCTTACTTTGTTATTTCCAAAATAGGTAATAACAGTACAGCGGAAAAAAGAAATTTTGAGGTGGGAACGACACTGATGACATTAATATAGGGGAATGAAATGATGTACGGTATTAGATTACAAAAAAAATTTCAACTTTCTCAGAAAGCAAAATTTCAAAATTTCGATTTGGTGGTGATAATAAATGAATTATTGAAGTTAGGCTTCTGAAATTTGAATACATGTAGATCATAGTCACATATTTAAATTCTTTTTGATCTCTGAATTTTGTATTGTCTTCATCATTCAATAACGGTATATGCACAATTTGGCGGTGGCACCACTTTTGATGTCATGTAAGACTAAATTAAACTAAGCAAAACGTGTATTTAAGTAATGAAGTAATTACAAGCGTGGTGGTGATGATGATGATGGTATAAAGTGCTTGACAACGCTAATAAAGCAGTAAATGGTAATCATCTGTAATATATCTCTTCTTCTATGGCTCGACAGCCCTATATGGGCCTGGGCCTCCTCGATTCGTTGAGGTTTCATGGTCACACATTTTGAGACACGCCACAGTCGGTAGGACTCCTCTGGACGAGGGACCAGCTCGTCTCAGAGACCTCTACCTGACAACACACAACACTCACAAGAGACAGACATCCATGCCCCCCGTGGGATTCGAACCCACGATCCTAGTAAGCGAGCGCCGAAGACCCACGCCTTAGACCGCGCGGCCACTGGGATCGGCTCTGTAATATATACCAGCAGTAAAATACAGATACGAATATAATTGGATCGTGCTACTCTAGCCCCTGAGCTGAATTGAATTATGTTATTGTATTATGATTTTTTTTCCTATGGCTCGACAGCCCCTAGGGGGCCTAGGCCTCCTCATTTTTCGAGGTTTCGCCATCACACTTGAGACACGCCACACTCGGTAGGACTCCTCTGGACGAGTGATCAGCCCGTCGCAGAGACCTCTACTTGACAACACACAACACTCACAAGAGACAGACATGTATGCCCCCGGTGGGATTCGAACCCAAAATCCCAGTATGCGAGCGGCCGCAGACCTACGCCTTAGACCGCGCGGCCACTATTATGAATTTGCTTTACCTAAATATGACATTAACAACACAAGGTTTGTGGAACTCCATTTCTGCAATAGGAAACTGGCTTCATGAATTCTACATGGAAGTCCTTGATATTTATTCACTCCTCAATAAATGCGTCATTGAAAGTTTACGTGCATTTGTAGTATGAAACATACACTTTCGTTTTAAGGAGAAGAGTTAGTTTTCTCTGAGTTAAAATTCATCGTAAAACTGAATGTTAAAAATGGGATTATAATAATACAGGTCAACGCATTATGGTGACCAGATTTTTAAATTAATCCTGGTAGGCTGATTCCAAACCGGGATACAAAATTTGCATACGCCACAGTTTTACTGTAATGAAAATTTTTCAACATGTATTTAAAACTCCATTGATTAGTGAATATTGGCAGAACTGGAGGCCAGAGGATGTGTGACTGACTAAAAACTTTATCCTCACTTAAATGACAAAATTCTTTGATACATCTCTTTGACTACAGTTTCTGCAATTTCCTACATGTCGTCGAAGGAATATGAAAGCCTGTTATGCTTTGTAATCGCCGTAAAAATAGCGTCATTAAATAAATCAGTAGGCCTATATAACAATAAATAATGACTATGATATTTGTAGAAGTAGCTCCTCGTAAACTCTTATTGCAGCGGCCAGAAGTTCATGGCTTATTTTGCATCACGTTCTGTCCCACTCGAATGATGCTGATTTATTGGCACCAACTGTGAGATTTATTAACATTTTACATTAACATTTAACAAGCTGAGACATTGTCATGATTATTTGGGACATGTTCCTGTACCAGTCGGTGCGAACTCATTTACCCTGTCTACGACTGCATGTATAGTAGCCTACGCTGTGAAACCTGTTAACCTGTGTTAGACGGAGAGTTGGTGTCAGGTGTAGGAATGCCTTAAAAACATCAGACGCTGCTTGTCGTTTCTGCCCGGCCTGTCACTGTCACAGTCAGTTCTTCATAGACTGTACTGGCATTTATACGTCAAAATTGACACAGCATTTAAACAAAAATAAATGGTTTTATTGTTTCGGCAGGACACTGAGCACGCAAACAGACATGTCACCTCTTTCGGCAGGATATTATACACGAAAACGGGTATTTCATTTGTTTCAGCAAAAGACCGCAAATAAGAAAAAACAAATGTATTCTTACGACATGTGAGGTTCTCACAGCGATTTTGATGCACGTGAAAGTCTTCTAGGGTGTTACGCAATGTCAGTTGGTAAATAATTACAGACGTTTCAGAGGAGCGTAATACTTCCATCTGCAGGATCAAGCAGTCGAAGAACATTCTAATGAAGCATTATACGCTTCCGAAATGTTGGTAACTAGTCGACAAGTCATAACGTCATAGAAGACATGAATTTTCGAATAAATTTTTTGTTTGTAGTCTGCACATTTTCAGCCCTGATGTGATTGTTATATGGAGGAAATAAGGATACATGTGATTGTTATATGGAGGGTATAAGGATACATGTGATTGTTATATGGAGGGTATAAGGATACATGTGATTATTATATGGAGGGTATAAGGATACATGTGATTGTTATATGGAGGGTATAATGATACATGTGATTGTTATATGGAGGGTATAAGGATACATGTGATTGTTATATGGAGGGTATAAGGATACATGTGATTATTATATGGAGGGTATAAGGATACATGTGATTGTTATATGGAGGGTATAATGATACATGTGATTGTTATATGGAGGGTATAAGGATACATGTGATTGTTATATGGAGGGTATAAGGATACATTTAAAATAGTCTAATCTATCGGTGTTTTAATCCAGTCATCAGTTTTGCACTATTTGTAAGACAGCACCAAAAATTATTATTCACGAATTGCAAATGTAAAAGCAATAACAGAGTGAGCGGGCCAGAATTGTTTCGCTATACGTAGTTATATACCTAACGAGCCAGTAATATATAGTAGAAATTATGGCTTTTATGTTCGTTTCCACATGCCACCAGACAAGATATTTGTTACAATATTTGTGATTGTAGTATAGGTCTAATTGATCTGTGGTCATGGAGTTCACCTGTAGCTGCAGGACGTGCAAATTATACTGTCTTACATTTTCTTTGAGGAAACACGGGAGAAATGACAAATTTGTATAAAAACGTTTAGTTGAAAAAAATTTGAATGAACAGAATATTTGGTATATATATGAGAGACTAAAATTAAAATAAATCTTAAATAAACAGGATATCAGGATGTGGACTGGATTCATTAGCTCAGGATACTGACTCATGTCGCGCTGTTGTGAAAGTGTCAGTGAACTCGGGTGCTATAGAAGGTGGGAAGATGCATGATTACATTGGCATGTACTGACATCTCAAGAAGGAATCTGCTCCATGTAGTTAGATGTATTTGGCTGGAATGTCACTATAAGTTTACATAATTTCGAAACCGATGCTATAAACTTCCGTATTTCTCTCAGTTCTTGACAATATCTTAAAACGTGGCGTGCCTTCATATTCATTTTTCGATAGTGAAATATTTCAAAGAAAACTCAACCAACCTTCATTACCAGTCTCATAAGTCCCACAGCTAAAGTGTGAGAGGTTAGTCTGCGTTATCAGTTTAATATTTTGCGAGACATTTTCTTGAATATCCTTGCAGAAAGCACACACAGCCAGTTTGCTTTTTGTGTGTGGTGTAGAAACTTCGGGATTAATATTTTATTATGCTTTACTAGAAGTCATACAGCTTATTTTGGAACCTGGTGTATCGAGTACACATGTTTCTCTCTGCCCCCTCCTCCACTTCCTCCCCAGGATAATTGATTAATTCTTGGATATGACTTAGGCCTGCATTGACTGCAGGGTGATTGTGTAGTGCCAAAAGAACTGGGAAGATTAACATGAATGGAATTAGGCAGTCGTGATAGTTTTGAAATTGCATTACTATTGCGGTTCTGTGTTCACTGAGGATAATGACAACGTAGTCATACACGACAATATTATATCGTAAATAGTCCCCCCCCCCCCCCCCCCCGCAGAATGAAAGAGAAGATTCTTACTGCTGCACAAAGCTACTCGTTTCCAGGAATGCAGATGGGGAATCCAAGTTAGCGTATTAGGTCCTGTATTTAAGAGCATGATTTTGGATACGTTGACAAACTCTAGTTTAAAAACAAGAAGATGGTGGAAAATACTGTAATTCTGATTGCTTATCAATGTCAGGTACAATTGCGCCTGTAAGACGGACAGTCTCTGGCTCCCGCAAGGCCTCCTTACAACGTTGTATACCGGTTTTACAGCTTTCTGCTATTAAATTGCTCTGCTATGTATGAGTGGCCGCGCCTTGGCAATAAAGTTGACTAGTCATGCCAAACAGGCAAGCAGCTTGATTAGACTTTTATAGTCGTACCTTGTACAGATGCCGTCAACATCTGACGATATCCATAAAGTTATACTCCTTGCTGAGCCCTGTTAAAGGCGACCAAAGCTGACCGCCAGGCTACAAATCTCTACTTTGTGATCACTCGAGCAGTTGTTTTTTATTCCTCGCTTGATAATGATGATTAATCATCTGTCAGTAAATGAGAAAACAGTTGCCTTTCTACAGAGTTTATGTGACTGTGTATTTTAAGTGCGTGTGTGTTGTGTGTGTTGCTGACAATAAATTGTGCTTTCAACTTCCATAAATTCAGTAGACAGCCTTGTACATGCTGCAGTCCAAAAAAGACGGCGTTTTAATTATTTTAAGCAGGAAATTAACGATATTCTAAGACATTTATAGAGATTCAAGACGAGAGATATTGCGATTGAGTTGTGTAACGGTAATTTAGCTAATTTGTAGATCCAGTAATTACAGACCTACTAAGAGTTCGCACAGCAAATATTAAGGATTAAAGCTCACCCTAAAAGTCAGTACGACATAAAACTTTATTGGCAAGCCCTTTAATTGTTATATACGTAGATCCTATATGTTTTATATTTAACGACACTGTCCATAGTAAGGACACGCATTATTTATAAACGCAATATACATTTTCTTCAAGAATATTTTCGAGAACACTACATGGTTGAAAAATTATGTAAATTAAAATTTTGAAACGTGGATATCATTCTTAAAGATTTATTCCATGTAATATGAAGTTGGGAAGAGTAAGGCAGTGTTACTGGAGGCATGCGTCTTACGCATGGTTTTGCTGTCTTTATATGGCTCTCTATAAGCTTGCGCTACTAGAAAAGAGAACCCGATAAAATGCTGCAGGTTCCCAAAAACTGGCTGCTCTAATTCAGATATCTATCTGCTGTAACTCCACTAAATGACTGCCTTGTTGTTCGGTGTTCCTTTTAAGAGCCACCAACAGTTTCATCTGTTTGTCAAATAGAAGCCGTAATGGCAGACATCTTCTGCGTGAATCTCAAAACCAGTTTTATAAAACATGACAGGAAGGGATAAAGGGAAGAGAAAGAAAACATTTACAGATAGATGAAAAGGAAGATGAAGAAAAATAAGAGCGGATTTTAGTGGTATATTTGTCACGTTTACGACTGTTTCTCTCGACCAAACAGAATTTATGTCCTGGGCACCACTAGATCTCATTGTTTATTATAGTGTAGCCAATGACTTGGAGTGTTTGGCAGAGCTGTTACATCTCGTGATAGGCCAAATTACTGAGAATTATGTTGTTGCTGTTTGAGCTGCAATACTACTTTCCCGGGGGAAAGGGGTGGGGGGAGGGGGAGTGCGGCCACGTTGAAGTCTAGCGTAGTTAAACTGAACAATATAATAGTCACCTGACCAGGCGCTACTGTCAATATTTACTTGTGAATTAGGAACTGAACTTTTATGTAAAATTTAGTTGACATACAGTCTTAAAAGAATTCAATGGATTCTTCTGCTTTTTCAAGACATGGCCCGTTTGTAGTCCAAAGTCTTCAAGCCTCGTCTCACTCCCAGAAAGTTTGCTATGATTTTAAGGGTTGCTAGTATTTATTTACATAAACAGGTTTTATTTCATTTTACATTAAAACATGTGCATTGTAAAATACGTCATAAATAAGAAAAATGGCGCTACAATAGATTATAAAGAACGGGAAATTTTCGTGTTTTATTTTTGTGTAAATTTAATTTTGATTTATGTATTCTTGTTTCATCTCTTTCTTTTACAATATCAGCCATAATCAGCACATTGTCAGCAATCATGTTTTAAGCCACAAGTAAATTGCTGTGGTTTTTGTAAAGCAAAGCTGATGTTCGTACAAAATGTTTTTTCGTGAAAGGAGGAGGGAGCAAATTTTTATACGTCACAGAAATTCGAGGGGCTCCAGAGGTTGTGAATAAGGTTTTTACTGTATTCCTGTACGCCAAACTTAAACCAGTAGGAGAACGCAGTGATACTCGTACCATGCCTTACTCGCTGCAGAGAGTTACGGGGTCCTCGAAAATCAACATTTTCTTATCGTAATGTGTACTGGAGTACTTTATTTCTTATATTCTCGTAAATGAAGCGGCAGTGCAGTGTATTGGTAACTTTAATATACACGTGTTTGTCATAAACTTATATAAGTAATTATCACAAGCAATTTTCACTGACCATAAAGAAAAGGAAACTAAACATCATTACAAGGTAATCAAGATAATACGTCACTAAAGCAGCATGACATAACTACTGTAATGTTTAAAATTCTAATGTATCTTAATGAAGTAGATGTGTGTAGCAATGACCTTCTACAGTTTATTCAGAAGATATCAGGTTTGAATCTCGGCCTTCCAGTTAAGTGGTTAAAGCTCTTGCTACATTTTAGGAAGGGCTGTCTTCCCTGAAACAGGTTTATCGTGTTTCCTTCAGTCTCTTTTGGAATATTCTGTGTATCTTAAAATCTCCTCCGAATACTTCCTTGCGAATCCTTTCCAAATAATCTACATTTCTCTTACGAACCGACTCTGTTAAAACTTTGCACTTTTTAAACGTTCTTATGTAACCTACGAAATACACAAAGAAAATTAATCCTGTCCGTGTAAAGGGCTATCTTAATGTCAATTGTTCTTGGGGTTCCACAGTCTCTCCAGCTGAAAGCCTGAAGATTAATTTCAACGAGACCACCACCACCGCCTTCCAAGTTCTTACCTGCTCACTAAGCGATGCAATTCACGCTATATTCTTATGAAGTTAAAAGTCCTTAAAACAGCATAACAATTACAAGGCTTTGTTCAAGAAATCAGTTATCAGCTTAAGCTTCAAAATACTCTATGGTCCTATATTTGTTAAGAGTGAAACTAAGGGAGATGTGGCCTTGAAGAAGATCAGCATTAAATGATGATGATGATGATAATAATAATAATTTAGTTCAATGCAATGGGTATTTATTAACGTGCAGGCTTAACAGCACAAGTGCCAATTATAAAGCCGGCACAAAAACACAAATGAAACACAAAAACTGTACAAATACACAAGACAAACACTAAAGAAACAAAACAAATATGAAGTAAAACAATCTAAAAGAAGTACTGGGGCAGCAATCCTATACCTTGTCAAAACAAACTGATTGAAGCAGCGGCTATAGATGCATTTTACTACCGAATAGATCAGCAACCGGCATGTCAATCAGAACTTTCAAGGAAAGCTTGATACCATTTAATTCAGCAACTTTTGTCTTCCCTCCTATTATGTAAAAACGTAAAGATTAAAACACTTTTATTTCCCCCTTTTTTTGTACAGATGTGAAAATGGGTCTCTTCTCTTAGGTAAACATTATAGCTGGGACTGAGCTGTTTTGAAAACAGGCTATTGAGGACATTATTTGGTCTTGAGAGAAAATGACAGGAACATGAACAAATTGCCTAATGATAAGTACCATACCTTTGTAGGCTTTACCGATTATTCGGCGAATAAGAGTGATGAAATCGAAAGAGGATGGGTAATGGTATGTAGCGCGCATGGGAGGAATGGGAAACGAATTCAGAATTTTTATCGGGAACCAGAAGGGAAGAACCCCCTCAGGAAACCTAGGCGTAAATGGTAGGATAATATTAAAGTTTATCTTAACAAGTAGCACTGGATTCATTGATTAAGGATAGGGATCAGTGGAGGGCTGTTGTTTTGATGAATGTAGAGGAATTTCTTGAGCAGTGTCCGTTAACTTCTCCATGGTGTTAGTTACCGTAAATGAAGGAAAGTTAATTTGTGTAAGCTCAGTTGGATCTGCTTCACATCTCTATCCGGGAGGTCCTTGACAGTTGCCCCAAAGCGCTGCAGTTAACTCGCCAAAGCAGATCCTCGCATTTATATGCAGTGCAGTTGCACTTGTAACTGCATGGCACTCAACAAAAGTTGTGATGTGACAGATTAAAGTAAAGGCACCGTCTCTCGTCTGCAAGTTCCTGATAGCTACCACTGATGTCTCCAGACTTTGTAGTACGTGACGTGGCTGTCTTGCATGCCCGATGATGTCCAATAAACAGGTCCCTCACAGTCCAATGCACAGGACCACCCAAGTTAGCCTGTCTGTCAGATGTAGGTACGTTTACCGCCTAGTGATTCGGGATAGCTGTGCCTTTCCAGAGAAGAAAAAGAAGGGAAACAATGCTACCGTTCCTTAATTACTCTGCATAGAGCCCTGTTCTATTCGTAGGATGCACCTTCATACGTTCAGCGTGGTTTTTCTTTGCTTTCTTCTGAACTTGCATTCATGCTTTTGTCTGACTGTCATGTCACCCGTCATCGTTCCTTTGACAGGTAACAAACATGACGCCCCTTCTGGCTACTCGCTGCAGTACGTCAGACAGAATAACAATATGTAGTTGCTCGGTATTCGCCTCTGAAAGAAGCGTGGCACACTTCAAATCCCGAGCACAACTCCTAGAGCATACGTTCCTCTTCCTGTTGCAAAGATTTGTTACCGAAAGTTGGATTGGGTTCGAAACCCAGTAAGACCGCCTCTCAGCATGAGAAAGGGAAACTTTTACATCTCTTAACATGCTGAGGACGCAAATATTTATCTGTGCTGCGGTGGCCGCACCCTTCATGGAGAAGGACCTTCTGACCCTCTGGATTTCACCTGTTTCTCCCAGTCATTACAGTTACGACATTCGTCACATGAACCAAACCATTCTAGGTTTTGCTTATAGGATTCCAAATTTCGCTTTGACAAATTTATGACCTTACCTCTGAACCGAGGCATGTGTGACTTTTTCAGCTTTAATGTTTGTGGACGTCTGTTCCCCCAGAAAATTAATTAAATTTTGACCAATAAGAAAAAGGTATTGCAATGACATAATCTTAGTTGGGGATACTAGGGAAGTGGAATAATTTGAGATATCAGTTGATATGAAAGAACTGAGAAAACTACGATATATTAGCACAACTGAACCTGGTCTTATCAAATGTTGAGGATGGGTGGTAAGAAAGCAAGGAGACAGCATGAAGATTGGTTTTGTCACGCGTTGCGACAAGCCTGCCACATTAATAACACGCAGTAGAAAGCAGATTTTCACACGGTGTTGCGCTGTTGTGTTTATTATGCACACAGCTTAATGGAGAATAGAAGGGAGAGAGAGTGAGAGAGAGAGACAGAAACACAGATTCGTGTAGTTTAATGATCATGATGTAATTCAAAAGATATAAGGGTTACACGAGCAGCAGTGTATTAGAAATTAATTTTGGGACGGTCTGTAGATGTGGTTGGATTGGGGCCATGAAATTTGTTCATTTAATTTTCATATCTTTTTATTGAACTAAATTTTGTTAACACTATATTCTGTATCCAGAAAGTTTCAAGCTGGAAACTTTTAACTCACAAGTAACACCCTCCCCTTTGAAAATGTCTCTGTAATATCAGATTGAAGTTACATTTTAAGAGCGTTAAAAGGGGCTACATTTTACCCTTAAAAGCCGGAAATTAACAGGAATTATATTTAAAGATTCAGTTCGTACCGCACAGTAAACACACCCCGTAACCATTACAACAACCAATTAGTTAATGCCGTAGAAGGAAATAATCGCTGTGCGAGATTTGAGGTTTCCACAGTGTTTAGGATTCACGTCTTCTGGGTTTTTACGCTGAGTTGCAGGGTTACTGATTCCCGACGTTTCGAAGAAAACATACTATCCTCATCCTCAAGGGTAAAGGAGTCCTAGGAGTTCTACGAAATCCTTGACCCTTGAGGACGAGGACGGTAATTTTTTTGAAACGTCGGGAATTGGTAAGCTGAGCGTAACAACCCAGAAGACGTGAATCCTGGAAATAATAGCTTTTTTTACAAGAATACAGGCTCTGGGCAGACTGTAGAATTAAACTTGGTAGTACCTAATGTAGACACCATGCTTTAAAGGATTAAAGTCATTGAAATTTAAAATTGCTCCCATAAAGCATTTTTGGTGCCATCGGTAACGTTGATACAAAACCTCAAACGTCTCGGAAAATTTAGGGAGGTCTAAATACGGCTGTCCGTTTAGATTTAATGTCCGTTTAGATTTAAACTACATTTGAAAACCTTCTGAATAGTGTGCGTTTAACATTCGCTGGGATTTAAAATCAGGACAAAAAAAATAATTTCCATTGGTGAAGCTGACACAAAACCTCAGCTGATTTAGAAATTTCGGGATTTTTGGTAAAGATTAATTGTTTGATAAAAATTATTTGCTGGAGATAAATAGTTAAAGAGTACCTCAGAGACTCAGTAATCTGCACTGCACCAAACCACAAAACTCAATTTCTGTTGGGTCTGCATATTTTCAGGTTATGTCTTAGGCGTTATAAAATATTTTGTTAAGAATTGGATAGCTGGATTTTTTTAGTAATTAACTATGCCTACGTCAAACTACGAAAATAACGATTTATAGGATGAGTATAAGAAGGCTTTTATAAATTGCGTTTTGATATTGCTGTCTATCATTCTTCTTATTTGATTGCAATGACAGCATAGCAGAACGTCATAATTACACTCCCAATGAGAATATATTTTTTCCATACAAATAATAAGCCCTTATAATTAAAAACTAGAGTCTGGTGTACGGTTCGTCTCTTGTTTGTCTTTATTAAAGGCTGTGTTTTCATCTAATGAACAGATCTGAAATAATTACTTAATTATAACACCCATTAGCCTTAGGTTATCTTAAGACACAGGACTGCTTTACTTGTAAACTCTAGAATACATATTTCATATGTTGTATAATTAAGAGGAAATTACAGTGGCAGAAGATGGTCATAAATCTAAGCAGAATGTTGTGAAATAATACCCCATGCGTTATGTGAGTTGATGCATGGACCTGATTTGAAATAAACTGTGTAACATACTTGTTCTTCTTTGTGATTTAAGTAAGTAACAGGCCTATCTCTTTGCATGCTTTCACGACTTCAAAATTTTTAGGTGATAAAAAAGAATGTAGGTTTAGAAAATAATTTTTGAGAGTGACTAAAATTGAACAAATTAGGATATTCAGAATGAATTTTGTTCTCACTCTGTTATCCAAAATTTTGTGTATGTGTCCATTCATTGTGCCATTTCAAACGAAACAAATTTTCGGAAATGTGAACTTTACCATTATTATCTCTTTTCGCTGATTTCAAGCAATACTTTAAGAAAGACATTATTTATCTTTGATATTTTGTATGAACACAGCCCTACTATGTTTCAGAGAAAAATTGTAAGCTGAACATATTTAATTTGGTTTTATATTCTTAATTTAAACACGATAATTTATTTAGTCGGGTTATCCCTAACGATAAAAGAAAAAGTGTAGAAAGGTGGAAGAGGAACTTATCAGAAAAAAGACACTAAATTCTGTAATGTTCATACCTGAGGTGTGCTGGCGGGGGCGGCGGAAAGGTGGGGGAGGGCGGAAGAATGTTTAGGATTTGTCTTTTTTAGAGGGATTCATCTTTCATGACTACTAAAATATTACCGTAAGTAAAAAGGTGATTAAAAATGTTCTGTCTAAGACAGTCTACAATGTATGCACGATTTCTCCCAAAGCACTCAAATCGTATGCACGTACTGTGTCATTTTATGGTTGTGCTGCAGCCAATTAACTTTATCTTTAATCCAGGGTCATATTTCAGCTTTTCTTAAAGCAGAAAATGTGGACTATATTTAATGCATGGTTGACAGTCTGTAATCAACCGAAATATACATTATTTTTTAATAGTTATGATGATAGCCTGAATTCAGTAATTACGGCCCTCATATAACGATTATTTTACATTTGTTTATAGTTAACCAGATCTGCTAAAGGGCAGATCACAATACATTGTACACGCCCGTAAAGTAAACAGACTTTTATAATCACCAGATCCATAACCAAATTACGTAGTTGGACAGTAATTTAGAGGCAGAGAATATCTGTTGTATAATATAATTTACTCATGTATCTCACTCACTCTGTGGTACCCGATTTTATATCCGTCCGTCTGTCCGTCCGTCCGTCCATCCATCTGCTGCACTGATCCACTAAATTAATAAGGAAACGTCTTCACCCAGTTACCACTTTATTACTATTGTAAATCAAAGGCTACAGTTGCAATGACGCTGGGTGGGTGGCTGCCTATCAGCTTGCATCTATCTGTAATCTACCCTGCATTAATTAGTAAAGCATAAGAATCCAAGCACAAATCTAAAGACCATATTCGAGGCGAATTCCTGGATTTATTTCAACTATTTTGTAGATCCTTAAGAACTTGTCGTGACATGTGTCGAATTTGATGATGTAATTAAAGTAAAGTAAGTGACTTTTCAAGTGACTACTAACTCAAGACTTAAGGTTCTCACAGCGGGTTCTTTTAAACGCGGCAATGTAACTTCTGGTTTTATAGAATTCTGGGAGCTTTCTGGCTAGCTGAGGTGCTTTTAGCTTCTCAAGAAGGACTATGCTCCATGGACACAGCTGGATGTAAAACTGGAAGTATGTGGTTACTGACTTTCCTTGTGTCTTGAAAATTGATAACAGAGCGTGTCATATTATGATGGCTAGAGCAGGAAAAATATAGCTATCTGAGACGCTGGGTTTTTGGGTGAGCTCGCAGACGCCCTTATTCAAACCTTATTCTTTTGCACGAAATTATGCGCAGTGTTGTACTTTGTGTTGTATCAGTGATTACATAAATTTGTCATCCATCCTCTTGCTGCAGCAATTTGAGTAAACAATAGAGAAATAAACACATCCTACTCCGGGGATGTTTGAATGCTGTCACAACACTAATGATAACTCCTATAGTTTCTGGTCACGTACACTGAAACGTCGTCACATAACAGAAAGCTCGCTGGGGGACCTGGAGGTGGTGACATGTGTCGCTGACAGTGAAGAAGATGCTCCTAGGATGCCCTCCTTCTCTTTTCCTTTGGTCCATCTCTCTTCCTCTCCAGACTTGAACGCTTTAACGGATTTCCCTCGAATGTCTCACTGGACAACCGCAATTTGTCGTCCGGCTGGCTGGCTTGGGTGGACGTGTAGGGGAGGTGAGTTATGGGCCGGGAGTTGGAGGACCAGCTGTCCCCTGAACGGACCCCAGGGTCCTGGGTCGCGTTGTGGAGGTCAAGGGATGAAGGAGAAAAGAGAAGAGAGCTCCCTTCTTCCTGCGAGGGGGGTTGAAATATGAGGCGCCCTCAATCTGGAGCAACTGCTCGGGCGTGGGCCCATGCGAAGCGCCACCTCTGACTCTCAGGGCAATCACTCATAAGCCTGGCCGCAGTCAACAGTTTTCTCGCATGAAATCTGCCACCCTTGCACTGAACTTTTGGTTGAGGAATATTTTAGAAAGCACTGGTCACAATATCTCCAGCGAACCCCTGAGGAGTGTAGCTAACTGTTGCCAGAAACCGAGAGAAAATTATGACCCGTTCTTTAATGGAACAGATCTCCTAGCATAATTACACGTACAGTGACGAAACAGGTCATAACATGTGTTCAGTTTGTTCTAAAGAAATTAATATAGCTTTCAAAAGAAACATGAATTACGTGTTAATTAATGTATTATACGGATGGGAAAATTTAGATTTAAATCTGCCATTACACTGCACAAACAATTTTTTGTAACCATGCAGTTGCAAAGCTGTTAATTCTCAAGGATATGATTATCACGGCAATGTTTCTGCGCCACTTGGTCACTGTCTCTAAAAGTCACTTATTTATGAAATAAAATCTTTGTCTCTCAGAGCTACACATTGTATTTAAACGTTTTTATTTCAGTTCTCTTTCGATATATAAATCAATTTTCATTTTATATTAGTTGCTCTTGTAGTAATATCTTACTTTTCGGGAAACACAAAGATATTTTTGAGTAATCCTATAAGAGAGAGTGTATGTACTATCACATTAAATATAGTAACAACTGGCTATATCAAACCTTTAAAGAGCGAAACTTGCCCAAACAAAATACAAAAGATTTAGTTCCTGTCTCACAGAAAATAAATTATATCAGTTAAACGCCATTTCCAAGAGACAAGCAAACTTCGGTAAAAAGTATAGGCCGTATAACAAGAACAAAATCTGCACTAAAGAGTCTCAGGAAGTCCGCCACTTATGGGTGAGCTAAAACCAACATTTTGGTAACTTACTGATTCCTGGAGAGATTTTAAAGCATTTATTCACCGTGAAAGCTTCATACATCTCGTTTACGAAATCTTCCGGGACTGCGCTTAAAAACGTTTCGTGAGTATAGGCTCTCAAATACAGTGACGAATTAGTACAACGATTCTTTCCAGAGTCATAAGATTTTCAGAAACTGATACAGGATTATTGTGTCCTTTTTTATGGAGAAAGGCCCCGCAGCAGAAGCTACGGACGCACCGCAGCCTTAAGGCTTATTGTGCAACCCTGTGATGAAGATGATTAGTTTTTTTCGTTTTTCCTTGTAATGGAGCACCGGTGGAATGAACTTGACAGAGGAAAACCGAAGTACTCGGGGAAAAACCTGTCCCAGTGCCACTTTGTCCACCAAAAATCCGACATGGATTAACACGGGCCTCCGCAGTGAGAGGCCGGCGACTAACCTCCTGAGCCATGGCACGCCCCATTTCCTCTTAGTGCAAGTCTTCATACAATACCTGGCGGATTCAAATATCTGGTCAGTATTAAATTAAGTTATAAACCAACCGATGCACACTAAAACCACTCTTTAAGTAGCTTTATTATAAAATTTTTAAAATGTACCCCTACACGTGTTTCGATCCTAGGATCATCGTCAGGGGGTTTTATTGCTAAAAGCTACAGTCACTTCAACACATGATTTAAAATATTCTATCTGCACTTTGAAACATAAGTTAAAATCTTGTCAAAAGATTCGCTAAAAGTTGTAAAATTATAAAAGCACTGTAGATGGTAGAATTGTGGAACTGCTGGCGTGTGGTGTCAACAATGTGAAATCTGGTCAGTAGTTGGTCTTTCACGGAAGAAACATCAGTAGTCATTCCCAGCGATTTCTTCTACGTAGGCATATAGTATGTGACTTTGTGAATGCACCTGATTGTCTAGCCAGACATCGCTGCACTTAACAGCACTGAGTATTTGGACACAGGAGCATTTCGGTCGTAACGTCAACAGGCGTGGCACCTGCAGTCCGTTTGGAAGGAACGGTGTGCTGAGTTGTGTGCATAATGTTTCCGATGTTTACTGTGATTTTAATGGATCTGAATTTCACGTTTAAATAAGAGAGGTAAAATAATGGGAGCAATGTATCTTTGAAATTCACTTTAATTTGCTGTGTTAAAACTTGTGTATTTGAAACTTGTGAATTACCGCAGCCAACTGGATTCTGCACTCCGTCAAATGGCCCTGTGTTCGTGTGCATTAATAATTTATAAACGGATGTACATTTAACGGCTTACCACACCACACAAGTAAGTAAAGACATAGTTAACTTATTTTTCATGCTAACATTCTTAACGAAACGTAATCTATAAATAGTTTTCATACAAACTGTACCCTTTAGTATGTACGAGGTTAAAGGAATTCGCGGTAAACATGGATTGTTGATAATTGTGAATAATCACAAGAAAACTAATTTGGTTGGAATATCATCAGTTATGGTTTTTTTTTTCGTGTAAGGTTGTACGGTTGGGGTCTTAACGATAGAAGTACTGATAGAACTCCGCCTGATTTGACCAAAGTTAAAATAAAAGGCATGGTTGTCTTGTGTAAAATGTTACCTCGTTTGACTTATCGTATTTGTGTCTCAGGATATGCACAATTATTATTGCATATGTGTGAGAGATTACGTGGAAAGCAGATGGGACTTTATTGTAGAATTACTTCAGGGATCTGAAGGCAAGATATGCCAGGAAGTACAGAGCTACTGCACGGCAAAACTTAGGATCCTGCGGGGCCCTAGATCACCAGAATACGAAACAGTAGAGCCAACAACTGAACCGAAATAATCTGTTGCATAATTCCGTTACATATCAGAAACTTGCGAATGGCTTTGTGCTTAATCGTCTAATTTGGCAAGTATCTTTCTCTGAGTCTTTATGAGGCAACAACCATCGCTGTTCTCTGTACTTTGCTTGTATTTTTGAAGTACTTACGCAGCATGGCGTATTTATAATTCGTGTGTCATTCTTTCTGCCTGTATTTTAATAAAGACTTCTATGTTAATCATAGATTATCCAGCTGTCTTGGGGATTACCCTTCCAGGATTTCCATTTTCGGTGTAGTTTAAAATTCCTGGCAAAGAAGATAAAGTTTGTATTATAAACAGAAGAATTTTAACAGCGCTACTAAATTTTGTATCTTGTGCCAGTCATTACTATTCTATGATCATATTGTACAAACGTAAAGATTATTCTGGCACATGTGAACTGTCACATATATGTAAACACTTATTTACTTATAGGTTTATGTTAAATGCCGCAGATAGTTGGAAGTTGTTCTGAAATGTTGGACGGCGAAACAGATTGTGTATTAGAATTATTACGTAGTTGAAAATGATCGGACCTGGGTTTGACTACTTCCTTCCCACTTTGATACAGATGGAATAACCATTACAAGTAAGGCGCCGTCAATGTGATGTTACAGATAAACAGAGCCGCGTCCTTCTGTAAGTCCACATAAAGTCTTGAATCCTGTGTTTTCTTTCGCTCTGAACGGATCGTGTATTCCTTATTTTAAGTGCCCTCTGCGTGTAAGGCACTATAGGAAACCGGATGAAATTGGTTCTCCTTCAACCCACACTACATTTACCGATCGTTCGTAGCTGCTTGTAACCATAGGGAGTATAGGAAACGGGAAGGCATCAATATCTCTTCACTGCTGCTGACTCCAGGAAGCCATTGCTTTCGTACTGATGTTAGGGTGCTGCGATGAACTTCTTATTCCAGTAGAGCGATACCAATGTTGTCCTTTTCGTATAAGCAATTACGTAGCCTTGTACTCGTAACTAAGTCGGTAGAGCAGAGTACTTCTTGAAAAACTAATAGCTGTACTTCAGAGTTTGACACTAAATGCCGTCACATTGCATCTACAGAACTTTCTAAACGCTTAACAACCGAAACTAAGTAGACCGAATTCGTGTACGAATTAGGCGTGGTGACGACATGTAAATATTTTACAATGTGTTTCCTTGTGTAGGCTTATGTGTCTTCTAAGGAGCGAGCACGGTAACCGGAAGTAAGCCAAAGGTAAAGTTCACCCTAGAACAGGCCATGAAGGCCCAGAGGGTATAGCTCTACTCTTTCTTTAACCTCGACGCTAGATGGGGGTGGATGGTCAACGCCACGCCCTGGCCGTTTTACCCCTGGGAATGACCCGGTACCTATTGTACAGGAGGCTTAGTCTGGACGAGTGCTGAAAATCTCGCTCTCACCGGGATTCGATCCCCTGACCGTCCAGCTCGTAGCGAGTCGTTATACCGACTACGCTATCCCAGCCCACGGTAACCGGAAGTTAGGTGTACAAATATATTGGCCGCATTTCGAAACAGAAGAAAGAGCGGGTACAATTTAAAATATCCAAAATCTTAAACGGAATTACAAATTGCGTATTAAAAATGCTTTCCTTGTCTTGGCTATAGTAACTAACGTATGGTTAGATATCTGGGCCTAGCTGTTGGGAGTGAATGTGGACGTGTAGGCTACAGAACCACTGTCATTGTGAAATATATGGACAAATAAGAATATGACTGCAACAAAACATAAATTAGTTTCTCTATACAATTGATATGAAACAGCTGCCAGAGTGAATCTCATTAGACTATTCCTCTGGTGTGCAACGTGTAACGGATGCTAGCGGCAAGTTAAATGAAGTGAAGCGGTGTCAATGTCCTGTCAGTGTCTTACCGAGGATTTTATTTCGGAAGAAGCGTTAAGTGTCTTGGAAAAGAATTGAGCAGAAATGTATTTTATTAAAAGCATAATACACTGCAGATGCACTGTTGTTGTCCAATAAACTTGGTTCGTTTTGTTCATAAGAATACTTAGTGCAGGTTTTATACCGGGTGTTCAGTTTATAAATCAGTGTTTGTCTTCCATATAGTGCCTTTAATAAGTGTATTTACCGTTCCTTATCCCCATTAATTTTGCCTCTCAGTATGCCTGTATTTTTCGACATATTTATTTATTTCAATTTGGATGAATTATTATCCACACTTTTATCGCCTTGCCTCAAGCACGATTCAAAGCAAAACAAATTAAATTCACATTTATTGTTTATACGATTCCGAAAAGTTTATTATTTATTCCGAATTGTGTCTACAGTTTAACGCTTTATAACTCAAAAAACAGTAATATTTTATTCGAAATATTACGCCAATCACATGAGCTTAACACATCAGAATGCAGCTTGAAGCTTCCAACTTGCGTTGTCAACTGTGTTACGCACGAGGTGTACTAAATTACATGAATACAGATATAAGTAGACGGTTTAAATAATGCTGTCTGATGTTATTACGTTATTTTTGTAGAACCCAAAGCGAAATGCAGCCGTAAACAACAACTTCAACCATTGTTTAAGCGGTGCTCGTGTTGGCTGTGTTACGTGCCTGCAGACGCACACATACTAGTACATCACCTGTAATAGCAACGAGCTGTTGTTTGTGTCGATGTTGAAACACACATTTCGCTGATTGCAGTATTACAACTCGTCGTCTTTCTTGCCTGGTGCCACGTGTGGCGTCATTCATCCCTGCATCACTAACAGGGAAGTCTTGCTGTCTGTGATGCTTTTTATCTCTACATGGCAAACCTTATTTCAGTCCGGCCATCCTTTCACAAGTGTAATTTATAATACCCATTTGCTCTACGGACACAAGCGACTTGGATGCATCAAGGGTGCCTAACCCCCAGTTACAGTCATGTCTGATAATGGCTTCCCTGCCATGTGCGTTCAAGCATGAGGGGTGGCCAATATATGTGTGTCTGTGGGCAGTTGGCACCTGGTGTTCTTCCGGCAGTCACTCGGTCGCAGTTACAATCTACCGGTTCGTTCTGTCTCGTACAGACACTCCCCGACTTAACGCCGTAGTTACGTTCCGAAGATCCGGCGCAAGTCGGATTTTGCGCAAGCCTGGGTTCAGTATACATACGGTCAACTGTATAGGCCTGTGTATATACATGGGAGGCCATCTGAACTCCAAAATCCAACACACTGGAACCTCATCGGCCGCAAGCCTGCGTTATCGGCCAGCAGTATTCTTCCGCTGCCTTCTTTTCATTGCGCTTTCATTCCCGAGAGGAAAAAATTCGGGGCGCGTTTAAAAATGTTATTATTTAAATGTTTTTACTTTTTTTAAAATTGCGTAATTCTGAAATTGTCTACTTGAAATTGCGTAAGTGGGGGAGTGGCTGTACACGTATACATACATATATATTATATACAGTTATATGCGCCCTGACTATATAGAAAGTAACAGCCGGGGTATCATTGTTTGTAGAGGCGTAGTTTCTTTTATCTCAGCCACCGCTTTCAGTACAACTCTGGCACTTAACCGTTCCACTACCAAAGGGTCGAAGTAAACGCGGTCGGAACGTGAAAGCTGGCTTCTTAGTCTGCCTAATGCCGCTCATATAAATAAAGCGGGGCTTACCTCAGTGCTTCCTCCCTGACGTTCTATTTCATGACGTTTTTTGGGCACAACAATGTCGAAGCTGTTCTTCTAGTAGTGTTTATTCAAGAGAATCGCTGCATATGGGATATAAACACAGCATTTTACTAATAGTCGAGAGCTTATATGAACGCTTAATGCAATAAAAATAATCAGGGGATCTAGCCGTTTAATATAATCCATAGTCTGGTTTCAGAAAACTTTTTCCCTACTAACTGGCAATGAAAGGAAAGAAAATTAATCAAGACCTCATGTGTTTCTTATCCTTATCTTCAGTTAAGTTTACTTGAACGTCACGTGAATTTTAAACTTAGTAGATTAATAGGCCTGAGATTAAAAATAAGTCTTGTCTTGAAAGAGGGACAGTTTATTACATTGTCCTAAATTAACAAATTAAGCCACTGACTTGCAATTAGCGTTGTGTGTCTTCTTCGCTAACGACCTATTCTCCCTCCACTTCGTAATAAGTAGGGGAAAGAGTGCAAATTTGTCCTCAGACAAATGTATTTATCATATTCATGTGAAGGATATTTGTATTTGCTTCTGTAACAAGTAAGAAAAATCACATTTTCAAATCCGACACTCCGTCATTTGATCACCCCTGCACTTACCTTCACAACATATACGCTGTTCGGATATAGCGTTACCCACGATGTATTGCTCATCGCATCACTGGTGATCATTGTTAGCTAAGGACTCTTGAATAGTTCGCTTCAACTACAAAAACTATGTTTGACGATAATCTCCCACATGGTAGTCCTGCATGGAGTATGACAAAATTAATGTGCCAACAACAATAGATTTTAAGAATGGTGTTCTTTATGGTACGAGATTTATCGCCGACCGGTTCTGCGTTAACTAATTCCCTCAGCACGCAAAATGGCATAAATCACTGGGGAAGGGTGAGAGTTACGGCGGGAAAACAGACGCCTCTAAGGGTAGCAGTTGATGGTAACTATGCTCTTACATTTCTTAGCAGTTCTAATGAGGGAGAAAGGTGAGGTGTCTTCTTTAACGACGCTGCAAGTTGCCAGTATATTTCTTATAGCATCTGTAGCAGACGAATGAAATATGAGTACGAACCATTTGTGGAATGATACTGGCGGGGCGAAACAGAAGTGCAGGGAGAAAACCTGTTTCCGTGCCACTTTATCTACCATAAATCCCACATTTGACTGGGATCGAAAACTGCCCTCCGGGATGAGTAGCCACCGACTAACCGCATGAGCCATGTCATGGCCCAAACGGTATGTTTAATGTACGATGTAGAGAGGAAAATGGGTACAGTTGCCCCACTGGCCAATGATGCCCCACCATCAGTTACGTCGAAACCTTAGCTCTAGGAAGCTGCACATATCACGCAGCTAGATCTTCCAGTGGTGAGTCTGGGACTGTGCAAGTCACAGTTGCTGTGTTTGTCTCAACGCCCTGAGATTTTTTTGTAAAGTAAGTAACATGATTCGTAACCCTACATGTTTCAGGGAGCTATTCTTTAATCATTTTCTGTTTGTTTATGCATATAGTCATTTTACCGACAGTTTGCGTGAAGGAAGAGTGGACTTTGTGTACTGTTTTATACCGTTACAAACTTCCGCAAGCCACGCCATAGTCACGTGATCAGCCAGGGCATCTTTGCTCAACAATTGGGTACAGTCGCCCCACTGAAAGATGGGTAAAGATGGCCCACTTATATTTTAACTCGCTTGGTTGACCTACATTCATACATCAAATTGTACACTGCATTTTCATTGATATATCAACGAAAGACAACAATGTCGCCTACTTACGATAATAATAATAAATACGTACTAAAATGGCGCGGCTTCACTCCTGCATCCGTCCATCCATCAACACCCGTCCAGGTTTCTCAGGAAGAAACGCCAACCAAAACTCGTGGGATTGTCCCCTCCACCAAAAGTATCAAACTCAGGGCCATCAACGAGAAGTCTCCATGGAGAGGTTCTCACTAGTTCGCCAGTCATCCAGAAGAAAAAACTAAAAGCGAAACATATGAAGAATAATTTCAAGAAAATGGTTCACAATCCGAACTCGAGTAAATCTGATAAAAAAGATGACAGTGACTGCTGCGAAGAATGTAAGGAATACTGCTGTGTAGCAAAAGAATAATGCGACTGGATAAAATGCTCAGTCTGTGGAAAGTGGCTGCTTGAAAACTGCACAATTTTATACAAAACGTGCATCGACTGTGGACGTAAGCAACAGTTCTAAGAATCTTTAAAAAAAGTACGAAATCTACCAAGAAGTAAGAAGGAGCCTCATAGTGATGCAGAACATAAATTATTTCATTTGATTACAATTTTATTTACTAAAAATTTATTATTTTTTATTGCGTATTACATGTAGGGCATCTTTTACCACGCACATGCGAAAGACGCCCTTTGTAATTTTTATTGCTCTCAATAAACGAATTTAAATTTATTATAAAAGAACTGACCGTTTTGTAGCACAGACCCTACTGTACCTATTACACAGCCAGATATAACTTCTGTTGCTATACATAATTGTAAAAGTCTGTCACAATAAAAAGTGGGGCATCATTGCCCATTTTACTTTGCTCAATGAGGCTAATACACAATAGGCACAAACAGGAGCCTGGATAGTGTAGAGTAGGGATGCACAAATTTTCTGAAAGTCTAGGACCCACCACAAAATACTAGGCGCCAGAACTGTGACGTGAAGTGCCTTCCATACTGCGGATCCACAAATGTTAGGCGCCACCGTAAAATATTTAGTCGCCACGGCAACCTGGCGCAAGGGGTTTGTGCACGCCTGGAGTGGACGGTATCGTAACTGGGCTAGGGGTTATTGACAGTGACGTGTGTTAGGAAAAGTAAACGTCTCAGTGCAATGTTGTGAAATATTTTGACTTTTATTTTAAGAAGGAATTGCACTATGGAGAGCTTGTGCACAAACTTAATGTCACTGTGCATAGTGTGCGATGCACACAATTAACAGTTACTTAATGACGTTTGATGTTATTAATTATAAACTAATTATTTTAATAACTGCAGTGTAGCGGTGGTAACTATGCTCATCGGATCATTGGTGATTATTTAGAACACTTCTTGGACAACCCTGAAGAGGGTTGCAGCAAGCTCCTCGAAAACCTTGGTGACCATTTACCAATATACACGGCGTTATATCCCAGAAGACTTGAATGTTTATCAGTACAGTTGTGGCAACTTTAAATCTCGCAACGGACTGTTTGAGTAGTTTGCTTGAACTACGAAAATTGTTTGTCTTTGCAGTAAATCTTATGCTATGCTGTATTTATATATGTCCACAAACATGCATTTACATGTCTGTAAAGTGCCGACTTATGAAGATATAGCATGTATTGGCACTGCTGTCTTTTCAGTACGCCAGTGCCAGACACCGGAAGTCGACAGGCACAGTCTCACCGCCATCCAAGAACTGGCAGCTGGCTTGCGTCTCTTGGTAACGCATGAAGCAATGTATGCCATCATATGCCACCGTCTTGACGTGGTCTGACTCCAAGTGCTGAGTGCACTTTACTTTGATCGTACCGATCTGACATCTCTTAAGACAATCCTGTGTTGTCTCTCTCAGCCACATGCTGAGACGAGAACAACTGAGCCGAAGCAAGCGGCAAGTCGCTTTGTAGTCTTCAGCGCCCCCACCGAAGTCTTCGTGTCACTGACATGACATGCATTCGTTTTCCGTCAGGCCTCATGTCCCTCAAACAGCTCGCAAGTGTTCAGTATAATAGTCAATATGTTTTAATTACTTGCGACATGTATAAAGCTTACACACCGATCCCAGTGGTAGCGCGGTCTAAGGCGTGGGTCTGCAGCCACTTGCTTGCTGGGATTGCGGGTTTGAATCCCGACAGGGCATCGATGTCTGTCTCTTGTGAGTGTTGTGTTTTGTCAAGTAGGGGTCTCTGCGATGGGCCGATCACTCGTCCAGAGCTGTCCTACCGAACGTGGCATGTCTGAGTGTGGTCGCAGAAACTCAACAATGTGGAGGCCTTGGCCCAATAGGGCTGTCGGGCCCTTAAAAAAAGCAATAAGCTTACACAGTATTAATGCATATGTTCGAAACGTAGTCTGGGAAGCCAGTACACCTGACAGGAAATGCATATCAGCAGTTTTTTAAGCATTTTAATTTCACCAGGGTTATCATATTCGTTACAACAAAAAAGAGGGGTTTTGCAGTAATTGTTTATTTTACTTAAAATACCCTTGGTATATACAAAAAACCATTCACATGACATGTTGTTACATATAATTCATGCCCAAGCATGCTTGTGAGTTGAACCGATTTTTTTCAGAAGTGGGAAATCCAGAGATAAAAGTGCAACTGATTCCACTGATATTCGTTTTTACTAAAATTAGAAACAACAGTGGCAGATAGAAGGGAGGAGTCTGAGAAAGGAATACGTTAATACGAGATCCAGCGTTGGCTTTAGGCGACTGAGGACTTGTCGCTTGTTAATAATGCCTACCTGAGAACAGCTACGTCCACGTTCCACCGAGTGTTATCGCGAGTTGCTTTGCTGGCAGCCCGAAAACGACAACAGTGGGTCGGATTTGCGCTCATTTGGGATTTTACGCAGCGTAGAATGGTATTTTTTACCGACGTTTCGGGACAACTGATCGGTCCCATCTTCAAGTGTCAAGCAGTCCAAGAACGTGACTCTTGAAGATGGGACCGATAGGTTGTCCCGAAACATCGGTAAGAAACTACCTTTCTACGCTGCGTAAAATTCAAAAAAGAGTGCAGATCTCATTTATACCGCGGCGGAAGCCTGAAATCACGCCAACAGTGGATCAGCATTTAATTATTAATATATAGGTTTTATACATACATACATACATATATACATTCCATGGATCCATAATTTTGTCACAAGACAAGAGGATGTGGAATAAGTCATAACATACAAAATCATACAAAATGTACATTGCAAAATGATTTAAACATTCTATGTGCAGTCTTAGACGTCAGTATTATAGGTTAACAGTACTCATAAGAAATTCATCTACAGAGTAAAAGGAGTGTGCATTTAAGTATCTTCTTAGTGCTGCTTTAAATTGTGCCTTTTCATTCTCAAGATTTTTGATATTACACGGTAAGCTATTGAAGATCCTGATACTAGAATAGAATGCACTTTTCTGAAAGCATGATAGGTTGGCAATTGGTCTATGAAGATGGTGCTTATTGCTTGTATTGATACTGTGTATTGATGAATTTGTTTGAAAGTTTTCTTGATTATCAACGAGGAAGTTCATTAATGAAAATATATATTGGCATGGAACATGCAAAATCTCCAGTTTTTAAATAAGAATTCTGCATGAAGTTCTAGGATGTGCACCAACCATAATTCTGATTATTTTCTTTTGTAATGTAAATATCTTCCTGCTGTTGGACGAATTTCCCCAAAAAAGTATTCCGTATTGTACAATAGAGTGAAAATATGCGAAATAAATTGACTTCAGAGTGTTAATGTTATAATGACTAGAAGATATTTTTACGACTCTGACATAACTGGAGAGCAGGGCTAATATTTTCAGATCAAACCCCGCCACTGACTCCTAGCCTGAGCCGCTTCAATCCAGTCCCCACATTCACACTCAATTTAAACTTCCGGTTTATAAATACAGTTTCAGCGATAAAGATTTGACTTGCCTTCATTAAACTGCGTTTCGTACGTGCTTGGACACGCACACACCACAAAGCATGCGGATAGTGGCAACCATAATTGTGCTTAGTTGAGTTTCAAGTACCGTGGACACAAAGGTCCGTGTCTGTAGCGGACGTGCGCCAGGCGGACCGTGCGCGAAGCGGACACGTCGTGCTTGAGGCGGACATATTTGTTGATAAGGAAGACGATACGATTACGTGGCTGTAGCGGCCGTTGGCCAGGCGGACATACTTTTTAAAAGGAAGAGGATGTGAAAGAATACAAAAAATACCTGCACGCCTGTGTACTTGTGTGGAGATGAGAATGCAGGACGAAGTGAAAACATAAAGATAGATAATACCTTTTGAAAGGGTGGAACAGTTGAAATATTTGGGAAGGACTGTTGAGGAATGGAAATTCCATTAATGAAGAAATTAAGAGCGCATTGAAGCCGGGAATGCGTGTTATCATTCGGTGCAGGATCTTCTGTCTTACAGTTTGCTATCCAAAGATACAAACATTAAGATATACAGAACTATAATTTTGTTGTTGTTTTGTGTGGGTGTGAAACTTGGTCTGTCACATGAGGGAGGAACATAGGGTGAGGGTGTTCGAGAATAGGGTGGTGAGGAGGATATTTGGGGCTAAGAGGGACGGGGTAACAGGGGAGTGGAGAAGACTACATAACGAGGAACTTTATGATCTGTACTCATCACTAAATATTATTCGGGTAATCAAATCAAGAAGAATGAGGTGGGCGGGGCATGTAGCACGTATGGGGAGGGTGCATATAGGATTTTTGTGGGGAGACCTGAGGGAAGGATATCACTTGGAAGACCCAGGCGTAGATGGGAGGATAATATTAAAATGGATCTTCAGGACTGGACTGGATTGGTCTGGCTCAGGATAGGGACAGGTGGCGAGCTCTTGTGATGCGGTAATGAACTCCGGGTTCCATAAAATGTGGGGAATTTCTTGACTAGCTGACGACCTGTTAGCCTTTCAAAAAGGACTCTGCTCCATGGAAGCGCATTTCTGTCTAGGCTAAAGATTTCCTCCAGTTCTTTACCTGACGTCGGCCGGAAAGCGGGTGCCTCTACACACACAGTTCCCAGAAATGATAAGCTGCCTCTAGATCAGCGGTCGCCAACCGGTGGTCCGCGGACCACTGATGGTCCGCGAGAAAATTTTGGTGGTCCGTGGAGAAATTTGGACATTATTTGCAATTTTTATGTTTATTATACTTATTTCAAACAAGCAGCAACAAATATCACACTAATAATTTTGTTATAATTAAACAAGTGCATTTCATATTAATAAAATGGAACTTTTATGATCATTATTTTATAGATGTTTGTACCTTTTTAAAAAAATTCATGTTAGTGGTCCGCGGGATTCAAATTTGTGAGTTTAGTGGTACGTGAGGTCCGAATGGTTGGCGACCGCTGCTCTAGATGTCTGCATTCCGGCGAACTTCATGTGTATAGGAAAAATTGACCTTCGGTCAACGGACTGTCAGATAACGGCCTGACCAATAAATGCATGTGCATGGATACCTTAAACTATGGGTTCCCCGCCGTTTTGCCTTAGTCATTTGGTGTTTGGTTTTCAAACAGTAAACAGCTTATGCCTGCGCGAGTCAATAAAGGAATCATGGCTGGTGAAACTGCAGTAGTTTCTACTAGAATGGGAAAACCGTCCTTGATATTTAGCGGATTTCAATATCGAATTCATCGTAAAGATTCGAAGTTGATAAGTTGGGCGTGTGTTAAGACAAGTACGGTAAGTGCAAAACTACTTTACAGTATGAAATCGTTAGTAAAACGGACCATAGTTGCGTTCCAAACCTATCTGGAAAGGAGGTTAAAGTAAAATTGGAAAACTGCATAAAGAGAGCTAGGGAAGACGTGTCTGTGCCTGTACATACAGTCTATAAGGAAGAACTGTCAGACACTTACGCGAAAGGGTATGACATGTTAACGGAAATACCAAAATACGAGAGTGTTAAGTCTCGACTGTGTAAAGAACGGCGAAAAGTTCTGGGTACTGAGCAAAATCCAGAAGACAGTTCGAAAATTGTATTTCCGGAAGAAGTTTTACGTCTGGCAAATAACTCCAGTTTTCTTCGAATCGCTCACACAGATGACTCAGGAAAATAATTCTCGTCTTCGCTGGGGAAGATTGTGAATATTTACTTAAAACCGGAACTTCTTTTTTTCTAGACGGCACATTTAAAAGTTGTCCGAGGCAATTCGCTCAGTTGTATAGCTTGCACGTAGATCTTGGAAGCACATCGCATGAAAACTACATATATCCGGTTCTGTTTGCACTTTTACCGGACAAAAAAGAAAAAACGGATCATTGTTTGTTAACTCTGCTGAAGAATTGGTGTGTGTTCTGGTCACCAAAAATTATAAAGGTCGATTTTGAAGCAGCGGTCATCAGTGCAATAAATAAAGTCTTTCCAGGCTCAGTTATTACTGGCTGTAATTTTCATTTTAATCAGTGCCTGTGGAGACAAATACAAAATATTGGTCTTGCGGTGGAATACAAAGAAGATGAACAAGTCCGAATAATTTGCAGAATGTGTGCTGCTTTGGCATACCTACCTATCGACAAAGTAGAAGAAGGTTGGCTCATGATCATGGAAAGTGTTCCACAGAATGAGAAATTAACCTTATTTCTCGCTTACTTTGTTTCTCCTCACTGTTACCCGTAACATTATACTACCTGGTTAGAACAACACTCGTCCCTTTCATGACGTCATAACCGAGTTCGACTGTACGGGTACACACACAGATAGTAAAACGCCTTGCTGTGGGGATCAGACCATCGCATAAACCTCTACACTCAAATAACACACATGTATATGGAATAACACTCATTCCAGGCTGGATTCGAATCCGCGATTCAAGAGCATCCGTGTCACTGTGCTTAGCATCGAAGTGAACTTTCTAATATATCTGACCATGTTAAGCCTAAACACTTGTGACTAGGGTGTAGCCTGTAACAGCTTTATAGTCTGATGTTTTGTACAGCGTCCATCGTTTCAACTTTTTAAACTCCAGCGTTCCTGAAACTGGCTTTATTTCGTTCTTCATGCAACAGTATGAAGCAACGATTCCTGCTGACCGTAGGATTTGTATCTAATACCCGGTGCGTTATTGGAGTCAGAGCAGTATAGCTGACCGGCAGTTAACCCCAGCAATTGCACAGCTTTGCCCCCCCCCCCCCCCCCGGCCCCCTTTTACACATACGCACACACAGATTTCTCTAGACATATTCTAACAGTATCTCGCCCACATCACTCGCACAAT
Organism: Reticulitermes speratus; assembly: GCA_021186555.1. NCBI lineage: Eukaryota > Metazoa > Arthropoda > Insecta > Blattodea > Rhinotermitidae > Reticulitermes > Reticulitermes speratus. Next base: position 24,056,656 of record JAJKFL010000013.1, on the reverse strand, counting down.
CACGCATTTCCCGTACAGAACACATGTTGCTCGTTTCAAGCATCAACACCAGTTCAGTTCTGACGTCTGTTGTGCTTGTATCACGACAGTCTGATTCCGAAGTTAAGTTTTTTGACGTAAACATCTTCCCCGTGCAGTCATATTGCACTCATTTGTAGTATCACTGAAAAGCGAACGTAAAAGTTCAACATATTTCTTTTTCTATGGATACCGGTGTATTTTCCTTACCTTCCACCTCTTGTTCCATTTGTAGGCGCTTGTTGAAGTTGCGAAAAGCGACTATTAGCTTCGTCATGTCCATCCATCCATCCATCCATCCATCTGTCTTCAGTGAACAACTCGACTCCCACTGGACAGATTGTCGTGACATTCTGTATTGAGGTTTTTTACTAAAATTTGTCCGAACATTTCACTTTGGGTTAAAATTGGACAAAAACAACAAACTCTTTGCATGAAGACTGATGTGTATTTATGTCTGATTTTTAAAGTTACCATTCTTGTTATGCGAATATATAGAGAAAAAACCAGGTATGATAAGAAAGGTAGAGGGCAGACAGTGTTTTCCTTGTCAAACGGCCATGTGTGTGGGTGGCTATGTTTTTATTATTCTTTTGTTTCACGTCTCATTTATCCGGTGCTAGTCTTTCTAAAACTCGTTTGCTTGTACATTGATTTAAAATAATGTTTAAGGAATTCATATGACCTTCTCGGCATTGTCGACATGTGCTTTTATAAACGGGTTTACCTAAGAAACTATGATCCATATCGCACACAATGTCTTCCCACGCCACACCACTTGCAACTTCTTCTTTACATACATACATACATACATACATACATACATACATACATACATACATACATACATACATACATACACGCACGCACGCACCACACACACACACACACAGACGTGGGTGGAACCCCCAGACGAGAATCTGTGTTGCAAAAATCTTTGTTGCTCCTTTGAAGACAAGTGGTTACTACAAGGCGTGGATCTGATAAATAAATTAAGATAATAGGGCCTGTATGTATAATACATATATGCATACATATACAGTCTTGTAATAAAAGAACATTGAAATAAACTGCTCCAGAAGCCTCCTGCTGTCGAGAGAAAATTTTCGGATACAGACTAACCCGGTATTCCTCACTCACCGCATTACACACGTCAGAAACCAGCAATGTCCAATGATAAGAGTAAAGTTAACTACGGCCTATGTCCTATGTCCCTGTGCACGCCTTGTAGGAGTATAGTTCACGCAGTCATACCGGCGGCAGTAGGTGCAGGTGAGTGGAACGTGCTGTAAATGTCTGTGACTATACCGGTGTTAACGTTGCATATCGTATGTCTGAGGCATATGGTATTGTATTTAACAGACATTACCGTACGGTCGCAACTTGACTCTGAGTTTACCATGTTAAAATACAGTATACTCGTATATTTTTGTTTCATTTTCGACAATATCAACGTTCCGTTTTATACTTTTATTTTTGCAAAAAGTGCATAAAATGAACCCATAATGGTAAGTCATGTCCCGCATGGTGTTCCTGCCAAGCTACATGATTCGTTTTGATCAAGTATGATGTTATGGGTCTTCGCCAGCAGTTTCTTTGGCAAATTTGATTTTGTTCACTGTGACTCAAACTGTACGTGAAATGGCATTTTATTATTTTTACAGATATATTTACCTTTACAGGAGCCTGAAGCATGTAATAAAATACACAGAATGCGACTGGATCTAGCTACAACTTCGTATTCATTATTATTATTATTATTAACGTCATCATCATTATCGTCATCGTCGTATCGTCATCACCCTTATCATGTTCTCACCATCGGAATCTGATAGCGGTAGATATATTTCATCTTCAAAGCCAAGCACTCAAGAAGTTGCACTATATTTTCCTGCACCCTTAAACAATAGAGTGACCGGACAGTACGACAGGTGTCCAACATAACTGACTGCTTGTGTTCCTGGCGTAATCTGACTTACTTGTTGTACCTGCCTATATTTTCTCTTTTTCGACTTTTATTTTCATGTAATTGAATTGTATGGGTTTGCTTTTTTTTTTTCAATTTTTGTGGAATTCACCGCGTTGTGGTATATCATATTAAAACTGACATACGTGCTGCCGTCAACCACAACAAATTGTATTAGTTTCGTCAATATATGCTACATGTTTCGGTTGGGCAGGCCATCCTCAGGCATTTAAATACATGTTTCTGTTTTCTTTTGTGCTATGTTATTGTATTCTTTTCTTTGTTTTTTTTTTGTTCCTTTCTAACTTTCTTAATAATCGTCAGGTTGTTCAGCTAGTTTCTAGATAAACAAAAACTTAATTATGTGTTTTTAACACATTCTGCAGTTAAACACTGAGAGACGTCAGTTTTTTGTCTACAGAATAAGTAAGGGCTGTCGATTCATGGCACACTTTTACATCCAAGAGGAAATACATATTAAGTGAATATAATATTGCATCTTGGGCGGAATGCAAGTACCAACTACTTTAGAAGTACCTAGAGCTGTCACGTAGCACACGTTAAATTATTAAGTACACTACTTATTAATCGTGACGTGCTGGGTTGCAGGCTCGCTCCTTATGACCTCCTGCTAATGCAGTACGTTGTAATGTCTGAGTGGAATGTCACGGCAGCTGATGGTGTTTCATACCAGTAGGCTACGCGTAACAATAAAGTGTATCAGCTGATCATTATCAGCTTGATTTAAAGCTGGCCTTGTCAGCTGCCTTCTACTAAATCGCGATGATAACTTCGATACATTATACTAAAGACATCGCTTCAGCCAATCTTGTTTAGCCACAAGAATGTATAATTTAATTCGAATTACACGTATAAATTACGACTTTTTTAAATAAAACGTTATACATTGTTTATTAAAAGGCATGTTTGAAGTGTTATTTCGATCGCGGCCTTGTTTCGTTCCGATAGTTAAGTCTTACATTACAAATGTTAATGTTAGGAAGAGTGAATGTCTAATAAGAGACAAGGTCGTTTACGAATGAATAGCTTTCACCAGATAGGCCTACATATACTATTCGAAAGTGGCTGTGTATGCAGTACACATTTGAGGGTCTGAATAAGCCACTCCAGAGACAAGGGTATACATGGGTGGATAATATTAAAATAGATATTAAATAATTAGAATGCGGGATGGGGCTGCATTCAGTTTGTTCAGCGTGCATTGCAGTATCGGGTTCTTGTCAACACGGCAATGAACCGCCCGGTTCCATAGGAGGCTGATACTGTAAGGATCATCTGCGCGAATATCACGGTATGGCGAAGTACTCTATCACAATTGGCTAATAGAAACTTGGCCAATCAGTCAATCATTTAGTCAGTCAGCAGTCTGATCAGTCGCGTAAAACATGCTCAAATGTGTGCGGTTGTATGGTCCATGTATTTTGTTACTGCTGAAAGTAACTTGTATTTTGTTGATTTTATTTGTTTAATGTTTATTGAACTACATGACATATCACTGTTATTTAAGTATCTGACTCAAATGAGAAGGGTGATACACATAAACGTTTATTGGTATCTGGTGGTGGTCACGTGAATAGCAATAGTTACATCAGATGCACGGTGTTAATGCTAGGTTACATACCTATCCCACAGTTGTGACACAGCTGCAGGTACAGTGCCTAAGTAACAACCAGCATGCTTCCAATGATATTCGAACAGTCTTAACCAGGTTTATTAGACAATAACTAAAAAACCTGCTCAATAAAATACGGCACCTATCGCGTAACTGAGTGTTGCAACATAAACTTTAAACTTATTTATGTCACGGTTATAAAAGTGTTAACCACAGTAATTATGTTGAAACGGGTAACGACAAATAAGGATTTACAAGAATGATCTTTTAATGTGAACAGTCCTTCAGAAAGCCACTTGTGTACTGTCCGGACAGAATAACTGAAAGATAAACACGGTATCTAATATGCTATAATAATGAAAATGCTCAACAAGTTTGTCTGTGGCATTGCAAATTGCCTAAATAAATCAACAAGAAGGTAAACAACTGGCGAGAGAAATGCGGCGCGACGGGACAGCATTCCGCAGTGCACCGCGCCTCACGAAACTTGCATGACGATTTTTCAAAGTCGTCAACGTCATTATAACTAAGACGAGCATTGGCTTCATCGCGGGATTCTGTAACTTGTAATCAACGCAAGAAATATATCAAGCTCACCAAAGTCTGGCAACTGCTCCTTATTACGCACATTTTGCTTTTCCGAAACATCTCATACGTTTAAGTACAGGAATGCTTTGTCAGTCACAGAAGCTCTCAGAAACCAGTTTGCATGGAGTGTTTCGTAAATAAATACGTAAATATGTAAGAAGTATACTTCTGTCTGCGCACGCCATGAAAGGATGGGGGTGGGGGGGGGAGTTGGCAGTCTGAACATCGGCATCAGATGGAGGCGAGTGGTCAGCTTCACGCCCCTGCCGCTTTACTCCCTGGGAGAGCGCCTTAAATACCCATTGACCAGAAGGCTATGTGGGCCCCAGAGCCGGTCTGGACGCTTTTGAAAAGAGAAAATTTGTTGCTCGTGCCTGGAATCGAATCACGATTCCTTGGTTGTTCATCCCGTAGCCTAATCACTATACCGACTAGGCTGTCCAGTTTCCATATACATGTAACAGTTATAATATGTAGCTTATTGATTTATTAATGTTGACAGAAGATCTGTTTACGTTCGCAAACGTAGATATATATGTATTATGTGTGTGTGTTTTATTCTATTTTCACCGTGAATTTTGGTGAAAACATTGGTGAAAAACATTGTCTATGTGTGTGTGTGTGTTTATGTGTATGTGTATGTACATATATGTACTCTCTATATATATCGAACTCCCTGAAGCATGACAAGCGATAGTGAAGACATGTCAGTTGACGCTTAATCAACCCCGACACCGAGGTTAACTGTCGGATACGCAGTGACAAGCTTCATTGCATACTGTAATGAAATGAAAGGGACTGGCTGTCTTCACGGAGTTTGCTGCGATTAGATTAATAAACCAGTACTTAAATTAACTGCATCACCAACAGCAGTTTCGACCGCGCTCTTTGGGTTATTAATATATCCATCCATCTTCCCGACAATATTTGGAAATTATTGTAGATAAATGGCGTTACATTCACGAACTAGCACGATCGAGTTGGTTAAATTAAACAAGCCTTTGTGGTTTTTGTAGCAAATATTGTTCAAAATAATACTTAAAGTAAGCCACGATTTTTCTCCGTCCCTATATTGATTCAGTATTCTATGTTATGCTTACGCCTGTGGCCATAATATGTTTTGTGAGCACAGTGTCCATTTTATCGTGTCCCTAAACATGGCAGCTCAATGACATAGAAATCGTGCATCTGCCGGTACATACCGTGACAGCTGCGTGTTCAGGGACGCCATCAAAGGGACACAGTAACATGCACAACATTTCGTGTCAGCGTTGACCGATATAAACTCTAAAAATTTATAGACTTCCCATGCTAAATTGTAGACCCGCATTATAGTTTCGGAAATTAAATAGTCTATACGGGCTTCCAGACACACGACCTCGCCATTATGCGTTCATTCGATACTCACTCTTTAAAACATGCATAAAGTAGAAGGAAGTTGAGATAATTTCCTGTTAATTTTGTTTCTTTATGTTTCCGTAATAGTTTCGAGAGTCGTACCTGGTTACGGCACGTACATAATGGAGATGAGCCTAATGGACGTCATAGCCCATTGCAATTAGCATTAAGATGTCACGTCACGCCGCGTTTTGATGTTTGCCTTCACGTCTAGACTGGCTCTTGGACCCGATGTGAATCTGACGTGTAGTGGTCTTGAAAGCTTCTAGTAGTTTCGTTGTGATGTCTGATGGCCATTTAGGATCGATAGTAAATAAATGGAATAACACGTATAGTGCTCGCTATTGGTTTATTTTCCTGACGGAGCAAAATTATGATCATTGAGTCTCCATTTAATGTGGAGGTCTATAAAGCGTACAGATTTATCTCTATGCACCCAATAGCCGCCTGTGGTTCAGACACAACCTGCACTCCAACTTTACTTTCAAATATATAAAGATTTTTAAAACAATAGAAGGGTATTTTATAGAAATAAATAACTGAATATGTATTTCGCCAGTCATGAAGAACAATGAACACAAAACCTTAAAGAATCGTTGACCGCCAAAGCTTAGTTGTCTTCCGTTTGATTCAATACTTTGTGAAACTATCCCTTATGCCATATTTAGAACATCACTTACGGTAGAATTAATCTACTTTTTATGTCTAGTTGTTCATCTCCTTGACAGCTCATATTTCTCTTTGCTTTCACACGACCTTTTATTTGGATCTATCTTCAGTCTGTTTCCGCAGCTCTTCTCAACGTACACAGACTCGTTAGATGTCAATTTGTCTTCTTCCACCTTCCCGTCCATTTTCTTCGGACCTCGATCTGTCTGTTTCTCTAGCTGATACTTGATTCTGCTTGGAAAGGTTGCCTTGTGAGCAAAGCGTAGACAAGTGGAGTGTCTTATCCACCATGAAATCAGACAGAAGCGTACAGAGGGTCGATACCATGGACAAGCTCTTTGCTCTAGTGTTTGCACTAGATCCCTTCGCGGATGAGTAAAATAGTACCCGCATCCTCAAGGTCTTAGCCATATCCGCATCCGAGGATATTATTATAATTTGTTATAAATGACAAAATAAAGGCAATTGTATAATTTCAATGTAAATTTAGCCCACAAATTTCATCATTTAGACATTTGTGTGTTTTACAAGATGGGAGAGATATATTAGAAATAATATACTTAAATTAAGAAATGCATGTAAAAGTTTCATTCATTTATCATTGACGCTCTGTAGTCTAGGTATTGACAGCATCGCTACATACCACCAAAAAGTGGCGTATAAATTTGGGATAACATCATATCCACTGTCAAGCATTTATTTCCATTTAAACCGAGCGAAATATTACACGTTCCGTTTCAGGGGTTCGCGAACTACAGTTTGGGAATCACTGCTCTAGGAGACGGAAATTGTAACTGGTTATAATGCGAGGAAAGCAGCAATAGCAAATGTTGTTAAATGCTTATTTAAAAGTCACGTATTTGAATGTGTGTTTCTGTTGCGCCATTGTAGCAAGAAACAAACAGCATTGATAAACTTGTGCTACACCCAAATCACCAGGAAACAGTCCGATCGAGCTTTCCTCCAGCAAACCGTGAGTGAACTGCGCTGGATTTGATAGTGCTTGATTGATTGATTGGAACGATAAGCACTGTTGATAGATAATTAATTGGTAATCTTGTTATTGAATTCCTCTAATGAAAGCGTTTGATGGATAGGGTAATTGCCGTGTTGTTATGCTTTGCAGGTATGTTTACGTAAGGCTAAATCATATGTGTCGTGATATTAAAAGTATGGGATTAATGGTGCTGTCATTGTAAACACTGGCGGTACAGGGGAGGATAACATTTAGATGGATCTCAAAGGAATAGAGTGCAGGATGTGGACTGGGTTCATGTGACTCGGGACAGTGACTGCTGACGACGAAATCTTTTGAGTGCGGTCATGAACCTGTGGAATCTACAGCTGTCTCTTGCACCGTACCCCTGAACACGGCAGCTGTCACGGATGTCCCGGCGGATGCAGGCTTCCTGTGCGATAAAGCAGCCTTTCTCAGTGGCACAATGAAGGGAACGTCCTGTACAAATGTGGGGAACTTCCTGAGGAATTTTGCAACTATTAGAGCCTGAAGAAGAATTCTGTTCAATGGAATAATTTTTTAACCATGTAAGTGACGGTGAGCTACTCGAGAAGGAGCCATGAAGTTGACTATGAGTCGTTAATATTTGGTTGGAATGTAAATTGGGACTGAGTATAATGAATGAATTCTTGCTAATCTTCAAATTGATTTGTCTTATATACAATGTAATTAGGGAGTATTCCTTCACATTCTGTGCAATCTGACGCTAATAAACGAAAGAATGTCGGAATGAACATCAGAGAAATCGGAAGAACACACTAGGGTCATGTTTGTAACACGTACTTGTAATGGACCGAATATCAAAACTTGATTTGCCAGAACAGAGGTGAATTCGCTAGATTGAAATCGACTGTGCAGTGTTATATTCCAGACGTCATTATCCCAATGGACCCTTCCTGAAATTCATGGAAATGAACAGATATTGAGACTAGCTGTCTTGGCGGTTACATAACGTCTGAACTGAAATGAAGCGACATAGCGAAATATTGGAACTTAACACTGCATTCAGTACAGGCTTCTATTCTTTTGGAACTGACTGGCAATTGCTGCTTATTGGTTTGTTTCACTGAACAATTGTCTTTTCATAGATTATACAATAACTACTATTTTGTTTGGTCATGAATAGTGAATGCCGATCCCAATGGCCGCGCGGTCTACGGCGTGGGTCTGTGGCCCCTCGCCTGCTGGGATTGCGGGTTCGAATCCCATCTGAGGCATGGATGTCTGTCTCTTGCGAGTACAGTGATACCTCGGCTAATGAGTGACCCTGCTAACGAATTTTTCGGCTAACGAAGATTTTTTTCGCTGTTTTTCGGACTCGGCTAACGAATTGTTTAAGAATGTTTTATGATGCTCGCGCTAACATAAAGCAGCAAACATGAACGGTCGGGCCATTCCAGGAGCTTATCTTTTCCGTCTGTATGTGTGTGACAAAGAAATGAGCTGACCACATCACATAGGGGAGACCCACCAACCCGACTGGGTTGTTTACGTTCGAGACTTGGTTGAAGACAAGTGTCTGAATCACTTTAAAAACATTCTGAAAAAAAGAGAAGTTCAATCAACTTTGGACAGATTTTTGACTTCTCCCTTTAGCAAAGAGACAGAGGCCAGCTGCTGAAGAAGAGGAGACTTACCTTGAATAAACTTTGAAAATTTGGAAGAAGAATAGTAAAAACGTTGTATACATATTTTCAGTTTAATAGTATAAAGTGTATAATATATTTTCAGTATAATAGTGTAAAGATCGTCAGTTTTTCATTCTACTTTCCATTCTCCTTCATCCAATTGGGTAGCTGTTCATCTCAGCCTTCGGTGAGTTTTTGCCCTTTTATAGTGTGCTTTTTACTATTTTATAAAACTTATCTTTAAATAGTGGGCAGCATCCAGAACGAATTAAACGATTTTCTATAGAAACCTACGGGAAATCACGTTTCGGCTAACGAAGATTTCGGCTAACGAATGTGATTCCGGAACGAATTATCTTCGTTAGCCGAGGTATCACTGTATTGTGTGTTGTGAGGTAGAGGTCTCTGCGTCGGGCTGATCACTCGTCTAGAGAAATCCTACCAACTGTGGTGTGTCTGAGTGTGATCGTGAAGCCTCGACAGTGAGGCGGTCCTGGCCCACTAGGGGCTGTCATGCCATGACAAACAATGAATCGTGAATATGCGAAACACACGTAGTTCCTACTGTAGGCCCGTATTTATACTTCGAATTTTATCACAATTCCTCGATGGTGCTTAAATATCTAATTAATTTCCGCTGCTTCAGAATTTATTAACTTTTCTGTACTTCTTGAACCAAGTACCACTCAGTTTAAGAGTGTGGAAACTGCCGTCAGTTCTTATAATTTCAAGCTACGTCTCCTTCATTGTTTGTGATTATAATGTCATGTTTATCATCCGTTATGTTATTTCATGCCGATTGTTTAATAGTTACATAATATCAGCAGCGGAATTTTCAGTTTCAGCATTCACCAGAAAACAGCAAAAGCATTTGACTTAGACTAAAGTTACAGGCAAAGTGAGATTTTGATAAATTCTTATGGACAAGCAACCGAGTGCGACTTGTAGAACGAGGTGAGACTGTTCTAAGATATCTTATTGCTATTCTGTGATATGAACTGAAAAGAATTGTGCTAAATACAGATACGCGTAGGACAGCAATTAGTCTGAACTTTATCCAATTGCAAGCCTCTTAATTTATGATATTTATAATTTGTCTGTGGCCCTTTCATTTGTGATCTGACCAACAATATGTGCATAATATCAGAATCTCATCTTGTTTACCCTTCCTGTCCGACTAACAAGCTACAGTAGTGGCATCTCACAGGGCAACACAGTATGTCCGACTGTCTGCTGTCACTTCGCACTAAATCCCCAAAGTAACATCCCGTGCCGGGACACCGCATCTCCCAGCCAAAGTAACAAATGTTCTCTGTTCTGCTGGGGCTTGTAGAATCACGGGTGACAAATGACTCCCGTAATGCGCCTTGTGACGACGACTATAGGTAAAGGCACAGCGACCATCCCCACAAATACAGAGCACGTCTCGCTCGCTTGCAGCCTCCACACTTGTCAAGCGTACGCCTGTCACAGCGACCCCCAGTCATCATCTAGCATCCACACATCATCCTCTGCGTTCTAACCTCACGTACCAGCCGTCAACTAGCAACTGGGATATCTCGGCATGGATTTAAATGGATACAAAGAGACTGCTGTTCCAGTGTTCAAAGATAATTGTTAGCTTTGTTTTCTAGAATGACAAAAGGCTTTGGAACAATCATGTCTGTATATTTACAAATCTTGAAACAGAGGACTAGAAAACTCGCAATGAATGTCTCGTCACTAAACAAATTACACAGTCGCCGCCGGTGAAAGCGATCCTGGGCCAGTTAAATTCAGCTCACGTTCACAAAACGCAGTTCCATCAAATATCTTTCAATATTTTTCTTCCCCCTCTTTAAATCTCCAAGTAGCCCCTTGGCGACAGGTTTTCCTACCAATTGCCACGTTGCTTTGAGCTTCTGTTAAATTACAACACAGCCGGCAAAAATGACTGTTTAATACAATTCAGTGCTTTTGAAAGTAGATTAGACAGCAGGCCAGCTTTTTAGGTGCGTTCGAAAAATTGCGAAAAGCGACTATTGTCTTCGACATGTCTGTCTGTTCTTGCGTCCGTTTATTCGCATGGACCAACTCGGCACCCACTGGACAGATTTTTATGAAAGTTTATATTTGAAGATTTTTCGAAAATCTGTCGAGGAAATTCAAGTTTCATTAAAATCTGAGAAGAATAACGGGTACTTTATATAAAGACCTATGTACATTTATGATAATATTTCGCTCAGTTCTTCCAATAATGAGAATGTTTCAGACGAAAGTTGTAGGGCAAATCAAAACACACATTTTATGTTCAATAACGTATTTCCGAAAATCGTGCCGTTTATGAGATAATGTGGAAAAATTTCGTAGAGCCGGACAGGCCATAGATGACAACGTAATACGGCGCATGCGCTTTGCTTGCTGGATAACTAGGCTACAGACATACACTCAGAATAGGTAAACCGTATTGCTTATTGCTAACTTATTGCTAACAATGGTTACGCGAACGCACGTTAAAGTTACGTTTATACGTACATTGCCTGTCTTTAGCTTCCTTCCACATACACGTACTCTGATTTATTTTCCGCAAACTTTCCGTTATTCGATGCTATATAGCCTAATGTGAGCCAACAACAACATCGTTAAGAAATTTTAAAGTTAGTCATACCGTTGTTTCCCATAATTAAGGAGTTAAAACCTTTAACACAACTTTATTTGTAGTATTTATTGCAACATGTTTCGACCCTAAAGGGTCATCAGCAGGCTAAATACTTATTAAAACACATAAAAGGCTATACAATTGCAGAAAAATTGAGATCTGAATTTGGTAAAAGCAATTGTAGGTGTTTTAATAAGTATTTAGCCTACTGATGACCCTTTAGGGTCTAAACGTGTTGCAATAAATAGTACAAATAAAGTTGTGTTAACGGTGTTTACTTCTTTAGTAATCGTTAAATAAACCATAAATAAATAAGTAAACGAGAAAGTAGTACAGCTTTAATGGAATGGTCATATTATTAATAATAAAATAATTACAATTTATTTGTCGCTTCCTTCAGCCTGAAGCCATCTGGTTGCATATTTTGATGTTCTAGACTTGTGATATCGTGTGGCCCTCTGTCTTTCCTAAGTGGCCGGTGGAGCCTTTAGTTCCTTGAAGTCTTAATGGGCGTCAGCCCGTATCATTCCATCGGGAATACACAAAATGAATCAGTGTCACTTCTTAAAGAAGCTGTACACTTTGTCGTAATCTAATGCCAGTATGAATAAAATTAATACAACTCCGTGTTTCTACATATTAATATTATGTTTTAAAACCCCTTTGTTGCACTTCTCCAAATCATTCGTGTCTGGCCCGCGGTTAAGAGGGTTGTGCACCGTTGATCTAGAAGCTTCAGAACCCAGATGTGCAGGTCCATGCCAAACTTCAGGCTTACTAACCTTCATTTCAGGCTTCCACCGCGATGTTGATGAGATCTGCGCTCTTCCGGGATATTACGCGGCGTCGTGTGGTAATTGTTTACCGACGTTTCGGGACAACGTATCGGTCCCATCTTCAAGGGTTAAGAAGATTGGACCGATGCGTTCTCCCAAAACATCGGTAAACAATTACCACACGACGCCGCGTAATATCCCGGAGCAGCGCAGATCTCTTCAGACATACTAATAAAATGTATTATTATTTTAGACTTTGTGAGTCGCCCTGGGTTTCCTACCCAGTTAGGCCCTTTAGAAAGAACCAGCCTCTTATCACTGTAACAGTCATGTACACTACCTAATAGGCCTGCCTTCCTTTACACGTGATAAAGAGAACAGGCACATTTTCCGAAATGTTCTGTTTAGAGCAATTCAAGATCTCAAAATTGTAGGCGCCAGAAGGGTGATATGAAGCAAGTTCATACTTGAGGACCCACAAAGATTGGGTTCTACCATACAAAATTTAGTGGCCACGGCGGCCTGGCGCTCGGGACTTGTGCACCCCTTCTCAAGACGATATACACTGTCCAAAATAGTAATGTTTATCGTGAAACCCGGTCGCCATAAACTCTTAATCACGTTCAGATATACTGTTAACGCCACTGCACACAGTTCTTTCGCCATCTCTTTTCTTCGTGAAATGTTCACTAGCGGTGCTTGCACGTGTTAAAAATGTAGACAGGAAACATAAAATGTTAGCTAACCAAACAAGTTCTATTTGACTAGTGCATGCACCTACATGGCGTCCTGTCTTCGTGATCAATAAACATCATGTTCTGTAAGACAAGCCGTCAGTCAGACCGACTTAAAGGATATGTGATGATCACTGGACTGAGAGCGACTTAACCAGTTATATACGCCTTAATAAAGCCTGAGCTGGATGGTTGTCGGCGATGAATCGTGATGGTTCTAACAGGGTGTAACCAAACAGATGTCTCCAAATTGTAGACCCTTCTTTTCTTTTAACTCATTCTTCAGCTTTCGCGTATCAGTACCTCTGGTTCATTTCAGTTGGAATTAATATTCTGAGACAACTGTTCCTTTATCACCATCTTCAGGGTGGGTCGTAGATGGCCTTTTGCGTCCCAGAGGGGAGTCTTTCGATCGCCCACTTGGTCTTATAACATCTCTATTCAAGCGCGCATTACGTTCATACCAATTTGTTTCGTGATCTTGAATTCTCTCACTCGTAAAATAAACTCCCGAGCGTTGTCTCATACTTGTGCTGTTCACTGGGTCATTGAGGGTATGCCCAGGAACACATCTAAAGTAAAGGTAAAGTTCTCCCTAGAACGGGCCATGAAGGCCCAGAGGGGGAGTAGATGTATAGCTCTACTGTTTCTTTATCCCCGGCACTAGATGAGGGTGGGTGGTCAACTCCACGCTCCGGCCGTTTTTACCCCCGGGAAAGAGACCAGGTAAACATTCTATAGGAGGCTGGGTGGGCCCCAGGGCCGGACTGGACGGGTGCGGAAAACATCGTCCCCACCGGGATTCGATCCCTGGACCGTCCAGCTCGTAGCGAGTCGCTATATCGACTGAGCTATCGCGGCCCACCTAGGAACACATCTAGGAAATTTAATTTCCGGTATTCCCGTTATTCTTCAGCACATGCTTCTGTGTATGCCTTCAAAGACCAAGTGAAGAATATGGGCTCCTTCTCAAGGTATTCGTATTTGGTGCAATTTTATGACGGAGTTCGACTCATCGTAAGGCTTCCATCTATAGAAGACGCCTGAATGTCTGTAGCTAAACAAGAAAATGCGGAAAAAACAGCAACGCCCCGCATTGGTGTGCTTTAACGGCCCATGACAATATGTATCTCAGCCATATGACCCTTGTAATCAACATTTATTTCTTCACTTGGTTAAATGCCGGAATAATAATTCGATACACAGTCCAGCGGACTAGATTAACGGTGACTAGTACTTCGAATTCTAGTCATATTGAGTTCGAACCCCATATATCTCGACTGTCCAGTCTGAGATGTTTCTCAGCCATTTACAGAGGAATATTCACGTGGGCCGAGTGCCGGTGCTTCAAAATGGGCAATGACGTCTTCTTATTACGTAGGTACCTTTTGATTCATGATTGTTACATAAACACTGCGGCTCATTGAGCGTCTCAGAACAACAACCACGAAGTACCTCCACTTGTGCGTTGTAGACGGGAACATTACCGTCTTTCTTATTTATTTTCAATGTGTTCCATACAAAGTCTGTTTATACTACACGCATTGCAGAAATGACAGACAAGTAGTCACATCTGCGCAGCATGCGGCATTTGGGGTTCTCACAGCCGTGCTAGTCTTGTGGGATGTTGCGCAGTGTCGTTGGGTAAATTAGCGACGTTTCGAAGGGGCCTTGTGAATTCATCTTTAGGGCCACGTAATCCAAAAAGAGTGACTCGACTCTTCACCTCCGCAGCCCCTTTATTGCAGGAGATGTACAGCCATATCGGTGCATACGTCTTTTTATGAAACCCAAACTCAATGTGAGCTATAACTTTGTGTGTGTGTGTGTGTGTGTGTGTGTGTGTGTCCGTCCAACCTACGGGCTGTTGTTTGCTGCCACTGAAACATGTCGACAATGGAATGCATAGTGTTCCAAACAATTATCATTAGAAATTCAGTAATTATTTTTCTACTTTTTTGGCGCGTTCGCATAGTCGCGAAAAGCGCCTGTTAGCTTCGTCATGTCCGTCCGTCTGTCCGTCTGCCCGCATGTATCAGCGCGGCTCCCACTGTAGGTATTTCAGTGAAATTTCATATTTGGGACTTCATGAAAATTTGTCGAGAAAATCCAAATGCTGTTAAAATCGGGCAAAAATAACGAGCACTTTGCATAAAGACCTAAGTACGTTTTATTGTTACCGGCGGCATTAAATCGCCACAAAAGCGAACTCTTGGAGTGAAATGGTATCAGGCTGTTAGGACAGCTAAGGAGGAATGAACATTATGCGAACGAACCACAGTGTTACGTTGTTCGTGCATTGCCTATCTAGGCACATTTATAAAAGAACATATATGTTCCAATTCTGGAAAAAAAATCGCATATTTTTGTAGAGAAATGTAGACTAAAAATTTGACGCTTTTGAATTAGCCGCTTAATTTTGCATAAAAATGTTTTATTACAGTGTTTACATCTTTGGGCCGTTAATTCCTTACACAGCTTCGTAAAGTGCCTCTAATTAAACATATGAACTTGGCGTGAGTATGGATTGTGTCGACTTTAACATGCCCTTCTGACCCAATGAATGTCTGTTACTCATTTCTGTCAGTCCAACGAACAGGATCAACGGTTGGCACTGAGCCTGACACCGTTTGTTCCTGTTCTGTGCAGCACGAAGTTTCTCATTAGCACACACGAACAACTGAATTGTTGAACACCTAGTGAAAACTGGTTAGACTCGCATGTTGTGGGTAGGTGATGCGTAATCAAGACTGATGTTTATTTATTTTTACGAGATCCAATCTTGACTTCTCATCAGAGCTATCAGTCTTGTAGACTTCCTCATAAACTTAGAGATAATGATGGACAACGTTTCACAGGGCGTGGTCCGGTTCCCTGCGAGTGACGTTTCAATGTTGCGGTTACACCATGACTGATCAGGATTTAACCGAGCATTATCTTGTTGTTCTAGTTGTTCAGTGCACACTTTTGTCCTCGGGATTGTCCAGCTTTGTTACTTTGTGTATCCATGAAGTCACGACGATTCTTCGCTGAGGGCGAACCATCTTTGTGTGCGAGATTTCAGGCTGTCGAAGCGGTGCAGTTGAGATCTTTGTTCTTTTGGGATACTGAGTGGACGTTTGACCCTCGAAGATGAGGCCACCATGCGGTTTCGAAACGCTGGGCAACGAACACTCGGGGACGAAGCAGTGTCCCAGAAAACCCAATATCTCAAACCATACGCGTAACTTGGAGGAGGCAGGGGGGGGGGGGCGAATACCCTTCCAACATTTTTTTCTACCGAAGATTATTTTTTGGCTACTGAGTTGAAGAGGGGCGAATGAAAAAATGGGTTAAGAATGGGGGAAAGGGGTGTATGCATGTTAAGGACTGGTAAAGGTAAGGTAAAGGTAAAGTTCACCCTAGAACAGACCACGAAGGTCCAGAGGGGGAGTAGAGGTATAGCACTACTCTTTCTTTAACCTCGGCGCTAGATGGGGGTGGGTGGTCAACGCCACGCCCCAGCCGCTTTACCCCCGGAAATGACCCGGTACCCATTGTACAGGAGGCTGGGTAAGCCTCAGGGCCGGTCTGGACGGGTGCTGAAAATCTCGCCCCCACCGGGATTCGATCCCCGGACCGTCCAGCCCCTAGTGAGTCGCTATACCGACTACGCCCACGTTAAGGACTGGTTCAAACGAATCTCCACCCTCTCTCTAACTTGACTCCGTAAATTAAAGTTCTTAACACCCACGGTCGATTTTGCGCCCCCCCCCCCCCCCCCCCCCCCTTGTTAGCAATGTTATGTTTATGTCTCAAACTTTGTGTGTAAAACAGTGACCTGTTGAACACTGACTGGGTGGTATTCTGGTTTTGAAAGCCGGGAAGTTGGTCAGCAAGACGACAGGCCGTCATTGGCACTGATCCTGGGAAGCTGCGTAGAACTCACGCATCTAAACTCATTCATCCAATGCGGTATGCTTCATATCAGTTTGGACTAGGATAACGCGTGTACGCCACAGTTGGATACCTGGCAGGAGCAATATTGTTTTTCTCTACGCCTTGCCGTATAGTGAATACCTGCGCTTCATTCCCAGAGGTAAGCGACGGAAACATGGAAACGGACCTGTGCTAGTGCCGACGCTAAATCGAGTATTAATATGAAGCTCTCCTGCGCCCCTTGACACGCTTTCTTGTGCTGATATTTAGCCCAGGAGCACTTTCCGTTATAATTACCGTATTTGTTTTCGTCCCAAAACGAAAGCATTCCGCCATGTTTTTACACCAAAATGAGGCTCGCGTTTTCTTTTATCCGAGGTACAAATTCATATGATCGTTATCCCCCGTCTTTAATTACCACAACAGTGAAAAAGTAATGACTTAATGCTCGCGTGTAACTTTTTACATTTCAGCTCACTTGGGGTACCTCATACACACATTTAATTGGGCACTCCGTGTCGGTTTCCGCATGTGCTTGTGGCGCAGCAATGTGTATCGCTTACAGTACTGACGTCATCGTCATCGTTATCGTTGTTCTTAATGAGTTGTTTATATGAGTTGCTGATCTCGCTTTACGGTGGTTGACTCGTTTCCATTGTCAGTGGGTTATTGTTCTGACGAGTGGGAGGTCTGGCTGAAGGACTACACGAAATGGTTGACGTTCGTACTACGTGGTTATTACAGCTGAACAAAGAGACCAGAAACCCCCGTCACTTTCTGGCATTCATAATGGAATTTGGAACGTAATTTGTAATAAAGAAAAGAGTTGATACCTCTCCAGTTTTGTAAGTCTATCCTCATGACTTCTAGACCATTCTACGTTTATTAAATCTTCGCAAATTAGCTTTGCATTTTCTGACGACACAACATTAGCAACAACAATCGTGCAAGAGTTTGACAGTTAGTTGACCAACTGAGGCCTGAACAGTCTCTTCAGCGATTTTCTTGGGTTTCAGTTAGCCTATCTTTCTATCTTTTAGACTTCAGAGCGGCGTTATAAACTGTTCGTTTTCATAAGAACCTGTACTGTTTACTTGAACCGGAATAGCGTAGTCGGTGTAGTGTCTAAGCTACGGCCTGACAACCGAGGAATTGTGTTTCGATTCCCAGCAGGAGCAAGAGACTTTCCTCTTCTTTAAAGCTCATACATTCTTCTATTTAATGGCTATTAAGGGCCCTTTCCTCGGGGGGGGGGGGGGGGCAGTCGGCCGCGGCATGAATCTAGCCACTCGTCCCCTAGTACCGAGGTTAAGAATGAATGACGCTGTAACTCCACTCCTCCATACACCTTAGTGACATGCATAAGGTCAGTTTTACCTTTATATTATATTCTTTATAAATGCTGTATGAAGATTAAAAACGAAGAGAAATTTATGAGGGAATCTAAGCAACAGGCTGCGAAACAACTAGAAAGTTTGGCCCTATAAATTCGAAATTAGTATAAACACCTCGAATCCGGAGTACAAAGGGAGTGGTCAGCCTAAACCCGAGACAACAAAACCTAAAACCTTATGATATTTTGAAAGAAAAGAACGCCTCTGTAACATCTGTGTGCTACGTCACGGAATACACCAATTTCAGTCTTCTTGGCTCTGGCGTGGTGTTAGTGATGACATTGCAGTGAGCCTGCGTGTCCTTTAGGGCAAGAAATACGGCTGTAATTGATCTTGAGTGTTGAATTCCTCTTGTCTGCATTACAAAAAGAGGACTGTTGATTCTGGGCCGTTGAGGTAAAACTCCGCGTGTTCTCAGCACTGGGTGCTGCAGCATGGCATGGTAACAGTCACGTGTTTTGTACCGTTTTCTAGGCTGTGAAATACAGGCTATAGGCCTGTAGGCCTGTAGTCTTATGAGGTGCAGGAATACTCACACTTTTGTGTCAAACAGGGAATCGTTACGTAAAAGTGTATCGATATCAACAACAAAAATAATCTGGCGGATAAAAATTTCCTTTTTGTGATCCTATAGTTCGACTTAAACTTCCCTGGAACTGTGTACCGTACTTAATTCCGTAGACTGCTTTGTTAGGATTTAATGAAGTTGAATTGGGATTCAATGTGACAAGTAGACCTACTCTACTTTAACATTTTTATGTTATTCGGAGGATTTAATTAATGTATGCTACCATTGCCAGAAAATGTAAAAACACGACTTTGAAGGAATTTATATTTCGTGTTAAAGTGCGGGACCTCTTTTTATTTCTAGTAAGATTTCCACTTTTTAAAATTTCTCTTTTAGTACCTACACTATAACATGAAATATAAAATACGTGGGACGTTCAAATTTAAACGAGAATTCGTTTCTAAAAAATTTGTTCACAACAAAATGAAAAAGTTGTACACACTACTTTTCAATGTAGTCCCTGTTGACTGCAATACAGTTGTGCCAACGTTCTGGAAGCTTCTTAATCCCAGTTTCAAAGAAGGTTTTCGGTTGCTTGTGTATCCAACTTTGCACAGCTGCAATGACCTCATCATTATTCCGGAATCTCTTGCCTCCTAAAAACCCCTTCATTGGTCCAAACCAATGATAATCAGATGGAGCTAAGTCTGGACTGTACGGTGGATGACGCAGGACATCCCACTTCAGTTTCAGTGAGTTGCCATCGTTAAAGCCGCAGTGTGAGGACGAACGTTGTCTTGGAGGAAGCAAACTGAATCCTGCCTTTTTCTTCGCTTTGAGCGGATTGCCGGCTTCACTTTTTCATTCAGGAGAGTTGAATAGTACTGCGCATTGATGATATTTTGACTAGTGAGAAAGTCCAGGTGAATGATACCCTTTGAATCCCAGAACACAGTAGCCATGATCTTCCCCGCTGAAAAAACTGCTTTCGCTTTTTTTGGGGGTGGAGAGTGTGTGTGTTTGCACTGCTTGCTTGCTCATTTTGATTCAGGAGTGAAGTAGTGGACCCAGGTCTCATCACAGGTCACAATTGAGTCCAAATATTCGGCCCCTTCTCTCTCGTACCGTTGCAAAAGTTGAGTAATGGCCACTAAACGTCTTTGCCTGTGCTCCGGTGTCAGGAGCCGTGGGACCCAACTTGCGCTCACTCTACTGACTTTCAACTCGTTGTGCAGACTTCCTTCAACACTCCCTGCACTAATTCCTACTTCCTGTGACAGTTCAAGAACAGTTATGCGACGATTAGCCCGAATAAGTTCACCAATTTTCAAAACGTTGTCTTGATTGACAGAAGTTCTTGGTCGCCGAGCGTGGTACCAAGCATGGTAAACAGCTAACGAATTTCAGAACGCGCGTTTCAAACGCATTTTAAACCAGAATATAGAACATGTTAAAATTTAGGGTACTTAACATTTTCATATTTGGACCAAATTCACTTCAGTCTCCACAGACATACACATTGCTGTAGAACTGTAAAAGTGAATAGCAGTAGTGTGATGGGTGCATTATATAATAAGGGTTCCCCCCCCCCCTATGGCTCGACAGCCTTATATGGGCCTGGGCCTCCTCGTTTCGTCGAGGTTTCATGATCACACATTTGAGACACACCACAGTCGGTAGGACTCCTCTGGACGAGGGACCAGCTCGTCGCAGAGACCTCTACCTGACAACACACAACACTCACAAGAGACAGATATCCATGCCCCCGGTGGGATTCGAACCCACGATCCTAGTAAGCGAGCGGCCGAAGACCCAAGCCTTAGACCGCACGGCCACTGGGATCGGCTTATATAATAATGTTACAGTGGAGCAATTAACTTTTAAAGGCTAAAATTAATCTACAATGTGTATAAAGGTGTGTTTCGGCCTCACAGAGAACAGAGCACGTTCCTATTACAAAAACAAGTCAGTTAAGGAAACAATAGTTTATTGTACTACTCAAACGAAAAACATAGGTGTGCTATGTGGACAAAACGCAGAGTTTTTATGTCAAAGTAACAGTATACATAGTAACCACTGCGTTTTAGTGAATTAATGTAGCTTGTATTTGAATAAGACGACAGGCAGGTAAAAAGGAACAAAGAGAACGAAGGAGAGAAGAGAAAAAAGAGAGTAAAGAAGGAAGAGTAAAGATAATATGGAAAGGATCACCTCTTTCAAGGCTTGTCTGTAATCAGTGCTTTTTTTCTGGCAAAATAGCTGGTACAATATCGAAGCAAATATGAACGATTTAAGCCTAGGCTACTTTAGATGAGTTCCCTTTTTAAGTAAATGAACGTGTCGGTACTGCGTACCATCAGAAACAAAGCTCAGTATGCCGTACATATATTGTATATATATACACGTGATGTTTAGTTCTGTTTAGAAGGCTCACGAAACAATGAAATTGCAGAATTGTTTCTTCGTGGTACAGAACCATGTAGAAGTCGTAATACAGAAGGACAGAAATACGGAAGGGGAGACAACATTGATGGGAAGAGTGAAAAGGGAAGATAATTATGAGACGAACGAGAAAGTAGATTAACGAGTAGACTGGATTGGAATGAGAATGGAAGTGACGGAATAAAAAGTAAGAATAATTTTAATGGAAAAGAAAATAGACGGGAAAGAAAGGGAACTAGGGCAGAGTCGTGAGCTAAATGATCATGAAAACGTGTGTGTGTGTGTGTGTGTTCCGTTACATATCTCATACTCATTTTGAACAACGTAACCTTATACGTTATCGGTAATAAAGTATCCCTAGCCGCTGCTGGTATGAGGCATAGCAACTCCTGCTGCAAGAGATGATCTTAATTTATACCGAAGTGCCCTCGGTAAACTTTTTTATATGCACTGTTCATGCCAAGGAGGAAGCAATAAATATTCATTAACTACAATTATAGCTCCCAAAGCATGTAACATTTTACTACCCTCTGAATTTTTTGTAACATATTATAGTGTAAGGTTGTGTTAAAATAAAATAGGAACGTACGTAGAATGTGGAATTATGATCTACGTTGTGTGCATGACATCGTACTAAATAAATGTTGCTCATTGCGGGTGTGCCTATCAGTGGTCGTTCATTGGCTACTTGTTATCTTCAGCAGATACTTGAAGACCTATTTCCTTAATTCTGCTTTACATTGTAAAAGTTCTGATCAGTAGTATCATTTAATCCAGTAAGTAAGATTAAAGGCTTTCCTACATGCGTATCACAATGTGGTCTGCGCACAGCTTGAAGGGAACTCTTATCGCTCTTCTCAGTACAAAAAATAAATTGTGTAATTTTTTTACTTACGTCTATAAGGTATACTTAATTCTTAGAATTACGACAGGGGTACCAATAGAAAAATTGGTATTCTTATGTATTAACTAACCTATTAACTAACTACATGGAGCAGAGTACTTCCTGAGGAGCTAACAGGTATTAGACACCCAATAAAAAAATTCAGCTGTACATTTTTGTTGCGATTTTTGACCCTGCATTGAAGACATTGAGTTTCGAACAGAATTCGTTAAGTGTACTTAACTTTGTTTAGGCTTTGGGCTCCAGTTATCCCTGTCGATGTATTTTGTATCTGTGAAGAACGTGATGCTCCAGTACAGAAGCTGTGTAAGTTACATTTGTTGGATATAATTTCGAAGCTTCTTATAGTCGCAGCGTTTGTAGTTGTTGACCTAAAAATAACATTTCGTAGATAATGTGTAGGTACATGAATGACTATGTAAGTACCGAAGTCCACTACTTGGGGCATGTGGTTCATTAATTATCCCCAACAAATCGACAGATAAACACAATTTTTACGCGGCTGTCTTTTCGTTACCGTAAATTTTACAAAAGACTATGTTAAAAATCGCCTTAGCTTTCCCCCTGCCTAACGATTACGTTTGTCCGTCATTTTGTTATTACTAATTGTAAGAAACAAAAATGTATGCCGTTGGGTGTCCTTCAGTGATATAATGATTAAACTAACTTTGTGATAATCGGTCAGCTGGTTCATAACTTGATTAGTAAAGACTTGCAGGCTGTAGGCTACACTCAGAATCTTACATTCTTCCATTTGTGTGGCGTAACTGGATTCTTTTCATTCAGTTACAGTCTAAGCCCTTTGAATCACATATTCTCTCGCCCAAACTATTGTATTCGCTACTCCCCAGACGCCATTGGTTACAGGTGTACGACCGATTTGACATACCCTGCACAATGACGTCTACCGGGAGAGCAGCCGTTCAAAGCGGAGACCACAGATTTTATCCTCCATGAACAGATCCTTTGACTTTGAAATGCCTGATTTATTTAGTAATCACCCCAACACATGCTAGCGAGAATGTGGACCACCTTTCTTGGCGTAGGTGTTCTTATTTGTCATGACTCCGAAGTGGTTCGTTGTCTCGCCGTCAGAGAAAATTTCGCTCAAGTGGTAAGGTTTCTCCTTATGAACAACGTGTGCGCTGTAATCACACTCATCAAATAACGTCATATGAAACTGCACTTTACTCCTAAGCGTAAAATGTATTTATGCCACACAGCTAAGCAATATGCTCACACGCTTCCACTCTAATAATTTGATCGTCTTGATATCCTTCAGAAGCGCTGTAGAACTTACCTCCAAACACGCGCTCTGCAGACATTGTGGTGCATTATCTGAATAAATGTGGTTTATGTCTACACTTTTATGCTCAACAAAATCTGTTTCAGCCACCTAGAACCTTACTTTATGTCTACACTTTTATGCTCAACAAAATCTGTTTCAGCCACCTAGAACCTTTACTTTATGTCTACACTTTTATGCTCAACAAAATCTGTTTCATCCACCTAGAACCTTTACTTTATGTCTACACTTTTATGCTCAACAAAATCTGTTTCATCCACCTAGAACCTTTACTTTATGTCTACACTTTTATGCTCAACAAAATCTGTTTCAGCCACCTCGAACCTTTACTTTATGTCTACACTTTTATGCTCAACAAAATCTGTTCCATCCACCTAGAACCTTTACTTTATGTCTACACTTTTATGCTCAACAAATCTGTTTCACCACTGAACCTTTACTTTATGTCTACACTTTTATGCTCAACAAAATCTGTTTCAGCCACCTCGAACCTTTACTTTATGTCTACACTTTTATGCTCAACAAAATCTGTTTCAGCCACCTAGAACCTTTACTTTATGTCTACACTTTTATGCTCAACAAAATCTGTTTCAGCCACCTAGAACCTTTACTTTATGTCTACACTTTTATGCTCAACAAAGTCTGTTTCAGCCACCTAGAACCTTTACTTTTGACAGCCAGCCATGATCTCTTTGTGAAAATATTTTACCAAACAAAAGCCATGCATCAGATTGCCCCTTTACTAAATGGTACATATTTTTCTGAGGTATACTGTATACAGATCGGTATGGAATACCTACATATCAAACTGTATACAGTGTTATGTATAAAAATACGCTACTATGCTGCATGGAATGTTGAGTCTCCCTTCAGCAAACGGAGTACTGTGATTCACTTAAAAACCGAGTATAGTTTTCCATTTACGTTTTATACTCTAGAGGCTACGGTTTCATGTCAGGACTCCTAAACGTGGTATTCTGTTGTCACACTTTTTCTCAGAAAGATTCCGTAATGGTAGCTTAAATGCGATGACATCACTTTCTTACACGTCAGTTCCAGTTCAGCGCTATCTTCGTTCTGTCGTCCGTCTCATTGCAGTGGCCTTGCGACAGTAGTCAACAAACTTTTTCCTGATCTTAACCCAATATTTTTTAAATAAACACGTTTTATTCGTGCAAGTTAGAAATAGAGTTCCGCATTACACGATTTCTGTTGAATAATGTCAGAAAGATAGGGTACTCAGACTAACTCCATGGAGAAGAGCTAATATTTCTTCAGGTAGTCAAACAATCCCTCGCGTTTTAGGGAGCCCGAAGAATCATTACATTACTCACAACAGCAACAACAACATGGCTGTCTACAGACTTGATTGCCGGCGGGAGCTGAAGTTGTCTCTTCGTCACTGCGCACAGACAGGCGCTGGGGGTCATCGTATCCTCATGTCTAACAGGAAATAGGCCTACTTTATCTTACGTAGCGATCGTGGCGTGATGTGTTTAGAACTGAGGTATAGCATTCATTGAACTTCAGCTCCACTTCCCTATACGCCTTCATGGTACGATTGACTGGTACAGCGACACCACTTATATTATTCCCACGTATGTAGGCGTGTGAACATGATAGTTATTTGATAAACAGTACGTAGATATTCATTTGTATTATAATTTTATCGTAATGCGATGCACAACACTGTCGGTCGCTCACCTGCTGCAGGACCCGTAACATGACGTATCAGGAATAAGTCACAGAAACCACGGCTCTCAGTTGTCAGCCGCTCGGGTGGTATACAGTCAATGGCGTGCAGACATGAGCTACGTACATGATGTTACTGTTGCGGTAACCGTGACAGTGTTAAACAACACTGTCACAGGTTTGCGAGTATGTTCTGTTATACTGCAGTACTGGAGTCTGCAGAGCACGGACTGTGCAGACGAATAACGTACCGCACATTAAACGACAGCAACGTAAATTCGTGTTGTTTTGTCTTATATAATAGTATTTATTGCCATATTTATTTGTTAACGAATATGTATTATGACTTTTAGTTATATACCTACTATGACAAACGATATTAAAAACGTATGTTGAGGCACAAAAGATACAGGAAAAATTGACTCTTAAAATAAAATGTAGGATTTTGGAAAACTGCTGTGTAGTAGACAGGCTTATTGGTTATTTGACACGACACACCGACCTGTACAAAGGTATTAACAAGAATAATGTGTATACTTTCACGTTTTTATTGTTGGCAAAGGTAAAATTGTCGTCCCTATGTACATAATAAAGGCATATGGAGAAATGGAGTTGTAGTTCCACTCGTTCTTTAACATGGCACGGCTACAGTGCTTCGGCTATCCAGCCCATAGGTTAGTCACTGTACCGAGTATGCTACACCGGCACATTTATTATTGTTATTATTGTAATTGTTGTTAATATTGTTAATTTCTGTACTTATTCAGAAAATTGTGCCTAATTTCATTGTATAGGCATGTTAATTCCAAGTACTATTATAGGAACACTATTAGTGGCAGTGTGCAGTTTGTTACGGGACAAATGCCCTTCCTCGCATTAACAGCCTGGATAATACAGCTACACACACACACACACACACACACACACACACATCCTACCTGTGTAGCATACAGAACTGAAAACTCTTTTCAATTACAGTTTGGGTAGAAATTTGTTGTATTTGTCATGTGTACCATAAGGGATATCAAGATAACAAGTGACAGCAAATACTAACACCATCAGCAGATATCGTCTGTATTTGTTTCTTCTCAAGTAAAGATTTATATCTTACAAGTTATTTTGTGTTGGCTTACATTTATCGCATTGTCAAAACCACGAATTATTGACTGTTTCATTGGTATTAAGATAATATTCTAAAAATAAATTCCTTTACTGATAATTATTGTTTTTAACGGATTTAAAGTATGATGGTGATCTCTGTGTCCATATATGTAATAGTTGTTTATATTGTATTCAGAAATAAAGCTTTCAAACGACCCTTCTGTTCCTGTTCAATTTTACTGTTTCAAAGAATGACACTGCCTGGAGGTATACGTTAGTGTGATTACATTAAACAGAATGAAACGAGCGAGGCATGTGATAGGCGTAGGAGAGAAGAGAAATGCAGACAGGGTGTGGTTGGAAAGCCTGAAGGAAAGAAGCCTAAGCGTAAGTCGAAGGCTAATATTAAAACGGATATTAGAGGAATAGGATGGGCAGGCTTGGACTGGATTTGTCTGGCTCAGGATCCGTGCAAGTGGTCAGCTCTTGTGAACACGGCAATAAATCCCGTGTTCTGTAAAATTCGGAGAATTTCTTGACTAGCTAAGGAACTGTTAGCTTCTCAAGGACTCTGTTCCATGGAGTAAGTTACTTTTTATGTAGTTTTTTCATATCCTGGCCATTTGCGGCAGTGAATCTAACAACGCGTAGTGATGCACAAAGACATGGCAGTTTTTTTAGCACGCCGCCCTAGAGAGGTAGTCTAAACACAACCTGCAGGAGTTCCGTACCGCCTTTGTATAAAAGTATGTTCTGTAAAGCATCAGCGTATTTGTCTTCTTCACAGCTGCCGAGTTATATTGCTGTTGTGAACTCCACTGAACTGGAGGCGTAGTAGTAGATGGCTGCTTCAGTGCGTAGTGAACAGTAGACTGAAGAGGCTCGCTAGCCCCGGAGTGAGAATCCGTGTCTTCTCTATTTACATTTCATCTCTGTCTTCACTAGTACTGTACTGCCGTTAAATGTTGAGATAGCTGTGTAAATTCCTCTAATTAGCCCACAATTAAGGCATTAATCGCATCTGGCGGGAGAATCCTGCCTTGTTAGATAGACGGCAGCGTCAGACGCAAGACGCTGTGTGCCGCTCTGTTGGCCCTTTACTCCCCCTCCCCGACAACCCGTGCCGAGCTGCTAGCCTGCGGTCTTGTACTGCGGTGATGTTGGCCAACACTGACTGGTGTCGATCCTGAGGCTGGCCGGGGAGGAGAGGAAAAACCCACGGGAGCATGGTTACCATGGTTACACACTTTACCACGCAACGTATATATATATATACATTACCATGTTCACACGCTCGCACGATCCTTCCAACACCCACCAAACAACTCCACAAATTGCAGCATTTAGTAACCATTGCACCGCAGATGATCATTTATTACATTCAAAACTAGGGCGTCGGTTTCACATGGAAAGCGACACCGTCCGGTTTCTTAGAAGCACTCCAATAAGAAACCAAATTTATGGCTATGTCTCTTTTGTTTCATTTCTTTTATTCGAATGTTCATTTTCAACTCTGGGAGCCACCCAGAGTACCGGGATCTCTTCCTGATAATACAGGGACTGGAGCATGAAACTGGCTGCTCACCTCCATCTATTGTACTACTGAAGTTAAGAATGCGTGGAGCTGTACCTCCACATATCCGCATGTCTTCATGACGTGGTCCTTAATTAAACACAGGGACAAACTTACCCTTGTTCCTTCTAACTACATTGATCAAGGAGGCTGATAACAGTCTGTTACGTAGTCAAGAAATTCACCGTCTTTTAAATAACCTGGTTGTTTATCAGAACGTGTCCTGAGAGAGAGATGAGTACAAAGACGGTAAAACCTCGGCCGTCCGATCCGCTCTTCCGAACTTTCAGACCAATTACTGGAAAGCGACTCCGAATTATTACTTGAATTTAGCATTTAGGTAACATATTGTACTGTATTTTTGGAGGCCAATAATGTATCCTACAGAACTACAATTCAAAGCGACGTCACGTAGGCTGGCCTAAGTCTAGTTAGGACTTCGCGACACAGGTCACACTGTAACCGAACGCTGAGTTCGAGTCCCAGCCACCACCCCAGCATGAGAAGGGGAAACATTGTGTGTGTGTGTATGTGTATGTGTGTGTGTGTGTGTGTGTGTCCAACGTCAGCATGAGGAAGGACCTTCTGGCCCTCCGACCTTCTCGTTTCACTCGTTTGCAATCAGTCGTAACTGTTATGGATCAGTTACGAAGGCCACTTCAGAGACGATATGGGTTAAGAGACAGAGGGAATTAAAAAAAAAAAAAGGAGAGAGGTTGGAGACAAGAAGGGGGAGTAGGAATATAAGGGCGGCAGAAGAAGATCCGCCACGACCGGCAACAGTCGTTTTAGAGAATTTGAATAAATCTGGTAATCCATGTTGGAACTGGCACTAGTAAATGTATTGGTGGTGACTAGAAATAAAGGTGTGAACGTACTCGATCGAGAGTAATCTGTCACACACGTTGGGGGTGTAAACTAGATCCTTAACTAACGGCGGTAATACTTCGTTAAGGGGCGGAAGTTCCTGACGTATTTAGGCCATAAAAGTGTTTTTAGACTTGTTTTTTATTTTGCATCAAAATTAAACTCTATAGGGTCTACATGTCGTTTTGGTGATAAAACATTGTCTAGATTAGGTTATTTTGTTTCCTGTCTCCACATCTGTAGGCTAGGAAGTGTACTCCGAGCAACCGACTTGCCGTCTTGTCCGATCCAGACGTCTCCCCGCCCCCATTTGATCGGTTACCAGAAGGTTCACTGTACATTCTACGCCATCAGGTTTTGTTCCTTTCAGATCCATTTTAATATTAGTCTCTATCTTCCATTTTCCCGTTTGTGATCCGTGATGACGTGAGTGAAGGCATTTAGTCACGTAATTTCCTTCTCAATTTCTTTCTTGTATAAGAGAGAGTTCGACCGCATAGAAGCACCGTAACCGATTAAACCAAGGCTTACACTAAAACCTCTCGATCTGAATACAGCAGGCGTAGTCAGTGCCAGCCAGCTTCGCCATAGTACGGCGATTTCTGTAGTTGGTACTTTTCGTAACTACACTAATAACTCAAAATCTTGAGCAAAGAATTTGGATATTTTAACGACGGAGAAACAATTGTGTCCCTTAATGAAGTGAACGGCAACTGACTAAACACGTCTGCCCATCTGTTAAACAAGTTAACAGTTTTTTTTCTTTTTCTTTTCTATGGCTCGACAGCCTTATATGGGCCTGGGCCTCCTCGTTTCGTCGAGTTTTCATGGTCACACACATTAGACACACCACAGTC
The DNA here is from genome assembly GCA_021186555.1 of Reticulitermes speratus. Classification (NCBI taxonomy): domain Eukaryota; kingdom Metazoa; phylum Arthropoda; class Insecta; order Blattodea; family Rhinotermitidae; genus Reticulitermes; species Reticulitermes speratus. The sequence continues at coordinate 24,027,028 of JAJKFL010000013.1, read as the reverse complement.
GGTAGGACTCCTCTGGACGAGGGACCAGCTCGTCGCAGAGACCTCTACCTGACAACATATAACACTCACAAGAGACAGACATCCATGCCCCGGTGGGATTTTTTTTTATATTGTAAAATGCTTTATTGTTACAATGAATATTTACATCTTAGATTTACAATTCAGGTATCTTACATTTGCCTGCACCTTGCAAAGGGATTATCTGAACACTAATAATCAGAGCGTTTTATGGGCGATAGGATTTTACACATTATACTCTTTGTATCACTCGGTTATTCATTTGCTCTCTCCTTGTGATAAGGTTCTTGCATGGTCTCTTACAAGCGTTACGGGAGTGTCGATCCACTTACATGTCGTATTCTGATATTTCCCGTAATAGTGCGTGTAGTGATGATGTATTTATTTTCCCTCGGTCAGTAATCAATGACATCTAGATACTTCCCGCAGCTGGGAGATCTCTGATTTTGTTGATAAGTCTTTTTCCTAGCCCTTCGTAGGAAGTCCACATAATCTTGTTGGGCCAGTAGGAGGTTGTCATATGCGTACTCGAGCATGTGTCGGCCACACTACTGCGTTGTGTCGCTGTGGAGGATATATTCGAAAATCTGGGAATGTGATCCATGTGTCACGTATCTCCGCAGTTGCAGTGCGCAAGAAGCAGGCGATGCGTATTCGAGTCCATCCCCATATTGCCTGTGTATGCGTGCACGACTTGAATCTATGGTGTATGGTGTCGCTTTGGCCGCAATGCTGGCAATTTCCCGTGTCGTGTAGTTTTATATTGTTCAGTCGACTGTTTGTTGGCGTTATGTCATGAACGATGATGTACCATATGGTTCTGATACGTTGTGGTAGGAATCTTTTATTGATGTTCTGCCAAAAAAGTGCCCAATTGTATTGGGGGAATTTTGTCTGCACTCTGATGTACGATTTCGTGTTCTTAGTATATTGTGCATAATTTAGTACTGTATATATTTTCTTCTTATGTTGGCTGTCTGTTTCCCGATCACCCTGTGCGCCAACATAAGCTCTTTCCTGTATGTATAAACGGAGATATTCCAGTGCTGGGGGTAGCCATATCCAGTTAGGTGGGTTGGTATGTTGTATGAGTCGTTGGTGTTGTGTCAACCACCGTGCCGTTATGTTTTCTTCGTATCGGTGTAATTGTTGCATGCGCATGAGATATGACGTCTGACATTTGGCTTTGATATTGATCATCCCGAGTCCTCCATCCCATGTGGGGCTGCACAATGTCGAGAGGGGGACTCTAAAGATCCATCCTTTCCATATATAAGCAATTATGTTTGAGGTGATTTGTTGACTATACTTGTCGTTGATAGAAATAATTTGCACCGTGTACCAGGATTCGAATCCACGATCCTAGTAAGCGAGCGGCCGAAGACCCACGCCTTAGACCGCACGGCCAATGGGATCGGCATGTTAACAGTTACTAACTTTAAAATCACTGGGAAACATCAATATATGAAACATTGAATTGATTAGCTCTATATAACGTAAGCTGTCTACGGTATACAATCGTGACACAATTCTTTACTGCTTGCTAGATGGTAGTGCGGCAGAGTGTTTTAAGATTTATTAGCAGCAAGTGGTACGACAGGGAATCTGAGAGAAAAGAGATATCACCTCCAAGCTAGTCGAGAGAAGGAAAGGGGGAGGGGAGATAATGGGATGGCAGACTGGCCACTTAGGGGTTAAGCCCTGAGCGTGTGACCCCGGACCCCGACAGCCAGCTCCATGTTACAACGAGCAGGCGGAGCCCTAATCAAGCGTTTTACACGAACGACCTGGGAACACTTGTGTGCCAGTTTATAACCCGGGCGTACTGGCAAGAACCTGATGAATAAATAAAGCTATCTGGAGGCCCATTTATCATCCCCTCCCGTATCTGAGGCTCCATAAATTTTCGTGGGGAATTGCCCCCCCTTTGTAGTCGATGGGAGCCGCGCATAAAACAAACTATAAAATACGACAGGATTTTATACATAAACACTTTCCTTTCTCTCCACTTTGTTCCAGAATGCAGTTGCAAGCCGAGGTAAAGTCTAAGTAAAACAAACACATGCTGACTTGCCACACAGTAATGTTGTTTTATGGTCTCAATATCTCTCATCGCTTGGTACCATTCTGCCTTACTCTTACATGTCAGCAGAACTGGGGGCAAAAAAATTCTTTTCAAACATCATGTTAAAATTTACACTCAAAGTAATGCATTAACCTCCAATGCTGCTTTTCATTATTTTGGTGCATATAGTGGATAATGAGGATCTGATTAATTAAAAGCTCAGGCCTGTATCCAGGTGTGCCTTCTAGCCTAGTACTGAAAAGGACAGAGCTCCGTCGCAACTGTAAGTTCCGAAACGACATATGTATATATATATATATATATATATATAAGGTATATATATAAGGTATATAACTCACAGAGTAGGCAATACCGATGTAATATTGGTAAAGTGACTAATTATTGCCACAAACCTTTATTTATAGCAGCGGTTCTCAACCTGTGCGTGGAGACTTTGAACACAATCACCATTATAAAAATGACGCACCGTACATATGTTACTCATTACGGTTCTCAGCAACACCTTTATCCTCTGCGCACTTGCCACTGTGTTCTGCTTGAGATTCTGATATTCGCTCAGGTGATCAAGCATTTCGGTGCCATGCACATAACAGCCTTTCACTGGTCGCTGTTTGAACCTTATGAATCCAGCCCACAGCCTCTTACCCTATTTACACTTCAGACACTTTATACGTACAGTAAATTACTTACCGTTCTTCAGCGTGACATCCCAAAACTTGAATCTGCAATTCGGAATTTGGTGAAATTGGATATTTTTGTTATTACTACGTTAACAGTTATTCCTGATATCGTTTGTTCCTATTATTTCATTTCTATTTGTTTTTGTTTTTGGTTTGTTATTTTATTATTTTTATATGTTTCCTGTGTTTGTGTAATTGGCCTTACGGCTGTTGTTCCAGCACATTGGTAATAAATAATTTATTATTATTATTATTATTATTATTATTTTCAAACTGCCGCAAATTCAGTTTGTAATCAATTAGATGTCTTCAGAAGGCAAATTGTCACACTTAGTCAGATGTGATATTTTATTATACTATTTTAAGGTGTCCTTATTAATTATTTAATTATTTTCATTAGTTTGTTTGTTTTGGTTGTGTTTGTTTCATTTGTGTCCTGTTCATTGTTCGTTGTTATTTGTGTTTGTATGTTGTGCTGTTTCTGTAATTGACCTTCCGGCTGTTGATTCGGCACATTAATAAACTAGAACTGAATTGAATTGAATTATTTGTTATCACCTTTATGCAGTGTATTTGCTATCACATACCTGAAACAAACCATGTTTTCTTGGGTATATAATGTTGCAGCTATTCTTTGGTTACAATTTATAGTACGTGTAGTGCTATTTCACATGATAAATGTATTGTACTTTTATATTAGCACTTTCAGAATTATTTATTATTAATATTAATATTAATATACGTGTTAGCGAAACAGTATTTAAATTAGGTGTTACATTTATCAAGAGTCAATTTGTATTTACGTAAACCTTAAGTGAATAGGTCCGGCAATGTGTAGGCGTACTGTGTTTTATTTCGGTTAGAATTAAAAAATTTCTCGTTTAAATTTTAGTTGATATTCATAGAAGTATGTATATGATTATGTTCAGTATATGATTTCATCTGCCTTGATTTTACAGAGCTCATAGTCTTATTGTTCGTAGCGGCATAAATCTGTAAGTCCGAAAATAATAGTGCTACAAGTAGGACAATCTCTATTATATCGTGACATCGTTCTTTCGAGGTATGTCATCCAAATTTTCGGTTGACTTACGTACGTGTCTGTGGATAAATGTAGCTATGAAACACTTAGGCTGCTTAATTTTGTGGCAAATTAGCGTGTCATATCACGAAATAAGGTATGCCAAGAAATTTGAGGCGGTGTGACATATGAGCCTACTTACACGCAGTTTCTAACATTTAAAAAAAGTTGCATTCTAAGCGTGGGTTAACAGTCATCCCGGTTTCATAAACGTGCTAGTATTACATTTTCTTCAAATGTATGGTAAGAAGAATTAGAGACATTTGTTTTTATTCGAAGAACACCAAACACCGAAATTAAAACGTCACCGAGCAGGGAGAGTAGGCGACACTTCGAAGTCAAAGAAGGCACGAAGCATGTATTCCTGTGGAAGACAAACCGCCGTCTTCAAACTGTCTGTGTCTTAATTCCATTCTTATGTAGAGCGCAGAGCTGTAATTGCCTGTATAAGTTATAATTAAAACCTGTTTGTAATTAACAGCCTTCATGTCATTACAAGTGCATGGTGAAAACAAATAGTTTCAGTACCACCACCAATTTAAGAAGAAAGGGGACAGGTAATAAAAATTCCAAAAGGTTGGAGACAAAAGAAAAAAATAATGGGTGGGAAGCTGTTTTTTAAATAACTCTTCAGTTTCTGTGGCGGTAAGACAAGGCAGAACTGTAAGCAAGTCGGCGAACAAGCAGCTCAGGGCAAAACTAATGAGCAAGTGTCTGTTGAAAAGTAGAGACAGACAGGAGCTGACATTAGCTGTTTGGTTGTCCAGCCGTAAAATGTCTACCGCCTGCCATGAATGCAGCACGATTCTTGGCAGTCGGGATATCATGTTCCCTTTCCTGTCTTTTTCACTTCATACCCTTCCTGTTCAACTTCCCCCTTTCCTCCACGCAGCCATCACTTTTGCCTTGTTTCCCAGAGAACTAGCAGAAACAAGCCTATATACTCTGCAGAAAAAGGAATGAACGAACGAACTGAAAGATGGGATGGGGAGGGAGAGAAGATTTAAAAAATGTAAGAGCACGGCCCGCACAGTATGTCACTGTCAGACTATAATTACCCGTCAGAGACGCACGACATCCGCTGCTTAGCTGCTACAGTACCGCGGCTGACGAATCAAACAACCACGCAGTCAAAATTCGTAACAGGCAAAACGACTGCACGCAGTTTCAACACGATACTCATGAAAGTGTCTGAGACGTCGTTACATATATATATATATATATATATATATATATATATATATATATATAGTATCGATGTTGACACATGTGTACTTGCAGTTATTGGCATTGAACCCGCCGCTGGGTTGCCATCATTTGTCATGCGTTTTAGAGAGACAGAAATGAAACAAAATATTGTAATATTGCATACTTGTCCTCAGTCTCAAACAGTCACTGACGTCGGAAGCATTTCCGCAAACAGCAAATGATGTACATTCCTTCAAACAGCCATGGAATATTTAAGCGAGCTGAACATTATTTCCCAAGCCTAATGTGTCTCGCCCGTGTCTGTGTGAGGCTGAGGTTCGATCCCGCACAAATATCTTCCACCTTTAGATTTCAGACACAACTTTGAAATATAAAGTTACAGTTTCTTGTGTGTTGTACGGCGTATCTGCCTCTGCCGCCGTCTCCACGGCCTCCGGTGATGGTGGCACAATAACTTTAAGAAACATCATGCATGATAACGGGGATGTTATAAATACGCGCCTGTTTGTGATGGGCCAAATTTTATGTTATGTGTTGTGTAATGCTCGTTAAAAATTCAAAGGAACATCGCCGTGTTTGTTGTTGTTAGTGGTGGTGGTGGTGGTGGCGGAGGCGTTCACCGATACAACATATAGTAATATTAACATTAACCCTTTAAAGACTAAAGTTAACCTGAATTATACAGTATTTAACGACTCAGTGTGCACCGGACAATAGAATACCAGCGTCTGTTACTAGAAGCAGTCAGTTAACGCTGAATAGGGAAGTCATCGCTCTTCGTTCCGAGAGCCGTATAAAATACGCACGTCAATGAACTTTGTGGGCAGAAATTAGAATTTTGTTGATTGCTAAACCAGACGGTATCTGAAGTAACCACTACGATGTAGAGGGTTAAACTTTCGTCACCACCACCACAAAGGTATGGACGGACATACAGATGTTTATGTAAATTGGCCGTGACATTTTAGCGCTTGTGCAAGTTTAGCTTCCCGACGCCACGTAACTTTGTTAGCGTTTGCGTAGGTGAGCCTACAGGGTAAACCTAGACTGTATAAACTAGCTTTTTTAAGAAATATAATACAGCTTATTATACACTATAGGCTATAGATGAGCTGTCTTCGTGTAGACATATAGTGATCGCTTGATGCATTAAGCGGTTGCTTGCAAACGAACAGCGGCGAAGAGTAGCGCTAGCGCAAGTGATGTTTCTGTGGCAAGCATAGCGTTCATAATACAGAAGATATAAATACGATGACAAGAGCCGACTCTGTCCTTTGCGTTAGATGTCATATTACTCCGTTGCCAGTGCTCGAAAGGACTTGTAGGTCTTTCGCTTCATCAGTGCAGAAGGATGGTTCTAAATGATGTTCAGTTCATTGTCCTGCACCCCAAGAGAAATGTACTGGATTTACTGGTGAAAACGAGCTCTGAAATTGTAATAATTATTCCAAACCGGGGCTGGAAAAGGGTTATACGCCGGTAGGCATCGCCTGCAGAGTTCCAGAGTTTCTTTACAAAAGTTATTTCTGTTGAGTGTGAAGTCGTTCCCAAGAACGAGACATTCAGCACTGAATAATCAATAGCTAACGACAGGAAATGGATGTGGAAATATCTTCGATAATTAATCGACACCTCCTGGGAAGGTAGACATTGTAGCCACTGCTCGTCTGTACTGTGTACAGTCGATAATTTGTTGCCATTAACGAAGCAGCATTTCTTTGTGACCACCTGTACTGTTGTAACTACTGGCAAATTGGACGTAAACTGCGGCTACTTTAATAACGGGAGCTTTTGTTTTACTGTTCGAAAGAGGCGGCGACATTTGTGTCGGAAGGGTAACGTCTTCGGCACTTGTCTTCATATTATCACTCACTACGGAGACGCCTCCACCGGTATAGTCGTCCTTGGACAGATGGTAAACAGTCTTGTTAAGCATGAGATAACGTACAGAAAAAAGCCAAATTACTCATATCATTCCGTCGACTGCCCAGTCCGTCTATTGTTCTCCTTGCGACAAACTCGTGTCTAGATATCAGAGTTCATTAGCCAGTTGTTGACATGCTGTGGTCGCTAGTTTACCTTCAGCGTGAACTATTTAATGTAGAGTCTTGCCCTGTAAAACTGAGCGCGGAATTTCGAAATACGTTAAAAGAAACAGTCCTCAACGAGAAGATTAAGTTGACATGGATAGAAGGAGGCAGGTGGAAAAGAGCAAAATAACTGTGCAAGAATGCACTTATCCTTCAACTGTGGCAGATAATGCTGTTACCAGACGTGACAACGACGGCAGCTCCGGAAAAAAGAGACGCTGCAGAATGGTGGCAACCTGAAATATGACATGCAATTTGGCATTTGTTGTATGCTACGCCTGAAAATAGAGTACTTGCCGAAACATGCGCATATTGTAATATGGATACTCACAAATATAGTTTTATTACGACGGAAGAAATCCAGACATTGATTCGTAGTTAATAAAGCTCATTTGGTTTTACAGGATAGGCCGTTTTTTACAGATCTGACAAATTTAAGTCCTGCTTTTTAAATGATACGACGTACAGACGAACGCTTCTAATGCCACCTGTAAGAGAAACATAAGGAATGACGTAAAGCTGTGTTATTTGTAAACACATTGGTTAGAGTTTACATTAAGATAGAACCGTGGTCTAATGCAGACAGGGAGTGACATTAATTGTTGTGTAAGGATGGTTGCGTCTTTATTAACACAGCAGTAGCCGTAGTTGACAAGTGAAGTTATTGAGTCTCCCAGTTTTCCTATAGTTATAGTGGAGATTATGTTGATGGAAAAGAGTAAAGGGAATGAGGAAGGGAACAGTATAAGCGAAGATGCAATAAAGAAACGTGTGATCTCATAACAAAATCCTGGTGTCTGGCTTTTGTCCGCACACTGTCAGCTTTTTCTCGAAGCTGTAACAGCCATCGTGTTAAGGCTCGCCATCTCCTCTGGTCTTTTTGATGCGACGTTTGTCGTCAGTTCGTTTTAAAGAAAACTCATGTCAACACTCGTGGAACAGAGCTCGCAAAGAGACAAAAAGAAAGAAGCATCTGAAATAGAAACAAGATTTCAACAACCCTAAACTCTGTCACTCACCGGTAGCAGTAAAATGCGAGGCTACTTGCAATAAGTAGACAGCAACACTCCTGATTCCGAGAAAGCTATTCAAAATGGTCGTTTTTGTGTCCAGAGAGCTGAAGGGAAAAATAATTATTGGTATCAAACATAACGTTTCCTTGGGGAGCAAAATGTTGGCAGAAACCCTTGAGAGAAGGCCGGACTTCCGTCAGGTCACCATCTAAATGACGCATATTCAAAGTTTCATACAAAAGTGGAAAATGCATACATATAGGCTTTCAGTAAAACAGGGTGTTTCATACGCAAGTGGTCCTCAGTGATTTTCTTTTATTTATATTTTATATCTAATGACCCTGGCAGTAACTCACATTACGCAGTGTCAAATGGTAGCATTGTAGTGAGCAGTTAACTGAAAATCGTACGGAAGGAGTTGTTGTTTCCTGATTTGGGCTAGGCTAGTGTCCAGGTTGTCTCCAAAACCTCCAAAGCGCCTCCGGGTCCCACGCTGCTTTCTGTTCAGTGAGTACCCGGGTTTTTTCTCCGAAGGTAAAGCGGCTGGGGCGTTAACTTTAACATTCAACTCCTTATAGTGCCGAGGTTAAGAATGAGTGGAGCTATACCTCTGTTCCCTCGTAAGGCGTGAACAGGGACAAATTTATTTTTCACAGTACCATTCAGTAATCCTTTAAATTTGAAATACAGGTATTATTTTACTGAAATTTTGTACTTCTAAGATAATTTGCATTGTGTGTCTAAGAAAGTAAATGTAAAAGGTAAAGTTGTCCCATTACAGGCCTCGACAGGCCTTTAGGGCTCCATGAGGTTGAGGTTCCCAGAATTTCTAAACAATCGGCATAGGAAGCCCTACACACCAGCCGCCTTTACCCCCAGGACACATGCCTGGTATTCATTTCTGTTATAGGTTGAGTCGACCTCAGTCCCATAGTGCGGCCGGAAGGATTGAGTCAATGAAAAATTCCAATGATCCCATCGGGAATCGAACCCGCGACCTTCCGGCTTGTAGCGAAATGTCTCAACCAACTGACGTAAATTTATGTCTCATACTGTTTTTCTATGAAGGACTTTAATCGTAGTGCCATACCAGATTAAAACGATAGTCGTAATATTTACAGACATTAAATGGTAGGCTATCAAACCTTTAAGTTATGAAATTCGACTATGTATCGATATAAAACGAATTCGTACCTCACGAGCGGCTTAGTGTTGCTGTTTAGGCCTATTTTGAGACTCATACAAAACTCGTCAATACGTGGGCAAAAGGCAGAACTTCTAAACGTAAAAGCAGGTGGTATGTGTAGCAGCCACTGTGTTTTAAACATACCAGTCATGTCTCTAAATTTCTTTAAAACAAAACGTAAGTTTCACTTCCAAAGACTTGATGGATACCTAGCCTCAGTTTCATTGGTTTTATACCGAAATAAAAATGATTACAAATTTTTGGACATTTTGAGATAGTATGATGCGCTCAACGAAATTCGTTATCCTCCTCAAGAAATTATTAAGCCTCATTATACAGACTCTAATAATAACATAAAGAGAATAATATAATCATATTAAAATTCGTAAAGTACCTTGTACTCGGGAACGAAGGAATACAACTTCCATAATTTGGCACTTGAGATTAACTGATTGTAAAAAACTAGCAGTGCAAAACAAACACATCTATCAAGATTGCCATCACCTGATGTTTGAAGCCTTGTGACCTGACTTCATATTCTTTGATCGAAAGTGTTTTTCCTTCTTCCTCGTTAATTAAAAAGAATATTGCCTTCAGTTTAACAGACCTATCATTTCAAGGTTTCAGAATGGATGAAGCCTTTTAACAGACTTGTTTGAAATATATGTGTGACGTTAAATGAAACGAACAGACGCGAGGAATAAACAGGTCCATGTGTATTTGCAGGGTCAGCCTTCAAGTCAACGTCTGACAGTAAGCGGTAAAGATCAAAAGGCATATCTCTCAACGCCCACTAAAATTAAACTCCACGAAACAGATAAAACATTTCTTATTCTACACGTAGACATTCAAAGCCAGCTGAATGTAACGCTGGTGGAGGTTTGTTTGATTCCGGTTTGGCCAGTGTTATCTCGAACAGACGAGCGATAAAGTGGAAATAGCACAGCCATAAAGAAGCTCTCAAATTTGGCTGTAAATCATCTGAGGTCATTAGATAGTTAGTTCATGCAGGCGGCCCTGTCAAAGCGACGTGCTCTTAGAAACATGCCACAATCTCACGGCATACACGACTGGCTATGCCTGTTCATTCAGCCAGAAGTGGCTGGTTCGTCACGTCGGTGCAACAAGATGCCTCCAAAACGTCGCTTCAGGCATCACTTCGTTCTCGCACGTCATTTGCGAGAAGGGATGCTGGATTCGAAACGACTGAGCATAGGGAAAGAAAGTTTTGTGCATCACACCACTGGGAACGACTGAAATCAAAATTGTATGCGTGAAGAAATTCAGAGCACTTTAAGTTCGGGGAATGCCTGCAGAATATTTTATCTTCCCATTGGCAAACTAAGAATATAAAGATTAATATATTCAGAATTATAATTTTGCCTCTTATTTCGTGTGGGTGTGAAACTTGGACTCTCACATTAAGGAAACAACGTAACTGGATAGAATTCGTCCTGCTGTGCTTTAAACTTACGGTACAGTTGTGTTCGACTAACCATAGCAAGTGTTGTTATTGTAAAAGTAGGCTGAGAGGCTTGGAGAATAGGGTGCTGAGGAAGAAGATATTTGGGCCTTAGAGGGACGAAGTTAGAGGAGGCCGGAAAATATTGCTTAATGTGTTTCATGATTTGTACTTCTCGCCTATTATTAAGGTAATTAAATCAAGTCGGATGAGATGGGGGGGGGGGGGGGGGGACATGTGGCCCATATGGAGAGGAGAAATGCATACGGGATTTTGGTGGGGAAAGTTGAAGGAAAGGGTTATTTCGAAGACCTAGACGGAGGATAATATTAAAATTGATCGTAAAGAAATGGGATGCAAGAGTGTGGACTGGATTAACCTGGCTCAGGACAGGGACAGGTGGCTGGCTGTTGTGAATACTGGAATGAAGCTTCGGGTTCCACAGAATTCGGGGAAATTCGTAGCTGAGGGACTATTTACTCGTAGTTACTACGGTGCAGCAACATGAAAGTACTAGTCAGAATTAACTGTCTTTACGTTCTTCTATCCGGATTAGTAAACTTATCACAGATCACTTTTCGGAAAGTCACACGAGAGTGGAATTTAACACGACAGGCAATGTAGTGTAATGTAACCGTAACCATTGTTGCAATGGAAAAGCAACGATGCGTCCTGTATGTATTGTTGAAATACGTGTTACAGTCAACGATATACAAATATTGAGTGTTGCACAAAAATGCTTTCTTTGGCCAATTTATGTCGCCAGCAACATTGAAACATATTTAGATCTTCATGTAAAGTGCCCGATATATTTGTCCGATTTTAACCACATTTCAATCTCAACAGATTTTTATAAAAGTCCCCAGTGTAAAATTTCACGGAAATCCGTCTAGTGAGAGCCACGCTGAAACAGACGGACAGACAGATAGACGGGTGGACATGACGAAGCTAATAGGCACTTTTTGCGAATTTTCGAACGTGCCTAAAAATCACATTTCCACGTTCAGCCAAGACACATGAAAGTAGAAAATGCTTGTTTTCTTGTGAAAGATTGACGTCAGAATTAATGTGTGAAGAATTCTGTATCTGCACCTTTCCGCCGATCACATTATTTTCGCGGTTTAAAAAGGTTGCTGCCTTCTGTCACCCGAACACTGCGATCGAGGGTTCGAATTCCGTACACCGTCCAAGAGGTCCGCAAACAAGACTCATAAGCTCGGGAAAGGGCAGGCTGTGTGCTGTATTGACCTACAGCACCATACAAAAAAATACATTCTGCCTCTCTGATCACATTCTCGCATGATTTGTGTTGTGCATGTAAGCTCGTTTGATGCCGAAGTATTTTCCCAAATGCAGCCACAGCAGACAGGATCCACTGACATTTGCTTCAGATACATTTCTTCGTTCAGTGACTTTTGTAGGCACTAATTGAGTCATAAATGCCGAGTATAATTCCTTCCTCTTCTATAAGTGTTCAGTTATTTCGGAACCTAGCCAACAGTAAAGAAGAATGAGGTGGGTGGGGCATGTAGCAAGTATAGGGGAGGGGAGAGGTGCATACAGGATTTTGGTGGGTAGACCTGAGGGAAGGAGACCACTTGGAAGACCCGGGTGTAGATTGGAGGATAATATTAAAATGGATTTTCAAGAAGTGGGATGAGGGGCATGGACTGGATTGATATGGCTCAGGATAGGGACAGGTGGCGTGCTCTTGTGAATGCGGTAATGAACCTTCGGGTTCCATAAAACGCGGGGAATTTCTTGACTAGCTGACGACCTGTTAGCTTCTCAAGAAGGACTCTGTTCCATGGAGTTAGTTAGTTAGTTGGTTAGTTAGCCAACAGTAACAACAAACACACATAGCCCCTTTCTCGTGTCGAATTGTTTTTTCTGTATTCTGTAGACTGAACTGAATGAAAGGCGTGTACACATCAACCGGCTGTGTTATCTTATTCTACGTATTATCTGATGTTTTATTGCCTAATTTCTCATTTAAAAGAAAGTAACATCCCACGTACCTAAATAATAACCCTGAAGAGTCTGATAATTGTCAAAGTTTTTGACGAAGGTCCTTTATTGAATTGACACACACATCGTCTTTTTTTTATTAGTGCCACCTAATGAGGTGTTTCACAAACTTTATAGTAAGGGTGTACAAATCCAGCGCGCCAGGTCGCCGTGGCGACTAAATGTTTTACGGTGGCACCTAAAATTTTTGGGTCCTCAGTTTGGAACTTACTTCATACCACCCTTCTGGCGCCTACAAATTTGAGGTGGCTTCTAAAAAATTGGGAAAATTTGTGCACCCCTGCTTTATATCACCGCAAATCATTTACGTAGTCCTACTTGTTCAGTGACCCCCTCCTAAAATTATCTCAACTTGCAGATACCTGTGGCACAAAAGGTGTTAACATTTAAAATTAGAATACTTACAAATAGGAAAAATATGTGAACTGTAAAAGCATTTAGTTTGTAAATTTAAAATTAATTACAAAAAAACAATGTTGCCTAGGGGTAATGACAATAAAATTAAGAAGAGGGAAAACGTGACGGAAAGGAAATGAAACTGAGTTTACGAAAAACCTAAAGGAAAGAAACTTTGGTCTGTTGAGCAGAATCTGCTCTAATGACGGACACTGGCTCCCCTGTTGAGAAACACTAATAGAGCAGACACAACAGAGTAGATTCTCTATTTTTACCTGATGACGGAGGCAGAACCGACTTACGAAATGTTTTCTTTTTTACCCAAAACAAGACAAGGGAAAACGCACAATGTTCGTGTCTGATTAGTCTGGTTTTGCAAGGCACTTTTATCATGCACCAAGCATAAATAACACGAGTTGACATTGTGCCAGTGATAACGAACACACGTGTTACTTTCTAGCCCTTCATAAACCTGTCTGTCAATCCAAACCTTTTACTGCCTATGAGTATACCAGTGGTTATCAAATGCAGAGGCAAAACACATTCATGAATAATACATAAAACAAGGTACGTAACCTAACTTAACTGTGCGACAATGTTAGTCAGACTTTAGTTAGTCACTTTTTTTCCTTCACGTAACTGAATAAACTGTATTGAACACTTCAGTACTTCCACCTCTGCATACAAATTACCCAACTGAACTTGACTTATTCGTGGTCGACCCTAGTTTTCGGATGTAATCCTAGATGAAATTACCCTAAGTTAAATAAGTAGCTAATAAATCCGTCGATAGTGTGGCAAAATGGGAATGACAGTAACAGATCAATATTACTTTTACGAAAATGTGACGGGAGGTTAAATTCCGGAAATATTTGCTGCCATTCAGTTCAGAATCTTTTATCTTACTGCCTGCTGTGTAAAAAGTAAAGATCAGAATGTGTGGATATAAAGCTTCTGTTCTGCGTGTTGTAATGTGTGTGTTCGTATCTCCTGGAGAAAAGAACACAGGCTGAGGAGGACAGAGAATAGCTTGCTGAGGAGAACATTTGTTCCACAGAGCAAGAAGGAGTAACGGAAGCCTGTACAGAAGGCATGCACGTGGAACATAGTAACTTTTAAACTCTACCATATATTACTACGGTTAAGAAACAAATGAAAGTAAGATGGGAAAGGGCATTTAGCACGAATGGGACACATGAGAAATTCGTTCAAGATTTTAGACGAAAATTATGAAAGGAACTTAGAAGATGTAGTTACAGCTGGAAGGATAAACTAAGAATTTAACATTTAAATAATTTTGTAATGAAATGTTTTGTGAGGATATGGGCCGAATTAATTTCGCTTACTGTAGGAGCCATGTAGTAACGGGCTGTTGTGGACTTGGTCATAAACATTTGGGTTCCGTAAAAATCAGATATTTCATGACTAGCTGGATAACTGTTAGATTTGTAAGGTCTCTGCTCCGTAGAGTCAGGACATTAGCCTAGAACTAGGTTTATAGTTTGTTGAACTGTATGGGCCTACTGAAACAACAACAGAGAGGAGAGTTCAATAGATTTAACACTGTAAATATTGACGCGTTGCTTTATCTATGGACCTCTACACAACAGCTTACTCTAAAAGTCAAAGATCTTAACTCAATCCATCATTTAAGCCATTAACCTAATTGCGAAATAGTGCTTAATTCAAATCAACCAGATTAGTGCCACACCATAAATTAAGCACCGCCCAAGGTTACATTTCGTTCCAGTTGTACGGTCAAAAACAGATTGATATCTCGCGCTGAAGACGTCATTACCGGATTAGGTGTGAACGCCAAGCGATTTCAAGCAGAGGCCGACTATTGCACTGCGTGACTGGCCTCTAATCTGCGAATATGAATTGCGTGAATTAGTAACCTTCAAGAAATACTGTACCGCTTGGCACTCAGGTCTCACACCGTAGAAGTTAAGAAAATACAGCAGAATTGTGGGGAAGAATAAGGCTTATCGCATTCCTAACAGCGTCAAAATGCTGAGCTCAAACGTTACGCTCTTTGGTTTGTACAGAGTGATATGAAAACTGACAGTAGCGGAAACGCTTGGAGAGAATTGTCAGAGAACGGAAGGGTCGAATAGCTTGGTGATATTGCTTGCTTTTGTAATGGAGAATTAGATAATAAACTGCAGCTGCTACTGTTTATTTCGCTCAAGTCGTAACGCTTCTGACTGCTATTTTTAGAGGTAACCAGTTCGAATATCGTCCGAGATACCGACTGTTCTGAGACTATTTGTGGTAATTTTTTTTTAGCGCAACAGCCCATCTCTTGCCGAGGCCGCCTCATTGTTGAGGTATCTAAATCACACACAATAGACACACACATACACACACCAGGACTCCTCTGAACCAGTGATCAGTTCGTCGCAGAGGAACAACAACAACACAACAAACAGAAGAGGCGAACATCCGTGCCCTCAGCGGGATTCGACCCAGCAGTCAAGCAGCTGTAGACCGCCTCAGACCGCAAGGCCACCGGGATCGGCAGTTGTGTATGTTGGTATGGTACATCAAATTAGACCGCAGTTCCTTTCTTTCACATTCTTGCCAACTCATTTGTTAGGCTTAATTATACTGTTATTCGACGCTAATAATCCCCTTTCCTTTAGATTTCCCCGACTAAAATTTTATAATATTACTACACAAGTCAGAAAATACGAAGGATAAACGGGATGGCTGAGTTCTATCTTGGCATCATTGCCTATCCACATCCGTTTTCTTCAGCTGGACCTTCTCTTTGTTGTCACGTGCCATATTTTACTTTCTCACAAATAGTTTAAAATATTTCTTACACAGTAGATACAGTATAAGAATATTTTTAACTATATTTTGATTATAATATTTTAACTATAAGATTTTAAACCGCACATATATATTTTCTATGCACAATTGATATCAAATGCAGATAATATTACAGGTTATTAAACTTTGTAAATATTTTACTATTTGCAGCTGGTTTTAATCTTGGCATATTGTACTCCCTGAATATAGTATATTTTTACCGAAAAGTGTAGTAGTGTCTTTACTGTTTATATGTATTTGTTGTTTTGCATTTGGTTGTTTTAATAAATGAACACTTTTTACGTAAATTTACCCACAACATTTGTAACACAAGGCCGCGTTTTTTACCCAGAAGCTGGGACACACACATTCCTATAAACCAGTGGTTCCTCAAGTGTGCTCCGCGGATCCCAAGGGATCCGCGACCAGTTCCCAGGGGATCCGTGGATACATTTCTGTAATGGCTACTTTGAAGTTTACTTAGTTTTAGTTAAAGGAATAATGTTTTGTTGAAAATAATCGCGGAACTTCTTTAATTGGCGATGTGTTTATTACGTGTGATCGTTAGAACATCTAATTAAGAAACCCCCTGTACCCACGAAGCGAGAGAGTTTAATTAAGTTAAAATCATGCAGTGCATTGTTACGTATGCTACTGGTTTGTATTTGTAGCTATCTAAAATCGGTTCTGAGTTATAAATTTTTAATTTTGGATACCTATCATCCGAACATTATACTTACGTGAGCAAGGATGTGAGGATCCGTGGTTATTTTTCGAAGCCAGAAGGAGTCACCGAGTAAAAAAGTTTGGGTAACATTCCTCTAAACCTTTTTTTATTATACGCCAGACTACAGGGCATCTTATTGCAGATCTCAACGTGTTTTTACTGTTGCAAAGTTTTGAGTGCGATTCTGCTTTCCGGTTCACGTATTGACGAATGCTGCCAGTATTGAAGTTTTCCATGGTACTTCCAATGTTATTGGGCCAGAATGACGTAGTCGGTATAGCGACTCGCTACGAGCTGAACGGTCCGGGGACAATCCCGATGGGGGCGAGACTTTCCGCACCCGTCCAGACCGGTCCTGGGGCCGACCCAGCCTCCTATACAATGGGTACCGGGGATAAAGTGGCCGGGGCGTGGCGTTGGCCACCCACCCCCATCTAGCGCCGAGGTTAAAGAAAGTGTAGGGCTGTACATCTAGTCCCCCTCCGCGCCTTCATGGCAGGTTATAGGGTGAACTCTACCTTTACGTTCTTTCAGTGGTGTGTGACAAAGCCGTCATGGCAGTGACGTCAGAATAAGACGTATGGATACTGCAAATTCTGTTTCTTTTACTGGCTGACACATTGACACTACAGTGCCAGTGAACTCGTCTCACTCAACCTACCGAGCTAGACAACACACTTACTGAACACGTCTACTCCACGAACACGACCCCATGCCGCTTTCTACGTTTCACGGTGCATGGACACAAGGTTAAACGCATTGTTATTTCTAGGATTAAGACTGAGCCGCTAGACGAAGACTTGAGCCTCGGAGAGCTCACGGATATAAACAGCAATCCTGCATTTTCTTTCGCCTTGTGTTACAGTGATGGATATATGAACATAACTCATTTGGTTGTGTATGTGCGTCCTACGTACGTTGAGTAACTCAGACTCTTAGTTACAGCGTTGAATGATAGGATGAGAGGTGAATAATGATGAATCGCTAAGAATGTAGAAAGAAATGGTTTTGGCATATTATTAAGTAGTCGACTAAATACACTTACAGTAGTTTGTTTACAATATTATATATCGTTATAGTCTACTACACGTTTCGGCCCTATACAGGCTATCATATACATATATACAGTCTTAATTGCATATTTTTTATATATGCACGTGCTGCATTTTATGAGGACACATAAGT
The DNA here is from genome assembly GCA_021186555.1 of Reticulitermes speratus. Classification (NCBI taxonomy): domain Eukaryota; kingdom Metazoa; phylum Arthropoda; class Insecta; order Blattodea; family Rhinotermitidae; genus Reticulitermes; species Reticulitermes speratus. The sequence goes on along the minus strand of JAJKFL010000013.1, from coordinate 24,009,050 downwards.
GTCATATGTGTCTCTTGTAACTGTGTTTCTCCTGATGATGGCCCATATAGGGTCGAAACATGTAAGAGACTATAATAATATATAATATTGTAAACAAACTACTATAAATGTATTTAGCAGGACTTTTTGATAATTGAGTAACAGACGGAAATTATGGACTATATTGAGGTACTGGCCCAATTTCGGTATTATCCCAGTTTTGTCTTGTGGGACTAAGAAGAGACTTGCTTCAGATTCTGTATCCTGTCCGAGATTCGAGCAAGATACATACCGAGTATAAATCCTTACAGTTTGGAGCACCATTCATTTGGTTCTCAAATCAACAAATCAAATTACGAGAAGAAGAAGTAACATATTGCCTATTGAAATTGAAGAAGAAACTCTGTGGCTGTAACTGCAAAATGTACAAACTCATTAACTCAATATACTGAATGTGAGAAAGTGAAGGTGAGAAATACACTGCAATAATCGTCTTATACTGAGTGAAACTGCCAGAATATCCCTGCTGGTCGTATCTATAACTGCAGTATATTTTTATTCTGTAATGTAATTTGTTACAGTGTTCTCCGTAATATTGTTAAGTTTAGTAAAATTGTTACAGGATTTTCGCGAAAGTCATTTTAAAAATATGTCGAGCTTGTTATTAATATTTAATTTTTTTTCAAACATTAACTATGAAGGTCGCTTTACCCGACTACACACATGTACCCTAGGAACTCAGAAAATCCAAAGAGTCAGAAACAGATTGCGTTAAGTAATTAGGTCTGTGTGGTAATGAATTTACTCGGGCGTAATTAAGTTAATATTTATGTATAGAATCTAGAGGTAAATATTATTTGTCTTGTCAGGCACTCATTCAGGATTGTCTTGTCACTCATTCAGGACAATTTGCTTTGAGGACTACACTTTGGAAAGCGCTGTCCCAGTAACTTCAAATGAGACGGAGCGATGATAAGCCGCCACTGTAGTGGCAGCTTGACTGACTGGCTGACTGGCTGACCGACTTAATTTACTGTAGAATAAAGCAGAGACTTGCACAGAAAGACGAGAGTATTAAAAAGTAACTCTTTTTTGTTTTCGTTCCTCTTCCTTAGAAACTGTTCATCCACTTCAGGGAAAGTTTTATTTCCGCACCAGGTTCCAAGTCGGGAGTTCGAGCATCTATCTCCCTGACGCGTATAGCTTGTGTGCCAGCCAGCATCCTGTATTCGTTCGTATCCCCAGAACCGGTACATTATCACTGCTGCTACTAAAACTCGACCTTAAAGGGCTTTCACTTCGTAGACTAATGAACATGTCTGTTTATTTACGTGTTGTGCCTGTGCTGGCAAAGACACGACCAGGTGTTTTGGAGGACTGGACGTTGTACACAAGTCCGTAAATGTGTCATATGCCTGAATGGCGTAGTCGGTATAGCGACTGGCTACGAGCTGGACCGTTCGGGGTTCGATCCCCGGTGGGGGCCAGGAATTTTCGCTGAAAACCTTTTAGACGGGCCCTGGGGCCCCACCCGGCATCTCCAATAGGTACCGGCGCTCTTCCCGAGGGTACAGCGACCGGAGCCTAGCGCTGACCACCCACCCGCTTCTAGCGCCGATTTAGGACAGAGTAGAACTATACCTCTACTGCCCTCTGTGCTTTCATTGCACATTACAGGGAGAACATTACCTTTTTTAGTAACATTTCACCGCAAAATTTTTGATTAATTGCATTTTTGTACAAAAAGTGTTATGCTTCTGAACCATCACATATTCATGAATTCAGGCAGGGGAATGACATTTTGAAATACATTTTTTTTCTTCATAACAAACTAAACTCTGAAGACTGAAGTTAAGGTAAGTTAATAGCATGTGTCAAGATTCAGTTCGTACCTCACAGAGAACAATGCTTCCATTAGAAGGACCAGTTGGTGAATACTGTACAGGGAAATAGTCACTGTTCCTTGTAAAAACCATAGGAAATAAATGTACGCTGTGGGAGAATGCAGAGGTGTTGACTGTCGAACACAGTGGTTCTGGTAGTAACCACTGAACTTTGAAGGTTCAATATGTTGCAGCACTCTCTTCCATCTGAAGAACATCTCAGTCCTGTTACTGTATTCCTTTACTTCATCAATCCTTGTTTTAACAACAAAGTAGGACAAGGTTAACAGCAGTATACACACGGTTTTAGAACTTCATTTTCCTCTTTAATTTTAAATGTCATATAACCAAGGGTCTCTCAGATCGTCGAAAACTTTTCCGCGTTATACGGAGCTCGAAGATTCAATACTGTGTTTACAGAATCCAGCCACTGGTCCATAGTCTGAGCCAGAGGAGTCCAGACCATACTCTCTTGACCTATTTCTTTAACATGTCTTTTCCTAGGTCTGCTATTGTACTATCTACCCATACGTCTGCTATTGTACTACCTACCCATAAGTCTGCTATTGTACTATCTACCCATAAGTCTGCTATTGTACTATCTACCCATAAGTCTGCTATTGTACTATCTACCCATAAGTCTGCTATTGTTACTATCTACCCATAAGTCTGCTAAGTAGTACATTCCCTCCAAGTTTCCGACCACATTTTTGTATGCATTTGCTCAACTCTCCAAAGTTTAGGCCTGCTACAAAAATGTTTGTACGTCATGGGTTAATTTCCACGCTAGTGGCTGCTCCAGGGCATGATTTTTCCCGCGCCCAGACACGATGATAGACATTTCATGCTTCAAGCATTGAAATAAAGCATATGAATTTAGAAATTTTGCGAACAAGAGAGGTACAAAAGTTCAGAATAAGCCTTTTCCCAACGAGAAGAACATAACAACAAATCTGTCTCTTAATATGTTTATTTAAAAATTGAAGTGAAGCAAAGAAACAAAATGTTTCTGCAGCGGAATACAGAATTCAGTTATGTGGAAAAATTTCGCGATTATAATCTCAGTCTTTTTCAAAGCCCTTTAAAGTTTTTAATGCACTTTCGAAGATTAATGAAAACGCAGTTTATAAGTTATTGGATTGAAGTGTTTGCTGCCAAAAGAAAATGGAACCGTCATTCAAAAGTACGAGACTAATTTTAAATGATCCAAACCGTGCATTGACCAATTAGTTATGATATCAAAACCAACAAATTCACATAAGTGTATGAAACTATATTATACAAACCGTATACCTCCTACATGTTTCGGCCACTCATGTGGCCATTTTCAGTGTGGTGAATTACAGAGGATAGAGACATTGACATTTTACAGAAGTTTAAAATACAGATACAAAATATTTGTGATTGATTCTGATGGGTGACGTTTAATATGTATGTAGTAATCAAGTAGCAAGGGTGTGTTGATGTTACCGGTAAGGCAGACCACTCTGTTTTCTTGATTTATTCTGTAAGTTGTGGCTGCCTTATTAGTATTTTGACATTGTCGGTCGTAACCGTTGTTGGTGATCTTAATATATGTTGGCATCAGGTAGTTTAGCAGGCACATTTTGCTGAACCAAATAGAGGCATTTGTCCTCTGTAATTTCTCCTTCCTGTTTTTGTAAGCATATGTAGTCTTTGCTTGTTGAGCATTAATCAGTTTTGAATAATCCATAACCGTGCATTGAGCTATTAGGTATGATATCAAAACCAACAAATATTTATATATTATTTTTAGAATTTAATATTTTATATCTGTGTATTGGTTCAAAAACTTCTGTAATATTTCGATGTATCTATCCTTTGTAACGCACCTCCTTGTAGATGGCCACATGAGTGGCCGAAACATGTAGGAGGTATACGGTGTGTATAATATACGTTCATACACTTATATACATTTGTAAGTTTTGTTATCATATCTAATACGAGACTAAGTTTCAAACCCAAATTAATCTCGTAAACATGTAAAGTTAAAGAAACAAATTTGTGTATCAACTCGCATGTCGTTCTGCCCATAATACTCGGACAGCTGCTGTAATTTATCGGAAATATTTTTAAAATAAATTACACAAAACCTTATATTTCGTTATGTTAGCCTGGACAATTTTAGCGCAGCTAATGCTTGACTACATGCTGGCAGGCACTGCATGGAAGCAGGCCACCCTATTCTTCAGACTTCTTTCTTCTCTGAACTACATTAAAAATATGTATTTATGTACATATGGTTCATGCCACTAAATCCACCGAATCTGAATGTAGTAAGTTATGTAGCTAATATATTTTCATGGTATTAAATATGTTTTCATGATTGCTAAAGAAACTGGTTGCTGGGTTGATTGCATTTACGATACAAAGTCACGCAAAGAAACGTTGAGAAACGCCCCTCTGAGTTATACATAGCACCATATAAAGCAGGTTTGTGCAGTTCATATATAAGTGCCGAAGCAACACTAAACACTAATTTCATCTTCGATGTTTCGGATGTAAAATATAATAATAAAGACAATTGTAAATCACGTCCAGTGTACGCATGTTTTCTAGCAGCTGTTCCTTTCCGTAGAACAACATAAGGCTGCTGTATTGACACTGTAACACCCGATGGTTAGCTAGCTACATTACAGTGCAAAAAAATGCGTCAACCCGTTAAAGCCGGTGGTTACTTTATTTACCACCAGGTTCAACACATTCAAACTTACTGCGCTCTGCCCACGCATGTATTTGTGTGTTTTGTTTGGATCTCAGAATAAACAGTGGTTATTTCCCTATATGGCATTCAAAGATAGGTATTGAAAACCCAGACTGAGTGTGTTTACTGCGCGTAGGAACTGAGTGTATATCAACCACCTTACTCTTATTCCTTAAAGAGTTAGTATACATAAAATCATAAAGCTTAAACCCAAATATAACTAATTTTCTGGTGATAAATTCACATTAATTTTATAATATGTTTCTGTATAATGTAGGTCTAATAGAAAGGGAAATTACAGTTATTCCTGCACTTGATTAAGCACAGTGTCATGAAGATACAGGCTACATGCATTTTTATCTCGGCATTAGAGGGAAGTAAGCGGTCGCTTTAATTTCTCCAGCCCCTGTGTGTCTGGGAAAGAGCCCCGGTACCCATTCGGTAAGGGAACAATCTGAACAGGTCTGACACATTCTTGTCCCGTCCCATTATAGTGAGAACGTACCGTGACCAGAGAAGAGCATTTATCCCAAATCATATCCTAAATTAGAAGCGGATACCACACTGACGTGAAACATCATGGAAGTCTTTTTAATTTTATTTATAACTCTTGAATCTACTCGGCAAAGAAATAACATGTGTTAGACTTGACACACTGATCAGATGGGACAGTTGCTACTTATTAATTGTATTTAATGTCAAGGTTTAAAAATTACTTACACGGAACGAAGTATGAATATTAACTTAATGTAATTAATTCCGTGTATTGCTTCCGTAATCATTCATTCATACCAACATAGGCACGTAACAGAAATTAAAAGTCGCACATAACCTTGTACCATAAAATAAAAATTCTACGACAGTTGCTAATATTTTAGAGAAGTGTAATTATGTTCTTACGTGTGCCAGAATCTGTTCAACTGGGCACACAAAACTAAGTTCATTTATGTTGCGCAAAACTGTGCAGTGTCACTGGTTTCGTTCCTGCCAGTAATAGATCATTTTCCATACAGAATTTGAGGTAAAAACGAACAGCCCTAAATCATTTAATCCGAAGTTCAGATACGTGCCAAATACGAAAGAACTGTGAGTGAAACTTCATTTTGTACATCAGGTCGGCATTGGTCTGTATATCCGAGTATATCGTATTATGTGTGTGTGTGTGTGTGTGTGTGTGCGTTTGTGTGTGTTTGTACATCGTATGGGTTTTTGTCGGAGAACGTGAGTTCCTTTGACCTGGCTCAAAGTATACAAGTCCATAAGCGGCAGCAATAATATTATACGGGATAGTATATGGGTCAGTATTTTATCAGACGTATATATTCCAGCTCTGTTAGCATTTTTCTTTGTCGGGAACCATCCCGTAATGTAACGATGGTAATCAGGCATCAAGTAGGCCATACTTCCAGGAGGTCTTTGCAAGGGCAGATTCTTTAAGAAGTGGAAAGATTTTAAGTAAAAAAAAAAGAGGCGTATACCGTCTTACGACATTCTAAGAAAACTGCCATCTGTTTAAAAAGTCAATGCGTTATACTTTCAAATTCCATCTGGGGCATTTCATATCGACAAGACTTTGTCTTTTTAGTACAAACCGTACGTGGCACTGACTATGCTGTATCTTGTGGTCTCTTCGTTGCTTACTAACACTTCTACATTTTTACTTTCTACCTTCCTTGATGGCGCATCCATCGTGTAATATCTCCCACATGCATAACAAATATAAAGAGAGAATGGTAAGCAGAATTTTATATGAACCATTTAATAATTCAGTAGACATTATATTAACTAGTCGACCTCGTGTAGTGGTTAGCGTGCTAGCCATGACCCAAGGTTCCGGTTTGATCCGACGATGTGATAAAATCGGACACCACTTTTCGAGGAAAAAAGCGTAGATTTACGGACATGTAAAAGAACCTTAGGGCATGTAAAAATGTTGCGTAAGCCAAATTGCCTCCATTTCTACACCAAGTTTTCCTGACTGACTGCCTAGATGGCTCTGGCGGCACATCAGGATCGATGTATAACATTATGCGCGGCCTGTTTTGACCACCCACAACTGCCACGAATGCGCACGACTAAGTACTCGAAAGAGAGGCAAGAGGAGGCGGCCCAATAGGGTGTTGAGCCATGGTTATAATTTATATATTATATGTAACTAATTAACTCAATAGAGCACAGTTCTTCTTGGGAATTTAGTAATTCCTCAGGTAGTTAAGAACATCTGATATATTTTTTGTGAAATTCAAATTATTTAAGAGACTTTAATTACTTCGTATGATTGTCATTTGAACAAAAAATAAAGCAATATGTCTCTATATTAAGAGCACGTGTCGTACTTTAGTCTTTCTTCAAATGTAGCAGACCACAAAAGGAAAGCAGTCCAACGTGCAAAATATTCTGAATTTGTTTAATTTTATGACAGTGTCTGCGTTTTAAACGGAGACTTAGACTTTTACATTCACACGATTGGTCTGAAATTCAGTTATTTTTTAAAAAAAGTAATATTTTTATTGAAATTGAAATAATTCCAAAATTATCCACTTCTCTTATACTTTTAAGTGTACCTGCTATAATGTAAAATGACAATTTATTTCTTTACTTTGACACACCCGGTACAGTTTTTGATATTTAGAATAGGACAATCGTATTACGTATTCTACTAAGGTGTAAGTCTAGACTAGTAGTTTTCAAACGGCGTGTCTTGGGACACTGAATAGAAGAATGATTGTGTGAAATGAAACACAAAATTTAAAAACCACCGCATTTACTTAAGCTTCTTAAATTCTTATTTGTATCAGAACATCATGCTTCTCCTTTAAGATAATTTTATATTATATGCAATAAAGTACTTTACTTAAAAATATCTGTACTCAAATTACAGATTTAATTTTCTCTTCTAGTGTGTCGTGAAGTAAACGAAAATCGCAAGTGCATCGTGAGCACGTTGAGAACCGCTGACCTAGACTACAAAACATCTGTCAAGGTACATGGAAACGATCCCTGTATTATCCCAACGGCCGTACCTATGTCAGGTTCCACGCCATATGTTCCGTTAAAGACAGACGAAGCTAGGTAGCCTGTATTTACTGCAGAGTGTAGTTTTAAAGACACACCTCCCATTTCGTAAATTCTGGAAAAGAATCCTTTTGTAATCGATAGTGTGTAATCGTGACAATGTATATGGTCCTTTGAATACTTTATCATTACTGCACTCACCTACCCACACAGTGCTTCATGAATACTGCAGTTACCCTCCTACACAAACTAAATATACAGCTTGCCGCATGTTTCGTAACAGAATTTCACTTATAAATCGCTAATGACTGCTGCTGATACTGCTCAATTCTTAAAAATACCATCTACCGAAAAAGGTTAAAGGTACGGCATTGCTTTTTTAAAAGCGTCGTTATTAACAAAATAATTTATGCGATTAAATTGCCAAATGCCGAGCCCGGTGGCGGTACGGTCTAAATCGTAGGCTTGCGGCCCATTGATTGCTGGGCCCGCGGGTTCGAATCTCTCTGAGGGCATGGATGTTCGTATGTTGTGTTTATTGTGTGTTGTGTAGGTAGCGCCCTCTGCGACGAGCTGATCACTCGTTCAGAGGAGTCCTAATGAGTGTGTGTGTGTGTGTGTGTGTGCGTGCGTGTGATCTAGAAACCTGAGCAATGAGGCAGCCTAGGCCCCCGTTGGGCTGATGCGCCACAGGCAAACGAAGTCAATTAATGAAAAATTTCGCATGTATTTTGGGTGATAAAGTGTAGCTTCCGTATGAAATTCGTACTGAAATTTAAATTGAGATGGATAGGTATTTCTAGAATGGCCTTGAATGAGACATCTTGTAATTGATGTCCTGTCCAAGCTGTAGATTTTAATGGTCGTCCCTGCCCTCAATGTTTGTCCTTCATGTAAAGAAATTGATTAGGTTTCACAGCACTTGACTTAATTTAACCTTTTGCGTGTAAATTGGAGATCTTTGCTATTCTATCTTATCTCGAACACCTAAGTTTTTATATTGAAAGCTACAGCCAGTGATTATCGCCCTGTACCGAAAAATAATGGCGTTCTGAAGTCATGATCGTGCAAGATAAGTGTTACTGCAAAGTAATTAGATATGCTTCTCAAGTGCTGTGCTTTTGGTTCGGAGCTTCTTGCATGTCTAATATGGCAGCAGTCACGAACTGCGATGCGAGTGAATTCGTACGGAGGTGTTCGTAATCTCTCTTGAAATGATACCGATGAAAGTGCGCAGGGGATTCGTGAGGAAACTGCTGCCAACTTAACAGGCCACTGGACTCGATCGACAGCCTATTTTCATTACGATTCAAACGCAGTATGGCCTGATGTGCAGAGCCGAGGCGCACAGTAGAGAAGCTTCTGCCCAGTGTTCCGGAGGTACTCGGTTTGAATACAAACTGGACTGTGTGACTGACGCGGTTCGTTATTGTCCTCCTGTTGTATAAGCTACGTTAAAAAGCCCAAGAGCGTCTCCTTCCATATCCCTCCCTACTTGAAGTTCACAATCATTCTGGTATATCATATGCAACACACCATAGGCCCAGTAGTTGTTATTGCGTCATAAAATGTAGTCGTAACCGTTTAAAGGTAAAGGTAAAATTCTCCCTAGAACGGGCCATGAAGCCCCAGAAGGCGAGTAGAGGTATAGCTCTACTGTTTCTTTAACCCTGGCACTAGATGAGGGTGGGTGGTCAAATCCACGCTCCGGCCGCTTTACTTCCGAGAAAGAGAACTGTTATCCATTGTACAGGAGGCTGGGTGGCTCCCAGGGCCAGTCTGGACGGGTGCGGAAAATCTCGCCCCCACCGGGATTCGATCCCTGGAACGTCCAGCCCGTAGCGAATCGCTATACCGACTGAGCTATGCCGACCCGCTCGTAACCGATTAATGCTGTGACACGGTTAATGTGTAATTTACGACCAACGCAGTACTTTACTCAGTTACAGCATTGTAGAAGTAACTGTACAGACTATGCGATTCTTGAAAAGGGGTCATTGCTTTATTAGTGTGCCCATTACAGCTACCATCTGTTTTTAAATTTGTAGTTTGTTAAAATTCAGAGTTTAATGTGGCTGTTAGGCCGAATTATGTGTCTGCGTCCCATAACTATATTTCATTCAAAATTAAGAGCAACAGACGACAGGTGACTAAAGATGGCGGCGGTATTTGTTACGATTACTGTAGATGATATAGGCGATATAGATTCCATTTTAATAATATCGTTTCAGAAGATACAATATTATTGGTCTGCTCTGTTCCGAGTTACAACTGATTGACTGTGGCTTTTAATAGGTTAACTGTAATTATCACTGTGAAATTTGACTGCTTTAGATTTTAGGGTTATCTCTATGATCTTTGTTTTAATAGAAGCCATTGCATACAGAGATACAAATTTCGAGTCGATTCAGAACAGATATAACTCTTTGTGCGGCCGTGCCATGGCTCAGGCGGTTAGTCGCCGGCCTTTCACCGCGGAGGCCCGGGTTCGATCCCGGGTCAGTCCATGTGGGATTTGTGGTGGATAAAGTGGCACTGGGACAGGATTTTCTCCGAGTACTTCGGTTTTCCCCTGTCAATTTCATTCCACCGGTGCTCCTTTAAAATGGATAAGCAGAAAAAACCTCATCATCTTCCTCATAGGGTTGCACAATAAGCCTTCAAGGCTGAGATGCGTCCTTAGCATCTGCTACGGGGTCCTTCAATAAAATAAAACTTTTTTGTACCAGATGGGAAACAAAATATCAGGTACTGAACAGTGACAGGTACACTCCATATTGAATAATTTTTCTATAAGTATACTTCCTTATTTCTGGGAAAATTCAGCCTGTTAGAATAATCATAAAACTCAGTAGTGTACCCAAACTTTCCCGCGGTAAGAGAATTACATGCGCGTCCATACCGCATCCGGATTGCTGTTCAGACGGTAACACCACTCGTTTACCGCTTCAGTATTTTCCTCAAGACGCGGATACCACCCGAAGTTTCCGCCTCCTTTCCCCGCTGCAGCCAGGGACGTCCTGGAGCGGGCGTAATGAATGGTAAACCAGCGTGTCAGATGTTATTACCGGCGAGTAGTCTTAGCAGGTGTCTTGAACACAAAATTAAGCTTACAAATGACAGAGATAAACGGAAGGAAAATACAAGACCTAAAACAACGCGTTTAAAGAGGAAAAAAATCATGTTTCGTTTGGCATTTCAGGCTATTCCGTTTAAGAAATTGAGTGTGTAAAAGGATTCAGTATCATAACATAAGTGATTTAAGTTACAAGACTCAAACCAAAGGCTTCTTCACTGTATTGCAAAAGAATGTAACACGAGCATTGAAATATCCTTAACACTGCCGCGGGTAGTTTCGGGTTTCTTGAGATAAGTGCGTGTGTTCGAGTTACTCCATTTCTTATTTCGTATTATCGCTGTGAATCGTCTGCAAGGTTACAGGTTGACAATAGATAAGAGATAATGTTACCCCTGCGCGTGAGAACCAAGCCGTAGAAATAAATCTCCACGATTTGCAGGCCTTGGGCTGTAGGTGCAGGTGAGCCATCAGTTCGACATTCCAGCTCTCGTACCACCTGTGGAAGTGCCCTAGCTCTGGTACCCTTACGGTGCAGAATGAGTGGGCACCAGAACTGTTCAGAACTTTGGAGTGAAAAATCTCTGTGCGTCTATACAGAATCCCACGTCTGTTGTCAAGCCCGTAGACAGTTTACTGTCAGAGATAACCCAATCCATATTATAAATGTAGTTAAATAAAGTACCGTGTGCACTACAGTTATGCGTATTGGTCATAGGACAGGTCACTTATGTGGATCCTGTAAGTGCATGAAGCACATGAAGCAGCTGCTTAATATTAGTACAAGTAGATATTCTTGTTGTTCTAGAAATGCTTGATACCACTGAGTCTTCCTCTGTCCTATCGAAAAACGTGGAGTTAAAATTTAGTCTAATTTTGAATATTACCATCAGGGAGAATTAACTATTATATGCTCTTATACAAAATGAGCGTGCCCCTCAGCACACATTGTTCTGTGCTACACTGTGTTTGCTTTAGCCCGTTTCTTTCCTTCACATGAGATATCCCAGTTACTAAGATTTACGAGCTTCATACTAAGACGAAAGATAAAAAGGAATAACAAAAAAGACGTGCTCAAAATCATGTACGATGATATTTAATGGAACGGAATGAAGTAATAACATCAGAATGAAAGATGGCAAAAAATAGCTGATGAATGTAGTGGTTGCATGGATGTTGCTCGTTTATATCTCAGCGTGGTAGCAATAACAGTAATTTATTGCAGGCCGCCGCCGCTGCTGCCATCTTCCGGCCGTGGTCAGCAGGACATGTTGACGGTCTTCATCATTTTCCAGCCAAGTGTTTAGAAACTAGTGAATCAGGTCGTAAATATTATCCAGACGGGGGTGGATACAGGATGCTACATGTATCACCAAATATTGCGACAGCATTCTGAATAAATACGTAAATCCTTGTTCGTGGCATTGTTTCATCCTCTCGTCAGGGGTAAAAGTTGACGTTTCCTTAATTCTTTCGTCATTTTCTACATGTTCCTTTCCACGTTCCTTTGCACGTATGTCGAATTTACAGGCAGTTCTTGTTTAACGTTTTTTCGCTTTCACGTTGACAAATTTCAGCTACCCTAGATTTTCAGATGTTCGTACTACTGAGTGGCTAAGGTAACCGTTTTGTAGATCGATTGGAATAGCTTGTATACTCTTAATGTGATGAGGTATAATTTATGACAGAAAGTAAAAGAGAGATGCAACACAGTTACCAGCGTTACGGAGGAACTGTCTGTCTCCATCTTCAGAGTCCAAGTAGTTACTCTTCTTTGGCTACTAAGGAGGCAGCAGGCTCTTCCGAAACGTCGGCAACCATTTACCAATCTACACGCTGTCGTCTTACAGGAAATAAGAACTCAGCAAGACCGCTGTGAGAACTTCAAATGCCACGACATTAGTCCTAACGCAGAAATGTCCTGCCTAATCAGTGGACATGCTGGAGGTAACTAACCTCCGGTCGATGGTTGGTAGATAATAGAAAATATTACAACAGTAACTACCCACTGAAGAGCCTGCTGCGCATAGCAGTTAGTCTCCACAATTATTATTTGTAAACATCTAACTAATATTATGGCGACACACTATTATTCGGACCTAGAACACAACCTGGTTATCTATAGGCTACTATTACGTTAACAATACCCTATGTTGCTTTCAGAAAACGCAGTAGGAAATATACAAGTTACGACCAGTGGTTCAGCTAGTAATAACCCCCACAATAAAATAATTATATTGTTCATAGACATTCACGTAAAATGTGGAACATATCCGGTGCTTGCTTGTTCGTCAGTCATATGTCGGGATGTCAGAAAGTTGGCTTGGAGCAGGAGATAAAATAAATAATGTGGCTAGTAGAAAATACGGAACTACTGATTCTGGTGCCATGCTTTGTTACTGTTAGGTGCAATTTTTTATTTTATATTTTTATTTTATACGTAATTTATATAAACGCCAGCATTGATAGGGTTATCAGCAAACTAAAAAGGAATTAAAAATGGCAGTACAGAAATATCACGAAGCTCCTTCTCTTCGCTCAAAATATTTGCCATCATCACGTGAACAAGACCTGAAATGCCGAGCAACGGAAGTGCTACGTTAGTGATAATCTCTGACAGCGTGTACAGGTTAATTAACAGAAAATGACGAATACATTTTGTGAATTACAACACTTTTATACAATACTTACTTATATTTAGGTAACGTTATGGAATTATTACTTTTAAATTCCATGTAATTCACAAGCTAGTCACAGAATCTAACTAGGTAAGAAATATATCAAATTGTAGTCACAGTCTTGTGGTTAACAGTGTGTACTTCGTAATAACCTTACAGAATATTCCCTGTCAGTAATACATTACATATAAATTTAAACATCTACGACCTTACAGTGACTATGCTACTGGCTGGAGAACAGACCCGCCATTCTATTCCCGACAGGGGCAGGAAATGTTTCTCTTCTCGAGGCCAAACCTGGGGCCCAACCAAACTCCTAGTCAGTTGATAACAGGTACTCTTCCTCCAGCAGTAAAGCCGCTGGGCTCTGAACGTGATCACTCACATCCGTTTAGTATACGTGGAGCTATACTTCGCGCCACAATATACATTTATATGGGGTGCACAGCGACAAATGTACCTTTACCTTTACCTTGAGATAAAGAGACCGAACCAAAGACTGTGGGTGTGTCTTATTATTAACCGTGAAGTTCACAACTCGTTGCCATAGTGGGCACTTCACTTTGTTTGAGAAGTCAATAATCTACTCGTTTGAGCTTTGTGCTTTTAACAACCCGCTCAAAAAGCATTTAGACTATGTTACGTGTTATAGTGTTTTATTATAAGCACTCCAGTTCCTAATCTTAGTCAGAGAGTGTGGTATTTTACAGCGAAATCAAAAGACACCTACGTAGCACGGATACCTTCACTTTAGACCAACACATCAATCTCTGGCCATACAACCTGAACTCCGGTGGGCTTAAACCTGTAGTAAAGGTTTTGGTAACTGAATATTTAGTCAGACATATGTTAAAACCTTTGGCAATAATATTTATCACACTGGCGGTATCAGGGTTTTGAAACTGAGCAAATGTATGCACTATAATATATGAATAACAAAGAACGTAGGTTGTTGTAAAACCTACTGCTTGTATACGAAAACATACGACATTTCCCGCATGAACATAACTCTTGGGTATAGAGCTGTCCTGCTGGTGGAGCAAACAGGTTTATAGGGCTGTTTGAGCCGTAAATAATGCTAGTAACCGCGAGTGGGGAAAGTCTGGTGTATTGTGTGCGGGGTGTTGTAATTCAAACCTTACACAAGGCTCTGAAAAAGCAATATCACGCTCTCTAATAAGTAATAACTTTACTCAGACACTGTGAAGTGAGAGAGAGAGGAACAGCAAACCTACTTCTGTGGCATGTTGTCTGGGAGGTTCTTGACTTAGGTCCCTGAAAGAGGAATGGTAATTTTTGTGTCGTTTGCACCACTTCTGGTGCCACTGATTATCTCATACTGGTATACCAACTATAAACGTACCAGAACCATTTTTTATGTTATATGTACCGTGCATTTTGTCATAAGTTTAAGTTAAACCAAGTAATGCACAAACATTTTTAACAAAGTAAGGTATATTGCCGAAACGTATGTAATCCCATGAGAGGCCTGGACAGGCCCTTAGGGTTCCAGGAGGTTGAGGCTCCCAGATTTCTAGACAATCGACACATGAAGGTGGTAAGGTTGTCAGACATACGCAGCGGCCGCTTTTAACCCCCAGGAAATACTCCTGGTACTCATTTCTGTTAGAGGCTGAGTCGACCCCAGGGCCATAGTGCGACCGAAAGGATTATGTCAATGAAAAATTCCAATGACACCATCGAACCCGCTACCTTCCGGCTTGTAGAGCAGTGCCTCAACCGACTGCGCCACTGCGTGCCCTCGAAACGTATGTAGGTGTTACAAATATACCTTACTTTGTTAATAATTCTTGTGCATTAGTTGGTTTAACTTAAACGTACCAGAAACATGCTTACGTCACATGGAAGTTACTCTTCATTCTTTAAAAATATTATTATTTCCCTTCAAGGAATCGTATTTTCTGTTAGAGTAAAGTCAAGAACATACTAACAGAGAAGGAAGCCGCTGTGGTCTGATATAATATTTGGTGGGCACTTAAACTTTACTCTTGTACAGTACAGTACAGTACAGTACAGCACAGCACAGCACAGGACAGTACAGCACAGTACAGTACAGCACAGTACAGTACAGTACAGCACAGCACAGCACATCACAGCACAGTATAGTACAGTACAGTACAGTACAGCACAGCACAGCACAGGACAGTACAGCACAGTACAGTACAGCACAGTACAGTACAGTACAGTACAGTACTCTTGTACAATAGGCAACGTTAACAGAAATAATTATAGCCCTGCTTGAAACGAAGTGACGAGTGATCTTTATGTTTTAACATTATACTCAAGGCCGCAAATTAAATAAACGCAACGTAAGGCACTATTAATATAACTTGTTTCCATGTTAGGGTAATTTGATAACAGACAGCTGGTTTCGTCAATTAGCAAAACTCTCAGCTCCAGTTAGATGATGATGCAAACCGCAGAAAAGAATGATAAATCTTCGCGTTGCTTTGAAATGCCAAAGTTGACAAAAAGTCCTCGTCTGTCGGCTGGGTGTTAGTACGATGATACTTTCATAAATACACGTTATTAAAATAATCATGTATGTCCTTCCAAACACTCATCCATCATCAGGTGTCTCTCCGGTAATCTCAGCGGTACCAAAATACACATGACTAAGAGTTGTCACCTGTTCACGGTAAACGACTATGAATTATGTAAGAACAGATGCGTAGAAGACGGCACCACACACAACGTGAGAAGTGGAAGTGGATGGTACGCCTGCACTACACAAGCAAGAATGTACGAGACTGCACGTGAAAGCGTGTAGCATAATGCGAAAACCGTGCTGGAGCAGCGGTCAGCTCGCAACATGGGCCTGCATTAAGGATGTACCTGGTTCCAATCCCGATCTGGTTACTACATGTCCTGTTTTCTTCCGGAGAATTTCGCCTTTGTAGTACATACGTAGAAACACGGAATGTCGTGGTCAAATGATTTTTAAGTCTTGGTATTTAGAAGTTCCCGGGTTCAAATCCCTAATCGGCTGTAATAACTGAGGTTCTTCGTAATTTTTCTTAACTTCGGCAATGAAAATCCGAGATAACCCACATTACAGTTAAGCCATGACCGGTTGTCACTGTGCTCACCATGAAGGCAAATGGGGGAATGGAGTTATAACTCCACTTATTCTTAACCTAGACACTAGATTGAGGTGATTGTGTGTTCTGCTTGACACCCGGGCTACTTCGTTCCCGGGGAAAGTAATATGAAGCCGAGTGAGCCCCACAGCCTGTATGGACGCTTTGGAGAAGATAAAATTCTCTTCCTTCTGCAGGGAATCCTACAGCCCACATCCTTGTACTCTGTTGTTCTCTAATCATCCTATGACAGGCCACCACCACTGCCGCCATCAGTATCCTTATTTGCTAGGTATTTATGATACGCTTTCCATTTTATTCGACTCCGCGTAATGTGTAATGTAACAACTGTGCAAATTAGCCAAGAGGTCAATCACTATTTCAAATCAAGTACATCCCATAACCAACTAAAATTAGCCAAGAGGTCAATCAGTATTTCAAATCAAGTACATCCCATAACCAACTAAAATTAGCCAAGAGGTCAATCACTATTTCAAATCAAGTACATCCCATAACCAACTAAAATTAGCCAAGAGGTCAATCACTATTTCAAATCAAGTACATCCCATAACCAACTAAAATTAGCCAAGAGGTCAATCACTATTTCAAATCAAGTACATCCCATAACCAACTAAAATTAGCCAAGAGGTCAATCACTATTTCAAATCAAGTACATCCCATAACCAACTAAAATTAGCCAAGAGGTCAATAAGTATTTCAAATCAAGTACATCCCATAACTAACTAAAATTAGACAAGAGGTCAATCAGTATTTCAAATCAAGTACATCCCATAACCAACTAAAATTAGCCAAGAGGTCAATCAGTATTTCAAATCAAGTACATCCCATAACCAACTAAAATTAGCCAAGAGGTCAATCAGTATTTCAAATCAAGTACATCCCATAACCAACTAAAATTAGCCAAGAGGTCAATCACTATTTCAAATCAAGTACATCCCATAACCAACTAAAATTAGCCAAGAGGTCAATCACTATTTCAAATCAAGTACATCCCATAACCAACTAAAATTAGCCAAGAGGTCAATCACTATTTCAAATCAAGTACATCCCATAACCAACTAAAATTAGCCAAGAGGTCAATCAGTATTTTAAATCAAGTACATCCCATAACCAACTAAAATTAGTCAAGAGGTCAATCAGTATTTCAAATCAAGTACATCCCATAACCAACTAAAATTAGCCAAGAGGTCAATCACTATTTCAAATCAAGTACATCCCATAACCAACTAAAATTAGCCAAGAGGTCAATCACTATTTCAAATCAAGTACATCCCATAACCAATTAAAATTAGCCAAGAGGTCAATCACTATTTCAAATCAAGTACATCCATAACCAACTAAAATTAGCCAAGAGGTCAATCACTATTTCAAATCAAGTACATCCCATAACCAACTAAAATTAGCCAAGAGGTCAATCACTATTTTAAATCAAGTACATCCCATAACCAACTAAAATTAGCCAAGAGGTCAATCATTATTTCAAATCAAGTACATCCATAACCAACTAAAATTAGCCAAGAGGTCAATCAGTATTTCAAATCAAGTACATCCCATAACCAACTAAAATTAGCCAAGAGGTCAATAAGTATTTCAAATCAAGTACATCCCATAACTAACTAAAATTAGACAAGAGGTCAATCAGTATTTCAAATCAAGTACATCCCATAACCAACTAAAATTAACCAAGAGGTCAATCAGTATTTCAAATCAAGTACATCCCATAACCAACTAAAATTAGCCAAGAGGTCAATCAGTATTTCAAATCAAGTACATCCCATAACCAACTAAAATTAGCCAAGAGGTCAATCACTATTTCAAATCAAGTACATCCCATAACCAACTAAAATTAGCCAAGAGGTCAATCACTATTTCAAATCAAGTACATCCCATAACCAACTAAAATTAGCCAAGAGGTCAATCACTATTTCAAATCAAGTACATCCCATAACCAACTAAAATTAGCCAAGAGGTCAATCACTATTTCAAATCAAGTACATCCCATAACCAACTAAAATTAGCCAAGAGGTCAATCAGTATTTCAAATCAAGTACATCCCATAACCAACTAAAATTAGCCAAGAGGTCAATCAGTATTTCAAATCAAGTACATCCCATAACCAACTAAAATTAGCCAAGAGGTCAATCACTATTTCAAATCAAGTACATCCCATAACCAACTAAAATTAGCCAAGAGGTCAATCACTATTTCAAATCAAGTACATCCCATAACCAACTAAAATTAGCCAAGAGGTCAATCACTATTTTAAATCAAGTACATCCCATAACCAACTAAAATTAGCCAAGAGGTCAATCACTATTTCAAATCAAGTACATCCCATAACCAACTAAAATTAGCCAAGAGGTCAATCACTATTTCAAATCAAGTACATCCCATAACCAACTAAAATTAGCCAAGAGGTCAATCACTATTTCAAATCAAGTACATCCCATAACCAACTAAAATTAGCCAAGAGGTCAATCACTATTTTAAATCAAGTACATCCCATAACCAACTAAAATTAGCCCATGTTTAATTTTATTAAACAGAGTTTCAGCATATATTTCCTAGAAAGTACCGTCCCATTTCTGCAATTATTCTTCCGCTACTGTCTCCAATTATCTTCTCCTTAAGTGCGTTATTTAACGACGTTTTTGGTTAAGATTATGTAGCGTCGGTGATAGATGGATCATTATGGATCATTGGTGGAATGATACTGACAGGGGGCCGAAGTACTCTGAGAGAAACCTTTGCGACTGCTACTTTGTCCACCACGAGCTCAACACTGGCTGGACTGGGATCGAATGCGGCTCTCCTTGGTGAGAGGTCGGCGACTGACCGCCTGAGCCATTACACGGTCTTTCTTTCTGTAGTTAATCGTTTCTCAGATCAGTAGCTATTCATTTCTTGTTTAACCCCACACTGAATATAAGTTTCAAACGAGGGAAGAGAATTCCTAGGAAATGTACGGGTTTGAGTGGGGGAGGATTAACCTCAGTACCGTGAAAATGTGAAAACCCTTACTAATATCACAGTATGGTGTCAGAGTAAATGTTGTTGGGCAATAGTGTAGTTACAGAGGGAAAATAATATTAATAGTTTAGAAATTTTAAATTTTGTTTTCGGTTGATGTTAGTGACTGGTAATCAAGCATAATTTTATAGCGTACTGTCAGAAATTCTGTGTAGCGTTAGGACCTGCATTATGATTACGTGTACATATGTTGTACGAACCTTCAGTACCATATCGTGAATTCCAAATTTTGCTAAAGCAAGATTTTTTAATAAAAAAAACATAATTCAAGTGAGCAGTGCCAACATTTTCCACAATTCTGGAGCCACCTCAGAACTGTAGGTGCCAGAAGGGTAACATGAAGGACGTTTCATACTGAGGATTCACAAATATTAGGCGCCACCGTAAAACATTTAGTCGCCACGGCGTCCTGGCGGCTATGAAATGTGTGCTTCTTGTTTAAGTCTCATCCGGTGTTTTTCTTTCCCATTTTCAGTGCGTTATATATGTTAAATAGTAGTAAAGTTAGTGAAACGTTAACCTGAAAAGTCAACAAAATACCTGTATTAGAACTGTCGGGACATGTGTGGCCCTTACCTGTATTAGAACTGTCGGGACATGTGTGGCCCTTTCGAGAATCGCGATGGCACGCTTTAGGCGCGTTTGCAAAATTGCGAAAAGCGATTATTAGCTTCGTCTTGTCTGTCTGTCTGTCCGCATGTAACAACTCGCCTCCCACTGAATAAATTTTCACGAAATTTAATGTTGAGGATTTTGCGAAAATCTGTCGATAAAATTCATGTTGCATTAAAATCCGACAAGAATAACGGATACTTTATTTGAAGACCTGTGTACATTTATGGTAATATCTCGCTGAATTCTTCCTAGAATGAGAAATGTTCCAGACAAAAGTTGTAGAGAAAATCAAATACGCATTGTATGTTCAATATTTTTTTCCCCCGAAAATCGTGCCGTTTATGAGAAAATGTGGAAAGAGATGGTAGTGCCAGCCAGGCCACAGATGACAATATAAGAACGGTGCAAAAAATGCGATTTGCTGCCGGATGACTAAGGCAAGAATGCAGACACACAGCCACAATATTTAATACTAATTATTGTTAACAGCAGTACGAAATATTTTGTAGCTCAACAACAGTGTAAAGGGAACCCATTGTTGCCTTTCCATGGCAACACTGAACGCTTTTGTATTGTTGACAGCTACATCTACGCCAACAACAATAAAAAGGGAAGGTATTGTTCCGTTTCCTTGGCAACAGTGGTTATGCGAACGCGCCAAAATATAACGTTGTACGTACCGGTACGTTGTCTGTCTTGTGATCATGATATATTGAAGATAGCGAATCGTACGTTGCAGTTTAAGATGTTTCCTTTTATGCCTGAAGCTTCAGTGTTACTGCACACTCTTTATGCATCAGCGAAATATATGTGATTGTTACGCCTACTGTAAGACATAAATAGCACACGGAAGAGAAATCCAGTTTGTATTGCAGTGTCTGTACTTTTCTCCCTTCCCCCCTAACATAATTAAACGATCAGGTTTGTGACAAAAAAAAAGTCGCGTGTTTGTACGTCATAAAACAACATTGACTGTATAGATTCATAGAGTTAAATAGTACATGATTAATGATTCAATTATTGGTGAAAGTGGACACACTACTTCGCTCACCTACGTGCTAGCAGGTAGTTTTATTTATTTCGTACGAGGAAATCATAAATTGCTGTAGCCTTGTAACCATTCACAGCATGGACAATAATTTTCATGCAACTAAATACTATTCTGACCGACTGATACAAACGTATGCTAGGGGTCAGGTGATAAATTACTTTTGTACATTTTAACGCCAGCAGTATCTTGGAAAGGCTAGCAGTGTCAGCTTACAGAATTCATTTCTCAGACCCTTGCTGTTCAATGTGATGTACCTTGAGGTAAAAAAGGAACGCTATCCTGTACTCTAACCTGCGAGGTGTAATAGAGATAAAGGCGTTCCAGTAACGTGAACAGGGAATCTGTCTTTCTGCTTAATGTATGATGATGTAACTACATTGGAGTTACAGGCGTTGGTTTCCGAGACTCTCTTGTAACATTCTTACTTGACTGCGTCAGTAACATCCCTGTTCATAGACCATTATATTTCTCATAAATTAATGTTCTCTCTTTCCATGTAGCATGTACAAAAATTGTTTCCACTGCACTTATTTATATGGTGCTGCAGGCCAATGCCGCCCAGGGCTTCCCGTTTTCCTGGTGCATGAATCTTACTTGTACATGCATATTTGTTGGGATGATGAATTGGCCTGTCGCAAGGCCTGTATATACACAGTAAGACAGTCTATGCCCCAAGTGACATTCGAACCCATGATTCCAGAGTTGGGGTGGTAGAGGACAGTACACAGGCATTGTAAATGACAAATTATAGTTTTTTTTTTTACCTAAATGAAGCATGTAGCATGCATACAGGTAATTAGAAAAGCGTACAGTATTTTACTCGGAAAACCTGAAGGGAAGAAAGCTCTTGTCAGAGCTAGAAGTAAGTGGAAGGATAATATTAAAATTAAGCTTAAAATACGTGAAATATTAAGGTGTGGATTGGATTCGTCTGGCTCAAGATCGAAATATGTGGCGGGTTCTTGTAGCTGCAAATTCCATATAATGCCGAAAATTTCTTGATCAGTTAGTGTCAAATGCTGTTTTGTCACAGACTTCTGCTCGGCATTCGTAAATGTGAACAAGCTCCCAGCATAAGGTCCGACTAAGAAGGATTTAAATTTAATGGTCACGGTTTAGAATTCGATGACTCCGTCTTGAGGGATACATTTGCCTTGTTCGTGAGAGGAAGTTTCTTATTAGTGGGAGTTAGCTCTTCGTGGTTGTGGTGGTAATGGGGATTATGATGATGATCACCATCATCGTCGACGTCAATGTCATCATCATCATCATCATGTAACATAGGTGATCACGATTGCAGGTTTGCGATCTTCAGCTTGAAATAAGTTTCAGATACAAGCGTGCAAGTGGGTTCTGTAAAGTTTATCGATACCTTCAACACTTAGTGTTCATAAATATTTATAATATTATATTACTCGTAATTTTCCGCAGATTAAACTCTGAAATGCCTTTACTGGACTTGTCAGTTTCATAAGCCATTTCATAAATTTTTCTCAATTTATTGGAAGTATCCAGGTACGCCCTGCTCTTCATAGATTATCGTCACTGGTACTAAAATTGTACTAGAAATACTGTAGACACCGAGAGAAGTCTCACAGTCTCCTTTCGTCTTTGTAATAGTCACTGGCAAGAAATATAAACAAGGCACTTACAATACAAGGAACAAGCAGAGACAGGTGGAAGATACTGTAGCGACCAGGAGGATATCTGGATGTTCAGAAACTAGTTACATGTAATTCCATTGACGTCAATGGTATCATCGACCAAATAATTCATTCTCTTTTCTTTGCATCTCCTTTGGCTCATTTTTCTTCTAGATAAGATCTGCGTACTTAAAATCTTCACATGATTCTAGCCAATACGTCGACTGTATTAGATATAAGTTACACATGAAAGCAAACATGGAACAGCTAGAGACGGGTTCGAAACCGTGAACTTCACTACACCAGAAGTATATTTTGCAGAAACTCGGCATTTGCGGTGGAGAGCACTGAAACAAAAACTGAATGGATTATTGCAAAAAAAATATGTAGCTTAAGTCCCAGATTATTTATATTCACAGTCCGACAAAATGTACAATTCAATCACATTAATTGTGCAATTCCGCTGTCCTACATGTTTCGATCTCTTAATTTGGGTTCATCTTCAGGGACTCATTACACACTATTCACACCAACTGGTACGCTTAATTTGGGTTCATCTTCAGGGACTCATTACACACTATTCACACCAACTGGTACAATTGGTGTGAATAGTGTGTAATGAGTCCCTGAAAATGAACCCAAATTAAGGGTTCGAAACATGTAGGACAGCGGAATTGCACAATTAATGTGACTGAATTGTACATTTTGTCCGACTGTGAATATAAAGTTAAAATGTACTGTATGAATAATATGAAGTCCCACAATATTCTCGGCTCTGGCACGTATGTCCTACGGGCTTATATGAAACAGGTTATTTTTATTGTTGAGAGAGCATTGCATTTACTAGTTGAAACATCGGTAATGGACCCCTAGCCGTTGAAACAAGGATGCAAGTAGGAAGAGGATTTGTGTAACGTGGTCATAAGGTGCAGCGAGGCCTCGTACCGGCAGTGGAAACATACTGGTCGTTAGTCCCTACGGGTGACAGTTCATACCAACACCTGAATCACGTGGTTATGTTACTGGAGCAGGCTACTGCGAACGCAGACATTGTCTCCGAATTTAAGTTTCTTTTATTTTTAAATTAGTCAGTTTATTAAACCAACTAAAATCACACAACTATTCACATATAAATATTACATACATCGCTCCGACATATTTCGGCTTTCAAAACACCATCTTGAGGGAGAGCGTGATGCCAAGTTTAAAACCAACTGTCATTAAAAAAATCCACTTTTTATGGTTCCACATTTGGTAGGCGGAGTTGGGCATCATGTACTCCCCGAAGATGGTGTTTTGAACGCCGAAACATATCGGAGCGATATATGTAGTATTTATATGTGAATACTTGTGTGCATTTAGTTTGTTTAATAAATTGATTATAATTCATCAGAAAAATGCATGGAATGAACAACCTTAAAATTTATTTTATTTTATTAGCTACGTGGCTACAGTTTAGCTTTTTATGCGTGTAAAACAGACGCAGGAAATGTTACCCGAAATGCAAGGCATAAACAGCTTTTGTTTTGAATATAAAAAGTTATGTAGATGCTCTGTGATACCCATCAACGAAGTGTAATTGAATTTGTCTTTCGGAAGACTTAGGCCCACTCTTTACGGCAAATAAACCGGAGGGAGGCTGGAATTTGGAAGTCTTGAGATCATATCACAGTCATCGCAAGTGTTTAACCACGTAGTGTTAGGGTCGTTATTTTATCTGACATCTATGGGTTGCCTCTTCCTATCGGCTCCTTTATCGTAAACGAAGCCCAGTTACCGACCGCACACACACACACACACACACACACACACACACATATACACACAGGGCAGAGTAGCGGTGAGAATAGTTGTCATATAAAATAAGTACTCTGTATATGGACTTATTACGAATGGGTTGGTGCTGTATGAAGTTTATGTTGACTGTTCTCGCTGTTGAAGCTACTGTTACAGATGTTTGGCTCGTGGCTGTACTTGTATTACGTTTTATGGACATGACCCTCGTATTCAGAACGTCCTTTGCTTTAATAAGTGTCTTAAGCCCGTTTTCTTTTAATCTCATGTTAACACAAGCCAGTTGCGTATAGACCTACAGCTGGGTTCATGATTTGTCGTAGTCATCAGATCTTGAGGTCCATCTACTTCTGCAATTGCATATTTTTGCTACTCAAACAGAATTACTGAGATTATCCCGGTGTGTGCTTCATACACAATCAGTAAGCCTAATTTGTATCTATTTTCCGGCCAAAAATTCCATCTCACAATTAGCACAGACGTTGAGTTACAACCAGTGCACCTTGACAGCAATCACGGACAACACATTTAGAAATCCTCTCTTGGCATCTTCATAGCTTCGAGTTCACACACATTGCTAGCATTCAGATGTCAAATTTTTGTCTTCGCTTCTATTAATATTCTCTTGACACTTTTTCATTAATAAACTTGCAAGCTATAAATCATTCTTCGCCGACACAGAGAGAAGCTGAAATTCCCTTTCTACCTATGTTTACTTTTACGCTGTTGTGTAATCAGATTAAAAGTGCTGTAGTGACGTCACAAACGGCCCTCCTTTGTCTCTATTTCAAACATAGATACTGTTAATGGGATAGGGAAATGAGCCTACAAGCTTTTTTTTTATGATATGCAGTATTTAATTAAACAGTTTGCACAATCAGTAATAAATAATCACTTTTCATTTATCATATCCCTTCTACATGTTTCGGCCTCTACAAGGCCATCATTAGGGAGGCTGTATACAAAGGAATACAGATAACAGCAAATTCTGTCGAAGATGCGCATGCGTAACGTTAAAGTACAATATTATCAATAAAAATTGTTAAAAGTGTCCAAATTTTAATCGATTACAAATGTTTTGCTTTTCTTAACAATATTTTATCTTTCATTGCCGACTGATATCTATATAAATTTAGTCATCTTCATTCCATGGGAGTTATCCTGCAAATAATTAATATAAATTTAGATGATTTTAGTTTCATACACAGGATAGTTGAACTGTAGTGTGTAAAACTGTATGAAATAAATGTACATACCCGGTATTGTCGGTTGATGGTGATGATACGACATTTAGAATGTGTGACTCAGCGGCGAAGTGTATGGTATTGCATGCAGGCATCTGTTGGTTGCAGACTTAACCAAATGAAACAATTTCACACCAACTGATGCACTATTAAAACCACCTTTATTGTAGCTTTTGTAAATATATACCCCTACATATGTTTCAATCCTCAGATCATCGTCAGGGGGTTTTCTTTTTGAAAGCCACTAACACTTCAATACATAGTGGCTTTCAAAAAGAAAACCCCCTGACGATGATCTGAGGATTGAAACATATGTAGGGGTATATATTTACTGTCAACCTCGGTGGACTAGTGGTTAGCATGCTCGCCACTGGACCCAAGGTTCGCGGGTTCGATCCCGACCGAGGTCGATGGATTTTTAAGGATGATAAAAATCCGGAGCACCACTTCCTTCGGAGGGGAAGTAAAGCCGTCGGTCCCATGACGTAGATTTACGGCATGTAAAAGAACCTTACGGGCATGAATAAAAATGTTGCGTAAGCCAAATTGCCTCCATTTCTCATCCAAGTCTCCTGACTGCCTGCACATCAGGATCGATAGAACACTAAGCGCGGCTAGCTGGCCGGTCACCAGCTGCCATGAATGCGCATGACTTAGTAACCTCGACAAGAGGAGGCAAGAGGAGGCCCAGGCCCATACAGGGCTGTTGAGCCAAGAATTATTATTATTATATATTTACTAAAGCTACAATAAAGGTGGTTTTAAAAGTGCATCAGTTGGTGTGAAATTGTTTAATTTGTGAAGATGCACGGTGTTAGTAACGTGAGATTTAATCAAATCAAAACGTTTACGATAGACTCAGTACTAAATTGGGCAAACTACTTAAAACAAAGGCATAAACATCAACCGACAATACCGAGTATATACATTTATTTCATAAAGTTGTAAGCACTTCGGACGGCACCCTTCATAGCCAACACAGTCAGAACCTCAAATCCCACGAAATGATTTAATATATCAAGTACTGTGTACAGTCTAATGTTCCTGCAGTTGTGTTTCATTATACAATTGCCATAGTTCATTGAAATCCCAAACAGTATAGCAGGAACATAGGCCTACGTTTGCTCCATCAACATGAATAAACGTCAGGACTGCTGGAGAGGGCCGGGTGTTAAATCCTAAAGCATCTCCCACCCAGCAGACGGCCATTTACGCCTATCTTAACAAGGTTTCCCCATTACATTTATCTCTCTTGATCGTGTTCCTCTACTTGTAGTCGACCTACAAGACACGGAACATCAGTTGCGGAAGAAAACAGACTTCTTCCATCTATATCATGAATCTCGTTCTTTCCCTCGGTTATTTCATATTGTTAGAGCATCGCATTTTGACTTTTCTTTATTTGTCTGCTTGCTGTCGACCCTCTATGTTGTGTTCTATTGTGGTTAGGGTACTGACGTAAACAACTCGATTGTGGCTTTACAAAGTGCCGCGAGAAAAGGTGGAACGTGTCAAGTTGTTGGGGTTTCTCCTTTTTTATTATTTCTATTTCTTGTTCCTTTGTATGCAATAAAGTAAAGAAAAGTGGAAACTTTCCCGTATCCTTAGTCTTATCACTTCTTTCTCTCTCTCTCTCTCTGTCTCTCTCCGAAGCGGTTTCACTTATCTCGAAGCCAATAAATCACATTTAACTTCCCGAGCTTCCTGAATCTGCAGCTAAAAAGTCAGATGTGTGGTAGAAACCAAAAACCAACAGCCAAAGGGGCGGAGAGGAAAAAGACAGATGGTTAAGTTAAATGTAACTGCCGTTAAAAGTTGTTCATTCAGATATTTTTGTGACCGTCTTTTATATCAGAAGCTCAGAACTATCTTCATTTGCAGACAGAAGATGTAATGAAGGTGCGACATAAAGTATAATTAAAGTACGAATGCTTCATGACTAATGTTACAAAAGTTCCATTGGATAATGTCGGAAATGTCGAAATATCTTTCCAGGATGTCACATCTCTCTACTGAACCTAGTTGTAGATGTCTTCGTAACGTGATCATATAAATTTTGGAGACCACGCCTCAAATATCATCCTTGGGAACCCTAGTACTTAGAATGAACTCCAGAGATCACTAAATAACCTTCAGGGAACTTGTAAACGTTGCAATTTTAGAATTTTTAAAAAAGGTAAAACAGAAGTATTGGGCGCTAGGATTAATTCCACAGCAGGTCCTTCATGTGTACCTCGCGCTGCCAAGATTACGGTTTGAAGGCAAAAACAGAAGCGAAAGTTTTAGTTGGTGGTTGGGGTGGGGGGGGGGGGGTGATATTCCCTCTATGTCTTTAAAAATATTCACTAATTTCTACTGTCTCTACAGTCACGGAATTTCAGAGGCTGCGCTGTCCTAGCCAAACAAATTTGCCGTTCAAGGCAGGGTTTTAGAAGAACATTCGAGTCTTCCGGGATATGACGCCGTGTTGACAGGAAAGTATGTTTCGGATGAATTTACTCCTTTCATTTTCAGGGTTCATGGAGGCCTGGAACAGTGACTATTGGGCTGCATAGACCCTGAAGATTGGCGCAGCATGCTCCTCCGAAATGTTGGTACCTTACGAAAAGACTCGTAGTCGTATTCGAAATTACGTGAACTTTCGTCACCACCGTCGTGAGAACCTGTGATCTTACGAGGGTTTAGAAGTTTCTATTTTAATTATTTGGTTTACACCTGCCATTTGGATATAATGAAGATGTAAATAGTAATGACAGGCATGTTAGTGAGTGTATGGAATTGTTAAAATGTTTCTAAATTTTTTGCAATATACGTACAGGCCAACACGACCGGCTGCTCCTCTTCTATTTGATGGACGCGAAACTTGTGGAAGAAAGAGAATTGACTAGTGGATTTTAGGCCCACGATCTGCCGAAATGGAATTTTTAAGAACGGGTAGTAATAAACCAGATGAATCCACTAAAATTTGCTGATAAAAAGGCGATATAAATGGATGGACAGAACATTTAGACAGAGTGACAGAAGAAATAATGTAAAATATCCGTTGTCAACACTACCGTCCATGCAGAAAAATTGGTGGAAATCGGAAACAAGTCTGTTGTTGAAACAGGCTTGTGGTTAGGAGGAAACAGAAGAAAATGTGGACGTCGTAATTTCTGTAGCTCTTGACTCTGTAAAAGTATTAAAACGGTTTTATTAAGTTTGACACCGTGTCCTGAGTTTAACATTTGCTAGGATAGGCTCAAGCGTCAGTAAATTCGCACCGCGTTCGTGTTACATTTGTCAACACACAAACGTATTACTGGGTGTGTACGAATCTGGCGATTCAGCTTGAAGTAACAGTGTTTTTGTGTTGGATGTGTAGACAAAACAGACCGATTCTTATGATTAATGAGTCCCATGGACTTTCCGCTGCTTATGCACAAATTCTTGTAGTCGTCAGCAAGTTTTTTAAGGGTATGTTACTTTAAAGAAAAGAAGCAGTTTTGTTCAACATTTATGTCCCTACAGGAAATAACAATAATAATAATAATAATAATTTAAGTTTCTGAAGTGCGAAAATTAGACGTATGCAAGAGAACACACCCGGCTGTACAGCTATAAAAGTAACACGAATGAGCATTAAAACTTAGCCACTCAGTAGACATAAATAAAGGACAGGCCACATGCAAGAAAACATATGTTTTACGAAGGCCACGGAGTTATCCGAGACTTTACTGAGCCAGGGTCGCCCATGACCGTCTGTGTAGCTCTCTTTTGCACATCCAGTGTGCTCGGTTACTTTAATTTATGACTCTGTCATATTTCGCAACTTGCACGCTGGTAATTCCTGGGTGGGAATTTATTACCTTGGCTGTCCCGCCTGGACCATTAATCATTACTCTCTTCTGTCTCTCTCCTTTTCTCTTTCTCTCTGTAACCTTCCTCACTGTTCTCGTTGATCTTCAAATTTTTTTCTGCTCGGCGCGCCACACACGGACCAGCCAGGAACCCACCAAGCACTGATTCAACAATAAAAATTTACCGCACTTTACAAACTGTACACCATTGCGCACTGCGAGTGAAACAGTGCCATCATGAAGTATCGTCTGCACACTTTCGCACTGCGACGTAACGGAACCTACGAAATATTTCATGCTCATGAAATGTTAGGGTTGAACAAGGAGCAAGAAAGGCCACTGACTGCCTGGGCTGATAATGACGGTTAAGTTACCATTATATAATAAACTGATGGGCGCTAATGTAATTTATAAAACGTGATACTTTTGTTACCATACTGGAGGACTAAGGACATAATGAAAGGTCTGTGTAATGAATACTATTTGGATCCTGTGTCCAATATGCATCTTCGACTTTCGTGGTTTAGCCGCATCGCGTGTTGAGGCTTTTGCAATGTTTCGGAGTACAGTGCGGTTCTCCGTCTTCAGGGTAGTTGCGACCGAAGAAGGAAATGAAGAATGTGCTCTCCGGCGGCCATGCGGGAGAAATATTGGGGATCTAGAAATGGAGACATATGTTCCTCAGTTTGTATACGTCTTCCCTGTTAAAGCTGAGAGGGTGGGTGGGGGAGGAGGAGTTGACTGTTCAGATAAGGCCCTTATTATTGCGAAGGCGGTGCCTTTGAGTGTTTCTTGGGCTTCACATCCCCCCCCGCCACCGACATCGATGCTGTATTCTGTCTCGCTGGCTCGCAAACCAACTAAATCCGGAAAACTAAAATTAGAGAATTATTTGAAAATACAGCAGTAGATCTTCTGGGGAGGAATCGTTGATGATTCAAGTGTTACGGGCTGTTACACCGTACCGACCGGTAAATAGTTACTGATGTTTCAGAGGATTTCGTTCCTCTGGGATGTGACGCTGTGTCGATGGGTATTCGGATCCGCAGCATAATGGCCTCATCTTCAGGGGTCGAAATGTCCAAGAAGATATTTAGACCCTTGAAGACGAGGACACTGAAATTTCGACCCTTGACTACGAGGCCATTACGTTGCCTCGAAAAGTTGGGATTCGGTCACCTGTTGGCTCAGCATCATATCCCAGAAGAACGGAAACCCCTAAAACACTCAAGATGCCTGTTCAATTAATTTTCATTATTGTCCGTAGATTGTTTTCAGCGTTAGGACTATAGGCCTATGCAAATGGAACGCTACCGAGTGACATGACTCGAACAGGAAAGATTCGGGATGTAGCCGGTTCGAATTCCGGCCGCGGAACCGACTGCCCTGACTGAAGCTTTTCGTTATTCTCCTCAGTATGTCCACTGAAGCGTGTCACTACCGCTGCCTTCCCATACTGAAATGAATATTTATTAGTTGAGGTTGTATGTGCCAGATAACACCAAGTTTTTGCCAGTGCACATCCACCATATTGCTAAAGACTACAGTTTATCTGTGCTGTTTATTATGAGTTGAGATGTTCTTGTGTTATCCATGCTGTTTACAGCCTTCCAATCCTATATACGGTCTCATGCTTGCTCTCCCCCCAACCTCAGTTGTACTTTCTTAGACTGGTTTTCCAATGTCCGTTTAACGTTGTATGCGAGGGCACCTACGTTTCCCTGTTCAGTGGCATTTCCTGCCTTCCACATACTTTGCCATTCATTATACACTAATCACCCGACACTTCAACACTACATTCTGAGTCATTGATAGCCTCTTTAAATAAACTGTCTACATACAGATGCCTAAAAGGACTTAGGATGGAGACTAAAACTTACTGTAACGAAGAGGTCTATGAATTGTCAGATGGACCTTATGCAGTGAAATATAATAAGTTCAAAATATTACGATGGGTCGGTCGTGTAATCTGAATGGATGATACTAGAATGCCAAAAAAATAACTGAATGGAAAATTTCACTGAAGAAGACCCGTTGGAAGATCACGGCTGAGATGGGAAGACAACCTCAGGAGGGACTCCTCCTTGCTGCTGAACATTAGAGGATGGGAGAGACTAGCAGGGGATAGGGATATCTGGAGGCGAACTGATGAAGAGGTCAGGGCCCGATGAGGGCTGTCGCGCCATTGAAGAGGACGAAGAAGGTACAGAGGTCTACGGAGTAAAATTCTCTCTTTATTCTGTCTCCAAGTTGAGGGTCATTCTTATACGGGTTACTCCATCTAAGAATGCAATGTTTTTAAATTGTGAACCGAGCTTATGTTACTTCATTTACAAGTCAAAGTATTGCGCACCTACCATTACATTAGAGGCATTTCTGCGAACAGCATTTTTCGTTTTTTGTGTATGTACTTTTAATTAAAATCCCAAAATGGATGTACCAATATAAGGCTGGAAGTAGTAGGTTAAAGGTATTCAGTGGTAATAAATCATGTAAAAACAAGACCAGAACACGTTGTTTCATTTCAAACTAACCGAAAATCGTACAAAATTCACATCATAATATCTTTCAAACATGCTAACGTGAGTCCATCTGGTTGTAAGAAGAACAAACGGTTTCAAGGTTTGTTAGTATTATATTATGTTGTAATAGACTCAGTAGCCCCTCTATCTGTCATGTGTACAGAGGGAGGCTGTAGGCGTCGAATGTAAGTGTAAAAAGTGCCCAACAGCACGTCAAGCGAGAGAAATGAGATAAAATATGGTGTGACGGGAGACATTGTGATTGCCACATGTCACGTGATGGTTTACGTGACACGCACGGCTCCACCTGTATATCAGCCTGATTATAAAGAGTAGCATTGTTATACCGAAAGCACTTTTTCACACACAAACAAAATGAAGTCTCTGGCAGCTTTAAGTATGATTGGTTGCAGCTGACGAAGTTCACGCGAGTTGGCGAAACTAAACAGAGAGAAAACGAAGCGTGGGAGTTCTCATTCATTCTGTTAATGTGTTAAATACACGTTAGACTAACTTTAATTAAATGCCTGCATTTAATTGTGTGGTTGGTGTTGATAAATTATGTAAGGCGAGGTACATATGTTTTGGAAGAGAGTGAGGGGTTGGGAATTAGTTGATGTCATCAATATTGGTGATAATATTCGAATGTAAAAGGCAGGTGGTGATATTGCACAAGTTATAATAGAATTACGTTGAAAATTGTCCATTGTCTTCAATATAGACTATTTGCTATAGAGGACGTTTCGGGAGTTTGCTCTGCCCCCGCCTGCAGGTGTTTGTCGCTATCTGCTGGCACATTTTATTACTGTTTTGTGTTTTTCAAAGATTACTGATGAGAGTTGGGAAACACCCAGTCTGGTGACCGTTGGATGTAGTGGTTATCCTACTGACCTAGAATTAAAAAATCCCGAATTCCAACCCAATCGTCACCACTAATCTAAAAATGAAAAATAAAAACTCTTAGTGTAGTGACGACCGCAGATGTCAAGATGAGAGTACAGCCAGCTGTCAGACCATTGTGCATGTAAATCTTATGCGCATGCGGGTGTGTCTCCCCTTTTCAAATTTTGAACCAGTTAAACTGATTTTCCTTAAGTTTGCTGGGGACGTTATGTCATTCGAGGACACCCCAACGCCGTACACTTTCATTTTCTGCCATCCATAATAACACGACGAACTTCTGAGAATTTAGGGTCACTTTAATCCAGGGGTCGTGAGGTAATGTATGATAATAGAATTTTTAAAAATATATGACGTTTTAAGGAACTTGTTATTGAATTTAAAAGGACAGAATGACGGCTGTATGACACGGAAGTATCATCAATATCACTATATATAACGTAGGAAATATTCTCATAACTCAACAGTATAAACATGGCAACGGTGCGAAATGTTGTGGTCATATCTACCAGACTTTAAGTAGGTAAAATCTGTAGGCCTAATTACATAATCACATCACCACAAAAACAAAATAAGAATAGTAATAAGACATCTGTAGTACTGCTACACATCTGTACAGCAGGAAAGTTGCCGGTGTAGATTCTCACATTATTTTTCATGTTGTAATGGTGACATCTCAGTTCGTCGTAACTATGAGAAGAAGGAAGGCCGTGCCATGGCTCAAGCGGTTAGTCGCCGGCCTCTCACCGCGGAGGCCCGGGTTCGATAGCCGATCCCAGTGGCCGTGCGGTCTAAGGCGTGGGTCTTCGGCCGCTCGCTTACTAGGATCGTGGGTTCGAATCCCACCGAGGGCATGGATGTTTGTGTTGTGTTTGTTGTATAAGGACGGTAGCATGGAACGTAAAGTGACATGAAGGACAAAAAGGATTTAAAACAGTACAAAAATGGATCAAAGGGGGAAAACCCCGGGAAAAAAAAAAAATCCCGGCGGGGGCATGGATGTTTGTGTTGTATTTGTTTTACAAGGACTAGTACGGATCATAAGTGGCATGCAGAAGGACGGAAGGATTTAAAAGTACAAAATGGATCAAAGGGAAATAACGGGACAGAAAAAAAAATATCCCGGGTCAGTCCATGTGAGGTTTGTGGTGGACAAAGTGGCACTGGGACATTTTTTTCTCCGAGTTGTCGGTTTTCCCCTGTCAATTTCATTCCACTGGTGCACCATTAATTGTAAAACTTGGTAAAAAAAACTGCTCATCTTCATCACAGGGTTGCAGAAGAAGCCTTAAGGCTGCGGTGCGTCCGTAGCATCTGCTGCGGTGCCCTTCACCACAAAAAAAAACTACGAGAAGTAAGAATATTGCTGTGTTACGGGATATGACGCCATGTAGTCTGATACAAGAGCACCGACGTTTCAGAGGAACTTGCTACCTCCGTCATTAGGGTTTATTTACACGGCGTCACGTCCCAGGAGACACCAACAGTCTTCATGCTAATCACCCTGAGAACCTTAGTGTCAGTACGGGTGTAATAATCTCAGAAACAAACAATAGCGTACAACATTCGTGTTGAGGTGTTCCTAGAATATTTATATCGCTAGCCTCGAACTTAACTATGTGGAACTCACGAATGGGTCAACTCCAAGCACCGTGTAGCGTAAAGGTGAAACTGCAGAATGAGGTATGTTAATGACGTCATGAGGTCTTGATCCGCGGTGCAGGAAGTGAAGCGAGGATGTAGTAAATGGTCTGAGTCAGCATAAGCAGACGTACGTAATTGCGGCGAGGCAGAATCCGTGTCTCGGTAGTCGCATGCAGTGAGGACTTAGCGTTGCTTCTACTGTAATGTTGCTATATACAGGCATACACAAAGAATGTGCGGTACATTGAATAAACATATAAACCGCACCATTATTTGTGTATGCCCTGTATTTCGTTCTCTTACTATCCAATACAACAAAACAGCCACATGTAGTTTTGTTCTATTTATCCGATTTCCTTCGAACCCATTTCATACAAGAGTGTATTTTCATGATCATAGCTAACAGGTTTTTAAATAAAATGCTTAATACCACTGGGCACTGTAAACGTATCTAAAATTGTCAACTGTTAAACAATATGCATATATTTTATTCTGTAATCACCGTGCATCTTTTCACAGTCACTATTTACATACACCAACTGGATAAACTTTATTTAAAAAACTATACAGTTTTTTAAATAAAGTTGCATCCAGTTGGTGTATGTAAATAGTGAATATGCATATACTCTGATAGCCGTCACCACAGTAATTGAAGCTTCAGGTAAATGTAACGTTGTCAGATATGAGACATAGACAATGAGGTCCACTCCCCTCTCTGTAATAAATGGCAACGTTACTCGTCCCCCAGTTTGTTGCTTTTGCTCAGTTTCAATCAGTTGGCAGTGACAAGAAATTGAGAAATGCGTTCGGGAAAAGTTAAGGTCTATACCTATATAGATATATTTATTCATTCATTCATTTATTCAGTATTCCAGATATCCGCCGAGGTGGATACAGAACTTGGCATTATAATAACAATAAGCATAATACAGAATGAGTCTTACAATAAAACACAATAATAGTGAGTTAAGTGGTTAAATGAGTGAATACAATAATAGTAAGTTTAAAATAAATACAAAGAAGCCTCAGTTTACAGTAAAATGGATTAGTTCGTAATATATACCAGAACTTTCATATAATCACATAAGCATAATACCGAATGAGTCTTACAATAAACACAATAATATAAGTATATAAATAATACATAAAAGCCCTCAGGTGTTACAGTGAAATAGGATTAGTTCGTAATAGATAACCAAGGGATATTGACATAGTGTACAAAGTCGAGCCTTAAAATTAATACCAATATAATAAGGAATTTTGATGCATGTCATGATTGTTCAAAGTACTCTTCTAATGTATATTGTTATTACGTACATTGTTGTTTGGTGGTGTAGATGTGGCAACAACAGGGAATCGGGTCAAGCTTCAATTGCTGTGGCCGCAGCTATGGTTAACATTTTCCCGTTAATGTATAAACTTACTTCTTTAGAAGTTTTGGGGGTAGCATCAAAGAGTTCGCCATATCAGAGCACAGGGCTTCATAATAATAGTTTATGTCCTCCACTTAAACTATTGTAATAAGAGCGCTTATCGTGTGTCTCTTTCGTTTCTGCACGATTTACAATGGCGTGTTACGAATCTGACCAGCCGAAGTATGTGAAGCCTACAGATGGTGGCCAAGAGGGTGGAGTAGCCATCTTTATTTCCAATACGGTGCTCAGTTCACACAATCTTGTAATTGCTAAACTTGTATTATTTAATGCATTAATTCCCAGACTATGCTTAATTGTGTATCATTCCCAGAGCCTGTTCCATAGACTTAAAAAAAGCTGAATTCCAGTCCGTATTTGCATAAATAGGTCTACTGATTAATTGTACAGTTTTGTGTCTCGTTGCGTATTTTTATTAACTTTTGAGACTAATATGAACTGACGAGGACCAGCCATTCTGTTTGGAAGTGCAATGCGAACATTCACATGCATGGAATATTCTTAAGTCTCGACATAAATGTTTCCTTTCCCACTTCTTAATGTCTCATAACTTTAGGACTCAGTTTTCTGTGTTTCGTGGTACACGTTTATTCAGTGCTACATAGCTACATCGGATTCTGGACTTTCTTGCTGTTCCCATTTGTAGCTCGAGAAATTAGTGAGTATAGGAACAGTATGAGTTTAATTAACAAATAATTGCGTACCAAGGTTACATGACTCACGGTGATTTTTCTTATCGAAGTATCTATTTGTGGTTACTTTTCATTTATTTCAACAAGTATCTACACATATTTTCCCAGTGGCCTCGCGATCTAAGGAGTGGGTCTGCGGCCGCTCGTATGCTGGGACTGCGGGTTCGAATCCCGCCGGGTACGTGGATGTCTGTCTCTTGTGAGTGTTGTGTGTTGTCAGGTATAGTTCTCTGCGTCGGGCTGATCACTCGGCCAGATGAGTCCTATCGAGTGTGGTGTGCCTGAGTGTGATCGTGAAGCCTCGATAATGAGGAGGCCCAGGCCTACTAGAGGTTTATTGTGCCATGGAAAAAAAAAACTACACATATTTAAAAGATTTGTTGCTGGCCATTATGATTCATCTCTGAAGTTTCCGTCCTATACGCTTCTTACGCAGCAAATGTTTTAAATCGATTTACTTTTAAAAAATAATATTTGTTTTTATTATACTTTGCTTTGCAGAAAAATAATAAAAGGTAAATATGTCTATGTATTTAAGAACTACGTTATGAATGGAGGTAAAGCTCCACACATTTGCAATCATGTTATTCTATGGAGATGAGTGGCTCCGACCGCTTTAATCATGGGGAAGAAGACCCCGGTTGGACGACCAGTTGGGTAGGAGACTGGGTGAACCCCGCAAACAGACTGAACATGGTGGTCCCTTTCGGAAATCGAACCTGTTTTTGTCCAGTCACTTTACTGACCGAGCCATTCCGAGTTCAGCCTTAGTCTACTGAGGCCACAGAAAGATGTCCGATGGGTGGCGGGGATGATGACGCTCAAAGCGTCTGTCGGTAGCAAAGACTATCGCGTGATAATCACTGCTACGAAGATATCATTTGTACAGAAAGACTAGGCCAAGTGTTCTCAAACTTTTTTCGCTAAAATGAAATTTAAAAATTTCATTTTTTTTTGTATTTAAATAAGAAAACTGAAATTGGAAAGACTAGCTGACAGTGGAGATGAGTTATATAATGTTGCCAGCAGTGCTGCGTATTAGCAAATATATGCAGCTTATATTTTATTTATTTTTTAAATTAGTTATTATTTTTATGTGCTAGTGAACAGTGTTTGACCTACCATTAGTTGTACCCACATCAGAGTTTGAGCAACCTTGGGCTAGGTGACTGGAGGGTAACTGGAGAGTACTCTAGTGGCAGAAGCACAAGAGCTCGAGGAAGACTTGAGACTTATTTCCATGGTCTTAATATACGATACGTAACAGCCCGTCTTAAATTTAATATCTTAAACATTTTTGCTATTTTATTTAAAAAGAACAGTCCCACTGGAACCTAATACTGTGCTAGGACTGTCCTCTGGACTCACACACCTACCTTGCCCTCAATTCACGCCTTGGACACGGAAGCATTGAACTCTGCTGGCGAAAACACTTTTCCTTTCAAAGCTGAAAAAGGAACACTGACGTCTCATCTACCAGTATTCAAGGTTGTCTGCTTTTGTAATTTTAATGCAGAAACCTAATAGACTTTCGGCATTTGCTGAATGGCCTAACTAATCTATTTCAGAGCATGTCTTGTTGACGGTGGGAATCCTTCCGTATTCAGATGTCGGCGGCGATAGTTGTTTTCTTTGAGGCATCAGATCAAAGTACAATCTGTAAGAAAGAGTCTGTGTGACAGGTCCACAAAGAAGTTGACAGGATCCATACATAAAGCGAAAGGGCAGCTGTTGAAGAAGGAATAACAATAGCAACATAAGAAGTCCTTCTCTATGCAGAAAAGACCAGTTGCTCTGTTCCAGTCTTTGGCATGCCTTTCAAATCAAGGTGACACAGTCCACAACATGAGGAATGAATGGTGTATGGAGTCGCCTGATGGGTATGTTAAAGAGGGCTTTGAAAAATAAAGACTACAGGAGGGGTGAGCCTACCCCCCTCTCTCTTATGGCCACACACAAGCCTGTCAGCGTTCAGTTGTTTCTGCGTCGTTTCGTTCCTTTATTTCGTTCGGAGTTCTGAAAACCTACCGCACACAAGAGGTGCCGCCAACATTGCTGGCCTTCTGCAGGTAAATCCATAACAAAGCAGCTCTTAGTGGATGCGGAGGATGTGTTCGGACTAGACTGACCTATACTCAAGGTGTATACGGAACTAGCAACCGTAAACACCGATAGGCGCATAGGCAATCTACACGTTGTACACACACAACAACTGCAGTTCCACACCTTACTACCTTGAGAGGAGAAAATATACAGATTCCTTTATTTAACAAACATACCACAGAGCCGTACAACGTTCACGGTTAGTAAAGAAGCCTTCCAAGAACGCTTCCGCCAGGAAACATCATTACACCGTACATAGAAAACAACGTAGCAAAAACAAAGTTGCGACAAAACACCGCCCGTTGCCGAAATTTTCTAAGCAATAAAGAACTCTTCCATCTCGGTGTTTTAATAATTATACTTAGACAATATTAACGATTGAAATGTGTCTAAATATTATTCCTTATAGGGAATACTAGGTAATCATAGGGTTTTATATACTTTAACTGTAAAGGGGAGGCCTCCACCTTAACACATATTTTTCATTTTATGATATTGTAACTTCTACCTGATGATGGCCGGCGTACGCGGTCGAAACATGTAGAGAAAATAAACAGTGCACGTGGAAATTGTGTTTACGCTGACAAATACCGAAATAGGCGTGCTGCTCTCCTGCACAAGCTGTTTCCCGTAGTCAGTCGCCACCACTATCACCGTCGACAGTTTGAAGAGCAAGATAGGTTGGGCGGAACACTTAGCACGCATCCAAGGCACGAGAAACCACAGAAACGTAGCTGTAAAATTTCAAAGGAAGATAAAGCTTACCACTTCGGAGATCTAGGCATATATGAGAGGGTAGTATTAACACGGATATTAGAGAAACATGTTGTGTGGTGATTTTATTAATATGGCTTTTGGTGTGGATCGGTGACGGGCTGTTGTAACTAAGGTAAGGAACCTTCTAAGTCCACGAAATGTAGGTGATTTGTTAACTGAGTGTCTTGCCAGCTTGTCAAGATTAACTGACACGTGAATTTGTCCGTGTGATTAGTAGCAGCAATATCAAATGGGAGAATGAAGAGTGACGAACTGGAAAAATGTGGAAAGCAACTATTGGGGATTATTTTGTGATTCTATCACATCATTCGCCTATATATGTTCAGGACAACCACGATTAAACTTTGGATAGCTTGCTGACGAGAAGAGAATGTAACCCCAAAACATACAACTATAATGTTGAATTTTTTTTTCATACTGTATCCAGACCGTAACATGATATAAATAATTCTCGTCCAGGGATTAAAATTTCACTTCGCATTCAGGATTATGGTATATCTACATGTATATTGATTTCATATTTGTAACCTTTCCAATAATACTTTTTCATAAACTGCTACAACTTTTGGGCAAGCTTTGCTAGCAGTGAAAGAGCCATTTTCAGTAAAGCATGCCGAAATATTTAAGAAAAGACAGGCAATTTGTTTCCAACGTAAAATTGAGGCGCT
This sequence comes from Reticulitermes speratus, assembly GCA_021186555.1. Classification (NCBI taxonomy): domain Eukaryota; kingdom Metazoa; phylum Arthropoda; class Insecta; order Blattodea; family Rhinotermitidae; genus Reticulitermes; species Reticulitermes speratus. Next base: position 23,968,617 of record JAJKFL010000013.1, on the reverse strand, counting down.
CTGGGATCTTGGCATCCTTGGTCCTTCTCAGAAGGTCACAGGCAATGTCGCTGAGCAGTTACAAGTTTCGGGAAAATTGGTGCAGTGGAGGCCATACTTTGCTAAACGACGTAAATGAAATTTTATCGTGGTGGCTGTGCCACTCCATTTGCAAACATCAATGCCTCCTAATCAAATGCAGGGGTTTAGATCCGTACTGCAGTTCTAGCTTTCAGTGACCTTGGCACGTGTGAATGTTTTTTCGTTTTGGGTTTTTATGATTGCTAGTAGCTTATTTTAATTTCTCTCGTGCAAAGGCGAAAAATACATCTGGATTGGACTGTAATAGTTAACATCCTGCTTTCCATGCGCTATTGAACAGGATCAGATGTATGAAATAGGGCCCATACTTTTTTGCAAAATACAATTATTTCCAATAAGCGAATAAATACATAGGCGAGCTTTTGAGTTACTTATTTCATAGCTATAGGCTTATTTTTCTGCCATGACTTCATATATCCTACTGTCAGAAGCCAGAATACCCCCTTATGCATATGAGTTGTCGTTACTTTTAGCCTATAATTAAAAGTTTTAAAGAGATTAAAGCATAATGACAAGTGGCTCGGATTGGAAGCAAACGTTGTAACTAGTGTAGCCGTCTCTGCATAGGCCCGCGTCTTCTCATTCAAGTGACATGTTGTGTGGATGATAACATATATACCTTCATGTGTGGTATAGTATAAGGGCATCATGTAACCCCAAGTCCAAATCCGACTCACTGACAGAAGCAAATGATATAAGTATTTGGGGTATTAAAAGGAGTATAAACAATTTAAACAAGAAGGAAGAAAGATATGTGTGTGTTGTGATTAAGCATACAGATAAAACTAATATTGGAGAATTCACTTAATGGTGCTTTTCTTGTTTAGAGTGTAGTGGGGATCTTTAAAACTTGCAATGATATGAAAATTAACTCTAATACCGTTAAACTGTGTTTTGTTCCGTGGATTAGGCCTACTAAGATAAGGATCCGTCGACAAATAAATAATCATTTTGGAATTTAGTCACCTTTCATCAAAGATAGTCAGATATGTCATGTAAGGACTTCTGAAAAGTTTTCAGTACACACTAGCTTTACGTGCAGTATGTTTTTTTCTCCCCCTTCTACCGCCTAAGCCCATAAAGCAAAAGTCTTTTGAGAAGGTCGTAATAATCGCCCACCAGTATAACATCACGTGTAGTAACTGTTTCACAGATCATGTTTGCCTTACGTACCCATATGTGTTCTGGTTTTAACAGTTAAAACACCCAGTGATTTACAGAAATTAGTTCGTCGTATTTGGAGATAGGACAGTCTTGTTGTGACTCCCATAATGCGGGGAGCTACCTTCATCTATTTTGATGATGATTAGAGCATCGTGCAAGAGTAATCTCGTCGTTACCTGACCGTGAACATCTTATGATAAAAGTGGCAAGCTGTGTGTCCGAGTCAGAATTAACTTAACAAATAGGAATGCTAATTTGAACCCTCACAGAAAGGAAGCAAATCTTTATACAGTCATTATTATTGCTAGTCATGGGCGCGTGGTTCTCCAGAGCTATCTGTCAAGGTAAATAATCCTTATGTTTGTCTTTGTGTATGCAGTACATCACTTCACTTCTCAGTAAGCCCAACATATCTTGCTGGAATATCTGAATTAATGCGAGGTACTTTAAGTTGGTATGGTTTATGATTAACGAAAGCATCTACCTCTGCGGTGCCGTAATTTGTAAACTTCACTGGAATATAATTTTAGCCCTTTGAAACTCTTTCTTGGCCCGTTGAAGTAAACGACACTTACAGAACGTGAAACGAGAATATAATACAATAGGAATTCCTGGTACCTGTCCGAGTGACATGTTTTAACAATTGTGCAGTGGAATACAGCCCTTTGTGACAGATAATAGTCGCTTAGTTAATCAATCCCGCCTTTTATGGAGGTAGAAAGTTTATTCTCTTTTTTAAATGAATTTTAAATCATCCATAACCGTGCGTTAAGCAATAAGGTATGATATTAAAACCAACAAGTGCACATAAGTGTACGAAAGTGTATTATACACGCTGTATACCTCCTACATGTTTCGGTCACTCAGGCAGCCATCTTCAGGAAGTGCATTGCAAAGAATACATACATCGAAATATTATAAAAGTTAATGGAAACAATGCATAGATAAAAAATACTAAATTTTAAAAAATATATGGTTTAAAATATACCGTAAAGATTGAAATACAGATAAAATAGTTGTGAATTATTCAATATGTAGTGCATAGTATGTGTGTAGTAAATTACCATCCTAAAATAAAAAATAAAATTAATATTCTCTTGTTCACCAGGTCTTGATATCGATCCCTTCGCAGAGCCAAATTATTGTAGGGCATAACTTAAATTTGACTGTCAATTGTAATTGGCATATTATTCTTAATCGATTATATTGCCTTTAATTGATTATGAACATGAGTACACCTTATCGCATAAATAGTAACTTACTGTATTATTAGATAAGCAGTAGGCCTAAATATGTAATTTGAAATGCAAGATGCTCAGTAGGTTTAGGGACTTTACAAATAACATTTTTAAAAGTGCGTTTTATCGTGTCGATCCACTGAGAGATTCATGGACGGCCTTTTTAGTTGGCATTCCTTTCAGATCTCTCTCAATAGGGACTTATGCTTCTCTCGGTACTTTACACAAAAAATTGTCAGCAGTGAATGAAAGAGTGAAATGCGGAAAGTAAAGGACAATTTTTGGACAGATTTGTTATCTGTCTACAGAATGCCACATTTGCCGTCCATTATTTATCTTACCTTCATAAAATTGCGAAGCAGTAACTATGTTTTCCGATGGGTAGTCATGTGTTGACTTATTCAAGGATTATTGTGTAGGTATAAATACGCTCAGAGACAATTTTCTGTTTTTTTTCAAAGACCGAACTAACGAATTGCATAACCTAGAGACCCTCTTGAGAAGCGGATATTTCCTCAGATAGCCAGGAAATTTCTGGCATTTTGTGGAGCCCAATAGTTGATTACTGTGTTTACGTGACCTCTTCACTTATCCCTATCCTGAACCAGGCGAAGCCTATCCGCGCCTTCCTGTGCTATTTCTTTAACATCTTTCTTAATATTATCCTCTGAAATATTAAACACGATACAGAATTTTAGGACAAAGTGGTGTTGATTCTGTCCAGCGTCTAAATGCCACACCAGCCGCCATGATGCTATCCGCATCAGGCAACATTAAAATAAATATGACGTCTTTGTGACTTCCTTACAAAAAGCTACTTAATTTTGTGATTCTAGGAACATTTCCCATTGCTACTGGCTGCATTATTGAAGACCTGCGATATACGTAATACATGAATTTTTCCCTCCCTTAAAGCGAAATCCAAGCAGTTGCGAACACTAAAAGAGTCAACTACCTCCTTGTATTTTCTGTCTGGTAGTGTACACGCTGTTTGGAAACCATTTGAAAGCAAACCAGATATTTCCTCTGTGTATATGTTCTCCCTCCCATTTCATCGTCCGCTTTGAATTTTCTGTATACTGTACGTCTTTAGTAGCCAACTTGTTTTTCGAGTGATATTTATGTCGTGTCGGCAAAGACATTTATGCCTGAATATTAAAAAGGGAAATAATAACAACATTGAGTCAAGAGGAAGGGAATTTTCCCCATTCCACAATATTTCACAGATATAATATCCCTGACCCCACTCTTTGATATACGTCTACAGTTTCTCCCTCTCAGTCTTTGTTCGTTGATTTATTTATGAACAAGTCTATACCTTATTCGACTACTTCATTACGTAGACTCGGTTAAGGCATCTAAGCAGTTTTATACCACAATTTAAATATCTTAGTGTTGCACGACAGCATATAATGAATATGTTCTGGAGATTTTCATTTAAATACATGCATATCTTATGAATATTACAACTGACATAAATTGCTTTTGAAATGTTAAAGTGTACAATCCTGTATTACAAATCCTGACGACCTCTACATGTGAGTTTTTGTGAATTGCAGACAAATAGCATTAAGAGAAACTGCATATTAACTACACCGTTCCCAGCCTCTCAAGAGAGATTAAGTGGGGGTTTGAAGGATATACGAGTACATAATCTTCTAATCCCCGAAAGGAAAGAAATTTCTAATATTGTAGTTTTTAAATAAGAAATTCCCAAATTCCCTCAACCCACTATGAAGTGAATGGTATGTTTTAATACGAACATTGCCACCAGACGGACGAGCATTAAAGTTTTTCAAAAAAGAACAGTCGGCTGTTCACACACTGATAACGTGTCTGGCTGTCATGTGAGAAGTGCTCCATTGTAACATCGGCCGGGCGTAAGGCATAAGTGACTCCTCTTTCGTAACTGTTCGAGTTCGTGACAGTGCCGCAGGGCTTTGATGTAGTTTCCATAATCCAAATAAGTACTATAGACATGCAGAATGCGTAAGACCTTTCGAAGATCGTCTTTGCCCTCTGCAGGCAATGGACAGGAAGGTTACGCTCTTTTGGCGCCGTCGGGAAAAAAGCGAATTTTGGCTTCATCAACCTATTTTTCGCGATTCACCTCACGCACGCTCCTAGAGGATAGCTTGGATACAATTTTACACAGCAGACCGGGACTGGTTTCTCCCATTTCTGCCCAAATCATTGTTTTTACCCTTTACATAAGTCCCGATTCACACTGTGGGTATGCTTACAGTCCTTTCACGGTCCGTTCATGGTCAGTGAAAATGTTCTATTCTCGTATTTAAGTGCATCTGTTCGTGACGTACCGAGCCTTGAACGTGATCGCTAGTGTAGACAGACATTCGTATTCAAACACTGTAAAGAATACTTGACCGTCTCTTGACTGGCACATGACTGTCCTTGTAGTGTGAATCTGGTGTAGATCTCAGCCTATCGGTTCGCACACAACACGTTCGTGCAGAAGCAACGAGCCGAAACATTTTTCAGTTAGTGCCGTTCGAATCTCGCCGGGTGACCGTCGATCCTGATTGTCTTCGTGTACTTTTTCGTATCTTCTGAACAATCCCTGAATGTAATGTTCATACAAACCGTTACCTCAAAAACCTTACTTGCCATTCATGAGCGTCTCTTTTCATGTCATTTGTCCTTGAAACAGCACTGTTCAGCAGCCTGAGGATCGAATGAACATGCACCAGGATACCTCCGTGGCACTGTACGAGTGCAGCGCTGACTTCCTGCGCCTTGCCACCCACACGGGACATGCAGCATGTAGAGACATAGGCACTGCTGTGTCAGCAGGTAATAGTACTATAACCCACAACAAAGAGCATTAAATAGCTTTTACAAAGAAACGAAAATTGTAGTTGTAATTTCTATAATTTTAGAGCACTTAAAAATACGCACACTTTATTTCCTCCTGTGTCTGAGTTGTAATGGGCAGGTGTTTTCAGCTTAATTTGTTTTACGCTCCTTCTCTGAGAGAGTCTACCTTAGACAACAGTAGTGTCTTTTAAAAAACATAAACATAGAGCATGTCATGTGTGGAATGGCAATTATCAAAAGTTAAACGTTTAAATATTTATTTGAAATATACATAAGTATCGGTATATATAAACATATATATATATACATACATATACTGTATATGTCAAAACATTTTCGAGTTACTTGTAAGCATATTTATAGTCTATATCCCAAATAAACTGGTAATCCAGAGCGATGTATGTAACCCCAGTTTACAAGATCTTCCTTGAAAAGCTGATAGTTAATCTACGATTTTCTCATTCTCTCCATGCGTGCTGTAGGCTGTCCTTGAATTAGTCGCCTTATGAATCACCTACGTATTTTTAATGTCCACATTATGCAATTTTCTCCAGCTTCTTGTTAATGCCTTCTTAGGCCATTAGGTCTATTCCCCTCAGCACACTGGCCTCACACGTCGTCAACCCTTAACTATATTCCTCTCTCAGTGTGTGTGACCAAGTTTTGCACCCATAAAACGCAGTAGATAAAATTATAGTAGAATGTATTTTTATCTTCAGGCTTTGAGATAGGACATCGGTGGAAAACAGGGTGGAATCGCAACAGACCGTAAAAATAAATCTCCGAAATTAATCTGCTCATAATTTCACCAACGTCCTGAAATAGAGTAAAGCCTTGTATCCATCTCTGGCTGTTTGCCATTTATCTGAACGAGTGATGTGTTGTTAATGATGGCTGGTATCACGACCGTGAGATGTGTTTAAATCGACAAAATTTATTATAAGATAACAGACAAAACCACACAAGGAGCAAGCGCGTCACTCAGGAGAATACCTTTATCCTGTTTACGTGCAGCAGGTTGTGGGCTTTTAAATCTGTCTTCATTAACATCGATAAAAGGTAAGTAACCGTAAAAACATTTTATCTGTTATTCGCAGTCTTTTTTATAATGGAACTGTTCTAGGAAGAAACACGCTGTACATGGGCACTTGTTTGAAACTACTCATCTGCTCACCATTCATGATCACCTATTCTATTACACAACGGTATACAAGGTGGTCTTTTGCATGAACTGAGGGTCTTGTGGATAGGGCGTATATGGCTGTTTGTTGATCTGTAGGTTTCTATATTTTAGTTCGCCTCTGTAAAAAGAAATCGCTTGCCCTCCTACAGTACCTTAATATTTTCCCTTTTTCTCCACTCTGACAGTACGTGCAGTGCCTCAGTAGGCCTGCTGATAGTAAGTAATTAGACAAGGCAATCTCTGTAATTACATTTTGGATAATTCTGTTCATTTCCCTGGTCAGGTGAGTGCAGGTCGTTGAAGATAGGTATCACCTTAGAAATTTTGTGAAAAGGTCTTTGTGATTCCATCGCTGTAAGACTCCTGTAAGAAGTGCGACCTGTTTTTCATTACAGCCAATGGTGAGAAACTTATGAGACAGCATATAAACACGCTGTCTAATTCTGTTTCAAATTAGAAGCAAGATATTCCTTCAGTGGACTGCATTTTGAAGAGTTGCTTGCGGTTCGTGTGTTAAACAAGCCACGTCACGAGCAGAACATCCGCTCGAAGCTGCCTCATTGTGCTCCTGTCCGTCTTTATTCAATCACTGATTGTGAAGCTTTGACCCGCCACTCTTCAACGTGAAGGAAGGACACTGAGGCTATTGATCTCTACAAAACATGACGTTGGCTGTTGCAAATTGACAAGAAGCATGTACCGTCATTCATCTCTTATTACGTCCGTAAACGGTAGTATTACAAATTTCGAAATAAGAAGCACTTATGCTAAAATGCGGCGGACGTGTCGTCATTCAGTTAATGTCTGCTTCTGCAGTTTTATTGTAGTCAGTGACTGTCCAGTTTGAACTTAAATGCCCCAGTTAAGCGGGCCACAGTATGTGATGAAGACAGGGCCTGCTGTACATCTAGCCTTATTATGAGTTTGATGTTGTCAGGACAGTTTGTACGATAAACGTTGTGTACAGAGTTTTGGTTGGGTAAGTGAATAATGTTATGGGACTATTTACACACGCCATCTGGATGCAACTTTATTTAAAAACCTGTATAGTTTTTTAAAACATATTTAAAAACACAAACAGTACAGCCTACACCATGAAAAATACACCTAATGAACAAGATAAACCAGTACCATGCATCAACATTAACATATTATTTTAGTACGAATAACAAATAGTGTCTGTGCATACCAAGCAGTGGAAAAGTGAAAAACCTTGCCTAAGAGTGAACCAATGAAAAAGACGTTTTAATATATGCAGTTTTAACGACACAAAACCCCTGAAGATGGCTCTATAAGAGCCGAAACATATGTCGGGTTTTAAAAAGTTTTTAAATATGTTTTAAAAAACTATACAGTTTTTTAAATAAAGTTGCATCCAGTTGGTGTACGTAAATATTGACTGTGAAAAGATGCACGGTGATTACAGAATAAAAAAAAAAAGGTTATGGGAGTTTTGTTTACGTTGTGTTCACCGTGCATTTATTGCAGCCGAAACATATGTAGAGTTATTGGACATGCTTAAGAAATAAAGTGCATTTGTTGGTTTAATTGTTGAGTAATGTTATGGGAGGTTATGGGGACAATATGCTGATTAAAATACATACGTTAAATTTTACGCAAGTTAAAGTGGGTTACTGACAGTGTTGTTAAATAAACCATAAGTAAGTATTTTTTTTACGTATGACATTCCGTTGTGTGTCAATGATATGAATAGGCAAAATCAATATCAGTCTCAACGCATCTATCTTTATTATACAATACAATCTATTTGTCTAACTGAGCAGCTCCATGTTTCGACATAAACTTGTAAATAATTAATATAATACCTCGGATTGACATGTTTTTGTTGTTTTATGTTATTTTATTTTACATTATTCTATTTTATTGTAGGCCTACTCTTCTTAGTATTTCATGAAAGACCAGCGGCTAATCTTGTAATTATACATTTCTTCCTAAATGTGTTTTTGTTTTTAATTTTAAGAGCAGAAGATGACCTAATTTAGGTCGAAACATGTAGCTTCTCAATTAGACAAATAGACTGTATTGTCTAATAAAGATATTGGTATTGAGACTGATACTGATTTTACCTATTCATAAATAAGCAAACGAAGTGTCTGTTGTAAACCCAGGGGGAAGCAGTCGCTTGTGAGTTCTTGTACGGGACACTGGTGGCATATGAGAATAGTTAATGAATTGTTATAGCAGTCGTAATGTAACATTATGTCGGAAGTGTACGAAATCAGGCTTCTTCTCCCGTCATATAGAGTTAATTATTTCCGGAGATGTGTAGTAAGATGAGGGTTCTGCTTTCAATCTACCTTGGCTCTGTGATATCATTTCGTGACTTCTAGAGCAGTTTATCATAATGGCTTATACAGGGCATACACAAAAGAATGGTGCGGTATCAAAAGTCTGCTGGTTTGAAACCGCACCATTCTTTTGTGTATGCCCTGTATATGGTGGCGCAAAAGTTACTAGAGGCAACGTGTTAACGCCTGAATTTAGCGCCACCCTGCATAACCATGTAGTTAGATTCATGGGACCTGAAAATCTTATTGAATGAACGATGAACCATCGTGAGGTTTCGTGTAAAACCCTAAAACTAAATAATGTCACGCGGTTTATATTGGTAGGCAAAAGCAGCGAAAAATTAGGTTCTGAAAAAATCACTACAATGTCTTTATATTAAATGTAACCTACGCAAGTAACGAGATCACGGAAACATGTAATTTGGTAAGTTTGGTAGACAGAACTGTGTTCATGAAAAATTCTTTGTTTTCATAATCTTATCAAAATAATAAGAAATGGTAAATTGTACTGGGGTCTCAAATCCATGATGGGCACAGCTTGTAAGTACATTCTATGAAGTAGCCGCACGTTTGATGAATTTGATGGTACCGATGTGTGACAGGCCAGAATTCGTGTGTAAACTGTTGTGGTTTGTGCCTTCAAAGCACAGTGGTTACTGCAAATACTACCGCTTTATTGTTTAAAACAGGCTTCTTTTAAGTCATTAATGGACAATCACAGGCCCGTGAAACCTTTAGGAAACGCAGTCGTACGTCTAGTAACTTACTTTATTTATGACAAAGGTTACAAAAGACAAAGTTTCGTCACCTAAGTGACAAATGTTGCCATATAGGTTAACTTATCTTGAACCAGCTAAAACAGATGCTCATAATCACGTCCTGTTTCCTTACACCTCATACATTTTAATCAGAACTGTCAAGATCAATTGATTAATGGAAGGATTATCTTTTAATCTCCATTGTTTTCTGTAGTCCATTAGTGGCCTAAGATGCATGATTTAACTTCAGTTTCGAATCTGCTCATTAGTGTTTTCTCCTCCTTTATCTCATCCTTCTCCCCTTCTTCTTCTTACTGACCATTCTAGTATAGCGGTTAGGTCCGCTTATTCGTATTTGCGCGGTACTAATATAGCAGGAGTGCACAAATCCCGGGTACCAGGTCGCCGTAGCGACTGAATTTTGTACGGTGGTGCTTAATATTTATGGGCCCTCAGTATGTAACTTGCTTCATGTCACCCTTCTGGCACCTAAACTTTTGAGGTGATTCTTAGACTTTTGGAAAATTTGAGCAACCCTGCTTTATGGAATATCGACCTGGAAATTGACTGTCCTGAGGTTCTTCCTACTCCTTTTCAGTCCCTCTAATCAGGTTCTGCGGTTATAACTTACACAGGCCATTATCGCTCACTTCTGCGTCCACTCCAACTCGCTTTTTAAAAATCGGCTACAGAATGTATCATTCAGCACTAATAGTTTTAGTGCTGAGGTAGATTACGTATGAACGTAATATTGGGGCGCGTTCGCGTAACTATTGTTGCCGTGGAAAAGCAGTAAGTATTAAATATTGTGAGTGTGTGTCTATAACCTTAGTTATGCAGCACGCAAAGCGCATGCGCCGCATTATATTGTCACCTGTGACCTGTCTGGCTGGTCGACACTTTTCCACATTATGTCATAAACCGCACGATTTTCGTGAAAAGGTTAGGGAAAATAAAAATGTGTGTTTTGATTTTCCCAAAAAATTTTGTCTGAAACATTTCTCATTGTAAGAAGAATCGGCGAGATATTACCATAAATGTCTTCATGAAAGTGCCCGTTATTCTTGTCAGATTTTAATGAAATTTGAATTTTTTTGACAGATTTTTTTAAAAATAATCAAATTTCATGAAAATCCGTCCAATGGGACGCGAGGTTTTCCATGCGGACGGACAGACGAACAGACATGAAGCTAATAGTCCTTTTTCGCAATTTTGCGACAGCACCTAACAAAAACGTCTGCAATTAAACCAGTGTCGTTATGTTGAAACTACAAGGCCTTATAACCAAGGAAAAGGAGTAATTCATGAAAAAGAACCTATTCCTAAACTCGAAATCCTGGTTTCATGAAGAACAGATATATGCATAAGCTTACATAGATAAATAAAACACCCTACATTTCAAGTGTTCAGTGCGCATGTAGGCTGTTTAGTCTAAATGTCAAACTTCGGACAAGACGGTAGTGCTAGTGTTTGTCCTCTACACTCGTTTTGTGTAGTGAACAATATGACAGCTTGAGTTACCGCCAAGCGGTGCCCAACTGTTGAACCCTAACCTCTATCACATCGCATGCTGTTAACAGGACCCACCTCACAGGACAGAAGGACTCGTCACGATAATGCAGATGTTCGTGGCAATTCCGTGCTGTTTCCATGACCTTCTTCGTGTGTCTTACACTTTTTTTTTCAGGACTTCGACAATGTATAAAGTACATGGTGCAAGTTTCATCTCGTGATTTTATCGCGTGTTTCAGTAACTTTTCTTCAGTTTACCCATTGTTTTATCCCGTATTTTGAAGCGGAAGAACACACTTAGGACGTAATTACGTTCACTCACGCATGTGACATTTTCAGTCTCTTTGGTTTCCTACCTGTTTGTCTTTGATTTGTGTTTGCAGATGTAAAAATTGAAGCATTTTATTAATTCGGTTCAAATGTATAAAATAAGGTTCAGAGTTAGAAAATATAGTCGAATATATACTGCGCAAATTTGACTAGTTTTAATAACTAATATTTATTATGGGTGGGTACGTGTATTGGTTTTAATCTGAAATAAATTCCGTTGTTTTGGTTTGTCTTGAAGTGTCTTTGAAACCAGCGGACAGTTTAACAAGGCCTCGTGACTAAGGCGCTGATTTCAGAGTCAACAATATTTGTTTTAAAGTTGCATTTGAATGAAAGTAAGACGTAATAAAACAAGACAGACAGTGTACGTATAAACTTAATATTGAGGCGCGTTCGTGTAACCATTGTTGCCGTCGTAAAGCAGTAAGTATTACACATTCTGAGTGTGTCTGTAGCCTTAGTTATACAGCACGCAAAGCGCATGCACCATATTATATTGTCATCTGTGGCTTGTCTGGCTCTACCATATTTTTCTACATTCTCGCATAAACGGCACGATTTTCGGAAAAAAATTATCGAACATAAAAGTGTGTTTTGATTTTCTCTACAACTTTTGTCTGAAACATTTCTCATCATAAGAAGAAATTATAGAGATATTATCATAAATGTACATAGGTCTTCATGTAAAGTACCCGTTATTCTTGTCAGAAATTTATTAAAATTAAATTTTCTCGACAAATTTTCTAAAAAATACCTAAGTATCAAATTTCGTAAAAATCCGTCCAGTGGGAGTTGTTTCATGCGGACGGAGGTGACGTAGCTAATATTCGCTTTTCGCAATTTTGCGAAAGCACCTAAAAAGCTGTCTCGTTACATGCCAAGAAGGCACAGGGGGTGGCAGAGGTATACCTCTACCCATATTCGACCCCGGCCCTAGAAAGAGTGTGAGGTTAGCGCAACGCCCCTGTCGTTTTACCCCCGAAAAAAGGGAGACTAGGTACCCCTGTACAGGAGGCTGGTTAGGCCTCGGTTCCGGTCTGGATGGGCCTGGAAAATCTCACCCCCACCTGGTTTCGAATCCCGGACCGCCCAGCATTTAGCGAGTCTCTGTACCTTCTAAGCTATCCCAGCCGCTCAGTAATAAGTGATAAATGAAAGTAAACAGCGATACGAATGGATGAAGAGAAAGAAAAAGGAAAGTGAGATAATGGGCCAGGTCAACATTTTTACACTTATTCAGGGACATTGTATGATAATTACTGGTGTGCCCAAAACACAGCCTGTTGTTAATTCATGTTGGTCCGTTTTTATCGAGTCATAGTACCAAGATTGCAGATTGTGTCAAGAAAGACAGGTTCTCTTTGGCTGACAACAATGCGGCTTGTTCCAGGCAGAGCAGAACACAATGCGAACCCAATTTCCTGCAGGTCGTTATCAGCACCGCAGCTACTAGCAGTTAGTGGTGGTTCGTCGGCTTTACCCTCCTCTGTCTCAGAAAGAAGCCTGACAGGTATAAATGATTGCACTAGACACAATGATTAAACGCTGGTATACCAGCGCTGTTGTGCTGTCATTTGTTTTTGTACCGACCTCGCTTCTGAGCGGCAGATGTCAGTTGAGTCGGTGTTCGACAATAAATAACGAAATAACTCGCACTCCTCACTCTCGTCTTTTTCTGTACATTGTTCTTCCGTTTCTCAAGTGGCCTCCGCAGCATCAGGGATGAAGGAAGGAAAAGGAAAATGAAGAGATAAGAAAGAAGGGGATGATGAGCCGACTAATTAATGAAAAGAAGGAAGAAACAAAGGAAAAGAAAAGCTTAATGACGTGTTTTTATTGTGTGTATTTTTTCTTGTAGGTCGGTTGGTCGCTGTTTATGTTAAACTCACATAATTAATTAAGTAATTAATTAATTATAAAAAGAATGAGAAAATGGATAAGGGCTGTCGATAAAGAGCGAAAAGGAATGAGAGATGGTAAACCAATATCGTATGTGAAGAAAAATAAACGTAAACGGAAGAATGGAAATTAGTAAATGTAGATACGATAGTAAGGGACATCGTGGAAACAGAGGGGAGTGTGTAGAGTGAAATATCGGACATATGTTCTATAAACTTGTAAATAATAAAATCGCCTGAATAAAGGAATAAAAAATAAGGAGACACTTAAAGAGGCGGCAGGAAAATGGGGCGGAAAGGCGGAGATTAGAGTAAATAACAAGTGTGAATTACGGTGATTATATAATTGATAACGTATTGAAAATACGCCGACATGAAATGCCGGAAGAACGTGAGAAAGAGGGAGAAATATCAATAAAGCAGGAAAAGGATGAAGAAACAAGAGTGGATGTTAAGACATAAAATATTGCAAGAACGTGAAATGAAGGGGAAATATACGAGATAAAATAGGGTGATATAAAAAGCAACTCAGAGAAGATACCCTCATTATTGAAAGCTTAGATGCATTGCGGTGGTCTGACGTTTGATAGGCAGATTCAAGATTTTTTCTGCAGCAGCTTGAAGTTGAAGTGAAGAAGCTACCTAGAATACGAGGCACAAAAAATGCTGAGCAGTAAATTCTTATGTAAGAAACAATAGCCTGACGAAATACGTTGCGTTCTCAACCCCCTTGTGTTATCAGAATAGCGTTTTAAACCATGAATGTAACCAGGTTACCGCAGTCAAACGCAGTAACAGAGTCCGCTGTAAGAAACTCACCAAACACACAATGTATATTTATATGCTTTTGTCATGCTGCGACAAAGTGAACGAATGACGCACAGACCATGCTTGTGCGTCTTTGTCCTTATCTTCCTCACGTTTCACCTCCGAAATGCTTGAAGGAATCGGAATAGCGTTTGTTGGGAGGTCCGAACTTAAGTTCATCAGACAAATTTAAAATTGGTCATTTTTAGTTCATTTACTTTGCGAAGAGTGACCGTTTGTTTATTTATAATTTCTAAAAAAACGGATCGTTGTACGCAAACCGGAGTACGGTAGTATGAAATATAGCTGCTGTTTATATAATTAAAACGAAGGCATTGTAAGACTTTTTTTTTTTTTGTGAAAGTCCCCGCAGCAAATGCTACGGACGCACCGCAGCCTTGAGGCTTATTGTACAACCCTGTGATGAAAATGGTCGTTTTTTTTTTTTCGTTTTTCCTTGTAATGGAGCACCGGTGGAATGAAAGTGACAGGGGAAAACTGAAGTACTCGGAGAAAAATCTGTCCCAGTGCCACTTCGTCCACCACAAATCCCACATGGACTGACCCGGGATTTTTTTTTTTTTTTTTTTTTTTTTTTTTGCCTGTCCTGGGTTTTTCCCCTTTGATCCATTTTTGTACTGTTTAAATCCTTTCGTCCTTCATGTCACTTTACGTTCCATACTACCGTCCTTACAACAAACACAACACAAACATCCATGCCCCCGGTGGGATTCGAACCCACGATCCCAGTAAGCGAGCGGCCGAAGACCCACGCCTTAGACCGCACGGCCACTGGGATCGGCTGGGATCGAACCCGGGCCTCCGCGGTGGGAGGCCGGTGACTAACTGCCTGAGCCATGGCACGGCCGCATTGTAAGGCTTACGTGAATTTAAATTATTTTCCAATGTGTCTGTTTACACGGTATACCTACTGTGCAGAGATCTTGTTTGGAGACATTTTACTCTGAACTGCAATGCACTTTGCGACTTTCATGTGCACGTACTGATTCACATGTTTGTACAAATTGTGGCGCGACTGAAGAGTGACATGTCATTCATATAGTGTTTGGTTATTTATTGTAATAGCTGTAATAGACATTATCTTATTACTGTCCTGATACCTACAATCTAATAGGCAAAGTTTTGGCAGCATAGCCCGAAGTTTCGGCGCCGTTAGAACCAATGCCGACCACTGGAGACCATTCTGCGCCAGTTCCAGCCATCTTCCACAATCACAGCTATAGTCTTGTGATCACTCTTGATGTTATAATCTGTTTTTCAGTTTTCCAAACATTTACTAAGAGGGTTCCACGCCAAAATTCTGTATGCATTAATTTTCTCCATTTGGCCATATGCTTCACGCATCTTAATGTCTTACATTTTACTACCTTCGTAATACTGGGTAATCTGTATAAATTACGAAGTGGCATGTTGCACATATGCAATGTCATACATTGCTTACTCGACCTTCTTCGATCCTGTTTGGTCAATTATTATTGTCAAATACCAGTAATTTATGATTTGCCCCCAAATGTAAGAGGCCGCGTATGTGTATGTGTTCACTATATTACTATGACAATTTAAACCGAGCCAAACAAGGAAATTTTATAATCTCAAAACATTGCCTATATCTGTTACACTGATATCAATATGAGATACATTCTCTCATCTTTCAGGTGAACAAAAAAGAAAACCTTCCCTAGGCGATTTACATTGAACAGTAAAGTTAAAGTTTTGCATTTTGAGTCATAAAATCTGTTGTTGTTTTCAGCAAGAAGATTAATATTTCGAGATATCATTCACATTGCTGCATATTGCGCCAATCGGAATTATATTGACATGACAAGATCCCCTTCCACCTAGATGCATGTTTCGGTTATCTCAGACCGTTTGATAAGACATATATCCATCACGTTTCTTTACACAGCTTGGTGACATAAGATGTGTCAACCTGCCAGCATTGAAATTGTCACTCTGAGAGGTTACCATAGGAGCAGCAGTCACGCCTGCAATAGAATTGACATCAGCAATCTGAAATGAAATGCGTCCTAGTTTTATCGTCTTATACGTGAACACCGCTACATTACGCAGAACATTTGCTTGTTGCTCCCCTTTGTATTTGCACAATCCACCTTCACATTATTAAATATTTATTTCTGTCCATTTGTTTTTAAGTTGGCATATTCACGTATATTTGTATTTATACTTATTTGATTAATGTATTTATATTCGGCAAAATATACGCACGTACAAATCCATTGATTCCTGTTTACTAGCACGACATCCATATGTATGTCTTATGTGCTTACGCCTTCGCATGACTTTTGCAGAAAACTGAATTCATTCATGCTAACAACTTGAAGTTCATAGGCACAATCAGATATTACACAAGACTTAAAATCTTAAAGAATCTAGATGCTTAAATAAAACGCATATATCATTGTTTAATGGACTTGACTTTAACGTGCCCTCATTATAATCCGGACAGATATAGCCCTATTTCAAGTCATCCGTTTATTTCATTTATCTGCATTTCGGTTACGCATGTAAGTCTCAGTCGCCCTCGGTGGACTAGTGGTTAGCGTGCTCGCCACTGGACCCAAGGTTCGCGGGTTCGATCCCGGCCGAGGGCGATGGATTTTTAAGGGTGATAAAAATCCGTAGCACAACTTCCTTCGGAGGGGAAGTAAAGCCGTCGGTCCCATGTCGTAAATGTCCCATGTAAAAGAACCTTACGGGCATGAATAGAACTAGTAATGTTTCGTAAGCAAATTCAGCGGCCATTTCTCACCCAAGTCGACTGACTGCTAGATGGCTCTGGCAGTCACATCAGGATTTAATAGAACTTGTGCAGTCAGTGGGCTGGTCACTCACTACATCAACGCACATGACCATAGAAACCTCCGAAAGGAGGCCCCTATGCTCCGCAAGGAGCGAAAGGGAATAGATAGATAGATATGTAAGTCTCAGGAGCTCTGACGTCATTAACAATTTTATAATCTCCAGGGCCTTAGAACAGATTCCGAAAACAATAATAACACACCCTATACTGCATGCTATATAAAGACTAAGTAAAGAACTTATTTATGTACTTTACCTACTATACTATGTGTGCAAATTATCTAAACATTATTTAAGCGTTTGCATAAGGTGAAACGTTAGTTAACGAAGACCAGTTCTAACTCAGAGTTAACTGATCCATCTTGAGCGATCTTGATATTGAATCATTTAGATTGGCCTTCTACACGGTTCCAAATGCAGGGAAGGGGGCTTGATGGTTATGACGAAAATAACAGGTTGCCTAGACACGCTTTCACAATGCTTCTGAAAATCAGATAAGTTGATTCCAAGGTAAAATGTGTGACCCAAACCCCACCACATACATCGTATACCATGTCATCTGGTCATCTTAACTGACCATTTTCGCGGGTTTCCCCATTTTTTTTTTTTTGCAATCCTACAGTATTTTTGTAGTCAGCCCTACATGGTTTCTGTTTGTAGCCGATTATCCTCTCTTTAATGTCCTCTTTAGCTGGCCCGATATCTTAGCATAGGAAAAGTGTAAGATTTTTATCATCCTTTTTGTGTATTGTTACACACGTAATAGAGGCCTGTGTAATTTTAACTTTTACCACGAAAAGAGACACTTGCCTATAAATTAATAAAAGTTTCCTTTGCAGGTTAGTGAAGGAGACTGAAGAACGGCGAAGCGTCTTTTGAAACATCAGTGCAATTGCCGAAGCAATGACAACGCATGGAATACAAAAGGTAAGAGACGCAACTTTATTACAAAATAGTACGTAAGTATTCGTGGCCACAACGCGGACTTCAACGACGTGAAGGCTACTCTGATTTTATGCACTAAGCGCACACGCACATTCATTGTAAGGTTTATATTAGGCGTCTCTGAACTTGCGGAGACGTTCGAACAGCCAGTAGTCCGGCTACTTCATTCGCCCGCCCTGAAGAGCGTGCCTAAGATCGCTACAACAGATGGACATAATACAAGAAGCAACTCTTTTAAGGTGTGTGGCTTGCTCGAAAGGCAAAGCACCTTCCGGAGACTTTGACAAGGTTTTAAACTTCTGTCTCTCTCTTGGTAGCTATGTACGATGAAATTCCAAACATTTCGATCAAGTCTTAACATAGTGTACAAGCAAGATTTAAAAAGAGTATACTCGAAGCTCAGTCAGTCCTTTCTTAGTTTGCTTACGAATTCTCGTCTTTTGTTATAAAGTGAACGCATATGAAGACAACAGCACCATTGCTTGAAGTGTAGCCTATCTGAAGTATTTCACTTCCAAAAGGCGCGAATAGACGTAGCACTGAAAAAGCAAAGTTGTTGACGGTTCCATTCTTCTGGGATACGACACTGCTTCACTGGGTAATCACATCCTGGCGTTTTGAAGGAATGTGCTGCCTTCATCTTCGAGTGTGACTGAATACTGACATGATGAAGGCGGTACATACCTTCGAAAAGTCGGGATCAGTGTAACCCTTGACAAAGCGTCGTATCCCACAAGAACGGAATCTTCAGATCCACCGCTGCGAAAACGTGAAAACTATTCATACTCAGAATTCAAATGGCAGAAATAACTGACGGAAAATTAAAAAATCGACAGGTCTCACTTCTGATTCGTTCATGTTGAGGTCTGTTCATTGTTTGAAAACACGGGTTTCTTCCTATAACACGAATAAACTATGAGTTCCGGTTTTCACAGCGTTCTTGATGAAGATTACAGTCGTTGGGATATGATGCCCTTTGAATTGGTAATTTAATAACCGAAGCTTCCTCCTGCGTTTCTTGTTTTGCTTTTCCTCTACTTCATCTCACTTTCCTTGTCTCTTGGCGGCTCTTACACATGACACCGTTCAGCCACAGCTCTCGCATCCTGTCAGCTCGCTATGTCCATCGAATAACCCGCTAGTTCCATACAACTGAAACCAATTATCCCACAAACTTACTCTTCTTCGACTATCCTTAAGTTGGAGGCAGCAACCTCATCCGAAACGTCGGTAAAATTACAAAGCAAGACGGAATCATGTCCCGTATCTTCATGAATAACAGCACCTAGTCGGTCTTCATTCTAGAGCAGCATATTCTGTGTATGAGTTGTGTCAGTTGTGGTCCATCTGACTCATGTTCATTCCCTTCACGTTAGGTGCAACTTCTGATCACTTACGATTTTCGGTAGTAAGCTGCAACACGCCTTGAAGACTTGCGGCAAGAGTGACCGTATACCTCCACATACAGACTGCGTTGCGGGGAAAAATGGATTACACACGCAGTCACTGTGCTGATAGTGAAGATAGCCTATTTGAACTCACAAGAGACATATGTGTAATGAAGGATCAAATAACGAGGAACATTATGATAAGAGTACTTGCGATATGTTGCTGTAATAGTTAAAGATGGCCGTAACTTTGTGCAGAAAGGGGAAATATAAAGTACGAGGAATATTCTGGTGGAGAAGCAACTTGAAGAGATATTTGGAAAACCATCATGAGAATGGAATGGTTCTTAAAAGAATAGGCTACACATTGACCGATTGTGAGGTTTCGGGCTAAATCGTATTTATGAAACAGTTGGACAGCCCTAATGTGCAATGTCGTCCGTCAACTTACTCATGCGACTGACAGCTTGTCACTTTCCCACATATTTTATTTAAAGTACTATACAAACTTAACCTGACATTGCAGCAGCCACAGATAAAATTATTAACGGTGTAACACGCCAAACACTGGTACTGAAAGTAAGTCTTCACATTGTAGGAATCTAGAATCTTGTGGAAAATGTTGTCTAATGCGCGAAGGTGATAAAGTGTGTATGTGAAACTTAGTGTCTCACTTTAAGGGAAAAATGTCGTTTGGGAGTACACAGAACAGGGTCCTACGGAAAGGCAGATGTATAGACTGTGTGTGTTAGGGAGTAGGGTGCTTGGGAACCTTTGTGGACTTAAGAAGGAGGACGTAAGAAGAACCGGGAGTTAACTGCATGAGGAGTTAATGATTTGTAGGCTACTTACCAACTGTTACTAGATTGATTAACTCAAGACAGATGGGCAGGGCATATAGCACGTATGGGGGAGAGAAGAGGTGCCTACAGGTTTTGGTCGGGAAACGTGAGAGAAAACCACTTCGAAGACCTGGGCACAGATGGGAGGATAATATTAAAAGGATCTTCAAGAAGTGGGATGGGACATGGACTGAATTGATATGGCTGAGAACAGGGACAGGTGGCGGGCTTTTGTGGAATGCGGTAATGAACTTCCGGGTTCCATAAAATGCGAGGAATTTCTTGACTACCTGAGAACCTGTTAGCTTCTCAAGAAGGACTCTGCTCCATGAAGTTAGTTGATAAAATCAGGGAGGATGAGATGGACGGGACGTGAGGCACATATAAGAGAAAAGACAAATGCAGGTGGAGTGTTGGTTGGAAAACCTGGGAAAAAGAGACGGATTTGAAAACCTAATGAATCATAATTTACAGATCACAACACCGAAATTCAGAAAATTGTGGACCTTCTTACACGGTGTCCTCCGTTTGGGGTGGGGTGGGGTGGGGTGGGGGAATATAAATATCAAGTACGTTCAGAACTACACTTACGTGGTGTTACGTATTCGAAAATTACAGCTGTATTAAAGTTGTCTCAAAGATACGTATTTCCTGCTATTTCAAGTAGGACTAGCCATACATGTTTAGAAATACCCATTTACTTGAAACGACACAACGCCTTCTTAATTTTTACCCTCAGCACGGCAGCTGTCGCGGCCGATTTATCATATACGAAACCTACATCCGTCGGGAATTTATAGCGCGCGTTTCCCCTGCAGTTCAGTTTAACGTCATTTCATAGAACAGTCTCGGAATGACAACCTCCAGCTTCTAAGCAGGCCTCGCACCGCTGAAAAAATTTCTCAACACACGACTGAGCTGCTGTCTTGAACATTGGCAGGTTGTCTTCGAATATTGTCTGTCAGTTCTTGCAACGAATGTGGGTTTTCCTACATTTTCTGTACTTCTGTTCATCCCCTGAATAAAGTGTCAGGACTAATTTCACTTAAAGGTCGGAATTTTCTTTCTCCGGAAAACACGGGCCCTGCACTCTCTACACCTTGAGTTATGGCAAAGGAAACTTCAAGAACTACATGGGGATTTTGGTGACACCAAAATTTGTTATTTTTGCCTTTTACGTTCATACTTTTGTATACTGTGTCTTTTCCAAGAAAAATACAAGTCCCCTTTTAATTTATATTTTTCCAGCACTGAACATTTTTTTGCATGACACATACGTTCTACGTAAAAGTGTCGCAGAGATTATCCCTTTTTGTTCAACGGAGTACGATTCTCAAAAGCAGCAACAAACTCTTCTCTGTGAATCATACCATGATTGAACGTCCATATTACGTATCAACGCAGATAAAATAACGTAATACTCTGCCGACTTTCCTCGCGTAACTGAACTTGTTATTACCATATGATCGAAGACACGATTAAAGATACGCCCGATGTTAAAATGACAGTCATTTGGTATTTTTTATTTTTAATTTTATATTAACTCACTTTCATATCGCATCACTTCCCATTAATTATGTTTGAAATGAACTGAAAATTTCTGACTGTACGTACTAACGTGAAAGTTAGCAGTTACATGGAAAGTGAAGTAAAATTCTACAAATTTTTCATGTTTACACTTCTAGGAAAGCCAAGCGATTTGAAATCCCATTCTGGCGGTTAGTCGCCAATGCTCCACACACATATTACATTCATTTACCATCGACGCTATACTAGTAGAATCTTAGAGACTGACAACATCGTTAAATAAAACGCTAAAAACTCCGGATGTCTGAATGAGCCCAGCTTTTTACTCAACAGACATCAAGAGAAACGGAAGATACATATGTATGTAATTATACATGGTGACCTAAAAACTTTACAACTCGTGTCCTGTTTTTCATTACCATCTGTTTTCACATCTGATTTGTTAGCCCACGAATCTGAGGATCTCTTGAGGCAGTTCTAATAAATAACTGCTATAAAGCTAATTTTTGGTTCGCGTGACGTCGAAAATGCTCGTACCTCTGAGAACACGTGTCGTTGATTTTGCGTCACAGTGCGAAGAACTGAAGAGCTGGGTGGAAGAAGACTCCATTTGCGCGAGTCCCAAGGCAGACTTTGTATCTGAAATGTTGTCACACAGAACAGTCAAACTTAGTGATGGGGATCATAAATTTCATTTTATAAGCCATATGAGTGTATATTAATGGTGTATTAAGACGAGGCCCTGTGCTACCCACCATAAAGGTAAAGCAATCCCATTACAGGCCTGGACAGGCCCTTAGGGTTCCAGGAGGTTGAGGCTCCCAGATTTCTAGACAATCGGCACATGAAGGTGGTAAGGTTGTCAGCCCTACACACCGGCCGCCTTTACATCCCAGGAAATATTCCTGGTACTCATTTCTGTTAGATGCTGAGTCGACCCCAGGGCCATAGTGCGACCGAAAGGATTATGTCAAAGAAAATTCCCCATGCACTTGTTAAATAATACTGTAACGGGTTGTGCTGCGGATTAACTCATTAGAAGAACATTTGAACGTTATCGTTTGTCGTAAGGTGTAGCTGAGCTCGATAAAGCCATAACAGTTCTTTTTCTAATCAGATGTCTTCTTCAGAATATCGTGATTTTTTATGTATCTTTGGAAATGTCTGTCATTATTCGAGCATTCACATTTATTTGCATCCTGAGTAAGTTATAAAGTTTATTTCTTGGTCGTCTCATAGAAGCAGGGTAGTCAAATACCTGTTTGTAGAAATATTCATTTCCTTTAATTTTCGTGTGCAGTTCTTTGGCATTCCTTTAAAATGCGGGTTCATTTGGTTTGCTGACAAAGTATGCACATTGCTTAATCTGACAGTTCTCACGTTAGTTTGTCGCTTGTTTTGATATTTTTATATACCTTATTCTGAGCTTGGTACATACATTGGGGGTATTTCTCTTAATATTTTGTACAAATTTCCTCCCTGTATACTACAAAATTTGTTGTCAGAGAGTAGGAATGGTTCATCTGTGCCCAAATGTGTTCTTTCTTCAGTGAGATGTTTCAGACAAAATACTAAACCCGTTTATGAACAGCCCTTTGAAATCAGTTTTTTGGGTGCCTTTCAAGTCCTCTTTATATAAGAACCCTTTCACCACCTTTCTAAATCATAACCCAGAATCTTCATGCCCTTTCTTTCGAATTCGATGTTGTATGATCCGCGCAAATGACGCTGTTGTTTCAATTAAATCAAAAACAAATTGTCCTCTTATTCAATGTTAAATAATCACTACGAATGATTCAGTGTCGTCCGATTATCTTCGAGCCAAACACGCACCCAAAATTACCAGTCTTGCATTCAGATGCGGCAGGTGTGTCTTTCTTCCATTAGACTCTTTAAATTATATGCGACTGGATTTGTATCTGTCGAAGCCAAGTGAGTAGCCAGAGGGCGGAATGCAAAGTTAAAATCTGCTATTACGTTCGAGATGCAGGATTGATCCATCGCGTGAAAGTAGGTGGCTTGCGAGCCAGCTGAAAACTTCAAGAGATAATATCTGTTCCGTTGCATGCATGTCAAGACTGGAATCTTGTTCACAGCAGAAAATACCACCAGACCGCTTACTTAAGCAAAGGAGCTTCCAAAACTTAGTAACCCACTCGGATTTTGCCACAGTGTGTGTCTGTAACAAGTTACAGATCTGGACCTATCATGCTTTACCGAACAGCAGTTCCAAAGACCACTGAAGTAATCAAATGCTGGGGCTATATCGGAGTACTTCTATGCAGCATGCTGTGTTGAATGCTCCATCTGGCTACTAATAGGATACGCTCCAGACCACCAAACCCGAAGAAACAGAAAAGAAAAAGTGTTTTTTCTTCTCTATTCAGTCAAAGCCCTGATGTTTTGCTCAGGATCAGATGTATACCTTTTATAGCTCTGTGTTTCCAAAGTGGTGTTCCGTGAAGAAAATAATTCCGCAAGAAGATTCAATTACATCATAAGAGATGGTAATTAATTTCTTCACTTAATATCATTTTCGTCTGTATTTGGCAATGGTTCACTCGGTAAGGTATTTCTGAGTTGTTGCAGTGCTATAATGAATACTTTGATCATATTTTGGAAATTAGATCCTTTCTTTATGAAAACTCGTATTAGTGTTCACGCTTCATTTTTCATACACAGGAAATGTGATTTTTATTTCTAAACATATCTAATTAAAATATGTTTATCTTATATCCTTGTTTAACATTTATTTATTATTATCCTTATATGTGGTCTAGTTATTTTCAGTTTCATATACAAGAATTTTTATAAGGGATTTCGCTTTTCTTTTGAATATCGTAACATCTTCTGACTATGGTCAGTGCGCCTTCTCATCGTCTCCGCCCAAACCTGCTGTCCACTCCCCCCTCCGGTATTTTGACCTTTGCTAACAGCAGTGACGACGACGACGATGATGATGATGATAATAATAATGTACTTCTCGCCTTTTCCTAATCACCATATTCCTCTAGAGTAAATGTTTTAGTTTTACTTCGATATTCGGCGAATTAGAAAGTCGGTGGAAATTTATGTTCCTTTTCCGTGCTTGGTAGTGAGACAGCTTGTCATTTAAATGTTCGTAACTAATTAATTAACTGTGGTAATTTTCAGCGTCGGCTGTAGCTGAGGTTCGTGGCGTTTTCTGAACTTCAGTTTAACCCTTTCGGCACTAGAATAAATCTACACCACACCAGTTCGTACCTCACAAAGATCACAGTGCGCTTCCATTAGAAAGACCAATCGATGAGTGCCCTATAGGGAAACAAACTGCCGTTGTTTATTGTGACAATTATGAGTAACACGCAAATATAATATGTGGAAAATGCAGAGCTTTTAGTGTTAAGCCTGGCTAGTATATATAGTTAGTAACCACTGCTAGGCTATAAAGTGTTAGGAATTCTCATAATTCGTGATGTTAATTCCATTGTCAAGAACAGCTGCAATAAATAATCTGAGAATCCGCTTTTCTTGTGGTTGAATAACATGTCACTCAAATGAAGGATTTGTTTTCAAGTGCGTTTCAATTACATATGTTAATCGCACTGTATTCAAGCGTGCGATAAATAACCTGCATTGTGCAACCATCTTATCTTAAATGTCACTCATCATAGCAAAGAAAAATTCTCTTTCTAATGATACCATTGCTAAATCTTATCCAAAAACACTCATGTATTTTGTTGCCTTCATTTACATCCGTTCGTACGTCACATAGACCTCAATTATGACTGTCGTTTCAAATTGCTGTTCGCGTTAACCTTTGTCTGTTTAGATCTTTGGAACATCTGATTATAGACTACAAATGTCAAGTTAGTTCCCAAACATGGCATATTCTGTGACGTGTCACATGTCTCAAATAATTCAGTTTTTCATGGTCTGTGTCCATGCATAATATCTATGTACAGAATGCCCAGTTTACGAGTAGAATAGTTCCCGTAAGCTGTTATGACAAGCTTCCCGCAACAGCGCAGCAGGTGCTGAATTTTGCCGTAGTAGCTTACGGTTAGCACTCCACTTTTTAATTATATATCCTGTACAGTGACGCACAGTGACGGAGCCTAGGCCGTGCCATGGCTCAGGCGGCTAGCCTCTCACCGCGGAGGCCCGGGTTCGATCCCGGTTCAGTCCACGTGGGATTTGTGGTGGACAAAGTGCACTTCGGTTTTCCCTGTCAATTTGATTCCACCGGTGCTCCATTACGCCGAAAAACGAAAAAACTAATCATCTTCATCACAGGGTTGCACAATAAGCCTCAAGGCTGCGGTGCGTCCGTAGCATCTGCTGCGGGGCCCTTCACCCCCCAAAAAAAACATATAGCCTACTTACCACTGACTGTACGAAATTAAAAAGCACGACCTTGGAGTGGCCTATAGCTGCATAGTGCTCATACAAATTCCATGAAAATTTGTTAAGTGATTCAGAATTTAAACTGCAAGAATACACAGAGAAAGACACTCCTTTTCCTCACACACTGCATGATGACGTTGAATCTCACATATCTTTACTTCAAAAATACGTACATTAGGCTAATATACCATTGCAACTGCATAGGAAAAAACTTGAATTATCCGTAAATGATCTTAGCAGGTTTAAGTGTATTAATTAGAGCATATTTCAGCTCCCTATTGAATGTCCCAGAGCACACACAAATGGATTCTTTCTTCTAGGGGTGTGTTATAGGCTAATTTATCCCTCCATTACCGACCTCACCAGACTAGCTCATGACACGTGCCCAAACTTAGCATGGTCGCCGTAATATCGGTATTTAAATCGTAAGCGTCATTTGCGAACGCACTGTATATTGACCCTTGGCACTTCGCGTAAACAGATCATACTGTGTTGAACAATAAGCCGGACGCTAACACGAAGACGTTCGGGTGTTACTGACGTACAAATGAACGCCGCGTAGGACGGAAGCACAGCATTCTCTGGTACTTCTTTTATGTTTCTCAAATCAGCATTCGTTCGGCCGTAATAGACGTAAGTTATACAGTGTCCCGCTGGACGCGGAACTCGCCCGTGGCTGCATTGTTACGTAGCGACTTACGACACCGTCCACTCTGCGGTAATCAGTCTTGCGAGTCCCGCAGGCGACTGCGCGTCGTAGCGCGGATGACTCATTGCAGGACAGCGACCGACGACGGCCTCCCCGCGGCCGTAGTCTCTCACTTTAAAAGAACACAGTATTCAGTCAGCCAATGACATTTTGAACATGGTGTTCGCTTGTGCAATGCGTCACGTCACCAATGAAATCCGACGTGAAGTTTTGATAAGCGGAAGTTAAGATATACAAGTGTTATTAGATCCAGTGCCAAAGGATACCGCGCAGGAGTTGGCGTAGTTTCGAAAGGTGACAGGTAATATAGTGTGATATTTATTTGCCACTCCTTGCTTCTGATAATGGGCAGAGTTACACATAAGGAGTTATCGTCATTCAGCACACACATGTGACAGGTCTGCAAGAGATAAAAACATATCCGGCCTTGGGAGACATAAAATTTGTTTTTGCTTGTATTGGACAGTGAAAATTGCAGGATCGCAATATGCAGTGAAGAGCAACATTTGATTGCACAAGGGCTGTCTGAAAATCACCAAAGCCTGCGCGGGCCAAAAGCCAATGTCTAACAGGGAAAATGTGTTTTATACTAAGCAATTAAACGACTAAAATTACTATTAACTTTTAGTAAAAATTAATATTTCAATTAATTATAAAGTAATTTTTAAAACTTACTTTTTAAGAATGGAAGAACGTCAATGATGAGCTTTGTACTATTTCTTTGTCATTGATATTTTGTAAGAAATACACGTAATTCCATTCTATAAAATGGTGCCTGAAATCCGCTTGCCTTAATTAGAGTTAGAACACACAATTAAATTAGCAAAGGTGGTTGTGGAAGTTTTCACAACGTAATTTTCTCGCTCCTCTCACTGTAAAGTTTCGAACATACGATTTTTGCCCATGCAATATGCACGAATCCCGTTGCAACTTCAATACTGTTCACCAAATTTAACTACGAGTGCGAAGTTAGCCGAATCGCTAACAAGTTGTTCTTCATTCTAATGGGAGGACATGAGGTAAATGTGAGAAATCTCGCGGGCCGCAGACATAAATTCGGCGAGCCACATGCGGCCCCCGGGCCGCGGGTTGCATATCACAGGCTTAATTGTTTGCTCCAGGCGGCCCGGTCTCTTTGTAACCAAATTATAATTCGCGAAACAGCAGTGCCGTATGGCTGACAATGTCCTTAAACATGACAATCATATACTCGTTGACACATAGTGAACTTCACTAAATCTTAATCAAATTAGTTTCCCGCAATCATATAAAAATGCGCACTTTGTGTCTAGACATTTGTGCGTCATGTACTTTTGATCAGTGCTGTATATGTTGCGGCCTAAGAAACAAATTTCAGATGTTACCTTAATTTTTGCATGTGACCCAGTGAGACGGCTGTACCACATAGTGCGTCTGTATATATATCGAGAATAGCCTGCCCTTACACATGAACCAGCGAGGATTACAAACTTAATTCCAAGTTTTACATAAAAATTTCCTCGCGTCCTTTTTATAAGTATTAGGAAAATGTAAAACTGTAAGTGCACACAATAATCAGGTTTGGTTATTAACCTTATGGGTACTTCCCTTCATGAACAATATTAGCGCACTGCCTTTATAATTTCGTTCCCACGTCTGTGGATGGCATAATAGTGTCGAAACACGTAGCATATATAATGTGCGATTGTAATTCAATTCAATTCAATTCAATTCTGGTTTATTAATGTGCCGAATCAACAGCCAGAAGGCCAATTACAGAAACAGCACAACATACAAACATAAATAACAACGGACAATATACAAAACAAAAATAAACAAACAAAACAAATAAACAAACAAAACAATCAATCAGTATAATAAAATATAATAAATATAATAAATGTAAACAAATATAAACATAATGCTATTATTACAATTTGTATCTTCTAAAAGAACAAACGTATTATATGTGTACATGTATGTGTGTGTGTGTGTGTGTGCGTGCGTGCGTGCGTTTGCATATGTATGTATGTGTATACACTGAAATGTACAGTACTGTGATTAAGTAAAATTATAGCCTATTGAAATAATCCAGTAAGCCGATGTTCTTGGCCCGGGACTTCTGGAATTATAATGTACTGAAGGATAATGAAATGCTTATATGCTACAAAGATCGTGTGAATATACATTACTTTTGACAAGAATAAAGCATCAGAAGCGTGAAAGAATTTGACGTTATTCACGTTTTGTGTAGTTTAAAGAGTGGCGCTGCATGAAGCTGCTACGAAGCGGCAAAAACGGTGATGGACGTAAATCGAATTAAGCACTGTAAAGTACATGGTATGGTAGCAAACAGACCAGAGGAGGGACGGAGAAAACACAGAATGATATTTTAGTCTATAGCCTATGTGAATTTGGTACAAGACATGACCATTACTTGCATTATAATGGAGTTGGTAAGTTTTGAATATCTTACTTTATTATTTATTTCTATAGACAAGTTTCGCTGTTTCATTGTATATGACATAACAAGGCCTGTTTTCTGTTCTTTCCGGTAATTTATTTTTAAAGTTCTCCATTTTCCAGTATTTTAAAATTTTGGTCAGATGACTCCCACTGTTCTATTGCCCTTTAAAGATCCTATCACAGCTCGACGCCAAAGGTATGGGCACAAATAGTGGAATTTTTAATTAATGTTGTGTGGTGTACCACAGACACACGCTCCCAAAACTTTCGTACACCATGAGATTGAATACACTTTACAGGTAAAAAAATAACAGGTCCTAGTTATTACCAGAAATAACTTACTTTTAGGTTTAAGGGAACTTGAAACGTGCTTACTGTATCAAAATGAGGGATCAGTTATCACTGTCACAGTTTTTTTTGCCCTTACAAATAAGCACAGGACTCCCGTGAAGTTTGTGAATAAACATTAGGCATATATACACACACATATGTGAGTTTATTCACCATCGACATAACAATAAACATGTAGAGTGTATGTTAATATGCAGATATAATCCGTGGTGGTTATGTTATCAGTAATTGGGTTTCAGTAAGGTAAACACTGACCGACTCGTGCAAAATTTCATGCATAATACAGGTTTCATTTCTTGAACTGAACCCAGCTTTTGTTTGATATGCAAAGAGGACGGTGTGTTTGTTATCGTAATTTCCGTTGTTTGTATTTTCACTTTGCAGCAGTACTTATGAGGTCTTGATAAGTGTCCACGCCACGAAAGCATATAGGGGGAATAGAGGTATAGCTCCACCATTCTTGACCGCGGCACTAGACGGACGTGAACTTCATATTTGGAGATATGCGCCGCAACACCTGTTATCAGAACTCGATCAGAGGACCTCTAGATTTGCCGTCTAATGCTTTATCGTACAGCTCACTCACTCGACGAACCTCTGTGTGGTTTGACTTTTGAACTATCTCTTGAATACACTTTATTATATTCAGTGGCCTTCACATAATTTAATATATCAATGTATAACTCCACTGTGTGTTACTTGATCAATGTCATGTCAAGACCAGAAGAGACGACGGAATCTTATTTATCATGACAGGACCGAGGAAGACAGATTGGTAGACAGGATCAGCACACAGGCAACTGGTGAACACGTCATATCTTGAGAACAGCAGCTTCACATGACCCAAGCTATTGATTAGAACAAATGACAGCCGCCAAGTAGCTTGGACATAACGATTAACTAGGAGCAAAATCTTTTACAGGTGAAATCATGACACCAAACAGGATTAGAATGAATAGAATGTAGGCGCAGACATGCTGCATAACTCATGTGATTGGGCCGAATGTCGTCTAGCTGTAGCAGATAGAACTTGGCGATAATCGAATAAAAAAAAAAGTGAGCATTCGTAACAGTGTTCGTCCGCCTACCATTGACATAAACAAGCCTCTACGATTAACTTGTCTATCTAATGCAGTAAGAGAATATGAGTCTCTGTCATATATGCATTCAGCTGTCAATAACTGTAACGTACAAAATTGTTTTTACTCGTAACAAGATCAGCATTGACACTTGTGCAGCAAAATCCCGTCATCCCCATCCAGAGTTCTTTACTGCAGAGACCACAGAAAGCGATACAATTTATAAGCGGACGGCAGGAGACACAGTGAGACACAGTGAGACTGTTGAGTGACAACGAGAGTCAGGTGGAAGGTGAATGGTGTCACATGACGCAAACAATTGATAGAGTTTAATTAACTCATCAGCATATTGCTCGTATCCGATTCACGTTACATACCGAGAAAATAGCTAAGCTGTAACGCTTTGGTGTCTGTTTGGAATGTGCCTAGTTCGAATTTGGGCCAGGACGTAGACAATGTTGTAACCGTGATATGTGGTATGAGTGTTTTGTTCGGTAACAAAATTTATATGTGGCAGACAGGACAGATTTGTTTAGAATTGGTACTTTAGTTTAAGTGTGTAAAGGAAATTGTAACTGAACGGTATAACATCTTAGAGGGTACAGCAGAGAGACAGTTTCGGTCGCGTATAGCAAGCTAGCAAGTTCGCCGTTTGTCAGTGTCAAAATTAATGATTTTGGGAAGTTTCTGGAGCACACGGAATTTTATATTTTGACAGCTTTTGGACGTCTTAAATCAAGCGAGGGCGGATACCGTGTTAGTCATGCTCGCACATTAAGAAAAACCAGTAGGACGCGTGTAGGGGTTTATACGAGTAACGGCACGGGAAACATAGTTACGTCATTAGTAGCCAATGACAAGAAAGTATTCAAAATTTTAACTTTAGGACCTATTAGAAAATAGTAAAATTAAAAGTTAGCCAATTGGAGACAGTGGTAAAAATTCAAGAGTGGGATGAATCTGGCTGGGACAATAGCGACCGCGTAAAGACCCCAAGGAGCAGTTCGAATTTCGACTTTACTGGGTGAATACGTGATTTTGGTCACGCCGATTTAATCCGTTACAGTTGAAAGTGTGTAACTAGTGATTTATAACTGCATTACTTATAAAGGATTATAGTGACTTCGATAGTCAAATTGGTTTAATAGGTAACAAAAAGAATTCGGTGCCACGTTCATAATAAAAAACAATTAACTGTAGAATCATTATAGACAGTGGTTATAATACAGTAACAAAAGTGAAGGGCTAAAACAGTTGGTTAAATTTAAAAAATACAGTGTTAATTATTTATACAAGTGTTCCTGCGCCTCTCATGAACCACTTAGATTCCCTGAAACCTAGATCATGATCTACCGGCTGTAAGCGAAGAACGGGTAAAATGTTTATAATTGTGCTTCGTTCCTCCAGTAAAATGTCCAGACAGTAGTTCCACCTTCAATTAGGACACGTCCGCTTTTCCCCACATCCTGTCCAGTACATTATTTACTATAATCAAATCATTCTGTTGCTGACAGCGTCGTTAAATAAACAACAAATTGATTCACTGAACAGAATTTTTAAAAGGTTTTACACCGCACTCGATACCATTATGAGGGTAAGTCCATTTTCGATGGTCAATGTGCTTTTAGTTTCTTGTGCGGCTTACCATTGCCGCTTCTTTGCCGGGTTGGGAACTGGCTATGCTCCCTGCGAATTAATCGTGGCTCTCCTGTCTGTCCATGCAACTACTGCGTGCTTGTACGACGTCCTTTCCAGTTCATGACTTACAAATCTTCTACGTTTCCTTGTTTACCGTACAGTCGTAGTCCTTAATCATTTTAAAGCGTGTTACTTAACGACCCTGTGAGCTGCTAACTTGCTACGTTTTCCGCTAACGACAGCATTTCGTTCTATCCAGGTTCCCTTTAAGACAGGTTTCAGTGTATATTGCTATTGCTCAGAACAAACAAGTAGTTGCTAACAAGTAAAGAGACCCCTTTAGAAAGTCAACAGCACATGAAACAAGACGTTAAAGGCAAACTTTGCAAACAGAAACGTAACAAGCGTTATTCTAACGGCATCATTCCGCTTTATAGGCCTATTATAGGCTCATTACATTTATTTAAAAAGTGTCACTGAAACGCTTTATATACAAGGCCATAATTTTAAGAATTCCTAAGGAACCTTGTTGTTGCATACTTAAGACAATTTGCGTTTGACCGTCTAAAGAGGAAATGTAATCTGTTTTATAAAGGACTCAGTGCGTACCGCCCAGTAAACACTCTCCACCTCGGTTATAAAAAACCAATCGGTTGATGATGTGTAAGGTAAAAGGTATAAGGTAAAACACACAAACGCAATGTGAGCACCATGGAGAATTGTTGAATGTTAAACCTGGTGGTAAGTAAAGTAACCGCTAGGCTTTAAAAGGGTAATTGTGTACCGAATTCAGAATAGAGTGGCAGTTCACTCCCCTCCTGCCCCTCTCACGGCGTCGCTGTACGTCGCAGCCTTTCCAAAGCCATTGTCCCTTAAGTTCCCGTGCATATACAACACAGTCAACATTTTATGTGAAGGTCATGCTTATCTGTCCTTTCGTAATGTATTTTGTCTTTAAGCCACTTAACGGTTAGCTATAAATTCTGAGGTGGAGATTTTACACATTTCACTTTGATCCGTACGTATTTCCAGCCCAAGTCGCAATTTTTGACAAATTTCCATACACCCTTAGTCGGTATAGTGACTAGGCTACGGGCTGGACGTCCGTGAAATCGTGGTTCGATTCCCAGCAGGGGCAAGGGTGATTTCTCTTCAAAAATGTCAGGGCAGGTTCTAAGGCCCACTCAGCCTCACAGTCAATAGGTACCGCAGGTCCTTTCCCTGGGGACATAGCGGACAAGGCGAGAAGCTGACAGCTTCATGTAGTACCGGGGTTAAGAATGCATGGAGCTGTAACTCCATTCCCTCATACACCTTCATGTCTTGCAGTGGGACAACTATTCATACACCTTTCGCAGGTCATAAAGGTGTCCACATATGACATAAAGTGTGACCACACATGACATAATGTGTGACCACACATGACATAAAGTGTACACACACATGACATAAAGTGTGACCACACATGACATAAAGTGTGCACACACATGACATAATGTGTGACCACACATAACACAAAGTGTGACCACACATACATAAAGTGTGCACACACATGACATAAAGTGTGACCACACATGACACAAAGTGTGACCACACATGACATAAAGTTTTGCACACACATGACATAAAGTGTGACCACACATGACACAAAGTGTGACCACACATGACATATAGTGTGCACACACATGACATAAAGTGTGACCACACATGACACAAAGTGTGACCACACATGACATATAGTGTGCACACACATGACATAAAGTGTGACCACACATGACAAAGTTTGACCACACATGACATAAAGTGTGACCACAGTTTCCTTTAATATAGACAGAGATGTCTGCAGATTATAACCGTTACGTGAGGATTGATTGGCCACTGCACACATAACGTACTTCGGAAAGTACTAACGTAAAAGCACAAAGCGTGTATCATGGGAAGTAACATTACGTATAGCATAAATGTAACTATAGAATAGCTCCAACGTCATATACCCTAGAAACATGGTTTGTTTCAGGTATATAATTGTAAATACTCTTTATAAAGGCGTTAACAACAAATAACAAACCATTCATAATAATAAGAGTAAACAATGCCTTTGCACGACCCGTTGGTTCAGTCCTTCTTCAGAATATTACAGTCACTGTCAGAAGTTTGTAGACATGGAAGGTTCATTATCGTACTCAGAAGAGCTCACCACTGGACAATATCCCGAACCAGAAGAGTCCACTCCACTTCTGTAAGATCTATTATAATATTATCCTCACATTCTTTGCCTAGGACTGCCAATGGTATATATTTTCAAGAAGTCATACAGTATTAATATCAAAGCTGCTCTCTTCTGCGATTAATTCTGTATTGATTTTTTTAAGAAATGCGAGTGTTTCTGCATGAACTCAGGTGTGAATAGTGAAGTAAATTCAATTTTGGGAAACCTAGTTTGTTGTGAGAATGACAAACCGCCACTCTTTTGTAACAAAGAGCGGGTTAAAAAACGTAATGTGATGTATTTTTTATGCAATGTCAACGACTGTACAGGACACAATAACAGCCTGCAGTATCCCACTTCCCTGTATCATGATATGTTTGACAGTTTTAATTCTATTTGATCCCGCTGTCACAAGTTAAGCTACATTCGATATTGACAGCTGAAGAACGTCATATGGAATTAAAAATCCCTCTGGTTTAAAACAAGTTGACACAGTTACCATCCAAACAAACGAGGAAGGTACACTATTTTTTATGAGCCGTCATGTACGTGTTCCGTGTTTATAGTACAATACTACGCCGGAAGTGACATCTATGAAAACCAAACTAAAATTTCCAAGTAAAGGAAAGTCTCGAGTATGGCCATAAACATGTGACAGTTACGATATACCTCATTCATCAACTAAAGCCCCTGACAAGGAACAGGAGACCTAGTGGGGCTGTAAATGTAAACCAAGGTGCGCGGGCACATTTGCTGATGATTGATGGCCAGTCGAGAGGCATATCTCTCTTCCTTTTCCAGAAATATACGTCGAGATAATGCGAAATTAGAAACCAAGAAACGCGATTCCTCTTTGCTTCAGTGTGTGCAACTGTGTGAAAATATATAAAAGTCACAATAAGTTATGCCCATATTTAATTTATCGAGGCTTCTCGAGGAAGTTGGTGGTGAAATCCTCGCTGTGGCTCGCATCGTATTCTAGAATTATTGAGGTCGGACCATTAGGGCAGACACACAGCGTAGCTTTATCGTCATAAAAGACATAGGTTTCTGACCATACACAGACTTGATATTTTTGAAATTACATGGAGTATAGAAGTTGATGGTCGACCTCGGTGGACTAGTGGTTAGCGTGCTCGCCACTGGACCCAAGGTTCGCGGGTTCGATCCCGACCGAGGTCGATGGATTCCTCCTTCGGAGAGGAAGTAAAGCTGTCGGCATGTAAAAGAACCTTACGGGCATGAATAGAAATGTTACGTAAGCTAAATTCAAAGCCTCCATTTCTCACCCAAGTCTCCTGACTGCCTGCCAGATGGCTCTGGCGGACACATCAGGATCGGCCAGTCATCCCCAACTGCCACGAATGCGCACGACTTAGTAACCTCGGAAAGAGGAGGCAAGAGGAGGCCCGAGCCCATATAGGGCTGTTGAGCCATGGTTATTATTATTATATTATAGAAGTTGATGGTCACTCTGCTGCCCAAGGAACTCCTCAATATATTCTGAGGTTCATTACTATTTTCACAAAAGCGTGCCTCTGGATTCTAGCATGAGCCAGTTCAATCCATCGCAGTCCTTCAAACTATATATTTTCAAGGTCAGTTTTGATTAATCTCCCACATACGCCTGAATCTCCCAAGCTGTTTCTCGCTTTAAAGACAACGGACTGAAGATTACGTCAAATTCTCACTCTTTTGTATTTACTGCACGTCACGCACATGGTAATAGTCTGTGAACATACGTAGATATAGTCGCAAATAGGTCTAAATAACTTTGGTGTGATTTGAAACAAAAGTTTTGAACCGTGACGTTTTATACAACTCTTAAAGCGAAAATTCTAATCGATGTTTGGTACATGTTAGGTTGTAGCCATTACAGTGGAATGCGATTGATAAATTTCTATTGCTAGCATATCATATTACATATTGTGATCCCAAAAATTTAGCTTCTGTTAAATGTTAAAAGAGAGGTAATCACGAATCTTTAAAGCAACACCCTTGTTCGATTTTTACCTGTGTTGATAATATCCTTCTTCATTGCCATACAGTCCTTTTAGTTTAAACAGTGCCTCCTTCAGAATGATAGCCCATACAGATCTGTCTTCTGCTTTCTTCCCCCATCTTTGGACACCCATCAATTTCAGATTATTCTCAATACAGTCCAGCCACATTAATTTTGGTCTTCCTGCTTTTTTCTTCCATCGGGTTTCCCCAGAAATACTTTTTTTACGGTCCTATCATCAGACATTCTTACTAGATGACCAGCCCATTCTAGTCTTCTTACTTTTATTGTTGTTACACTATTTGGTTTTCTACACATAACCTGCAATTCATCACTAGTTTGGGTTCTCCAGCCATTTTGATCTTTTATTGGGCCATATATCTTTCTTAGTATTTTCCGCTCCCGTGTTTTAAGGGCTGATTTCGTTTGTTTTGTCATTGCCCACGTTTCACAATATAGCACTATAAGTTTAATCACTGTAGTATATTGATAATATCCTTACTAACACTTAAATGTGGAATATTAACTTCGGTGCCATCGGCCCATTAAACCTCGCGCATTACGTGAAGACTGTAGTGAGCTCTTTCGTGTTGAATAGCCCTACATAGAGAGTTACCAAATAAAAAAAAAAAGCTTACCTGGTCAGAGTTACGGATATAAGAGATTGCTAACTTATTTTGTGTAAAGTGTAGCTACTTTAGGCCTGTGTTTTTTTTTTATATCGTTGTATATGATCGCAAGGAAAGTCTGAGCCTAACGATGATAGAAAAGTTTTCGATATTCGTGTATTTTCATTGATAACGCAGGAATTCCACTTTTTATGAAATCGTACTTCCGCGAACAGTTGATGTAGCCAGTCCGTAATTTGTAACTTCTTTTCATAAAGTATGCAAATGTGAAATTTGCAGGTAAACATGGTGCTTGAGACAAATGTGCTGAGGTTAGTACGAATAGTATTTTGTCTTTCGTTGGAAACAACACCGTTTTTTATTTTGTGTGTAAAAAGCATTGCCCTGAAATGTACAGGTCGATATTAATCAGTTACAAAGCTATTCGGCCTAAAGTGGGTGAAGTGAAGATAAATATTGTAAATATGTCTATAGATAAAATTATGTCGGCTGTCCTGCTGTGAAGCCATCAATCACATGTTCTTTGTAAACTACAAGGCTTCTCTTCTATTTGACAGCCTTATTTTTAACGATAAAGCAAATAGAAGTTTAATATCTAATTTGACACACGGAGTTCGTTAAAAATAATATTACAGTCTGTTAAGAAATATGGGCATTAAGTTAATAAATTTCATGGGGACTGAAGCTTTGTGACTTGTAAAAGTGGTCTAATATTACGCATTTGCTTCTTGAAATCAAAGTGGTTTGCGGTGGGCCGGGAAGCAAGATATACTGTCCGAAATTTGGTAGGCAACCCTATTCAAAACGGCCACTTGGCCGAGAATAAGGTTTGGGGTTAAGACGATCGAGTGACTCGTAACAAAACGGGTTGTGAGAAAGGTAGATGGATGGGAACTGTCACAGAATTGTGTCCAGTAGCAGACCGTGGTAGATATTAGCGATGCTGACCAGTGGTTTTCATTATGTGCACGTATAATGGTAGTTTGTTCGTTTCGTTATTAGGTTAATAGTCATGCTTGTCTGTAAAAGCAAATCTGTTTACTGTAACCGTCACTTCATATACTGGTAATGCCTCGAATGCTCGGTGATATCTGGGTGTTGCATGTCAGTGGCGATATTGGGCGGGCGGTGTTAGAAGCATGCAGTACAACGCGGACTTTTGGTACCAACTACCATCTAGCGCCAAGGTTAAGATGCTTCCCCAATTTACCGTCACGACGTAACAGGAACAGCTTTATTTTTTTTTTAGATTTTTACTTAGAATATTGGGCGGTATGCAAGATAGGCCTTTTTTTTTTTTTTTGCTGGATGAAGGGCCCTCGCACCACAACCTTAAGGCTTTTTGTGCAACCCCAATGATGAAGATGAGCAGTTTTTTTACCAATTTTTACAATTAATGGAGCACCAGTGTAATGAAATCAACAGGGGAAAACCGACAACTCGGAGAAAAACCTGTCCTAGTGCCACTTTGTCCACCATAAATCTCACATGGACTTGACCTGGGACCGAACCCCGGATGAGAGGCTTACTGTGCAACGTGGAATTTGGGTACCAACTTAGCCGTCGGTCTAGAACCGGGGAAACCCCCAGAAAACTTTATCCAGTTAGCCGGTCGCAGGACTTGCTGGATGCATACTAACTTCTAGCCAGCAATCCGGCGTTCACGTTCGCAAATCCTTCTTGTATACCTTTTCGTGCTTCTTCCTTTGGATGAGTGACAAACGGTCTAATTCCCAAATAAGAGCGGAGACTAAAAAATATAAAAAAAGTATCATTTTAACTACAACTTACGGCCGTGCCATGGCTCAGGCGGTTAGTCGCCGGCCTCTCACCGCTAAGGCCCGGGTTCGATCCCGCGTCAATCCATGTAAGATTTGTGGTGGACAAAGTGGCACTGAAACAGGTTTTTTCCCGAGTACTTCGGTGTTCCCTTGTCAATTTCATTCCACCGGTGTTCCATTACAAGGAAAAAGAAAAAAAAAAACTAATCATCTTCATCGCAGGTTTGCACATTAAAACTCAAGGCTGCGGTGCGTCCGTAGCATCTGCTGCGGGGCCCTTCAAAATAATAAAAAAATAAAAAAACTACAACTTGTACGATTCTGAGATGTGCTTTCAAGGCGCTTTTTGCGCGTCCAGTTGCGAAGTTTCATTGACCTTTTGTTG
The DNA here is from genome assembly GCA_021186555.1 of Reticulitermes speratus. Lineage (NCBI taxonomy): Eukaryota > Metazoa > Arthropoda > Insecta > Blattodea > Rhinotermitidae > Reticulitermes > Reticulitermes speratus. The sequence continues at coordinate 23,929,345 of JAJKFL010000013.1, read as the reverse complement.
ACTTTCTTCTTGTTCTTCATGTTTATGTCTTCGTAGTCTCGATTTGGTCCAGCGCAGCGAAATTGGTCGATGTGAGCACCAATGGACGGGATCTCCTCTCTCTGTCCGGTAATTGATGTATGGCTACTACATGCTTGTATTACGTATTACTTATCTGCTAATGTATATTTTTCTTTATGTTTGTCATAAAGCTTGATTATCATGAAAGTAAGGATCAGGGACGCTGATATTTTTTATGGATATGATTGTATTGCCATAATTCCTGAATACGTTTGTTTTCACTGAATACTGACTTTTGATTTACTGTGGATATTAGGCTCTTAATGTGACATTTTATTATCGACTTCCCTGACTGTCCATGTAGGATATTAACTGGGGTTGCTCCTGGCAATTTTGTTGTTATCCTGAGGACTTTATTTTGAAATGTTGGTACGTAATTTATTGACATGAGCCTCGTCAGCATAGCCTCAGGCAGGGGAGGCATATGTCAATATGGACTGGAGGAGGGATATGAGAATCGCCAAATTAATATCTAGGTGGAGGATTTATTTAATGCAGAGTAGTTTCAAATTATACACCGCACTGTTTGTGTTACGTGACACACCGTTTGTGTTACGTGACACATCGTTTGTGTTACGTGACACACCGTTTGTGTTACGTGACACACCGTTTGTGCTACGTGACACACCACCAAGAATTACAGGGCGATGCAATTTATATTTTATGCCATTTGTATTAGCTCACAAAATTACATTTTTACCTTGAATTTTCAGTTTTTTTTATAAATAAACACCTGATGATATTCGGCTTGATCGAAACATGTAGTATCTTAAAAAATTAATAACAATAAAGGTTGTATCAGACGGAATGCGTAGTGTTATTATTAATATTATATATATAAAATATATATATACAACGGGATGATAGCGTCAAATTGATTCATACAGTTAAGCCTCGCACCTTAACTGCAATCAGAAACGTATACTTCTACATCAACTGCACTCTCTAGCCTACTGTATCGATGCAGCATACAGACACCTAGCTGTCACTCGGCACTGTCAGTAGCAGTTCAAGTGACCAGCTGAGTGACAGGCACACTCCAAAGATAAGCTTTCTTTGCTCTCAGGATTTGGAAAGTTTGTTTCTGAATAAATACGGCTGTAGATCTTTCCTTTCACAGCTGTCGTCTCTGTTTCTTTCCTCCTTTATTTCTCATAGATGCAGACATACTATGAGAAAAATATAACAGAATATATTCGACCTTATAGCCCATAAAAGGTAATAAATTCAAGGCCTAATGGCGTAGACATATCTAAATGCAGAATAACAAGCGATGGAACTGAAGACACGAAAGATGACAAAGAACAATGAGAATTCTTAACTAATATTGCTGTAAAGTAAAGCTTACATCTGTTTCACGATGTAAGTTGCACCTAAAGAAACTAGTTGAAAAACAAAAAAAAAAAATTCAGGCAATTTTGTTTTTCTCCTGTTTCATAAATACTTTCACACTGATGCAGCACTTACGTACAGCTTTTAAAACGATTTTACATAGACGAGAAAAGTGGCACATCGGTATGTATTATATAGATCTTGTATGTGTTCCTGTGTATTTAGGCTTATGTATGCGTATGTGTCCGTGTACGTATGTATGCAGGCCTTTATTTGTGCCTTTCTGTATGTCATAGAGAGTTTGCACGTGCATCTCTAATGAGTGCTCCTGTACCGCCGAAGCCACGCCGCGTTGATTTATTCAAAATACTAATTTGATTTTAAATTTTTGGTTTCCTGCCTGAGCAGTTGGCATCAACTCATCCTGGGCTAGCTGTGAGGAGGAATTCTTAATAGTCCAATGTAGGCCAGAAGTGCATACAGTTTTGAACTGTAAATTGTGGTTTCATAACACGACAGGTTGTATGATTTCATGACCTTTCAAGGTACATTTACCAGGATGATCGTATGCATATATATATATATTGATATATTGATATATGATATATTGCATAACGCTATCTTTCGTCAGAAGTAAGATAAGAGACGTTCCCAGAAGTTTCACAATGCAAGTGTAACAGGCAAAAAGTACTTTTTTTTCATAGTCCAGTTTTTATAATAAAGATTATATTTTCTCAGTGAACACTTGTCAGTGGCACTGTTGGCACTCCCATAATGGCACTCCCGTATCCTATAACAAATACTAGTAGCCGGTGTTTTCTACACTGCAGAAGAACTCTCTGTCTTCAACAGACAGAATTCAACATGGAACCCGAACGTAGCAAGTTTGAAGGAATCAGAATATTAATACTGTTGTGCAGAGCTTAGTGTGCTCGGCTGGTCAAAACATTTCCTACATTTAAACAACCCGAATGTTTATAACTGTGTTCTCAAGACCGTATGCTGAATAAGTTAAATTCATTCCACCCCCTTCTGCCTTAATTTTCCAAAATTCAGTTTAATATTTTTTCTGATTTATTCCGAAATGTTCCCTTTGGCTGTCAACTTATCATTAATACAGCCATTAAGCCGTTGGCGTACTCTTCATACGACGAAGAGTGTAGAAGGAATTTTCGAAATGCCAATCATATTATATGATTTCTGAATACGTAATAGCATATCCTTAGGACAAACAGGAAGTTGCTTTAACTGTGGCTACATGAATTTTAGGCTGTCGCTAGTTTAATTACGAAGCCGCCGCAGACTAATGGTTCATGAAGAGGACCGAACGGTGTTGTTCAAATTATGGATCGCAAACCAAGTCACAATGAATTTCATTTTAAGTCAACGAATTCCTGTTGATTAGACCATGCTTCAAAGTGCTGGACTAGACTTTCGTTTAACATGAATGCGTTCCGCGTCATTTTAATTTTTAATAGGACCTATATGCTTGGTGTGGTTGTGGGCTCCACAGAAAGAAGGGTTTGAATGATGGGTCTTCAACCCACGGTCCGCCAGGTTGTATTGTGCGGCCCGCGGTAACATTTGTAAATTATGTATATGCTATAAAATTACACAGTAATTTAGGCCATTAGGTGTAACACTTATTGTTATTTTTCCACGTGCGGACCGCAAACCAGTCCACAAAAGCGCGTGTGGCCCTTTGCGGTAAGAAGATTGGACGCCCGAGGTATGAACAGTGCTGTATTGTGTCGCAGTGTGGACAACGCCCAGGATGCGAGATTTCATTTTCTCACAGCGCTGTCGATGGACGATTCCAGTCTTCTGGGATATGACACTGTGTAGTTTTTACAGGGACACCAACCCATACACCGACATACCTCCACAAGACTGTGACCTTCTGGGATATGACACTGTGTAGTTGTTACAGGGACACCAACCCATACACCGACATACCTCCACAAGACTGTGACCTTCTGGATATGACACTGTGTAGTTGTTACAGGGACACCAACCCATACACCGACATACCCCCACAAGACTGTGACCTTCTGGATATGACACTGTGTAGTTGTTACAGGGACACCAACCCATACACCGACATACCTCCACAAGACTGTGACCTTCTGGGATATGACACTGTGTAGTTGTTACAGGGACACACCCAACACCGACATACTCCACAAGACTGTGACCTTCTGGATAGACACTGTGTAGTGTTACGACCCAACCCTACACCACATACCTCCACAAGACTGTGACCTTCTGGGATATGACACTGTGTAGTTGTTACAGGGACACCAACCCATACACCGACATACCTCCACAAGACTGTGACCTTCTGGGATATGACACTGTGTAGTTGTTACAGGGACACCAACCCATACACCGACATACCTCCACAAGACTGTGACCTTCTGGGATATGACACTGTGTAGTTGTTACAGGGACACCAACCCATACACCGACATACCTCCACAAGACTGTGACCTTCTGGGATATGACACTGTGTAGTTGTTACAGGGACACCAACCCATACACCGACATACCTCCACAAGACTGTGACCTTCTGGATATGACACTGTGTAGTTGTTACAGGACACCAACCCATACACCGACATACCCACAAGACTGACTTTCAGTGCCGAGATAAGTGCTGTACAAGCTATGTTAGCCTGTGACGTATTCAAATAATGTCCACATGTGATTAAGTTAGAGCACATAATGGCTCATTGTGAATTCACACATTGCCGTTTGCCGTCGGGTCACCTTTCCACAGCAACAGACACGTTCTGAGTTGAGTGAGGTGACCTGTAGAATACGAAGAAAATGTGTCCCGGGGTTGTGTTTTGTGGCTTTTAATTACACCAAGCAACACTGTTTTCTTTTGCACATTATGAGTTCACCTCTTGCTTTGAAAAATAAAACGTAAATAACTAGACCGAATGTGTATGACGTAAGAAAAATCACGTTCTGTATTAGTAGAGATGTAATAGAAAGAGAACATGAATAACAAAGACCACAAAGAGTAACGAAGTAACAGGTCTTGTAACATGGAACGTAATGAAGCTGAAATTGCAATCATGCTTCAACAAAGCAGTGGCATCAGATTCTTGTCTTGGTGGTACATACATGGGTGATTACTGAGTAGTCACAGTTATCTGATGACAAGTAACAGGCAAGAGAGTGTGCGAGTGACGAGTGTTCTGAGTGTTGTGCAGCCACATGTTACCGCCATCCATTTAGATGACTGGGAGGGCGGGGGGAGTTAATATCACTGTGTTTCCTGGTTTAGTTAACGACGTTTAATCAGTTGCTTAGGTTCTGCAGTGTAGAAAGTTATGTTGGTTGTGGAAAAAATGGAACAAACGGATCGTGGCTCGTCCTTGTTTTAAATATTATGTCAGAATTTACGTGGAGTGATTGGCCAAAGCGACCGGAGTGGGAATAGTGACATGATCCAGCGTGAAACCCGAACGTCTTCCGCTTTGTAAAGTATCAGACTTCATAAAAAGTGTTTTTTTTTAACAATAGATCTACCATTATCACATAAAGGGATCTTAAAATATTCATTTCAGTTGAATTCGGATTTCAAATTTTAACGATTAGAAAAATGGAGTACTGAGATAAAAAAAGCCCTTACAGACAATGGATTGAAACTTCTGTTTTTAAGGGGGATGTCAGTTTTCGTCCACGGTCACTCGAAGGCTTCAAATAATATCCGTTTTCGTCTACGAGAAACGCAGGTAGTTCTCAAGCCCCTCGAAGGGTATATCCGTTTTCGTCCACCGCCATTGTTCATGCTTGCATCTCCCGTCAACCGTGCCGATCCCAATGGCCGCACGGTCTAAGGCGTGGATCTGCGGCTGCTCGCTTGCTGGGATTGCGGGTTCGAATCCCGCCGGGGGCATCAATGTCTGCCTTTTGTGAGTGTTGTGTGTTGTGTAGGTAGCGGTCTCTGTGGGGCTGATCACTCGTCCAGAGGTGTCTTACCGAGTGCGGGGTGTCGTGAAGCCTCAACAATGAGGAGGTCTTGGCTCACTGTGGGCTATCGCGCCATGGAATAAAGTATCCCCTTCAATGGAAACAGTACCAAGGTGTCCAGGTACGTGGTTGCCAAAACATACTTGGTCAGCTTGAATGACGTAACCTTGTTTTCACCCCTATCCACCAACATGTTTAGCCAATTAGTTTCTATTAACATGTTACTTACTTTTTTTATTCAGCCAATCAAGTTCGATTACTGTTTCTAACTGATCCCTGCTCTTACCTTCTACGTTCACACTTTGTAGCTCTCATTGTTCTTATTCTGAGAGCGATATGCAGATAGGTAAGAGGATCAGCTGGCCCTTCACTTGTTCATGCACTGTGTCGTTAGGTGTTCTGACGTCACCAATTCATGTCTCGATCTGGGCGCCAACGAGATTACTGCTATCTCGTAATATTTAACTAACTGGATATTTTGTCAGCTGTAGTGTGAAATTGACAACGAACGCCTGTGAGTCTTTTCACTCATACTTATCGAAATACTTTTACCATCCTCACCCCGACATCAGTTGATTGATAATTAAGTTAACAGAACATCAAATATGATTTACGTAGAATTATGAAGTGTTAATTTGCCTGATACAGTGACTAACCACAGAAGTCACGTTGCTAAGGGATTGGCAGAAGATTTAATTTTAAAATATGAAAGAGGAGCAATTTCTACGTTATAATTTGTTTCTAAACTTAGTTACAGATACAGAAAATGACATCTAATAGAAGTATGAACAAACTGTGATAAAACGAATAATTAAGCGCCTGATGTAATTATGCTTAAATTAATAATTTCGTTAAAAGAAGGCAGAGTTCATTGATCATTTTTAAAGATACACTACTCGACCACATTATAATAAATTTTATTCAAAGTAATGTGATTGAAAGATGTCTTCCATTATTTAGGAACATTATAACAGAGTTACTTCTTAAACATAACACTCGTCAGATGTCGCCCATCAAGATTGATGCACTGATGCACTCCGTTCAAAACACTATCCATTACGCGAATAACATGACCGATGGGATGGCAATGATTTCATCAGGAATTCTCTGTTTGAGGTTACGTAAGTCTGCCGGACGTGCTTACAAAACTTTGCTTTACAAGTAGTCCCACGAAAAGAAATCACAAGCCGACAGATTGGCCGAACCGGCTGGCCAAGGAATGTCGCCATAGCGGGAGATTATGCGATGTTCAAATACAGTTCTTAAGGTTTTCATCGACTGCCGAGCAGTAAGTGCTGTTGCTCCATCTTGTTGGAACCAGAAGGTGGCAATGTCCATATCACAACGGCGTAACTCTGGAAGAAGCAAGAACTCATTCACCATATGCACATACCGGTCAGATGTCACAGTAACCGCATCGCCAGTTTCATCCTCGAAAAAATAAAGGACCAATGATACCGAACGCGAATATCCCAGACCATACTGTTCCTTTCTGACTGTGAAGTGGTTTCACATGCAATTCATTCGGATTAGCTCCACTCCTGTTTTGTTCATTCACACAACCAGGCAGTTCAAAGTGAGCTTCATCTGACATTACCACCTGACGAATTACATCTGAATGTTCGTTCACTAAGGTAACAAACTGCTCACAAAATGCACTTCTTGAAGCAAAATCACGGTCTGACAGTTCTCGCACAATGTGTAATTCGCAGGGGCCAAAACGTAAACCACAATGAAGTATCCGTCAGAGCGATCTGCTCGATATGTTGAGGGCAACTGAATGTCTATGTGCTGATCCTTTGGGGCTATGACCGATAGCGGCTTCTGCTCTTTCAATGTTTTCCGGTGTCCGTACAGTTCTGACTTGCCTTCAGGTTTTGTATTTGTTGCAGAAGCCGTGGTTCGAAACTTCTGTACCCATTTCTTGAACGTGTTGCGATCAGGAACCGATCCGTGTCTGCCAATGTTAAAATGTCGTCAGAATATTTGTTGCGTTGGTATCACAGAGTCTTATTCTTTTAAAACGTCTGTACGGCGAACACACGGTGTACAGCCGATCACTGATCCATGTTTACTAAATGGCGTCCCTAGCTGAACTCTATAACACAATTAGTTCAATCTCCTCACCGGGGCCACCAGATTACTACGCAAATCAAAATGATGAATGAATTCAGTCCCATTCTGTATTTTAGTTCTTTTTGTAATTATACTTAAGAATTTCATTAAACTAGGGCTACCTTGCTTGCTAAAAAAATTGTTGTGTTATTTTAGTACTTTGTTTTAATAAAGGATTTCTCATTAAATTAAGTCAACTTCATCTCAAACAATCTTCTGCCACCTGAAACAAATGTCTTCCGCAACTGCCTTATGCTCATTTACGAGTTATGAGCAGTGGACGAAAAAGGATATGACCTTATTCCTCCCGAATGGTAAGGGATTAACCGTGGACGAAAACTGACATGCTCGTGGACGAAAACGGATATGACCTTTTTAAGACTGCCATCATTGTTATCACGTGCATTGTAATCGTCATTTGTAGTCAGCATTTTGAACAAGTATTGAGGCAGCTTTTTGGGAAAAGCCACAGAAACCCCAATCAGAATAGACGGTCCCCGGGCTGAGATTTTAACATGCAGTTGCGTGAAATATTGAATTTATGACTACGAGATGTAGTAATTCACATCCCTGATATGTTTTAAATGACAGAACTAATACACGCGGAATTATCACTTGTATCGTCACCACGTGCCACCTGCATAACATATGTACAGAGGCGAAGTATAAAGGAAGCGTAAGGAAAGTGACTGAGAATAGCTCTATCTAAGGGTTCACCAGAGTATGAAACAGAGTGGCTTCCGAAACGTCGTCCTTCATTTAAAACTTGGACGATGGACTAAGTCCAAAAAAAGATTATGTCAATAAGGAAAGCTCTTTCTTCAACCGATTAATTTACACCTACTTCTCAGAAAAAATCCGTTTTTTGTAATCAAGTTAGACGACTCACAGCTGATGTAGTGATGATAAATGGAATTCCCATTAAGATGTTGGCGACTTATTTAAGGCATTTTCTCATCTTTGTGAATCCATATGAGGAAATAGCTTACATATTTACATTCGTTCACACTGAATGTAAACATTTGTTCGCGGTGTAGTATAAGTGATGCTTATAAACTTATTCGTAAATTGCAGCAGAAACGGCGATAAACCCTGACATATGGCTTATCACAGCTTTAACACCTACAGCCTACTGAGAGAAATGATGAGTTCTTAGGAATGGAGCAGTGCTCCTTTGAACGATGAACTTCCACAACCTGTTTTGTAGGGAAAACTGTTACTTGTTCCGGAATGTACAGTTATAATCACCTTCCGTACATCTTTAAGAAATTTTACAACTTCGAGTTACAAAATCAGAAACGAAATGACGAAGATAAATTAGTCGGATAAATATTTTATCCGACACGTCTGCATTGTCGATATGTTCCTAACCTATCCAGACTTGCTTTCGGCCCCACCCACCTTCCTGTTGAATGGGGTACAGGGACCTTTTTGCCCGGGAGTAACGCGGCCAAGGCGTGAAGCTGATAACTCACCCCCTGAGAATGAGCGGAGCTATAACTCCACTCCCTCATACACCTTAATGGCGTGTACAGGGACAACTTCACCTTTTAGTGTTCATATCGTAATTTTCTCAGTTTGTAAACGATAGCGCATGAAATCATTTTTATGTCTTATATGTCTCGTCGAAGGTCGTGACGAAAAATTTTTGTATGGCCGTGGGCTGTTACACACAAAGTTATGGCTTGAAGAGAATTACTGTAACTACGGAACATTTCTGTCAGCGCACTTGACTTTCGAGTGACTAGCATTACTGCGTCGATTTGAGTGTTTCCTCCTTCGGCTCCAGAGACTATTTACATGCCTTTTTACAACGAACTACCTCCCGCATGTATAACGCTTTCGAAAATTTTAAATTGAATTCGATTAAATCGATTGCCCGCCCCCTCCCCCAGTAGCCAGAGGGTACTTAACCGCACGATGAAGCCTTGTTGAAATTCGATTTCCTGTGGCGATTGCCAAATAACGCATAAGTTTAATTAAAATCTCGAGACGAAAATAGATTTGATTACACGTTCAGGCTAGCTTTTTGTTTGCCATGAACAAGCGACGCATGGCTGTCTTTGAATATGCCGACAGCTTTCTGACAAAATCTTGATTCCGAAATACATAAATTTACGACTATATCTTCATATCAGTACTTGACTGCCAAATCTGTAGTTCATATCTAATCTACATACTGTAGTGGTCTGTCCGAGTTTGGAACCATTGATCTTGGCTTGACACAGTAGTCATATTGGCAATGACATTACTGTAATATAAGGCCTTCTCGTACCAAATCCGATCTGCCTGCATACACGTGTTCATGAAATGAGAACTAATCGATTTTTCACGACATACTTGTATTCAGAAGATGCCAAGGTCGAATCTCTGCCAGCATACCGTCCTGGGCCGGCCCGAGACATGTGAGCCCCCCCTTATAATCTATATTGTTTAAAATTTTTGGCCTAGGGCACGGCTGGCCAAAATGTTTGAGGGCGCGTGCCCAAATTGCGGATAAATTTCAGAGGAATTATTTCGTGTGTGTGTGAACCTGAGGTTACTGGCACCATATTTCCGATTATTCGAGTGACTTCTTAGCTCCCCTTACAGGTTGGCGCCCCGGCTAGCTGCCCGGCTGGTCCGTCCCTTATTCCGGCCCTGACGCCGACTAGCCTGAGTGAGAACTTCGTAGTTTTTCTCAGCTCTTCCAGGAGAATCCAAGATTGTACCTTCATTAGGCCACGACTCTTTCTTCCAAATCCTTTCTAATTCATCACAAACGATTATCATATTATCCACACTATATACAATGTAAAGGCAGTGGGGAGTAGAGATATATCTGCACCTATTCTTAAGCTCGGCAGATGAAGGTGAGGGGTCAGCTTCACTGCCCGGCTGCTTTATACCCTAGGAAATGGTCCCCGGTTCCCACTGAATAGGGGGTTGGGTGGACTCCATATCCAGTCTGGGCGTTTAGAAGAAAAATCTCTTGCCCCTGCTGGGAGCCAAACCACGTTTTCTCGGTTGTTCAGTCAGTAGCCCAGTCTGTATACCGACTACTTTTCCGCCTCCTATCCATGCTACGTACTCTGAGATAATGGCAGGGCCGTAAAGTAAGCGGCAAAAGAAAAATTATCTTGTTTGGTGACAGTCTGTGGAGTTGTGAGGAGCGAAACTGAATGGCGCTGTAGGCTGTACTTTCGTAGGCCTATGTGCAGCGGCAGAGGGAGCGGAACACGCTGAGGGGCTTCGTAACCAGGGGAACTGTCATTCGTTTCCCTTCACACGAATAAGTCACATCAATATCAAGTAAGGTTAAGCTTGTGCCTGGTTTGCTACTCTAGTCACCAGACTGCATCAGCAGCAATGCATAGCCTCCCATGATAACGATGTGCTACACTGTGGAGTGTGGAAACCATGAATATCGGAACGTTCTATAGGCTTGCATCAGTGTCACTTCGGACAGCGAACAATGCCCAACATAATGTTAGTATAAATGAGACAACCGTTTTGAGGTATTTGGATAGTCGCCTTAAACGTAATTTTTTTAATTTACTGAACATATTATCGTAACGGAAATGAAGTGGATTTGCGATTTCATCTGCCGGTCACAGAACTGAATGTCGCAATACGTAAAATTTTTATGCACTTGTTGTTTTATGTGAATCTTAAATTTACCTTCTTACATTGGGAAATGAAGTTATTTTTCTGGAATGTGACGCCGTGTAGCCTGGAAGATAAGTAGGCTACTTTTGTCACCGTTAAAGAGAAAAAAGGACTTCCTCTTTTACATTTGCAGCATTACAGTGTTTGCCCTTTTAATGTACCAGTCGTGCAATTTGGAAAGTACACACTGGGTCGAACATGGCAAGCTTAATTGTAAGTTATAATCATCTGTTAGATACATCAGTGTCACAGGAAGTCCATATCTGATAAGTGTTATCAGCGAATTTCTAGATGGACACACAACACTTGGAGTTGTAGGTTCACGAGCAACATACTTAAACAACAACTCGAGAAATACACTGTACTTGCGTAAATGAATGTTTACATTGATTGATTGATGGATTGTTTTTAGACTCATATCAGAGCTTCGTTGATACTCAAAATAATTGATGGCTGATGATACTGTCATGGATGGAGTAAAGAACCGTAATGTGTAGTTGTGAGACTTTGATCTTCACTTCGTTGTATATGAGACTCACTCATTGTGACATTTTAACTGCGAGATGTAATCTGTCACCTGACAGGCTTAAACTGCACTGCGATAAAACCACATTTTTTTCCTTATAAGACTGAACGGAAAAAGTTCAGTTTTCTGTACGGAACGAAATCAGTATACGCCAGTTTATTCGTCCGATTTTCCTTGCAACTTCATTACGCATAACCGAATGAGGACAGCATTGACCAAAAATAGCCTTACAATTTATACACTTCTAAATCAGTCGATGTAGGTCTAACGTTTTAAACCATGTAATGTGCCACCTGCAAGGTTATGAAGATCCGGTCCCTGTCATTTCGGCTCTTGATAACCTGGGCCGTGCCATAGCTCAGGCGGTTAGTCGCTGGCCTCCCACCGGGTTCGATCCCGAGTCAGTCCATGTGGGATTTGTAGTGGACAATGGTACTGGGACAGGTTTTTCCCCGAGTACTTCGGTTTTCCCCTGTCAATTTCATTCCACCGGTGCTCCATTACTTCATTCATTCTGTAGTCTGTCTTACGACAGGTCCGTAGCCTCTTCCAAAGCGAGTTCTCCACAGGGTGCGATCTAGTACTTCCTCTTTCAATTTACATTATATTTTATTTTCCTTAAGGTCATCCAGTAGCTGCTTACGTCTTCTCCCTCGTCGTCCCGTCATTTCTATCCTTCCTTCTAACTTTCCTTCAATCACGTGTTTCAGAAGGCAGTTTCTACGCAAGATGTGACCAATCCAGTTAGCCTTTCTTCTTTTTATTGTATGTAGGATATTCCTCTCCTCCTTGACTGTGTGTAATACTTCTTCATTTCTCACACGATCGGTCCAACTGATCTTCTCCATTCTTCTCCAGCACCACATTTCAAAACTTTCCAGATACTTCTAATCTACTTTCCGAAGTGTCCACGTTTCAGCACCATACAAAGCTATGCTCCAAATGTAGCACTTTACTAGTTTCTTCCTTAAATTTAATTCCAGTTTGCTGGTGAAAAAAGAAACTGATCATCTTTCTCTTCATCTTCATCACAAGGGTTGCACAATAAGCCTCAAGGCTGCGGTGTGTCCGTAGCATCTGCTGCGGGGCTCTTCTAAAAGAAACTGTCCATAGAAGCAACTATGAACGTTCATGCAACAAATAATCTCTATCTAAAATCTGAATCTATACACTAAGTGCTACACTGTGCACTAGTTACCTACTCTTTTCCCAGATGGGGGTTTTTTTTTGAGGGGGGGGGGAGGGATGATCAGCTTTTTACAGAGTTCAGTTTTGTTACCCACAGAAACGCGCTGTCGGATTCACTCCAGAACTTGTTCAATTAAGTTCACCACCACATCACCAAATATCCTGTTCGTGTAATACAGTTTCCTGCCATCACCTTGCTTCCTTGTGTCACGCCTGTTTTTATTTAATTACCTCATCATTACGTGGTGGACTCACGCTGTATATACATATATATACATGTGTGTGTGTGTGTGCGTTAGCCTACCAGTTTCCTGCGCCTCGAAACCTTTCGATGCACAGGAACATGGTTGCTTTATTGTAATTTTCATAAACCATTATTATAATAATTTCTAATTATATACGTTTACTCTTTGGTGTAATGTAGGCCTAGTGACTGGCAAATGTTTGTGTTGCTGTAGCGGAGCTGCTTTCATAAAAAATGGAATAAAGTTTAGCGGGCGGTAATGATGACGGAGATGATAGATACATATCGTCATTGCAGAAAATTATTATTCAGTGACGTGATTTGGTAAAGATTGGGAAGGAAAGCTGTTGATACATATTTTGAGGTGATATTCAGGATTTCTGTAGCCGATCGTGAGAATAGGGCTCTAAATTCTCAGTTTTCTGGACGAGATTCGAAGTAGAGACCTAAATTTGTGTCAGATGACAAACCACTTCGTTACGACTTCTTCATGAACACAATTCTTCGTCCGATGAAGTATGGAACGAGATGCAGCCACATACAAGTCCTATGTTTTGTCACTTGCTCCTTATAATCTCTGGAGAAAACTTAATAATGAGAGGTTAAGTGTTATTTTACGGTACGTTAGCTATTTCATTTCTCAACTGCAGAGAGTGTAGGAGTTAGAGAGAGAGAGAGAGAGAGAGAGAGAGAAAGAAAAAGGAAGAATAAGCAACGCTCGTCTCTTGCCTATCGCCTTTTCATCTATTTGCCATTGGGTCATGCATTATTCGTGGTGAAAAGAAATGTTAATCCTAGAGTTACAGTGGAGACTGGCCTATTCCCTTGAAAGCGCCTGGCAGGGTGTGATTAAAGGCAGGCGTCTCGACAGTGGGAGCAGTGCCCCGTCTCAAGCAAGTGGCTACCTCCCGCAGAACAGCGTCGCTGACTGTATTATCCACATGACAAGTGGGAGGGAGCGATTACACAGTGGAGAGTGCCTGCCATTTGTTTTGCCCGTCAAAGTGACCGTGCAACTTGGTTTAACGACAAATTTTTTGTCTTTGTGTTCCGGAGGTATCCAGTTTGAATCTCTGCGGAACACAAACTATCGTGGCTGAGGTATTTTGTGGTTCTCCTCAGTACCTCCATGCAAATTCCAGTGTAATAAGCCACGACTTCTTCTATCAGTACCCTTTCCAATCCACTGTTTATGATCACGTTGCCGAACTAGCCCGAGGTGCTGACAGTGGCGTTCAATACAACAAACGAATGCTCATAAAATGTGTGTTACATGTAATGTAATCCTCAAATGCCAACACTAAACGGCCCTCCGAGGTACTTCGGCAAGTAAAATCTAAACTCATTATGCATTAGTATCCAAAACGGCCAGAAATAGTGCTACAAGTTTTTTTTTTGTGGTGCAGGGCCCCGCAGCAGATTCTACGGACGCACCGCAGCCTTGAGGCTTATTGTGCAACCCTGTGATGAAGATGATTAGTTTTTTTCCTTTTTTCCGTGTAATGAAGCACCGGTGGAAAGAAATTTACAGGGGAAAACCCAAAGTACTTGGAGAAAACCCTGTCCCAGTGCCACTCTGTCCACCACAAATTCCACATGGACTGACCCGGGATCGAACCCGGGCCTCCGCGGTGAGAGGCCGGCGACTAACCGCCTGAGCCATGTCACGGCCTCTGCTACAACAGTTAGTTTGTTCGAACTCCGGCGCAGTTTTTTTTCCTACATATCAACTAATTATGTAACACCGGTAACCAGAGTGCTTTGTTCAGAACCAATATTCGCTCAGTTAGGCAGGTAATTTGTCACAAGTTATGGAACACAAGAGTTTATTATCGTTTTCATAGGAACCCGCCAGTCCTTAGCCACAATCTCATATAACTTTGTATAAGATACATTTTATTATTATTCTCTGACCTACGTCTGGATCATCCAAGCCTTTCAGATCGTCCAACAGGAACTCCGAAAATAATTTTTATTGCTAATAAATGCTATACAGTATGAAGATCGTAATTATGCAGGTTTTCCAGCCTCCATTTACTTCCTCTGTCTCAGATTTACACGTTCTCCTTAGCACTGCTTCTCAAGCTCCCTTAATCTGTTTCTACCTCTGAGTGGGATACCAAGTTTCACACTCAGACACACAAAAACAACACGTAAGACTGTATTTCCTTAAGTATAAAGACAGAATAATGACAAATCACATTATCAGAGCATTGGCAAACAAGCTCAGTGGTTCTAGGAAGAGATCCCAATCTGTGTATTAAAAGTGGACAGACAGAAGTACAGAATTTAACTTATTTAATAAAATTACGTTGGAAGTTTTGAGATGACATGAGTTATGACGCGTACTGGCTTTCCACGGTATGCCACAGGATTGCAGAATATAAAATGTGGAGGTGTGGTTTGTTGTTGACAGTGAAAGGCGAAGAAATGATAACAGTGTACCGGTATCTGCCAATTACGATGCGAGATAGGAGCACTGTTTTTATAAGTGATCATATTAAAATTTATCTTTCAGGATTATGGTCGGAATTTGGACTAGATTAAACCAATACAGCGTATGCATCAATCACAGGTTATTGTGAAACTTGCAATGAAATGACCAGTTCCACTAAATCAGATATTTTTGAGTGAGTGGACAAATAACAGATAATAAAGGAGCCAGCTTAGCGCAGTCAGCATGTTAGACCGTGTAGTCAGATATCAACGTTGATTAACCTCAAATAACCGATTGCCAAGGGGCCATTCGTGGATGGTATCCGATTACTCTCCAAGAGGTGCTATGGTACTTTATATTTGTGTAGGCCTATTACAAATATTTCGCCGATCCCAGTGGCCGCACGGTCTAAGGCGTGGGTTTGCGGCAGCTCGCTTGCTGGGATTGCGGCTTCGAATCCCGCTGAGTACATGGATGCCTGTCTCTTGTGAGTGTTGTGTGTGTAGTGTCTGAGGCTGATCACTCGTCCAGAGGAGTCCTACAGACTGTGGTGTGTCTGAGTTTGATCGTGAAGCCTCGATAATGAGGAGGCCCTGGCCCACTAGGGGCTGTTGCGCCATGGGTAGGGGAAAAAATACAAATATTTCAGCAGTCTAAAATTAAGTCCCTGAAGGGAAAACAGGCTGTTATGACGACGAATATTGCGAAGGTATACCACTTCTGTTAGGAGATAAGTGCCAGTACTTTCACTTAATTCAGTGTAAGACAGTACAGAAAGTCCGAGTAGTCACCGCACCCCTTCCTACTTACCATATGGATCATTACGTGCGAGATGAGTGCCGTTTACAGTGTCGGCGTGTATATGCAAATACTGACAGCATTGCCACACAACACACCTTCGAGTTTCATAGTATATCGCCGTACACGGCCTTCACATACAGATCCACATGGTACGTAAGTAGAGAAGTGGCTTCTGGAACACTCTATGTGTAGTTAGTTTAAAGAAAGAAAATCTCAACGAAATATGTGGGGAAGTCTCTATACATAAATGATTGTCTGTTACAATTACTACAAACCGAGAGGTGTGGCAAGCTTTGTGACAGTTGCTTTTCAACTTCGCTTTAGAATATGCCTTTACAGGCGTCTCAGGAAACCACTATGAAGTGGAACTGAATGAGAAAGGTCAGCGTTTGGTTGTTGTGAACGCTGTAATAAATCATCGGCTTCTATACAACCCGGGATACGTCTTGACTGGCTGAACAACTGATAGCTTCTCAAGGAGTATGCCCCGCAGAGTGAGTTACATAAGTCGGTGTCTGAGGAAAGTTATATTTCACAAAGGTTTTTAAGAACTGTATTCACGTGACTGGTTCTCGTTTTATTGATGTTAATGTTGTGATTAGCGAGATAGCCGAGAACTCAAAAGGTCTTGCGTTTGATCCCTGCTCTTTATACAAATATACAGGATAAAAAATGTAATAGAATCTGTCCTTGAAGCAGCAGCATTTCAGCTGATTGAGACAGCAGGAATAATTTAATTATTTATTCCAACAAAGCACTAATTGCATTTGTTGGAATAAATAAATAATTAATTACTGAAATACACGGTACAGTTTTTTTTTTTTCTTTCTTTCTTTCTTTCTTTCCTGCTCCGGTTTTCCCGTTTCAGTGTCGAGGTTGGTAATTTCTTTTGATCACACTGAAAGACACACCACAGTAGGTAGGACTCCTCTGGACGAGGGATCGGCTAATCGCAGAGGCCTCTACCTGACAACAACACACAACACTCACAAGAGACAAACATCCATGCCCCCGGTGGGATTCGAACCCACGATCCTAGTAAGCGAGCGACCGAAGACCCACGCTTTAGACCGCACGGCCACTGGATCGGCTTACAGATAATATAAAGCAGGAATACTGTTCATAGCCGGTTACCACTTGTGATATAGATGGCGCACAAAGCCTTCATGTAGGAATTGAATACGGCGTGTATTTTATCTGAAGAATAAGGGGATTGCAGTGTAATTGTTTACAGCCTTGTTATAGTACGAACAGGGAGTGCATTCCACGATGCTAACCGTGAGGCAGGAAAACAGAGACCGACCATCGAAGTGATAACGTCCGAAGTTTATTAACCTGGACGAGAATAAGCTTGTGGCTAACAGCGATAAGGAAAACATTTCGCAAGAACGCTAGTGAAGTATCATATGGCAGCACGAAGCAAACGCACAGCATTTTGACTATCTTTATGGCATTTATTCCCACAATGTTTATATTACGTGATTTGTCATGTCTGTGAAATTCCATCATACAAATGACTGTCGCAATGCAGAATATGTGGAGAATAATGTATAATAATTATATGAATTATATGATCAGCCGCGTGTATCACTTGTTAAGTTGAAAGGGCTACAGTGGGCTGGACATATTCAATGCAGGGATAGTAAACACATACTAAGGAAGATGTTATACAATACAATTGGTGGCAAATTACCTCTAGGCAAACCTAAAAGAAGATGGATTGAGGCAGTAGAGGAGAATGCCAAGACGATACTGAGCATACAATATTGGGAGAGGGAAGCAGTGGTTAGACAAGTGTGGAGAGGCTATATACAGGAGGCTAGGGCGAGGTATCGGGCTCTTGCGCCATAGACGAAGAACGCAGAAGGTGATGCATTATTTACTTTTACACTCCCAGCTAATTGCTTGGTATAACATATAAGTATGTGTGTAGGTGTAGCTCTGTGTGTCTATGTAAAGTCTAACTGCGTGCATCAGAGTCATTGACAAGCCGACAGTTTACCACTTAAACAAGCAGTTTCACGAATTTTGTAGAATCCGCCTATTTCATTTTACTTTTTCTTCAGGAGCTTCTTGAAGTGCCCTATTCTCAGCCAGCTTATTCTGATTCTTATGATCCATTTTAATATATAAGGGCGCATTGAAAATTAGCCCACCCATCTAAACTTAAGTTCCCAAAGGTTTTCCTTCGCTTCAGGTTTTCCAACAAAACTGTGTATGCCGTTCTCATTTCTCTCATGTTTGATATGTTCTCGTATATGCCCTAAGTAATTCATCCACATTGAGTTCTCATGGGTCATACCAGCAATGCTGAACCACATCCTCACCGCGTACCACTTCCTCAAGTCCAAAAAATATCCTGTTCAACTGAAACAAGTTTACCAGTCTAGGTACATTTTCATAACCTCACGTCAAGTACTTTGTAAATTCACATATTAAAGCCCAAAAATCTGAAAAAAGAGTTTATTGCCAACATTATAGAGTATGTTTAGCTAAAAATTCTAATTCAAAATTGTGATGGCTTATCTAAGCATGATAGCAGAATTTATAATTGTCAAGTGCAGGCAGATGTATTGAGGCGTAAATAAGGTTGTGGAAAGATTCCGAGGCTTAAGCCACAGTGTGTGAAAAATAATGATGATCTTTCTTCATAAGTGTAATAAACAACGCGTTGGACGAATGAAAGAAGAATTAGATGATTTAAAAATAATCCTTTTTCAAAAGTAAGCGCTGGATATAGCACAAGCTTTTGTATTCCCCAACTTTCCACCTAGCAGAATTGCTCTAAAGCGAAGAAGCGGGCAAAAACACAGCAGAGCCATTTGTTGATTAGTTTCGTCACGTATATCCTATTTATTCATTGGTCTTCTGTGTATAGCATTAAAGTTCTTGAGAATCATGCTCGAAAATATCAGCTGAGCAGGACAGGTACTTTAGACTTCGACCGTGAGTTAACGTAGCATCTGATGAGGGTCCTGTACAAGAAGAATTGGCAGTACATATAGCAGGACAGGTACTTTAGACTTCGACCGTGAGTTAACGTAGCATCTGATGAGGGTCCTGTACAAGAAGAATTGGCAGTACATATAGCAGGACAGGTACTTTAGACTTCGACCGTGAGTTAACGTAGCATCTGATGAGGGTCCTGTACAAGAAGAATTGGCAGTACATATAGCAGGACAGGTACTTTAGACTTCGACCGTGAGTTAACGTAGCATCTGATGAGGGTCCTGTACAAGAAGAATTGGCAGTACATATAGCAGGACAGGTACTTTATACTTCGACAGTGAGTTAACGTAGCATCTGATGAGGGTCCTGTACAAGAAGAATTGGCAGTACATATAGCAGGACAGGTACTTTAGACTTCGACCGTGAGTTAACGTAGCATCTGATGAGGGTCCTGTACAAGAAGAATTGGCAGTACATATAGCAGGACAGGTACTTTAGACTTCGACCGTGAGTTAACGTAGCATCTGATGAGGGTCCTGTACAAGAAGAATTGGCAGTACATATAGCAGGACAGGTACTTTATACTTCGACAGTGAGTTAACGTAGCATCTGATGAGGGTCCTGTACAAGAAGAATTGGCAGTACATATAGCAGGACAGGTACTTTAGACTTCGACAGTGAGTTAACGTAGCATCTGATGAGGGTCCTGTGCAAGAAGAATTGGCAGTACATATAGTCAACACTGAACTTTAAATGGTTAAAATAGCACAGCTGCTCCGTTGTCTGTGCTACATGTCTTGTGAGACAGTGGTGTAATCATTAGCACGGGTAAATAATTCTTATTGATTTCAGCAGTTTCTGCAGACGTAGTAAGTACATAAAAGCCGTATCATAGGTCTCTTTATGGGTGTGCTTTATGTTCCAACTTAGCTTTTGCAACGTTTAAATATACAACTTCTATTGTGCGATTTACGTCTATTTTAAAATAAAAAGTGGGAACACCATATGCCATTTATGGTGCTTCATAACAGTATAAGATGCAATAAATTGATTTTTGTTTTCAGAATGTTAACTATGGGTAAATACCGTCATAAATCTACACCTACAAAATATGCTTTGTTATAAACTCCTTTTGGTAAGTTAACCACAACTTCTCCGAAAGTGACTAACTCATTTTGTATTTTTTTTTTTCCAATGGCTCGACAGCACCTTGGGGGCCTAGGCCCCCTCACATTTTGTATTAACTTACATTATTTTACATTGCTGGTAAGGTCTAGCTATAATGTGATGTTCGAGCTAAGCATGTGATCTAAAATGCATAGAAAAGTTTTTCTTTTAATGCTTAATTTTTCCCTTTGCTTAATTAAGCGCCACGCCATGAAGATGTATACGGGAGTGGATATCAGCTCCACTTACTCTCTTCTTTAAATTTGCATGTATGTTGTGACACCTTGATGCCTCATTAATGCCAAATCAGTCCGTAAGACTTTCGACAAACACGAGGCTCCTCCGCCTTCAATCCGATATACCAGTAACGTGTATGTATTTCATACTTCCCGTTCGTCACCATTCCACTTTTCCCTTTTCAGTATTCATTAAAAACACTTTGAAAAATTGCAACTTCATTTACCTTTTAAATAATAAAAACATGATTTATGTAGATATGTCGTTTTCGCAGCAAGAACATCCATAGAGAGGCCATAGCAGCAGAGGGCCATTTGTTTCAATCTGTGCCAACATTAATTACACACACTGCGTTGTGTGTCGCGCTGGCCAGAGACAAACGACCCGATGGTCTCTCTGCCATGCCAAGCAGGCATGGACCCCCCAGCTAGCTTCCCTCAACTTCTATACACCGACGACCAATCACTACTCACGTCGAACACATCCGCCGGCTAGGGTGAAATATTGTTCGCAGGAAACACCCCTGACCATACGCTATGGTTTTATCTAGTTTTTGTCTTCCTTCTTCTATCCTCCCACCTCTACAGTTCCATTCGTTTCTGTTAGAAACAACGCTGGCCACATTGGCTGAAGGGTGAAACATTGGGATTTTTAAGGGGACAACAGGAAGGCAATAATACATGTATTTAAGAAGAAAATATAACTTCGTTGCTTTTAGATTCTGTTAGAAATGTGTTTTTGTAAAACATGTACTTTCTTTGCTAAAATTAAAACTAATACCGTCACTTACAGGAACCTAAATACAAGCCCACCGGAATTCTGCTGGTTTTGTTACGAAATTTTATGAGTTTCGGCAAAAGCACTCTATATTTACCTACATATAATCTATTTCTTGGTGAATTATTAAAACTAGTACTTATTAAGTACTCGTAAATTTCAAAATATGATATTAACTATGAAACAACAATAATCATTTGTGCTAAACAAAAACATGATGTATGTCCAAACTGTGCCACCGCAAATGATTGACTTACTGAATGAATTCTGAAAGGATACAGTTAGTGACACTCCGAATAGTTGGGCTGTAAAATGTCTACAATTACACATGTTATTTGTAGGCTAAATTATGGAGTTGTAGCTCTACGAGAAGAATATGGGTCTATTTCGGCAACTACCTACAGGCTGTTACTAGGACCTTTGTTATCATGGTATGGCGCGTTGTCACGTTGCGGATGGAATTGCTTTCACATGTGGATAACTGCGATTGAGAATAGCTATGCTGAATTATCGGCCCCGGAAAGTAAATAAGAGGTTGCCGTCCGGCTTGTGGGTTGGGCAGGGGCTAACGACTTCTCGGTGACAAGAGCTGCTAAGACCGGCTTTACAGATGTTGCGCGTGTCTTCAAAGTTGAACAGTGGTATAGGGAGTTCGTATAATATATTGGTTGAAAGCATGAAGGGAAAATACCAAATAAAGACCTAGTCATTGGAGGATAATATTACAACGCGTCGTAGAGAAGGAGTGTGAGGTGTGTGGACTAGGTTTGGTTTGTGCTTTTGTGGACGCGGTAATGAACCTTCCCGTTCCATAAAAGGCGAGGAATTTACTGACTAGCTGAGCGTCTAT
The DNA here is from genome assembly GCA_021186555.1 of Reticulitermes speratus. Lineage (NCBI taxonomy): Eukaryota > Metazoa > Arthropoda > Insecta > Blattodea > Rhinotermitidae > Reticulitermes > Reticulitermes speratus. Next base: position 23,907,030 of record JAJKFL010000013.1, on the reverse strand, counting down.
TGCCGTCTTTGCTTCACGAAACAAAAAGGAAGTAACAGAACAATTTTTAATGAGGCCAGGAATAGAATAAATTCCATAAACATATTGTCCGCTGAAAAATCTTGAACAGCACGTTTAATTTCAATGTATTTAAAAATTAAATGTACACCATGTAATGCTTCTGTTTGTGCAGCCACGATTTCTGGTCTCCTACCGAGAGAAGTGCAAATGTTGTTTTAGGAGGAAGTGTTTCGATAAACGTGTGACATCCATAAGAGACACCCAACACCTTGCATTCGCATTAATCCCAAGTTGTGGCAGGAGGAGAGGACTGTCTCTCCAGATTTTCGAATTCATTTTCTCTTCAACTTCGTCGCTTAATTTGATTGGTTTACATTAATTGTGACGTGTGGAAATGTAGTGTGGTTGCAGTTCAATTTATTTACATTAGTTATACCGTGTAGAAGTTTATCGTGGTTGCAGATTAATTGGTTTAAATTAGTTATAGCTTGTAGAAATCTAGCGTGGTTTTAGTTTTTATAAGACTTTTTTTGGGGCATTACTGTAAAATATGTGTCTGTGTCTGAACAGCCCCTACAGTGATCCATGTTTTAACATAGTACGTTTTAGAAACATGAATTTCTTATTCCCAACGGTTTGCAGTGTGAACGCCAACGTGGCCGCCATTATTGCCAAAGGAATAACTGCCTTGAAATACATTAATATTTTGTGTTGACAGCAATTTTTAAGTGCTCTTTCCTTGGTGTCATTGTTAGACAGATGGTTATCAAAGACCGGTGAGACCTCTGTGTCTATGTTGTAATGTTCTGGATGATTCTGCGAAATCTTCTGGCTGTTTTGGTACGGAACACTATCTCCTGCCCATCTATTTCAATCCCGCCTGCAGTACTTTCTTTAGTACTATAAGACTGTCTTACCGAAATGAAAGAGCCTTCTGATATTTTAATCTAACGTACTGCACCTAGAGTAACATTTTAAGGGATTTACATTGATCATTCGATGACTTCGGCTGTGCAAATTCTGACAGCTGACTGAAAGTCATAAACTGTTGGCACTGTTTTTAAATATTTGTAATGTCTCATTTATTTACTGTAACTTATTACGTGTCAGTGCAATCATTACTGCGAATTTACGATGATCATTCAATAATGCTTATGAGCAGTTATTTCTGTTTTGTCTTTTACCGGTTAATGCGTGTCAGTGACCTCAAGGTTTGACGTTCAAGTGCCACGCACTGGCTGGTAGGTGTACGCAAACTGATTTTGTCCGGGAAGTAGTTACCATAGTCGCATAAACCCGTTCGAAGACAATTTTAAATGATCCATAATCGTGCATTAAGCAATTCGATGTGATAAATATTAAAGATTAAAATACAGATAAAATATTTTTATCTGTATTTTAATCTTTAATATGTATTTTGACATGTGTTGTTTTTAAAATTTGATATCTTAGATCTGTGCAATGGTCTAATACTTCTGTAATATTTCGATGTAGGCCTATCTATCCTCTGTAATGCACCATACTGAAGATGGCCAAATGAGTGGCAGAAACATGTAGGAAATATACGGTGTGTATAGTATACTTTTGCCGATCCCAGTGGCCGTGCGGTCTAAGGCGTGGGTCTTCGGCCGCTCGCTTACTAGGATCGTGGGTTCGAATCCCACCGGGGGCATGGATGTCTGTCTCTTGTGAGTGTTGTGTGATGTCAGGTAGAGGTCTCTGCGACGGACTGATCCTTCGTCCAGAGGAGTCCTACCGACTGTGGTGTGTCTCAAATGTGTGTGACCATGAAACCTCGACGAAACGAGGAGGCCCAGGCCCATATAAGGCTGTCGAGCCATAAAAAAAAAAATATATATATATATATATATATATATAATATAGTATACTTTTATACACTTATGCGCATTTGCTGGTTTCGTTATCATATCCGTTCCAAGAGGTTTGTTCCCAGCGTAAAATAACGTCAGTAAAACAATATATGTGTAAAGAAGTTAACGCAATAACAGACATACTGCCTTATGATTTTAACCACGTAGGCATTTTATTCTTGTTCCCACGTTACTGCAAAACCAGACTTGCTAATAAAGTTTAATAAAAATTTCCCTCTTCATTGTATAAGACAGGGTTGAACAAAGCTCGGCGTCTTAAACCTGGTTCTGATTTTGTGAAAAGGACAGCGATAAAGAGAGGTGTGTCTGATATACGTATAGAGTCGTCCGTAAAGAAACACTTTGCGCAGGGAAGTGTGTGCTGATACAACTCAGTTCTACAAGCAATCAAGAGGAAAGGCAATGTACGTGTGACGTAATATTGAGGCGCGTTCGCGTAAAATTGTTGCTGTGGAAGAGCAATAAGTATTAAACTTTATGAGTGTCTGTGGTCTTGCCTTAGTTATGCGGCTTGCAAATCCCATCTTTCCTGCGCCGTATTATGCCATCTGTGACATGTCTGTCTCTGCCACATTTTTCCAAATTATCTCAAAAACAGCATGATGTTCGGCAAAAATTTATGGAACATGAAACACGCGTTGGATTTTCTCTGCACATTCTGCCTGAAACTTTTCGTATTCTAAGAAGAATTCAGCGAGATATCATAAATGTATTTAGGTCTTCATGTAAAGTACCCGTTATTATTGTCAGATTTTAATGAAACATGAATTTCTCGACAGATTTTCGAAAAATCCTCAAATATCAGATTTCATGAAAATTCGTCCCGTGGGAGCTGAGTTGTTCCATGCGGACAGACGGAGAGACAAACATAACGACGCTAACAGTTGCTTTTCGCAATTTTGCGAAAGTGCCTGAAAAGTGACGCAGCAGAATGTGACAGCATAATAGTTATAGTATAGCGATCACACTGAACAAATGTCTAATATTCAGACTACTTACAGATGTTCTTCAATAAGATTATATTAATTATTTTTTCTCAGAGTCTGCTTCAATCGTCACGGAAGTTCATTGACTTGACTGATTGGACTTTATGGTTCACCTCAGTGCCTTCCATACAATGCTGACGTGATATTTGCCTTAAAACAGGCGATGGTCCTCTCCGTTCACACCCTTTCAGTTACGGTGTCCTTTGGCTGCAGAAACAAATATGCGTAGAGGAATTCCATTTAACTCTCATAAAATACTTCAGATGAGGATTGAGATCTCAATCTTACAATGATTTTATTCAGGAGAATTTTCATTATTTAGTAACTGTGTATGTGGCAATTCAACAAAACTATTTATTAACGATCACGTTAACAAATAATTGTGTTCGACTGCCACATATAAATGGCATCTTGAAGCGATCTGCACAGAAAAGGCAATTCTGCAGTGAGTTTGAAATGGAAGGGTTGCACATTATACCTAGCGGATGAGACCTGTATGGCCTTGATCTGGTTACAGAGCCATGGGTTCAAAACCGGAATGCGGCACAAGATGGGCTGGTAGAAGAGGCTTGTATGAGATGCAGCCCGTAGACACACTAGCTAGTTAAGGAGCACGCCAGACTATTTGGATGGCCTCAGTAGTTCGGCCAGGTGGTGATGACATTCTAAGTGTGAATTTCCACTCATCTTAATCTAATGTGGAGAATGAGATTGCGTGGAGCCTGACCTACCTTCGTCTCATAACAAAACACTCAAGCTCCCGTTTATATTTGCAGCCAGCGGGAGTTCGACCACCCCTTGCTTACTTTTGAATTCAACAGTTAAATAAGTTCCCGTGTTGTGTCCGTATTTAGTAAGTACGTATATCATTATTATAGTGCACAGTGCGTGATCCGGTCTGCCATTCCCCACACTCCGAATGCTTAAAGGGCGGAGTAGCGACTAACATAAATCATGGGGTGTGTGAGTTGTGGTCGGACCCTGTAATTTCTCTGTTTCTTCACTCTGCTCCCCTCCACTAGCTTCAATTTTGTTTTCTACTTCTTATTCTTCGATCTTTTTCTTTATTTTCTTTGGCTGTTTTGGCATTCTTGCCACCCACCGCCATCCCGATGGAGTATGTTGTGTATACATGCATACAAAATGCCACTCCCCACGGTGATACACGCAACCAGTCCTTCTAAGAAAGTCTTTTGGGTGTGACTGATAGTCAATTGACTTCGAGCATATACCAGCGACATGCAGAAGTAGCTCACGCAAAGTATAATTGAAGCTGTAATTAACATAGCAGTGATGGAATAAGCTGCTTTACACAACTGTCAGTAGGGAATATATTTATTGTTGTGCACACTTGATATAGAGCTTTCAAACAGTCTTGGTGGATCAGAGCTTTGTTATTCTATTATAGGTAGATCCTTGTACATATATGGCACCTTTCCACGCCTTTTTCACGTCTGATGGTTAAGTTAGCAAGTTGAACCAGTCGTAGATGTATTGTTGTGTGAAATTAATTAAGGTAAATTATCTCCCTGCCATGCTGAAAGCTGTTCTTGCAGGTTTGGTAAGTCCAGTAAGAAAAAAAGAAAAGGTGAATAATGTACACTTTACACGTTTGTTGCAAAGCTTCCTGAACCGCTTCTCTGACCGCCCAAAAAATGTATACCTCAGATCCATAGCCTCTTCCAAAGCAAGTACTCCACAGAGTGCATTCTAGTGTCTTTTCCATTTCATCCAGTAGCTGCTTACGTTTTCTTCCTCGTGTTCTTCTCCCTTCTGTCTTTCCTTCAATACCGTGTTAGGTAACCTCGAATTGCGCGGTCGTTTCTCCATTGTAGAACTGCAGATATTTTTCTGCCCAACTGCAGTAAGTTTTAATACTTTAATAACTCACGTTTAGGACTCTTTGATGAAGTAAATGGTAAACACTTAGAAACAGTTGGGAGATTAATAATTTAAGTTCAGGCGTCGTACTTTTCCTGAAAAGTGATTAAGAATAACGTCAGTGGAATTAATGACTTGTTTACTATTGATTGTCCTATTAAGTTGTCGAGATTAGCAGGTAGTATTAGTAGATAGTGTCAAACTGTCTGACAAATGAAGAAAAATGTGTCTTTATGGTTTAGCTTATTTCATGTATTTCATGATCAAAAATTGCGGTATCTTCTGTTTGTGAGACATATATATAAATTGCGGGGGAGGAAGGTGAGGATGAAAGGGAATTTCCTTTCCAGTAATTGGTGCAGACCCTGGTTAGAACCAGTGGTTTGATTTTAATCTAGAGTGAAAGTCGTGACACTGAAAACCACTCAATTTTCGTACATATTCCGTACACCGCAACAACAACACTGATGGTCTGTATATTTTATTTTCAGAAGTGTCAGCAATTTTAGTGCCACAAAACACGGGTCCATTGTTATTATGTATGTAACAAAACTCAGAAAGTTGTGAACCTCAGAACGACACATTTATCAGAATTATCATAAGCAATTGTCTGCCGTTTTGTTTATCATGGTAGCTGCACCTAGCTAAACGTACTGTTTGTGAGTACAGTGACCGATAAACTAGTTTGCCATGTAAGTTCACACCTCACTCATGTTTGAACTCACATTTCAGTTAAACAGCAAGCAATGTACGTTACCGTGTTCACAAGAATTTGTCGTTGGCCCTTATCTTGAGTCACATGAACCAGATACACATACACCCTATTTCTTTAAAATTCACTTTTAAACACCCCCTCCCATCTACACTTGGTTTTTCCAAGCGTTTTCTCCCTTTCGCTTTTTCCAATTAAAATTCTGTACCCATTTTTCTTCTAGGGCACGCGGTGGCGCGATTGGTTGAGGCACTGCCGATGGTGTCACTGGAATTTTTCATTGACATAATCCTTCCGGCCGCACTATGGCCCTGGGGTCGACGGAGCCTCTAACAGAAATGAGTACCAGGAATATTTCCTGGGGGTAAAGGCGACCGGTGCGTAGGGCTGACAATCTTACCACCTTCATGCGCCGATTGTATTGAAATCTGGGAGCCTCAACCTCCTGGAACCCTAAAGGCCTGTCCAGGCCTGTAATGGGATAACTTTACCCATTTTTCTTCCCCCCACATGTGTTATGCATTATATCCGCATCGCCCTTATTAGATCTCTTTTCTTCACGCCAGTCAAGTTGAGTGAAGGGTACGCTTTGCGAACGTGTACTTGTACAGTCCATGCGGTTCTAGTAAAATAATGTGCAGTTTGCATAAGCCAGCTGCAGCTTTTAATTACCTCTGTTGTGTACAAAGCCTTTCGAATTGAGACATTCATATGCATTGTCTATGTAATATAATTATAATGAAACGTTGCCAATATTTATGGACGTTAATTGTAAAAGAAGATGCAGTTTTTTAATATATCTATGCTTGTCTTGCAAGTAGTAATTAATATTTAAGTATTTAAAATATATTATTTAACGTTGCTTGCCTAGACCAAGGTCACAGTCTTATTGTCATTCAAGTTATATTATTCATATTTATATCCCCCGTTTGTTATTGTGATTGTTTGGTATTGGTACTATGTGCACTGCGTTTGGTATTGGTACTATTGCACTGCGTTTGGTATTGGTACTATGTGCACTGCGTTTGGTATTGGTACTATGTGCACTGCGTTTGGTATTGGTACTATGTGCACTGCGTTTGGTATTGGTACTATGTGCACTGCGTTTGGTATTGGTACTATAGTGCACTGCGTTTGGTATTGGTACTATGTGCACTGCGTTTGGTATTGGTACTAATGTGCACTGCGTTTGGTATTGGTACTATAGTGCACTGCGTTTGGTATTGGTACTATGTGCACTGCGTTTGGTATTGGTACTATGTGCACTGCGTTTGGTATTGGTATAAGTGCACTGCGTTTGGTATTGGTACTATAGTGCACTGCGTTTGGTATTGGTACTATTGCACTGCGTTTGGTATTGGTACTATGTGCACTGCGTTTGGTATTGGTACTATGTGCACTGCGTTTGGTATTGGTACTATGTGCACTGCGTTTGGTATTGGTACTATGTGCACTGCGTTTGGTATTGGTACTATGTGCACTGCGTTTGGTATTGGTACTATGTGCACTGCGTTTGGTATTGGTACTATATGCACTGCGTTTGGTATTGGTACTATGTGCACTGCGTTTGGTATTGGTACTATGTGCACTGCGTTTGGTATTGGTACTATGTGCACTGCGTTTGGTATTGGTACTATGTGCACTGCGTTTGGTATTGGTACTATGTGCACTGCGTTTGGTATTGGTACTATGTCACTGCTTTGGTATTGGTACTATGTGCACTGCGTTTGTATTGGTACTATGTGCACTGCGTTTGGTATTGGTACTATATGCACTGCGTTTGGTTTTGGTATAAGTGCACTGCGTTTGGTATTGGTACTATGTGGCACCTGCGTTTGGTTTTGGTACTATGTGCACTGCGTTTGGTATTATTGTCCTTCAGTTTTGATGGAATTTGTTGGGTGTTCTACTTCCTTCTGCAGCTTGTGTGGCATCTTACCTCTTCTTCGTTGAGGCATTCTTTATTACTACGACGTACCTAATTTGTTTGCCTTTTTTCTGTTCTCTCAAAAGTTCGTTATGGTGCAGTATGCTGTTTAAATATTAATTGCTACTTGTAAAACAAATATAGATATTTTACAATACTTTTATCTCCTCTTATAATTAATACCCATAAATACTCGTATTTGCACGTTTTCATTATCGTTATGCTGTATAGACGGCAAAACTGACTTCTGAAGTCGAAACTCATCTGTCGGATTCGTATACACATATACTAACAGGCTGTAATTTTTGTAGGTAAATTGTAAATTGTCGTATTTTGACGCTCTGCACCATGCAGTTTTCTGTAGCCGCCTTGATACTCCATCCTCTTAGTTTCTTCGGCACGTATTCTTAGTTACCTTCAATCTCTTTTCTTGGCATAAAGTGAGATACCAACTTTGACACCCACACAAAAAGAATTGTACCTTTGAATTAGGGCACTAAACAAATAATTGCCGATCCCAGTGGCCGCGTGGTCTAAGGCCTGGATCTACGGCCGCTCGCGTACTGGGATTGTGGGTTCGAATCCCGCCTAGGGCATGGATGTCTGTCTCTTGTGAGTGTTGTGTGTTGTCAGGTAGAGGTCTCTGCGACGAGCTGGTCCCTCGTCCAGAGGAGTCCTACCTAGTGTGGTGTGTCTAAAAAGTGTGTGATCGTGAAGCCTCGATAATGAGGCGGCCTAGGCCCCCAAGGGGCTGTCGAGCCATTGGAAAAAAAATTAAATAACTTCCTATGGACCACATGAAGTTAACACACCAACAAGAATGATGATGGAAATGGACAACACCACAAATGAGCCAAAGTTCATGATTCTTTGTCACATGTCGCATCTGAACGTAAGGGAAATTGGATTAGGTCTCGAATGGTGAGAGGTCTGTCTGTGAAACTGTGAACTGAGGAACGAACACCACGGAACCGAGTCCTTCTCGAGGAGCTAACAGCTGGTCAGCTAATCAACAAAAATTCCCGAATCATATGAAACTCGTAAACTCCGCACGCGTTGCAAGTTTTCAGGACGATTGTGTGCTCAGATGATGGTCTCTTCATTTCTTACAGCATGTAGGATGATAAGTTTGTTCCGACGCTTCGGAAGAACGTGCTGCCTTAGTCTTCAGTGTGACAGTTTGGTTCAGGTAGATGGTGGAGGCAAGACGTTCCTCTGAAACGTCGGAAAAACTTATGAGTTCATTACCGTAGTGCCTAGAGGTGTCACTGGTACTTATTCTGAACCAGATGAATCCAGTCCACACCCTCCCACCCCTATTTTCTTATCATCCGTGTTAATCCTATATTATTGTGCCATTTATCACCAGGTCTTCTAAGCGCTCTCTTTCCTTCAGATCTTTATACGAAAAGTTTGTAAGCATTTCTCTTGTCTCCCACAAAGAAAGAAAATAACTTTCTATAATGACATTTTCTGATATTAGATCACAAAACAAAATCTATGACGAAAAGCGACTTTTGCTTGAAGAATGGTTTTCTGACATTCACGGTTTATGCCACTGTGTGACTGCAGCGGTGTGAATGTGTGTTATAGTCACGGAGCCTACAGCGATCGCGTACAGACACTGAGAGTTATAATGGAGTAGTACATTATATCGACAACGCCCAGTGGTGATAAAAACTCATGCACATTTTCTGTCATGTCCACATGCTGAGTAATGAGCCCGCATCACGTACCCCACACATGTGTTAATTAAGTCTTACCGTTGTTAACGAAAGAAATATGGCTTAGTTCCGAAGTCACTCCTGCCTCATTTCCTATTCGGTCTGTTGAACATTTTCCTCAAACCGAAGTGCCACGGTAATTAATTTGAACAATGCGACGTAGATGTTTTACGGGAGGTAGACACCGATAAACATTTAACCATAAAATGGCCTACAACTTCGTAATGTGGTAAACTTTTGTCCCAGGTTGTTAGTTTCAGACGTGACACATTAAAAACACTTCAAAGTCTAACATTAACCTGAATAATACTTAAAGATTCAATTCATACCGCGCAGTAAACTCAGTTTCCGTTCAAAGAAAAAGCCAATCAGTTAATGTTGCATGGTGCAAAAGTCGCAGTTCGTTCTGAGATACATAGAAAATACAGAAATACACTCTGTGGACAGGACGTAGAATATCTTAATGTTAAACTTGGTGGTACATAAAGTAACCACTGGGCTTTAAAGGGTTAAGTCTTTCTAAAAGAAAAAACAAAGGAGGACATATTTTATCTTTAAAGATTAACCATCGTGGTTTGTTCTTCTTTAATTCAAGCATCAGGAGAGTGCATATAACAAAATCGACAGTTAAGAATAAATAAAAAGTAAAACCACGTGAATTGTTCTATGGCAATATGGAAGACTATACATTGAGGTTAATGCAAGTGTAGAGTATCTGTTCGCATTCATGGCAATAGGACATCAGGGTCTGTAAATTCGGGCTTCCCCGTCACACTTCAGTTCATAATTTGTATTTTATCTTCTGTGATATCAAACTAAATTTAAACGAGCGTCCTAGATGGTGCAGGAATAAGGTGACCATTTGTCCCGGATTTTTGGGGTCATTTCCTGAAATAAGCCCCGATTTTGTCCACGTACTTATTTTTCCGAACTTGTTCCGTCTTCCTGATAATATTCTTTAGATTGGAGACTTTCTTGGATCTTTCCCGGCGAGGAGATGGCAACAGTGCTGCGCATGGAGCAGTAAACAATCAAGATGTGTGTAAGGTATAAAAAGCATCACTGTGACGTGTGTATCACTTTAATTGTTATTTCAGTGCTGTCTACTTCCCCGAATAGGCCAACAAAAAAATGGTCACTTTATGCAGGAATTAATTTAAAACTTCGAAGTGACAAATGTAGCGTATTTAACATTATAAAATTGCAGCCATCGAAAGTTGTATTGGTCTATAAGAGACTCGAACCAGCTCTTCTTTGTGTGGTGCTGTGACGCTACCCTACTTTTGTTGTATCAGTCTTTTAAATTAATGCTATTGGTTTCGGATAAAACGTACGGATGATTCATCGGGAGATTATGAAGGGTGGAAGGGGTAACTGCCCACTCAGGGCAATTCATCCCTTGATATTGTGACTCATTAGTGCACATTATACAGCAGCAAGACAGCCGGGTCGGCAGATAATGATTAATAACAATACACAAATGGCGCAATCAATCTTAATGTACTTATGATATTACGGATGAATCCCATATGAGCACTTATCTCTTGTCTGTGACACAGAGTGCATCGTTTCTAATGCTAATTGCCCAATCTTCTGACTCAAGTGGTTCTAACAGGAACACGCGCATCCTCAGCGTGGAATGGTTAGGAAGGTCAGTCGTGCAGTGACCAGGCTCCATCGCAACTTCAAGCTTATCCAGGCTGCAGAAACACGAACATTCGGATTGGGTATGAAAATTATTCACTTTTACAGTCGAAAGAGGAGAAATTCAGTTGTAAATATTTCAGTCGTCGTAAGTGTCTAACTAGCCTTACAGATTATCTCATTATCGGCATGGTTTCGTATTCTGGAGGTATAGAGTTCGAATCCTTTGCCGGAAGTCTTTCATGATTTTCGTCGATCCTTCTTGTTAATTGGCGGGAGAGTGCCTTCATATAGATCCTGACCGCAACCTACAGTACATTCCCAATTCATCATTGTCCAACTGTCCAGCTGCTTTGTGCTAGATAACCTTCTTCTTCTTCTTCTTCTTCTTCCTCTCTTGCTCTACAGCCCTTGGTGGGCTTTGGCATCCCGTTATCGGGTTTCTGGACAATGACATATTTTTCCAGGTATCAGGTCGTCAGCCTAATGCCCCAACCCCCAACCTGGAGGACCAGTGGGTTGCTCTTTGTCTGGTCCCTGCCCTTCGACCTGTCTGGCTTGGGTGGCCCTACCAAGAGCTTAGCTCCCGCCAGCATAGCTCTCAGGGTCGTAACGGGACACACAAACCTCCCCGCCACGATAAGGCGGCAGCCCCCGGGGAGGCTAGCTAACCTATGAAGTTAAAAAGTTCCGTTAAATAAACGAAGAATCCATCAATACAACTATGTCAAAGATGACGCAGGGCCGTGCATCGTTTAAATATCCGGACGACGATACCTATTGTGTTCGGTTTAGTGTCAGCATGTTCATTAAAAATCTATGTAAAAGAATATTCTAAAAAATTGATATAATATCTATTAAAATGGATGGAAGACGACACGTGTAAGGGCATTACACTACAGACCTACAGGAAGACGACGGGTGTAAGGGCATTACACTACAGACCTACACGAAGACGACAGGTGTAAGGGCATTACACTACAGACCTACAGGAAAAGAAGACCAAACAGGCAGCATTGCCTGTATCGTCAGTCATAGAAAAAGAAGAAATAAGAATATATGATAACCGTCATTAGATCTGTCAATATTTCTGATTCTTTTTGTGTTGATTCTCGGAAGGTTTATGACAAATGCTGATTCATTAGGACCTATGCCAATAGTACACTAGACATGTCCATTACCTGAGGTTCGTTTGATCCAGACCTAAATAAAGTTCAAGGAATTCGTTCTAATCCCGTCTTCGCGTGATGAGTTGTCATTATACTGACAGATTTTGATGTTAGGATTAGTGGCGACTCTTTGAATACCGGGTTAGACCCAGACTGTCGCCACTAATCTTAAAATAAACACAATGAGCCGAAACGTAAGATGTTTTGAAAAACCAAGAATTTTCGTGGGAACCAAATTTGGCTTTATGTTTTCAGCCATATTGCATTTACACAAAGATTTACATTATACCATTATCTAAGAGTAGCTCTACCTTGTACACACAGCAGTTAAGAGCATCAGCTTTCTCCCTTTGTGTTTAGTTGGACTACTGCGGGCAATTCAAAACAGAATCTTTCCCTTTGATTAGTGAACTTCGGAATTATGCTATTCTGCCTTGTTTGTTTTATAAATTTTGAGCGATACTTTCACACTGTACTGTCTAGTCTCTTCCTTAGTGAAGTTTAAAATGTGCAGGTGAAACTTCAGTTTCTGTCATTTCATTTCTTTCGCAGTCATCTACTACCGTACATATGGTGAAATTGTAACTGGTATTAATAGCCTTAATAGTCCTATAGGTTTATGCTGTTGAATCATACAGAGTGTTCATTTTGTCAGTATCCTGAGGGCAACAGCTATCTTGGGATGTCCCGGTGTGCGCAGGCTCTCTATGCGATAAAGCTGCCATGCGGAGTGCGGCGTAAAATAAATGCGCTATAGTAGACGATTCATAACTAATTAATTAAATGTATGTTATTCGTTTACCCTTAGTGTCTGATGGATGGCGTTAACAGTCAGACGGACGCAACGTGTACATACTTTCATCTGTAAGACGCTTCCCATTGAATTTTCAAGAGACTTTTTGTATTAATGTTGAATGTGTAAGCAAGAAGAAGCAAGTTTCAAGTTATTCCAGACGTGCATGTAATTTGATTCAACGTGTAATATCTGAGTCTGTTAACCGAAACAAAAGGTAGAATTTGTGTAGCACAAAGAGTTGTATCACCCCTGCAAAAAGCTACGAAGAATGAACCGCTAGGCATTATGTGAGGTGGGGAAAGTGGCAGAACGGGTGGTGTGTCACCAGGAGGCGCATTCAGGAACACACCTCTCCGCCATAGACATGGTAATGCGATTTAGATTAGACACTTGATGTTTTGTGACACATTTTGGAAGCTTATCTCACGCCTCCCATCTTCTCGTTCCCGCGAACAAGTGACGTTCAAGTCGTGATCGTCTTGTGGCTGAATCAATGACTCCGTATCACAAGGCGCCAGAAGAGGTGGATGCTCTATTTTAATGCTACGATTTGTCGGAGAGGACGGCGGGTGTCACACAGGGCAAGCTGGCTTATGTAATGCCGTAAATGTGTTTCTTTTATAAGTGGATACGAAAGCTTAACATTTATTGGCTTTGATTATAATATGAGGTACAAAATTAATTCCTTTGTAGCAATGAGCGACATATAAAATTCACAATCTCACTCTGGCCTGCTAACAACCCTCTGATTTAACTCAGTATGCCTTAGGCTTTCTATAAGCATGAGGTAGGTAAAGAGTCTATATAAATACTTATAAATTTCTAGTTACAATTTAGTAGTAAGAGTCCGAAAAATGGAGTGATAAGGTTTCTTTTTCCAATTTGTTTGAAGACCAAACGGTTAGTAAATCGGCGTCTCCAAGCTACACATTGCGTAAAACTCGCGAAATTAAAACCTTGTAAAAATTAACTATTGCCCTGATTGGCTACTTACTGAACTCCTTCAAATTTCCATAGGTCTAATTTTGAATTTCTTAAACTCTGAACCCTGATTGGATCTCCAATTTCGGTTATCGTAGTCCGTAAACTTCCTAGTAAAAACCCGTCTATGCGTCTATCGTTAGCAAGCGACGCGAAGTCACGCAGGGGCACGTGTTCTGTGTCACTAACGACTGTTTCCCAGATGCCACAGTTTCAAATATCTCTCTGTTTCCAGGTAGAAAATTTCTGCTACGTTAACAAAACAATGGCTTTTTGCGTAGCTCCTTTCATAGACCTAAAGTCTGCTGGCTCGCCATTACCTGGCTGTCACATACATTTTCTCACTACTGACTTTTTCTCCGCCAAAGCTAAACTAAATCCCTTAATGAATTATCAAAAATATGTTGATGTCCCTTAATATACATGCAACCTAACTTTCTCTGGAATGAAATCTAAGTGTACGATTGTAACATTTTGCGTAGGAACAGCCTTCTAAAACATGTTATTGAAGTAAAGATGGAAGGGACGGGAAAACGAGGAGGAAGATGTAAGCAGCTACGGGATGACGTTAAGGAAACAAGAAGATACTGAAAATTGAAAGAGGAAGCACTAGATCGCACTCTGTGGAGAACTCGCTTTGGAAGAGGCTGTGGACCTGTCGTAAGACAGACTGCGTGATGATTATGATCCTGTTGGTTAATGGGCAGAGCATGTAGTACGCACGCTTGCGACAGAAGAGAAATACATACAGATTTTTAGGCGGAAAACGTTCAGAGAAGAGCCAACTTGGCATACTGAGTCGGTTGTTTGACGACGCTGTTTCAACAGCAGAGGTTGTGGTGTCGACTGAGTCGAGAAGTAGATAACTAATTGTAAGTAGATGTTAGCAAAATGTATAATACCGACTTCCTAAAAACCAGTCTGGAGTGGTAAGCCTGCCACTACACCAAGAAGTCCCATGGACCTACCCCCTCCAAATATCCTTCGAATTGATACGTTTCTTCTTCTTCTATTTATTCTTCTTCTTTTTCCAGCTGTTCTGTTCACGCAAATGCTGGCAGTGATAGCTTTCGCTACAGACAAACGGTTACTTCCACAGGGGGCCGGACGGGAGTACAGATGTAGGCATAGAGTTGCAGTTGTCTGCTGCTGTCACCCCACCATTGATGGAACTTCTGTCCCTGGCCTCAGTACATGTGAAACAAATATGCAAGTCGTATACGAATGTATTAAGAAGTTATGAACTGAACTGGCTTAATAGGCTCCATTAGCAAGTTTTTATTGCATGGATGGTAAAATTTTGAGTTCCGTTAACAGCAGGAAACTTCGCCATCATCTGAAAAACAGTATGCAGCTACAGGAATACTGAAGCCACTGAAATAAATCCCACGGATTATAGGATTTAGGCGCTCGGAGCTTCCACCTATCAGATTTCTGGTATACATTATTTCTGTCCAGTCCCTTCTGGTCTATTACAACCAGCACAATACGCTGGCTGTCAACGAAGGTTATCACATAGTTGTCACTAGTGACATCAGTGTGAACAGAATGGCTGGAACACTGGAGGGGAATACAGGGAAGTAAGCTGGATGGGGAAGGGTAAACTGAGTAAGGTGAAGTGAACGATCCATGGAGCTTCTTTTTTTCCTTCTCAGTACACATAAAGGAAGCTGATTGGTCTGTATGGTATGTTGATACGGGTCTTATACAACAGTAGTGGTAATGTGCTGTCTCCTGTACTGTTTATGAATGTTTACAATTAGACACGGCGTCTGTCTATAAATTAACTTCTGGAGGCTTTGGGCGAATCTTGTGATAAAGCGTGATCGTAAATTAGAAGCCTATACCGGTCTGAGAGTACAAAGTGAGGTGTACAGTGGGTAGGGTAAGGAATAAAGCACAGTGTCACAATAATATATACTTTATCCTCTTGTAATCCTCTGTAAAGGAGCAGTACTTATTTCTTCCAAGCAAACACATCTAAAAAAAACTAAACACAATGCCTCAACGTCTTCCTTCTTCTAGTGGTGAATATATTACTCTACAGATACAACTTCCACGTTTCTTTACCGCCGACACACAACAGGCTGTATAATAATTTATGATATGAATATGCTGAGTGGTGTAAAAATATAATACACATCTCGCTTCCTGACATCAACGGGAGGTTTATTTATTTGCCGCTATATTGTTGAGCGGTAATATTACCGCATTACTCAGGCAAAGATGTCGTACTACAAATATAAATTCACCTAAGACTCTTAACCTGCTACGCCTTATGATCTGTGTTACTTAAAACTTTAATCAGTGGCGGTTGCAATTCGTACGCCTTGGTTAAATCAGTGGCGGATGCAACCCATGCGCCTTGGTTCTTACTTTGGATTCATCTGGCTCAGGTTGTCGTCCAAAGACAGGTTGTTGCGAACACAGCAATGAAATTTCGGGTTCCTTATGCGACGGAGAGATAGTTCATCAGCAGGACATGTATCAGTTTACAAAAATAACTCCGCCGAATGGAGTTTGTTAGCCTGCAGTTTCACATTCACTGTAGAGACAGTGAACTTTATGACGTATGCAGAGTGAATTGGCTTGTAACGTTATAATTAGCCATCCTTGAACGTCATAAAAATATATGGGGGATATGATGATGTTCCATTGATGTCAAAATTTATATTCCAGTGGCTTCACGTAGGGTTAACTGAAAGCTACTGTCGCAGCGGCTGCCAGCCGGGGCAATTGATTTATTGCTGTAATCTTGTAGCTTTGCCTTTTACAAAGAAAGTTATTAACTTTACAGTAGCATGTGTCATATCGTCTGACGGGCGAACAAGAAGGCAAGAGAGGAAGCAGATGACATAAAGTGTAATGAGAAAACAGAACTTGAATGCAAGGCGAACAATAAGACGCGAGTCCTCTTGAAGTAAGCACGTACATGGAGGTCTACCGAGTGCTTTCAACACTGCAGCCTTTTATAAGGTACTCTGTCGAGCAATATCCTTTGTTAAAAGCTAACAGTCGCTCAGCTGGTCAATAAATTCCCCCTGGGTTAGAGAACCTGACATTATATTGCAGCGTTCACAAAAGGCTGCCAGTGGACCCTTCACTGTACCGTTGAATCCATTTTGTATATTCTCACGCTCTTTGATATTTGACTTAGGCCCTATCCTTTTCTCTGTTTCTACGTATCCCAAGTTGTCTCTTCAGTTTTCTTCAACTAAAAGTGTCAATAGCTGGCTTACCTACACATACATAATTATTTCTCACAAATATAAGAAAAAGGTGTTGAACCAGAATTCTTCCAGAATGAGGAATGTATTCTAGCTATGGTACCAGTTCAGTAGTCTCAGTCTAGTCGCAGCTAAGACAGAATATGGTCAAGACTGTCTTCCATGAAGTAATTTTACATTCTTACAGTATTAATGTTTTATTTGCATAACAGATTCAATATTTAAACGAAATTATGTATGCTGTTTACAATTGAACATAAGCCTGTTCAGATTTACCACGTGTTTCTGCTGTTAACCCTGACCACACCCTTTGTTAACGTAAATGATTTAGTAATGTTTATAAATGTCTATCTGCCACAAGAACCTGTAACCTGTCACGCAGTACTTGTGCAGAATGGATGTAATTGTAAGTAAATCCCTTACAGCAAGGATGACAAAATTCTTAGGCAACTTTTTCTCATGCGTTTTATGACAGCCATTATAAAACATCCTGTTGTTTATGAAGCTGTAAATAATGTAGTTACTGCAACTGACATCAGCGTCATAAATGGTCACGTAATAATAGTTAAATATATTTGACGTTACAAGCACTTGACGAGGCAGCGATAACACAAGCGTTGGTCATTATTCAATCAGGATAAAATGAGCAGACAGTATTAGTTTATGCATATTCTGAATGGCGTTAATAAAATGCGTTACAGCTCAAGGATACGTTTATTGCAGCAGAAAAGAGGTAAACCTTGAGTCTTTATTATTATTTATGTCAGCGCTTTTAAAGGCACTAGTTATTTTGAATTGTTCAAAAGACACTAAGCACCGAAGTAACAGACGGGTGAAATTATGCGTCATCATTACTTGTTACAGTGTGTTGTGTTTGTCAGGCCCGCTTTTTTATTTTATGTTGTTACGAATTCATTCCAGCAAAGTTCAAAGTCAAGCAATTTAATTGTTTTTATCGGTACAGTTTATGTTAAATCACTGTAGTCCCAGTACAGAACTGAGAGCAAGTAGACGTAATGTAAACTTAATACACACTGCTCATATTAAACTAAGAGGAACAAACAGTAAGTCGCTTAGTGATAATTTATCTGATTTTAAAATGCAAAGCAGATTCTGCGTCTTTTGCACCAATGACGCACAGCAATACAACAAATTCCGAAGAAGAACAATTCTGCCTACGCGCAAACCCTGGAGGCATTTCAAAGTTATACACCAGGGATGACCAATCCAACACTTACAAAAGAGCCCAAAAAAAACAGGAATTAATTTTCACTCTGAAATCTGTGGTCTTTTGGGTAATTACACGGCGTCGTGTGGTAATTATTTAGATGGGACCGATACGTTGTCCCGAAACGTCGGTAAATAATTACCACACGACGCCGTGAAATTACCCAGAAGACCACAGATTTCATCAACATCGCGGCGAAAGCCTGAAATCAAGGGTAATTTTCACTCTGTTCGTAAGATTACAACCCACAGGTCCCACGAAGTATAAAGTTACGATTGTTAATGTTTTCATCTTATTATTATTCTTATTGTTAAAGTAGTCTAATATTTTTTTTATTATCTGCAGAAGAGTTTTGACGTTTGTAGCGTAACATGCGCCTTTCTTCCTCTGTGATACCTGTGAGAGTATTAGCCCTTTAAGTCCCAGTGGTTACTGTATGTAGCACCAGGTGTAACGTTTAAGAACCCTACATTCTGGAACTAGCATATTGGTTTTTGTAGTGAAGGCGGAGTGTGTTTACTGCGCGGTAGGAACTGCATTTTTAAATATAATTCACACTAAATTTCGTCTTATATAATTAAAGGCAATATCGCAGGCAATGGATAATATACAACATGACTAGGGTATGGAAAATGAGCCATTTTAAATAACATGTAGAAGTTAAGTTATAAACCAACCGATGCACACTAAAACCACTTTTTAAGTAGCTTTATTATAAAATTGTTAAAATTGTACCCCTACACGTGTTTCGATCCTAGGATCATCGTCAGGGGGGTTTAATGCTAAAAGCTACAGTCAATTCAACACATGATTTAAAATATTCTATCTTTGAAACATAAGTTAAAATCTTGTAAAAAGATTCTCTAAAAGTTGTAAAATTATAAAAGCACTGTAGATGGTAGATTAAACCCCCCTGACGATGATCCTAGGGTCGAAACACGTGTAGGGGTACAATTTTAACAATTTTATAATAAAGCTACTTAAAAAGTGGTTTTAGTGTGCATCGGTTGGTTTATAACTTAATTTAATATGACGAAGGTGCACGGTGTCAACAGTGTGAAACATGTAGAAGATCAATTGATAGTCGCTGTAGTTAAAGACGAATAAAAATGAAGCAAGAAACAAGAAAAGAAATTGTTTCGTCGCTATCATGCATAGATTTGCAGTTGTGCGCTTGCTGCCTGCCGTACGTGTATGGCATGTACTATGTGGGTGTAATGAATATCGTAAAATGCACCCTGTCTGTATCTTGCTGGACTGCTTGGCTGTGAAGAAGAAGGCACTACGATCCTTCGAAACGTCCAGAACTACGTACCTAACGACACAGCGTTGCATTGCAGAAGACCCGAACTGCATTGTTGTAATACGTTGTATGATCTGACTGCAAGATGTACCTTCTTCGCAGACATAACAGTCGTAAGTCGTAACATGTGCAGTTCCTTCTTTACCTCCTATTTATATTTGTGTGCTAGACATACGAATGGACGTTGCTTATTTCAGAATAAAATTGTATTTGACAAAACACCACACTTTCAGATCCTCACAACGACTGTACTTTCTGCTTTGTCAAGCATTAACTAAACAACTAACTAACTAACTCCATGGAGCAGATTCCTTCTTGAGAAGCTAGCAGGTCGTCAGCTAGTCAAGAAATTCCCCGCGTTTTGTGGAACACAAAGGTTCATTACCGCACTCACAAGAGCCCGCCACTAAACAACGTAGTGTAAAAATGATGATTACAAATTTCTTCAAAACTGTTATGTGGTGAAAAAGTTTTGCTTCGAGATTTTCTATCAGCATACAGTAGTAATTTAAGAAGTTCTCTTTTATATAACCCCAACTCAATTGACATGTGTAATTAGATTGTATTTACTCAGCAGATCTTCTTCTGTGGCTCCGTCATCCAAGAAGTATAAGCTCCTCCTCTTTGCTCTCCTCCACCCATCCCTATCCTGCGTTACTTGTCTCCAATTAACAATGCCAATATTTTTTATGTCATTCTCTACATCGTCTTTCCACCTAGCCTTGGGTCTCCCCTTACGTAGTTTTTGGTGTAAGTGGGCTTGTTGTATATTCTTGGGTCTTGCATCATCCGTCCGCTGTAGATGTCCCATCAAAGGCGTTGGAGCGTAATAAAGGTCCTTGCATAATTTTTCAAGTTCAACAGTAGTTCTTATTCGTCATTGATTATCTTCTAGCATTGGTAGGAAAATTTCCCTTAATATCTCCCTTTGAAAAGTCATTATTACTCAGCAGACACCAGCGGAATTATTAACATTTCAATTCGAATGGGAAATTTAAATTTTTAGAAACCACATTACGAATTAATTATAATTCCTTAATGTAGAACTGCAATATAACCGGCAGTTCGACAAGTAGAAGACGGTGATAACTAGCGTGTGCTCCGTAAGAAGGTCTTATTGAATCTAGGTTGGGATTAATTCAACTGATCAGTGCTTGGTTCAGCACAACCAGCAGGCAGAATCTGCTAGCGAGGAAAGATTTGGGTACCCCTGTCAGAAAGCGTTTTTCTCCCCCACACCGCTGTATTGTCCTTGTCTGCAGTGAAGAATGCCGAAGTGTAGGAACACTCATGTTCGACATAAATAATTGTAGATTAAATTTACTTTCCCCTCCCCCGAACACCAGCAATTCTAAACAAGCATCAGTAAGACAGAGCTGAATCCTTGGCTTTATTCTCTGTCCCGAGGAGAGACTTCTGAAGGCATACAGCTGGATTCTAAATCGGACGCTTTTTAACAGGAATCTCATCGTAGCTGCATCCGACAAACACAATAGCGTGATTCTTAAACAAGTCAATTGGTCGCCGTAGCGTAACACTTGACATTTGTGTTGCAGAACTGTGTTTTCCAACATAACACTGATTTCAATTAACCCTTTGAAGCAATAAGTGGTTTTAGAAAAGTATTAAACAGGCAGCCCGTGTCTCAAAGTAAAAACAATATGTCTCAATTGAAAAGGACAGCTGGTTAAAGAAATAATCGCTGTTTATTGTGAGAATCATGGGAAACCAACAAATACTATGTGAGGGGAAATGCCATGTATATATGTATATATGTATATATATATATATGATTGCCGATCCCAGTGGCCGTGCGTTCTAAGGCGTGGGTCTTCGGCCGCTCACTTACTAGGATCGTGGGTTAGAATCCCACCTAGGGCATGGATGTCTGTCTGTTGTGAGTGTTGTGTGTTGTCAGGTAGAGGTCTCTGCGACGAGCTGGTCCCTCGTCCAGAGGAGTCCTCCCGAGTGTGGTGTGTCTAATGTGTGTGATCGTGAAGCCTCGACGAAACGAGGAGGCCCAGGCCCATATAGGGCTGTCGAGCCATACAAAAAAAAAAAAATATATATATATTTATATATATATGATTATGCGTACCGTGAAAATAAACTGCAGTAATTAGGCCATGGAATCTTCCTTCCGCTTGCGTCCCAGTTCACTGTTCGCTAGTCAACCTGCCATTCTGAGCCACGGAGAGGGTCGCTAAATAAACAGAATAAATATGAAGTATACGAGTATAGCAGTGGCTTGATCGTGAAGTTGTATTGCCACTGTATCGAAGCAGAGGGTGACGTTATTATTATTATTATTATTATTATTGGTATTATTATTACTATTACTATTATTATTATTGTTATTGTTGTTGTTGTTGTCATCGTCGTTGTTTAACAGGATGAGAGCTAATTAAAAGGACTATTTAAGTAATGGAAGGCAGGGATTAGCTTACCAACAGAGATTCTGGGAATTCTTTTGTCTTTGTCGCCATGTTCATAACGATATTAAAGACGGAACCAAATTCCTATTGATTAGTACGGGCCATGTTTCACCGAGATGTCGACAATTATTTTTAGTAACAACGCTAAGATTGCACCAGTATGGGAACCTCCCCTGCTTGATACTTGTGGTGAGAAGGAACTTATCTGTAACTTGAGATCTGCGCTCTTCTGGGATATTATGCAGCTTTGAGTGGTAGTTCTCTACCGACGTTTCGGGAGAAGCTATCGGCACCATCTTCAAGGGTGAACCGTTCCTTTACTTATCATAGGCTATCTCTTACAGATATTTACACGTATCTGTTTAGATTTTCAATTTCATGCAGTGTACGAATTATCATTAATATAAAATAAACATTACTGGCAAGATATCCGTAAGATGGATGTGACTACATAAGTGTAAAGAGGGGAAAAGATAAGAACTGAAGGAAGAACATGTAAATAAATATTTGCGAATTCTCCCTGAATTAAAGCCGTCATCTGTTTATCCAGTGACATGGCGATTAGTGTCGAAACCGTTACTGTTTAAACAGCTGTAAAACGATTTGCTCTTGAGTTTCCTGATAAATACAAACTTCGCAAATCAGACTATTTTCATAGAACTTTTCTGGGTAAATTTATGATTAGAGAAAACAGATTCTGGGCATTTAAGAACTGAAGCTTGCACAGCGTGTGTGCTCATGAGAACGGTCTGGGGTTATGAACCCAGTTGCTGTATGTAAAAGTGGTCCCTGTGAGGCTATTCACTTCTAATGTAACATTTGGCAGTTTCTTATTTTATCGGATGTTTTTATTTGCACTGTCTAAATTAAATTATACACTAAAACTGATCTGTTATTTGCGAGTTTTGAGATTTTCGCAGGGGTATAGCGGAGGACTCCGTTCTTCTGGGATATATTACGCTGGGTCAATGGATGATCGGATTTCGACGTTTCGAAGCAACATAGTGTCTTCATCTTCAAGGGTAGATGGGTCCTAGGAGAATGATGTCTAGTTTTGAAGATGATACTAAGTTCCCTCGACACTTCGGGATCCGATAACCCGTTGACGCAGCGTTATATATCCCAGAAGGACGGAGTCTTGATCTGCTCTTGGACTATTAGTATTATTGTTGTTATTACTATAATTATCATCATCATCATAATCATCAGACAGTAACACAAAATTAACATTTATGTTTCTCACAGCGGCGTTGCTGAAGATTCAATTTAACCCTCACCATAAAAATGAAGGCATTATGCTCCTTCGAAACGCAGGGTACAACGTTACCCAACGATACAGAGTAACATCCCAGAAGACTGGAATCTTCTAAATCAGAGTAATTTATAATCTGAGTTTTTTTTATCTGGAACCCCTACGTGTCTTAAAATTCGATTCCTTTTAAATAATTTTAAATGGGAGTTTTATGCACCCATTAAGCAGATGTCCCTTTTAACTCGTCCCTCAGCACGGCAGTTTTATCGTATAGAAGGCCTGCATCAGTCGGGATGTCCCATTACAGCTGCCGTCCTCAGGGACACGATACAAGTGACACACGTTTCATCTTGTCATGTGGACATTATATAGCATAGGCCTACTTTACCGACATGCCATAGCCTACCTTACTTGAGCTTGCGGCAGGTTTCTTGAACTGCATATGTCATGATGTTACACTGAATGGTGCTAGTTTTGTTCCCACTCCACACGTCTGATTGGCCGTCATGTTGGTATTGGCGAAGGTAGGGAGTTAAGAACCGTAACAAGATATGGTGCTTTCTAATGGTGTTGTGTCTTTGCCGAGTTTAATTCAAATTTGTAAGGATATTCGTAATTAGATCGGAGGATGTATGAACTGTTAGATGCGTGTAGTTTGTTAATAAATTTCAGAAATTGGAACACTGTTGCTTAAGTTGTGCAGCGGATTCTAGCTGCAAATGAACGTGTGCGGAACCCTGAAAGCGCAATACAGATATCAGACCACTTCCGGTGTTTCGAACCTACCTCGAAATAGGAAGCTGTTGTTTTCACATGTTCAGGGGTCTGATCGCTATGAATTTATTGTTCTTGCACAGTTACGTTGCTAGTGCGAATGTAATAATACAGTACTCTGTCTGGTGCCTGATCTCGGGATACTTCGTCACTAGTTTGTAAATGAATTTTCCTCACACGTAAGTTATTTTAAAATATAATAAATTAGTGGCTGCTCCAGCGCTATTATATGGCAGTGACATTTTGACTGGGAAAAATAAGAGCGGTAGCAAAATGCAAGTAGCGGAAATTCATTTCTTAAGAAGTGTCAAAAATGTACTGAATTAAGTAGGAAGGAGTTAGGTTATCTGTTGGACAAGTAGTGAAATACATAACTGCAGACAAAGGTGGTTGAATCTTCCTGGTGGAATGCAGAAAAAGAAGCTCCTGAAGCTTGCATTGAAATACAAGGTGTCCGTAAATGGGTTTTCCGATTTTGATACTTTATTACTCAGAGCTACTTTAAGTTACACTTTTGAAACACGCATCAACCGAATGACCAATTAAAAAGTTTTATGAACAGTAGTTAGTAGTCATTAATAAAGTCAAAGGAACGTACATATGTAGAAAGGCCACTTGAGAGATGGCTATGAATTCGGAACATCCAAGACGAGCGGAGGAAGAAGACGAGGTCAAATGTAATCTGGTGCAAGCCCTTTGCGATACGATAAACTGATCGAGTACAGACCTTTATAGCTACAGATTGTTTTGAAAACAGTATGCAGGATGTACTGGTGTAGAAAAAAGTGAAAACCCAGTTGCAAGAACCGGACATGTATTCCTTAAATGCAACAAGACACATGTAGCCAAACCATAAAGAGACCCTCAAACCTTGCCGATTGCTGTATGCCAAAATCATGTGGAGACAAAAGATGAGGGTAATGGGTGAGATAAACAAGAAGACATGTGAATTCTTAAAACCAATTCTGTCCTTCGTTGTAGCCTAATATTTGCGGTCCGAGTGTTAATGGGGTTCTTTTGTTGATTATGAAAAGCAATGTCATTGATAATTCAGCCTTACCTTATTCCAGTCAATAAATTAAGAACACCGTTTACTGCTCCGAATCACGAGTATGACCTTCTGAAAAATGACTCTAATCTGTTTTAATAATGGGCTCTGCACTCTCTGATTCTGTGACTAACATTAATTCCGTTTATTGCCCAGTAAATATAAACATCCGTTTTTATCAGCCATTTCATGTGCTGGCAGTTACAACATGACTGTGGATCTTGGAACTTCCTACGCACAGTTCCTATAGAAGATTATAGACCAATATTAAGGATAGAATGATGCAGCAGTAATTAGGAATAAACTGTTTATATGATCACCTCTGTCTTGCGCCGAGGTTAAGAATGAGTGGAGATATACCTCTACTTCCCCTATGTTCCTTCATGGCGTGGACAGTGACAAAGTTACTTCTTTACACTTACCATTTATATCAACCTAGCCTCTTGACAGCTAACTGATCATAGCGTTACATCTACTAAATAGTATTCTGTAACAATCCTCTTTTACCTAATGTAGGTCATGATCTGACAATTCAAGGTCTCGGGTAAAAAGGTGTCCTCGTTGTACTCATAGTTTACCACCCGCGAACCTTAACATCACGTAATGGCACTTGGTGGCTTAACGTGGGAAATCTCCTACTTTGAGAGTGCACGTATCCGCCAAGCTTTACCGCTAAACAGAACGAGTGTAAGGTCTGTTTCTCCATCGTGCACGGCATGAAGATACCAGTTCACAAAATTCAGTCTTGCTACACGATCTGTGTCGTGGAGTTCATGAACCATACTTGTCTTATATGGATGCAGTTACCAGTGTGTCTTTTGCGTGTTCTACCGTCTAGAATGGAACTTGTTGCCCGAAAACTTCTCGTACATTTGTAAATTGTTGTCCTGTTTGGAACAGGTGCATCAGCGAACTTTCGTCAGAATGTACCATACGAAATCCATATAGTGACTGTAACTTGACTCGATGATAAGCAGCATGTTAGCAGGCTGGTTAGTGGGCTTTCGCATATAACATAAGCGACCCGACATGAAGTGACTAGCGATTGGGATAGTATACAATAATGACCCTATATTTCTCTTACGTTACACCGTTTCGAAGATTTTGATGTGGTTCAGTTTGGGGAAAATGTAGTAAAGTACGGACCATTATTGACCGATAAACGCCAACTGAAATTTGTCTTGCAGTTCAGTGTGGATCCCTATACCAAATTTCATTGGAATAGGTTGAGTGGCTGAAGAGATGAAAAAACGGAGAGGCAGACACATTCCCCTGCTATGTCTTCGTATTGCACAGTTTGTGGAATGGACGCATAAAAATGAACGTGTAGTTTTCGGATGCTAGAACACATTCAAGAGTCGTTTTTGTCTTGCGTCACTGTTTAAAATGAGAGAGGACAGCTTTGAATAATCGGCTGTAATGGGAGTTGGCAGCGATATCGTGGAAATATGGCAGCAAGCAACTTGAACAGGATCGTTTGAACCAAACTAATGTTTTCATTCGCCACTTGTCTCAGCCTAAACACTACTGTAAATTCAGGGGTAAACAACTTCAGCATCTGTCTTACACATTGGCTTCAGTGGTACAGGATGTACAACGTAACGTGGTACAGGGTGTACAACGTAACGCCGATCCGCTAATAGAATTTGCATTAACAATTTTATAACGAGAATATAACTTCCTGCGTGTTAAAGCAGGCGTTAGAAATTACCAGCAACTCTCGGGCACGCTTGACACACGGTGAACATATTTTTAAGAAGTGTCTGGCGTTCTCGTCTAGAAATTGCCTATACAGTACTGCGCACCTTCCTTGAAGGTCGTCCTCTGTGTGCGTGCGCGCGCACGCGTATGTGTGTCTCATTATTTTTATTATTAGTATTATTATTATTAATGAACGTCGATTTCATTTGTTACCATTATCGTTATTCATGTAATAAGCATTAATATGATTTATTAGAATAATAATTAATATTCATGATTGTATTACTATTGCAAGTAATATTAATATTCTTCTAATTATCGCTTTCAGCTTTGTAATTAATAATATTTTCGACATTGTTATAGCCATTTTCTTATTACTTCTGTCATTGTTATTAATATTCATATATTTTATTATATCCCAATATTAGTTTTGTGCTCCGTCAGTACCCAACAGTTAATTCAAACTGTAGTCAGTAGCCCAGGCTTCCGAGTACGTATTGAAAACTGTGCTACATTGTGGCTGAAAGTTCCTGTGATCTTCCGGTAATGCACAGCATTGCAATGTTATACTTGTACATCTTGCGATTGGTCACATACCTCCTCAACCTCTTAACCTCCGGATACGGTACCAACTTTTTATGTGGTTTGGAGCGCAATTAGGGTGGTCAAATTTATCATCAGAATGTCCTAATAATGTAATATACGGGCATTTACGCCTTTCGTAATATTATCAGAAACAGCGCGCAATTCCACTTCTTCTTAGAGTGCTTGACCCTTGGAGATGGAACCGATAGGCTGTCCCGAAACGTCTGTAAACAATGACCAATATACGCTGCGTAACATCCCAGAAGAGCGAAGACCTAATTTTCAGTCTAGTTTCTCCATACGCGTAAATTCATCCGTCGCAGTTCTGACATCCGGTTGTGCCGCTGAACTGTTTCTTCAGGCTGAATTCGTACCTCACAGAGAACACAGCAATAATGGTAACCGTGGCAACGAAGTGTGACTCACTCACACCAATGGCGGTCAGCTGTTCGCGGTCTGACGCAATTTCCTTGGTCCAACCCCTTTCCCGTTAACCCGTTTTGGCACGGTCGACCCCATAATCATCCCAAAACTACTGCCAACATTTTAAGCTCCTGTACCTATTCCCTGATGATTTGCGGCTGCCACCAGCAGACACACACACACACACACACACACACACGCAGACATCTTCTGCATACAGATTTATTATTCAGTCCGTTGTACCAGAAGTCTTCACTTCCGCCCGACAGCAATGTCCTCCGGATTTTCCTTGTTACCGAACTGGATACCTTTATCTAACATATATAGATATCCTATCCTGTTATTACTCCATAGTCGAAAGGACATCATCCGACTGTTGACCAGGACATTTGTTTTCCTGAATGCAGGTTGATGCACCTGATAATCGCTCACAACCCTGCTGAATGACCACTAGCAGTCATTCAAGCATTGTATTTTCACTACACTTAGAGTGCTATCTGCAGTTAATTCAGCGACGAATATTTGCAATTTCTTTTCCATTGAATGGTGTTAAGTATGTGCATTTATTTAAAATATACAAATTACTGGTGCGGTAATGTACTTAAAAATATATTGTAACAATTGTTTTTACAAAACCGTGTGACAGAGATCCGTGTAAAAAGGTTTATCTTCCAGTGAGAGAGCTCAGGCACCAACACAATTCTACAGGCCTTAGGTCCAGTGTAAAACCGTGTGTATCAACAACCAAGCAAGGACGCTTGCGTGAGCGTGATCGTTACAACGTGATATGACGCCTGCGTGACACACAGATGATTTTTAAGGATAGGATGTAGGAAGTAATTGCGTGCTTGTTCAAGAGTGAAGGTGGAGGAACTCATAGCTGCCATGATACTTGAAGAAGAGGAAGATGATGATTTACTGGTTCACTGTATGAGTGAAGGTGCAACGGACACAGTAAAAACTACTCCAGTTTGATATGAAGATATTTGATGGACAGTGAGATGAAATTCAGGGAATTTTTAAGAGTTTCGGGAGACATTTTTCAGTCTATTAACTTTTCGTATAATTCTTCTTTATAGCTCATGGTACACACACAAGAAAGAGCTAATACAAAAAATACAAAGCACGACAACAAACACCAACTCTTCCAGCTTGTCACAAGACTACTGCGTGTCGCGCAGAAGTCAAGGTTCGGATGCAGTTGCCGCACGACGCAGCGGGACCTACGCTGTGTCCCTGCGCGACACTCATGCGCGTGACATTTAAAAACGAATCCCCTTCAAAACTACAGCTGTCACTTCTGCGTGTCGCGTCACGCTAAAGCGTCATTGCGTGGTTGTTAGGAACAAAGGCTTCAACATGTGTCTACGTTGTCGCAGATGATTTAATGTGATGTTGCAAGTGTATCTTTAATCTCACAAAGACTTGACGTCACCGCAATTCAAAAAACGTTATTACGAACAGATGTATGTCTGTCAAATATAAAGAGTGGGCATTTGGAATTTAAGTGTATGAGAAGAGGGTGTGGCTGGAAGTGTTCGTAGCATATTTCAGTGAAATATCTAGCATAACATAACGCTAAACTGGATTAACATTCTTCTGAATGTTATGTTTGATTTCTGTGAGTCTTTGTCGAGACGAGTGCGAGTTATGATTGTTTATGGACGTCATATTAAAGTCTTCGGTTACTGAAAACAACTGCTTTGAGGGCTAACATACTAATTCATATTTTGTACAAGTAAGTGGTTTACCTTAGAAACAAAAAACGCTTGTAAGTAAAGCACGTGTCTTTTACAAACGCAGTTGTTTCCTTCAGTCACACTCGAACAAGAAACCTATGAATCAGAACGAAAATGAAAACCAGATCACGTAAAGTAACAAAAATGCCTTATTCCTTGGCATTTCTAACCTCACAAATGCAGCGCAAATAACTTTTGAAACACACGGTTGATTACAACTGCGCACATGAAATGTGTGTTTGTGTGAATACAACGTAGGCTAAAAAAAATGCTGATTGCGCAACTCGAAGTGGCGTATTTGACCTTCGTATCGACGTTAGTGTCCTACCTGCTTGCCTGCCAGAGAATACGCATATGAATATCCAAGAGAAGTTAAAGCCTTCGCCTTCTTTTTGCCGTGGTACCTGGCCACACGTCTGGGTCAGGTCAGTAACATTAATCAAAGTGTTTCTTCAAATTGGGCAGGCATGTCTTAGCTTAACAGACATCTGGCATAAATATGTGCTATTAATGGAAGGTACTCAAATGACATGTACGAACAAATACAAGGACATTACGACTGATGCTGCCAGCTCTTTGCTAATCACTTCCGGTTTCAGAAGTCGAAAAATTTAATCGTTTGATTATTATTGCACGAGGTGTACATTTTTATTTGCCTCACCTGGAGGACACCATCCTTGAGATTACCAGAAAGGAGGGTGGGTCTTCATATTAACCTTTTAAAGCCTAGCTGTACTTGATGCACCTGCATGTTTAACATAAGATAATTCTACGTTCTGCCCACAGAGTGTGTTTGTGTTTTGTACGGATCTCAGAACAGAGAGTTTTGCCCTACAAACAATTAACTGGTTGCTTTTTATAATCGAGGACGGTGTGTGTTTACTGCGCGGTACGAACTGTGTCTTTAAATAAAACATTACATTTCGTTCTTGAAGGGTTAAAATCATTTTAAACGTAATGGTAAATGAAGTATTTCCCAACACCCTGCCAGAAGATAGCAAGCATACGCCTATCGTCTCTCGGCAAGTCTTGTGTTCGGAAATGTTGCAGACCATTCAGACGAAACGTTAGGAATGAACGACACCGGATGTATGTATAAAGTAAAGTGAAGTTCACCCTATAACCTGCCATGAAGGCCCTGAGGGTGAGTAGAGGTGTAGCTCTATCCTTGCTATATCCTCGGCGCTAGATGTGGGTGGATGGTTAACGCCACGACCCGGCCGCTTTACCCCCGGAATGACCCGGTACCCATTATGTAGGAGGCAAGGTGGGCCCAGGGCCGGTCTGGACGGGTGCGGAAAATCTCACCCCCACCGGGATTCGATCTCCGGACCGTCCAGCCCGTAGCCAGTCGCTATACCGTCTACGCTACGCCGGCCCACTCTGATGGCATAGTAGCATTCAATAAATAAAATAAATGTGTTTATAATACAATTTGTGTATCACTTATTACCAGTAGTACATAGATTGTCAAGCTCGAGATGTGTACAATCGCTGTACCGACTACGCTATGCCGGCCCACTACATATATATATATATATATATATATATAATGTGTGTGTGTGTCTGTATGTCTGTCTGTCTGTCTTGTCTGTCTGTCTGCTGTCAATGATATAAAAAGACGCTGATGTTGCTAACCATCAGTACAAAGGAGGTAGCTACATAATGTTTTGCAACCAAACAGAATCGCAAGATACACAGCTATTGCAGGTATGGTAAGCGACAAAACCTGTGTACTAAATAAACTGACATTATGCACATAGTCTGTAATCAGGGTTCAACAAATACAGTCTTGGCTCAACAGACAAATTATCGCTGCAAGGCTAGTCAAGTACCCAGTATAACACACGTGAGGCTTGAAACACTTTTTTCAGTTGTCAGTAGCGTGTTTGCACATGAACCAGTAGACAGGCGTATTGGTTTAGCCCTAAATGTAATCAAGTTTAGCTTTTTATCGTATATCCAAATTGAATTGAAGTTGGAATGTTTCAGCGGTGAGCATGGTGTGCAGATAAATGTTAATTGACATTTGAAAAATCCACAGTGTTACAAATGCACGAGTAGTACTACAGACTGGTCTCATATTCACTATCATGTCTAGAATTAATATCAGATGATGAGAGACAGTTTAACACTTCACTGACGAAGAAATCATAGTGGCGCTACTAGTAATTAATTATTAACACAGCAGGTAGAGCTACGTGTTCGTATTAATTTTGGTCTGTTCGTTTGACACTTGTTCACTTCTAAAATAATTTGGATATTCATTTGCACAATATACATACATGAGAACATGCATACACATAGCCCTACATACATGCATACATATTTACATACAACCATACACACATATGTTAATAAGGAAGACATAAATGTTATTACAGGTCCTTATAGGGCAGCTATGTTCTTGACACAGTTTCGCCTTTTCTCCGCATAATATTTGTGTTACTAGAATTTGAATAGACTTACAAACACGCAGTTAAAATGAATGTGACATAGTCATGATTTTATATTTTCCATACCGTGCATTATAATACGATATTTTTAATAATATCCAAAAAAATAGACTTAATTGTCACAGGTTCGTAATAATATATTTAAAAACATTCCACTCCTGCATATTTCGGAACCTGTCGGCCCATCATCAAGGAGAACATTAGACGTTATTGCATAAAACAGTTACATAATAATACTTGGTCTGTTGTATATGTAGATCTGCTGGTAATTGTTCGTGTGGGGATCTGTGACACTGGAGATTAAGGCAGCGTGTTTTTGATATGGAGGTGTGCACACATTTCGAGTGACAGGATATGGAAGAAAGCGATAATGGCCTAATATGAGACAAATCTTAGTATTTGCCTGCAAAATCTTGGGAAAACTGTGAAAAACCTCTGTCTTCGGGCCGAAAATTGAAGCTGGAGCCTCCCGGAATAAATGCAGTATTGCTAACCACTTGTTCTTGACGTTTGATAAGGAAAGTACGAAAAACTGTGTTTCATCCTAACAAGTGCCTGTCGTTTCTCTTGTTCGAGCTTTGGGTTCTGCTCTCACTTCGGCCAGCAATTAGCATTTACTGTGCTAGTGAAAAGGACGACTAGTGTAGTGTGACCATCCGTCGCAGACTGAGGATACGAGATGATGATAGATGAGACAACCTTGATTATACTAAAGGAAAAAGACATAAGCATATTTATTTTATGCAGAGAGCTTGAGAAAAACGAAGAAAACGAAGAAAAAATGATAACTACAGAACTTTAGCACCGCTTGGTTGCAAAATAACATAGGCAAGAAAGTGAGTTACATAAATAAATTCGTATCTGAAGTACGACACCGTCATGCTTTATCCATTTTTCTCTGGTCCCACAAATGAGAACGTGCCTCGTGGGCTGATCATCTCTGTTAGACAAGAAAGAAGTAGAAAGCTGCATCACCATAACTGGAACTGAAGTAGGCCTACACATTGGAATTTAAAGCAAAAACTATAGGAGCAAAAGTGTTCTTTCTAATACAGTGCAAGTTCCTTGAACATTTGCAACAGACTGTAGCCAACAAGAGAAGAAGATAATTATAACTTAAAACCAACAATATTGCACTTATTTTATATATGTATATTGCAACCCTACATATGTTTCGGCTGTACTTCAGCCATCATCAGGAGTTTTCCTTGCAGCGTCCACTAACTGTATTTCTCACTAACATTTGATTCCTATTGGTTTTCTTAGTAACTAGGTATTGTGCATTGTCTTATTGTCTAGGTCCTATATTGTTCACTTTGTACACTGATACACTTATGTATGTGGGTTTTTTTGCACTTTTTGCACTACATGTTCCCAAAACGGACCAAGAAAAAAGTCAAACTAAAAAGTGCAAAAAAACCCACATACATAAGTGTATCAGTGTACAAAGTGAACAATATAGGACCTAGACAATAAGACAATGCACAATACCTAGTTACTAAGAAAACCAATAGGAATCAAATGTTAGTGAGAAATACAGTTAGTGGACGCTGCAAGGAAAACCCCTGATGATGGCTGAAGTACAGCCGAAACATATGTAGGGTTGCAATATACATATATAAAATAAGTGCAATATTGTTGGTTTTAAGTTATAATTATCTCAAGCTTTGCACGATATGTACAACTTTAAAGAGAAGAAGAGTAGCATTTGTATGAAAGGTAATAATTCTTTTGTGCTTAAGTCATAAAGAAATGAGGTGCCAGTTGCAACTGATTCCGTTAACAGGGCATTGCGGTGAGCACTTCTTTACGTCCCAAGAAAATGAAGACTCTAGAACCTATGATTAGAAATAGGTAATAGTGTCAAAGTCGGACAGTTTGCCAGATTAGGTTCTGGAGTATGTTATGTGCTACATTTGACTGTTAGGTCTATTTATTTATTTATACGTCTTTCACAGAAATGCCTCCGCGCTGTTCAGCATCTTCGTAAGAACTACTGTGAGCTCGAAAGACATAATCGCCATGAAGTTTCGTATTTAGTGTCAGTACTATAATTCATAGATTCAGTGGCGTAGCTAGGGGGAGCGAGTAGTGCGGCCGCCCCGGGCAGCAGAGTCGAAGAAGCAGCAAATTGGGCAGCCAAATATATACTTTAGATGAAAAATTTTATTTTCTGCGCCCAGCAAATTTTATGTTACTGAACGGAATATAAGGAAATTCAATCAATAATTGTGATGTGTCTTAAAGTTCATAATTCTGTTAGTGGCGGCCATTGTGATTACTCGGCCCGGGCGCCGAAAATACTAGCTACGCCACTGGATAGATTAGTTTGAATTTTGGCCCAGTTTGAACAACATGATCCTTCAGACTTTGTCGTAAGCTATAACGATTTTGATGCAGTCAGAAGTATTTTTAAAACGTACTGTTTTATGCGTTACCATGCTCACTTCCGGGTCTGTCTGGAGAGTTCCCATCGCACCGAAGTTTTATAAAGAGAAAAACTAGTATAAAACAAAGTTTAAGAACGCGCTTCAGTCTAATGAGACTCTGATCCTACATTTTCCACATGCCAGCTTTTCACTACGCCATCGCGTTAACGTACTTACATATGCAAATGCACTGCAGTTGTCGCTTCTTAAAACTGTATGTCATG
This sequence comes from Reticulitermes speratus, assembly GCA_021186555.1. Taxonomy (NCBI): domain Eukaryota; kingdom Metazoa; phylum Arthropoda; class Insecta; order Blattodea; family Rhinotermitidae; genus Reticulitermes; species Reticulitermes speratus. The sequence continues at coordinate 23,872,494 of JAJKFL010000013.1, read as the reverse complement.
ACAAAACAAGTTTAAGCTTTTGTGTGCCACAGACATGCTGACAGCTGTGCTGTCACTCTAAGCACTCATACTTTTATATATGTAACTAGTTCTGCATTGCATGTGACATTTCGATTATCAGCTCAAACTGTCTTAGAGAGATCAGCAATGCATAACAGCCATCAGGCGCACAGCTAGAGTATTTCATGATTAAATCTAGACTAATTTTGAAGTCTAGACAGTGATGTCTGAGAAACTAGACAGCGAGTTGGTATGTTTGTGTTTCTAACAATCAGACTGTCATTACACAGGTTTCCTCCTGAGTCTGCACTCTAGTACGGTATCGTAAACAAACTAATAAATAAATAAATTGCTACGAGATAAATAAAATGGCTTGGATTTAATTTTTTCCCAAATTGCTAGTTAAAATTATTAAGTACATTACTGTGCATGCTATATCATAGCCGAAGTTTACATTTGCAGGACTGCGGTAACGTGACAACATTTAATTCAATATGAAATATTTTCCATAAACCTTTGCACGTAAGGTCTAACACGAAATTTTATTAAATTTCATTCATCCAGAGCGACACCGTGGGTGATTTAGAACGTGTGTTTTAGACATTGTCCACCATCTTGAGTCTCTTCAAACATAACATTTCTGAAAGTTTCCGAAACGTCGCGTTTGCAGTAACTCAATGCGACGGACAGTGTCCATGCCTATTGTGACACATCGTCGTCACAAAGACTTAGACTGGATATACATGTACGTGCGGGAGACAGGTACAGTGATGAGACCAAGGGCTGGACAACAGAACAATCGTGGATCGATTCCCAGCAGGAGCAAAAATTATTTCTCTCCTTCAAAGCACACATACCGGTTCTGGGATCCATCCAGTTTCCTATTCATTTTTCCCAGGGAGCGTTTTCCCCTGGGGTAAAGCCGCCGGGATGTGAAGTTGACAACTCACCTCCATATAGTGCTGATATTAAGCGTGGGTGGAGCTATAATCTGCACTCCTCCATGTGCCTTCGTACTGTGAGGAGAAACGAATTTACCCTTACAGTTTTAGTCTCTGTATTATTTCCGGCGTGGTTTCAAGTACGGTGTCCCTTCACTGCACAGTATTTGTGTTTAATTTGATTTGGTGTTATCCCTGTGTTAATATTACGCCGTGAAGTTCTGCTCTATACCTATTTTCAGCCTTAGTACTGAATTAAATCAGATGTCCGCTTCATCCCCCGGGCGCATGCAGTCAGTGAAATGGACTTCTAATCGGTAATCAAGAGACGGGCCTAAAATCCGTTCCCTCTCAGGTGCCGAACAGGAAAATTCCAAAACCCTTGGGACGTTCGGTGCTGACTGTCCAAGTTCGTATAAAACCCTTTGTGATTAATTAAGCAGCACACACTGAAGACGTAGGGGATAGTGGAGATATTGCTGCAAACATTCTTAACTTTGACGTCAAACGGAGGTCAGTGGCCAGCTTTACTCTCCAGCCGCTTTATTTCCAGCTCTAGAGGCGGTCTAAAACAAAAAGTTACTGCGTCTGTCGGTAGTGGAAACCCGGTCTTCCAGCACCTAGTTGACTCTGCTGACTGATATATCCCTGCTCATATCTGATTATAGGTAAAGGTCGCCCTGTAACATACCATAAAGCACCAAAAGGGGAGTGGAGGTATAGCTCTACTCACTGTTAATCTTAGCGCTAGATGGGGAGGGGGTCAATGCCACGTCCCGGCCGCTTTACCCCGGAGAAAGAGACCCGGTACCCATTGCACAGGAGGCTGGGTAGGCCTCACGGCCGGCATGGACACGTGTGTACCCACTGGGGTTCGAATCTCCTAACTGTCCAACCCACAGCGAGTCGCTATACCGACTACGCTATCCAGGCCCCCCATCTAATTACAGGCCTACCTAAAATAAGTTCATATTTATTGTGCTCTGTAATAAAATAATCTATGGATTATGTTTATATACTGAATCGCTGGCAGACGTGAAACATTTTTATAACCACTGTGTGCAGTGTACAGCGTAATACATAAACGCACTCGTGAAAGTAAGTTTTTGTACCCCTTATTCACAATGACTAAGACAAGACCGAAAAGTCTGCGTCACTGCTGCTTTCTTTGCCAGCAGTTTCAAGAGATTAGTGGTGAGGTTCCTGACAGATTTATATGGTAACAGGTGTTGGAGCAAGAGGACGCCACACATCGCTGTGCGGTGTTGGGGATGTGGCGACGCGACGTAAGATTGCTTGCGAGGCAAGTGATGCTGCTGACACGCACGTCACATTATCGTACATCACCCAACAAAGTGACATTCCGCGCCACTTCTTCTCTTTGCCTCTTGTCAGCCGGAGTTCTCGCCAACGCTACGCCGCCCGCCACACAGAAAGCAGTTTGATGTCGATCTGGAACCGTGTCACCCTGAGGCGATACATGGCGAAGGCGAGCACAGAGAAGTCTCTAGGATGTGAGGTATTAAAACTGTGTTTGTTCTAACGCAACTTGGATATTCTTCAGACCGAAGCACAACAGTATCTCTCCGCAAGAGCACGTTAGGCCTACACTACTTCTTCACAAGAACAGAGCGGCACACATCAGGGCTGAGTCATTTGTTTTGATTGCCGCACAGAGTTCGTTACCGGTTCTAACGCGTTTGCGAAGGCCGTGCCATGGCTCAGGAGGTTAGTCGCCGGCCTCTCACCGCGGAGGCTCGGGTTCGATCCCGGGTCAGTCCATGTGGGATTTGTGGTGGACAAGTGGCACTGGAACAGGTGTGCTTCCGTAGCATTGTTGCGGAGCCATTCACCACAAAAAATAACCTTTTGCGAAATGAAAAACATAACTTCTCCTGCCTTCATGAAACACATTCAGCCATCGTGATAGTTTTTTTGTACTATGTTTTCATAGGTGTAGGCCATATATCACGTTTCAAGACAATCTGTAAGTTTTCTAGTGCCGTTTCGGCATCACCAATGCAATCTACCCTAATAACAGTCAGTTCCTAAAGTGTCACTCAATTATTAACTCAGACCTTAGGAAGCTAAATGTTCCTCGGGTACTCCAGAAATTTCCCGTATTTTAAGGAGCCCGAATATTCTTTACCATGTTCACAACAGCTCGCCACTGCGCCCATCCTATTTCTTTAAGATACATATTAATATTATGTTCCCTTCTACCTTAGGTCTTCCAAGCAGTCTCCTTCCTTTATGGTTCCCAACCAAAAGGATATTCACCTTTCTCTTCTCCCACATGCGTGCCACATATCCCGCCCACCTCATCATCCTTTATTTGACCTCCCTCATAATATTTGGTGAGGAGTACAATTCATGAATTTCATCACTGCGCAGTTTTCTGCAGCCTCCTGTTACGTCCTTTCTCTTAGGTTCCTCAGCACTCTGTTCTCGAACTCTCATAGTCTGTATTCTTCCCTTAATGTGAGGAAGCAAGTTAAATTGAATTCCTTACAGCCAGGACGCCTTCACTTTGTTTCTCTTAGTTTTCGCCGACAGAGGTACATATTTCTGAATGTATCGTAAAATTTGCCACATCCCTAACGCCGGATGTTATGTTAAGATTTGTGTACTGTTGACATAGGCCTACATTCGTGACAACGTAGGAAGTTTACACAGTTGCACAAATGTTTAAAATGACATTTTATTTACAACTACCAACCCTGATATATTTACTGCGAATATAACTTCACCGTACACCAAACTACAGCCATAACAACAAAATTATGAATAACTGTAAATAAGTCATTTTATGACTACAATATAACCGATCAGATAAGGTCCTCTGTTCCGTCTAATCATTATTGTAAGCAGTAACCACTTTCGGCATAGCAGGTAACTTGTATTTCCTTCGCATGTCGTGTTCTGTGTGTTTCAAAGCTAAACATTAGCACAGTAAAACTAGCAACATTGTTAGCAAGGGTACAACTTTCATTATATGACAGGTCACATTTCTTATCTTTCGTATTACAGGTTAAACCCCAATAAATGTGTAGGCTCTGAATTAATTTATGTAATCACATGGCGCAAGCTAGAGCACTCTCTGGCCGCAATCCGTATTTCAGAGTGCATAAACTACAGTTTGACAGCAGAAATTGGGAAAAGGAACATTAGGTTCGTAATATCTATGTCTGTCCGTCGTCACGAAGTAACTTAGCTAACCGTATACAGGCCTGAACAGGCCCTTAGGGCTCCAGGAGTCTGAGGCTCCCAAAATTTCTAGACAATCGGCATGAAGGTGGCAAGATTGTCACCCTACGCACCGGCAGCCTTAACCCCCAGGAAATATCCCTGATACTTATTTCTGTTAGAGGCGGAGTCGATCCCAGGGCCACAGTGCGGCATGACATTTCATATGAAAAATGCGTTATTAGCTTTCAGGTTCTGTACAGCACGAGGTGTCACTCTCGCTGCAGCTCATTATTTGGTGTGGAGTGAGGGAGGCCCGGCGTCTCTCTCACCCCTGTCAACAAGCTCATCACCGTCACGTTGGACAGATTTAATATAGAGATTGCAATGCAGACTGGAACCAGCTGTTCCTCAGTGTTTGCAGCATGCAGGCGGCAAGCACTCTACGTGTTTCAAATTGAAATGGTTTATGTATGACTCATGGGTATGACTGACAACTGCGACAAGATTTGAATCTCTCAAAATGACAAGATTAATTATTCAAGTATGTATCTTGGCCTTGCGTCTGAAGGTTCAGACACGTGTCGTTTTGATATAATAGAACTATGTGGCGTTTAGATATTTAAATAATTTATCTTACTAATCTTTAGATTCATGCAGTGATAATTTGTATTTTGATATAGGAGGCGTGGCAATTAAATGGCGAGACAGCCGTCGATTTTAGCCCTGATCACTGACCACCGAAGTAAATATAGGCTATAATAATTACCATTGAACCTTCCCCAAATCGGGTGCAAACCACGCTCCCTTACCTTGACGCGGTGCCGAACAAACACAAAGTAAATTGGTGATTCTTAGTAGTGTCATTTTAGAGACTTCGTTTAATGTGAGTGAGATGGGGGCTTTTGGAAAAATCAACAAACACAAGGTAAAAGATGTTTCCCGGAGTAGCATTATTGACGCAGTGCCCTAGTTTCTACAGTGGAAGTCTGGCATTCATCTAAATAATATAAAGATTCAATTCTTACCTCACAGAGAACACACTGCTCAGTTACTCATACAAATCTCTTAGTGAGGTTTGGGGAAATAACGCCTAGTTATTCTGAGAAGCATATGAAATCCATAAATAATATTAGCCCAAAATGCAGAGCTTGCTAATGTTAAAGCGAGTGGTACATATAGTAACCGATGTGCTTTCAGGAGTTGATATGTGCAGGCTAATGTTTGCGTCATAAACAAAATGTATTTTTTTTTTATTCTGTTATTGAAATAATGCGCGTATCTGTGCAATTCTATAACCAAAAGTAAAACTAAGTCCAAGGATCGTTTATAAAAATGTTCGACTCCATTACATAAAACTCCTTGTCAGTTATTCCCCAGTTACTCTGTAATTCTATCTAATAAAACTGCAAATGGTGAAATCCGTGATGTAACGCACAGACTGTACTCTCTAGGTACAATACAGTTTCACGGTACATGGCATAAATGCAACTCGATTTACGCCCGTAGAAAAGTATGACCTTCCATGCGCCAGTTTTCACAAGCTCATAAAGGCTTCTTGAAGTATTTAATGTAGAAGAATGATGCTAAAAGGATGGATTCATTATAGCATTAGTACATTATCTTATGCAGATCAACTTAAAGAGTGCAGAACACATGAAACTCTTAATATAAGTTCGGCGAATAAGTTCGAATTTTTATAGATTTATGCACCATGAGGGAAGTGTGAAATACTTTAATTTTGGTAGGAAGCAGACGATCTATATAGTGAATTAGACGAATCTAAATTATAAAAATTCAATAAACAAAAGAAGAGTTACAAGTTACAGAAACTAAAGAAGTGATTATGTCATAATATTTGAAAAGATACTGGGTTTGTAAGACTTGCAGGAAGATTCTTTTAATACTTGAAGTAAGGATGGTAGATTGAGGTATGTGATGAGTAAAAATATTGTTTGTTGATCCAGACATAAAGGCTGTGAACTGCGATATCTCAGTGTTAAGCAGACACAGCCCTCCGTAGAATTTGATTGTAATAAATACTTGATATTCGTTATTTGATAATTGCTCAACAGCAGATATCTTATATCGAATATCGTAATAAGCGTGGAAAGTACGGATGGAAAATCATTTATGCCATTAAGTAAAGTATGGCTTTCACTGCTCGCATTTACACGAAACTCGTCACTCAGTACATTTTATTCAAGTCGGATGAAAAATGTATAGGCCTAAAATAAGAGCAAAATTTAATTTCGCTCTGAATTAAGGTATTTCCTTCACTGTTCCTATTTTCGCGAAACTCAAAACTGTTGAACAATATCACGTCACGATCATCTGTACCGAATTTCACCAAAATCTGTGAATAAATGTAGAAATTACAGCTAGAAATTCATTGACGCCCGTTGGTACATCATGCCTGTCACTGCGCTGATTTTTTTTACAAAAACCCGTGCTTGCTCAAGAACATTTGGTAAAGAACTCCTATAACGCATTTCATTAAATCCGACAAAGGGTTTAGTCGCTGATACCAGGCAGATGGAAGGACGAACGGACGGGACGCGGTCTGTACATAAGACTTTATACTTTAAAGAACGCCTAACATGGCAGAATCAGATCTAGGTAAATAGCAAGGATGAAGAAACACAGAATGTGTAAGACTGTTGAGTCAGTGCTAGAGAGAAGATTGCCAGTAGAATAAGTATATTAAGCAGAGTATCTCTACTGTAAGGAAATCATCGGATGTTTCGTGCAGAACACTTACATGCGGCAGAACATCCCAAGATATAAAATGTAAAATTTGAAACAGCAATTATCTTGGTTTATTAACACTATGGTTCCGTTCAACATGTGACAAATAATAAAAGATTAACTACTTCTGCTTTTTTATTTTCCTGCTGTTAATTTTAACAGCAATGGAATGAGAAATTTCACACTACAGAACTACTGAAGTTACTTTAGTTTAGTCTGAACATATTACAATGCGTATATTTAAATGGGGAGGCGGCCTAGACCCCCAAGGGGCTGTCGAGCCTTGAAAAAAAATATTTAAATGGTGCACTCTTACGGTACAGGGTAAAAGTAAAGTTGTCCCTTTGCACGCCATGAAGGCATATGGGGGAGTATAGGAATAGCTCCACGGATTCTTAACCACGACACTAGATGGTGGTGACTTTACCCTCGGAGAAAGTTCTCCCAGTACCAGTAGTGCACAAATCCCGGGGCTAGGTCACCATGGCAATTGAATTTTGTACGGTAACGCCTAATATTTGTGGGTCCTCAGTATGGAATTTGCTTCACTTCATGTTTCTGGCTCCTAGATTTTTGGAATATTTGTGAAAATTACCTCTGTCCCGTGCCTATTGAATAGGAAGCTGAGTGATTCGACGCGATTATGGACGGTGAACAGGAGAGGATCGGGAAGGAAAATACGTGTAGTTTTTCACAGTATTATATTTAGGATTCACCTGACGGATAGGAGAAAGATATTAGCAAAGTTAATCGGTATACAGGTCTAGACTGCAAAGGGGTGCAGGTAGGTACGTAATTTTTAAATTAATTACATTTGTTAGTTTACGTAGCCCCACCAATATTTGAGGCGGGAATGAGATACAGCGGACTGGATTTCTATTAGCATCGAATTGCAGATTGCGGCACTGCTAATAGCATTCTTCATGTCGAGAAGATTTATTTTAGTACATCCGGTGGGCGTGCCTCGTCTTCGGGAGTTAAAACTAAACATCGTTAAACAGTTGTCAGTTAACTTGCCCGAACTCCGCTCGGTCTTCTCACATAAATGCCTGTCACTTTTAGGAAAACTTCCTCCCTGTCTCTGAAAAGAAGCACCTTGTGTTTCCAGTACACCCCATATTCAGAGTTAGGTATTCTTTATGCCTTAACAAACGCGGATCTCCTTCCCGCAAGAACCCGTGCGCTGGACAGCTCAGTCCTTATAGTGATTAGGCTACAGGATGGGTGACCGATAAATCATATTTCGATTCCCGGCAGGTGCCAGGGATTTGTCTCTTCTCAAAAAAAGTCAAGAACGATACTGAATGTTTACCGGAGATGAAGCGACCGTGGCGTGAAGCTGACCATTCACCTCAATCTAACGCTGCAGTTAAGAATGAGTGGAGCTTTAACTCCACTCCCCATATGCCGTCATGGCGTGCACGGGGACAATTTTACGTCTATCCTCCAGCACGTATGAATTGTGCTAGACCCATATTTTGTACTTAATGTTCCTTAATTCAGTTGGATAGGCTCATGACTTACATTGAAATTGAACTAAACTTCCTTTAAGTCCTTAATATCCCTAAAATTGAAAGAAATTTAATTACATGAATATGTAGTGGTAGCTTTAGTTGAAGACCTCATGGTCAACAATGTCTACACGGAAGCGACAGAATTCTTCAGAATAGGGCTAATTGACCTGCCCCCCCGAAGCAGGTGTTAATCATACACCTTGACTGGTACATTAGAATCATAGTTACTTCGAGATTGGAGGTTCTCGTACCGGTAATTATAAAGATTTATATTTTTTCTTATGTGTTGCTGTGAAGTTTTCTACTTAGGTACCAACGTTTCAGAGGAAGTTGCTGGAGGCAAAATCAGCAGAGTATAATTATTACATAGCAATCTGTACCTGTGTGCAATTCCAAGGCAAAACAGTAAAATCATACTGTATATGAATACGTACAGTGAGTTAGTGGGAAGCTCTGTGTATTACAATAAATTTTAGAGGCCTAAATTCTATCTCAGTTAAAAAATTCTGTACTCGGAAATTTGATTCAGTTTGCCTTCGACTGTCTAACCCGGAGTTTAACGCAAAGTTTTAGAGAACAGACGTCAAATAAAAACAGTAGGAATGTGTAAGGTCATAGAGTACAAACACGTCTGCGAGATGTGAGGTTTTCACAGAAGTGTTATTGAGGATTTAGGTCTTCTGTGTCGCGGGGTTAGTTTCCCGACATGGTACCTTCAGAACGTCGGGAAAAACCTAACCCAACGACACAGTATTACATCCAAGGAGACCTGCAGCCTCTGCACATAGGCTGGATCTATTTTCCAAAAGCATTCTGTGCGAATTTATGTTCATGTTTAACGTTCAGTTCTGACATAAGTACATTTCTTTTTTCATTTCCTTTGTCTTATCTATCTAAAGCTGATATTTTGGCAGATGTGACCGCTGTACATCCGTAGCGTAAAAGTGAACAAAATCAGTTGGTGCATACATTATTACCATTCCTTTTGTCTTTCACGAAATTTTTCAGGCCAAAGACGTCACGAATGTCACTTTTATTGCCCTATTTTTTTCGTATTTGTGCATAGTATGAGGCCACTAAAAGTGCTCTTTTCAGCCTGCGTGCTAAATTTTACTGCTGTAGAGGCGTGTATTACACCCAGCAGAATAGTTGTAGTTAATAAGCACTGGTTCGGATAACTCTCCTAGAAATATGAGGGATAATAATTTTAAAAATACTTTAAAACCCACTTCCAAAATATGTGGTGAGAAATTGCCAAATTTAAGGCAGTACCATAAATTATTTTAAAATTTTAGTAACACAGTATTGTTAAGCGTGGTTCGTAACGGGGAATAAAAATCCACCTCACTACTGGGACAGTAGTGACCACGCTACTGTCTTGTTACTATTGCAGTCGCTTATGTCCTTCATGGAAAAACAATAAACGTATTACAGCATTGGAACTGATCTGATATTACTGCAATATTCCTTTATTTATTGTAAGCATAAAATAAAACGAAGCTAATGCATATGCTAATGGGCTTGCGTATTTGTTTCGTTTATCTGCAGTCGTCGACGAAATGTCGATCACTTTAAATCCATTAATTAGAGTCGATGCAAAATAGCGTGTCAGTCGCCAACACAAATCAACTTAAATTAATTCTACATCATAAATAAATCGCCAGTCATGGCGAAACCTGCTCTTATTCCCCTGTTACTCCTTTCGAAATGGAAATGCCAGGCTCTGAAGACAAGCATCAACCAGCCGACACTCGAATGTTTTTCTGCAACGGTTCTTTAATTTGCTAGTGAGTAACAAATGTATTCTGCGCTCTAAAAAGAGGCGTGTAGCCGTGTTATCCTTTTAACATTAATTCCAAATTCCTGTATACTCTTAACCCATTTCTTTATCTGTCTGTAAAATCCGTCTGTCAGTTATTTTTAACATAGGTTTAATATTCCAATTTCTCCGAAGAGATCAGTACAATTCTAACAATTCCGAAATCCCATACAGTCAGTGAATAATTTGACTTCTCTGTGTGTCTGTCCGTCCGTATAACTGCTACACCCAATTCAATACTAATTAGCCATTTAATTATCAGTTTGAAACCAATGACGTCGGAATTTATTCTAATTGACAGTTGGATAAGTAGAAAATCTAGATTTAGACTTCCGTAAAAATTTTTTATATTCTTAGAGTAATTTGGTGCACGTAAATGGTGTCGTAGGCCTCTACAGTTTTATAATTGTTAAGGAAGTTTGAATAATTATGTAATTTATTCCTTAAATCAGTCACAATTCAAATATTCCAAATACAGGTCAGTTCAAAAATAAATTCAGAAATAAACACTTCCAGGTACTCATATGACGCCAAACATGCACGTGACAATAAATGCATAAGTACCAACGTGTAGATAAATTCTGAATTATTTTTTTAACACCCGCCACAAATGAATCACTTCCTCGTCACCAGGGCGTAAATTTTATGAAACCCGCTACCGGGCCCGAAAATTTATTTTGTGTTACCCAGTTTGTGAAAACAAATTCAGTTACTTGTACCCCACAAAAGTGAACTTGCAGAGTTACCGATAGTTGAACGGTCTATCGTGTAAGCTATCAATGTGAACATTTACGTGGGCATCTCAATTAACTGGCTTGTGCCTGAACGTCACGAATATTCCGGTGATTTCATCTTCGAAGAAGACAGTGTGCCTCCTCACTTTCATCTGCAGGTGCGAGAACATCTGAATAACACACTATAAAGGCGATGGATGGGATGAGGTACCGAAGGAGGTGACGACATTTGGTGCTCCTTGACCCCCCCCCCTGCCCCCCACGTCGCCAGACAACACCATGTTACTTCCTGGTTGAGGATGTGTGAAGATAGCTGTGTCTGTGCCACCACTGCCAACTGAAAGGCAGCATCGCTGAAACAGTGACATCAGCTAACACAGACATACTGGAAAAAGTCAGGGGAAAAAATGAATATCGAATTTACTTCTACCTTATGACTCATATGGCGGAAGTCGAGTGCTTCAAGGGCTCATACGAACTTTCACAGATTCTCTATCGGTGTGTGTATGTTTCAAAAATAATAGTCCCCAATTTTACTTTCTATCACTTTTTTAAAGTGCTTTTCCCCATTATTCTGTGTACTGTTATTTAATCATTAAGACCTTCATGTCCCTTATTTCCGGCAGGGGGAAGAGATTTTTCTCTTCTCCAAAACGTCCATTCCGGCTCTGGGCCCCACCCAGCCTCCTATTCGGCAGGTCCCGGAAGCTACTGCCTTGCTATAAGGCGGCGGGCGTGTGATGCTGACCACTCACCGCCATCAAATGCAAGGGTTAAGAGCGAATGACAGTATACCCCCACTCCCTCATATCAATTCATGGCGTGGACAGCGATAACTTTACCTTTTTACGTGGCGACACTACTGTCATCAATGCAGTGAGGCAAGCCTGTTTGCAAATAATATAGCGAATGTATGTAGATAAACCATAAATAAATACCCATTCAAGGTGAAAATGCCACTTCTGGTTTACTTTGCTCTTTCACTGAAAGAATTGGACAGGATGGAAATATCGCTTTTAGAAATGATTCAAATGAAGACGCAAGCTGTCCTTCTCTGCGCCTCTGTGTCACTGGCCTCTCTCATTTCTCTCGCCGCGGACGGGCTGCTGATGGCCTGCTTGATGAATGAGCCTCTGACAGCGCCGAGTGATCCATCATCGGAAAGAGATTGGATGATGGAGAGGGGAGGTCATTCTCTACCAATTCATCATCTCTCCCTTCACACCCATTTCCTGCTCCAGTTTCTCTACCACCATCATTGACTGTGAACTCGGTCGAGCGCACACATCCACACGGGCGCTGTCACTATACGAATTGAAGATTGAAAAAACAAGGAATAAAAATTTCTCATAGTCTGAGAATAACAAAACTCATATTTCAAATATACATACAGGATTTGTCATTCACAATTTAATACCGGTGGGAGAAAGTAGTTGATTCGTTGCTTAACATGCATTTGAACTACCTAACTAAACAACTAACTGACTAACTCGATGGAACAGAGTCCTTCTTGAGAAGCTAACAGGTCCTCAGGTAGTCAAGAAATTCCCCGCGTTTTATGGAACCCGAAGGTTCATTACCGCATTCACAAGACCCCGCCACCTGTCCCTATCCTGAGCCATATCATTCCAGTCCATGCCCCCCATCCCACTTCTTGAAGATCCATTTTAATATTATCCTCCCATCTACGCCTGGGTCTCCCAAGTGTTCTCCTTCCCTCAGGCCACCCCACCAAAATCCTGTATGCACCTCTCCCCCATACGTGCCACATGCCCAGCCCATCTCATTCTTCTTGATTTGATCACTCGAATAATATTTGGTGAAGACTACAGATCATAAAGCTCCTCGTTATGTAGTCTTCTCCACTCCCCTGTTACCTCGTCCCTCTTAGGTCCAAATATCCTCCTCAGCACCCTATTCTCAAACACCCTCAGCCAGTGTTACTCCCTCATTGTGAAAGACCAAGTTTCACACCCATACGAAACAACAGGCAAAATTATAGTTCTGTGTATGTTAATGTTTGTATTTGTGGATAGCAAACTGGAAGCCAAAATATTCTGCACCGAATGATAGCAAGCATTCCCTGCCTTCATTCTGCCCTTAATTTCTTCCTAAATGGAATTTTGATTCGTTAGGGTTGTTCCCAAATATTTTAACTGTTCCACTCTTTCAAAGGATTTATTATCTATCTCTATGTCGTTATTTTGCCCTGCATTCTGATCTCGAGACATGACCATTTACTTAGTTTTCTCCACATCTACTTCTAGACCAGTCTCCTTACTAGCGACTATTAAAGGAGTATAAATATTTCTGCGTTTATGGATTTTCTCTTCCCTGTGTAACCTTTCATTCGGGAATAAAAGAAAGGTGGTGAATCCACCACAGCGCCCAATCAATATCATCACAAGAAAACGTGACGTCAAGGATGGATCCGTGGGGAGATTACAGGCTCGACCTCTGTTACAAGAAATGTTTGGGAAGGTCTGAAACCGAGTTTCTTTTACAGAACTTATTTACGTAAAGTAAGGTTTTGTGATTTAAAGTAGCATGAATTATGTTGAAATTATGACTAATTTGTGAGCATAATCGTGTGTGTGACTTACGGTACAATATGAGGTAGTCACAGAAGTGTATATAAAGACTCGGTCTTCTGTGATACGATGCCGTGTAGTATGGTATGCGTTTACCAGTATTCTAGACGAAATACTGTCAGTTTTTCAGATGGGGTCAGTGCACTTCTCCGAAACTGTAAAGAACGGGGGTAGCAGTGTTGAGAGGATTCGTCTGGCGCAAGACAGGGACCAATGGCGGGCTGTTTTACACTAGTCTCTCCAGGAGAAATCTGGGAAGTACCTGAAAATACGCCAAAATCACTTCCCTAATTTCCTCGTTTACAAGAATTGTTCAAACAACCAGATATAGTTGTGACAATTAAGAAGGGGAGAATAAGGTGGGCAGGTCATGTCCAGAGAATGCCGGAAACAAGGAGTGTTAAGAAAGTTTTTTTAGGAAAACCTGATGGGAGAAGGAGAAGAGGTAGACCCAGGAAAAGATGGCTAGATGACTTAGAGGAGGACCTCAGAAAGCTAGGAGTTAAAGGATGGAGAAGGAAGGCTGAGGACCGAGAGGAATGGAGGCATGTGGTCAAGAAGGCCGAGGCCCTACATGGGCTGTAGCGCCGACCAAGAAGAAGCATTTCCTCGTTTCGTACATAATTGTCGAACCATATGATGCAATGTAGACCTAATGTACGAAGTTTGCAAAGCGCCACTACACAAATTAAGCAGGCCATCAGGCTTGTCAACATACTTAACAATGGAGTTTATTTTCAACCCAATATGTATACCTAAACACTCTTAAGAGTAACGGATATGCCGACAGCTCGAGGAACCAGGTAGTCCTTGGTTGTAATCAAATCACCAGATCGGGGATATTCGATTTATTTATTATTATAGGCCTACGTGTCCTCAGTATGGGTACATTGTGGTCTATACAGCTGGCAGGATACCAGCCCCATAGAGGGGAAGTTTTAACATTTCGGATGGTGAAACTGGCTTAACCTCATAAGACAAAAAAATATGAAAAAACTTGGCCGCCCGATGTTCCCCGATTACCCGAAATAGCAATGCTTTGTTTGAAGCTTCCCAAGCTTCATAAAAGTAGCGTTAAGATGAAAATGAGTGTGAAACGTTGGTGGAGTGATACTGAAAAGGGAAAACCGAATTAAAGACGAAAATCATCCCTTTACGAATATGAATGACGCCGTGGACTGGAGCGCCTCATATGACGAGGACGATTACAAGTGCAGTAATACAATTTTTGATTCCGTAGAAGGCAGGTGATTTCTTGACAAGCTGAAAGACTGTCGGCTTGTAAATAATGACGCTGCTCCATGGAGCAGAGTCGATTCATTTTATTACCGAGTTTCACCATTAATAACGCCCATTGTACACCTGACGACGATTAGTTACATCTGAAACACATTATGCAGCCTATTACAAGAACCTGCGATGTTCCATTCATGGTAGGCAACAGGAATTTACTTGAATGTTCACGTTTCAGTTCCGATAATATTGTTATATTGAATGTGCAATTTATTATGAATGCAGGCTGACATAGCAAAATAAAATCATCGCTGGAGGGCATCTGCCCCTCCTTGAATACACAGCATGTTGGTCGGTATCGCTGTATTCTACGTAAGAATGTCATTACCCTCACAAACATCTGCTAGCCAAATAAAACGCTGTTAAATACAACAAACGAAGTTTTCTTTCCACTTCTTACGTGTTGTACAACCTATTATTGATATTTCTTGAAGCATATAAAGACCGTCATATATCTTCATGTGCTCCTTACAAATTTTACATACAAGTTGTATAGCTAGGAATTTAGTAATGTTAAACAGTATTTTATGTCCATGTCACACGGACAGTCGGGGAAGAGCATAGAAAGGAGGCAGTGGAGAGTCGTCCCCTCTTTTGAGGCATTCATGGCTATTGTTGGTGTCCATTGTGAAATTTCAGAGTCTGTCGTGTGCTGGTTGCCCACTGCCAAGTCTGGTATTGTCAAAGGTTTGACATATGGACCTTCCAGTTCTAATGGAGCGAAGGAAAGCAGGGCTCGCAGCACAAGGAGAACCCATCAAAAGTGTTCACAAAGCAATGATCTACTGTGGGGTCATATTTCTGCCAAGTTACGCACTAAAGGGAGTTATACCAATGTGTATGGACTGAACTGGACTGACAGTGGCGTAGTCATTCACGTCTTTCGGCACAAAAGGCCACTTTACATAGAGAAAATGCGACTATCTGTATCAGCGTCTATTGCTGTTTTCTACATAGCAGGGTACAAGAAGCAGGCCTAAATCTCACCTTGGAACTCTCAACTCGCATTAGCTTGCTACATGTCTTATCCCCTCTCCCCCTTACATACTTCTGATTGGGCAAATTCCATCAAACCTTCCTCTATAACTGATACATTTTCTTCCTCCCAGTCACTTCAGCATCCACCTCAATCAAACTCAATTACCCTGAAGATGGAGCCTGTACGTTCCTCCGAAACGTTGGAACAAACTAAATATAATGCATGGTGTAAAACTCCAAAAGACGGTCATCATTCGAACAAAATCCGTCGTGAGAACCTGAAAGTACGTTACCTCTTTCACTATAACAGTAAATACAAGACAACATGTGCTGCAACCTATGTCGTGTTATAGTAACTACAAAATATCAAAGGTTGTAAACTGTTCAAATTCTTCACCAATGGTTTAGTCAGATTGTTTGAAAGTAAATACAGCCTCAATCATTTGTTTTGCTTCTGGAAACGTCTGTTACAACAAAGATACGACAGGCAATAGACGATGGCCCTTTGTTCAGTAAAGTTTGTTTTCTGTTACATATTTACTACAACAATACAAACGACGATACATGCTAAGGGCATTATAAAGGTTCAGTTTCGTGTTGGCTGCTATGGCTGCTTCTGAATAAGGGTGAAAGAAGTAGGAAGGTAAAACGCACGATTTGGTTCTTCTCAGTACAGTCGTGGTAACATAAAGTGAATAAAGTTGTGATCTATATTAACACAATCTTCAATTCCTCGATCTCGTGTTGATTCTGTGTGATCAGGTGACTCACAGACTGGTTATCTGAACTGCAACGCAAATGGAAAGTTGTGCGCTGTAGTATCCCAAATGTAAATGGTGTGTGTGCGTATCAGCATTTGTTTTTTCTTAATTCGAAGACAATATTGTGGGAAAATGAAGAACAGGATACTGTCAGATTTATCGGCGTATCGGAACATTATGCGTCCTTCTTCAGCGTAGATGACTCTTCCACCCTCAAAATGGAGGCTGTTCGCTTCTCCTTAAAGTCAGTAACTTTATACCAGAATATATGGCGTCATATTCCAGCAGACAGTGTTTCTCAATGTCCCATTTGTCTGTGGCCTTGGATTGTACTTGTTTCTTAACAGAAAGTGTACTTCCACTGCCAGCATTAAATATAGTATTTTGAGTGCGGACTGTCTTACAGAAACTATTCTGACCTTGCAAATTTGACGTGCTTCAGACCGTAGTGTATTACATTTTGGATTACTTCTTTTCTGGACTTCATACCATTGTCTTATATTAAAAAAAGACCAGAAACGTTCGGAAGCTTGATCTGTTCCTGTCTTCAGGTAGAAAGGTGGACAGGCACCTGATCAGTTATGTCCGACAACGAATTCTTCTCAATCACCGGACAGCCTGTGTCACTTAAATACCTGTCTGTTGTTTACAGGGTGAAATAATAGAACATATACAACAAAAATAGTACGAGTACTCACTAAGATCTAAAACCAAGACAGAAGGAGAAGTTGAAACTAATACTATCGAAGACAATCAATAATCCAACCCACAAATAGTAATTCGGTCAAAAATATTACCTAACATAAGCTGACCACTTGCGCGATCTATAAAAAAAGAATGGAACGTACGTCAGACATTCAGACAGACAGACATGAAAACATTACGAGATCTTACCGGCACTTCCTGTTACATAGTAACCTCCCTGATAATCAGAGGAGCCCGTATGGGTGCAATTTCGAGCTGATTAAATGTGTCAGACACGCCATATGCGCCGATTCCTTGTATTGTTTTGCTGTTAAATTCAATTTTAAAAATCCTGTCTTCATTCGAACCTATCCGATGGTCTTCATATTTTTTTTTTTGGGTCAGTTCAGATTCCATTTGAAGACCTCCACCCCTTAACGTGATGACCCTCTCTTTTGGTAGCAGTAGATGGAACTGCAGTTTACACAAGTCAGGCTGTGTCCAGCACACGGTCTTGTCGTATTCAAGAGCCTACCGTGCATTTCATAACCCCTTCAGTGTCCTTGTCACGGAGCTTTTTTGTATGATTGGTCGTAGGCCACTTGTGGCCCTCGGGCCTGAAAGTGGGGCAGACTATTTTAACCCCTACAGGACACAGAAGAGACAAATTAGCCCGTTAGTCGGGGATGAATACAGCCTGAATGATGCACGTAATTTACGTGGCCGACTTATTTTAAGATCCGGGAACCTCCCCGGCTACCCTGAGAATTTTCGTAGTTTCCTCAATTTCGCAATCAAACGTCGGAGTAGTACATTTAAATGGGTAATGATAGGTTCCTCCCAAATCTTTTCTAAAACATCAGTGAAATTACTGCGCCATTTATTTACTGTTTATTTATTTTAGCGGCGATTTTAATTAGCAAGGTTAAATAGCGTGAAGTGATCTATTAATTGGCAACTAATGAATTTTAGAGGACATTGAAGGAAGCGTTTATGGCGTCATTTAAAGTAGGCCGTTCTATTGTGACATTTTCCCGGGCAGTTTAGGAAAAATCACGAAACAATTGACGGAATATCCTGACGTCGGGCCTGTTATTGAACTCTGGACCTCCCAGATACGAATCAAAGTGCTAACCATTCCATTACCAAGTTCTGTTTCTTAATTAAGGGTTTTATAACACGATAAACACAAATTATATTTTGACTTAATCGTTATAAATTTGATATATTTTGTTTTTATTAATATTGCTAACAAATAACTTGCGAGATTGTGTTTGAGTGTGCTGCATAGATACCATGATTCCGATCAGCATCAGGAATAGCCCTACTACAAGCAAGGCCAGTGCTGCCAAGGTAGCGTTTACTGTGTTATTAGTGATTTGCATGTTCACATCACTTCACTAGCTTCTGCCTGTCCACAATGGATATTTCTAGAAAGTCCATGAGAGCTGTACTATGAGCAGTAATATCCCGGAGTGCTACAATGATTCTAGTTTGACAGAAACCATCGGCCCTAACACACACATATCCAGCTGTGACCAGTCTCCCCTGCTTGCAAGCCTGGTGGTCCTTCTCAGCGTGGTCATTTCACCTCAGCAAAAGAACTGCCCTTTTTACGTTTCTCTTGTGCAGTTTTAAATAGTAATCACTTTATTTCTGCACTATGTAGACGAAGGCTGTGTACACTAAATTACATATCCGAACGAATTGAGTTGCAAAATATATTCAGTTTCCTTTTGTCGGGTTATGGGAAATGAAATTTTTGCTCTTTTTTTACAACATTTTATATGTAGTCACCGAATATCACGGTAAAGTTTGTAACAACCCCCTGCTTCGTATTTGGTAGGTCCGGGCATCAAGTCTCAGACCGAAGACGGGCTATTCTGAGTTTGTTCGTGGTTTCCCTCAGTCCATGCAGGCAAATACTGAGTTAGAAACTTAAATTACGTCGCGAGCATTTCTTTCCACGCCCATTACTATTCATTAATGGGATTCTTATATACACACTCCTTTACTGATGCAGTGGTTACGTTCCGACATATCTGGCGCAAGTCGAATTTTGCCGAAGTCGAAATTGAGTATACACATGGTCAACTGGATCTGTATATTAAAGGGAGGCCAGCTGAAATCCAAACGCCAACACACTGGTACCTCTTCGGCCGCAACATGACGGCACCGCCGCCTGTGTTATCGCCCAGCAGTATTCGTCCCTCACCTTCGTCACGTTGCGCTTTCATTTCCAGAAGGAAAAATTCGGTGCACGTTTGAAACACGTTATTATTTCAACATTTTATGGTTTAAAAATGTTGTGTCCGAAATTGCGCAACTTGAAATTGTGTAAGTCTGCGAATGTCTAAAGGAATTCTCTTCTTTTGGCACCCTGAAAGGAAGTATAACACTATGACACAACAGAATACGAACTGAGGGCAATTCTGTGTTAGGCCTATGTTCAAACTTTGTGAGGAAGGTGTGTTATTACACTGTACATTTGTTGGACACACATCGCACTGTTTGCGCTATAAATCACAACGTTTCTGAAGCTGGCTGTGCTTCCGTCATGATGTAGAAGTATAGAACCTGCTCTGTTGGGTCCATTAAATGCAGTCAGTGTCTACCAACAGCCCAACCCATCTTGTGACCAAACGAGACGATGTGAAATGTCCACCATAAAAGTAAAAAAATATAAAGTTGTCTCTGTCCACGCAAAGAAGGCAGATAGGGGGAGTAGAGGTATGGCTCTGCTCTGAGTGGTCAACTTTACTCCCCGGCCGCTTTACTCCTCGGAAAGAACCCCGGTACCCATTGAATAGGAGGCTGGACGGGCGCCAGAGCCGGTATGGACGATTTGGAGAAGAGAAAGAAACCTCTTGTCCCTGCGGAGATTCGAACCCCGGATGGTCCAGCCCGTAGCCTAGTGGCTGTACCGACTACGCAACATATGTACCAGTTTTCGCATTAAACCCACTCAGCCTCAAAAACGGGGTGTGGCTGTGTCGGGGACACGAACGTGTGTTTAACGTGAATACGTGTACGTTAACGGGTAATATTTTGTTTCAGCGTATTA
Organism: Reticulitermes speratus; assembly: GCA_021186555.1. Lineage (NCBI taxonomy): Eukaryota > Metazoa > Arthropoda > Insecta > Blattodea > Rhinotermitidae > Reticulitermes > Reticulitermes speratus. Next base: position 23,852,181 of record JAJKFL010000013.1, on the reverse strand, counting down.
TATGTATGTCATAATCATTGCTTAACAGTAAGAAGTCCTTCGTATCTGCATGTTTTATTGATGATGGCAACATGTTCCTTTAGTCGGGTTCAGGAAACAATTGAAGTAAACAAATCATTAGTGTGTTATAATTTTATTAATGATAGGTCTGTGATACGAAAAGTACGATACAAATGGCATGCAGGATACATCGAGATTACTAAGCAGCGTTAAGTGTTTTCCCTTTGGTGGCTTCAAGGAGCGCAGAAACCATAGACGGTCACACACGTTACACTTATGTCCGAATGGATTGTTGACAAACGTTGTAGTAAAACGTGCTCTAGCTGCTGCCGAATGTGTCGTCATAATCGGCGATCGCACACAACCGATGTCTATACAGCCCGGCGTTGATACACAAGCGATTACATCATCGACTTGCATAGGCCCGGCCGCCCCAGCGTCAGATGTACCTGCGCAGTCGTTGATCCGCTCGGACGCCCTCATTGTTTTACGTTCCCGGCACCGCCTCACTGTATGATATGGTGTTTTATGGGTATCACTGGATAGCTGTTGAGAAGCCTTTTCCAACCGTATACGATTTATATATTTCGAATTGGCTTTTTGACGAGTATAGGCCGACATTGTATTCATTTTCTTAAATTTTTAACTTTAACACCATATATATTCACCATAAGTATTCCACACTCATGTTTTGTGTACGCAATAGATAAATATTGAGGAGAGCTGTAAATTGAAACAGAAACGAGCGTCGTAGCTTCTCCGAGTCAAAATGTATACTAAACCGAAAGTATGTGACGCGACGAAACGACCTGAAAATGGCGGCGCCTCCCCCTCCGCCGCGCGCGAGGCGTCACAGTCCCCACTCAACGTTATGAATTCTTTGATCCTTTAACTATCGAGGGGTGTAATTACATTTTGGATGTAGATGATAGATATGTAGCTGCAATGCCAAACTGTATCCCCCAATTTTGTTATCATCAGTTTTCTGAATTGGCTCCCACTACGGAAGCAAATTTAAAGACGTATTCACGTCAAAAACAAGCAAGTTGAAGTTGAAGTATTTATTCAATATATAGTGTGAAAATTATACTAAAAATGTAAGTGACACTGTTTAGGCATAATGCAGAAATGTTTAATGTTGACACAAATGTTAAGTTAGGAACCGCGATATCTCACTCGGTACAGTGGCTAGGCTAAGTGCTGGGTGACCGAGGAATAGTTCGATTCCCGACTGGGGCTAGGGTCTCTTTTTTTTAGAACATCCAGACTGATTCTGGGACTCACTCAGCATCCTACCCAATAAGTACCGGAGGAATAAAACGGCCCGGGCGCGAACCTAACCACTCACCCCCATCTAGCACCGAGGATAACAATGCGCGAAATTATACCTCCACTGCCCTATACGTCATCGTATCACAGTTCTTAATTAATTATTGGCTAGCTTTGGCTTTAGCTTTGGCCTCTAGAAATTACATTGGTTCATAAATTTTTCACTAGTTTCTGTGCTATTTGAACACTGCAGGGTACAGTCGTTGGAACCCTCTGGCGATAGACAGGAAATGGGAGGTTATTTCTTCATACACGATGCATGCAAAAGCGCCCACCCATGCTTCAGAGTTGAAGTCATAAATTTTCCTTTCAAAGTACGACTCCAAAACAGAATAAACGAACCTATTGAGAGAAAAATAAATTAGCCGGTTAATAAAGGAGGGTTGACATGAAAAGGAACGAAAAGAAGAGAGTGCGCTTTGCTACAGAATATGACTGCGGATCGTTGAAGCTTGAGATACGTGAAGTCCCTTTTGAAGCTCCACGAAAAGTTACATAAAAGAAGGTATTAGTGGCAACAGCTTATCGGCTTTACAACTTGCTTTCTCCAGTAATCATAGTTTATCAACTTTAAGTGCGAAATATGTATTAGTGTCATCGTCATCATAATCATCATCAACAGCATCAGCAGCATAATAATAATCATCAACAACATCATGGTCTGTTTCCCATACAAAGATTCCTTCCTTTTTTTGTGATACGTCCGTGTATCTCCTGCCTTTGGTTCACATCGCTAGTGCTAAACTTGTGACATAATTATACATGAAACCTACTGACTTTGAAGATCCACATTTTCTGGAAAGTTACGCCGTGTCGAGTGGATCAAGCAGTTAAAGAAGAGTCTCTGCATGACCCTGAGGACATAGGCATATGTTCCTTCGAAACGTCGGTAAGTGTTTAGCAGAGGATACGGCGTGACTTTCCAGAAGACTTGAATCTTCAGCAGCGCCATTCTGAGCACCTGAAATCACAGAATAAATTATTATTTTCAGTGTAACCTTTGTCATTGATTTTCTTTGGCTATCCTTTCTGTTCCAACACGAATATCTGTCATTGTTCTTGGGATCTGTTCTCAGACATTCCAGAAAATAAACTCACACAATTATTCAAACTCGATTTTACAACGTTGTATTGCTGGTTAGTGGGTTAGATTGGTAATATATGTTGCGCGCATAGGAGAAATGAGAAATGCACGCAGAATTGTATTCGGTAACCGTGAAGGGAAGAGACTGGGTTACAGGACAGAATTAAAATTAGTCTTCCGAAATAGGGTGAGGGTGTCGCCTTGATTCGTTTGGCACTGGACAGGGATCAGTGACAAGCTCTTGTGAAGATGGTAATAAAAGTTCGGCTGAGGTAAAACGTATCTTAGCGACTAGTAGCTTCTATCAAGAAGACTTGTGATTTATGAAGTTATTTACACAGTATCCTTCTGGCCGGAAGAACCAATTAATATTCCTCTCACGTAATAAAATATAAATTTATTAAATTACTTCTATCAGTTTATTGATGTAGTTAAAATTTATTCTAACGTGAAATACCATAAGAATGTGTTCACGAGAGCTTCAAAAGGATAACCCTGACAGTATGTCGGAAGAAGGAAAGAGAAACACGCTTTTACTGTGTATCGTCAGATGCACCCAACTGTCATGTCATTCATTGGCATTTTATGGACCAGTGGTAACATTTCCAACTGACACTATGTCTTATTAGAAGTAACGTATACACACGACTAAGCATCAGATGTACACAATAATCATTTGGAGCCCAGTGCACTTCCTGTAGGACCAGTTCACACGCAAAGTCCCCAATTTCCATATGCATTATAGGTTTGCGTCATGGTAATTTTAATGCTGCCTTAAAGCGTCAGTCTTTATAATTTTGTTCCCTGGAGGGAATACTTAATCCAGTGCTAGATCGTTCACGCGGTTCTTTGTTTTAGTTTGTGTTGCATTATAAACTTTTAATGTAGCCATTTTGTAGGTATTTGAAATTATTTGCTTCCGGTAACAACGCAGTTAGTATCTTAGACTATATACCAGGGGTGGCCAGCTAGACCAGCTTCGGGAAGCAGCTTAGGCAAGAGCCATGACTTTAAGTCAAGCAAAACGTACGGTAGCAACACTTACAGGCATCTTGCGCGAGTCACGCACGTGACGTGAGCCGGCCGCGTTGTGAACCCTTATTATATAGCGTCGAATGATAGGGTGATTGGTGAATAATGGGTTGGAAAGATGTGGACGCAGGCGATCATGATCTAATTTGAGATATTTCCCCGGTTGTCTGGGGAGATTGAGGAAAACCACGAAAAACCTCAGGATAGCCGATGACTCAACCAAGGTCCGAACGATGCACTTCTCGAATACAAGTTGGAAAAGTTACAGTTTGAGCCAACTTGTTCGGTGATATTGTAAATTACTTTCGTTCTCTCTCACTCAGGCTTACGAGTACGTCACGTATATAATCTCTTTCAATAATGTCTTGAAGGAAGGCGCGAGGGTTATAGTATTTATAACATTCACGGACACAGTTTCTGTTCCTGTCATTTTTTAAGGTCTACAATACAAAACTTTGGTAAGAAAACCACATGGAAAATGTAGGCGTAGATAGAAGGAAAGTTTTAAAGAATAGGGCGAAAGAGTGTGGACTGGATTAATCTAGATCTAGACACGTGTCATTTGCAGTGTGAAATTGGTAAGGAACATTCAGCTTCCATAAAGGACAGGGAATTTCTGACTAGCTACGTCACTATGAGTTTCGGAAGAACGACTAACCAACTAACTAACTGACTCCATGGAGCAGAGTTCTTCCTGAGAAGCTAACAAGTCCTTAACTAGTCACGAAATCTCAGCATTTTATGCAACCCGAAGATTCATTACCGCATTCACAAGCGCCTGACTACTGTCCTTATCCTGAGCCACAGCAATCCAGTCCATGCCTCCCCACCACATTTCTTGAAAATTCAAGATTCGGAAAAACGACTGCTTAGTGAAAATGGATGACTTTGGAACAAATTCTGGAGGACTGTGTTTTAAACAAATGAACAATCGAAATTCTAATTTCAAGCCTGTTATATTACTAAGTAAAATATCAGGTTATCTTTATTAATTAATATGAACCGTGACTACATGTTTCGGCTAAAACTAAGTTGTAGAATATGTGGTGTCAGAACTGAGAGATTATAAAAAAAATGCTACACGAAAATAAACAGAGTCAATATTACTGCTGCCGCATAATATATAAAAGAACATATGATGCTACCCTTTGCAAAACAGACTTGGCGTGTTACTAAGTCCCTCTGCAGAAATAAAACAATGACTATATTATGTAGACATGAACGCATTTGTCTGTTCGTCACCATTAATCATATTTGTATGACAGAATGTTATCGTCTCAAAAAACCTTCATGTACTTGCACAGTTTAACTACATTTCCCAGAAGATCAGTTCTTGGACTATGTAGCTGCAGGTCTGTGGACGTTCGTTATGTATTCTGTTTGAGAAAGAATATTTAACACCGAACGATATGGACGCACGAAACACAAACTGCACACGAAATATAAAGCAGCGCGTGCATGAACAAGCCTTAAAAATAGACTACCAGTAGCTTTGTATACTTTTTTTTCAGTGTTCTGAAGCAATTGCTGCTGCTAAATGTGCCTGCATAGAGAGAGTTGGTTGTGATGAAGAGACCAATAAGTTCCCTTCCTGTAGCGGTACTTCTGGTTGTGTATTCGGCGGTAGCCGGAAACAGAACACAAGTGTTACACTGAGTTCAGAGAGAGAAACCATACTTTTTACTACAAAGTCTGGTTCTGGCATGAGTCCACCACAGCTGTAACCGAAATAAATCCGTCGATAGACCTTCTCTCTCTCTCTCTCTCTCTCTTTCTGTCCTTCCCATTTTATCCAACAGTATCATATATTACAATGCACAATTGGCATCTTTATGGCAAGTCAAGCTTGTTTTCCACAAATACATTTAAATTTCCAGTCGAAGTAGTTTTAAACAAGTAACAAGTACTGTGTAAAGAATTCATTTGACGCATTCCAATTACTCTGTCCATTTCATGAATTTTCACGTAATGAATTCTCGTAAAGGTAAAGGTTTCCCTGTCCACTCCATGAAGGCATATAGGATGAGCAGATGTGTAGCTGCACTCATTCTTCATCTCGGCACTAGATGGACGTGAACACATATTAAGATGTGTTCGATATGAAGTCACACTAAGAAATGTGTGTTTCCAGCGCTATCCTGTATCTACCCCCCCCCCCCTCCCCCCACGCGTACAATCACATTAACTTCCGGCCCAGTATTTACCACAATGCACCCCACGTATTGTCTTTGCCTCGCCCTTACACTGTACTTAATTCTGTTCAGGAGTGTTGTTCCACTCTTGAATGTCAATTTGTGTTCATATCTGGCTACGTACGTGACCTTTGGTCATTTCTTACGACGTGAGAAAGGCGCCGAGAGATAGTGTTTACTAGAAATCGCTATTGTAGTTAGAGAAACCAACACGGTCCTGTAATACGATAATTATTTCACTTCTTAGACCAACACGCCTTTGCGAGGAAATTTCTAGTGTAATGGAGTAGGTAGGACACAAATACAGGACTAGACTCTTCTTTCTTCGGCGTAGTGTTTTCACAGCAACCAGCAAATTGAAATAAAAACTTGCAAAGCTCGGAAAAGTCCCGACCGTCAGTTTGAAATTAAATTAATTTCGTGGGCAGAATGTCAAGCTGTTTTCTTTGTTTTTTTTTTTCAGATTAAAACATTTTTCCCAACCTTCCTTCCATGAAAGGAACTCCTAAAATAATCTTTCATATTCCGAGGAACCCCTACCTATGTAAACGTTTACATAACACAGAGAATAAAAAAAAGCGGCAGTTGGTAGCGCACGGAGATTATTCCAGAATTTCTAATTTCCTGCGGTATTTCGGGGGATATTTACAATTTTTCGCGGTACTTTAAAATTTTTGTGTATTTATTCCACGGAGTCTCGTGGAACCCTAGTTGGAAAACACTGGATTTAAATGTGGAAGTTTCTACACCAATTTAGCCACTGCCAGCTTGTTAGGGGCCTAGCTACATTAGTTTATGAACTTTGTGGACAGCGTGTAGTGAAGTGTATACAAAGATATATATATAGATACCCCTGATGATGGTCACATAGTGACCGAAACATATGTAGGGTAGTACTGAACGACAATTTATTCTAATAGCGCAGTTGTTGGTAGACGAAATGTTAAAATTTGAATGGTGAGGATCTGCCGATTTTGAGGATAAACCCCGCAGTCACCCTGGGATTTGGGCCACGATATTTAAAGGAATCTGACGAAGTACGTAACCTCAGTTCGGACCTTAATGTACACGCCTATTATAGCAGCTCTGAGTGCAATGTCATGTGTAACGGAACAGTGGCAACGTGTCAGTTGATGGAATACAGTAAGCTATGAAGTGTGTTGGGTCCAGAGATATACGTCTTACACCACACGGCACCTTTCGTCATTCAAACTTACGACTACATCTACGAAATCAAAGCTTGTATTCTGATTAAGTATGTCATAAATTTCCTTTTCATCATCATCAGCATCGGCAGGAGCAGAAACACCAGTTTACAAGTCATTTGCTTACGTGATCCGTTTTCATAAGTATTGGTCTCTCCGTCTTTTCCTTGGTCGTCCTACATGTCTTCTTCCGGCTCGAATGTAAGTTTCTCCGTCTTTTCCTTGGTCGACCCACATGTTTTCTTCCAGCTCGAATGTAATTCACACATTAACTTGAGAATGCGTGTTGCTTTCATTCTTAATTAATAAATGCTGTGTCTGCTTGCTCTATGATCCAAAGCAATGACATTTAAATTATATATATATATATATATATATATATATTCAGTTCTTATCTTTTGTGTTCATTTGCTTTATGATCATATGATTTGCATCCTGCAAAAGACTAGGCAAAATCACGAGCGCATTCAGGGTATCAGCTTTCCTAAGGAGTTCGAATTCTCTTCATTCCTGAGGAAGAATTAGGATAATGGTCGCCACTGTTATTATCATCATCATGAACGTCATCGTCACTGTTATTATCATCGTCATGAAAATCGTCGTCTACTGTACGTTCACACTAGGCCTATGACATTGGAATTACCGCGCGTGGGTCTTCGTTTTCTTATATGCAAATTACATTATTTAGAGGTTTAAGAAAAACACGGATTACAGAGGCTTATGAAATAAGCTAAGCAGTCAGTCTAGTCCCCGTGTCGTTTTCCAGTTCAAATGAACAAGACTGCAACATTTCACGATTAACAAAGCTTAGTTTTATGTTTATAGCAGCACTGGAGGTCCTCCTGACCTTCGTTCCTTATCAGTTTTGACGAGCTTGAACAAGCGCAGTATCTGTGTTATTGTTCATTCAAAGGACATTATAATTGACAGTTCAGGTTATAATTATCGCGTTGTAAAATCAGTTACTGTTGGAAGTGCGTCCAAAGGAGAATTACAGCGACCATGAAAGCAGATACAGTGAAAAGCCACAGCAGGCAAATTATAAGGAACTAACATCAAGTGACAAACTGCAAATTATAAAGAATGGCATAAGGTCAGTTACAATGTCAACGGCAAATTGTTATAACACACTTAGTCAAAAATACCTGACCTCTCCTTCTGCAAGTGGTAAGAACACTCGTGACGGCCATTGTACAGTTTACGACTAGAGAAAGGAGATGCATTTATTTTAGTTACATCCAAAGGATAACAATTGGTGGTTAAGCAATTTGGCCCTCTTATAAAAAATGTACACCACACACTCCAGTTTTTGCAGCATATTACATGTAGCCCTCGATTTGCGCCGATTCAGAATAACGCCGATTTTTAAACCAGGAGGTCAAAAAGTGAAAAAGATATATTTTACTATTATTTATAACGTTTTACAATTTTTCTCGTACTGCTTCTTATACTAAATCGTAATTCTTACATCGCTGATGTAAGAGGAAGAGGAACAGGGGAAAGGGAGGAAGAACTTTTTCTACATGAAGTGAAGACAATCGATCTCCAGTGCATCCTCTCAGACATAGATAACTCACTGATGAGCTCTGCGAGATTGACCACGACTGGGAGCGGAGTGCTACAGCGAAGAGGAGCGTTATGGCATTCATGAGGCCTTATCATGAAATTTTGATAGAAAGAAAGAAGAAATCACGACAGTCCACACTGCATGCTTTCTTTAAAAAACGTGACGATCCTCAACCAGGGACTTCGTCAGAGAACTAACGCTGCTTCATTACGCCATCGCCGGTTGTAAGTATACAAAATATATTTTTTAAATTCCCTTTATTATATTTACGTTATTTCAGAGCTTTAAATGCAATGCCATTATATTACTCGTCAATGTTTGGGTGCCGGGAACGCGTGTCATTGCCTTCCCATTGATTTACATTACAAAATCGTTTCCATTTACGCCGATTCCGATTACGTCGGTTCGTCCAGGAACGCACCCCCAGCGTAAATCGAGGGCTACCTGTATTTCTTTAATCTTCAGTTTATTCTGAAGGTTTAAAATACAGCAGGTATTAAAATCAGCGAGAAGCAGAAATTGCATCTGTAAGGATCTTTGGCAGGAATAAGGAAAACGCGAATACCGCGGAAAAGTTGGACGTGTGTGGTTATGAGTATCTGAAGATAATGGGAATAAGAAATTAGCACACAGTGCCAAAAGAGACCGGAAGGAATTGATGAGTATTGTATTGGTAGCGAGGGTTCAAAATGGATTGTAGTTCTCGAGGAGGAGGAAGAGAAGATGATGATGATTATGGCTATGACCTTGATGATCTTACAAACCACAACCGAACACCAAACTTCACTATAGCAACGTTATTTTTAAATCATCCTGTGTATAACAGTTTTTGTCTTCAAGTGATAGGATGCGTGAATGGGGGAAGGAAGTGGCCAAGTTGCTTTTGTCCACTATCGCAAGTTATGTGGCCCCCATGGCATCTACCGCAGTCCTGTGACTTGCTGCGCACTTTGACTTATCGTGCCAGTTGGATTCTCTGACGTGGGGCGTGACAAAGTACAATAAAACTGGGATAAAATACGTCGCCAAAGCTCCGCCCCGCCGTCCTTCCTCCCTCTTATTCCTTTTCCTCCACAAGAGGCCGATTTATGTGAAACTGGAGGGCCAGGGGACGCGGTAAACGTGCCAAGCCTTTGTAACATTGCTGCTACTTGGGGTAGGCTGAGTCGATCTTAAAGAGATGCGGTTTATCGTTACATTACCAGGGCCGGGAGTTCTGGAAATTATCTGAGATGAAGGCATCGCTGATAGTATCCATTCATATACAGCCGAACCCGGTTATAACGACATCGGTTTATGCACACCTCGTCTGTAGCGTCAGACATCATGTGGTACCGATCTGGCTCAGTATAAGGATAAATGGCGGGCTATTGTGAACACGGCAACGAAAGATCAGGTACCAAAAAATGCGGGCAATTCCTTGACTTACTGAGCAACTATTCGCTTTTCAAGAACGACTCAGCTCCATGGAGTTAGTGCATTTTGTGCTCGAATTAAACATAGACTGAGGCAGCACTGTCTGTCTGTCGAAATCTTTCGTCTTACAAACTACTCTACGGATGTGAACGAAATTTGTCAGGCGTACACCTTTACTTGTTACTATATGCCTTCCTGTTTTACCGAAAACTAATGTTAATTTTCCTGATATGTGGCTACAGAGCGCACTCAAGGGGGGGGGGGGGGCTGCAGTCCCCCCCCAACCCACAAAACCGAAATTTAAAAAACACAGATTTTTTAGATATTAAATCAAACGTTTTACGTGATTGACCCTCCAGCCGAAATCAGCCACCGAAATCGGCTGATGACTAGTACATTAAAATTTTGAAAAATAAATTAATACAATTAAAAACAAGAAGATAGGACACCGTGTTTGAGTCATGGAACATGCAGTCATATTTGTATGTATATAAGTGCAGTTGCAAACAGTGTAATGTTATACTTACGACATGATTTTTATAACATAATTTTTAAACTCAAACATAAATTATATATAGTCTCAGGGTCATCCCCCCGGCAGCGAAAACTTCTGGGTGCGCACCTGTGTTGTTATGTTACTGGTAATGTGAGTCCACGTAGAATAATAGAGACACAGCCATGCACGACGCGTTTTCATACCTTTAAATACCTTTTCTATGTTTCTCCTCCTCAAGCACTACAGTCCGTTGTGGACCTCGGCTTCCGACACAATCTTCCTCCATTCCCGACGGTTTCTTACCATTGCCAGCCCGTTATTTTGTTATGTTTAGAGCCTGCTTTAATATTCGTATGGCGCATGCCGCTATGTTATAGAATACAATTAAATAGATTCTATGAAAACCCCAGTTCCCACAGCTGTCAATATGAATATTACTGGACTGTAGTACCATAGTCGTGCTATAAATAAATATTACTTGACTATGTAAACAGCTGTGTAACTGGGCTTTTCACAGGTCTATTTAATTTTAGGTAAGTAAGTTCTCCCTAGAACAGGCCACGAACGCCCAGAGGGGAAGTAGAGGTATAGCTCTACTCTTTCTTTAACCTCGGCGCTAGATGAGGGTGGATGGTCAACTCCACGCCCCGATTTAATTTTAGGCCTACTGTTTTTTACGAAACTCCGTACGTGTAGCCCCTTTACGGCCTTCGTGGCAAGATCAGTTGCACTTTATCACTGTAGGCCTAATACAGTATACAATCCGACACAACTATTTCATTATAAACACCACATACCTTTAAGTTTAAGTTAAACCAACTAATGCAAAGAATGATTAACAAATTAAGATATATTTAACTTAAAGTTATGACGAAATGCACGGTACATATAGTATAAAAACGACATACCTTGTTTGTATAAAAGCTTGACTAACAGCTACAACCTTAATATCTTCCATTAAGATTGTAGCCTCTAATCAAGTTAACAACATCGATAAACGTAACATTATTAAATGGAAGGTGCTAAACTGCAGCGCAAATGTATAGAATTCAATGACAGACAACGACCTTCTTGTATACTTCTATTTTATGACTGTAGATGACCCGATCAGTTCGAAACATGTAGCACTTTTATAAAAGCAAGGCTTATTGTTTTTATAACAAAACAGTTCGTTGGACTGAATTCTCTATTATATTGATAATTCGGGAAACACAAAGGATTGCCTTCCTTTAGGAAGGTTTTCCTTTGGATTTTGAAACAGTCTAAAATCCAGAACGCAGTAAGGCCCAAGTAAAGGTTAACCCAAAAGGTAAATTTGTCCGGCATGAGGGTATATAGTGGTACAGGAAAAATGGGTCTTAAAATTCATGTATACTTACCTGGGATTGACGTGGAGAGGAGTGGCTAGCTTCGCGCTCCGTGCGCTTAACCTCCGAGACAGTAATCCCTGCTACCTATTGGACAGTAGCCTACATATATAGAGCTGTCTCAACTGCAGATCTTGCTCGTTGACTAGATGAAAATAACCTTTACAATACGACACTCGTGCTTTCAGAAACCAAGCTTCGAAGTACTGAATCTATGGTGCGCTCATATTTTTCATGTAAATTTTCAACCAGAATGTAATGTAAATTACACGTCTTCTATCAGCTGGTCGTGATAGCAGCCCACAGTTTTCAGATTATAGTCTTCGAATTTGTAAGATCGACTAGTCTTAGACTAAGTGTATGACGTTTCCGCAGAACAGACTACGTTGATCTTCAGGATTAAAGTGAGAAGGGTAAATATTCCGTCACTGTACAGTTCTTATTTCACCGGAGTTTCTGAGGTCTTAGCAGCCACATTCCCTGCAACCCTGAAGATGAAGGCAGCATATCTTTCTGAGACTTTGTTATCCATTTACAGGGCTACACGGCGCAACAACCTAAACGTGAAAATAGTATGAAAATCTGAACTCATACATTATATTAATACAGGGATGCACGAATCCCGGGCGACTGAATTTTGTACGGTGGCGCCTAATATTTTCAGCTTAATTACTGAAGTCTTTTCCCCCCTTAGCACACGAAAGGTGTGTCAGTTCACATGCACCAAGCAGAAAGCGCCAGATAACAGTGAGGTTTACAGGTCAACCCAAAATTGTTGCGGGCCGCGATAGTGTAGTCGGTATAGCGACTCGCTACGAAGTGGACGGTCCGGGATCGAATCCCGGAGGGGATTTTCAGCCCCCGTCCAGACCGGCCCTGTGACCCACCCAGCCTCCTGTACAATGGGTACCGGGTCATTCCCGGGAGTAAAGCGGCCGGGCGTGGCGTTGACCACCCACCCCATCTAGCGCCGAGGTTAAAGAAAGTGTAGAGCTATACCTCTACTCCCCCTCTGGGCCTTCATGGCCTGTTCTAGGGTGAAATTTACCTTTACATTTACCCAAAATTGTTCGTCCTCAATATGCAACTTTATTCTTGTCACCTTCTGGAGCCAAGAGTTTGGAGGTGGCGCCCAGATTTTTGGAAAATTTGTGCATATTCATTCCGATCAAAATAGAAAATTTTCTTCAGTAATAATGATAATGTATGGTCCGTTCCGTTCTTAGGCATATCAGAGTCACTCGCAAAATGTAACAGCTATTCCTACTGTTAGCACGTTGTGTCTGTTAGCACAATGATCAGCCCAACGCGCTACAAAAGAGTATCAGTAATGTTAGCTGTAAGCTGTTGTGAACTCACACCTTTGTTGATGGAGAGAGATATAGAGACAGACGCTGCTCTTGTAGAACCTACAGTGGACAAGTTTTCAGTATTGCGGGTTAACTATGTGTATGATAACATTTCGTGAGAAGCTAATAGTCGTTAAAGTGCTTCAGATATTCTCCGAATTTCATGAAACGCGAAGGTACGTTGCCGTCATTGAAAGTGGCCGCTTTCACAACTACATTTCTGCGAAGTATTGCAACACTGTTGCTATAGGAGGAATACTCCATTCTTATGGTCGGACAAACCACTGTCCGACTCTCAACCTTGACCATATTCTCTGTTGTGCCGATTCAGATTCAGTATAAAGTGGGCAGCCCCAGCCTGTGTATTACCCCTATAGGTGGAACAATTGTGTGGACATCCTATTTGAAAAGTAGCGTTCAAACACTGAAAGGAATAAAACTCAGTAAAAATTAAAAAAGCGTATGGGCCGGGATAGCGATTCGTTACGGGCTGGACAGTCCGGGAATCGAAACCCGGTGGGGGAGAGATCTTCCGTACCAAGCCTGGTGTACAGCGGGCACCGGCTTTCTTTCCCGGGGGTAAAGCGGCCGGGGCATGGCGTTGACCACCCACAGCCATCTAGCGCTGAGGCTAAAGAAAAATAGAGCTATATCTCTGGGCCTTCATGGCCTGCTCTACGGTGAACTTTATTATGCAAAACAAGATAAGAAAACAGTGTGTCACCTTTACTTTCTACTGGTGCGGTATTCAAGTCGACAGTGTATCCAAGCCATCGGAAAGGTAACTAAGGAACGTCAGTGGCATCAGTAACAAGCAGTAGTGAGTGAAGCTTGAGAGATCCCACTGCGGTTCCTTTCAAAGGATCCTACATGACAGCATGGTAATTTATAACACTGACAACCAACAGCTGTAGAGCTGGAAGTCAGATAGCGAGCGCCATGTGCATATCGTACTTTCCCCCAAACACGACATCATACATTTGGCCTACTTGCTGCTTTGGATTTGATATCTCTATACCCTTCTCATCGTACGATTAATCTGACTTCAACAGTCAACAATTCTTCTGTCAGATCACTGTTTTCATCTTTATTCTATTACTGCTTCATCTGATGAGCTGTTGTATCCAACTTTTCGCTTTCAGTTAGAAGGTAAGGTGATGTGGGTGTACGTACTGCTGAAAAATTCAGTTAAGGATAATCCTGTTCATTAAAAAATAATGCGTTTTAGTTTCAGGTTCTGTTCCTTCAGAAAGAGTGAATCGGCTGTTATTCTGCGGGTTTAGTAAGTTATAGGTCAGCCCAGTCGAACCCTACCCGTAAGGTTTTCAGACTGCAATTTTTCTGTTCATTTCTCGTCTCCCATACGAGTGCTGCATGTCCCTCGCAATTAATTTTCCTCGATTTGGTCGTATTAATAATATCTGGCAAAGAGTGCAAACTATGGAGCTTCTCATTGTGTAATTTTCTCCACCATCTAGATTCTTCCTCTTTCTTGTGTCCCAATACGCTCCCTACCTTCCTGTTCTCAAGGCGGCAGGGATAGCTCAGTCGGTATAGCGACTCGCTAGCGCTGCACGGTCCGGGGATCTAATCCCGGTGAAGGCGAGACTTTTTCGCACCCGTCCAGAACGGCCCCGGGGCCCACCCAGCCTCCTGTACAATTGGTACCTGGGCTCTTTCCCTGGGGTAAAGCGGCCGGTGCGTGGCGTTGACCACCCACCTCCATCTAGCGCCCAGGTTAAAGAAAGAGTGCAGCTGTACCTCTACCACCCTTCGTGCCTTCATGGCATGTTATAGAGTAAACTTAAACTTCTCTGTTCTCCAACACCCTCAAACTGTGTTCGTCAGTTTTGGTGAGAACAAATTTTTTTGACACTTACAAACGTAAAAACAGGGAAGTTTATATATTTGAATCTTTATTTTTAAATAACAAAGAATAAAAATAGATAGTAGATTAATGTTCCTTCAAGTTCCTCATGGATATAATTTTGATTTAAGCTGTCGTTCTCAAACATTTTTACTTTCCCATTTTTTGAAGATTTATCTATCAACTGTGCTGATATTACAACGTATGTCAAGCAACGGAAGGGGTTTTATCCTGTTAGGCATGGTATACAAAGCTAATATTTATCAAGAGACACCAAAGCAGGTCCAGAAGAATGCAACAGATTTATATGGGAGGCATTAGATAATTGATAAGCACAAACAGTTGCAAGTTCAATGAAATATGGAACATAATGAAAATGAAAAGTATGTAAGGAAAAATTACTTCCAGCAGTCAGACCAAATAAACGAGGCACAAGCCTATGCCAGTTGTGTACTTCTTTTATACAGGTCTACTTTTGTCAGTTGACAACATGCAAGCAGAACTCGTAGAGGAAGATACGTGTAAGTTGTCCTATACAGTGGCAAGCGTCTGATTATTATCACTAGGAGTAATGTCAATCAAAAGCGAGGGTGAGAGCCAGTAAGACTTCATTAAAATAATTGACACATGTCAGCATACAAAGCAGAACGCACAGTGCAGCTCGTTTGGTTGAAGGTTGGACGTTTGTATATAACAGAATAAAGCAGATGCCTCCTATTTTAAATGACTGAGTTGGCACTAATGCACGTCACTGTGTCGTGAGTGATACTGCCTCAAGTGTAAGAACCTAAAGTTCATCACCGTCACTACTAAAGCTCGCCAATGTTGTCTGCTATAAACCTGTTCATCCCATCTCACAGTCCAGTTCACATCCCTAAAACCAGTTTATCCATTAAACATTTTATTATTCTCCCGTACAACTGTCTATTTTCTAAGTGGTTTTCTTAAGTCCCCCTGTCAGTGTTACTTTAACTCTAGCCATCCAATTTGCGTGCTGTTCCAAGTACCCACCTTTGTTACTTAACAGCCGTGTTGTGTCTGACACCAGAAGACGCATTTACTAACCTCGGCATTAAATGAATGTTTGTGGACAGCTTCGTGCTCGCGTAGCTTTACCCCCTGGAAGGGGACTCCAGACCCAGTCTAGAAATGGTGGAAAAGAGAACAATTTATGCCTCTGCCTGGGCTCGAAACCAGGTCTTTATTCCATAGCCGGTTACATTACTGCCGTAACTGTACCAGCTTTACTTAATTACACTAAGCCTGCAAGGTGAAATTCGCAAATTATGAGTACGTTCCGTGTGCGGATTTCACCGCTCTGTCTCTTCTTTCAACCCTAACTTTAATTTCAGACACATCACCTCCAGTCTTCGGACATATTCTGTTCAGTTTAAAATAGGCCTGCATAAATTCAAAAGTTTAGTTTGAAAGTCGCACTGCACCTGTGTATTGAAAATGGTCATCGCGTAATCATGACATAAAACTGGTATGCTATTTGGTCACCCAGGAAAGTTGACTTCGCTCTGTCAGCTAAAGAATAACCAATTTAAAGCGGAACCCGCTCCCAGGCTTTAGAAACCCGGTCACAGAGTGCGCATTAACAATGTGTATTATACAGGACATTTCTTTCAACGTGGGACTACTCGACATAGGGCGGACATGGTTGCTGCATAGCGAACGATGACGCCACCCCTTCTGCAGTGCTCAGTTCTGCTCAGTTCGTATATAAAAAATCTCTGTACAAGGGGTTCAAATGGAAATTCTGTAAGGACATGAAGCGCCATGATGTTACGATGCATTTCAAATGCGAGGTGTTGCTTTAGCAAGTCATCTGTGTAGATTAACGTTGGTAGCACTATGCATTGTAGGCCTCGTGTGATGCGATGTTGTCTGGGCACTTTTATGGCATTAATTATGTAGTTAGTTCCGGTACCGGTACCCATAATCTTACTTTGTCAACTGACGGAGGCCTAACGTTCTAAGGCAGGGCTGCTCAAACCTTTGCGTGGTGACGGCGCGAAGTCTTCAAGTAGCGTTTCTTGTATTGCGATGGCACGTGAACCATTGTTGAGTTCAAACTGTGAACTTCAGACATAAATCATAAATATACACATAGATTCTACATGAGAATATGTTAGCAACCACAGACATGGCGACTGTGTGGAACTTTGTGCTTTCATAATGTGACAAGTTTAATAGGCTATAGACCTAATGTAAACTGTGCTCAGAAAGGTAAATTATTAATTCATATTTCCCGCTACCATCGCTTAACACATTAAACTAGTTGACGGAAAGTGGGCGTCCGAAGTGCTTCAAAGAACTTGCTGCTTATTCCACGAATACCGAGTGAACCGAAAAAAAAAAAAAATTCAGTTCATAAATTTCTGGCTAATTTTAAGGCCAAAGGTCGTTTGCGTAACTTTCATCCTGTTAATTGTATTGCAATTTACTCTCGCATAATATTTTTCGGAGTGGTTTCGGGTTCCTGCCCTGTGTTCAGCGGAATTAATTGACCTTTGTTTATAACACGTTTCAGCTTAGTAATTTTCTCCAAGAAACATAATTTCGTAAACGTCCCTCCCTCCTGTCTCGTACTCAATAGGTGGTCGTATTTTTTAGCCCTTTACAGATACATTTTTTTTACTTCCTAACTGAAGTTTACGATTTCCTTTCCATAAACAGGTTAAAACTTTAAGCGTAAACCCAACCCTCAGAACATCTAAAAGGTTCATTTTATTTTCGTGGTGAAACAAGACATGTTGTTTTAAAATCTGGCCGATGTTGTGTAACGCTCAAACATGTTTAGCCCCTGCGTGCTGTAGCCTTCTGTTTTATTTCCCAAGATGCATTTTGGTGGGAGGAAGCACTAAACCAGTGTATGTTGTGCTGTAGGTAGCCTACGTGCCCTGACACATGGCCCCTTCCTTCAGACAGAAACACACATACGTGCAAAAAATAAAAGCCGCGCAACATCAAATAGGAAGTCACATTATGAGTCTAAACGTTTATTTGACGGCACGAAGTTGTAGCAGGCGGCACGGCTGCCTTCCGAGTTAGCGGAACTGTTATATCGAAACCCAGCTGTACTCCAAAATAATTTATTATATTCCTCATATTCATGTAATTTAATTACAGATCGTACTTCACTTGAAATATGCTGTTTCACACTGCAGTGAAACTTGGCTTCGAATGCGTTTAGGAAATTGTCGTTCTCAGAACTATCTCCACTATCATAAAAATACTATTACTACTGTTAATGCTGCTACCATACCACTAGAAGCAGTGTTAACAATAACTAACAGTAACAATAACACAGTGTCATTTAATGACGGTGCCGGACAAAACTCCTCTTTACATCGTCTCATGTTTTGTCTCTTCGTCTTAGCTTCTTGTTACGTTTGGCCACTCTCTTTACCCCGTCTGTCTGTACAGGTCTGATAGGCCCAATACTGGAGAGTTATTCAGTGTGTATGTATATATCCATCCCTTATTTTACGCCCTACTTGTGTTCCTGAAAAAGTGGGCGTAAATATAGAAAATGATACTCCCATCAAAAATAAGGAGTTAGCGTAAAGCCGGGATTAGACGGCGCGTGGCTCGTCGAGTGACGTGACGTCACTTGCTCGGCCAACAGATCGGAACAGAAAAGACAATCTGGCTACACGACGCGCGCAGCTCGGCAAATGGCGGACCAGCGGCCTTGCTCGGGTAGGTTCGGCTCGGCTTGTGGAATAAGTCGTGTTGTTCTATGAACTTAAAAATGTCCTCGTTTGACCACTCCATTCTAGCCAATACCAATTGTGGGACAGAAACTTTCACTCTTCGCGCACCCCGACAGCAGAAAACAAAGACCAGACCTAAGTGTATACAGGCTTGGACGAGACTGGCTTGGCGCGTACACTGCAAGCCCGTGTAGCCGCAACAGCTGCCCGCGCCGAGTCCCTTTGAGGATCGTGAAAAAACCGCTTCTGAGGCAATCCAACGAGCCTCGCTCCACCAGTCACAAGCCGCGCCGCGCCAGGCCAGTTACACGGCGCGTTTGAATACGATTCTTTGTCAGTGACGTCAGTTATGACGTAAAACGATCCGAGCCACGCGCCGTCTAATCCCGGCTTAATAGAGTGCTGCTAGCCAAAGCGCGTTAAACCGAAAATGACAGGGCACAAATTAAGAAATGCCGTAAGGGGCATCAAAGCAAAAATGCGTAAAACAAGGGCTGGATGTATAGGCACATAGGTACACGTATATAAAGGTAAAGCAATCCCATTACAGGCCTGGACAGGCCCTTAGGTTTCCAGAAAGCTGAGGCTCCCAGATTTCAAGACAATCGGCACATGAAGGTGGTAAGGTTGTCAGCCCTACGCACCGGCCGCCTTTACCCCCCAGGAAATATTCCTGGTACTCATTTCTGTTAGAGGCTGAGACGACCCCAGGACCATAGTGCGCCGGAAGGATTATGCCAATGAAAAACCCGCGACGTTCCGGCTTGTAACGCAGTCTCAACCAACTTCGCCACCGCGTGCCCCAAAGATTAATGCCAACAGCACATGATGTTTCTAGGCGGTCACCCATCCAAGTACTAACCATGCCCAGCGTTGCTTAACTGTGGTGATCGGTAGAGAACCGGTGTTGTCAACGTATATAGGTACATAGGACATTAAATACCGAAACTGTGTTACAATTACGACTATATTCTTCGTATCGCGATCAGAAAGTCGTAGAAGTTTTAGTCGAAAACACAAAAGGAAGAACCGCTTGGAAGGTTAGCAGTAAATGGTAGGGTCATATTAAACTGAAAACTAAAGAAACAGGGCGTGAGTTTGCGAACTGAATACATCTGGCGCAAGGTTTTGCTGCATACAGTTCGACGGCTTCCGATGCCTGTGACACACGTCGCGGATTTCCGTTATGCAGAAGCTACATTTTCATGTGTTTAATACTTCTCACTTTCCTCGCCAATAACACAAACGAGAAAGCTGAAGACATCATCACGAAGCTTCTGAGACCGCAGTGTTCAGGCAGGTATCTCACTGATCTCGCCCCTTAACGGAAATTGAGGAAGTGCAGAGAGATCCATTCGATGTATTAGCTTCCTTGTGTAAACTTCAAACCTGCATACAATAATAATTTAAGCGTTCTGCGTACAGGAAATAAGTACTTCAAAATATATAGGAGTGAAAAAGTAACCGTAGAAAAATAATGACCCAGTCCTAATCCCCACAGCGTAATCATAGTCCCAGACTCCCATTTACTACTCAGTTTATGTGAGTACGTAACGACTTCAAAATGATAATGATTTAAGGAACGGTGTGGATTAGGAAGTGTGGTCGTTGCTTATTTTAAGTTAATGCTGGAATACGTGCATAGAGAACTGCGTTAAATGAGGAAAATCCTCTACTGCTTAATCCTCACAGGGATTCTTCCACAGATCTTACACTGTGAGGCAGGAGTGTTAAAGCTGCTCTAGTACATCGTTCGGCACTCTGGTATTCGTGCAAACTCAGAGTTCGTTATTTCATGCGCAGTATTATAAGAGAAAAAGCCGTAAGCCTCCACCATACACGACACAACCTCTCTTACATGCTTATACGTTCCTAAGAAAAACATATCTAATATGTATAAACTTATTCTCAGGGGTGCACAAATCCCAGGCGCCAGGTCGCCGTAGCGACTTAACTTTGTGCGGTGGCGCCTGATATTTATGGGGCCTCAGTATGGAACTTGCTTAATATCACCTTCTGGCGCTTAGAATTATGAGGTGGCTCCTACATTTTCGGAAAATTTGTGCTTTCCTGCCTATTAAAATGTTAAATTTAGCTTATGGTTCATAAGTAGATATCCAGTATTTGACTCATCAACTTCAATAAAGTTGCAATCAATAAAAATGCGGATAAGGTGCATAAAGTCCCTTGTGCAGATTTGTTAAAATATCGTGGGTTATGCCCCGTCGCTGTCAGTATCCCAGAATGTACAGTGTCGTGTCGAATGGCAGGAGGATCCAAGAATGATAAATTGGAAATAATAGGGAAGGAAGCGGTCGTGGCCGAATCGAAGTACCATCGCGGGAAGTGACTGAGGAAAGCCACGCAAAGCCTGATCCGGCCGAGATGCTAACTGGTATCTCCCGAATACAATCACAAGAATGACGTCTATCGTACAGCGAAACGTAAAAGTAAACATGTTAGGAAGTATCCGCAGTTATTGTCATTATTATACCCATTGCTCCTCATATTTTTAAATACTTTCAATGAAGTCTATGCGCAATCACATTTTTTTCTCGCGTGGGATGTTATGTTTATATCAGCTGGGTTCCACGGACCCCCAGATTTCAGGGGGCCCGTGGACTTGAATGGGGAAAACATTACATTATTTTCACAATAATTTCATTGAAATTGTATAGGCTGTATTTAGTTCTCTTTTTTAATTCGTTTTACAGTCATATAATGTATATCACGAACATTGTGAACAGTGCAAATAATGTCTTTATCCAGATCCGTATAACTTATTGCAATTAAAAATAGGAAGTCTGTAATATTAGATATTAGATCGCTTGCCTCATGCATCTTGCATGTTCTGTTTTTAAAAGGCAAATAAAATGTCCCCGTAATTTATGAACACACTATACAGTGCTGTAACAGGGCCTATACGCTGCAGTCCTATATGGCTTCCTATATCCATCGTCAGGCGCATGGGTCCTAAAACTCTCAGCACGTATAACCCGAACTGTCTTGTTAAATTACCTCCATATTTCCTACCCATCCGCAGGCGGCGGGTGTGAACCGGCCAGCAGACCGGGGCTCCACGGTTTTATGGGGCCCGGGTCTTCCTATTTATCACGCGATACATTTCCCGTGACGGCTCCATATGTTTAGATTACAGATGAACGCCCGAGTTGAAAACGGGGGTGAAATTTACTGGCAGCCTGCAATCTGAAGGGAAAGAACATGCACACAGCTGATAGGAGACTGGTGGGAAGAGGAGAAAATCTCTGGAAATGAAATACTCCAACTTGTTCCGCTGTATATATGCATATGTATATATTCCACGTCTTCATATGTTTAAATGGATTCATAATAGTCCGTTAAATGTTAAAACCAATACACGAAGCTCATATACGAGGTCAGGTTATCTACTTTCATGCTGAATGTTTAAACACGTTCGTCATTGAAGAAACATCTGAACCTTCCGAATATAAATTATCGACTTGACTTTCGTAATTTATATGTTTATACGTGTAATTTAAGTACGAATAATTGTACAGATGTTCAGAACTACTACTTCAACAAGTTCTTGGTAACCACAACAGAAGAAATTCGCGAATAACGCGAACAAATATTGCTAACTTTGAACAGAAGGTGGAATGCTTAAATAACCTATTAACAGATCGCGCCTTTGTGTGCGAGTACATAAGCTAATTAAATTAGAGCCTGTACCCACGAGCCTCTCCTTAACAATCCTACGTCTGTGTGTTCCTGTGCTGTATATATTACTACAAAAATAAACCATCTCATTTTACTGCAAAATAAACATTTCTGAATATAAGAACTTATGACGTATTTCATTCGCCTTCTCAAGCATGAATTGATAAATTAAAACATCGCCTATATTATTAACTCATTTTCAGGAACCCATGCCTACGTTTTCCTCATTCCTAATTCATTAATCACGCAACAAACTCCAAGGCGGTGAGTGCAAGGGCTAATAGTCTCGCCTTAAAGAAATTCCACGTCTTGCACGGGATCAGAATATTAATGACCCTGTTCCTAGGAGCCCCCAGTGGACCCTATCCTGAGTCAAATGAACCGAGTCAACAACCTATCATCCTACTTATTCAAGATCTATTTTAGTATTACCCTCCAAATTACGTATTGTTTAACCAAGTGCCCTAATTTTTCGACTGCGCAGTTTTGTGACTTATTTACCCCGACCGTCTCATCTCCTGTAACCTTATCACATCAGACCACCAAACATCTAGTGCATATGTCCTTCTAGAATTGTGTCTAAACGTATGTTTTTATTTAACGTGGTCAGGAGGGAAGTCATTCGAGTTCGAGCTGGGGACGTACGGCCTGCCCTGTAACAGGTTTCCATGTTTTCTGCAGGCACAGCGTCCTTATACAGCCAACTGTACACAGATCGTCATTCGGCTATAGCAGAAGCGGGATAAAATCAACCCGATAGCATTTTTAAACCGGCTCTCTGGACCGTATGAAGTCTGCAACGAAACGTATTCGCACCTAAATGTAATGTAATTAGTCGTAACGAGCATGTAGAATGGATGGAGATGATGAGACACGCACACGGAATTTTATGTGTAAGATTTCAAGGAAAGAGGACACTTGGTAGAAATAGGCGCAGGTGGGACGATAATGGATTTTAAAAGATGTGGTATCACATGAACACGATTGATATGGCTTACAGTATGGACCAGTGATGATAATAAAATCTTGGGTGTCATAAAAGGTGACGAATTTCTTGACTGACGCAGCTCTTCCTCAGAAGGACTCTTTATGCCCTTCGTGAAACGCTATAAATCGTTGATCTAGGAACGGATACACCTTGCTGAATTGTTCTGTAGAACTCACAGCAAGTTTACTTGAATCTGTCTCTCACCCTGGTTCTACCCTATTGGCTGTCATCACGCCTACTGATTGCTACCCCGCGCGTACTTTCCATGAATCTACGTTATAGGTTGCTGGCTTTCTGTCTTTCCTACTCGGAATCTTGACCCGTGAAGATGGGATTGATAAGTTGTTCCGATAGGTCGGTAAACAATTACCACACGACGCCGCGTAATACCCCAGAAGAGCGCAGATCTCAGTTTACTTGAATGTTTATGGCCTTCGTCGCTGCTAACGATTTGCCTCGACGCGAATTTCACACGTCACAGTTTGACGCACTCCATAGCCGTGTATCATTTCCTGTCTCCCTTATTATGTGGCCCTAGCGAAGGAAAACTTGCACCCGGCCCTTATGGCAAGCCGCAAGTCACGTTCCTATCCGAACGTTGTAAATAAGCGTTAATAAGTGAACACCATTGAAATGATCTTTCAACAGGTAACTACTACGCACGTGCTTTCCAGGCAGCTTCGCAGTCTGACTTGTCACTGCCCCAATTTACATACCTCGTTCACCATTCGACCATAAACGCTTGGCAAAACATGACACCGATTCGTTTTCGGGAACTTTAAAAGGTTTCTCGTCGCAAAAATAAAGGAGTACTGCTAAAGCAACCCCACTCCTGCCTCAAAAGTGAAAGACAAAGTGAGTCTGGGTTTGGGGGGAAGGTTAGCAAACCAGCATGAAAAATGAATGAAATATACTCCATGTATTATTCAACAGAATTGCCTCATATTTCATTCGTAAAATAGAGAAGGGAAAGAGAGAAGGTCGATGCTGAGCGGGTTTTTAAGGAGGAAGCCCGCCAGAATGTTGGCCGAGAATATTTATGCGGACCAAGTTTGAAAAATTGAAATCCGGGAATAGCTTTTGTGCAAGCGCGCATATAATATATACGGGGCCATTATTTTCATACTTATATATATATATATAATAAAAAGAGACCTGCATCGTAACCCGTCCACAACTTTAACACAAACTATGCTTTACATCTATGGAAAGAAAGTGTGGAACTTTTGGAAAATATGTATGTACTTTGATTCTCAAATAGGTTGTATTGTCTTGAGTTATGCCTCCTGCAATACGTTAGTGCTTTGTAACGAACTGAAATTTGTTCCCTTACCTGATTTTTGTTTGGGTTCGAAACGTGAAAACGTTCTAAAAGCAGCTTCTTTCTCTACAAAATAGGAAATCTTTTCGTGTAGGATTTCTGTCCATTCCGCAATAAGTACGTACTAACGTTTAACTTTTAACCATCTAAATGTAGTAACCCCGCGACAAAATATTTAGGTCAACATTATTTCGCTGTACACTTTGTATTATTTAATACAGCTAATAATCACATATGCAGGCCCTCTCTGCATATGTAAGCCCAACTCAGCCTTGAAATTAAAAAAACTGTAGTTTCCTGACACAGATTTTTGCAGTAGGCCAATCATTGAAAGGCAGGTCTAGAGTTATATTGCACTTTCCAAGAAAATATATTATTATTGTGATTCAGCTACATATGAATTTATTATGAAATGCCGTATCATAATGACACATTTGTTTAATGTTTGTTTCTGTCTCCTTATATTATACAAAAGTTGGGGGGGGGGAAATGTTAATTTCGTCACAGAATTACATTCTTTTGAACTGTGATAACCAATGAATAAAACAACATTACGTATGTCGACTATAATGTAACAGAAGGCCTATGGATTTCATTGTTGTCATCGGCAGCTTTTCGTTAGGGAAATATACTTCTTGTCCGTCCAGCGCCATGATTTAAATCTTGTGTTGGCTAGTGTCACGTTTAGTGCGCAGGGTAAAATAATGTGAAATGTAACCAAGACACTTCTACGAATTTAAATTAATCCGCCCGAGCCTCATAATAATAATAATAATAATTCTTGGCTCAACAGCCCTGTATGGGCCTGGGCCTCCTCTTGCCTCCTCTTGTCGAGGTTACTAAGTCATGCGCATTCATGGCAGCTGGTGACCGGCCAGCTAGCCGCGCTTAGTGTTCTATCGATCCTGATGTGCACGCCAGAGCCATCTGGCAGGCAGTCAGGAGACTTGGATGAGAAATGGAGGCAATTTGGCTTACGCAACATTTTTATTCATGCCCGTAAGGTTCTTTTACATGCCGTAAATCTACGACATGGGACCGACGGCTTTACTTCCCCTCCGAAGGAAGTGGTGCTCCGGATTTTTATCATCCTTAAAAATCCATCGACCTCGGTCGGGATCGAACCCGCGAACCTTGGGTCCAGTGGCGAGCACGCTAACCACTAGTCCACCGAGGTCGACCCGAGCCTCATACATATGCCTAAAAAAGGGCCCATTAAAATAACTGGACACAGCAAAGTAGTCGTACTGTACAGTAATGTGTAAACAATTCAAATACGATAGAAAATATTTAGTTATAAATAACTGAATGCTGGCCGGAGAAAGGGTAGCAGTAATTGTGTAATTTGACATTCTGTCTTTATCTATAGGTTAGCATCTAGTTTGCACTCTTTAACACGCTTGATATTATAATTTTTTCTTCATGGCGCTATAGCCCCCTAGTGGGCCAGGGCCTCCTCATTATCGAAGCTTCACGATCACACTCGGTAGGACTCCTCTGGACAAATGATCAGCCCGACGCAGAGACCTCTACCTGACAACACACACAAAACAGACATCCATGCCCACGGCAGGAATTTTTTTTTTTCTGTCCGGGGTTTTTCCCCTTTGATCCATTTTTGTGTACTGTTTAAATCCGTTCGTCCTTAATGTCACTTTACGTTCCATGCTATCGTCTTTACAACAAACACAACACAAACATCCGTGCCCCCGGTGAGATTTTTTATTTTTTTTTGCCTCTCCGGGTTTTTTCCCTTTGATCCATTTTTGTACTGTTTAAATCCTTTTCGTCCTTCATGTCACTTTACGGTCCATATCACCGTCCTTACGACAAACACAACACAAACATCCATGCCCCCGGTGGGATTCGAACCCACAATCCCAGCAAGCGAGCTGCCGCAGACCCATGCCTTAGACCGCGCGGCCACTTTGATATTACAATACTCCCAATTTAACGTACTGAAGACTGACCAAACAAAACCAGGTCCATTCTTGGTCCATTTAACCATTCGTGCTAAATTATTTATATGCGGAGGGTGAGATTGGTGGGGCATAAGGCATGTATGGGGAGGGGGGGGGAGAAAATTCATACAGGGTTTTTTTTGGGGGGGGGGGGCCTGAAAGACAGAGACGAACTGAAAGAGCTAGGCTTAGATAGGAGGATAAAACGGATTTAAAGCAACAGGATGGGATGGCGTGTACTGGATTAAACTGGCTCGGCATAGGGACAATTGGAGGGATGTTGTGAACTTGGCAATGAACCTTCAGCTTACACAAAAGTTTAAAAATTCTTGAGTAGCCGAAGAAACTGTTAGCCTCTCAACAAGGACCCCCGCTGCATGGAATGATTCACATGTTTAGATACTCTGCCATTAAACAATAAATATTCTTGTCATCAAGGAACTCCTCCGTGTATTCTCGAAATGAAATGTGACGTTGGAACAACCTGTCTGAGGCAGGGCGAAGGAAATCGTATCTGTGCTTGAGCCAAATCGATCTTCTGCTTGCCAACAGTGTTAACAGTTAGTTCATGTGTTATAAGCTGCGTGAAATTAACGTGACAAAGAAATGGTACCTTTCATCCCGCACATTAAATAGGCCAACTCAAAATTTAATACGCATCTGTTGCTGGGTGTTATGAAGTCTTAACAAATCCGTACTGCCTTGACGGTGATGCGACACAATGATAAATTTCAGATTAATTCACAATTTCAATGCGCACTGTATGTGCAGATCGATATTTATTCGTGGTTCTGGCGGCCGGTGCATTATTACTTACCAACTCCAGTAACAGATAATGGGAACGTTTCCCTCCACTTCCTATAGACACTTCACTTCTGTGACATGTGGCTTAGGCACAAGGCATTCTCATTCTAACTTCCTGTAGCCGAAATACTGAATCACCGCGGAACAGGTTTCCTAAAGCTTCTGTACATCTCGTGACTACTGGGATCATTACTCGGCTGATGTTCCGTATGTAGCTATGCTCGTTATTGAACACAATCCTGTTTCGCTGACAGCCACGTCAGGTGGTTCAAATACACGTTTCGCAGATCGGACTCCGTCTCCATCATCAGGTTTCGGACAGGACTCAACACCCTGTCTGCTTCCCGTATATACAAGCAGGCAGACGGGGTCTCTGAAACGCAGGTATAGCAAGATCACACTCACAAAGTCTCGCTTCATTTTGCATGACAGCTTTCTGCGCAAGGCTCCCCTAACCTTGCGGTCCTCCTACCTGTCTGGCGATAGCAGCTACTGCGTACGCAGAAGAACACTGGCACCTCCACCGCTCCGACTGCATAAACACGCTGATTTATTTGAACCACCTGACAGAGCTGTCGGCTCAAGAAAATTTTATTGAATTTTGTCGCCATGAAAGCTTACAAATACAGTCGAACCCGGTTATAACGACATCGGTTTATGCGACACCTCGTCTATAGCGCCAGATATTGTGGTACCAATTAATTCCTCACTGTTAACCATAACATTACACTACTCGGTTAGAACAACACTATAATGACAAAAAATATTCAGTCCCTTTCATGACGTTATAAGTGTTCGACTGTATGTATGCACATTATCTGTCCATTCGGTACCTCACAAAAGGCTCAAAACATTAATTTAATAAATAGCTACTTAAACAAAACTTAAAACTACTGTATCCCTGCTCAAAACGAAGGTTTTTAACGGAATGTTTACCTTTTCATATTTGTTAGAATTAAAGAATGTGTTCTGTTTGCCAGATTCTGATAAACTGGATTTCATCCTAATGGCAAGTATCTGCTGTAAAATGTTTTAATACGTACATCATTATTTAAGGTTTTGGTAATGAAAACATTATGGAAGCTACAGCTAAATGGAAAGTGCGTTCTTCAAGTACCGAGCCTTTCTTTTGACACTAAAAACGTTGTACAAACAAATCTTTTTTAAGGTCTTGCACTAGTGTTTCAAACCGTAAAAAATATAAAGTGGGGCAACAGAATTAAAACCGGGACATCAAGCACGCATAATTTTGGTATGTGCAGCCCCTCCCCAACACGTCATGGTGTGGTGCTTAACTAAGCACAGAAACTATACGTTTACTTTATGCGTAGAATATTTTAAACAGATTCACACCTAACTTTATGAATGGACGTTTCAACCTCACCTGTTACTCCGATAGAATTAAATAGCCTTACCTTGGTAAAGTTGCATAGTGTATTCAAACTCGGGGTTTTTCGTATTCCTCACATGTCGCCTACTTCTGGTACGGTTAAGGAATTAAAAAAGGCAACAATTTTAAACTTTCCAAATAGCAGCGTGGTCATATATCCAGTGTCATACTGATGATGTTATTCCAAAATAAATCGGCAGAAGTGGGGAGAAGACACGTTTCAGAGAATCCGCACATTCGATCTGCTGCCTGTCTGACAGATATACATCTCTATGTACGCAGTCATGTTTCAACTGTCAATATGGAAAAAAGAAATCACGTTCCCACCAACTCTTACTATTGTAGTTTTGAGTGACACACTTTAAAAAGATAACACGTCTGTCCTTATAGGCTTTTTTTTTGTCCATATAATTTTTGTTCATTCGGGACGGCCCATCTGGCAGTTATCATGTTTCTGTCACAAATGGACAAGTTATGACATTGCTAATGACATCTCCTCATCCCTCCCGCACGGTCATGCAGCGGAATGGATCGAAATGCTGCTGCCGCCACCGCCGACCTAACACGTCGGCTGACAGCCCCCATACAACTCAACTACCATGACAGGCAGGGATGGCTGCTGGAATACGGTTGACACGCAGCAGGGGCCCTGTAACTATCAGCTGTCACGTTATCATCATGCTGATCATAATAAAACATGATGGCTCCCAAGCCAACAGCTTATCCAAAGCAGTGATGCATCCCTTTCTCCTGTCAATGCCCACAGTAATAACTATACCCTTTCCACCCACCACTATCACTTCCCCACTCCTCATTCCTCTACAAAAAAAAAAAGTCGCTTTCGTAATTGCTGCCGCTTAATTAACTACATAATTTTGAAACTAATTTATATGCAATCCATGTCACGTAAACATAGACTGGGTTTGGTTATTATGCAGCTGAAGGCCATCCTGTAACAGACACATAACCGTCCAGCACTTTATTAAATGTGGCTGCCCCTACACTTACCTCAGCGGTCAGACTTGGTTCTGCCATGTCATGATATTCAAATCTAAATCATCTCGGCATATCGGCCGTCAATTCACGTTCATAAAACGTAACCTAACAAGCGTGATTGTGGCATGTGTGCCGAAGCTTAGTCTTCCATCTTCGAGTCAAGAAGGTTCACATCTTCTGCGTTGTTATGCCATGTCTCGTAACAATGATGATGGTACTGATAATATTATATGATGCTATTCATGTCCTATTTCGATTACCCACCTAACTGCACCCTTTCTTTGCCACATGACAGACATCTCAGTTTTGTATATTACCGCACTCCCGTCAGAAATGTCTCTGTATGCACACTCATAAATTCAAAGATTTACTGGGGAAATGAATCTGGAGCGATCACATTAGACAAGAGTGGTTTTGGAGATGCAAGTCTTCTGGAAGTCACGTCAACTGGTAAAGTTACCATCGTTTCACAGGATCGTGGTTTCGTCATCTCTATGGTCAAGCAGTCGTACAGAAGGAAACGTCGGTAAATACCAGCCGACACGGCGTAACACACAAAAGACTTGAATTTTCAACAGCGCCGCTATGAGAACCTAAAATTTCACTAAGACTGGTAAATAACCACGGTTACCGGTAATCTTATATATACGACTTCAGCAGTGGCGTGGCCACGTTTTTTACATCCAGGGCGAGCTATCACAATGGACACCCCTGGCAGAAATTATGAACATTAAAAAAAAATCACAATTATTCATTAAATTTCCATTTATATCTCAAAAATTTAAAATTTGTTGGGCGCAGAAAATCGAATATTTTTATTTACAATATTCATTTTGCCATCGTCCCCTGGGCTCTTCTCCCGGGGGGTGGGGTGTTGCTTTTCGATCCTGCGATACATACCACATCTACTGTGGGGGTCACATTTTACTCTTCCACGAAGGCTAACAATCACGTTTAGTTAGGTCATTTATCTTGGGGAAATTATACTGATGTCAGCTGGATATACATAGCACATACATTTGCGGTGAGGAAAATACGCCGGTATAATTATGGTGAAATTAATTTCACTGACGGGTTAAACTCTGCACTAAAATAACATGAATATACAGAATTAATTCTACAAACAACATTTTATTAAAGCGATATGGAAACTCAACATTATTTACATTTATTTACATGGATATATGTCAAAAAAGGATGATGAACAGTGTTTTCCAGAAATAAACATGTGGTAAGTGGCTGTGTGTATATATCATGTATGTTCCACTTAAAATATGGAGAGGATTATTGAAAATCACTGGATTTTTTGTGATGTAGTGCCATACTATATGGACAATACCTTTCACAGGCTACCCAGTTAATGCAGTCAATAGCTCGTTGTTCAAGTGGACAACGGTATTGGCAAGACATAAACCACTTTAAAAATATGTAACGCTAACTTTTTCAGACAAAACATTACCACGAGAGAGCCCAATGAAAATGGCGACGCCATTTTTATACATCACTCACTCACTTCTTGACTGTGTCTAGTTCCTCATGATGACACAATTCTGCGTGTGATTTACTGGATGGCCTTTAGTAATGTTTAAATAATTCATAACGAATCCTTTAAACAGAACGCACTATTAACACGGCAGAGTAAATCAAGACGTTATCACAGCATCACTTCTGGACAGCGTTGTCGTCCCTATAATAAACAAGTCTGTCCAATCACATTTCTTTATAGCGTACACATTTCAACATTAGTTACGGTATTTCCCGAAATAAATTATGGCTGAACTGAAATAATAAAGCTCCATTCATGTCAATGTTGAGATTTCAGAAAATTAAGACATTATTTCCTTGAAGAGTGAAAAGACTGTCATACGCTGTATGCCGCGTGAATAGGAAAAAACAAAACTGAAAAAATAAACCAAGTGTATTCTTTGCTAACGCCATTCACAGTATGCCGTGTGACGCTGCTCATTGGTGGACTGCTGCAGCGCCTATACGTGGTCCGTAGATGTACGGGGCGTAGTACGGGCCTAGGGCGGTGTGGTTAAACGCGCTGAAAGGCGAGGCTGCCAACGACGCTGGGAGTCCGGGTTTGGAGTAAGGGTGGTATCTGGCTGCAGACAATGGACTCAGGGGCGGGTTGGGATATGCGGCGGCTGCGGCGGCGGCACGGTGCAGGGCTGCGGACGACGAAAGGAACGTGTGGTGGTTGAGCAAGGACATGGGGGCAGATGAAGAGGCAACAGCCGTGGCCGCACCACTGTCTGCGGCTGTGGCGAGACTAGTGTGTGTCCTTAGGTGCTGCAGAAGCTCATCCGATGTCGTGAACCTCTTGCCACAGTACGAGTCCCCTGCAATCCAATTGCACACGTACGGACGACCCAACTGGTGCGAGTAAGACAGTGGTGGCGGGGGTGGCACGGGCCCAGGAGGCATGAGACCCGACAATGCTGCAGCTAGGCCATACTTTTGGTGGTCGCACTGTGAGCAACCACTGGGACAGGGCGCCGTGGAGGACCCGCCGAGCAATATATGATTGTTAGCGCTGTACTGACACCCAGTGCAGAAGGGATCCTTGCACACAGGAACCAAGGCCTCGCCTCCGGAAGCTGTCTTTACTCGGGCGTAATGCACGTAAGGACCTGGCGCCGTTGCTGCGTATCCAGGTGTGAGCAATGCCGGATGATGGTGAGAAAATGGACCTCCGGCGAATGGTGGTCTGAAAGCTGGGTTAGTTGGTTCGAGACCTGGAGGGCATCCAGAGCAGAGAGAACCAAGCGATCCACCTAGGCCACCAGAAATCCCGGACACGGCGCTTCCCGACTTGTAGGATCCCAGAGGAATATCCTTGGGATGACCATGAAGGATTTCCAGACCGGATCTGATTATTGGACTGGTGCCTTCATTGCCGCCACCAGCGGGGGACACAGATTTTCCACGTTCAGTGGTGGAGGCTGGGGTTGTGGGTGGCACTGAAGTTTTACCAGCTTCACCAGGTCCGGGGGTGGCACCATTGTTGGTGGAAGGTGAAACAGACTTGCGGCTCGGAGCGCGTGATCCTGAATTCGATTTCTTCTCCTCTCCTCCCTCTGAATTGTGGACACTACTGGCTTTAGAAGGTGGGCGACTGTCCTCAGATTTTTTGCTCAGTACGTTAGTCTCATATGGTTTAAACGCTAAGCCACCATTTCCTCGTGCGGGCTCGGCTGGACTGGCGCGCGCCACCGGGATCTTGTCCGCCTTGTGGCCGGTAACGGTCGGTGGAGTAACGGCAGAACTGTCGCTCACTACGGCCGGCTTCTTGGGCTTCTCCAACGGAGGGATCAGCGGCTTGGTGTTGGGGTTGTCGGCTCCGATCTGGCTACATGTCTGCGCCAGCAAGGCCAACGGGCTCTTCTTCGCATCCAGCTGCAATAAAGCACACGGGATTCCTATCCTGCATTACAAGTGTAATGATAGCTCTTGCTGAGGTGTAACACTGATACTGCTGTTCACCCAGCATAAAATGAAACATCACCCTACTTTCGTTGCAGAAACTCGAAGTATGAAACACTGAAGTAGACGCGCTGTTAATTCTATCTCAATCTGTGCCTATCAATCACACAACAGGCCTGACAAAAAAAAACAGGAATAGGCTTACTTGGAATGCAACCGGTGGGAAAGTGAATAAAATTCAAATTACAACTGATCCACGACAACCTACAATATTACAATGCTAATACGAACTGGTTATGATACAAGCGCGACTGATCTGACTAGGCCAACTGCGCGTGCACATGCACTACGCGAACACACAAGTGTAACATCGGCTACACCTTCTAAAACAATACCCACTTTCCCAGAACAGCTCATATGAACGTTTCAATGTGAACGCATCGCATTAAATACGAGTACGTATGTTCTGTTTGTAACCTCGGTATGAAGTGTACTGTCAAACGCCAGTGCTGTCTAATCGCAACGCTACACTTTCAAGGCAATTCGGTTCACTACACGTCCGACAATATTTTTTCAACAAAAAATTGTAAAATTCACGGTTCAGAACCGTCGTGAATCATATTTGCGTAAATTCCAATAATTAAACATACATTCTACTTCCTTACATGTAACATGTCAGTTCCGTAACAGCCTTCAGAATTCAATCGATACGTTTTGCTTCCTTCACGGCTTAGTTTCATGGACAGACCTAACCGTTTTCAAAGTACGCCTGTACGAAACGTAATATACTACGCCTGCTATGAACAAGGCACAGTTCAGTAATATACCAGTTTAATACTGAAATATGGAATGCTCATTCCTATAGCGTGGCGTCTATTGAAGGCAAAAGTTCACAAGCTACTACCGTGGCTTTTATATTCCCACTTCAAAATTCGTAAGCAGTTGCACTTTGCTTCAACTCTAGTTGAGCTACAAAATACTATCTAACAATTTCGAAATTGACTGTTACACAAGGTTCCTGTACCAAAATTTGCGTTAAGTAGAAACTTGTGAATTGTATAACACAAGACACGTAATATTAATTGTACTGTAGCCTAGAACTTACCGTAGTATGAAGCGGTGAAAGGTAGTCCGGTTGCAGGTACTGATTGCTTCCGGTGGTCAACATGGCTCCACCTTCAAGCACCACCATTTGGAATCACAACTCGACCACAGAGAACACTTGTCCACAAAAAAATATTTCCAGTAGCTGTATGAAACTGAAATCGTGGAGTCAAAAACTCACTAACATCCACACAAAACTTCACAAAGGTGTGCTCATGTATTCCGAAATTGTAAAAAAAGGAAACAGATGTAAATTGGTCACAATGCACAAAAGCCACTTTCCAGCGTCGGGCCAGATATGCTTCGCACTACATACAACAACACCCACCAACCTCAACGGACCTTCTCTATCTGTCCTACGCCGCTCTGTATCCTGACTCGTGCGCCGTGCACAGCGCCATCTACCCTCCCCGCCACTCGACCCCCACTCTTCCACAGGCCAGCTGCCCCCACTATCCCCCCACTTCTCGATGACGCAGCGCTAATGCCGCCGCGTTTCATGCTGTCAGCTTTTACCACCCATGGCGCTAGTGACGATGACAGCCCCCGTCGTGGCTTTGAAGCCGTGCCGCCTTTCCAACTTCCCCTCTTCATCCTGGAAGTCCCAGTACCGCAAGAAGTCGCCAAACTTGTCTGTCCATTCCCCTCACCGAACTTAATCAGTATCCTCACGGAAAAAGAGGACGGGAGGACAAGATGTATGAGGCCATTGAGTGTGATGTTTGATGGAAGACAAGCGACAGGTTTTGAGTGAGACTGGTTATAAACTCTTGGCCCAGCTCAGGATAGCTACCCGTCCCCTTCATTAAAAAGCATGGTTAAGTACAACACAATATATATTCTTTATGCACAGCGTAAGCAGTTATGTTTACCGTATCATCTACCAGCCTGCCATCTCACAACAGAATAGTGAAGTACCTCACTTTATACCCAGCGAAAGTAGCTGTCATGTTTATTATATTGTTTCTTTTATTTTATACAAGCCTTCTCACATTTCCAGTCCGAGGACTGGTAATTTGATATTCTCAACACCGGTCCTTCCATTCTGTTAAGAATGCACAACAGTTGAATGTAGGTAATTTCTGTTTATAGGGTGACGGTTCATACCACCGTAAAATTCCAGTGGGAATTATATATATATTATATATATATATATATATATATCTGCATCATCACAAAGATCGTTATTCGAAATATGAACAGTGTGTACTGAAGTACCTTAAAAACAGCCGTTATCGGAACAAGCTTGCTTGTGCTATGTTAAAGCTAAAGGTAAAGCAATCCCATTACAGGCCTGGACAGGCCCTTAGGGTTCCAGGAGGTTGAGGCTCCCAGATTTCTAGACAATCGGCACATGAAGGTGGTAAGGTTGTCAGTCCTACGCACCGGCCGCCTTTACCCCCCTGTAAATATTCCTGATACTCATTTCTGTTAGAGACTGAGTCGACCGCAGGGTCATAGTGCGACCGAAAGGATTATGTCAATGAAAAATTCGGGAATCGAACCCGCGACCTTCCGGCTTGTAGCGCAGTGCCTCAACCAACTGCGCCACTGCGTGCCCCGCTTATGGTATGTTATGGAACATAATGACAACAAGTGTGACTCGAATCCAAATTCATTTTCCGTTGTAGCACCAAGGATTCATATTGTCAGCTGCCTTACTGTTCTAGCGCCTTCTCGTGGCTTGAAAATGTATGTAGTATGTAATATAAATATGTTTTCTGACGCAGTAGAAGAATCAAAGTTGCGAAAGCCGATAGTAGCATAATTATCCTAGGAAATGTAATGATATGAAGACTGTTTTACAATAACGACCAACTCAGTACGGATAATGCAGTATGGAGAACAACAGTAATTGTAACATTCCTACTGCATGTTGTAAATAGGGTGGGCCATCGTGAAGGAGATCATGTGAAATACAAAGCAGAAATCGTGTCTCCAGTAATCCCCCGAAGAAGCCGCATCTGTCCTCCCATCCATAGACTTTAGCATGCTTACGGTACCTAAATAGTGCAGGACATCCTAAGGAGAGGCCGTTACCACATAGCCTACTACCATGGGTCTCCAAATTTTCCAAAAATTTAGGTGCAAACCTCAAAATTCCAGGCGCTAGAAAGGTGACATGGGGCAAGTTCCATACTGAGGGTCAACATATATTAGGCGCCGCCGTACATGTAGTCGCCTGGGCGATGTGGCGCCCGGGATTTGTGCACCCCTTTCATACTGTATTTGACCGAAGGCAACAGTTTTTAATGTAAAACCTAAATAATCTCTACTTTGTTGTCTGTAATGATGGCCCGGCCTGGCCGAAACTTGTAGGAGGATTTCTCCGTAGTATGTTGGATACAGTGTTAGTCTTGATTAGAGAATTGTATATGCAAGTGCACGGTGAATATTGCAGCAATTCAAGACATAGAGACAATATTTAATCGATTGTTACGGTAATGAAATCAGGAACAATGGTCACTACAGACACAAGGATACACCTAACGATATATTTAACAAATTATAAGACAGCGGTAAATCACAAAAACATGTAGCTTACTAGGAGTTCCAAACGATTAAATGCTTCACTGTCTCACAGCGTCGCTCACGCTTAGGAAGAACGTATGTGATGACTGTGCCATGTCTGAAGTCCTGTGGAATGTGGGTGCTTCCAAATGATCTGGTCAAAATGGTCCGTAACTAGACGCGATTCGAACGACGCATCTCCCGAACATAGCTTCGTCTAGAAAGTTAGTCTTCTGGGATGTGACGCCTTATATTTTCTAGAAATGTAGTATTATTTAGGAGGAATCTACCCTGTCCATCTTCAGGGTAAAACTCCGAGGATCTTGGCAAAATTGTACCAGACTACACATCATTTCGTAAAAGACTGTTCATAATATTCGCTATAAGAATTTCAAATCTGAATTTAGTCTAGAATGTTACAACGTCAAAATTTGAGAATTAAACTACAAGTGTGCCCGGTCCTAGGCACCGCGGGGATCAAAGCTCTACGCATTCTCAACTTAGCACCATGTGAAAGTGGGTGGTGAACTACACGCATAGGCTACATTTACCCCGGACAAACAGGCTACAGTAAATATTGTCCTGAAGGCTGAGTTCATACTCGTGTTTTGTAGTATTAATTGTAGTAAATCACATTAACATACTTACTGAAATAGGCAGGTTAACTGAAAATGGGTCTGGACTCCATAATCGGCCAGCAGGATGAGTTGGGAATCAACAGCTGGATGAAGACGTGGAAGAGATTCCAAATAATACTGTAAACAGATGAATGCTCTTTTGTGATGGACGTTCTGTCTAGTTTTACACCCGGTCTTTGAAGTTTGGCAAAAGTGCTATCAGTCACAACCGACTGTGCCGTGATGATGTAAATTTGTTGTTATTTTTGTCAGTAATTTTGGAATCTAAGAAACTTAAACATAACGTAGAATGCCGAGTAGGCAACAGCAGCAGGATCTGAGTGAATGACTGACTGAGTGACTGACTGACTGAGTGACTGACTGACTGACTAACTAACTAACTACCCAAATGATTCCATAGAGCAGAGTTCTTCTAGTTCCTCAGTTAAGAATTTCCCCGTACTTAATTGAATTCGAAGGTTCATTACCGATTTCACAGGAGCCCGCCACTTGCCCGTATCCTGAGCCAGACAAATCCAGTTCACGCCCTCCCGCCTAATCCCTTAGTATGCGTTTTGATATTGGCAATCCATCAACGTCTAGGTCTTCCTCTCGGTCTCTTTCACTTTTCCCTACGAAAACCAGTTTGATTTGCTACAAAAGCAATCTGACGTAAAAGTAAGGACACGTTTTTAGTTCCCACATATTTGCAGCAAATGAATTGACGCCCCTTATGCTGTTATTATAACCCATCAAGAATCCTTAGCCATCAAACCTTAACACAAAGAATTCAATTAACGTATTTCTCTGTTAGAGTCGTATGCAGTTACTGAGTTACATCAGAAACAAGACAGAAAACGTCGGACAGGCCCTCAGACATGGAAATGTTTAAGGGGCAACAACTGTGGTTTTGGCAGCACTGTATCCTGTAAATGAAAATGTTGGTAGTCTAAAGTGAGGTGTGTGTATGTGTATATATGAGAAGGGATTTCCTCCCTTTTCCTTTTCCCTTTTCACATCTACCCCTAAACCGAAAGCATGCCCAATACACCCCTTGTAAAAGAAGGGAGAGAGAAGGCTGGCTAATTTACGTTTCTACGCTCCAGGTCTGTTTGCTGTCAATGTTTGTGAGCGAAACAATATTTCTGCTGCTTTCTTTTTTTTTTTTTTTTTTTTGCTTCCTCCCATTTGTTGTAGAGACCATTAGAATATATAGCACCATAAAATATATACAGCATCTGAGCCGACAAAGAGATTAAGCAATTGGAGTCTCTGTAGGTTATATACAAGGTTTTATTTGCTATCAACTCAGGTTCTGACAATCTGGTATTATAAATTTTACCTTGCACATTCTTTAGGGTCTTATTGTATCTGTGTATAACAAGTGTTATGACAGATCCACTGGCGGTAGCAGAACTTTATTTGAGGCTTGTTACTGGGAATGTTTCTGGATGATATACAACTGGTAGGCCTAAATAAAGGAACCTCAATTGTTGCCAGTTTTAAGTTATATAAGGAGTTATAACATGTATCAGTGAAATGCATCTCTTCAAGTTGATTCAATGGGTAAAGATGTTGCGTTCTTTCTGGAAGAAAAAGAGAAAGCTAACCGTTAACGTACTGCAAAAAAAAAAAAAAAAAAAAAAAAAATATATATATATATACTGAATATAGGGAGAAAAATAAGTACACACCAAACTGTGATTCTTTAAGGATGTGTGTGTGTGTTTTATTTAATGACTGTATCAATTGCTGAGATTATATAGCGTCGGTCACCGATGAATGAACGAGTGTGGAGCTTTGGTGGAATGATAATGGCAGGAAAAACCGAAATACTAGGAGAAAAACCTGTCCCAATGCCACTTTGTCCACCACAAATCCCACTTGGAGGTGCCTGGTACTGAACCTGGGCTTCCGCGGTAAGATTCAGAGATTGGTGATGATGGTTTTTTTTTTCCATTATACCAGTGTGTCCCAAATGTGGTGTTCTTCGGAAACCCCGGGGTTCCACAAGAAAAGTTCATGACACTATTAAAACCAACAATATTATTATTATTATTATTATTATTATTATTATTATTATTCAGTACTTGACACTTTTTAATTTTATGTGACTTTCTGAATTGCTGCAATACTATAATAATTATAAAAACCATATTTTTAAAATAAATTCCTTTTGTTACGAAGCCGTGCCCTTGTCCTGCCATACGTTCAGTTCGTCAGCTGATAATCTTCACCAGCACAAACGTGTGCGAAACTAGCTAATCGAGTTAAGCAGCAACAGAAACAATAAACGATGCGCCAGATTTCAGAATTCAGCTTCCCAATATGAAGTCAAATATAAGTAGAATTTGTGGGGAAGGGGGAAGAAAAAATTCTTATCCTTGACGCTTATTGGCTTTTAACTTTATCTTTCGTTTGTACCAAGCGTGATTTTTATTTCTGAATTTGTACAATTACAGAATATGTTGATATCATATTGTTTAACATTCTTTTATTATTACCGTTATTTATTTGTGTTTTAATTTTTTACTTTTCGTATAAGAATTTTGTTAGGCCTTCGGCAAAAATATTTCGAGTACAGAAGGGTTCCGTGGCCAAATTAAATACGGAAACATTGTATTGTACAATTATTACGTTAGACGGTATCCATTGCCTTAAATATAGACAGAATTGATACAAGACGTTTCGAGATTTGCTGCTGCCGTCGCCTTCAGGAGGCATTACAACCGTTTTGCTTCGGCTCGATATGAAAGTTTTTTTTTGTTTCCCCCCCCCCCCCCCCCCTTGAGAGAATTTAAAAAGACAAAGTGCGTGTGGAGGCCTATAGGCTGTTAATGCCAGTACTATAGTATGCAACTTCATATAATAAAATGTATTTTATGGTAACTGGTGTTTGAAGACATGCACTGAAATGGAATCCATGATAGCCCAGTATGTGATAGGGACTAATGCTTTCAGCAAAGATCTACAATGGTGTGGCTGGTGGTCGGGAGCTGTCGTTGAGAAGCGTATGACTACTACTGTTTAGAAATAGCTGGAGTAAGCTGACAGCCACTTATATGACCCAGGTTCAGGTCTTTTTAGCTTCACTTTAAATTTGTCATTCTGCATACAAACAGCTGGAAAAAGGAAGCTATGAGATGATACTTGGAGATAAAGAAACGACTAATTTCGTGGTACACTGAAAAGCTTGTAGTAGCTAGTCTATGCAGCTGCTCGAGAAGGTTCTGACTTTATGAAAAGGAACCGCCATATTCACAGAAACCTGCAATTGGATAATATCTTAAGATATTCTAATTTATTCCATTCCTGCAAATCACATTTCTCCAGAATCATATTAATGTTACCTCCAGTCTTTCGCTAAGTCGTCTTAGGTCTTCGCTTCGGTTTACAGATACAATATGTGAACACTTCTTATTTTAGCCGTGGTTTATAAGGGCACTGAGTAGCTCAGAATGTATGGCGGCGAATGATGGCATAGTTAGTGCATAATGAATTGGAAGGAAAGTGAAAGAAAGCAGTGAGCGGTGAACTAATTTGAAGCACTGTCCCAGCATTTGCCTGAAGTGACTGAGGAAAACCACAAACAGTTTCATTGTAGCTAACCTGTATGCCGAGATTCGAAACCGCAAACTCTCGGATACGAGGCAAGAGCAGTATCCGCTGGGCTGCGATGTTCGGCAAAACATTCCTTATTTCTGTCATTCCGCCAATTATAATTTCCGTCAATATTATGTGAACAGAACAAATTATGGGTGTAGTGGTTTGTTATCGTTTCTACAGGAAGTGATTCACAATATTCAGATCTTCGGATACCAAGAAAGATTTGTGTCCCTCCTTAAAGCAGCAAAAACTTTACGTGATTGTAAAAGTAAGAAACATGTCTACTGTTCAATTATCTGGGCAGTGTGTAACTGTACTATATGAAAAGTACATTTTTGTTAAATTTTATGCTGTAAAGCTTTTTATAACACAGCCATTTCACAACACACTTCAGTGTACAGTTTTTTGCCCATATGTTTCTGCATCTTTCACTTTATTATTCCCATAGGACGTAAGGCTTCCTACTGGTAGCAAATAGGTGTTCTTGAAAGAGTTTAATATTATTAAAGTGACATCATTTTTAATTTATTTCTCATGTGATTCAAGTTAATAGAACTGGCAAGTAAAAAGTAACGACAAGTCAAAGTCACGCAAAGAAACTGGGTCACCTGCACAGTTTACAATTTTTATACTGCCGTCAATAAAAGCGTTCAAGTTTATTCGATAATATGTAATACAAAGAGAAGCCATGAATCTTTCAGTGACAGCACCAAGACACACCCAAGCCCAAAGAGACTTGCTTTGAAATTGACTCTCTCCAACAACACAGTTGGCAATTTAATGAATTCTTATCCAGTTAGTTATATGTGAGTGTATTTCGGTTATCTTTTAAACGCGAAAACGAATAATATACAGTGATTCTGGAAAACTGATTCTTGTTCAGTACACGTAAGTTCTAAATCACGCGAGAGCCGATACGAGAGGGGCTACTGAAGCCGCTTTTCTCGGCAGTCGAGTGACGTTTGACGCATGCAGATGACGCTCAGCCTCAAAAGTAGGCTCTGTCTCACAGTAGGACTCATATGTAAGGCAACGCAGTCTGTCGTCTAACTCTAATAGAGAGTGCATGAGTTGAGGTTATTTCTTTTGCTGCGATTTTGTCAGCTGTCAAACATGTTTGTGAATGGTTTGAAATTTGAGAATTTTTTAAGTGACGCTTACCCTTAAATTCTCAAAAGCAGTTGATATGCCTTCTTTCCTTTAAATTGATTGTACATTTCACCTCAAATTATTTTAGGTTCATCAGGTCGTGGAGGACGAGATAGAAAGGAGACTAGCCATAATGGGAATTACGAGAACTGTAGCCTTTATTATACACAACCTTAGCCCAGAGCTGTAGATGGAAGGAAAACTTTATGAGTTATCACTTTTTTTGTGTGTGTGGTGAAGGGCCCCGCAGCAGATGCTACGGACGCACCGCAGCCTTGAGGCTTATTGTGCAACCCTGTGATGAAGATGATTAGTTTTTTTTTCGTTATGTTATCACTTTTACTTACATTGATATTAAAATGTGCGACATGCATTAAGCACTGACGTACTCTGCATTATCGCCCGAGGAGTGTGGATTTCTTGTGATTTTTGGAATAAACAGGAATTGTTTTCGTAGAAAACGTCTTAACCAATTGGTCTTTGTAGTGGAGACACAGCGTCTTAACCAGTTGATCTTTGTAGTGGAAATACGGCGTTGTAACGGTCGGTATTTGTGGTGGAGACACAGCGTCTTAACCAGTTGTTATGTATAGTGGAGACGCAGCGTCTTAACTATCTGGTCTTTGTAGTGGAGACACAGCATTTCAACCAGTTGGTCTTCGTAGTTGAGACACAGCGTCTTAACCAGTTGGTCTTTGTAGTGGAGACACAGCATTTCAACCAGTTGGTCTCCGTAGTTGAGACACAGCGTCTTAACCAGTTGGTCTTTGTAGAGGAGACACGGCGTCTTAACCAGTTGGTCTTTGTAGAGGAGACACGGCGTCTTAACCAGTTGGTCTTTGGAGTGGAGACACAGCGTCTTAACAATTTGATCTTTGTAGTGGAGACACGGCTTCTTAACCAATTGGGCTTTGTAGTGGAGACATGGCATCTTCACCAGTTAGTCTTTGTAGTGGAGACAGGTCTAAACGGGTCTTGCTGTGAAACAGTGTTTAAGTTGGTCTTTGTAGTGGAGACACAGTGTCTTAACCAGTTGGTCTTTGTAGTGGAGACACAGTGTCTTAACCAGTTGGTCTTTGTAGTGGAGACACAGTAGGCCATGGTTTTCTTTCATATAGGAACTGAAATTTTAAATATTATTCGGTTGAACGTAACGTTTGAAATTTTAAAAATAGGCTTTCTGGTTATGTAGTGGGTTGAACTAACTGAGGACTAGGCCCAGTGGCGAACTAGGCCTACATATGCTGCGGTACGCACAGGGAAGAAGGCAGAAGCGGCTGTTTGTAAGATTGATGTGCTGATTGGAGGTAATATTAAAACAGATGTTAAAGAAGTAGGATGGGAGACTGAAGTGCTGAATTAATCTGTTTCAGGATAGACACCAGTAGCGGGCACTTGCGGTCAGGAGCGTAGCTGGGGTGGGGGGATCGAGTTGTCAAGCCGCCCCGGTCGGCAAAATGAATAT
The DNA here is from genome assembly GCA_021186555.1 of Reticulitermes speratus. Classification (NCBI taxonomy): domain Eukaryota; kingdom Metazoa; phylum Arthropoda; class Insecta; order Blattodea; family Rhinotermitidae; genus Reticulitermes; species Reticulitermes speratus. The sequence goes on along the minus strand of JAJKFL010000013.1, from coordinate 23,808,515 downwards.
AAGTGGGCAAATAATCAGTGCGCAATTAATTTTAAATTATTGAGTCAAATACAATGAAATACAGTAAATAGGCTAATTGTAATTTTTCTTAGGTTCATAATTTCTGTTAGGGGTTGCCATTGTGAGTACTGGTCCCGGGTGCCTACTGCCTTTTGTTACAGTAATGAACCTTCGGATTCCGCAACTGCAAGCAATTTCTACTTGAGCAGCTATTAGCTTCTCAAATATGCCTGTGCTGCATGGAATTGCGTCAGGTAATGACAGATATTTCCATTAATTGTATTCTGTAATCAAATGTCAAATGGAAATTATTTTAACAGCGTTTCAAAATGAACAGTCATTCCAATGCGAAGGGAAATAATAGGGCGGTGGATTTAAAATTAAATTATGTCTCTGGATTGACATTTGGTGTTTGGTGATTGAAATTCCCTTAAGAAAATCTCACGTGCGTCACTTGAATGAGAAGCACAAGTCAGAGAGCTCCGTGTTACAGCTTTTGTCCACTACCATGTTAGTCCACTTCTATATTACGGAAAACAAAAAAAGAAAAATTTACTGTACACCCTGCCTGCCCTTGTCAGATAGAGGGTGGAACCATTTTGTCGGCAGGAGTCTGATGGTTATGGCAGTTGTCATTTCGAATTGTGTGGCATCTCAACATTACGAGAATCCATCCGAGCTGACAGGCACGGTAGAACTTTGGAGTGAACTTGTGTGAAATGAAGAAGAGGGACGGGCAAGTCTGTTGCATGTATGCATGCAGTCTATGTAGATGCTGCCAGGCGGCGGAATAGAAAAGACAGGAAGGTCATATAGAGGTCAGAGCTAGCTGGTACTCATAAATCATGTCTCACTTCGCTGGCGGCATCTTCAAGGAAGGGGAGGAGGAGACATTGGGGGCAGGCGAGAGATGACCCCAACTGGATCTGACACTTGCTGCCTAGTTAGGCCGGTATGCGTCTTTGTTATTAAGTTACGTGTCTCTTCTTTACAAGAGTCGTTGCCGGAACTGCGGTCTCCGAGATGTTTACTTGTACGTTTTGAATGTATAACACAGTGTTTGATTTGTACGATGGATACCAAGGAACTGTCATGAGAAATAAATACAGTAAATGTAATTACGGAGCTAATACCTTGCTTAACTCAGCACCACGCCGTGAAGACGTGTGGGAAATGACGATGTTTCTGCAAAGAAAATAAAAACACTACAAAATATTAGAACATTGTTTTGGGGGGGAAGAGAGAGACGGTGAATTTATTCGCGGATTTTCGTTTTTCGCGCGAGGTCTGGAACCGAACCCCCGCGAAAAGCTTTCTTCACCTCGGCTACAGTGCTTTTAATGCCGTGGAACAGTCTTCAGCTATTCACGGGATAGGGGGCTGGATGCGCCCGCTGAGTCGGTCTGGATGCTGAGTCGAGAGGAAATAAGTGTTTCGACTTTTACAACATTGACTGTACACCTGTTGTCATAGTTGGGGGAGGGGGGCAAAATCAACCATGGAAATTAGGAACAATACGGAGTCAATTAAAAGTTTTAGACACCAACATATGCACTATATTTCATAAGTAAGTCAATTGCCCCTCATATGTTTCGGCTTTTAACAAGCCATCCTCAGGGGGTCAAAGTTTTACATATGCTTTACATCTATTGGGGGCACGCGGTGGCGCAAGTTGGTTGAGCACTGCTCTACAAGCCGGAAGGTCGCGGGTTCGATTCCCGATGGTGTTACTGGAATTTTTCATTGACATAATCGTTTCGGTCGCACTATGGCCCTGAGGTCGACTCAGCCTCTAACAGAAATGAGTACCAGGAATCTTTCCTGGGGGGTAAAGGCGGCCGGTGCATAGGGCTGACAACCTTACCACCTTCATGTGCCGATTGTCTAGAAACTGGGAGCCTCGACCTCCTGGAACCCTAAGGTCTGTCCAGGCCTGTAATGGGATTGCTTTTTACATCTATTAGTTCACTTTTTAAACAACTTGTACATCCACATAGAATAAAATAAATCTTAATTCCCAATGAATTATGGTATTATTACTTCCAGTTCTTTAAAAATTGACCTAATAGATGTAAAGCATATGTAAAACTTTGACCTCCTGAGGATGGCTTGTTAAAAGCCGAAACATATGCAGGGGCAATTGACTTACTTATGAGAATATAGTGCATATGCTGATTTCTAAAACTTTTAATTAGTTATCAAGATGCACGGTGAATACAACGTGAAATACGGAGTCAAGTCAGAAAGGGGGAAGATCAGTTTGTACCAGCCCTCAATATCCATGCACTCCTTTCTTCCTTTCTTACCCCAGTTTTTTTTTATTTGTCCCTCTTCCACTCATTAGCCAAAAGAAAATTATTCTTAGGTAGAAAAAATATTTGGTGGGGGCGGAATTGCCACCTCCCCCCCCCCCCCCCAAGTTACGCTTATGCCTGTTGAAATGTATTTACAAACTTACAACTGGACTGCAGCAAATCATAGACGAGAGTGCAGGCCTACTTTTTTTTCTTAACGAGGCGAAACTGAAGAGAATGTTTCATTTGAACGTAATGTTTCAGAGACCAAATGTCGCACAGGAAGGGATAGCACTACTCTTTCAAAATTGTAGGTTCACTGGTTCAAATCTCAACTCAGAGACCAGCTATGCCGACTGACATTCATTGCCATTCTCAGTCCCTCCAGACAAATTTAGGGATAGTACCTTCAATTAGTCCACAGTCGCTTTCTTCCGTATCCTTGCCACTTCATTAATCACTAATTACTCTGTCACATTATAGGGCATGGTCAAATAATAAGGCAATTTTCATTCACCATCAACACAGCTATTTATTTCGTCTTTGGGATTTGTTACACGTTTATAAGTGTCGACCACTAAGTGGCTATCTTCAGGCCATTTAAATACATGAAATTAAAATTACAATTGCAAAGTAATTTTTGCAAGGTTACTGAGATTTCAGTCTTGGGGTGTTACAATATACATGTCAGTATAAAATGTGAAACTATATTTTATTGATTTTCACATTTATATTGACATTGCTTAAGTCTGGGAGTGTCTTTGGTTTCGTACCAACCTGCTACCTCCTTATTCAGAATAGAAGTGATTATAGATGGAGGTAACAGATCACGCCAAAACGATATTAACTACCTACGAAATTACGCGGTGTCATCATCAAAAAAACAAGTGACTTTGATACGTACCAATAATTACATCTGTAATGCTCTTACATCACCGCTATAAATGTTGTAGCGCACTTAACAGTTACGAGTTCTGTAGTAAAAACAATGGAAAAAAACTATATATAATGTGTTCTTCGTAGACGTCACTTGGCATTAAAGTGATATATGTTTGGCTGTTATTGCGATAACTCTGTCTGCCCTTTGACTCGCTCATGTTAGCTTTTAGCTTTCGTTTATTGCTGGAGTATAAAAGTTGTCAAGTAATTCAGGGTGTCTAGAACAGGGTACTGAGAGAACTAAGTGAGGGGAAATAGTGGGAGACTGGAGAAAATTATATAATGAAGAAGAATTTCTTTAATATGTACCACCAAATAAGCCTATGGTTAGGGTGATCAAATCAAGCAATAGGGGTTAAGCGGGAAGGGGTGGTGGCTGTGGTGGTGAATAAATGCTACAAATTTTTAATCTGACAACTTAAAGGGTACCAGTTGCGAGGCTTGGAGCAGAGATGGGAGCATAATATTATGGCGAATGCTAAAGGACTATAATGTGAGGATGTTGAATGTGTCCATCTGTCTCGGAGTGTGGTCCAATGACTTTTTGAACACGATATTGAACTTTCGTGTTCCATATAATGGAAATTTCTTGACTAGCTTACCGTCAGCTTCTGAAAAGGGCCGTGTTATGTGAAGCAGATTATTTAGTAATCAGTTCACATCATATCGATATCAACTCAACATCCACGCATAGCCCAAGCGAGCCGTTCCGTTTGGGTTACACGTACATATAGACGATGTCTTAGAATTAAATATTTATTTTTTCCCTTATTTATGCTTATTTGCCGCCGCACTTCTGTGAATATCTGTTAATTGTCTGAGGAGTTTAGGCAACTTTCTTATCAGCTAGATTTTAGTTTCTGATAAAAGTTAAGGCTTCTTAACGCTTTTATAGTGGCCTACATGTAAGGACACCGGATGTAAAACCACTATGCAATGAGCAGTAACAGTCGGTTACTTTCGAGTCTGTGTTGGATTTATATGAATATGTCTCGGGATCAGAATGCAGGACAAAATCACAACGTAAAGATAGATAATAAATCCTTTGAAAGGTTGGAACAGTTCAAATGTTTGGGAACAAGCCTAACAAATTGAAATTCCATTCAGGATGAAATTAAGAGCATATTGAAGTCGGGGAATGCTTGTTATCATTCGGTGCAGGATCTTTTATCTTCCAATTTGCTGTCCAAAAATACAAAGATTTTGTTTTTTGTATGGGTGTGAAACGTGGTCCGTCACACTGAGGCAGGAACATAGGCTGAGAGTTTTCGAGAATAGGGTTCTGAGGAGGATATTTGGGCCTAAGAGGGACGAGGTAACAGGGGAGTGCAGAAGACTACATAACGAGGAACTTAATGATCTGTACTCATCACCAAATATAATTCGGGTGACCAAATCAAGAAGAATGAGGTGGGCGGGGCATTTAGCACGTATGTGGGAGGGGAGAGGTGCATACAGGATTTTGGTGTGGAGACCTGAGGGGAGGAGACCACTTGTAAGACCCAGGCGTAGATGGGAGGATAATATTAAAATGGATTTTCAAGAGGTGGGATGGGGGGAATGGACTGGATTGGTATGGCTCAGGATAGGGACAGGTGTCGGGTTCTTGTGAATGCGGTAATGAATCTTCGGGTTCCATAAAACGCGGGAAATTTCTTGACTAGCTGACGACCTGTTAGCTTCTCAAGAAGGACTCTGCTCCATGGAGTTAGTTAGTTATTATAACAAGTACTGTGTCATACTGCATTAATGGTTTCTGAATCAGGATGTATCCCTACTGATTATGTAAGCACATCTCTTGAGAACTGAAGAAGTAACGTCAGTAACAAAATGTGGTTCACTACGTTGCCTACAAGTGACGTTGTGTGGAAATGCAGAGGCGTGATATGGCAGTACTAACAGCCGTACTGTAACTCATATTTAACGGTGACGCATGCGTGAAAGCCAAATTTTTGGACCTCCAGGAAAGCGGTGAATCTACGATGGCATGTCGCATACAACGCTGAGAAACGTTACGGCATTTAAGCCACACAGTACACTGGCTAATTCGCAGCAAAATATGATAGCTTTTATTGGGAAATTAAAAGAGAAAATATTCTTTACGTTCTTCCAGTTGTAGTGGTATAGCAGCATATTGCTAGCCAGACCGGAGAATGCTCTAAGCAAACCGGTTGGGAAACCACCTTATGTCTTTGATGGTCTCTCATGTGAGGTAACCAGGCGGAAGATGAAGCAAGTCAGATGGAAGAATTCTCACTGCCAGAAAGACGAAGACAAAACGCCTGGTACAACAGAGGTAGTCGTTAGAGATAAATGTGCAGACTTGTTTATGTGTCAGCATATGAAACGTGAGTTGTGTCTGATTAACACGTTTGAAACATCAGCACTTTGCTTCATAACATGCTCTCCTCTCAACATGAAAATGTTTGTCAAGGGACTGCCATTTCTGTGACGTATACTGGTGAAAATTTCGGTTATTCAAGTATTAGCCTTGTGGGTTGTTAAGTTTGCTCCGACATTTTGGAGAAAAGTGCTGTCTCCATCTTCAGGGTGACTGAATTTGGTTCAGGTGGATGCTGAAGTGACTGGGAAGAGGAAAATATGTCAAACATAGGATGTAGGACGACTGCGTGAATTGTGGCCAATCAGAGCTACGGAAAGCGAAGAGGTGTTTGGTTGCTACAATTTTCTGAAATTAGCTAGAAATCTAAATAACATTGGAGTGTGTTTTTTACAGGTTATACCTCGTAATAACATTTCATTGAGAGTAATATTCCTATACCTATATTGTAACGGCATTAGCAGGACTGTGTTTATCAAGATTAGTGTCTTCTCAGTTGTAATGCCGTGTGTTTTGGTATACAGGGATCAACGTTTCGGAGGAACCTGTTACCTCCGACTGCGGCTCTTCTAACCTGAATATGGAGGCAGCAGATTCCTCCGAAATGTTGGTATCTATCTATCAAAATACACGGCGTCATATCCCAGCACACGGACTTCATAGTAACCGCCTTGAGAACCTCAGACGGCACAAATATGTGTCTACTTTTCGGATATGATTAAAACCATCCGCAGGACCATCATACACGCTGTTTTCACCCCGAACTACATTAGTTATATCAAAAGGCTAACAGCCAGATGCTATTTGGATGCAGTGACGACGAGAAGCCTAAATGCTCCTGTCGAAAGTCGATACCCAGACGTCTAGCCTCTAGCTCGTTACGATGCAAACTCAGCAAATCCGTTATTTAAGATTTCACTTTTCTAGATATGACGCCGTTGTGATTGTTACTTACTTACCGACGTTTCGAAAGGCTTGATGCCTTTATATTGAGGGTACTCTTCTTGGACTACCCTGAGAATGGAGGCAGCAAGCTCCTCTGAAACGTCGGTACATAATTACCAATAAACTTGGTGTCTTATCCCAGACGATTAATTTTTATCAAGAACGCTGTGAAAACCTCAGATCGCCCATAGTTCTTTTTACGATTATGGAATATACGATCTTGTTTTTCAAATAATAGGCATGCATGTGATATAGTCAGCATAATTCCACACCTAAAATAGGCCTCTTCCAAAGAGTGAAAGCGCGAGGAGCATAATCCGGAGCTTAAAGATGCATTTTCAAGTTTCTAAATATTGCTTAATTTATATTCCGTCATAACGTGCCTGCATTCCCAATTACGTAAATGTGATTCAATTCGGCAATCCAGTCTCCTGTTTTGAAATATTCAGTGACGCATACCCGATCTGAATTTCAAATTCCCTTGTAACTAAATAAGTAACCTGATTAATCACTTCGTACTGCATGCCGTACAATAAACAATTTTAAAGTTCCGCTCATACTGAAAGTGACAGAGTCAATACAGTCCATCGAAACGCTGGTTGATTTATCGTGTGTTAGTGTGACGCAGTACGGCCCTCGGAATAAGTGAAGTTATGATAGACAGATGTCACTGCTGTAGGTCTGCTTTCACCCTGCCGAAGTTACACGACTTTGTTTCGTGCCAAATAATGGGTGAAGGTTTATCCTGTGTGACATCGATCTACGGAAATGATTTGTAGTAAATCTAAAGTGTTTGGAGTTCTTACGTTTTGTGACTATTGATTTTTAAAGAGTGAACCATTATATGCATAAAGTGGTCGACGTCTTCTTTGTGTTAGGAACAAGGAGTGGAGCATTAAAATTGGTTAGTTATACTTGTGTGCAGTTTTATGTGTTATACTTGTACAAGCACTAGCGTGGCCTTGGTTCGTTAGGAATGCGGGAAGGGAAGCTGCCGACATTTTGTTTCAAATTGAGCGTTCTGAAGGAAGCAACGAAGACCACATAGCCACATTCTCTCGGTGAGTAACGTTGTTTACATTCAGACGTAACTGTATGGTGCAGGTATAAACATAGTACAAAACACGTAGGTTTCATATTCTTGTTTTGTGTGCATTACAGTCACCAGTTTGCTGTAGATTTAAGTTTATGCTATATGTCTTCGATTAACGAGGATAGTTTTGCGAAATTTGAGGTTCTCACAGTGGTGTATATTCGAGTCTTTTTTGGATATGACGCAGTGTCGGTTCGTATATAGTTACCGACGTTTTGGAGGAGTTTGCTACCTCCATCTTCAGGAACTATACAGTCTGAAATACCCTGAAGATGGGAGCAGAAACGTTTCTGCGATAGATCGGAAAATATTTGTCAATGGACAAGGCTTGAATGTTCAAGGGTAAAGTTTAGGTATTTTGAATGTGTTGCGTGACAATAGGCATATCAGGAGAATAAATGAACGAAAATAATGGCTGTGAAAGGGCTATATTCAGAAACATTTCATAGTTTTTAATAGGCTTAATTTAATAACATAAACAGAAAATACGAATTTTCTTTAGAATAACGCAACAGGGAATGAACCATAAACTCTTTAGGGCACGACGTTCAATAGGCCTTTGTAAAATCACTATTGATTTAGGTTCTCTGTATTTAGTGACAATTCTGGATGTAAAACGTAAAATATGAAACTTCTTACACATGTATGTAGTAGAGTTCAGTAGTGCTGTCAAGTTAAGCCGAAGATAAATAAAATGAATGCAAATGTAATGGACGTCGTCAAACAAAATGTTAAGAAGGACTATGCCTTGAGCTCAGAATCATGACAATTCCCACCCCGCTCCCCCCATAATTTTGATATTATTTAACCACGACAGTTTAAAGTAGTCATACTGATTTTAATATTTCTTGACGTTAGATTCAGATATTTGTAATGTACTGTTATTCGTCAGTGCAGTGTACAGAGAAATACGAACATGTGAATTGACATTTGGCAAAAACGATGTTTCTTAAGGCTTTTCTTTCTCGAATCATCTGCCAGTAGTTGCTGAAGCATATTTGATATTCAGCAACAGATCCCATTTGACTGTATCGAACCTCATTTCATACCAGCTCGGACTGCAACATGAAAACACGTGGGGAGCGTGAAGGAACTATTGCACAGCAAATAAATGTAGACCGTTGTCTGTAGTAACAACTCGTTTTGTCATGTTATGCTATCGCCTTCAGTAAATACAAATAGGCCTACGTACAGCTTATATATATCGACGTGCTTTTGTGGAAGCTCTCTACTCGGATTCTGTCCTAGCTAATAGCTGTGGAGACATAAAATTTTTATTACTGTATTTCGGTGAATGTACGCCATAAGGAACAAAGGAAAAATACCATACTGACTTGAAGGACAGTTAGACCAGTATTTGATTTTTTAAACATGAGCTGCTGTGTAAGACTTATGCTTCCTTCTGCTTTCATGAGGCCATATCCTATCAACTCCAACTTCTGACCGCGCAGTCTGGTGTCAGTCTTAGGGCATTTTGTGTGGGATTTATGGTGGACAAATGACACCGAGCAGTCGGTTTCTCTTCCAGGCAGGCGTAAGAGATATTTCGTTAATGGAAAGCACCCAGTTATTTTGGTGACCAAAAAACTTACTGGAGTATTTGTGTCAGCTGACACAGCTTTATTTCTGTATTTAGTTTACATTATCAGAGCTACATGTTTCGGCTTATGTTGTTGAAGCTATCATCAAGTTGACTTGTTAGAAAACGAATGATTATAGTGTTTATAGTTTGTTGTGTATATATGCACATATATAGACGGGGATGTACGAGTTGCGTCCCGCGGTCAAGAAAGCGTATCAGTTGCGTCCCGAGTTGTCAGCCCCCCCAGATAAGGCAATGTATCAGTTGCGTCCCGAGTTGTGAACCCCCAGATAAGGCAATGTATCAGTTGCGTCCCAAGGTTTCTGCTGCATGTGTATCATACAGAGACATGACCAAACCTCCAGAAGAGACCGGGAAGCGAACCCGCAGAGCAGCGAGGGACATCACACACACACACACACAGACACCACCCAACTCCTAAGTTGTCGACGGTTTCGATGACCACGTATACCTGAAGTGCATGACATTTCGTAATCTTTCAATTTCTTGAACCAAAAAAGGAAAATAAATGAAAAAATAAAATAAAAAAAGGTGCATTAGTTGGTTGAAGAAATTGAAAATTGATGTTAAGATGCACGGTGAATACAACGTAAAATTTCTAATATCTCATATGTTTTGGCAATAACTGTAATGTGTAAATTGACAACTTTCTCAAACGATTCTGTGTTGTTTGATACACAATACTGTTGGTTTCTTCTTGTATCAGTACTCTTTTCAAATATCCAGTACAGCATGAGATATATTCTATTTCCGCTAATGCGCTTGGGGGAAATTTCTTCAGGCCGAAAATGAGCTGTAAAATAATAATTATATTAACAAAACTGAAAATAAAAACTCACTGAAAATTGAAAATAAAGCAATTAATGTTTAATTAATATCGGTTTAATTTTTATAAAATAAAAGTTTCACGTGGTATCTAGAGTCTTAATTGAAAACAAAGAGATCTGTACATCCCTATGGCACTCTTTTTAACGTTTTCACTCTTTATGTTGCTGTGCCTTCCTTTGTGTCCAAATTTTAAACAACTCCTTGTGCTTTAATTTTTAGTCATCTGTAAATAATTGTGCGAAATGTTTTCATAGTTTATTATAAAATGTATAACAATAAATATATACATATATATGTCTAAGAATGTAAAGTGTATACTTATAAACATAACATACATAATGTGTAAGCTGGTTAGTTATGTACACTCTACTAACTTTTTATTAAAATCGAAGGTGGACACTCAAAATGGTAGATTACATGTCAAACCGCGTGATCAACTTCTCTAAGTACATGACTCTACCTTATGCAATCGTTAATAAACTTGCAGAGTAGCATGTATTAGCAGCTAATTTTTTTGTATAATAATAATAAAGTTTGAAGCTATACAATAATGCAAGAAACGGATAGCTAAAGCGGCTCAGATCAATTTTACAGCTCTATGTAAATAATAAACTTCAAATTTTATGCAGAAAAAAAATCAGCATAATTTAAATTGACATAAAAATTATTTATTTCTCTTGAAATATTACGTTTTTAATTAGTTCACACGTTACTTAACTTTATTGCTCTGCACCGTGATCAATTAACTTAATAAATTAAATTGTCACTGTAAAAATAATTAATAAACCACTACTGGAGTTTGCGTACAAAGTACCTCTCCGAACCGCTGCTACTAACAAAGCTCTCTTTGTGAGATCTGCGCTCTTCTAGGATATTACGCAGCGTCCAGTGGTAATCCTTTACCGACGTTTCGGGACAATATCGGCCCCATCTTCAAGGGTCAAGAAGTCTTTCTTAAAGACGGGACCGATACATTGTCCTGAAACGTCGGTAAAGATTACCACTCGACGATGCGTAATACCCCAGAAGGGCGCAGATCTCATCAACATCGCGGCGGAAGCCTGAAATAACGCTCTGTTTAAAAACTTAATATTATTCATTCCGTACATTTTCTTTTCTATATTTATAGTCCGACAAATGTACATTTTATTCACTATTAGTTGTGTAACACTGTCCTACATGTTTCGAACCATATTCTGGCTCATCCTCAGGGACTCAGTATTTAAAATTACACATTTTTACATCACTTGGTACCCTTGTTTAAGTAGTAAAAACTGAATAACATGGATTTATTTTACAATCGTGTTTATACACTGGTTCAAATGTGAATAGATGTAGCTGCTGTTTATTTCGGTGTTATAAACCAAGTCTTATACGGGTTAAAATGTTAAAAGTTGAATAATCTGTGTTGTTATGATATCCTGAAACATACAATATTTAAGATAAAATTGATAGTCGTATTTATGTTAATGTGATTTTTAGTAGGTAGAACGTAAGTTGAAGTAGTCAACGCTGTACGTACCTGTTTGTCGGAGTTGTTTGACTATTACGTGGTGAGAACAGTACTGGCTATCGAGTGGTGTATCCGGTATTTAAGTAGGTCACTGTCACGTGGGGGAGTGACGTTTTTGGTTTTAGTAGATAAAGCGGAATATTGGGTTGTAGTCTGCTGTATTTTGTTCTGGTATTAGTTTATTATTGTATGTAAATTGTTGGATGTAGAATTGTTCTAAGTTATTCATATATCTATAGAACAATTCATATATGGATACCTTAGAACAATTCATATATGGATATATGAATACCTTAGAACAATTCATATATGGATACCTTAGAACAATTAATATATGGATATATGGATACCTTAGAACAATTCTACATCCAACAATTTACAACCTACTAAAATCACATTAACATAAATACGACTATCAATTTTATCTTAAATATTGCATGTTTCAGGATATCATAACAACGCAGATTATTCAACTTTTAACATTTTAACCCGTATAAGACTTGGTTTATAACACCGAAATAAACAGCAGCTACATCTATTCACATTTGAACCAGTGTATAAACACGATTGTAAAATAAAAGCCATGTTATTCAGTTTTTACTATTTAAGCAATTAATTGTACCAATTGATGTAAAAATGTGTAATTTTAAATACTGAGTCTCTGAGGATGAGTCAGAATATGGTTAGAAACATGTAGGACAGTGTTACACAACTAATAGTGAATAAAATGTACATTTGTCGGACTATAAGTATCTGTTTGTTTGCCTCTACCGAAAATATATCCACCCCAAATGTCATAAAACGTACGTTACTCTGAGAACTTCCTGTTGCCCCTCAAGTAGATTTTTAAGCATTTTGTGGAAGTCGAAGAATTGTAATTGTGGCCAGGTCTCGCTTAATCTGACCCACTGTACAGCGTCACAGACGGACTTTGAACCAAGGCACCCTGGACCCGATTCGACACTACAGCCGTTCGGTTTTTCCTCAGCAGCCTGCTACACAACTGTTGTACCTTTAAACTGACCGCGGGACGCAACTAATACATTGCCTTATCTGGGGGGGTTGACAACTCGGGACGCAACTGATACACAGCTCTTATCTGAAAAGTGACCGCGGGACGCAACTAGTAAACCCCGATATAGACGTATATATACAAGCTTGAGATCTGTACAATGTATATATATCATATATATATATATATATATATATTTAAAAGGTTGAGGTATATGTATATGCGTATATGTGTGCGTGCGCGCGCGCGCACGCCTATATTGCTTGTTACGCATCATGTCCAATCGTCTTACCTTTAAGGCCAAAGTATTCTCGTCAGGACCTTAGACTTAGTAACCCTTAACATGTTCTCCTTACTCCAAAAGACAGGTCAAGTTTTGCATTCATGTATAACAACAAATAGTTGATAACGTCATTAAATAAAACAATTCGGTGCACTAGTCTTCAATTGGCAGTATTCTTTATAACTTATATTCGCATACAATTTCCAGCAAAATTGCAACAGGATTTTATTCTGCTCTAGTCATAACTTAGGACCCCCAGCAAAATAACCGCAAGATTGTTCTACTGTGGTCTTGACAAAGCAGCAGCCGGCCTCTCTCGCTTCTCTATTTTGCTTGAAGGCGTCTTTCTTTCTTCCTATTTCGCTCATATTTTAACGTTCTAATCTTACCATTGTTTCATGTAAAGGAATTCTAAAGGAAACGCTTGTACAACAGTAGATGAAACAATAACAGCTTGCCATCTTTCAAACACAAGTTGGCATTTGTTTTCTGCTACAGCGAACTCGCACGAACGGTGTCAGCCATTGGCTCTTATCGCAATGAAACCTTCTGCCCCTTGCTTATTGTAGGGAATCTGCGATATATTTTTCCACTACGGACCAACAGTGTTACAGGACTCATTCAAGACGCATAGCATTCCAGTCTGCTGGAAAGTGACGCTGCGTTGCTAGGTAAATGTTTCTCGACGTTTCGAAAGAATGTGTCTCCTTTATCTTGATGGGTTCAAGGCCCATGAAGATACAAGGAAATCCTCGATAACACCGCTGTGAAAACTCAACACTCACATACGTTAATGTCTAGTTAAATATCTAACTAGAGTTAGCTAGGGGGTTTGAATGTGTTCATAATAACAGTGCAAACAATTTTATAACGTCAATAAAACAAGGTAAAAGTAAAGGAATCCCTGGACAGGCCCTGAGGGTTCCAGGAGGTTGAGGCTCCCAGATTTCCGGACAGTAGGCACATGAAGGTGGTAAGGTTGTCAGCTGTACGCACCGGCAGCCTTTACCCCCCCCCCCCCCAGGAAATATTCCTGTTACTCATTTCTGTCGGAGGCGTCGACCCCAGGACCACAGTGCGGCTGGAATGATGAAGCCAATAAAAAATTCCAATGGCACCAACGGGAATCGAACCCATTTGCAGCGCAGTGTCAATAAGATATAATTATTGTACACTATAAAGATACATTAATCCTTCAGTTACGTATTTACAAGAACATTTCCACGTGTTTCATTGTATAAAAATCATCATCTGGAGAACTGTGACTGCAGCATCGAGTACTTTGTCACGGGTAAGTGCTGACTCTGTAAAGGCTTTTTCTGCAAAGTACATATGTTGATGTCATCTCTAATTGGTTTAGGAAGACCAACTCAGTTAAAACATAAACAAATGAATAACACACAGCACCGTGAAACTTGTGTCTTTAAGGTGACCTATTTATTGCAGTATGATGCTGGCTGGAGGTACATTATATTCAGCTAGTATTGAAGCTTTCTAAGAATTCTCAGGGAAAGACACCCTTGTAATAATTTACATTTTTACTCCAGTAAATAGAATTTTAATACTCAGTCTTAATTATGAAGTTTCGAATGTAATATTTTCATAGCTGTACTTCAAAAATGTTTAAGCCTTAAGCACTTCCGTTATTGTAATGAAAACGTTTCCTGAAGATGGTCTATTATAGATCGAGACACCTTGAAAATGTTATTCTAAACAAATAATTGAAAAGTGTATATGTCCTAGTGGTGTATAATAGCATCATGTTGCATCAAGTGTATATGTCCTAGTGGTGTATAATAGCATCATGTTGCATCAAGTGTATATGTCCTAGTGGTGTATAATAGCATCATGTTGCATCAAGTGTATATGTCCTAGTGGTGTATAATAGCATCATGTTGCATCAAGTGTATATGTCCTAGTGGTGTATAATAGCATCATGTTGCATCAAGTGTATATGTCCTAGTGGTGTATAATAGCATCATGTTGCATCAAGTGTATATGTCCTAGTGGTGTATAATAGCATCATGTTGCATCAAGTGTATATGTCCTAGTGGTGTATAATAGCATCATGTTGCATCAAGTGTATATGTCCTAGTGGTGTATAATAGCATCATGTTGCATCAAGTGTATATGTCCTAGTGGTGTATAATAGCATCATGTTGCATCAAGTGTATATGTCCTAGTGGTGTATAATAGCATCATGTTGCATCAAGTGTATATGTCCTAGTGGTGTATAATAGCATCATGTTGCATCAAGTGTATATGTCCTAGTGGTGTATAATAGCATCATGTTGCATCAAGTGTATATGTCCTAGTGGTGTATAATAGCATCATGTTGCATCAAGTGTATATGTCCTAGTGGTGTATAATAGCATCATGTTGCATCAAGTGTATATGTCCTAGTGGTTTATAATAGCATCATGTTGCATCAAGTGTATATGTCCTAGTGGTGTATAATAGCATCATGTTGCATCAAGTGTATATGTCCTAGTGGTGTATAATAGCATCATGTTGCATCAAGTGTAAATGTCCTAGTGGTGTATAATAGCATCATGTTGCATCAAGTGTATATGTCCTAGTGGTGTATAATAGCATCATGTTGCATCAAGTGTATATGTCCTAGTGGTGTATAATAGCATCATGTTGCATCAAGTGTATATGTCCTAGTGGTGTATAATAGCATCATGTTGCATCAAGTGTATATGTCCTAGTGGTGTATAATAGCATCATGTTGCATCAAGTGTATATGTCCTAGTGGTGTATAATAGCATCATGTTGCATCAAGTGTATATGTCCTAGTGGTGTATAATAGCATCATGTTGCATCAAGTGTAAATGTCCTAGTGGTGTATAATAGCATCATGTTGCATCAAGTGTATATGTCCTAGTGGTGTATAATAGCATCATGTTGCATCAAGTGTATATGTCCTAGTGGTGTATAATAGCATCATGTTGCATCAAGTGTGTATGTCCTAGTGGTGTATAATAGCATCATGTTGCATCAAGTGTATATGTCCTAGTGGTGTATAATAGCATCATGTTATATCAAGTGTATATGTCCTAGTGGTGTATAATAGCATCATGTTGTATCAAGTGTATATGTCCTAGTGGTGTATAATAGCATCATGTTGCATCAAGTGTGTATGTCCTAGTGGTGTATAATAGCATCATGTTGCATCAAGTAATTGCTCTTTTCCTAGCTCTTTAAAGAAAACGAGTATGTAATATTTTACCAAGTTTGTTGCGTCTCCTCAGACAGATGGTTTCAGGAATCACCGGACTTGGGTTTCAACTTATTATTCTTGATGTCATATGTCAGAGTAATCCATGAAGCTGTCAATTATTTGCCTCTGGCTGTCACAGTTTCAACAGATTTCCGTCCATTAGGGAGGCACAGCGTCCCATCTCGTTCATGCCCTGTACACTCAGTGCTCTTGCCACAGTAATCCGAAGTGACGCTGCCGTCATCTCGTATCAAAGCTCACCCGTGCCCACCTTTCGCAATGAATGTTAACGTTAAAGAGAACTGAAATCCAGCTGCCATCAACCGAAACATTTTCCCTTTCCCTGTCAACTATTAACGTGTTTCATTTGTTTGTTGGTTTTAGTTGGTTTGTTATATCATATCGATCAAGACTACCTTTACGTATATGAAAATGTCATTTGTTGTTAGGTGTGATATAAGTAGTATTTTTTGTTACAGTTATGGCGGTAGGGTAAACCTCCGTGTGTGTGTGTGTGAAACTTAGGCTGCTGAAGGGTCCATTTTCCGTCATGGATGAATGAATATGGAGCATTTGTAGGATGAAACTTGACAAACGAGGAATGAAGTAATCGGAAAAAAAATTGGCCCTTGTGCCACTTTGTCTACCACAAATCCCACATGTACTGACTCGAACTCGGACCTCCGCGGTGAGATGCCAACGGGTGGGAACTTGAGCCATGCTACGGCCACCATCACTTTTTCTTTCCCTCATGGCTCGACAGCCGTAGTGGGCCTAGGCCTCCTCTGTTAGGTTCCTCGATCACACTCAGACACACCACACTCGGTAGGACCCCTCTGGAGGAGTAATCGTTCTGTCGCAGAGACTTGTACCTGACAACACACAACACTCACAAGAGACAGACATCCCATGCCCGCGGGGGGATTCGAACCCGCAGTCCCAGCAAGCGAGCGGCCGTAGACCGACACCTTAGACCGCGCGGCCACGGTCATCGGCCCACCATCATTAGTTGGACTAAATTTGTAATTACTTTGCGTCTGTTGATCAAGTTAAAGAAATGTGGATACGCCTGGCTTACGTCAGGAACGTATCCATTACAGGAAAATGAACAAAATCTTTTGGCAATTTCTCAACTTATAAATTATATTGCTCTAAGTGAGGTAAACGAAAGAAAAGACTTTAAGAAATTAAAATACTGGTATTAAGGTGTAAACGTTGTGAAGATGCTCGAAAATGGTTCCTTTTTACCCTAGATTAAAATCCCTAGAGCAGCCTCTGCCCCGTTAAGGACTGCCTGTATCAGTTAACAGGAGTGAATAACGTTTCGCTGTGGATATAAATTAACAGAATATTTCCATTAGGTTTAAAAATGTGAAGCTAATGTAGTTAGTTGCATTATTGATCCTGTGCTAGCTGCAGAGCACGCTAATCAGGGATGGCCGCTGAAGCAAGATGTGCGATATTAATTAGTTTCGTATGTAATTTGACAACGCTGCATCATGTGTTGTGGCTGGATAGGATAGAGTGGGATTTTTTTTAGGATGGTTATTAATTGTAAGTCGGGGGAGAGGAGACGAGGAGTGGGGTGCTGTACCGAAGTATTCTTATAAAATTATTCTGATGGAACTTCGAAAATTCAAGTTGGTTCTTATTCCGAATACGAAATTCAAAGCGGTAACTACCTACATGGGCCAATCCCAGTGGCCGCGCGGTCTAAGGAGTGGGTCTACGGCCGCTCGCTTACTGGGATTGTGGGTTCGAATCCCGCCTAGGGCATGGATGTCTGTCTCTTGTGAGTGTTGTGTCAGGTAGAGGTCTCTGCGACGGGCTGGTCCCTCGTCCAGAGTAGTCCTACCGAGTGTGGTGTGTCTAAAGTGTGATCGTGAAGCCTCGACAAATGAGGCGGCCTAAGCCTCCAAGGGGCTGTCGAGCCATTGGGGGGGGGGACTGCCTACATGAAGGCAACAGTAATTATCACTACAGCGCGAAACTGTGTGTTGCTTGTTCCTTCCTACGAATAATAACTCTCTCGTTTATGACACAGCCACAGTTCTCTCACATCTGGCTGAAAATTTCGTAAAAAGTGTCAGTAAGGAGGAGAATTAAATGAGAAATTCACCTCTAAACGACTGTAAAGCGACCTGAGACAGGTACTTTAGACTTGTTACGTCTTAGTACTTTGATGATGTGGACATAAGATATAAAACCTTCCCTTTCATCTTGAAAATGTGCCGCCAAGTATGATGTAATCTGGTTTTGTTATGGATTGTAATGATTGCCGTATCTTTGCTTGGTCACTGTGTTTGAAAGAAGCCGAATAGAGGAGCCGAGGTATGATAATTTTATTAGCTGTCCATTATGCGACAGCTATAGCTAATTTATGTCCGATTACGTCATAAATTATACTTCCCATATGTACAACCAATGACAAATATAATAAAGACGGAAGTTGTCGGTCTGTTTCAGAGGTAAGAAAATCCCCGTAGCACGTCAGGTTTATGGGCTAATTGCGAATAAAATTTTTAAGTTAATCTGTGAATGCGAAGGATCTTTCAGGGGTTTGGAAAACACATAAAAGAACTTAGTTTGAGTTTGATCCTCTGAATGACGGGCGTCCGAAGTAATTCAAAACAATGAGATTTGAAAAAACATGGTGCACATGTCCCGTAACATATTTAATGAGTTTATATCTTATTTCCAAATGCATCTACTTGCAACAAGCCCAGAAACAATCAGTTGTAATCCATTCCTCCTCGCTTTCGATTCATGTTCCCCTGCTTTAGTCATTTATTGCTTCATTAATTTACACACGCAGTCACTCAATCACTCAATCATTCAATCACTCATCTCCCTTTCCCTTTTTCCTGTCCCTCTTTCTTTTTTTTTTTCTTTACTTCTGTAGATTAGAACCAGATGCTGGATTTTGTTTTTCCAACGTTGGTATTCCATTATGCCAAAGTGTGAGTTTCATTAAATCCATATAGTGCTTTCGCCGTAAGCAGCTTCAATTTTTTAAGCAGTTCAGAAAATTAGTTATTGTGTGGAACCTGAATATTCAACATCGCCATGACGAAAGCTCGTTCTTAAAACTTACGCTGAGGAATTTCAGACCCGTTCATATTTTTACAACCTGTTTGTCTAAGGTTAACTTTAGTGAACCACATTAACCATCCTATCTCTGCACAGGCATGCAGGTGTTTATTATCGTCGTTGTTGCTCGCAAAACTTTTAAAGTATTTAGTGGCCCTCCAAGTGAAAAATGTGAGGGATAATTTTGGTATTTGTAACGGACACTGTAGCTTATTACATCAACAGCACGATACTGCTTGTACGATAGCTCTGAATTTCGTTTGCTTCAGGTTCAGACCATGCTGTTTTGAAACTCTACACTTTTACCTTAAAATAACCAAACACTTGTAAGACTTGTGAACGATTTATTAATCTTGGAATTAAAACTACCGATCGAAGCCACATGAATTTTGAACTTGGCTCTAAAACTGTAGAGTGTGCTGCTCTGTTTATGCAAGGATCTTGACAAATCTTGCCGGTAGTGGTATATGCTGAATAGTACGTGTTGAGTAAAAAGCAGTAAAATGTCATCTACAAGAACGTTTGAATCTCGATATGTACTTCTAACAAAACAGGCTGTAATTTCAAGTGTGACGGTATTGTGATGGTACTGGGAATAGGACCATCTGTATTAGAGGTAAATATTCGTGCAGCAGTGGAAAATATAACTGTAGTTTTAAAATATGCTTTTGCGTAACTTATGCATTTAGATAGTAAATGAAACTCAACTTACGTCACAGAGTTCTTCAGAGCCTAATAGCCACTCATATTCAAAACAATTCCCGCTTTTGTTTGGAAACCAAAGGTTCCTACCAGTTTTCACCAGAATCCGCCGCTGGATCCTATCCGAAACCAGTTGAAACAAATGAAATGCCCCGCCGTTTCTTACCACCCACGTTCGACTCCCTGGATTATATTTAGTAAGCTCATTAGCCCCCACCCAACCCGAAACTCTTCTCTGATCTGTATTCAGCATATTCCGAACATATTTACCATATTTGGAGGGCTTCTCCTGTTTCCGTATCTGGCAGACGCCTTATATCGTGGTGACAAAGGACACACTACAACTGCGTGAATCTCACCTTTAGGGTAAAGTTATCAGCCAATGTCTCTGTAACCCAAATGCTTATTTAGGGTAAATCCATGACGCAAAGTTGCTATACCCCAAATGCTTCTTTAGGATAAAGTTATCATATAGTGTCTGTGTACACAAAACGCTTATTTAGGGTACATCTGTGAGGCAAAGTCGCTATATCAGACAATGTCTCTATACCCAAACGCTTTTTAGGGTGAAGTTACCAGGGAACGTTTCTATATGCCAAAAGCTTCTTTAAGGTAAATTTGTCGGGCACTATGTATCCAAAACAAAAGTGATTTCTTCATGTTAAGAAAATTCTTATAGACTGTAGAATTAGCAGCCAACAGGGATCAAAGTAAAGATTAATTTCACTGACAGGGAGCATGTTATCACCTGTACTTTCTCAAGTAAACACAAAAGAGCAACATTAATCAACCAGATCTGTTCGCACGGCAGCAGCCTTTGTTCCATGTCCAAGTCTGCGTTGATTCAATATCATCTTATAAATTATTATATGACTACTCATTAATCATCAAAAGTTGGACATGGCCAGGATATCAAAATGACGTAATGGGCGGGCGCCGTTCCCATGTCTCCCCTTGCTAGGGATGACAAATGACAGCTGTCTTACAACGTACCATCTGGCGGTGAACTTCACAGAGAGCAAACCCAGTGTTCTGTCAGTCGTACTGTTCATCGTCAAACTTGTATACATAAAATGACGAACTGCTGGATAATCCATAAAATGTTATAGGCCAGCAGTTAGTGACATCTTCTACTTTCTGAAAATAATTTAATGGCTGTGAAAGTTCATGAATTATTAACCCATGCCTCTTGCGAAATTTCTTGCTAAACGTTTATGTAGTTATTTTCTGGTTTCCATGAATACCGTGCAGCTTACTTTCAGTACAGTGGCAAACTGTAAATACGAAAGTGTTGTACAACTATTATTTTATCCGTATGACGTATATGGTTGTAAAATGCATATAAACTTATAATAGAGGCTGAAGATTCAAATCTGTGAATTGGTAACTGCTGGGGAACAATTTACTAATCGACCGCGTTATATTCCATAAGATTTGAATCTTCTTCATCAGGCTTAAAAGGTTCCTGTTGCACAGAAGAAGTTTACAATTTATTTGTAATATAGGCCTACGTATTTGATATTTGATACTACACACATCGATTTCTGTCGCACGCTGTATCGTCGTTCGGTAACCGTTTAATGCATACAGCGATCACTTCTGCAATAGCACGGTAATAAATAATAGAGATGATATGCGATGCCACATCCTTTGATTTTTAGAGTTTTAAGTTAATGCTGAATTTGAGTAATTATACTCGTATTTTTATTTTTTCTGTGCACTAGCCTTGTGTATTTACGAGAGAGCTTGCATAGATATAAAATTAAACATAAAAAATTTTACATTTTGCAGGAATGTAAAGTACAAAATTATAAAATCATAAAAGCAGTACTTTTTGTGTGTGTACACTACGGGAACCGTCTGATGTTGGACGATTATATAGGTCAACGTGCAGTTTTTCCTTTGTAGGTGTTCTTTAAGGATTTTATATTTGTAGCACTGGTAAAACTCGCCGTGAGTGAAATTTTTGTGTTGAAAAAGAGGACATGTTCGGGGAAAAGAGGACACAATGATAGCCCTAGATTGCTCCTCCGTGAGGTATTAAGGTGGCTTCCTTAGTTTGTCTTCCAGTCTCTAATATGTACAAATTCCTCGTGCAAAATTCGTATGCGTATTAATAGGCTGTATTATTATTTTCCTCTTTGATAGAACTGGCACATCGTCAGTATTGTCATCATGTGTTTCTTTCCTTTTAGTATTCTTTTTATGCCGTTTAGAATCTAATATATGTTCGCGCTTTCACCAACTCCTGTTCTCATGAATACAGAGAGGACCACAGGCGAGGACACCTTCCTCACCGCTTGCCACGTCTTGATTAATGCCACTCCCACTGCGTGGGACCGCAGGTGACGCATCAAGAAATCCGACCGTTACACGGAATATAAATTTAGTTTCCAAGACCTCCATCAATTTTAGCTGCTTTCGTATTTACTAAGAAGACCTGACTGTTGAACTCAGCAAGTGAAACTGGAAGTTAACGACCTGTTGTTCAAAATATAATAGCTACTTTGAAGTGATCGGAAGACAAAATTATCAGAGGCTGCTATCAAAATGTCATGTTAATTAAAATTTGGAATAAAATTTCCAGTTCATTACTGTAGAATTAATTATTTTTATAAGCATTATCTTTATGCAAGGAAACATTAGAACAATAGAGGTCTGCGTTCCCACACACGGAATTGTCATATTTACTTTTTGACAAGCGACTCCGAAATTCATTGCGTTATATTTGAATGTAACTAAAACTCAGGGCAAAGTAAGCAGGGAAAATTAACTTTATTGCACAGTCTAGCACGAAGAAATGCGCAGTTCAATTTACAGAGTGGGCCTACCTGATTTTCACTGTACTTTCATTCAGGGATATTAACTGCTCGTGTGACCTATAATTCCATTTCTCCTTGTGAACTGCTGTATTACTTTATGATTAACTGACTGCCTGATATTAACTAAATAACGCCACAGGAGAGTCCTTCTTGAGAACCTGTCAGTTGAACAACTGATTAAAAAACTTCCCGCCTGTCGTGGAAGAAGGGCTTGCCATCGCACCCTAACCTGAGCCCGCTGAATCAATTCCATATTCTCACACCATATTTCTTTACGATCATATCTAATATTATCATTTTATATAATCACAGGTTTTCGTCAGTCGGATGAGTAACTGCATATTCCTAGCAGAAGAATGCGCATTTATTTCTAGATATAAAGTAGACCTGCTGTATTTATTGTAAATTAGTTAAAAATTGGCAAGTTATTAACCTAAATAACACTTTCATTATCCTCTGTTAATGTAACGAAGCTCTGATGATACTTTGTGATATTTAGTCCACAGAGCTGTATCTATATTTGTATAATACAAAGGAACAGGCACTGCCAAGATAATGACAAGTATACGTGTCAAATTCATAACGTAAACAGCTGTTTATATCGAGTCTAAAAAAAAATTCATCCGTATAATTAAAATTAAATATTCATCACTTGAAGTAGACTCTAGACTGAAGAATATAAAATCCCAACACCTGTCATAATCTACATTAACTGTGTTGATTTCTCGTAATAAACAGTGGAAGTGTGTGGCTGCAAGCAATGTCAGAGAAAGGCCTCTAATTTTTCTCGCCTCTCTGAATCTACAACGAAACAAGTCATGATTGCAATTAATTACATACTCGAAATTGATAAAAGAGTTTGTGTGAGTGTGTATATGAACGTATGGTGCCGTCACTCATCCGTGGAAATTGTTTCGTGAAGGACGTCAGGCGGTTTCTTTGGAAATTGCTCCTTCTGTACGGGAATGTAGAAGTTGAAGCTGTAGTTGTACTGAAGAAGTGCCGAATGAAGAAGATTCGAGTAGCAGTTGAATAACTACAAGCGATGTACAGCATAGCTGTTGCTGTGCAACTTACCGCTCCCTAGACTGACGCTTTGCCTTATGCTAACTCGATACCCTCGCACATACTCTGTTCGTAGCGGAACAGGAAAAGTCAACATAAAGGTAATACACACCATGAAGTTATATGGGAGTGGACGTATAGTTTCACTCATTCTTACCCTCGGCACTAGAGGGAGGTGAATGGTCACTTTCATGCCCTGGTTGCCTTACTCCCAAGGAAACGAAGCCCGGTACCTATTGAATAGAAGGCTAGGTGGGCCCCAGAGGCGGTCTGGACAATGTTGAAAAGGTAATGAGCTCTTACCCTTGCCGGGAATCGAACCACGATTTCTCGGTTGTCTAGCCCGTAGTTTAGTCAGCATACCGACTGAGTTAACCGGGCTCCCGGAAATGTCAACTCCCGAGGTTAAATCTTATCATGTATTTTGAAATGGGAATGACGCAAGTGAACGCCGTCTTAATCCATTTTAAGAAATAATTTCCCGGAACAACAGACGGAAGCAGCGAAAATTTCCAGTCAAGGTTACCGATGCTGCTACTACCGACTAAATCCGGTATACCCTATCTACCAATTACAGTCTGTTCCTGCTGACGTGTACTGCACGGTACTGTTGTTGTGTGACGTACACTACGGCAGTTCTTGTCGTGCAGTCATCGCGCATATCATTTTAATTTTAGCACCGCATTCTGTCGACGTATGTCGCTCTATGACACAACAACAACTAATCTGTACCCATCTTCCCTCGAATCTGCTTAACTGCTTCGCTGACACCTTTGTGAACATAAACATATTTAGGGCACATCTTGCGACTGTCCATTTGTGGTTCGTAGACAATGCAAGATTGTGCTAGCTGCAGGTGTGACGCTGATATCTCAACAGTTACTCACCCGTGACCATTAATTTCAAAATTACTGTAACTTCATCATCAAGGTAGAACTTACCAAGAAAACTATTTATTTTGATATGTTTTACTGGACGATTCTCCTTTTTTCTCTGAAGGTAGCCTAAATTCCAGGATTGTACTCAGAATAAGCCACTAGACAAGTGTCAGTGGTTGGTTTCACGTTCCAGCTCTTAGTTTCGAATAAGAACCCTTGGTACCAACTGGACAGAAGGCTGGATGAGCCCCAGCTGTGATGACTTTTCTGGCAGGAGTCGAATCCCTGTCGTCGAGCCTACAGCCACTCAGCGACTAAGCTGTCACAGTTTATAAATAAATAAGTAGCTTCCACATAGATACGGAATTAATTAAAAGCATAGGCGGCCCGTTTTCGCTGAGAATTTGCTTGTATAAAACCAGGTTTCAGCCAAGAAATCTGTAACTGATTAGAACAGGGAAGTAAGCAGAGGCGAGCGTCTCCCTTCCTCCCCATTACCTTGCAGGTTGTTGGAGGCGTTGCTTGCTCCTCAGGGTCTGCTCTCTGCTCACCACACCTTATAATTACGACTTCCCGACTAAATGGGCATGCTGTCAGCTAGCACCTTCATTTGTCTTAGTGCCAGGCGGATGTTGCCTGGGAGAAAGTGTCTGGACGACAGACAGACCCGATGCTTATCTTAGGTAATGTCTGCACTACCACATGTAGTTAACAAAGCCTTCTTACAAGAAATGTTCAGGGCATTTTTACTTCAGCCTCTAATCTAAACAATCATCATTCATGAGATTTTTGTATGAGATATCCGTGATGTAATAATACTCGGGTTTGTGGGCTCTATCACCTGAGTTTTTAGATGGCATTTTAATGCATAAGGGCCCTTCATGTAGGGTGGAAGAAATGTCGAACCTGGTCAGTCGCTTCATGAATGGAAGAATGTTAATAAAAAATTAACAAGTTTACTAGAGCAGAAAAATTTTGCACTGACTTTACCAAGTGTAGCTGTGAAACGTCTGGAACTATTGCTTACTAAAATGTTCTTTTCCATCTTACTGTGATAACAAATGTAATTTGAGGGTCTTAAGACACGGAAATAGTTAATTGCTGAATACGCAATAGAAGGTCTTGAGGTTTCCTGTGCCTCTCCTTTAAAAAATATTGTTCCAAATTTCTTTCTCTTTGTGAAGTATGTTTTCGAATTAATAAAAGTTATAAAAAAATAAATAGTATATGGAGCACTATGTTTCGGAAATAGAATCGGTCCCCATCTTCAAGCTAAAATAGCAAGACCTGTTCAATTGGGCTACTCTCAACCTCTGGGCCCTTCTATTTGTTAATGTTTTCTTGCTGATAGTAGAGTATGTTTGCAACAGGAAGCCACCTCTCACCGACGGTATAACACTATCTTGAGCTGACTTGACATAACAAGAAATCTGTTAGCAGAACATGTTATGTTTCTTTGTGAATACGACACACGTATTTCACGTCGCTCTAACATTTTTTAGCATTTCTTTTGTCAAGTAGTAACGAAGTGTTCCATTCACCGAATAAATACCAGTAATCTGAGAAAGTTCGGAACGACATTTATTGGCAATTTAGGCGCATTCGCATGCCAAAAAAAGAATGTTACTTTCATCACTCCCATGCGACGGATTTTCGTGAAATTTCGTGTTTGAGGTATTTTAAATATATAAGTTTTAAAACTTTCGCGGCGACATGATTCAATATAGTCTTCTCGGGCGCACAGCCGCGTCAATTCGTTTGAATACAACGTTTCGGGGACTAGCTCCGTCCCCATCCTCAGGCAAAACGTTGTATTCAAACGAATTGACGCGGCTGTGCGCCCGAGAAGACTATATTGTATTTTAAATATGTCGATACATTCAGATTAAAATCGGACAAAAATAGGAGACACTTTACACGAAAACCTACGTAGGTTTATGATATCTTATTGTTATTCTTTTTCATAAGTGGTACACACACGCACACACACACACACATACATACACACACAACGTTCTCCGTGACGTAAGCAATGAGGCTGGCGAAAGAGATTTTGTAATTGAAACAGGCTGTGTTCTCTGTGAGTAAGAGCGGAGGCCGAAGAAACAGTTGAGCATAAAGCATCGAGCATGGTCCAACTGGAAACGTCGATTATCGACATTTAAGAGATACCGATTGTAAACCAGCTCACGTAAAGTATCTCGATTGTCAATATGATGCTAAGTTACGGACACGTGTTTAGTATACGTTAAAAGACACTGTTATTCTGTAAAGTATCAAATGTCGTGCCGTGGCTCCGAAGGAACTCGTTTTTATTACCACATACTTTGTACGCGTTATGGTGCTTCATATGAATCGTCATGGCATAGACCAGAGGTGGCCAAACAGTCGATCGCGGCCAGTTGTTTGGTTGATTGCGGCCGTTTTTTGGTCTCTATCAAAATTTATTTGCCTCCTCAGTACTATCAATAGCTGTTCATTTGACAGCATTTTTTGGATGGACCAACCTATGCGAAGAAGCCTTTTCCCAGATGACGATAATTAAATCAAGATACCGACGCCGTCTGCCCGATGAACATTTAAAATACTGCCTTCACTTGTGCCTAAGTAATTATGAACTCTCTTTCCGTAATTAATTAATTATTTTATTCCAACAAATGCACTACACTATTTTAGTGTTTTCTTGTCCCTACATATGTTTCGGCACTCCTTCTGCCATACTTAGGGGTGTCGTCAAGAGTTACTCTTTCAGTAAGTTACCGCAAAACTTGCAGTGTATTGCATCAACTCTGCAATTGGAAGGTTAATGAAAATACGTTTTAATTATGGTAAATTATTTTAGTTTGAAAAAATCAATTTTAATAAATGAAACAATTTCACTTTTATATGTTTGATGTTATTATGCCATTTTGACATTTCTTTGCGTACTTGGCCTAATATTAATACATTATGTACGATGGTAGATCGCGAAATGTTTTGTCTTTAGAGTAGATCACAGACCAAAAGTCAGGCCACCTATGCCTTAGGGTTTCGATAAAAGGCAGATATCCTACATACCACTTCTTTCACAGCGCTCTTTTGTTGCTCTACTTAATTTCTTTTTTAGCATAACACAGAGGGTAGGCAGCACAATCTGTGATTTATGGTACGTAAATGAGAAATTAATTACGTATAACACTGGCCAATTGCGATCAATGGTCCATATAACACTAAACGCCCAAAGTCTACTTTATGCACCACAAGGTCTAGCATAATAAATTCCACATTCTGGCCATAGAGCATATTTTTGTTAATCTGAGAACAGGCATCGATTTTACTCGCATATTACATTAACTAATTGTTTCTTATAATGGAGACTTAGGGTGTTTACTGCGTGATACGAACTGAAATTTAAGTGAACCTGAGGTTAAATTTCCTCTCTAAAGTGTTAATAGAATTTTCTTTTCCTGTACTATAAGCTTGGTCGCCTCTGTCAAGAAATATTCATAAAACATGAACAATAATAATTAATTAGGTTAATTTGCATAGTTGTCGGCCTGATCTAATTTCCTCCTGTTTCTTCTAAACTTGAGGTAAGAGAGGAATGGTCTGCTGTTGTTGGTCTATCAGGATAGATGACAGTGGCGGTTCTCTTTGGAAGTAGAAATTTGTTAGATTTTCCACTGTGACAGGAATTTCTAATTCTCTTAAGTATAAATTTATAAATTGTTAGGATATGAAAGAATCGTATGAACAGTTGGTTGAGATGGGTTGAACATGTAGCAGGTCTATATATGTAGCCTATGTCGTGAGAAATTCTTTGAAAGAAAGGCATAACTGTTCTATTATTTGGTGTGTTATGATGCTTTTGCCAACTGCGACTGCTTATGTGGCGGCGAAAGGTAGGATGGATGGAAAATACTGGATTGGAGGTGATGTGAAGTGACTATGACATAATTTGAGATACTCTGCTGGTATTTGCCTCGAAGCACTGACGAAAAAGCTCAGTGAGGATAGTCGTTGTCGCCTCCGAAATTTTATCCGGACACCTTCTACGCACAAGTGAGAAGCGTCACAGCTTAAGTCAACTTGCGTTCTACATCTAGACATACAGTAGAATAACGTTAGAGTAAATCTTAAGACTAACTTTTAACACACACTTTATATAAAGATTTAGTTCGTACCCCAAAGAGAACATAGTGTGCTTCCATTAAGAAAGACCAACTGGTTAATATTCACAGAGACGTCATCGCAGTTTATTGTAAGAAAGATGCACAATATATTGTGTGGGTAAAATGTATAGTTTCTTATTGGTACCGCATATGGTACGTATAGTAACCACATTACTTTCAACGGTTAAAGGCAGGAGGTACTGATGTTCAGTGGATTCGACTTCCTGACGATAGAGACGAGTGGACGCAGTAAGGAACATTGGGGTTCCATAAACGGTGGGGAATTCCTTGACTGCCTGACTGACTGCTATGTTCATAGAAAGACTTTGCTCCGTGGATTTTGTTATTTTCAGGATTTGAAAGACGTCTGACATGATTTCAAATTCCTGCACCATCGCCGTTTTGTAATTTTAAACTACGGAAAAGAAGTGCCTTATTCAAAATTCGTAGTAGAGTTATTTATGTCTACGTAATTTAATTATATGTATATTACACGAGTATGTACCCTTCGGGTGGTCTCTGTTTTATAAGTTTAAATTCTTCAGTTAAATTGCAGTAACATAAGCTGCTTATTCTTTAATATCTGCTTCCTTGGAAAGTAAATGTAAGTATTCTATCCGCTGTTCTGGGATATGACCTCGCGCCACTGAGTAATTGGATTTTTACGTTTTTAGACGACGTATTGACCTCAGAAGTTCGGTAACCAATTACCAAGTGACATTTTTCAGAAGAACGAATATCTCATCCTCACCGTGCTAAAACCTAAAAAGTCGCAGATTTAAATGTTACAGGTGTTCTTTGGAGCATAGCCCTTTAGATTACTAGTTTGATGAAAAAGTTTACTCGAAATGATCAAAAGGTGTTAGACGAGACGCATATGAAGCGTCAAATAAGCGTACATCTCTTTACAAAATAAGGGAAGCTGGTACAAACACTGCTCCTGCACTCCAGTTTACCAAATGGCCTTGTCCCCTTGTGACACCCGGTGACGAATGACTTCCTGACAGGGTAAAGCATTAACTGCTAACATGCAATGTCTGTAGAGCTGCCAAGTGCCAGTGAACACTGTTAATTGGTACGTACTGGTCTCGGTTGACGACATCACAAATCGCTTGTCCTTTCTATTATTTTAGTCCGTCTTATTTCCGCCAAATTACAGACGTATGCCTTTCAAGAAAATGTAAGAAATGGGAGTTCCGAAACTCCAAAAAGCCTGTAGAATTAACATTATTGATTCCACATTGCTTCCGTAATCATATCAACACTGTAATAACCATAGGTCCACGTTGTTGTATTTTATGGTTGCTGTTTATACATTTTATACTTTTAACATTTTAATGTTTTACGTAAGAGATTGGTGTATTGGTATTGTGTAATCCTTTGTACTTAGATCTTTCTGAAGATGGAGATTTAATCGCCGAAACATAGAAGGCATAAATGAATGACAACGCATCGAATTTTTGACTAGTTGAATAACTGTTAGCTTCTGCAGATTTCTGCTACATGAAGTTGGTTTTAATCAAGAACAGCGAATTTTTCATGTCCTAACGAATGCGGAAGTGAAGGTTGTCGCAGTTTTAATTATATAATTGAAACCTGCCTACTGAATTACCCTACCAAAAGAATACACACAAGAAAAAGCCACTCTGGTGCACTACGGAAATAACTGATGTTGTGAAGTTTTGGTAAGCATTATGTTAACTAAGTAAAAAAAAATTTCCAACACAGCTGCGTATTTATTATGTAGCATGAAGCTACACGTTTCAGTCTTAAAAAGACATCAACAGGCCAAATATGGAGATGATGTCTCAATTAAAAATTAATATATAATTCAAACGTCATTAGATATACATGAGTAAAAATTTAAGAAGTGTTAATAGGTAGTTAAAATATCTAAATTAAAAAGGACTCAGTGTAGTAATTTTAAATAATACAATAATAAAGCTGCTAACAAAGGCATATTTATAGTCGCAAGTTGTAGAAAGTAAAACAACAAGACGTTAGCGAGATCTGAACTTGAAGTAGAAGCCTATTTTTTTTCACCAATGGCTCGACAGCCCCTTGGGGGCCTAGGCCGCCTCATTTTTCGAGGCTTCACGATCACACACTTTTTAGACACACCAAACTCGGTAGGACTCCTCTGGACGAGGGACCAGCTCGTCGCAGAGACCTCTACCTGACAACACACAACACTCACAAGAGACAGACATCCATGCCCTAGGAGGGATTTTTTTTTTGTATTAATTCCTGGGTTTCCCCCTTTGATCCATTTGTACTGTTGAAGTCCTTTTTTTGTCCTGCATGTCACTTTACGGTTCATGCTACCGTCCATACATCTAACACAACACAAACATCCATGCCCCCGGTGGGATTCGAACCCACAATCCCAGTAAGCGAGCGGCCGTAGACCCACGCCTTAGACCGCGCGGCCACTGGGATCGGCGTAGAAGCCTATACGGCTTTATATTCTGTTTTCTTACATCTACAGTTTCTTCATAATTGACCTGATGATGGTCTCTCAAGATTGAAACACATAGCGTCGTAACACATAATAAATTTATAGTTATGTTTGTGGCATTTTTATTCATTACTTATGGTTATTTTTTCCCCTATGGCTCGACAGCCCCTAGGGGGCCTAGGCCTCTTCATTTTTCGAGGTTTCGCGTTCACACACTTTAGACACACCACACTCGGTAGGACTCCTCTGGACGAGTGATCAGCCCGTCGCAGAGACCTCTACCTGACAACACACAACACTCACAAGAGACAGACATCCATACCTCCGGTGGGATCCGAACCCACAATTCCAGCAAGCGAGCGGACTTATGGTTATACAAACACATAATTAATTATTTTAACTTGTTAATTGCGATAGTTAAATCCTGACAGGCGGCCTCATGACAAGATACTGGCTCGACAACCGGTTTTCGATCTCTTGACGGGTAGGACTTCTTCGGGGTCAGGGCTCACTGTTTTGTATCCAATGTGTTCTTGCGACTCCGTCCTTAGAGAAAATTCGGCCAGAGCGAAAACTGACCACTCCCTTCTATCTAATGTCAGTGTAAAAATCTGTGGAACTATACCTCCATTTTCATCTTTGTCTATTGTCGACAAACACAAAGCTTATTTTCAATCTCCCATACGTCTTCATTGCCTGATGCAAAGGGCAAATTTACAGTTAGTGTTCATATTAGAAAATTAAATTTTTAAACAAAAATGTTGGCCGTTTTTAAGGCGTTTGTGTAACTTTACGTGAGCCTATATGAGATCACGTCCACTGAAAAATGCTGGGGGCTGTTTTGCAACGATGCGCATTGTTTTCACTTAAAATGTCGGTTATCTTTTTTTTTTTTTTTGTTTATGTATCTTCATTGTTTAGACGCATTCAAATATCCAGTTTGTAGACGTGGACATGACACTATCCAGATGATTTGTTCACAGTCTTTATGCTTTAAATTTATTGTTGAACGGAATATAACATAATATAACACAGCTAGGGGCGACATGTTTAGCCTTTGTTTTATCCTGACAGATGAGCCAGAAGCAACTCCGAAATTGGCCGTTTACGTCATTTCGTATGGAGAGTTGAGAGAGGGATTACTCGTCTATAAAAGAGATCAGATGCCTGAAAAGTAATCCACGGTGTGCCTACTCCACCTGAAATGCCCGGAGCACAACAGTGATTTATATCAGTGGTTTTTTATCTTTTCCGTTCAACGACCGGTATTAGAGAAGTGGACTGTCCGAAGACGGTTCAGTATTGAATAGTACAAGAAGGTCGCTATGAATCTAATTTTTATTAGGACAAGTCTGAACATGTGTGCTAGAAACAAATTAGAGAGATAATAAAATTGTCCACGTTGAGCGTTTATAATGAATATACGGGTATATGAACTGCAATAGGGATAAGAAGTAATGTAAATTGATATGTATGTCCGAGTTGCAAGTTTGTCAGGATGGTAACACGGCTCCACCGCTTCCTGTCATAGGGCACGTAGACCGGGCACAGTCTCAGTGTCTTTTTCCTCACAGCTCAGCTGCCTACACAAATAAACACACATTTTAAAGGGCAATAGCCATTTTCAACTCAAATAAAGAATTAAAAAATCGCTACTTCAGAGTAATAGTTTTTTGTTTCTTCTTTTAAAAATAAATGCTGAGAAAACTTAGTGCATGTTCATGTCTCACCCACAGGGTGCTCGATAAAATCATAACAGAACGGTAGCTAATGAACCGCTTGAAAATTAGGCAGAATTGGCACAGTGGGGTCCAAAGATTCCCATCTTTTTGGAGCCGTTAAAAAACATTTGACTTGTAAGCAGTTAGCAGCAGACACCGACATGAAGCAGGCTGTCACTTCCTGGTTACAGATACCTGACATTGATTTCTTCTGCGTTGGATTACAGACCTTGATGCCATGAAGGCACAAATGCTTAAATGTCAGTGTTGACTGTTTACCACCTACAATCCATTTGCCATGGATACATCGGAGACAGAATAAATTTCCTTGAATATCTGTTTCTTGGTTCGAACCTCAACTTGGCTACCGACCATCCTGATTGAGAATGTTCCTGTTCTTTCTCATTCTCCCCATTGAGACCTGTACACTCAAACAGTATGATAGAAATGATGACTGTTACCGGAATGGCCGTGTAGGGAGCGGCGAGCTTGGCGGCCGCACCGGACCCTGCCCGCTGACGTTGCCGTGTATAGCCTACATTACTTCTTAACAGTTACCTTGAACCCAAAGGAAGTAAGAACAGTTTCAAAAGTACATAAACGAAAGAAATATAACAAGAATGTGAAGGTATGTGTGAGTTGTATTTTAAATTATATTGACTTTGTTATCCGGGCTGGAAGGTCCGGGGTTCGAATCCCGGTAGGGGCAAGCGATTTTCCTCTTCTTCAAAACGTCAAGACCGACTGTGAGGCCCACCTAAACCCCTGTTCCCGGGGTAAAGTGGCCGTGGCCTGAAGTTTACCACTCACCTCCATGTAGTACCGAGGTTAAGAATGAGTGGAGCTATATCTCTGCTTTCCTTATATGCCTTTATGGCGTGAACAGGGATAACTTTAAACTTTACGTTACTTGTCAGTAGGCCTCCAACAAATCTATAGTGAAAGCAGAATGACTGTTACAGATATCAATAACCAGTACATCTAACGGCATTTTAAGATTTTATATACCAATAATATAGCTTTGTAATTTCAACGAAAGAGCCCCTGAAGATGAGCCTTATATAGGCTACAAACATGTTGGGCAACATTTAATAAAAATTGTGTTAAATAACATAAAACAGTGTACATTTGTCTGCGTAAGATATATATAGGGATAACTTTAAACTTTATTGACTTCATTATCGCCCAAACCCTCAGACAAGAGATAAGGATAACCTCTTTAATCAGTATACATGTTTGCGGCGTTGATGATAATTAACGTTTGGGAAATCAACAACCTTGATATTACTCACACATTTTTAAGGTGGACCCTGCATAGGTAGCTCAGTCCTGACTACCACCTTTCAGATGTTTATAAAATTTCCCTTTACGATGCTGATTCAGTGTAATGTAAAGTTGTCGACTGTAACACATGCAGTTTCAGTGTCGGTAAATAACTTGAGATATGTAGGTCCATTTTCTTTTGACTTGCATTTGATCAGGAACCTACACTGCTGACCACGTATGAAGTGTAAGTTGTCCATGTGTATACTGTGAAGAAGTATCTTGTAGTACAGGTATAGCTTCACTCATTCTTAAAACTCATCACGAAGTGGAATGGAGGTGAGTGTTTCGCTTCACGCCATAGCCGCTTTTAAGTTGGGGAAAGCGCCCCAGGTACCTTATTGTGTAGGAGGCTGTGTGAGACCCACAGCCTGTCCGGCGACTTTGGAGAAGAAAGAAATCTCTTGTCCCTGCCAGGAAAGGAACCAGAATTACTCGAACGTCCAGTCTGTAGCCGAGTCATTCATTACACAACTGTACTGGTATGAAATTTACAAATTTAAAGCTACTGCAGAAATATTGCGAGTGATTTTATATGCGATTCGAGTGATAGCTGTCTATGGCTTTTCGTAAAGTTATACGAAGTAAATATTGCAGCATTTTCATTGTAATTAAGTTACAGCTGTTTATCTCTTTAAAGTGGAGTAGTTAACAGTTTGCACCTACTACGTTAACATTAGAAGAATGCTCAGAGTTCTCTCCACATTTTGTGGTTTTCAACGTATTTACTGTGAGGTAGAAATTTCTTTAAAATATTAGGCAAATTAAATGTATGATTCAAAGGAATGTACGTAGTATGACTAATGTAATTGCAAATATCTTAATGTTTTCTGTCTCAGACAGGTTTCCGATAACAGAAGCACTTGTTTATACGCAGGTAAATTCCAGTACATATCTTATCCACCTCGTGCTTATGACCAAAATGACAAGTGACAAGCTTCCCCCACTGCTTCTGAAGAGTACACGTTTTTAACCTAATCTTTTCTTTTGTACGTTCCTTCCTTCCTTCGATATACCTTCCTTCAATATACCTTCCTTCAATATACCTTCCTTCTTCGTCCCTTCCAAGGCTTGTTTAAAGACCAGGGGTAAAATATTTACACGTACTGTCAAAATTAAAATTATTTTGCATTTTACCCACATATTTTTTGTGTTTTTATGATTCTCAAAACAAACACCGATTATTTCCTCTAAACACGTGGAAAATGAAATTTGTAAGTAGTTTAAATAATTTTTTTCTTCAAACGTTTAAAGTATTGTTGTAAACCTTATCCTCTTCACAGAAGTCGTCGTATGTTAATTCTCACACACCGTCCCCTGCACTAGATATTATTACCCAATATAGACAGGTTTTTCTTTGAGACACAGGTTTTATTTTATTCAGATTTCAATGTAAATATAACCTGGGGTACTCAAATCCGGGCGCCAGGTCGTCTTGGCGACTAAATTTTGTAAGGTGGCGTCAAATGTAGGCGGATCCTCGGTGTGGAACTTGCTTCATGTCACCTTTCCGGCGCCTAGAATTTTGAGGTCATTCCTAGATTTTTGTAAAACTTGTGCATCCCAGAATGTAACTATTTGAACAGGATTATTTTTCATCGGTGCAGGTGGTAAGGAACGAATCATATGCTTCACTTTTACTATATTGCATATAAAGTTAAGGGCTACGTAAACCGGTAACAAGCAAGCTAAGTGATGAACGATCTGTGACGAGCAGGAAGTACAGTAATAATAGTAACGTAATTAATTTTTTCCTCCTGGTTGAAATAAGTGTCTTAAGATCACGTCTCGTTTATGCTATGTGCAATGTAATGCTTCTGACAAATGTCATCGTGACAGCTAAGAGGAACACACTTTTTTTACACCAGTCAGGATTATCCGATTACTATAAGCCCTAACTCACTTTGCTGTAACTCGTAATCTAATACGAAAATGTACTTTGAATGCTCCCCCGTTATAAGCATGTATACTTATCTAAATCTAACGTAAACGAAAAGGATTGAATTGAACATCTACCCTGTTAACTGTGTTCAAGGTTGCCTCATTCACATACTCTATGTGAAATACTGTGTTGGATATGAACTGTGGCAAGGTCATATCCATATAGTTATACTACCAGAGAGTTGGCTTTTGTTGCATTTGTACAAGATTCTTAAGAAATTGTATATTTTAATCCATTATAATGTATTATTTTGCAATTGATCATGGATTCAAGTACAAATAAGGTACAGATAAAATGTAAATTTAAGTTGTCCCTCTGCTTAACTAAGTCCCACGCTAGGAAGACGTATTTGAGGGTGACGTACACGTAGCTCCACGCATTCTTGACCGTGGTACTACATGGATGTAAGTGGCCAGCTTTATTTCCCTGCTTCTTTACGCCTGAGGAAAGAACACCCTGTAACATTTGATTAGGAAGCTTGGTGGAACCCAGAGCTGGTCTGGATACTGTGGAAAATGATCGCTTTTCCATGCTGGGAATCGAACTCCGAATCAAAATTCTTCCGTCATGTAGTCTGCTTCATATCGACGGACAGTAACCCATGTGCCAAAAATGGGAACCTGGTTCCTAGATAATTTGTTTCTCCCTCCTATCCAAGCAACAGCACTACATTTCAATGATATAGGCATTGCGCATGCGTGCAGTGTAAGATTGCTAACGCTAATCACCGCAGAAAATCGTGTTTGTCTGCATATACAGTGTTCGTTAAAGTTGTTCGATCAACATAGAAACTGAAGTGACTGGACATTTTTGCAGATTTCAGGAAAATATTTCAGCTGTTCCCCTGTAATTTGTTATAAACTAGGATTGTGTTTACAGACAGACGGACAGAGTAATGTTAATAGACGCTCCGCAGGGATTCCGTCTTGCCTAAACACTGAAATTTTTCGACAGATTGCCATTATAGTTTCTGTATGATTCGCAGAATAAACGTACTGTAAGTTACCTTTGTAATTTAGAAGCATGACGTTTTCTGTGAAGCAGGGACTGAATTTTTAGTATCAATGAGATGGACTTCGTGCTTTACATTTACTTGGTTTGGTGGGTCGAAAACGAATCTTGCGGAATTAATGTTAACTGAACTTATCGTAAGTCACTCACAAACCAAATTTCTTACACGATATTATACCATTCTCAACTCCTTAAGTTGGCTTCTTGAGCTAAAACGATTTGTAGAACCTCAGTACGGTTTGTGCCAAATAATATTTAGCTTCAGCATTTAATAATTTCTCACCAGATACGACTATTTTGTTATGTTATTAAAACCATTGTCGAAGTAACGTTGAGGCCATTTTATTTTTCTAAACAATGCTAAGTGAACTTGTGTAACGGATGTTGGTTTTGCTAATTACAATTCACGGACAAGTTCAATTTAGATGTGCATAATCAGTATAAAGCCGCCAAACAATGCCCATTGTTTGAAGTTTATCATCCGCTTCTTTTTATTTATTCTTCCCTTTTCACATTTGAAAGAAGCAGGAACTATTTTCAATTACTATCGTAAAGAGTTTTGTCGGTTTTGAGCCACCAGCGAGCGTCTGTCTTGTTGCTTTTGTGTTGTGCTTTCTGTATTTGAAAATACCCGCCTCTACTTTCTTTAAAACTCTCTTCTAAGACCCGTTAGTTCTTTGCTGTTACATTATCTTCTTAAAATTAAAGAACACTTTGTACACTAATATGTCTGTTAAGTGTAAACAGGAAAATTCAGGATTCTGGGACGGGTGGGGTTTCTGTTCGTTAGAAATTACGGAGAGTAATTCGTGGGCTTGTAGGGGAAACTGTTAAGTGAAGTTCTGAGCGACAATTTTCTCGGTGGTAAAGATGGTCATTGTGAGGCAACGCACTAGATTAAACATTAAAACGGACCAATTTATAGCATAGTTTACTGAATGAAGTCTACGACATATTCTAAAGATGATGATGATAATGTAATAATAATAATAATAAATTGGACAGATATTCTTTTTTTAACTATTTTTGTTATACATGAGTTGTTGAAGGATCAAAACAATAAAAAATACCGGAAGTAAGGTCTTTGCGCTAAGTCGTCATCTAAACCACCTAATTTGTGTACATTATATACATGTCTTTCCTTTATCGCCGCACCGTCACGGCATCTTTATCGCATAGAATACTTTCATCCGCCGGGACATCCCGTGACAGCTGAGCTGCTGAGGGCAGCTATTAAAAAAGGCACTGTGTATAAGGATTCAGATTTATGGAACTTAAGTAATGTTCAATGTAAGCAGTGTATGGCTTACACGAAGGCATTGACAGTGATATTGCTGGATTAATGCTAGTTTACTACTCCAGGGGACAGCGGAATTTAGGCAAAAAATAGCAAGTTAGGTTGACACCTTGAAACCTGCGGACAGACCGTATAATGAGCCTAGTCCCTCCGAGTTAAGATGAATGCAGTTGTGCGTTTCTTTTCATTGACGGGTACTTAACGGCTTTTCATTGGAACTTAAAACCTTTCTTTCTAAATAGGACATTGTGTAGAACACAAGGCCATGAATAGGCTGTCAATGATAGGTTGGTTTCTGAGATGCACAATTGTAATTTTGCTATTGCAAAAATGGAAAGAGTCTTCAAATATTTACGCCTGTAAATAACACTTATTCGAAAATTTGAGATGCCATATGGAATACAGTCTGGCCAACCGGTGGTCACAGCTGTCAATTCACGTCCATCTGAGGCCGCAGGTAAAAAATGTGAGGAGTGGCAGAGGTATACCTCCACGCCTTAATACATCTGCATGGCGCGGTGCTTAAAGCACTGGAATAACTCTTGCCTTCCTTTCAGGATAAAAATGGTGGATATGCCTATAGTGATGAACAGAAAGAGAAGCATTGCACACTTGAATGGAGAGCCTTCTTTAATATTGGTTGTAGTGAAGAAAAATTTTTTTTTGCCCAAAAATTATGAGGAAATATATAGTGTTAGGGTCGACCTCGGTGGACTAGTGGTTAGCGTGCTCGCGGGTTCGATCCCGACCGAGGTCGATGGATTTTTAAGGGTGATAAAAATCCGGAGCACCACTTCCTTCGGAGGGGAAGTAAAGCCGTCGGTCCCATGTCGTAGATTTACGGCATGTAAAAGAACCTTACGGGCATGAATAAAAATGTTGCGTAAGCCAAATTGCCTCCATTTCTCACCCAAGTCTCCTGACTGCCTGCCAGATGGTTCTGGCGGACACATCAGGATCGATAGAACAGTAGCGCGGCCAGTTGACCAGTCACCAACTGCCACGAATGCGCACGACTTAGTAACCTCGAAAAGAGGAGGCAAGAGGAGGCCCGGGCCCATATAGGGCTGTTGAGCCATGGTTATTATTATATATATATATATAGTGTTAGGATGAAAGAAACGTACTAGGACTGCAGGCTTTGAAGCGATTACGGGTTCGAGGGTAGGCTGACAAATATTTGAAGCTTCACCCCTTTACTGGTTTAGAATTTGAGTTTTTTTGTGTGAGAATGAGGAGAGGTTTTATTTTACGTTTGTTCTGGAATTTTAGCGCCTTTGATGCTGGACTGATGTAATGCAGTGATGCAGAATCTGACCACAGACAGCTCGCGGTAATTAGTCAGCTGATATGAAACATACTCAGACCTGAATTCTGAAACTAAACACGATCTAGTTTAATTCAAGCAGATGTCCTTTGAAGCTGCAACATAAGCAGCGTAGGACATAGCTTCCTTTGAAAATGAAATGTGTTTACATCGAAATCAATTGTTTGCATTGTAATCGCGGGTGGAAATGCCTTTTCAGACCTAGGCAGACACTAATCATTAGTCGAACAGCCAAGGAATGACGAACCATACTGTAAAGGGGTTGTTATGACTTACGTTCGTGGAAAGCGCGACCTCACACACATGTACACGTCTCTTGCTGGAAATTTCTTTTACACTGGAAATAGACTGCATATAGAAAAAAGTCCCTGCCACTAGATAGCGGTTAATACCCTCGTCTATCCGTATTTCAAGCCAAGCCCTGATTCTGACATATTCCAATTGTTTAGATAGAAAGATGCACCATTTTTCAGGAAAATTACTGGTATTTTGATATTTCGAAATTCGATCTATGTTGTAGAGCTATTGACTGTTAGATACTTGTGTCTTTTTATTGATTTCCTAATTCATAATTTTTGCTGGTAGTAACGGACTGAATACGTCATCGTCATATTGTTCCCACGCTTAATTTCTAAATGACCTATGCAGCGTTACATTCGCATGCAACAAAATCAAAATGTTCATGTTTCACGAAGTGAGTATTTTCGTAAAAGTTTTGAAGTAAATGCGGCTATCTTAATAAGGTGAAGGCAAGGTTGCACCTATGTGCAACAACGTCTTAGCGACGGACTCTAGGGCCACTGAAGTAACAGTGCCTTGCATTCGTAAACTCGATACCAGATGAACACGACTTGTTGGCTTTACGTCTTGACCTGCTTAACCGGAAATATCTTTCCTGATGTCATATTATGTTGAGGCTGGTTTGATGCTAGTGTCGGTCAGGACTTGGCCCTTATCTGGAAGCGAACACATAACATCCAGCCTTTACTGTTCCAGCTCTCCCGTTTCCATGGGATCTTCAAGTCATTAAAAACTTAAAAACTGTCGAACTACCTTTATCTGCACATTTATTTGTAGCTTACCGCACCTTTACTCTCTTATGTCACCAGGTTTGAGAATCACTGCATTTAAGGGGATTCTGAAGTGAGCAGATTTGCCTCTTTGCTTAATTAAACGTCGTGTCTTAAAGGCATGTGGCAGTGGAGGTAGAGCTACAAGTATTATATGTTATACAATATACATTGTATTATTGCGTTTAGTTTATTAGCGTAAAGGTAAATGTAAAGCTGTCCCTATACAGGCCTGGACAGGCCCTTAGGGCTTCAGGAGGTTGAGACTCCCAGAATTTCCAGACAATC
Organism: Reticulitermes speratus; assembly: GCA_021186555.1. NCBI lineage: Eukaryota > Metazoa > Arthropoda > Insecta > Blattodea > Rhinotermitidae > Reticulitermes > Reticulitermes speratus. Next base: position 23,767,296 of record JAJKFL010000013.1, on the reverse strand, counting down.
GACACATGAAGGTGGCAAGGTTGTCAGCCTTATGCGCCGGCCGCCTCCCCCCCCCCCCCAATCCCTCGCAGGAAATATTCCTGGTACTCATTTCTGTTAGAGACTGAGTCGACCCGAGCGCCGTAGTGCAGCCGAAAGTATTAAGTCAACGAAAAGTTTAGTAACTTGCTTAAGATAATTTAAATGTTCTTTCAAATTGAGAATTACAAGTAAGTTATTATCAACACACTAAGGATGACTTCTGTTTTGGATTCCACTGTCGGCCCAGTAAAACGCTGTAAAGCAAACATCGTGTCAGCCGGATTAAAACGTCGGGGCTTTGTTCAGCTAAGTAAAATTACATGTTGAACTTAATCTCGATGTGAAAGCTTACAATATGAGCTTTCATGGAAAACAATGTTGAAGCCGCCGCCAAGTAGGAGATTACATCCTTTGTCGTTAAAAGGACTGCTTATAGGCTAATGACTAACTTAAATATATCTTGCCAGTTTTGCTGAGCAGTCACGGTGTTACCACAGTTCCTTCAAGCGTCAGTAGTCCTACACTGAATACTGTGTCTTGTTCACTGGATAGACCATTAATTATGCTTACTGACGTTCGTCTTTCTGTCGACGTCGGAGGAAAGTGGATTCTGTCTAAATACTCTACTGAGACGTCGATACAGACTAACGGGAACTACCTGCAGTTCAGTATGAGATATGGGTCCCGCAGTTATGGCGACGTATTTGTGTCTCGTGTTTGAAAGAAACATTTATATGTTAGCCTTCTTTTATTCTAGAGATATGAAATCCTGGAAATGTTCAGTGTCTGACCTTCTGTTAACTCGAGCCTTCGACGAAATTTTCCAGTCTGACTGTGAAAGGAGTGTTGAAAAGTAAAGTTGTTCCTGTCCTCGCCATGAAGGCACAGGGGAGAGTAAAGGTACACGTCCAGTCAGCCTTAGCCTGGGTACTAGATGGGGGTGAATGGTCAACTTCACACCCCGACAACTTTACCTCCGACGAGAGTTTTGTTACCCATTGAACAGGAGTGTGGGTTGACTCCAGAGCCGGTCTGAACACTTGGTTCGAGAGAGAAATCTGATTTTGCCGGAAATCGAAACATGAACTCGTTGGTAGCCTAGTCACGATACCTTGTACGCTAGTTCGGATTTGTGGTGAAAGCAGCACAAAAACATTTTGGTTGAAAGCTCTGAGTTTCAAGCGACTACGTTACGGAGTGGACAGTCGTGGAATCGGGGCTCGATTCCCGTCAGGTAAAAAGATTTTTCTTACCTACAAAACCTCCAGACCATCTGTGGGGCCCATACAGTCTTCTGTTCAGTCGGTACCGTGGTGTGTTCCGCCGAGGGTAATAGTCAGGATGTAAAGCTGACCACCCACCTCCATCTAGAGTTAGTTAGTTACTTCCTGTCGCTTCTTGCGGAGCATAGGGCCTCCTTTCAGAGGTTTCTTGGTCTGGAAGTGTGCATTCCTTAGTGGGTGACCAGTCCACTGACTGCACAATTTCTACTCGTCCTGATATGACTGCCAGAGAATCAGAAGAATTAGGTGAGAAATGGCAGCTGAATTTTGCTTACGAAACATCTCAATTCATGCCCGTAAGGTTCTTTTACATGCCGTAAATCTACGGCATGGGACCGACGGCTTTACTTCCCCCCATCTAGAGCCGAAGTTAATAAAGAATAGAGTTAAACCTTCACTTCCCGTATGCCTTAATGGTGTACACAGGCACTTTACCTTTACTTTATCCTAAGTCTTAAGAGAACGCTCGGGGAACATGAGCGTAGATGAAAGTCAGCAATACGTAGTCTGTCTTACGACAGGTCCATAGCCTCTTCCCAAGCGAGTTCTGCAGAGAATGCGAGCTCTTGCTTCGTCTTGCAAGTTCCAGTATCTTTTCGTTTCCTTAAGATCATCCAGTAGCTGGTTACGTCTTATTCCTCGTCTTCTCGTCCCTTCTGTCTTTCCTTCAATAACGTGTTGTAGACGGCAGTTCCTGCGCAAGAAATGCCCAATCCAGTTAGCATTCCGTTGTTTGTTGTGCGTAGGATGTTCCTTCCCTCGTTGAAAAATGAAGAAGTAGCGTGTATTACATAGAGTCAAGGAGAGGGATTTTGAGGAAATAGGGTGGGAATGAACTTGATTTGGCTGACTGAAGATACGGCACAATAACGTGCTCACGCGAAGCCGGTTATGAACCTTCGAATTTCATATAACACGGAGAATTTCTTTTATAGCTCGGCAATATTAGCTTCATGCGTTATTTTGTATATAAAGCAAAGTGGAATTACCAAAGGAACTATAAATGTTGCGTCCCTTTAGACTTTTAATGCCCTTAATATTATCGTAGAAATTTCGAATTTTGGCTGAAAACAAACAGTAGTAGTAGTAGTAGTAGTATAGTATAGTATAGTATAGTATAGTAGTAGTAAGTAGTAGTAGTAGTTGTAGTAGTAGTAGTAGTAGTAGTAGTAGTAGTAGTAGTAGTAGTAGAGTAGTAGTATATTTTGTTATGTCTGAATTATGTATTACCGCGGTCAGCTACTGCTAACCCCAGGCTTTCTGAAGTACACATCCGTCATATCAAGCCTTATTAATATAATTTTATTTACGGTATACAATCTGTCGTTTCCTATTACAGTAGTCTTCATTCTCTTCTTTAATCCTCTGTGGTCTGTTCTTCGTATGGTTTTCCCACTTACATTTTATCTAACATCAAATTTAACTAGGCTGCTCAATTCTATTGTCTTAGTACAGTTAATTTATTATATGCAATGTCCTCATTTATGTTTAGCCACTTACAATTCAAACCTTTTTCAATCCATATTTGCGTTTTCCTGCATTTCAAGAGAATATCAATATTATTCTCTTCCTGTCTACATAGGGGTATCTTCTCCTTTCTGATCCTCTCCTCAGTCCTCTCAATTTCAAAATTCCCAATTTATACCACGCTAGTCCATTTTTATCATTCATGGTGCAGCAGGAGGTATATTTTCCTGCCACTTGTTTTTCATTTCCCAGTATGAAACTAAAGACCTATTTTCCCTCATTTTCACTAGGTTCATCTGTCTTTGATGTAGCATAATTTATTTATAATAACTTGGCATACTGTCTTTCACATCCCTCTCCTGTCTATTTTGTCTAAATTTCCAGTAAGGCTACTGCCAAAATTTCCAATTTGAATTGTCCTACCTACCACTTATAACAGCTTCCCAGTTCATCCCGTCTCATCTCCTTAATCCTACAAGAATACTCTCCTACCAGACGGAATTTCCTTTATGCTGTACCAGTAGCTGCACATCTGGCAGTTCCTAACACCTTCGTTCAAAATCTTCCACGAACCTAACAACAGACAGTAATTAACCTTTTATTCTGAGCCAGAACAGGCTGAAGTTCTTGTCATTCTGCAAAGAGTTTTGTACATATTTTAAATCTGTAAGATCACATGTTTAGTTTATGATGAACGATGGCATATTTATTGTCCCAAAGCAGAATTAGCACCAAAGTCAATAAGCTGTAGATAATGGCCAAGAACACACTCCACACCCATCAATTCACCCACACTTAGACACAGACAGACACATACACACACAACCAGTCCGTTCAAATTCTGCCAACACTCTGCAGTTTTATTTCCGTAAAATTTTCAATTGCTTACATACAAGTAAATAAGATTACACTAATTTTGCATTTTTTAATAATTCTGATTTTTCAGCTTCCTCCATACACATTCGAACACAGAAATTTATGAACCTCCTCGGAAATACTCAATAATAAATAGTATGGCCTGACTTCACAACCTGGAGGATAGAATTTATGAACACGGAGAGAAAATCACCTCCGATATATCCGTTAAATCCCACGCAAACTTTTGCATAAATACATTATGAGACCCAACACAAGGTGACAAGATACACCGGTTAACCTGCTGTTTCTTTGAAGACAGTGGAACTGTAAGATTCCCAATACGTGAAGCCTGATGAGAAGAGAACTTAAGAACCACCATGACACCAAAGCATTGAGGAACCTGTGGAGGAAATCTCTGTAGACATTTCTGCACAAATGAGTTGTATAAAAGGGTTACTAGAAAACAAAACAGGCGTTGACAAGCCACGTGGGAGGTAACCTACTGGAATTTCAAGAAACTGTAATTGTCAGTTGCTAGAAAAGAAAATATCCAAAGAGAAGGACAGTTTAAGAAGCAAAGCCGATTTAATTCTTTATGTTCCCAAGTTATTTGCTTAGTACTTTGTAACGGTCACGTCTTTACAGACAAAGAGTATGAGAAGCTCATCCCACTTGCCACTCATCAGCTGTGTGCCATTCTGGGACATGGCCGTGGTGCCATCCATAATTATGGCATTGTCACTCACATGTCAGGTATGTTCGACGGAAGCCATACAATTGCTCTGTTCAGCGTTTAGTACCTTGGCATTTTCTGGCACCAGCTGTGAGACTGAAAACAATCTCTGTGTCAGAGGAACATGAGTCTCAGTCCTATTGTTCAGGTCCTTCTTGAAACATTTAAATTTGTTTGGAAGAATAGCGCCTAAGTATGCATAGTAGACTTGGGATAATAAAAGTTCTACTACCCGTTCATCTGCCTACTGTTAGTGTTTGAGAGGTTACCATTTCGGTACCTGCTTGTGTACACATTTAACCTTCCAAAAACTACCGTGGATAAGCTGTCTACAGTACCTGCATTCCAGTAGCGTATATCTGCATCTGCCACCCATGAGTTTAATTTCAAAAACACCCATGTCCACTTTGATAAGAATGGAACTAATCTTCAGTAATGGGCACAATTAGTTGAGTCAAATGTCCATTAGTCTCGGCACTGTAGGTTAGATTGGACGGTCGGGAGATCGAATCCCAGTGGGAGCGGGATTTCCCAGCCCTGCAGCCCACCCAGCCTTCTGTATAATGGGTACCAGGTCTCTTTCCCGGGGGTAAAGCAGCCGGGGCGTGGCGTTAACCGCCCACCTCATCAAGCGCCAAGGTTAAAGAGTAGAGCTATACCTCTTCTCCCTCTCTGGGCCTTCATGGTCTGTTATAGGGTAAATTTTACCTTTTATCTTTACTGTAGGTTGGATAGCTGCTACTTTATTTGTCTACGTATGTTATTCCACAGTGTTGTGTAACCAAAACTCACTTATTTTCTGTTTTTTTCAAAAAATATGTTTCTGGTACTAGAAAAGCGATACAGAGTCGGAAGATGTATTAGTGATTTAAACCTTTTTGCGGACGGCAACAGATATAATTTCGTCACCGTGAGAGCTAAGGGCAACCAAATCACAACACTGTATATTGTCGTATCCCTATGGCATTGTTAATGGAGAAATTTAATTTTGTATTGAAATATAACAACATTTTTTCCACGTTACGCTCTCAGTTTTAAAATACCAGTATTTTAATGCTTTCGCGTTCCTTTCTTGTATTATATTTTCTCCTCACCACATGTCATATACTTCAGATATTTAAGGAATGCTTGAGCCTGTTCAATATGACAGCAATATGGCATCCAGTGCAGAAGGTCTCGCTGTGCAGTGACGCTGTATTCTGAGATGTCAGCTGCAGCCTACGGTGTCAACCAAGGGTCACGCCGTCGGCTTCAATGAAGATGAAGGGGCACTTAACCTGTCTTACATGCATATACACTATAAGGGTTTAGAACAATTTACGAGCCATTCAGTCTTGGGCTGCTAAGAGTCACGTAAGAAAGACCAGATAATAAAAAATATATATAATAAAAGTCAAGTTTCTCACCTTTTGACCTTATGTCGGCAGTTGGTTTTGAATGTAGTGCCAACTTAAACATTTTCTGCGTATAAACACGTAAGTCACGCTCGCCAGGACCGACAATTTAATAAGAAATTAATTTACTGAATAAAGTCGAGGAACTCTTCCGAAAGGTTGTCATTTTCTTACAACGAATGTCAAAATTTTTCGTGAAGTTTTCCTTTTATCTGTTAACGTCGCAGCGTCAGACACGTAAGACGTGTACTAGCTGGACACGTTAGTAAGAACGCAACATGAGAGCGCCTTTGGGTAAATCATGGGTCATTTCACCCACTTACTTGCAACTATATTGTATACTTTCCACACGACAAGCCGTTTTGAGGCTTCTTTGTAAAGTAAGAAAAAAACGCCTTATGTTGTGTCCACGTCCGTTTATATGTCCCTCTTTGGCCAAGTACCAGCGACTAAACCGTCTGTAGTTACGTGATATTCCGTGCTAGCGTTTTTACAAACTTGAGTTTCGCAAAAATTGGCTCATTGACATTTATATTTTACTTAAGGATGTAAAGCTTAATTCTGTGGCCGGCTTAGCCCCGAATAGATTCCACGGAATCAGGTGTATGAGAATTAATTTGGATAATATCTACATCTTTCATCTTAACGTTCTTCATGTAGACATTAGTGAGATAAATGTGATCCTTCCAGATTTTCAAGTTTCCGACCTCTTGGGCCGATGACGCAGATACTCCACTTTGTCAAGAGGCGTTAGGAAGGGTTCATCTGGATAAAATATTATAGAAGTCTGCCCAAAGATCCGTTTGCTGCACGACGTGACAGACAGATGAACACCTGGATTGTACACCCGTACGACGGCCACTGTTATGAAGAGAATGACAAAACGTAATATACCTTTTAAAACTTACTACCAACGAAAGCGGGCTCTAACGTGTTTGGTAGGATAGGACAGCTGAACGTGGTGTAAACTTGCCTGCGAGCCGGTATTTTAACAGCTTCCTCTTCGTTTGTCTTCGTCTCCTGTCGCATATATTTGAACTAACACGAAGGGGAAATCCATAAGATGTCACATTTTAATTTATTTCGCAAGATAAGCCACGTCCTGCCACTTAAGGAGAGATGAAATGTCGAAATAACAGGGGGCACGAAAATATACCACTAGTAGTTACATCCGTTATGTGACAAAGTTTATGGTAAGCGCTCTGTTCTTGAGTGTTTTACTGTGTGGTTAGTGTGATGTAAAGTACAGACATTTTATTCGTTAAGGAAGAAGTGAGGGTGCCTTCCTGTCTGTTGCTGTAAGAAAGTAGATGTCAAGGCAGTAAACAATAGCTCTTTTGCATTCTGATAACGACTGGCGTGAGAGAACAGCTTGTTGAATCACACGTTTCCCTGAAATGTTTTTACTCCATAATTTGTCGAAGGAACTAGAATATATAACTACGTAATTCGTGTGCCAGTGTGGTACAAGCACTGTACAGAGAATATAAAATTGTAAGTCAGGATACACATTGCTGCATGTTTCTTCGTCTCGATTTATGAAGTGACGATGTAACTTACTGTCAGTGTCCTACTCATTAATGTTTTGAAGACTAGAAAACGTATAAAAATCCAGTTCGTAACTCGCAGAGAACACTGCATTCCCATTATAAAGATCAATAGATTTGTGTTCCTTATGGAAAAAAATCAGTTTTTTTTAAATCATAAGAAAGGCATAAATACGGTGCTTGTGCAATGTATACATTTTTTAATGTTAAAGTAGATGATACGTACAGTAACTACTGAAATGTATATGGGTTGTTACGGAGCGGTGTGTCTGTGGTTCCGTCTGTAGTTAACGTAGTGGCCAGTCAGCCATTATTGTATTCTCTGTTCTTCTGGGATACTGCGTTGAATGTCCAGAAATGGCTATTGGACACTACTGGACATTCGACTCTTGAAGACAGGGATCACCACGCTGTCCCGAAGTTTTGGCCACCAGTTACTCAGTGACGCGAAGCAATACCCCAGAACGGAGAACTCCAACTGCTCCACCGCCAAAACGCAAACACCCGCAGTCATTACTGTGTTTTCGGCATTGCAAATAAGTACATAATATTCCAAGTTCTACCCATAGGCCTTCCAAGCCATATCTTCCATTCGCCTTGCCACAAAAACCCTGGATGTATTTCTCTTCTACCACGAGCGTGTTATGTATACAGCTCATCTCCTCCTTGATTTGTTCGTCGTAATATCTGGTGGGAGTACAGACCCTGAGGCTTCTCATTATGAAACATTCTGAAGTCTCCTGTTTCTGCCTTCGTCTTAGATTCTGATGCTGTCCTCAGTACGATGTCAAATATTGTAAGGACTTCTTTAGAACATTGTGTCTACAGATATCACGTAATGTCATTTCTCAAACTTACGTTACCATAATTAACTGTTATATAACTCACAATATCACAATCATTCTGCTATGTGTTTTTGATTTGAAATGACAAATTAAGAAAGACACGGTACTAGGTCATCAAAACAGGTAATGGCTGGGAAATATTATGGAAGCAAAAACAATGTCAATTAGAAAATAGTGTACAAAAACAAAAGAATAAAGTACAAGAACTGGAGGAGAAATGAGAGGCAGACAGAAAGTGTTTGAAAACATCTCTAAAGAAAATCAGGTTTAAGGTGACTGCAGTAAATGGGAAATTGAGGATCTTAAGTAAAGAAGCTACTTTTGATGTGTGCGGGGCATTTACTGTCGCTGAGGCAGGAAAATCTATAAGAATGTTGGCATTGCACAGCTGACCATTAGTAATCGCATCCCGTAAACGTTTTATCATACTGGTTTGTACCTGAAGATTTACTACTGTTCAGATAAAAGTTTGTCATGTGTATTTTCCGGTTTCGGACCATAAATTCTGACTTAGTATGTTATCAGACTGGGGAATAATAAAGTAAGTTTTTATTCTGTTGGTTGCTGTTCGTACTTTTTGTGCGTGCTTTCTGAAGGGGAGAAAAAACAGCTGTCACAATGTGTACAGCACATTAGGTCACTACTACACGCGAAGTGCATTTGTTTTGTAAAGTAATGGCAAAATGAAGTATCATGTTTGTTTTGTGCAATATGTTAAAGGTAATGTGTGGGGGAGTGAGAATATTTGGTTAGGAATGTCAGCCCACTCACTCCTTTAAAGCGCCTTTATAAACATCACATTACGTCTGAAGCATAGGCCAATCATAGACGTAATTAAAAAGCGTTTTAAATTCCGGAGTGAAATACGAGTAGAACAGTGTTCACAGAACGTCGCAGCAGACGGTTAATATTTCTGCTTCGGTTTATGGGGAACATGGTTTCATTTCTTGCCCGGAGGAAGGCTATCGTAACAGATTTTTAACAGTTTCTCCAGATAAATATTGCGATAGTACTACAGAACAGATCGTGACTACTTCGTTAGAAACCCTTTCTATTTTTTTTCCCCATTTATTATTGTTGCCCACAATATAGCTAAATGACTTTAAATAGCCGTAAACTGCAAAGTACCTAGGCTGTGCCTTCCCTCTCAGATGTGTGTGTGTGTGCACGATAATTACAGACGAGTTACAGTTGGATATAGGGAGACTTACAAATGAAATTCATGTTAAAGTGATACTTCAAAAATAAATTGTATAGTAGTTACTCTACAAAATAATTTTGTTTTTTTCTTTAAATTCAGTAACCATTCAAACATGAAGCACCTACTGTCTGCAAATTTAGAAGCTGTGTCATAAATCAGGCGGTCACTATGCAGAGTTGTGTTGGTGTATGTTTCTTCAAATTACTGTTACCGTGTCTTCGATATTTCATACTGATCGACTTTTGTTTTTGACAGCGGAGCCGCGAAGCGACCTTATGCATTGTGAATCTGCCTTCCTTGACGGAGGGCAAGTCCGACTCTTCCACCTCAGTTCGTGCTTGCAGTGACGCTGTCTTCCTTTTCTGAAAAGTGCGATTTGTCCAATCGGCCGTCATAGTATGACAGCGTAAGCCTGAACTGGGGTTCTAGCTGTGATCATAAGTTATTTGTAGCGAGTTCAGTGTAGTTTTGCGTTGGTTGTAAGAGACGCATAGAATGAACTTATAATAGGGAGCGTGTGTTAGCGTGTGATTATTTATCTGTCGACCCGCATATTTTTTGTTCGAAGCAACAGAATAGATTCCGACAAAATTCGTTGAAGGTGGAATTACGTTCATATTGAATGTATTTAATGCTGTTTCCCTTAGTCCCTGCTTTATGTGATTCTCGAATACGTTTTATTGACCTTTCTTGCAGAAGAATAAGATGATAGCTCTAGAATAAATGGGTAAAATACAAATCTTATTAGGACATGTAACGTTGTACTGCATGGTGATAATCTTTAATGAAGTGCAAGGGATGTAAATTTTACCCATGCTGGATCATGTAATAGTTCTGTTGCCTTTGTAACAACGAATATATTTATGCAGTACCAGACAGGTCAGTGTGTTTGTAAATGAATGAATTTAGTGATAATCAGACACGCAAGCCGCACTGAACACTTTTATAAAATGTCAAGTGCTCCATTACAGCCGGGAGCCGCTATAACTCAGCAAGTATATTGGCTAGTCTACGGGCTGGGCAATCGGGTTTCAATTACCGGTCGGGGAAGTGAGACTTTTCTCTTTTCCAGGGTGTCCACATTAGCTCTGGAGTCCACCCAATGACAGACACTACATGTATGATACACAATCGGACAGAAACTTTGCCAGTACCCGCTCTTCCTTCTGATAAATTCGGTCGGAGACGAGGTAAAGCGGGAGGAAGTGAAGTTACGTTTTGAGTATCCGACAGAGGAGTCGCTTTTTTTTGTACTCAGTTTTTATATTGACACGGGAACACTGCATTGTAGCGGCATTTTAACGTTTTATCTTCGGTCAATGTACGTAGTTTCAGGCCTGCGGTAATGTAAAATCCAGACGTAATGTGAGAGAGGTGACGCCATTCGTGTCCAGCTGGGAAGTTGCAGGTGCAAAATTTCCTCGTGTTGAATTTACAATTGCTGCATTTCTACTCCTTTTGCAATTTTGCACGTTACCTGACGCGTGGGGTAAAATTACCTGGGCACGTCACGTGACCATTGTCTAGGCGCCTGTCGTATCTTGTGGGCAGCTATTCATCAAGATGGCAAGCAGTCATCAGTCTAGTGGTCTCCTCCCATAGACACTCAACGTCGGATAAAAATGGACATTCAAGATTAATGTTTGTCTGCATTATATTAGATTCCGGCGTGGCTTTGTCATGAGTCTAAAGCACTGGATTTATGTGAAATATTCGTGATCAAGAAGCTTTTAACTCAAATGATGGTCTTATTTTTTGGTTTCTTCAAGGTGTAGAGAAGTCGGTAGGTTTCTATAAACCGTCTGAACATTTAACCTCTACACGGTGCGGAAATCCAAAGAAGACTATCATTTGAGCAACAGCTGCCTTGAAAACCTCAAAACTTAAACCTCTCAATTCTCTGATTTTGTGGGAAGAACATAGATTGGGGTGTTTTGGATTAAAGAGCTGACGAGAAAAACTGAATTACGAAAGACGAAATAAGGTAGATAAAATTACATAGGGGCCTAATGAGGAGATTAATAATTTTACTGTTGAAGTAATTTTGTTTGGATTAATGAACCAAAGAAAATGAGATGGGCAGAGGGCAGAGTACATATGAGCGAATAATTAAATACACGTACATTCAAAGTTTTGGTCGTGAATTCCAAAAACGAGTCCGTATTTCCAATCCAGATATTATTTAATCAGAGAGGACAATGAAACAAAACGTGATCAACAAATAACTGGGTATTTTTTCTTTTGATATCGATATATCATTTTTATATGTGCTTTTTTGTAATTTGGAATATACTGAACCTGTAAACCAGCTTTCATTGCAAAAAATGCACTTTATTGAAACGGATGCACCTAATTAGGGATTATATGCAAGCACGAAGAAATACCACTGAATCATCCAGGCATTAATGAGTGCTAAGATGAGACACAAGTGTCCAGCAAGGCAAAAGATGAGTTGTCGTCATTTTGATAAACTGAAACATCTGCATTAAAATATGCATACCTATTTTTCACGATTAGGGCCCCATGTGTAAGAAAACACAAATTTTCCCTCTGCTTAATTATTATGCCGTAAAGACGTACGTGCAAGTGGAAGCATAGCTCCACGTCTTCGTAACTTGGGTACTAGATGGGAGGGGGGGTGCTCAGCTTCAATGCTCGGCCTATTTATCCTGGAGAAAGACACAACGCGCCCCCTTTATCCATTGGATAAGAAGCTGTGTGTGTGTGTGTGTGGGGGGGGGGATATAGCTGGTCTAGACAGTGTGGGAAACAGAAGAATCACCGTCCCTGCCCAGAGTCGAACGCAGTTCTATCAGCCGCTAATCAGTAACTATACTGGCTGATCTACCCCAAATCACGTGCCATACATTATACGTAAGATTACAGAAACCGAAAAACCTTCACGGAGATTGAAGAGTAGCCCACTACTTTGATGAAATTTAATGAGTATAGTAAAAGCAGCTCTTGGTCATCCCTGTCTGCAGACGTTTGCAAATTCAGTTGAATTAAATCTGAATATGCCACGTCATATTACTGTGCCAATTTGTCGGTTATTTTTATTCGTCAGCGTATGGGCAACATTGCAGCATTAGCGCAAGCCTACATGCTGTCCTCAGTTAAAACATGTGAACGCGCTCAAAATATCGTCGCATTTATTAATAACACACAGTTTTTGAACGCCATGAAGAAAACAGTCGGTTTTCTCGTATTTCTTGGAGTAGTTTTTACTTACATTTTTGGATAATACGTATAGGTGACGCCCAGTTAATGGTCACGACATAAAAAGAAAGCAGCAGAAACAAATATTATTTAACAAAAATGTATACAACATGCCGCCCATAAAACTCCCAGCGCCCCACGTGGCCGCTCAGTTTACACGTGCTCTCGTACCGGTCCTGGAGAGGAGCTCTGCTGCATTACGTTGTGTGGGTTTGAAATCTTGGAATGCTAACACACCGTACATCCATGAAGTTGTTCTTACTGACAGTGACAAAGCGAAGTTTTACAGGCAGGTTTTAATTGGAAAGTTGCAGGTGTAGAAATAGAGTACTCAATTTTCCATTTTGGTGAAACAGAAAGACGTATTTCATGTTATGTAACATTGTCAGCCCACATTACTTTAAAACATTTGACCTATTGCATATGTTTTGTAAGGAATACTTTTTTCAGCGAAAGATATAAAACAGACATACACTAAATCTTCGGATGGACATCTAGACCTACCGCCGGCCAAAACCTAGGTAGAGGACTGAGTAGGTGGATATTTCTGTACACTCGTCAGAGGTATTTCGTTTAGTCGACTTGTGTGCGGCTTAAACTTTTGGCTAGAAATGACTTAGTATGGACCTTTCTGCGTACTGTCTTTTAATCACAAGAAACACTTGCAAATATGAGTCGCAAAATCTGGAAAGAAAAAATAATTTGGAAGAGTCAGACTAGTATAAATGGAAGGTTACTATTAAAGTAGAAATGACGGATAAATAATGTGAGATTGTGTACTAGATTCAGCCTGGTGGATGACAGTATGAAATGAGGGACTTCTGTGAAAGCCGTAATACATCTTCGGGTTCAACAAAAAGGGGAATTTACTGAATAGCTGAGAGATCTAAACGTTTTAATGACTCCCATGCAATGAAACCTTTCTTTACGTGAGCTTTTCAGGAATAATGCAAAGCATTTCGTCGACTGTGTTGTAATCTGTCACTGCATTTGGCAACACACCACAAGGTAATTATAATTGCGGGCGTTGAGTGAGTAAGTTGCCTGGGCTACGTCATCAGCTATTACAAAAATCATGAAATACCGTAAATTCTGCTCATAATCGAAATATTCTTCGCGTTTCAGCAAGTTTTTAGTCCCTACAGACGGGTCTGTACCTCCAAATGACATCATATCCCTTACATGAGTGTACGTACGCATGATCAGAACATACATTCCTGGCACATGTGCGATGCACGTTGCTGTATTTTCTTTTGTTCTTCACGTGGAAGGTTGAATCTCCTGAAACTGCGAAATATGATGGTCCCATTGATCATCTTGTTGAATGATGAATGAATAGGAATCACTGGTGGGGTAACTGACAGGAAAAAAAACCGACGAACTCAAAGAAGGCCTGTCCCAGTACCACTGTATCCACTACAGATCTCACATGGACGGCCCAGGAAACGAATTCCAGTCTCTGCAGTGAGAAGTCGACAGACAATCCCCTGAGCTACGGTGTGGCCCTTTGTAGTCTACTGTCACTTGTTTGTGCCATGCTGTCACCACCACATGACGCGTCCTGAAGGTGCGGATGGAGACGACCTGCAGATATGGAGGGTAGCTGCGGTACAGGACGGCCGACAATGAGTGCTCCTCCAGGTGAGAAGTTGTGGTGGGGCTAGATGATTCTCATCGTAAAATGTAGCATGTTGCGAAATGTTAAGAGATGGCTTCGGACACCGCAAAGTAAATGCGATGATGATATTAAAATGGACGTTTAAAGAATGTGTTTGTATTTTGACTGGAGGTGTGGCCCGCGATGTCTTCCACTGACAGACGCTGCTAAACACTGTAATGGACCTGTGCATTCCGTGAGAGCCGAGAAACTATTAGCTGCTTAAGGAGGACTGTGCTCCACGAGGTTACTAATTTTATTGACAGATGACTTTAAATACTTCCTATTTCCGACATTACTGCTTCTCATATACATTTAAGATTGTCTACTGAATGGGCGAAGCAGTTCTTTCACAGGGTTGAACCACGTGAGTGCTACTGAACTGGCCATCAAGAAACAAGATTAATTACCTCGTTAAATTAACCTAAGTCCTTTCTCTACGATTCTGTATTATGTTCAGCACATTACTAAATTTACGCCCTTATAGTTTATGTAATCAAATAATATTTTTAGCTTCATGAACTCTTCTTGTCGTTAAACCACCAGATTTTGCTATCTGTCTACGACGTTGTAAACTTCCGTAGCAGAAGTAATAGCAGTCAAGTTATTAGAATTTATTATTATTATTATTATTTACTGCAATTGGGTTTTCACCCGGTGGCAGTAGTCCTTACACTAGTACACACAATACAAATGGACATATAAATATACATAAAATTAACAATACAAAACAAACTATACACAATTACAAAACAAAATACATACAGTAAATACAAGTACACACATTAGAACACCGTACACACATTACAAAAACATCCACACCTTGCAAAAGCATCCACTCCTTACAAAAGCATCCACACCTTACAAAAACATCCATACCTTACAAATACATCCACACCTTACAAAAACACCCATGCACATACAAAACAAAATACATACAGTAAATACAAGTACACATATTAGAAGAACCCCGTTCACACCTTACAAAAACACCCATGCACATACAAAACAAAATACATACAGTAAATACAAGTACTCATATTAGAACACCGTACACACCTTACAAAAACACCCATACACATACAAAACAAAATACATACAGTAAATACAAGTACACACATTAGAACACCGTACACACATTACAAAAACATCTGCACCTTACAAAAGCATCCACTCCTTACAAAAGCATCCACACCTTACAAAAACATCTACACCTTACAAATACATCCATACCTTACAAAAACACCCATACACATACAAAACAAAATACATACAGTAAATACAAATACACATATTAGAAAACCGTACGCACCTTACTAAAACACCCTTACACATACAAAACAAAATACATACAGTAAACAAAATACATACAGTAAATACAAGTACACATATTAGAACACCGTACACACATTACAAAAACATCCACAACTTACAAATCATCCACACCTTACAAAAGCATCCACACCTTACAAAAACACCCATACACAGTACAAGAAAAAAAAAACACGCACAATACAAAAAACACCCACACATTAATTAATTTCAGTGCGTTTGAATATCCTCAGTATAAAGTCAGACCAAAGTACATGCTAATTATATCCCCCAAGAACTTAATTCACTTCACTTCACTTCGAAACCAGAGCACTTCACTTCACATCACTTCACACCCCTTCACTTCACATCCCTTATTTTTATTTAATTCCCACTTAAAAATCCTTAGCTTGTAATGACGTTCTTGACCCTTTTTTTAAAAGAGCTTAATTTACAGGGGAAAGTCGCTAGTACGCTTGGAGGTAATTGGTTCCAGCTTTTTATGGTCCTATTTACAAAGGAATATTTACCTACATCTGTTCTTTGTTTCCTAATCCTAATTTTCCGACTATGATCGTCCCTACCCAGGTAGCATGGTTTTAGCAGTCTATCCCCTATTGTTTTCCAAGCCCGTCCCCCGGTGTATGCTTTGAAAAGGGCGCATATTCGGGCTATCGCTCTACGCTGTGTCAATGTTTCCCAACCCGATTCATTTGTATTATTTGCAAATTTTGCCGCTCTCTTTTGCACGCGATTCAAAGCGCTTACCTGACCTTCTCTGTATGGGTCCCAACACACCGCTCCATACTCAAGTATCGGTCTCACAAGTGCCGTATAAGCTAAACTTTTCGTATTATTATTTGCCCTTTTGAGTATACGCATTACGAAATGAAGAGCCCTCCATGATTTTCTTAGTGTATAATTTACATGATCTGCCCAGCTTAGGTCGCTGCGTATAATTATTCCTAAATACTTAAAGCTATTTGCCTCTGGAATTAGTTGATCCCCAATACAATACCTCAGTGTACCTTTCACCCTAGCTCTATTGAAGCTTACTGCTTTACTTTTACCTAGATTTATCCTCATTTCATTTTCAACCGCCCATTCCCCTAATCTATTTAAGTCTGTCTGCAAATTTTCAATGTCACTACTATCGATTATCCTCCTGTATATTATACAATCATCAGCGAAAAGCCGTATATTTGACTCAATGTTTCTCCAAATATCATTAACATAAGCGAGGAACAGCAACGGACCTAATACGCTCCCTTGCGGCACTCCCGACGTTACTCTGACTTCATCAGATAGTTGTCCGTCTACTCTAACTCTTTGCGAACGTCCTAACAGAAATTCCTTTATCCACATTACTACCCTCAAGTCCACACCGGTTTCCGCAACTTTTGAAAGCAGCCTATCATGTGGTACTAAATCAAAAGCCTTTGAAAAATCGATTATAATCGCGTCAGTCCTGACTCCCTCGTCCAATGAATCAGCAATATCTTGACAAACTGTGACTACTTGGCTTTCGCATGAGTACCCTGGTCTAAATCCATGCTGACCCTCATATAACCACTCACTCATTTCCCAGACTTGCCTTAGATACCCTGCTATAACGTGCTCCATTTGTTTGCAAACTACTGAAGTTAAACTAACCGGTCTATAGTTTCCCACTACCGATCGATCTCCCCTTTATAAATAGGAATTTGGAGAAATCCCTGTAAAAACAAAAAGGCTATGCATAAACTCCAAAGTCTCCTTGAGAGCATATGACAGAGTGTTTGTATCATGACGCCTCTGCGAAACGTGGTTTAATGACTGCATTAACGACACTGCACATTTCTTGTAAGAGGAGCCAGTTTGTTTCCTTGTCGACAGAGTTCACACGCCGCACAGAACAAGTTTCTGTTTCACGACTTCGCTATCTCAGGCAGTACCGCCCCTGCTCAGGCTGCAATGTTGCTTCACATCAAGAATGAACAAACGGACTATTGCTTCCTTTATTTTCTTCCTTCTTTCTTTCGTTCGTTTATTTTTCCTAGGCTTTCCATATTCCTTTCCTATATTTCGAGTGTGCTTCTATTCTGTCTTTGTCTTTCTCTCTCTTTTCCTGTTTTTATTCCCAGGTTTGTCTTTCCTTTTGTTTTTTTGTAGTTTCTTGTTTTTAATTATTTTTCTTCTTAATTTCCTTTTGTGAGAAGCTACTGCTACGTCACCGTCATTAAACCGAGAGAGTAATTATTTGAATGTCCATTACCCATAGCTACAAGCTCACGTTTCTATTCCTTAATGCGAAAAGCGCTATTTTTTTATGTTGCTGTACGTACAGATAGGCCTACGGTCAAATCCCCCTGCCCCTCACAGAAAAGAAACAATAAAACGACATACAGTTTGGAAAAGTAGGTCTGCGGTGTTTTTATTTTTATGATGACGGTTTTCCTTTGATCTGAAAAGCTGCTACGCAAGTGAAACATTTTGTATCTCGGGAAATCTTTGATTTATATGTATATTTGTACTATAAATACAGTTTCATAAATACTTCCGCAGGGCTTACAGTGGGAATTCCACGGTAGATCCTATTTTTATTTGAGTTCTTTGAATCATAGGTACTAACAACCACAGCTGACAGGCTCTCTCCTCCACGTCTCATTGCATATTCAAAGGCCAGCATGTGTTGTTGTGAACGAATATAAAAATGTACCGAATAGGATAATATTTATGATTGACTACGTGTCTGTTTTATGATCTGTACTCCTCACCACATATTATTCGGGTGATCAAGTCATTTAGCAATTATGGGGGATGGGAGAGATGCATACACGCTTTTGGTGGGGCAATCTGAGGGAAAGAGACCACTTGCAAGACGTAGGCGTAGATGGGGAATAATATTAAA
Organism: Reticulitermes speratus; assembly: GCA_021186555.1. Taxonomy (NCBI): domain Eukaryota; kingdom Metazoa; phylum Arthropoda; class Insecta; order Blattodea; family Rhinotermitidae; genus Reticulitermes; species Reticulitermes speratus. The sequence continues at coordinate 23,748,870 of JAJKFL010000013.1, read as the reverse complement.
ATGGATATTCTAGAAGTCTGATGGGGGCATGGACTGGATTGATCTGGCTCAGGATCGGGACAGGTGGCGGCTCTTGTCAGTACGGTAAATACCTTCGGGTTCTCTAAAATGGTGTAGAATTTCTTGACCAGCTTAGGACCTGTTAGCTTCTCAAGAAGGACTCTGCTCCATGGAGTTGGTTGGTTGGTTCGATGGTTGGTTAGCTGGTTGGTTGGACTACATGTCTGTTATTGGTACTAGTTGAGAATAGGACCAAAAGATGGCAACGATATGCGGCAGTGAAATGTACGTTTGCATCAATCGGTACTGTAATATCGACCTTTATCGGGAAAGTTACATATCTTTCATATTCGGCGATCCTCAATGGTTATAATATACAAAAGCAAATCGGCAAGACAGTTGTATGTGGCTACCGTAGCTGGGGTCATGATTTGCGAATTATGCCTTTGACTTTGCAACGGCATTTCAGTAAGAGAACAACATTTTTGTCAATTTTACTATTCTGCTCTTTTTATCTAATGGTCTAGTCAGTGCAGTTTACAGCAATGTATTATTATTATGATTATTATTTATGATTACACTATTATGGGATGTTACGCCTAGTCAATTTCAAAATAGTTGCCGACGTTTCGGAGCAGTATGTATGGAGGAGAATAGGAAAGCTTACAGGATTTTGGTGGGGAAACACGAAAGACGAAGGCCACTTGGAAGACCTAGGTGTAGATGGGAGGATAATATTAAAATTAAAATATCATCTGATGTATTTGGCCTCATTAATGCGGCTTAGGACAGGGATAAGAGGTGGCTGTTGTGACCAGGGTAATATATCTTTGGTTTCCATAAAATGCGGAGAGCTTCTCGACCGACTGAGGACTCTGCTCCTTGTAGTCATACGGTAACATACGCTAGTGAGTAGTGTTTTGGGAGGGGTGCTAAAGAAATACGAGTGTATTGTCATATCTCCTTCATTAGGTAACCGTACGATGGATAAAGCCTTGCGTAGTGGAGGGTGTACATTACAAGAATCTCAACTTTAAAGAATCTCAACGTTTGCTTGGACAACACTGTTATCATCGTAGCCTGTAGCTGCGGCCAAGAGATTAATTTACTAGACAAACCTACAAATATACCCACAATGGCTGCATGTTACAGTTCAGGTGAAAGGAAATTTACGACGTGAAAATTGCCGGTTGCAATGGATACCTTGTTCTGTTCTTATGTATCAAAACAATGAAAGAATAAAAAAAATAATACTGAATAAAAATTCTGAAAAATATAAGTTGAATGAGAGGAAGATACTGGTCGTGCCATGGAGGTAGTTACCTGAACAAGGTAGGTAGGTGGGTGGACAAGCGTGTGGGTGAAGAATCGTGATATATGTCTGCGAAGTAACATAACGGTAGAGAGAGTCTGTTGAAACTGCTTACCACACGTACATGCAAGATAGATGCCAGTCGTTTCTTACGCTTAATCTCTGCGATGAAAAGGATGTGACGGTTCCTTGTATAACCCCTGCATATAACATGACACCAAGAATAAATGCAGACTATATGTCACGGGTCTCACAATATCTGTAACAGAACCTAAAATATACAGCAGTTTTGGTTTGTTTAAAAGTTCAACATATTGAAAAATTAGCCCTTAATAATTAGGCAGGTTCCACTACGTCACCCACAGGTGGAGAGGAGGATAATAGAAATACCTGTAGTTGCAGAGAGTAATTGTCTTGCTTCCTGGAACATGGCTGTTTGTTGCGTGTGTAGATCCAGTGTCCAGCTTACAGCGGAATCCTCTTGTAGAATCTACAAACGCGCTCATAAAGCAACACGCCATGTAGGTACAGTGGGGCGCTAGATGGGGGTGGGTGGTCAACGCCACGCCCCGGCCGCTTTACCTCCGGGAAAGATACCCGGTACCCATTGTGCAGGAGGCTGGGTGAGCCTCGGGCCTGGTCCCGACGGTGCGGAAAATCTCGCCCCTATTGGGGTTCGAGCCCCAAACCGCGAAGACCGTAGCGAGTCGCTATGCCGACTACGCTATACCGCCTCAAGGGTGTACGTTAACATCCTGTACTATACAGGATGTTCTTTTGTCGTAGAGCGGACGATATATTTCCGACGAGTGACCGATGACGCCGCCTGTACTGCAGTACTCAGTCCGCCTTTGTCCCACGTTAATAAAAACCTATAAAAGCTTGTATCTGAAAAAGATGAATGTTGTTCTCCATCTCGTGGTACATATATCTAGTACGCATGTCCTTTGGAGTGCGACCGGAAGGGTTATGTCAATGAAATATTCCAATGACATCATCGGGAATCGAACTCGCGATCTTACGGCTTGTAGCGCAGTGCCTCAACCAACTGCGCCACCACGTGCCTCCAGCTTTATCGCATAGAAAGCCTGAATTCGCCGGGATATCCCGTGACAGCTGCTGTGCTCAGAGACACCTTAAAAGGAACACTCAGTTTATTACAGATCCCTATGAGATGTTATATTTTGTAACTTAAACTGCTTTCGCGAAAATCGATGAAATTCGATTGTATCTTAATGTTAGTTTGGTTTAGATTGGATCGCTATGAACACCAATTAAATTTTCCCGACTACCTCCAAAACCAAATGTAATTCCAATTCTTCTAGGAGTTCAGATGTGACAGCAAACGGACACAGGTGAGCAAAGTTATCGGGGGAGTTCTGCCTATTATATATTCATCTTACGCACTTCATACATTCCTCATATTCTGCATATGTGCTACATGTCCTACCGATTCTCTCCTCCTAATTTTATCACCCTAATAATATTGTATGGAAACTGATATTATGAAGCTCCTCTCTTGGTCAGTATTTGGTTGAACGAAAGTAAGTGACCACAGGGATTCGAAACATAATTTTTCAAACACTTGTGTCAAATTTCGTAACAATCAGTGAAGTAAATAAAGACTGTTCTGGGCCACCTCACTTTTCCCCTTGCAATGCAGGACGCGGACAGTTAGGAGCGGTTGGACTCAAAGTGTGGACAGATACGCGGCAATCGTCTTGTAACCAGTCCAGCTCTTCCGAGGACCACCACGGCACCTTGCTACCTGTCTTTGCCTATATTCCGATATGAAACTGAGCGGAGACCACGGCCTGTGGTGGTGGACGTGTCCGAATGTGCTCAAGTACTGAGCTGCTGCCATGCAGGCGACAAGACGCAGTAGCTAAATGTTCTATGCTGACTGTTTGAAGTGTATAAAGCGAGATACGTCTGTCGCCCCATTCTCGTGTTCTAATCTTCCAAATTATTGACATATGTATTTTGATTAAATTGCTTGTGGTTATATAAAAGCATCATTAAACTGTGTTTCTGTGGTTAGGAAATTTGTGACATTTGTGTATTACTATCATAGTCGTAGTAATCATCCTCACCATCAGCATCAGCAACAGGTAGAAAGGGTAGGAGACCGAAATCAGCTAGTCTCCGAAACGTCGTGTGTTTAGAATTTTTAACCAGTCTGTGAAGCCCAACTGAATGTCGTAGTAATAAATAAACTGTTTTTGGTTAATATTCTTACGTTAAATACATACCTACCTGGGGTCTTCCATGCAGGGTAAACTCACCGGTGTAAAGCCGATCGCCCGCCTTCACCAAATTAAAAGCGCTAGGGGCTTAATTGTCGACCTCGGTGGACTAGTGGTTAGAGTGCTCGCCACTGGACACAAGGTTCGCGGGTTCGATCCCGACCGAGGTCGATTTTTAAGGGTGATAAAAATCCGAAGCACCACTTCCTTCGGAGGGGAAGTAAAGCCGTCGGTCCCATGTCGTAGATTTACGGCATGTAAAAGAACCTTACGGGCATGAATAGAAATGTTTCGTAAGCAAAATTCAACCCCAATTTCTCACCCAAGTCTCCTGACTGCCTGCCAGATGGCTCTGGCGGTCACATCAGGATCGATAGAACAGTAGCGCGGCCAGTTGTCCAGTCACCAACTGCCACGAATGCGCACGACCCAGTAACCTCGGAAAGAGGAGGCCTGAGCCCATATAGGGCTGTTGAGCCATGGTTATTATTATTATATAGGGGCTTAATTGCCGGTCCCTTTGTAAATACGTATGCATGGCGACGCGCCGAGCCTGTCTGTCCATAGTAACGTCTGTATGGAGGTGATTATTAAAGTTCTTAAAAGTGATTTATAGTACAAGATACGCGAATGGCAAATTAAATTTTAAGCATTTGGGAAGTGTATATATATATATATATATATATATAAACGAAGCATTGTGTAATTACCGATCTGTTGTGATAGGCCTACTGTGGGTAAAATGAAGAGGCTAAAAGTCAGCAGGTAGTAGTGCAGTGTTTCTGCTTACAATCTCACGAATTTCAATTGTTTTTGTTAAAATGTTTTGTGACGTACAGGCGAGAATGTTATTCTCTATACATCACAAATGCAACTGTTCCTTCTTATCCAGCTTGTTTTATTTGATTCTGGTTTCGATTGCCTTAAACCGACGTTTCAACACATGGATACACAAAAAAAAAAGTGAATTAATATTTCTTCACAGCCTGAAAATCAGTGAAGGTGTTCAGGCAGATGCAGTAAGAAGCAAAGAAAAATGGCTATAGGTCTATCAACACTGAAAATTACTGTCTTTTGGGACGTGATGCTGTGTTGTTTGTTAGGCAGGTAGGTGAGTAGGTGGGTAGGTAGGGCTGTCTGTCTATCATACTGTAAGGCCTCACATCAAAGAACACAGCAGTCTTAATATTTACTGACGGAAGGATCTCGATCTCGTACCTCAGTTGTGATTTGTCCAACTCTTGGAGCCCTGAATAGGGACACCCCTGACGTTTGATATTTCACACGAAAACAGCTGGTGGCCACACTTCAGGATCGCCTATTCAAGGGTGTATATGGGCCGGGGGCGCCTATCAATCGCAGCGGTAGGACTTTCGTACCCAGACTGTTAGAGGATGCAAGTGTGTCGCTCGCTGCGGACAATAAAGTATACAGCGCTCCGATACAGTCAATTAAGGAGAAGTTGTGGGGCCAGGAGAGTTGTAAATTGAATCGCTCCACGAGATTAGCTTTTGCGCGTTCTACACACAACATGTCTGTTAAAATAAATCATTGAAGTTTTCTATCTCTTTCTCTGCCTGCTTTCTAAATAATAGGCACATCAGATGCTATACCTCATAATTATTTTTGCTAAAGTTCACGACATCACATTTGTCTTTCAGGCATGCTTTACATTTTTTTTTCAAGGAAACAAGAAAAATTAATTTTTTACTTTAATTTTGCAAAACTTAAAAAAAAAGACTACGCGTAATGAACAATGACGTATTGCCTATTGGAGCTACTAAGAAATATGAATTGAAGGCTTTACAAGGTAAACTCTTCTGCTTATGGCAAAGAAATATCAGATGAAATAAATACATTACCTTTACATCGCAGAAATGCGTCCATGACGCATTGGTGTATAGACCTGTATCCGTTTATAAACAGTCATATCGTGGAATTGTATTCAACCGACGTAACAAAACACCTTGGAAAATGCGAAACGTTCTGAATGGGAATGTAAAAATAGCGAAAATAGTTTTATTTCTTACTGGAGATCTGAACTTGCTATATCAGCGTCACTTTATCCTACATTCTTTGTAACAGAGTGAAATCTGCCTATAACGGAACAGAAAGGGGCCTGATTTTTTCCGTTACATGCAGGTTCCATTTAATACAGTTACTTGAAGTGAAATTACAGATCCTAGGGACTGTGAAAGTGTTTCTGTAAAGACAGGATTCCGTTCTATCCAGGTTCCGTTTCAGTCACGTTTCAGTGTATGAGGTAATATATGCGTCAAGTATTGTCGCAAAATTATGTGTGTCCCCACTCCCGTAACTTTTGGATAAGCTAGCGGATTCTTATGGAAGTTGATACAAACAACTTACAACAGACCAAAAGTTGGTAACTTTTATAATTTCTTATCGTCCTGTTGCAAGTTTGTGAGTCCTGCGAGTTTATCAGGTGGGAGAGACACTAGCGCCATTATTAGGTCAGTAGTGTCAGGTGATGACAAGTTTATAACAAATATGGCATTTCGAATTTCTGACACTGTGGACATGTTTGTAACAGCGATCAGGCCTAGACTAGCTCAGCTCTTAACGCCGGCTTTACGCTGAATCGTATAATGAAAACTCTGTATAACCTTAAGCCTTACGTATTACAACTCGTACAAGTTACGGGGCCTGTATATTCTTGCATGTACCTCGTGGCAGATTGTTACGCACTGCTAACTGAGGAACATAAACCTCGACTGCCAAACATATCAGTAGTGGCATTTGCAGACAATCCGCAGATACTAAAATCGTCAAGAAATATTCTTGAATTTTCGTCAAACCATTATCACTTTGAAGTCCAAATTATTCTAGTGAATTTCTACTGTCTGGTCCCAATTAAGTCTCAGATTTTCAACGTTAAAAAGGAGTCACCCCATGGCGGGAGCTTTGGGGGTAACTAATATAAAACACTGTGAAGAAGTAACGAGTCGATTTGAGCTCGACATTTGACCTGGAACGACGGAAAGCTCTGTCGAGTGCAACTCGATATTTTACTGATAAGGACTAAATACGAAGTTACGTAATTGAGGTATGGCAACAGTATCAAGCAACTAACTTATCCTAGTGTGCCGTTGCCTACAGTGTTAGTATTATAGGTTAAAGTATTCTGATAAATTCCTATATTTGACGTTCTCACAACGGTGGTCATGAAGATTGAAGTCTCCTAGGATATCTCTCCATGTCGAATGGTAAATATAATGAGGTCTTCAGTGCAGCATGACCACAATTCTGAAAAATACGAGGAACTGCAACATGCATTACAATTACAATTAAAAATATAACAGGATATTACATGTTTATAGGAAACATTTCTATTCTTCTTTGTATACTGCTATTTCATTACCTCAGGAATCTTGCTCAGTGCTGTAAATTTCTGCAGTTAAATTGAAACTGTAACTTGTAAGTTCTGCTGCAGTAATCCGTTTCCTGCAGTCATTAGCTACATCGTGCAACGTTGCATCCACTTCGTGAAACCTGTCTTTATCTCGATCTCATACTTAATACTGGGAACGTAATTTACGTCACTCAAAACGTTCTGTCAAATGAAATTCACTTTGATCACTAGTTTTTAAAAGTTGGTCTGGTCGAGATTCAAGATTTTTCCAATCTACTAATTTGAGCAGGAAAGAGAAAACATTTTATGTTTGTTTTACTGCATACATACATACATACATACATACATACATACATACATACCTCTCAATATGCAAAGCAATTCAGTTTTATATTCATCTCACAGAAAGCTAACAACCAACGCCCAATTGATTAGTTTTAAGATTTACACAAGTGGATTCTAGAGTGACGTCATTTGAGAGGACGCTTCCTATTCCTCTCTCCCTTTTTTGGATTGAGTGTGTTACATAATCTAAAAAGCCAGGTAGCTCTGTGCCTCTTTGCCCCCTCCTTCTCTCTCTATCCCCAGTCTGTATGTGCAGACTACGTTGTTTCCATTAATTAGATTTCCTTGTCGTTGCGGTTTGCCCCATTCTGCCAGTTTAGCTGCCATATATTTAGCTGCAAATTAATTACCCCAAATTTACTGAAGAGGCTGGGGTGATACCTCAGTGTCCGTTTCAAGGCTTCTTGAAAGTGTGTCCTTGCTTCATGCGAGTCTGCATTGAAGCCAGTGAAGTTTTAATTGCAGTCTCTAGCCCTCCAGCATTATTGTAATTGGAATCATCACTTTACAATTACCGCTGCTTGTAATGGGTGCTAATTCGATAGTATGTATCTACTTAGCTTCTAGGGACCAGTGTCACTTTGTATGGAAATGCTGATTGGCTATTATTTTTGGCACGCAGCCACAGTTTAATAGTATCGCAGATTTAACAGACATACTTGACGTTTTCGAGGAAATATTATTTTTAAAATAAATTACATTATTAATTGCATAATTACATTAATATTCGATACTCCGTGGATTTCACTCTCTGCAACCGTGAAAGAAAGATCAGCAAGGATTTACTGTGTGTACGATTTCTTAACTCTTTTACTATTTGGACCATTATGAACTCGGCCTATACCTTCTCAGCTTTGTCACTGCTATAAGACGTGCACATCAATATAGAAAGACAGCCAGTATGTATGTATATATGTATGTATCTATATGGTAAGAAAGAAGCTCTGTGGAATAAGGGAAACTGGAAAGTCAGTGTTAAAAACGGAGAAGCAGAAGAAAGGAATAAAACTTAAATTATATGAACATGTCTGGAAGGAAGTGAAAATTAATTAAGAACGATACGAAATTTTTAATAAAAACGCATCTCTTTCATTTGCTCTGAATAAACGAATATCGCGATTACTAAATATTCAGATCATATTTCAGATTAAAAAATTTTAACGAATAAAACTGAAACTAATGCCTCATTACTTTCTAAACGTTAACACAATTCAGTAGGCCTTGTGCGTAGGCCTTTGCTCTTCAATTACCATTTTCGAACTATTTTATTTAATCCACTAATATTTTGTTCTATCTATAGACAGAAGGTTTTGTTACTTTGCTGCTATGTAAAATTCAGTAAACGTTCAATTATTGTGATCCGCACTACTGAATATTAAAGGTTACATATTTATATTAAAATAAACGACTTCCTGAAAGACTATGGATTCTCGTAAAATAAGACGAAATTTAATAGCCGATGTGTACTTTCAAACTATATCTCAGCGTGGCCATATTTTTTTTTATAATAAGGCATGTTTGTTTTATAACATTTCACAAAAAATCAAATTTTCAAATGATCTGAAGACTAGTGTTTTGATTGGTCGCGCTGTAAAAGTTGCCGAAAAAGGTCACAGTCTAGAAAATGTGTGTTTTTTGTTAGCATATTTCGAAATATGGACGATATGTTCTCGTCTAATTAAAGTATTCTATAGCTTATAATATCCAAACTTTTTTTTTTCCTATGGCTCAACAGCCCCTAGGGGGCTTAGGCCTCCTCATTTTTCGAGGCTACGTGATCACACTTTAGACACACCACACTCGGTAGGACTCCTCTGGACGAGTGACCAGCTCGTCGCAGAGACTACAGAGTCTTAGCCAGTGAAAATATATAGTGCAAGGTTTGAACGACCACCCAGTAGCTTCGTCTGTCTGTTGTTCTCGAAGTACGAAGCCGAGGATTTATTAAGACTGTATGAGTCATAAATTACCCTTTATTTTATTTTATGTGTACTAAATGAAGAGTACAATGAGTTGTAACACGATAAGGGAAGTTCAGTGATAACTATAGGTTGACGCATAAGTCAGTGTCTGCATTTCTAGAAATCAAAGTGTATAAAATTGCTGTCGTCAGAAACGTGAAGACATTTAGTCCGGTGAACGTGTGCCAGCGCCAGAGGGACTTTCTAATTCCATTACCACGTACTCACCCACGCTGATAACAAAGGCAGCAAGTTTTTCTGAAACTGTCGGTACACTTGTACTAGACCACACTGTATCACATTCGACAGCAATATTCATATTCATATTTGTTTTTTTTTTTTTTTTGCTTCATTGTTTGGCTGCCTGGCTGTAAGCTAGAACACGCCGGTCTGCGTACTCGCAAGTCGCATATCTGTCAGTTTGTGTTTCGACTTTTGGGACTTTTTTTCATTAGAATAAAAAAGAAAAGTGTCCACTGTATGTACCATATATGTATACATACACACACACACACACACACATATATATATATATATATATTCACAAATCCCGGTCGCCAGGTCGCCGTGGCGACTTAAATTTTTACGGTGGCACCTAATGTTCGTGGGTCCTCAGTATGGAACTCGCTTCATGGTACCCTTCTGACACCAAGAATTTTGAAGTGACTTCTAGATTTTCGGAAAATGTGTGCACCCCTGTATATAATATATATATCCGTGCAGTAAAGCCGGCATTTTTCTGTTGTCTGCCACACTCGTTGTTCATATCTTCTAAAAGATTCTTTGAGAATTGATTTCAAATAAATTTTAATAACCTACGTTGTAGAGAAAATGGATTTCATTAAATGATTAAAATGTATTATCAATTTCAGTAGTTAGAAGGCGAAACGTTTTACGTTTTATTGTTATTTTATCATAGCTTTAAGAAATAAGCTGCATGTGTTAAGATTAGTCATTGCTATTTTAAACACCGCGCTTAAATCTTATAATGTCTTCAGATCTGCCAAAACTTTGTCCATGTATGTGGCATACACCTAATTTTATAGATATTTTCTACATTCCTTCCCATCAGCGGTGATTTAAATTCACCTGCTGACTGGAAACGTAAGTTAGTTGCTGAATCAGTCGTCTTCTTGGTAACTTCTCTTCACTTGCTTTGTCGGCAAGTTCGTAGGATGCATAAGATAATTTCAGGGAGGGTTTGAGAGACTTGCGTGAGGTTTGGCTATAAGAATAAGTAAGACATCTCATTGCCTGGAGGTAACAGCCGAGTGGGAGTGGGGAGTTTCGCGCAATTAATAGGATGAGGCTCACAACTACGAGTACTATGCGCTTCTATCAGCACGTTGTTAGGCACTGTTAAAACTGAACACAGGTACATAGACCGTTGTGGTAATGTTTTGCTATTAAATCCTAATTCCCTGTCGTAATATTGCTGCATTCTTAATATGAATGTCTGTTGTGTTGTGTGAATCATATGGGTCCGTTTGCATCCAAGATTGTCAAAGAATTGATAGTTGATAAGGCGATGATTATTTAAATAAAATATGGTCTCTAAAGATAGCTTCGCGGAATCTTTTCGTCCTCCTTTCGACGGTTAGAACCAAGCCCCTTTGCCAAATAGCAGGATTTAAGCGTTTCAGTGGCACTAGACCGCGGTAAACTCTTTGATTTGATACGTGCACTTGAATACATGTTCTTACCGTCGATTTACTGTGGTTAAATTCCTTCACCAACTGCTGCCTTTATGGTCGCCTTGACTGTGACAAATAACACACCGACACTCAGAAGACGTGGCTTTAGTTCTTCACCCTAACGGACATTTCAAGTTTACGGAAGTACCTGAACATTGGCAACTGTCGCCAGACGCTGTCTGGCGGTCTGAATTCCTATACACTTTCTTTCAAATAGTCACGCCTGGGAAAGTGCATACAATAGAGTTCTTAAGGTAACATCAATTTACAGTCTAGACAATTTAAGAGAGTGGTAACAAAATTATCCCGCACCCTGCACATAAGGCAGTTAAATTACAATTCTAAATTTTATATTACTTTCGCCGCGCATTTTCACTTATTATTCAGTAACCAACAAATGCACAAACATAAACTACTTTTATAGTTTTATTAGTATCGTTGTATTCCCCTACACGTGTTTCGGTCCGTAGACCATCTTCAGGGGGGTAAATAGGCTACTACACTTCACAGTCTAAAATTCTAAAATTTATGCCAGTGCAACTCAAGTAGTCAGGTAACTGTAGAGAAGGAAGTACCGTTACATATAAACGAAAAATATAATAAGGTAAATTTGTGTGATAATATTTTAACATTAGTGTTAAAAATTCTGTGTAATAGTTTAAATTGTTGTAAACTCGGATACTTTCATAGTTAAATATGGTCATGTACCTGAATGCGAGGAATAAGAATTCATGTACCTACAAACACGTTTGTACTCACCCCCATCTATTGCCGAGTTTAAGAATGAGTGGAACTATACCTCATCTCCCCGTATATGCCTTCATGGCGTGGACAGGAAAAAAGTTACCTTCTAATTTACAAACACGTTTGTATCTCTCTAGGAAAACTGCTTAGACTATAAGACTAGGATCATGCCTAGACCTTAGTTACAGAATTCCATGTTCATAAACCTGTCTTAGAACTTGTTAAGATTATACTGTGTCTAAATTTATTTAGAAGGTGCTCATTTGTTGAATTTATCGTTAACAACGTAGAAGTACACGCACGGTGTTTGCTTCAGACATAATTATAGTTGTGTTGCACTAACAAACATATAAATTTCACTGTTCCTTCAGAACTGCTAGTAGAAATAGTTGGAAAGGCGTTTATTAATCTTGTTTATTTGCTCCGTCCCTGTGTTGGTGTAACCGGGTTCCTGAAACGCGCACTAATTCAACTAACAACTAGATCTTGTGTTTCCAACAGTTTCAGCTGTCGTACAGAGCCCGAAGTTCCCCATGCCTTTTTCAATTAAAGGAATTAGGTCTACCGCAAACAAGAAAGAGGGGAAGCAAAACAATAACAGTAAAAATAAGAGAGCAAGATACTAAAGTTAAGATATATGAGCCAGGCTACCAATTAGAATGGATTAGAAAGGAAATCTTTATGTAGTCGGTCAGGAACTTGGCACAACATTATCGTATTGTACAAAACTTATTATTTCTTAACGTTTTGACAAAGTTCCATGTTATGGCTCATGTCTCTAAACTGACATTTTCATTAGACCAAGGTGCCTACGTCCTTGGGTACAACTGTTAAGGTTAGGAATTGGTTCTGGTTTGAGTGACAAATGTATTAAGCCTAAATTTATCCTGCTCCACTCTTCAATTGTTGTTGCCACAGCCTAATTCTGTTATTGTTCTGCTGTTTACATATTTTCTTTCATGTTTTCTTATCTCTTTCTCTTACCTTTGCCTGCTCTTTTCCTTCTTCCCATAATCCCGTGTCTCATTTTACATCGAAAAAGCGTGGAATTAACCTTTTAAAGCCTAATGGCTACTTGATGCATCAACAGTTTTAACATTCAACAATTCTACATTCTGCCCACACTGTATTTATGTGTTTTGTGTTTATATTACAACAAACACCGACTTTTGCCTTATAAAATAAACTGATTTGTTTTTTTAACCGAGATGAAGTGTTTACTGCGCGGTACGAACTGGGTCTTTAAATAAAACAGTTTACTCTTCGTCTTTAAAGGGTTAAATCTGCTTTAAAGCACAAAACGGCCTAAACAAGTACGTGGTTAGGTAATTCGTCGAATGAAATAAATAAGATAAAGATAACGCGCATATTATCCGATTATCCTTTCTCCGGCTCCACGAACTGAGAAAGGATAGAGAGTTGTGTCAAATTTCCGGGAGCAATTATGCGAAGTGGGATGAATGTAATGTTAACCGCTACAGCATCTGCCACGAGTCACGTTTTGTGAGTTCATTAATGTATGTATCTTCTTCTTCTTCTATGGCTCGACAGCCTTATATAGGCCTGGGCCTCGTTTCGTCGAGGTTTCATGATCACATACAGTTGAGACACACCACAGTCGGTAGGACTCCTCTGGACGAGTGATCAGCCCGTCGTAGGGACAGACATCCATAGCCCCCGGTGGGATTCAACCCACGATCCTAGTAAGCGAGCGGCCGAAGACCCACGCCTTAGACCGCACGGCCACTGGGATCGACAATGTATGTATCTAGGAAATTTATTTTTTATTATTTAATGATTTAACGATGTTGACTTATCAGAACTAGCACAACGGAAGTGCTGTGATTTAAGATATACTTTCCGAACGAATAGTATTATCAGTGATTTAGGGAGAATCACTTGTCGCTGCAAGGGTTTCTTGATGTCATCACCTAGCTGGCTACGATGACCAGTCTGTATAACTGTATAACTGTACAACTGTATAAATATATAACTCTATAACTCTTGGGTTGGTTAAGGGTCACAGTTATTCTTTGGCTATTTAGGTAATAAATGCTTTGAAATTTTGGAAGAGTTCAAATATTTGGGTACAACCCTAAAAAGTCAAAATTGCGTTCGTGAAGCAATTAAAAGCAAATCCAGTCTGCTATCCAAAAATATAAAGATCAAGATGCCCAGAACTGTAATTTTGCCTACTTTGTATGGGTGTGAAGCTTGCTCTTTCAAATTGAAGGAGGAACGTAGGCTTGAGTGTGTTCGAGGATAGGATGCTGGGGAAGATGTTTGAACGTAGGAGGAACGAGGTAACAGGGGAATGCAGAAGACTGCATAATGAGGAGCATTACCATCTGTACTGTACACCAAATACTATTCGAGTGATCAAATAAAGACGAATGAGATGGGGGGGGCATTTGGCACGCATGAGGGAGAGCAGAGGTACGTTCAGGGTTTTGGTGAAAAAACCTGATAAAAAGGGACCACTTGGAAGACTTAATCATAGATGGGAGGATAATATTAAAATGAATCTTCAAGAAGCGGAATGGGGACCATGGACTTGATTGGTTTGGTTGAGGCTAGGGACAGGTGGCGGGCTCTTGTGAATGCGGTAATGAACCTCAGGGTACCATAAAATGCGGGGGGAGTTTTTTTGACTACCCGACCACAATTTAGCTTCTCAAGAAGGACATTGCTCCATGGAGTTAGTTAGTTAGTCAGTCAGTCATTGTCAATCAGTCTCGCTGAGGTTGCATGAAGCCCAGTGATGACGACGAAGACAATTCAGCATAGATTGAAATTGTGATCAAATATCTCTAGAATACAGATCAGAGGCGATTTCGTTTATTGTTAAGTATGTTTAATGTTGCCTTTTGTGACTTACGTAAGAGATAACACAATTGATGCAATATTTTTTTCGAAGAAATTATTGAATTATTCTTTTGCAGTGGTGCAGTGTTTTTGATTTTCCCCATGCATACTTTATCATATCTTTGGTTTTTTTGGTCACGGCTCGTAATTCAGGGGGAAGAGATTGAGAATATCAGACGTTTTGAATTTGTCGAATCTTTTCATATGACGTTCTCAAAATACTTGATTAGGTAGGCCTAATTTCATGCCTTTTTCTGCCCCTATTTTCCTTGTCCCTTTTGTAAATTTTATGTATATTCTTTCTCGACAACTTGTGATTCTGCAGTATAAACAGCCACATCCTGTGAAACATCCATCGTCCTCCATTGCTCACACCGCTAACGAACATCTCCGCACTTGGCCCATCCTATCCTGTGAAACTGTAAACACATAGTTCCATCTAGGCTCAGCCTGCTCAAGGTAGAACTATACTCGTACCTCACAACAGCGAAACCACTCCAACCTGAGTCGTAAAAGTCATCCCACGTGAGCATTAATCCTAATTAAGGAGAGAAACTGGCGTGGTGATCGTGTGTTTATAACCCTCCCTGTATCCTCAGCTCCACCCGACAACACCATCTGTGAGGTCCAATCACTTTCCCACTCTAGCCAACATCTTAACTTTAGACACTGCATCACATCGCTTTCTGTCTATACTCAACATGGCCACCACGTGAAACAATGACGGCAAAATCAAGCACCAGCCGCACGTAGTCCGATGAAGCTTTATTCAAATCACGTCCACAAAGTCAGTTTAGAGACACTGGCAAAAGGTAAAGATCAACCTGTAACCTGCCATGAAGACACAGAGGAGGAGTGGAGGTATAGGCTTACTCTTTCTTTAATCTTGGCGCTTTACTCCCGGGAATGACCCGGTACCCATCGTGTACGAGGCTGGTTGGGCCCCAGGGCCGGCCTGGACGGGTGCGGAAAAACTGCCCCCCCCCCCCCCCCCCCCCCGGGATTCGATCCGTGGACCGTCTAGCCCGTAGCGAGTCGCCATACTGACTACGCTGGCAGATTCGGTATCTGATTATCTAAGTTTTTCGTTTTGCCATTACAAACAAAATTCTTTCTTAGGAACCGTGGCGGTTCACTTTGTGCCTATGCGTCTGTTCGTCCTTGATCGGAATATGAACAGCAGTACTGTGGATATTAATGTAAACATTTTTGTAAAATATGTTGAACAACCTTCATCAAAGAAGGACACATTGGCATCAGTTGGCGAAACTTAATTATTTCCATTTACAACAGGTACTGAATTAATTATTCGATTGGATTGTACTTTGCAGGTTTGGTTCCATTTCAACCGATTTTTCTTGTTTGACAGTGTGGGCTGAGTACTGATAGTTGTGGAAAATCATTACATATTTTCTTTAAAACTCAATAACTCACACAAGGGGTGCACAAATCCTTGATTCCAGGTCGCTTAGGCGACTAAATCTTGTACGATGGTACCTGACAATTTTGGTTCCTAAAGATGGAACTTGGTTGATGTCACTTTTCTGCACCCAGGATTTTTATGTTGCTCCTAGATTTTTGCGAAACTTGTAGATGTCTGGTTTACACAATAGCTCATTAAATTCTCACACGAAATGACTGTGCTGTTGGGAAGATTTTCAGGCAACAACTAAACAAAATGGCCCCATGCTGTGTGAAGGGTTATCATAAACCTGATGATCCAGTATGTTCGTGCATGTCGGTGGGGAGTTATAGCTCATTTGTTAGTTGTTGGCCGGTGAAGAACCTAGCGGTGCTGGCGGACGGGCCTACTCTATAGGCGAGATGGCGAGAGCAGGGTATTATTTTGTTGCGTCCATCAATCCGCTATCGCTATCGTTGTACCAGCGACTCGCTCCAAACCTTCGGACTGAAAATTTCACTAACCCATAAACTAACAAATGACCTATAAAAGTGGTTTGTATCTGCGTCACTAATAGACATGAAGCTTGCACGATGCCATTTCCATACTTCAGCAACCTGTCACGTACGAAGACAACAGAGAATAATGATCTTTGCAGTAGCTGAATTGGTACCTCATTTTGTTATTATATCTCGGCCCACAAACTTGTCGCTACACAAAGAGTATATTATATGGAACAACAGTACATTCGTTTTGAATGCAAATTGAACTCCAACGATATAATATTGTCATCCATTCTTCAAGTCATATGTCCTCCTCCTTACTCAGCCCGTTTCTTAAATGTAAATGTGGAAGTTTATTCAACCATAGAAGCTTTTGACACATTATTTACATAGATTAAACTCCCCATATGAATATATTCATAGTCCACATGTTTAGTACTGCCTTGTCTTCAGTGATGTAGACCGCCGGTTTCTGTCACTATGTTTTCTCCCTTGCGCTCCGACCCCCCCCCCCCCCCCCCCCCCATCCACTACAGCCAACGCCCGTCTTCTGATTCAAATAAAGTATCTAGGAAGACAATCTCCCATTGTAACACCGATATGTATCAGCTGGGCTTTACGAACGCTGGCATAGAGGGCGGGCAGAAGAGTAAAGAGGAAAGACGGTGTAATTTATGACACCATTTATCATTGTTCCACACCCTCTGTTGACTTCGAAGCCAATTTCGAGATATATGTCCGAGATACGCTGCTCCAGAAGTTACACCACAAGGATTTCGGTTCATACTTGACTTGATACGTTTGACTTCTTTAATCTTATCTCGAGTAATTTTGAGACAGTACAGTCTAGTTAGGTGATTGGTGGCGTATCGTAGTCGTCCGTCTTTCTAGTCGCACTTCGTTTTGTTTGTGGGGTTAATGGTTATTGTAATCTTGTCGTGATTGAAATGTATGCTGCAACATATGATGGCAGATCTGTGATAAGGTTATACATATACAACAAGTGGAGACCATTATGGTTCGACTCATATTGTCGGTTTATGGTGTGAAAGTCCTGTTCCTCTTACCTGAAGACTCATTATTAACCAAAATTAATGGGCAGGGACCCCCCTTATAGTACAGTCCGCTGCCCATTAATTTTATTACGTATATCAGTACTCAAAATCGATTTCTAGTGTTTCCCGTTACAAAACAGATAATATCCCAATATCAGTAGGCCTAACATTTAAAGCCACGGCAGACAACATATGACGCTTAAACACCTAACATGAAATTAATTCTCGTTGATTCGATTTCAAAATTTGGAATGGAATTCTTGACGGGATATTTTTACGGGACGTATTTAAAAATGAAAGAACATAAAAGTAACAAGAAAATAACGGTTTAACCATAGCTCTGTTTTGCCACTCATTTCACACAGTAAATGTGAAGAAGACATAAAAAATGAATGTGGCCGAAAGGGGCATAACTCACTTGAAATGCATGTACAGTGACACATTACAAAAAGTGCAACTTTGTTGTAAAGCAAATAGTTATACAGATACAGGAAGATAAGTCGGGAGGTGGCCTTACCGGGCAGGAGAAGAGTCGTAAGCTGGATGAGGGAAGGCAGATGGTGTGGAAGAAACGGGCTTCAAATTTGTTTGGGATGCAGTAGAAAAAACGCTGGCGGTGAGCGTTACGGAAACAGCGGCAACAATCTTGTTGTCCATACGGACAGGCGAAGAGAGCCTGGGATGCGGACTGAAGAGTGTCGCATAAACAAGGGACGTTCCTAAAATAAATACAGCTGTACTGTACAAAATGAATAGCCTGAAGACATGTAATTCGCGATTTAGCTGGGTAGGCTGTATTATTTGTAGGAAATACGTCTATATTGATGCATAAAACAGTAATTCAGTTCTTGGTTTTTAACGAGCGAGTGGACTGGATTGATCTGGCTCAGGATAGGGAGGGGTGGTGGGCTCTTATGAATGCGGTAATTAAACTTCCAGTTCCATAAAATGTCGGGATTTCTTGACTACCTGAGGACCTGTTAGCTTCTCAAGACGGACTCTGCTGCATAAGGCCATGTACAAACACTGTACAGGAAACATAAGAGAAAGTACATCTAATAACAAACCACAAATGAAAACATGTAGAAAAGAGATGAAAGTAACAAATCGCATCAGTTATAATTGTTAAAGTAAAAATGGTTAAGAGCGAGAATTTGCTCCGGAATATATTAATAGTACTATTCAATTCAATTGAATTTTTTAGCATGCAGTTTTAGCAGTGCAGGGCAGGGCCAGTTACTAGACCAATAACTGCATACACAAATGCACACACGTACAACACAGCGCAATTACACGGCAAATCAAAGCAGAAACAAGGTGAGAAAAATAAAATCGCCATAATAATACTAACAAAAAATAATAATAATAACAACACAGTGTATTTATTATTACACGCTGACAAAACAGCCAAAAGGCAAATTACAGGGACAGCACAGGAACATACGAGAAAACACATGAAATAAGTAAGTAAACAGACTCTCCATTGAATGTACCAATACCCCTACTGAGTGCATTAGCCGCCGAACGCATTTAGCGGAAGGACAGTTGCGACGTTTAAGGTCAACATTGAATAAAATAGAATATCTGAGGTTTCGATTCGGCACACATTCGTCTTCCTAGATATGACGCCATGTAGACTGGTATACAGTTAACCAATGTTTAGGAGGAATTTTCTGCCTCCATGTTCAGGGTGCTTGGACTACACTGAAGAAGGAGGCAGCAAGGTCCTGCGAAACGTTGGTACCTAAATACCAGTGTACAGGGCAGTGTTTTGAGAAACCGATCCTATGCTTCTGTGAGGTTAGACACCCCGAGTTCTTTGATTTGTGAAATAGTAGAGTGTTAACTGGTGTGTGGAGAATGTGGCCTGATCTTCGTCCGTATTGAAACAACAAAAGATGTAATTACTTTACCTCACTGGTTGCTGGAATGTCTGATAAGGCAGTATTGAGATCAGTGCGTGAGAATCCGTCTGTTTACTAGGATTCACAATAATTGGAAAGTTTGTGTTAAGAAAACATTCGTTTCTAATGATACCTTGAACGCCGAATCTTACATATAAGATCTCCTTTTTCCGGCCCACAAAACCCTACATTTTTTTGATATTTTATATTTATTTAAGAAAAAGAGAAAATACTGGCAATTGAAAGAGGAAGCACTAGATCGCACCCTGTGGAGAACTCGCTTTGGAAGAGGCTACGGACCTGTCGTAATACAAACTACAAAATAAATTATGAATTTGCAGCTATAAGTTTTAGTGTTGTAGTCCATCAGAATATTTTGTAGTATACAGACAGTGTAATTGGGGGACTGTGCTACATGGAGTTATATGAATCTCACGTAACATCAGCACGCAGCCATGGTTTGATTGTCCTAACTACAGCTGTTGCCTTCACAAGGAGATACAAGACGGCGACCCTAGGCTGTAAAGAAAAACGTGTTCGATAGTTTGTTCCTAACACTGGACGATAAATTAACAAAGCCGGAGCTAACCGCTTCTAGATGTGACAGCTAGCCGTTACATGAGCAGCGTGCAACTGTATTACCTGTTGTCTATTCGCCTTCACCATTTGAATGTAAATTATTAGGGCCATCTTGTCATATAAGTCGACCTCGGTGGACTAGTGGTTAGCGTGCTCGCCACTGGACCCAAGGTTAGCGGGTTCGATCCCGACCGAGGTCAATGGATTTTTAAGGGTGATAAAAATCCGGATTTTAATGTAAATGTAAAAGAACCTTACGGGCATGAATAGAAATGTTTCGTAAGCTAAATTCAAAGCCTCCATTTCTCACCCAAGTCTTCTGACTGCCTGCCAGATGGCTCTGGCGGACACATCAGTTGGCCAGTCACCAACTGCCACGAATGCGCACGACTTAGTAACCTCGGAAAGAGGAGAGCAGTAATAATAATAATAATAATAATAATTCTACTCTTTATTTAATTACGTGCAGAGTTAACGGACTAATGGCCAATTAGAAAGACAGCACAAGCACAAGGCGATAATATCAACAATCCAACACAAGAGGAAAGTCAGGACAAAATAAATAAAAGAAAAAAAATGATTTCAGTTAATTTAGTTAAAATTAAAAAATAAGGGATGGTATATTGGTTAACTAGATCAAATTATGACATTAAATAAAATCAAGTGATGCCCTTTACTTCACATTGTGTCTGCCTTTACCCAGCGGAATTAATGGTGTAGTATCAACTGGCAGAATAAGCATGTTGCGACTAAATCCATCCATGTACAATCCGACATTGATGGAAGTGGTATGCAGAAGAGATACTGGGGCTGATTTAGACACATTTTAATTTGGTTTTGCGGGGGAGGGATTGGAAGAAGATTGTTCTTAATGCAGTGTTTCTCTGATACACAAAACGAGAGCTATAGCAGTATCTGGGCAATAAACAAAATTATTGACTGACTGTGTTGTACCGAAATTTAAAATACGTCTAACCCGCGGTTTATATACTTATTCGAAAACTGTTGTTTCCGGTTTCTGATGTTCGTATAGTGACGCCATGTACGAATTTATTACTAGAGTGCATTTTGATGTAGGGGAGAGCCTGGCGGTCACAAAGATCGCACGAAATATATATATATATATATATATATATATATATATATATATATATATATATACACGGCGGCGTTCGAAAGTATTTTTTTTCGTATTATGAGAGGTTAAAAGTTAAAGTTGTCTCTGTACATGCCATAACGCCATATAGGGGGAGTGGGTGTATAGCTCCATTCATTCGTAACTCGGCATCAGATGGAGGTGAGAGGTCAGCTTCACGCCCCGGCCTGTTTATTCCCATAGAAAGGGTCCCCGTTACCCGTTGATTAGGGGGCTGGGTGGGCCCCGGAGCCGGTCTGGACGTTTCGGAGAAGAAATGATTCTCTTGCCCCTGTCGTGATTCGAACACCGGATCGTATTATAAGGGGTTATGCAACTGTAATTTTTAAAACGTAAATTCCAGGTGTGTAGTAAGTTAAAGACATTGGAGTTCTGGCAGCTGCCACTGAAGATCTCGTTTTGCAACTGCTAGAGAAACATTCTATCAGCGTGTCATCAATTCCTGTCTCATCGCGTAACACGATTTCATTGTTCTTTGCGTCATCGTGAAGTGTTGACTTAAATTAGATTAAGAACAACTTCCAAAAAACAATAAAAAGAAGACAGATGAAAGCTAAGAAAGAAAACAGGCGAGGGGCTTGTTGTGTAGATTGTGGGATTAAGGTCGACAGCATACTAGCATTATCGAGTGGAGCTGGGCGCTGTCTAAGACAAACAGAACACGAGGCAGTTAAAGAGGTAATTATAGTTGAGCTGGAGCTCATGGTAATGATGAGGTGTGGAGGTGCAATCAGGGTAATAAATTATGAATTCACACGCAGTACGAGGAACAAGCCCAAGAGAAGGGCGGGCTGGCGACATGGACAGGGAGATAGAGAACGGGAGAGCAAATTAGTAGAAGCGAGAGAGAAGTCAGTGAAGTCTACTTGTAATTAGCCGTGATGAGGAAAATAGACATCAGGTTGAAAGACTAGTATAGAGCTAGCTGCAGCTGTTCGTTTATTCAGTAGTTACAAGGTTTAAATTTTATAGTGTTGAGTGGTAGCTTATTACTGGCTGTACTGTGTACTTCAGAGATCTAAATGATTATAGTTCAGCTTTGAAACAAATGCGTTTGTAGGCTTATAATGCGGGAAGGATTAATTTGGTATGCAATTATAATGAAATTAAAAGAAGAACGCTTCTCAAGACAACGGTTGTAAAGTACCAGACCACTTTTTATAATTCAGTCTGCTTCTGGAAGGCTGTAGACTTGGCTTCAAATTTCGTTTTTTAGGTGCGCTCACAAAACAGTTACGAATAGCGACTATTGGCTTCATAACGTCTGCCCTGTCTGTCTGTCTGTCTGCGGGTCCGTCCGTCTGTCCGTTGTATGGAACAGGGTGACTTCCACTGGACGGATTTTTGCGAAATTTCGTACTAAAACTTTTAAAACTTTGTGGACACATTTAAATTTTGGCTAAAATCGGATAAAAATAAGACACTTTTATGAAGTACTGGGTACATTTATGATCTCTCACCGTGATTGGTTTTTGTAACTTAGATAGACTGTGTTTTCTGTGAACTATATCTGAGGCTGAAGAAAGAGTTGAACATCGAGCATCGATCATGATAGACTTTAAATGTCGAATATTGACGCTTAAGAGATATCGATCGTTAATCTTACCGCTTAAGGTACCTTAATGATACAAATTTTAAATCTGTAGCTAACAAACACCCCAATTTTTGTGCCCTGCGAACATTTTCTAACTTGATATTACGAATGATGTATGAAGGCAAAAGTAATGTTTCTTCCAGCGTGCGTCATCATTACATTATAAAAACGCATGCATGAGTAGAGGTATAACTCTCAGACATTCTTAACCACGCAGGTAGATGGAAGGAAGTAGGCAGCTTAATGTTGGACTGTTTAGTCCTCGCCAAGGAGCCCGCGGTACCTATTGTGAAACCGTGACTAGGAAATTGCTGTAGTCTGGGACACGGTAGTCGGTGGTACAGTGACTGGGCTATGGGCTGGGTTACCGAGGAGAAGTTGTTCGATTCCCGGCAGTGACAAGAGATTTTTCTCTTCGCGAAACCTTCCACTTTGGCCCTGAGGTCCAATTAGCTTCCAATTTAATGGGTTTGATAGCTCATTCTCCCGGGAGTAAGCTGGCCGGAGGTTGAAGTTGACTGCTTATCTCCATCTCGTGACGAGGTTAAGAATGCACGAAGGTTTACCGCCACTACCCCACATGACTTCATGGCGTGGAGCAATATGAAGCACCGGGACAGTACTGTTTGCCTGTTTATTATCAGGCACCATTGCCGGAGAGATGAAGGAAATTTATTTGTTCGGGATTTCGTATACCTTTTTTTCTATACCTTTTATGTCTCTTTTAGTTACACATGTATTTTTGGGCATATTTATATTTAGATACGTTTGTCTGTTTTTTAATGCCTCAGGATGGCAGCTCAGTAATTAAGTCCAGTAAGCTCCCAACATGTCACACGCGCCGTACTCTCTCGGTAGAGGTCACCGTTGCATGTCCAAAGGACTGGGGACATCTCAAAGCCTGTTTGTCCCACAAGCGATTTGTGGATAAAATTACACTTTGTCAACAATTTTCTAATAACAACATTTGACCCGATGTAGAAATTGTGAGTAAATCAAAGGTGGTAGATCGTTGTATATGGCTGTATATCGAACGGTTGCTTTAGTGGCGACCTGAAACACCATAATCCCTCTTTGTTTTAACAATTACGAGAAATGAAGGAAGTAGAACAGTGTGGCTAAAAGCAGGGATTTTGAAGTTACGAGGGATTAGGAGAGAATTCGAGAGAGGAAGATTTTTTCTCTGTTTCGGGGAGGAGGATGCCACACATATATATTATTAAATATATACAGAGACGAGGAAATGGAAAGGACTTGTGCGTAGGAGCCGCAATTGCTAAGTATGAATACCAGTACAGCCCATCATAATGTATTAAATTCTACAAATATAACGGAGGAAAAATATATTGGGCAATACTGATTTAAAATTAGATGCAAATTAAAAAACCAACAATACACAGCCCGTGCCGTGAAGAATGCAAAAATAAGAATATTATTGAAGAGAGGGGGAGAGCTTGTAATGGCCGAGTAACGGTAGGAATGTAATAGTATGAGTAGACAAATGAGACAGTAAAGGAACTGTACTTTGCAAGAACTGATATTACACGGCTATGCAGTCATGTAAAGGACGAACCGCATCTTTGTAAATTAATCAGTTATTTAATTAATTTTATGTAACATCCGTTGGACCATTCATTTACCATCACTTCGAAAGTTATGATAGAGACTAGCTAAAGCATAATATTCTGGAGGTGAGCTGTATTTTTTTTAATCCTGACTAGGATCCATTATCCTAAATTTTCTCATTAAAGTTCTTTCAGATTTTTTGGGAAAATGTCTGTACAGTAGTTGATAATAGGTTTCGACACCGTCCTGGACCATTTCTAGGGAGGCTTCTCCAAATCAGTAGACTTCTGTGTCTTTTATTAGACAATATAGATACAATTTTCAGCTAGTACACTGTTCTTAAATGATTTCCTAACTCACAATCCATCAATACCAGCTCCAGGGGCTCTAGTAGCATCGGAATGTGGGAAATACACTCTCTGCTTATTATACTAGTACATCCAGATACATTGACTGTACAGTACTTCTAGAAATATATAGATCGTCAGTGTTGTTAGATACCCTGTTTCTCCAATTATTTTCAGAACCTGAACGGTTTCTCTACGTATATCCTAATATATTCACAGTTGAAACAAAGTTTTCAATAAAACAAGAGAGGCAATGTACGTAAAAACGTAACATGAGGTGCCTTCGCGTATCCATTGCTGCCGTGGAAAGGCAATAAGTATTAGACTACATATTCGGAGTGTGTGTCTGTAACCTTAGTTATCCAGCATGCAAAGCGCACGTGCCCTATTGTCATCTGTGGCCTCTGGCTCTACCATATTTTTCCACATTATCTAATAGACGGCACGACTTTCGGAAAAATGTTACGGAACATAAAATATGTGTTTTTATTTTCTCTAGAACTTTTGTCTGAAACATTTCTCATTCTGAGAAGAATTCAGCGAGATAGTATCATACTCGTAAATGTACATCGGTCTTCATGTAAAGTATCCGTTATTCTTGTCAGACTTTAATGAAACTTGAATTTTCCCGACAGATTTTCGGAAAACACTTAAATATCAAGTTTCATAAAAATCCGTTCGGTCCATGCGGACGGAGAGACGGACGGACATAAAGAGACAGGCAGATGAAGTCGATAGTCGCTTTTCGAAATTTTGCGAACGCGCCTAAAAATCACCGGATAAGTGTATTGTGTAGCCTGTCGGTGCTACCGGATTTTGTAACATCTAGTTTTTTATCCTTGTCGGTTTGCAAGGTACAAGGCCAAATCCAGTAAAAGCCATACCCACATACTGCAGCAGCGGGCCGCATTGGGACTGTGTTGGCAGTTTGTTGGCGGTCGCTGCAAATAAACGTTTCAACCTCTCTCCTCAGCGCCCCCAGGAGACCAATCCAATCCATTCCCGCCCTTCTGCTACTGCTATTGCAAGGGGTCAAGTGAAAATGGTCCAGTGGTCATTGGATGGTGAGGTGTGATTCTACCCCCCCAAACCACTCTACCAACTTCTCTTCAGAGTATTGCGCCTAGAAATGCCGCAACACACCACACATGTTTTGCCGCCGTGCTTAGATAGGATTAGAGGTGTGATAGTCATAGTACGTTTCAGAAAGCATGTAATTGTTCGATCTGCTATGGTGATTTGACCGTAATATTAAGTGTTGTGACTAACTCCTGCATTTATGTCACTACTTCCGTTCTTTGAATGTAATCTTCTCCCGTGTAGATAGACGGCGTTGTAGACTTTGTGACTGTAGCCGTGACTTTTAATTACAACAAATTTATATTTTATTATTAATACATATATGAACTATTATTAGTGGTGTGTTCAATTTTAGTGGTAATATTGGTCCTGTTTATCGCTTAAAATAACGTATGGCTCTCCTGAAATTTCGAAATTTTCCGTTTGGCCCGCGAACTAGTTCAGATCCCTGTTACAGTCATCATAAGGAATAAACAGAACGACGGCAGCGTAAGGATTCTTGTTAGGGATTTAACAATTGAGGCTGTTTGTTCCATAAGCGCCTAAGGAATAAGAAATGAATGCTGAGAAATTTATACTTTTGTGATAAATGAATGAAAATGTTTGGTTCTGTAATTCAGCGCAGAACTGGGACACAGCTGCAACAGTTTCACTGTGTGATCAGTACAAGTGCACAGTGTGCAGATACAGCACTGTATGATTAGTACAAGCGCACAGTGTGCAGATACAGCACTATATGATTAGTACAAGTGCACAGTGTGCAGATACAGCACTGTATGATTAGTACAAGCGCACAGTGTGCAGATACAGCACTATATGATTAGTACAAGTGCACAGTGTGCGGTGATACAGCACTCTATGATAAGTACAAGTGCACAGTTTGCAGATATAGTACTGTATATTAGTACAAGTGTACAGTGTGCAGATACAGCACTGTATGATCAGTACAAGTGTGCAGTGTGCAGATACAGCACTGTATGATCAGTACAAGTGTACAGTGTGCAGATACAGCACTGTATGATCAGTACAAGTGTGCAGTGTGCAGATACAGCACTGTATGATTAGTACAAGTGCACAGTGTGCAGATACAGCAATGTATGATCAGTACAAGTGCACAGTGTGCAGATACAGCAATGTATGATCAGTACAAGTGTACAGTGTGCAGATACAGCACTGCATGATCAGTACAAGTGTGCAGTGTGCAGATACAGCACTGTATGATCAGTACAAGTGTGCAGTGTGCAGATACAGCACTGTATGATTAGTACAAGTGCACAGTGTGCAGATGCAGCAATGTATGATCAGTACAAGTGCACAGTGTGCAGATACAGCAATGTATCATCAGTACAAGTGCACAGTGTGCAGATACAGCAATGCATGATCAGTACAAGTGCACAGTGTGCAGATACAGCATTGTATGATCAGTACAAGTGCACAGTGTGCAGATACAGCAATAATGATCAGTACAAGTGCACAGTGTGCAGATACAGCATTGTATGATCAGTACAAGTGCACAGTGTGCAGATACAGCAATATATGATCAGTACAAGTGCACAGTGTGCAGATACAGCATATATGATCAGTACAAGTGCACAGTGTGCAGATACAGCATTGTATGATCAGTACAAGTGCACAGTGTGCAGATACAGCAATATATGATCAGTACAAGTGCACAGTGTGCAGATACAGCAATATATGATCATACAAGTGCACAGTGTGCAGATACAGCATTGTATGATCAGTACAAGTGGGCAGTGTGCAGTGATACAGCACTGTACGTTCAGAACAAGTGAACTGTGTGCGGTGATACAGCAATGTATGGTCAGTGGAAATAAGCCGTGTATCGTAATACACAAATCCTAATTTTGGATACTTTGTGCCTTAGGTCCTTATGGAACTCCTTGCTTTCATTAATCAGTGTCGAGACCATTCTTTACATTAACGAAAAATGTTACCTAGAGTTCGTGATTTTTCTTACCCTTCAGAATCTTGAGCTAATT
Organism: Reticulitermes speratus; assembly: GCA_021186555.1. Classification (NCBI taxonomy): domain Eukaryota; kingdom Metazoa; phylum Arthropoda; class Insecta; order Blattodea; family Rhinotermitidae; genus Reticulitermes; species Reticulitermes speratus. The sequence continues at coordinate 23,721,147 of JAJKFL010000013.1, read as the reverse complement.
AGCTGATCTATCAGTCTAGAAAATGTTGACGTAATAATGAATATTTCACTGGTAATCTATGTTCTCTCTTTCCATCTCACTATACTTCGGAATAATTGCTTGTCTGTCACATTCCTTGTTGAGGAAATATTTTCGAAAAATTTAAAAACATGTGTATGTACTCGTATAAAGTATATAGCGCCTATACATGTGAGTGCACGTGCGTGCGCATTCGCTCTCACTCTTCGCGCGTATCAGGGTACAGCGCGGATCACCATGATCAATAGGTCAATATCTACGTTCCACACTGCTATCCAGAGCTCAGGACGCTTTGATTCAAGAGACTGAATTCAAAATCATATATAAATTTGGCGTGTTTTCTATAATAATATAATATAATGATTAGGGAGGTTTTTATTGAAGAGAAAAATAACGCTTGAAGGGTGAGCCTGCCAAGAGAAATGGACGGGTAAATGTTGGAAACGAACTGGGTTAAAATTCAGTTTTTCAACTGAATGGAACTTGCACACGGTAACAAAAATATCTCATACCATTTGTCATCAAGGAATGCCAATTAACTGTAAATATATTTGTAAATGTTCACCGAGATATTCAAGTTAATTGGCTCTTATGAAGAACTAACTAATCTCAAAACAAAACGGCTGGACAAAATTGCATGTAGACGTTTGTTTTGATAGTAGTTGGAGCGCCTTTATTTCTAGCAGTTTGGCGGGCTATGAAGAAGCTTTTAAGTGCTTCTCTAGACGCAATTAAGACGAGCCTGGTAAGAGACAAAAATTCTTTGTGACACGCACAACACAAGAAACATTGAATCAGAACTCACCTTTAAATGGACCTCGAATTATTCTGGAGGAAAAAGGTAAATTTGTAACTGTGTTTATTTAATCACAATGCTGCGAAGCTTTATGTGGGAGTGGAGGCTGCCTATATGTGTACGCATTCTTAACCTGGGCAGCGCTTGGAGGTCAGTTATCAGCTTCACGCTCCGGCTTATTTACTCTGAGTACACAGCTTAAAATTAACATTGTTTCTTCTATTGCTTCAACCTCACACCTCCAAGCCGAGGATTTTATAGATGGGCATTTACGAATCGGAATATTCAAAATACATTTACTGTAATTCGCATCGTATTTGATATCGGAGTCGACTGATAGTTATTTGTAGATATGACTTCAAATTACTGTGAACGTTTGCATATGTTTTCTGTCATGAGAGTTTTGAGAGTTAATGTCGGCGGCAGCCTAGCTTCTGGAGGCCAACATTGTCGGACAACGAGAGAAAACGTGGCACCCGAGGTTGGGAGTTGGGTGTGGGGCTGACATCCTCACATAGTAAAAACTCAATTTTCTCGAAACGCCTGCAGTGAGGAGGCCATGGCCCGAAAACAGGCCGAAGCGCCATAGAAGAAGGCGACATTCAGAGCGACAGAACCATGGCATAGCAAGCGATTCAGATTCCGAAACTCAGAATTGGCTCATAGGAACAACTGACAAGATTTAAACCACTATAGACATCATAAATAATAATAACAACAATAATAATAAGGCAATCAATTGTTTCTAATTACAGTGGAACCTCGAACTTCGAACACAATCCGTTCCAGGAGACGGTTCGACTTTCGAGTTAAATTTCCCCATAAGAAATAATGTAAATTGAATTAATCCTTTCCAGACCCCCAAAATTTACCCAATATAAAACATTTTAAGTGCTTATTTCAGAAGATCATAAAGATAAAACAAGTATATTTAATTTCAATAACTGAAAATTTTTATTTATAATAGTACATACATAAAAAATATTGTATAATAATCAATCAATCAATAATAGTAGGAGGGATATTACTGTTCACTGGAAGGTGAATTACCCTTCTTTCATCTGGACCAAGCAGAGAGAGAAGGCGACCACGTGATTCTTTGTTCGACTTTTGAGTTTCTGTTCGAGTTTCAAAACCGGATTTTCCTCGAATTTTTTGTTCGAGTTTCAAGTTGTTCGAACATCAAAACGTTGAAGTTCGAGGGTCCACTGTATAATAAATCTATGATTAAGACGAATATACACACTGTCACACTTTGGTAATATGGTGATGTCCGGTGTGGGGTTTACCGTGTTGTACAGCGATACAGTACAGATTTTATTACCACCTGGTTGTTTCAATTATTTAACCACAACTTACAAAGTGAACAATTCCCATCGTCCAGCTCTCCACACCCTTCTCTCTCTCACTCGAGAGCAAAATGTGCCAGTGCTTGTTCGCATCACCCCTCGACGAAGCCAGAAACATGGCTACCCATGTATTACTGGTGATGGAACCAGCGTTACTGCTGGGGGCAGAACATTGCTACTTCTGTTTCACTTATACAGCAATTTGCGTTCACTAAAACTGCATTGTGTTGTCTGGACTAATAGTCTATGGCAAGGATGCCGACCCATTGGAACATGTGCCGTGTCTGGAACAGACTGAGATATCGGCACACACCGGTTCTTATCAGTTTTGTGTATATTAACCTCCGGAATCTCTAGATGCTTCAGTAGCTCACAAATTTGATTTCACATCATCATACTTTTTTCCCCCTTATTCTTATGTCCCCCCCCCCCCACCTGAATACCGAGAAGTATGGTTACGCAGAGTAAGGCAACTACAAGAAAACCCGACGTTATATTATCCTCTCCATAACTTTTAACCGTGAAATACACGATTTCATATTTATGACGCCGTTTCACACACGAAATGAGTGCTGTTTGTGTCGCTTACCAATCCTCATACACGCTAAGAACTGAAGAACTCTACAACAAGCGCGCACCGGTGGATATCTTATTAAATCCACTGCAGAAATAACGACGACTCGCTAAACTTCTTTTTTTGGTAAAGCAACTTCTGACGTACATCTGACATTAGCTAGGCTAAAAGTTTACTATTCCTGGCTTGGAAAATCATCAGTGGCATCTGAAAATTAGTCACAGATGATCCAATAAGTCGGATATTATATCTCTTAGCTTCTTTTACTACACCAATATCATGTAATACTGAATGTTTCGACTCAGTGTCATATGTGTGTGTGTGATGCAAAAGGTTATTAATGTGTATTTGTATTATGACTTTGTGTATGTTATGGCGTTCTCACGCCATTTTAATTTTTACGTACTTACACAAACGGCAGCATGTACACTTCAAACTGTACTGTCTTAAAGCAAAGCGTAACTTAGTTCACTGTTTTAACTCAGAAGGGGGGGGGGGGGAAGGGATAAGGATATGAAAGCAATAACAGAAAGAGAGAAAGGTGTGAGTGATGAAGTTACGAAACAAACGATTCCTGTAGAATTTCGATGAGCTGTTCCACTAATATTTCGTTAAATCTCGTTTCTGCATTGAGTACGTACTATATCTTGGCTTAAAAATGTCCACTTTCGATGGATACTGTCCTTATTGAGTAGTGGACAAGAAAACACTGAACACGTTATAAAGCCTATTTATTTTCTTTATTTTACTTTGTTTGCTTTCCTTCGTGTATTATGTAGGTGTTATTAAATTATATTTCCGTACATACATTAAATTACAGAGACGAGGAGGAAAGGAACGTCCTGTATACAATAAAACGACGGGAGGCTAACTGAAATGGTCACATCTTGCGTAGGAACTGCCTTTTTAACCAGGTTACTGAAGGAAAGGTAGAAGGGACCAGAAGACGAGGGAAAAGACGTAAGCAGCTACTAGATGTTAAGGAAACGAGAAGATATTGGACATTGAAAAAGGAAGCAGTAGATCGCACTCTGTGGAAAACTGTCTTTGAAGGAGGCTATGGGCGTGTCGTAAGACATACTACGTAATGATAACATATATTCTGTCTGCCTCTGGTAAGCAGCACCTACCGACACCAGGATACGATTAGTTACTGGCAAACATTCTTATAGTTCTTACCGATTTTCGGACGGCATAGCAATTCACAGTACGAAATCGTATCAGGTTTTAGAAGACTCGTTGATTTGTACCAATACTGCGATAAAAAAATATACGCCACAAAAAGCTGTACACTAAACGAGGAAGTGAATTAGATTGTATGGGCAATTCTTTCTTTGTCGTGTGTTTGACAGGTCGTTAATTTTCTCCGAGGCTGCAATTAGCATATCAGTGTTTGTGGAATAAGGCACAGAGCGTAACACTAACCGCTGGGCAGTGTTTGAGACTGTGACATAATGAGGGAAATGGAACACATCAAGCGTGTTTAAATTGCAAAAGAGTTTTAACCATCGAATTTGAAATGTCTCATAACAATTGGGCCTGTCATGTGCTTCCTAGCGATAATTACTAAGATAAACTGTAATTATTCTTAATTACAGACAGGTGACATGATTTTTTTCTGTCATGAGACCACAGAAGTGGATTTGTTAGAAGAAGGGTCCTTTGTGTTACTTCGCGTGAACTGTTCTCCACCATTAATTAGCACTTAGAAGACTAACATCAATCTACATTGCATGTAAATTTTCGCTTCGCACCTGATAGAGAATACGACAGTATGTTGCCATTAGAAAAATCAGACGATGAATGCTGTTTATTTTAAGAATCGTACGCAGCGTATAATAAACATATGTGGATAAGTCGCAGAGTTTTGATTTCAACTAACCACTAGTCTTTAGGCGCATTCGCAAAGTTGCGAAAGTTCGTCGTGTCTGTCCGTCCGCATGGAACAACTCGGCTCCCACTGAACAGATTTTCACGAAATTTGATATTTTGGTATTTTTCCAAAAAACTCTCGAGAAAATTCAAGTTTCATTAGAATCTGACAAGAATAACAGGTGCTTTACATGGAGACCTATGTACAGTTGTGACAGAATCTCGCCGAATTCTTCTTAGTATGAGAAATATATCAGACAGTCGTATAGGGGAAATCAAAACACACATTTTGTGTTTAGTACATTCTGAAAATTGTGCTGTTTATGAGATGATGTGGAAAAATATGGTATAATACGGCACATGCGCTTTGCGTGCTGTTCATCTAAGGCTACAAACACACACTCATAATATACGAGTACAATACTTATTACTTTTCCACGATAAAAATGGTTACGCGAACGCGCCTCAATGTTTCGTTGATACGTACATTGCCTGTCTTGTTAGAGAGTTAAATTTTATGAATTTTGAGATTTTGATGGCATTGAATTTAACCTTTGAAGAGCGACGTGCACCTATACCATATGTAAGAATTAATGCATTACAGAGAACATAATGCGTCTTCATGAAAACAAACTGATTAATGCTGTTTAAGCAAACAATCGCCGTGTGGTATGAGAATCATACGGAACATATGAATGTACTCTGTGACAAAACGCAGTGTTTCTCAACATTACAACAGTCCTGTGCGTTTAAATGCCACTTGGCTTTAAGCGGTTAAGACTGGAGTATTGTTGAAGGTAATCTCTTACCAGACTTCACGGCATGATGTCTCAGGCTACCCGCAATCGTATTTTCCGTGAGTCGTGTGTAGTTCGATGTTTGTTATAGTAGATGTCGTGGAAAGAGGTCATGAAGATTCAGACCAACAGAACTGATTCTTTAGAAGGTAAAAATGTGTTTCTGTTTGTACGAACATTGGAGCCCACGTTACTTTCTTGCATAAGTGAATAGCCCTGGAGTGTTTAGAGAACAGTGACGGGAGAAGACTCTGATGAGATTTTGTTGCTTTAGTCGGCTGGCTTGTTTGCCAGCCAGATAATTACAATAATGACTATTTCCATGTCCAGATACTGTCCCTGCATATACTGTCACCCTTCTTCATAGACCAGTGCTACACAACACTGGGAATAATGTAGGTGGATACTCAGTACAAAGGGACAGGTATAGCGACTCGCTATGGGCTGGACGGTTCAGGCTTCGAACACTGGTGGGGGCAAAGGATTTTATCTTCTCCAAAACCCGTCCAGACCGGCGCTGGGGTCCACCCAGTCTCCTCGGTTCTTCCCAGAGGTAAAGCGGCCGGAGGGCGGAGTTAATCACCCACTCCTATCTAGCGGTGGGTTTAGGACTGTGTACAGCTATACCTGCAATCCCCTTCTGTGCCCCATGGAACGTTACAGGGAACATTGTACCTTCACTCTACACCAATTAATATGGTTCAATCAGACCCGAGGACAGGTGGCAGAGGTCGTCAATCGACGCGTGGGCCCTGGGCGGCCGTATTTAATACTGGGCTCCCTCTCATCCTCCAGTTCACATTGTACCTACCTCACTCATACACCAGTCAATAATTTACTGTACGTTGTGTACTGTTGGATTAGTGGGGCACACTGTTAGGCACGCCCTCCCAGAACTCACGGGTGCATGAACGACCTATACTGAATGGTCAAATATGTATGCAGGAGTCCAATGTTGTTTTGGTTGGAAGACAGTTTCCGTCTACTAGTAGAAAAAGTGAGAGAATATAAGTGAATTTAGTTCATCGTGAAAAATGGACTCTCCTAACATGCCCTATGCGTCCTGCACTTGCTACGATATCTTATCGGAACCTAGACCCTCCAAATGGTAGAAAGTTCAGTTTTTCTGCTTTCGACTCTCTCTGTGTCAATATTACCCGTAGTTACTAGTTTTATCCTAAAGGGTCCCTGGTTGGTGTTGCTGCAAGTAAGTTCATTATACGTGCCTTATTGAATAGATAAATTGAAAGTTTATACACAAATTACACACCACTGACTCATAAAAACGTGTCTGGATTCGAAACCGCCGTCATTCGGTAGCCCTGCACGCCTTATCTCTGTTTCACATCTAAATTAACATTTTGAGTCATGTCGTTAAGAATTCGTTTTTCTTAATATCCCAATGTGTCAGCAGAACGTGTTCTAATACATAGAGTCACTAATTCAAATAGACCCGATGATTAATGTGAATTATTCCGCAAACACAGAGAAATGAGACAAAGGGAGTGCAAGATAAACTGCCAGAGGGGTGAAAGAGGAAGCAGCATTTCCTGTGAAAGCCTGTATTCATGACCTATCTAGCTATCCATCTCACATTGTTTATCACCTTGACACCTGAATACAGCCAGGAAATATTCCCCCTTCCTCATTTTTCTTGCTCTGACTGCATTAATGGTTGAAGTTCTGGGCAGAGTCGAAAATGATGACCCGCCACGATAACCCTCTTTTCTTGTATTCAGACTTCTAACTTGTCCCTTTGTAGATCAACCTCACTTCACTGGCTCCAACAATGGACAGTCTTGCCGACAAGCCATCTCGATTATTACAGTCAAATCACTTTGTCTGTTTGTAATAAGGAAAATTCTGGTGCAGAACATGTAACAGAGGACTGCTGTGATCTGACGTAAATTATAATTATCAAAGACAGTTAGTAATACTATTTCACACTGTTGACACCGTGCATATTCGTCGTATTAAATTAAGTTTCAGACCAACTGATGCACACTAAAACCACCTTTATTGTAGCTTTATTATAATTGTTAAAATTGTTAAAATTTTACCCTTACACGTGTTTCGAACCTAGGATCAGCAAAAGAAACCCTGACGATGATCCTAGGATCGAAACACGTGTAGGGGTATAATTTTAACAATTTTAACAATTATAATAAAGTTACAATAAAGGTGGTTTTAGTGTGCATCAGTTGGTCTGAAACTTAATTTAGTAATACTATTGTTGATGATGGGTAGTAACAAGTGCTCTGTGTATGTGATTATAAACTACTACCAAAAGAAACTGATAAGGAAGAGTCCCTATCGAGTTCGTAATTTGGGTGATCATGTTAAACCTAATTTTTTAATACTGCTTATTTCTTGCCACAATTACGTACATGTGTTGGTGCTTATCTGCTGATAACTATTAAAACCAGATGTGTAACACACACGTGATTTCTTGGCGAATTTCGAGTGCCATATGAAGAAATAAGGTATATCTGTCACGAATTAAAGTAAACTGAAACTACGTATCACTGTTGTGTGAAATCATGTCAAAGTCAAGTGACCCTTATGCCTCAGCACAACATTAAATTAACGAGGGGCCTGAATATAAACTTCATGGATATTAGGTCGAATGGAGTGGTCACAGTCAGTATTTATTAGTCTTTACTTCCGAAAGTCAATCTTATCTTTTCACCATTAAGTCCAAAATTGGTTTAGGGTCGTCAGGCTTTCCGTATGCTCAACAATATCCCTTTACAAAGCCTTCTACAGTTGTCTGTACAAGAATCATGGCTCTGACACGTGGACTTTAAACATAATTTATTATTAATTATTCGCATAAAGTTAATGTTTTACTTTTATACTAACGAGTATGTAGTCGATGTAACTAGGCTACGGGTTCGACCATCCGGGGTTCGAAACGTGGCAGGGGCAAGCAATTTTCTCCCTTCCGAAACGTCCATAACAGCTCTGGGGCCCACCTAGACTCATATTCTTTGGGTACTGCGGGTCTCCAGGCGGGTCGTGAGGCTGGCCATTCATCTTCATCTAGTGCAAAGGTTAAGAACAATTGAGGCTGTAACTCCATTGCCCTTATTTGCCTTCGTAACGTGTACAGGGACAGTTTCACTTCTTTTTGCTAGAAGTGATAAAGTATGGAATTGAGGATGTTACATACGCCACTTTTCGCTACATACACAGCTCATCTAGAAACGTTCTGTCTACTAACCTAGGGTGCTTTGATCCCAAGTCATGGAACTTGCAAAGGGGGACTTTTTAGAAACAATATTGATGTAAGTCCCTCTATCATCGCACAAGTACAATCTAATATGTTTGCCGGTGATGCCGTGTTTGTGTTGCTGTTCGTACTTTCCGGAAAGTTCTTCTGGCCGTTTATGAAACTGATTAATCTCGTAAGCGTGTCCAGTCAAGTCGTGTGCTTCTCGTAGCATCAGCACTGTTGACTTGTCTCCGAAGATGTTCCAGGATTATCTCCACGACACCAATGGTGTTGAACATTTTCCTTCATTCCTTGTATCTGCGTTTGGGTGTTTATGTAATAGGGTTAATTCTTATATTATTTTATTTCAATCCAACTCGGACTTTGAGTGTCATCGATCAGGTATTACAAATGTGCTGTATCTGTTGGCTCTTATATTAGGAAGGAAAGCTGTTCGAAAGTCGTCAGGACTACCACCTGTCGTGACTGATATTATCGTGATATTCTTTAGTATATAAAGGCGATTGCAGGTGTAATACCTACAAACAGGCCACGACCACTTCATTCTAAATATTTACGTACTCAATCACAACCATGTTTGATGCCACGTATTTTAAAATACATTAACTACCGTGTGAATCACTCAGCCAGCATCCGTTTGTTCACCATTCTTTGCGCACTTCTTGCATTTTTTTACGTCGATAAACCTCTGATTATCGTAACCTCTGTTCACTTAAACAACCTAGCAATAATGAGGGAAGATAAGTAAAGTGCGAGGTGAGGATGCACCTTCACCACACGATGCTTGGCAGATGAATTGGCAGAGAAGAGCCAATTGCTTGGTCCCCTAAGTCACCAGGCTTAACCCACTGGATTTTTTATTGTGGGGTTATGTAAAGAACCTCGTCTGGCAGGTCAAAAACAACCATCTTCAGCAGTTGAAAGGCTCTTAGGGGAGGCAGTGGCTACAGTAACTAATAACGTGCTTCAAAACAAGTGGACAGAAGTCGAATGTCGTCGGGGTATGGACTATGCTGTGCCAGCTGGGGTCCACACATTGAAATCTACTGCGGTAGGTAGTAAGCAAAAGAAAAGTAGTTCAGTACTTTCCTTTGTAATACTCAAAACCGCACATCTGTATAATGAAGATTTCGAAATATAAATATTTATTTTTGGATACCTATTCTTGCATAAATTCATCCATTCCACACTTTTATCTTCGGTCCTTCTATTTCTTGAGCACCTTCTTTTTCACATAGCTTACTTGAGATTTATTCTTTTCTGTCAGAAAAGAAATCACCTTAGAAAAGAATGTGTAGAATATTTTCTTTCCTGGATTTTATTCATAGATGTTACTGACGGCAGATGAACCGGTAACGATTTCGAAAACAAAATAAGTGGTTAAACATTTGTATGGAGTAAAGGCTTGTTATGCTGCACAGTATGTTTCTGCAGTAAGCTAGCTTGCACTTTGGACCTGATGCAGATGGTTTCGTTCTGTTTAGCTGACAGTTTGGCAAATTGCTGGGGACACTAATTCCGTATAATACATGATGTGTTTCTGATTAGGCCCTGCTGATAACTGATTTAATAGGATGCCGAGTGCATTGCGCTTTGTCCTCATGTGTAATGGTTAAACCAGCGAACAATTTATTAATCTGACATAACTGGCATCCAGCAGTCAGGCAGTGCGAAACAAAGCAACGTCGAAAATAATTAAACCATACAGTCACAGAGTGAACACCAGTTTTAGTTAGGGTAAAGAAGATCTTAAACGGAATTTCCTTTGCACAAAATATGATTTGTTCAAAAATGCGACGGAAAAACGTGTTTGCACCACAGTAACAAACGTCGAAAGGTCGAAAGCAATGTTCAAACTGGAAAAGAGCATATTGGCTGGTATAAATGCTTAAAGCAGTATATGTGATGCATCGTTCGTAACACGGGTATGCTCTTTGCGAATTTTTCAATAACTTGTTTTGAAAGGAGTAACACGCATTTGTGTATGAATTTTCATGTGCAATGGAAACAGAAAAGGTCACTGTAAAATTATGTAATATACTGACTGCCCGTAGTCTCGAGTCGGTAATTGCTGTTTGCAATCTCAAGTTTAACTTTAATGGGAAATTGTAATGCTTACAGAACTTCACGTATCTACATTGTTGCCGTGTTCTTCACAGTCGGAATACAGTCAGCTCAAAGTACGGTGAGATTAAATGAGAATGATTGCCATTATATGGAAATGCTGCATCATTGTCATACAGGTAGTTGGTCAGCTTCACGCTTAGGCTGCTTTAACCTCTGTGAAGGATTCTTCAGTAACCAATGGTAAGAGGTTGGGTGGGATTCAAAGATGTTCTGGGAGCGACGGTGTAGAAAAAATGCCAACACCATGAAGGGAATTTAACCTGCAAGCGCATTTATTTGTGACTGTGTTGTTACGGCTTATTAAAACCAAATGGCAAATTCCTTCTACATCCAACTCCCGCTCTTGGCAGTGCTGCCATCATGCGCCGGGCTGTCCGATGCAATGATGCTTCCTGCTGGTGCATTTCTATGGTTTGTACACTCTGTTGTGCTTGAGGACTGAAGGCATGTGAAGATGTCATATTTTCATCCTTCTGTTTTTTCATAAAGTCCATTGATCTGTGTCGGCGCGTCTTATGAAGGTGCGTTTGGAGGCGATGATCGCCTTTGGCGGTCACGACGACATGCTTGGGACTTTCGTCGGCACGATGAGGCGTCCTCATGATTTGCCTGCGCTGAAGTGTTGGTGGTGGGTTTGGAGGCTGTATCACTACGGCGTTGATGCTGTATTGACGGAAGCGAGGCCCACCTTGATCCTGGCTGTAGCTGGGTTGTTCCCATCTTTCCCAGGGCGATGGCTAATATCCGAAACTCAGAATCTTAAGACTCCTTTATGAAGCGAAAATTTCTTGAAAGCAAATTCCTCACCTGAGGCCAGTAGGAGGCTAGCTGCTCGACATATGTTTACATTCACTCTGCAGACATCGTGAACAAAGTCTATTAGAAGGCGAACAATATGGAAACAATCGAGACGCCAATTTTTATGTACCCGATTAGGTCAGTTGGCTCGTTTGGTTCAACGCTCAGCCTTTGTTTCTTCTTAAGGGCTGGAGGCAAATAAAACGTTGATTCGTGACGTGCCAAAGACGCGTATTTTAAAACCGATTGTGGTCAGAGTTTATGACGATATTAAGTGTCTGGAGCGAAAGAAAATAAAACCAAATTACATCTGTATTTTTGCAGTGCGTTGAACGGAAAGTGGGTCGTAGCCATTTTACAACATGGAAGCCGTACGTGTACAAACCGGACATTCACCGTAAGTACCGAATGTTCATGTGTGTACAGATGTAACTGCAGAAACCCCCATCCCGAGCGATTTACTGTGACGACGCAAGGAAAAAAGGGTACAGTGTGAAAGCAAGTGAAAGAAAGAGAGAGAGAGAGAGAAAAGAAGGGTCGAAATGCGATTCCAGTTTCCTCTTTTTATAAGCATGTTTGTCCCGATTGAGTTTATTCATGTGTCCTCTGGGAGAAGGGCTTAATGAACATAGGGGCGTTTCCTGTCCATTCAGAGGTCCTTTTTTTTCGTCCTTATTGTCTTGTCCCCGTGGGCGACATAATTTCCGTTTTATAACCCTGCACAGTTGCTGGTCGCAGTGCTCTCTTGTGATTAATGTGCTGGATTCCATTAGGCGATGATGTTTTTGTTTCTGACTAGCGATATCCTGGGGACGGTGACTCACGAGTGGGAACCTTCCCCCTTTTCCTTGTTGACATCGCCCTAACGGCGATGGCCATCCTTAACAGTATTTGAAACAGTTTTCTCCCTTGCAGAACTGTTGAGGCTTCCACTATTATGTGCTGAAGTGTGCGTACAGTTGGCACATTTATGTCGAACACACCTCTTACATTGTAACGCGGCAAAAAAGTATTGAATTGTGGGTAAAACTCTTCTTCATATTCATGAAGTGTCGGGATTGACACCTTGCGAGGAAGCCAGTTACAGTGACTGATTGCGATTGTTCGCTGTTTTCCTCAGTCATTACAGGAAATATCGGATAGAGCCAAAGACCACCGGCTTCTCCATTCGTATAAAATGAGACACGAAAAAGAGGGAAAAAAATTTGTGGCAGAAAGTCGGTAATTTTTTGCAACATCTCGTCCTCTACGGCCAGGGTAACTTAGTTAGTATAGCGGCTCGCAACTGGCTGGACGGTCCGGGAATCGAATTCCGGTGGAGCGAGATTTACCCTGCCCTTCCAGACCGACCCCGAGTCCCACCAAACCTCCTGTACAATGGGCTCTTTTTCGAAGGTAAAGCGGCCGGGGCGTGGTACTGACCACCCAGCCCTTCTAGTGCCGAGGTTGTGAATGGGTTGGAGCTATACCTCCGCCTCCGTTCTGTGCCTGCACAGGCAGGTCACGGGGTGACCTTTATCTTTTCGTCCACAAAAATAATTATGGCACTCTCTAGCAAAGAAAGACCAGAACAAGCCGATGAGATATGAAAACAGAGTTGAGTAATATATCATTACCAGATACTGCATGATGTCGTTACCAGACATTGTGAAGTGTTTCTTGTTGTTTGTGGAAATGCGAATGCTTTATGTCAGTGTACTGCGGCCCACCGACTGAGACACAGATATAATTTATGCTGTTGAGAAAATGCCGTTAACATTATATAAAAAATAAAGGCTTACTCAAGAAAACTTTAATTTCGAAAACTGTCTGGCATCCTCTCTGCTTTTATGATGTATCTTTTGCAAAACAGTGTGATATCTCTTTTTCGATTCTCTTTATTTTGTGAATGTTAAGCTTAAAATTGCAGAACTAACGTACCACTATATAAAAGTGGAATTAATGTAAATGCGTGTTAGACCGCTGTTGCGCGACTCCACATTATTGGTAATTTTTCCAAACATACGTGCATTAGTCAGTGCGGATGATGTGAACACACTATTTACATCAAAGGAAGTTAGCAAATTTGTACTCCTACATTAGAACATTCCGTCATGTGCCTTGAGGGTACGGATAATGCGGGGGAGAGGGGGGTATGGAAATCACTCTTGTTATGAAGAACGATTACTCACCGAGTCAGTGATAGGCAGTCAACCGCGATAAAATAGTACAACAATGGAGTGGGGGGGGGGGGGCAGGTGTCCCTAGACAGACCGTCATTTGTCAATTCTCTTGATGGCTGCCAGAACAGCACCACAGGATTCATTACGCTAATTATGTCGACAATCTCATTTTTTCCCCCTGTTGACCAAGTTAATACAGACAAAGCATACAGATTGCAAATGGAATTGAAGTTTGAAAGGTACACGCTGATTGTGCTACAGCTACCGTCCTGTATTAACTGCTTTGTGAGATACACAAAGGCATAAAATTTACAAATGACTTAAAAATGACAACGTTTTTAATTTTATTGATTTTATTTATGACTGTCATAGAGCGTTTAATATTAATATATTAGTCATACCTCTGTTTATGTCAGGGGTGGTGAACTGGTAGCTGGAAGTCGTGTGCAGCTCTCGCGGTCTGTGACAGTACCACCATGATAAACGTGGCTTGTAAAACTGAAGCGCCTATTTGCGTAGTCCTACTCCTGCTTTAAATTTTGCTGTCCGCATATTATGCGCCTCTGTGTGTGCTGCCGTCCGGCTGGAAACGTTACGCATTCCAGCCTGAACTCTCAGTTCAAAAGATATTCAGAGTAGCTGCATGAATTTCGAGTAATTTGTTTCAAAATACAAATATGCTTATTGTTTGTGCAACAGCAAGTGCCTTCTGCTGTTCTAAGGGTATGAGAATAAGTACGGTCTAAACCACTAATGCGTATTGCTTGATTCTGACAAGTTTATAAAAAAACGTACTTGGGTTCGAACCCGTGATTGCTTCTTTGGAATTGTGTGTACTTGTCTTCTCAACTTGTTAGCGAACATACAGACAGATATGTCCTTCTTTGTACAGGGTGAACCGTATGAGACCTAATCTAAAGATGAGATATGTATAAATACTGAAACAAGCATATAACAATTTCACATTGTTGACACCGTGCATCTCCGTCATATTAAATTAAGTTTCAGACTAACTGATGCACAACTAAAACCACTTTTATTGTAGCTTTATTATAATTGTTGAAATTATTAAAATTATACCCCTACACGTGTTTCGATCGTCGGATCATCGTCAGTCTTTAAAAGACTTTTAACAAGATTTTAACTTATAATATACAAGTTTTAATGTGCTGTTGGACTATTTAAAATCATGTGATTGAAGTGACAGTAGCTTTCAACAAAAAAAAACCCTGACGATTATCCGAGGATCGAAACACGTGTAGGGGTATAATTTTAATAATTTTAACAATTATAATAAAGCTACAATAAAAGTGGTTTTAGTTGTGCATCAGTTGGTCTGAAACTTAATTTAAGCATATAACAAGTTCCCCCCCCCCCTCCCGTTTTCCAATAGTTACTTAAAACATTTGCTAAGTCATTCAGTACAAGTCTACTGCCTTGCTTCACTTTTGTTGCGTAACAGTTGTGACGTAATTCTGTAAACAACATAGTTTTATTTTCACAAGGAGGCCTGAAGATGGCCAAATTAGGACGAAACGTGTTGTCGTAATAAAGTATATAATATTTGTGTCTGATGGTGTTTAGTTCCTTCATTATTACAATCAACACAGCGATATTATAAACATAAGAAATATAACTGGCCTTATTTTACAGCGTGTCCCTTTTATCGTGTTCCTGAACACGGCACCTGCCAAGCCATATCCTGGCGGATACAGGCTTTCTACGCGATTTGCTAACAAAATATAAGGAACACTCTGTACTTTATGTAACGTGAAAAGTAGCCTAAAGTGGATCATTATTACCTCGTTGTTTTGTAACGATAATATCGGCAGACTTATGTCTGCTTGTGAACTGTTTATAGACCTACGTACGTAACAAAAAGATAAAGTAGCTTAGTCAGTATAAAGACCAGGATACTGCCTAAACGACCTGGTTTCGATTACCTGAAAAGTCATCGATTTTTCTTGACGCTACTTTGTTCAGATCCGTTCTAGGCCCCGCACTGCACCCGGGGGCTCTTCCCCGGTGCAAGGTGGCCGAAGCACGATACTGATCACTCACCACCATCTAGTGCCCACGTTATGAATGCGTATAGCTGTGTCTCCACTCCTCCACATGGCCAGCACAGGCACCTCTGTCTTTCTATATATTCAAGAGTCTTTTTGTTTGTATAAGTTATGAGTATATCTGTCGTTCTTTTAAATAATGTAAGGTTTTCCAAACGGTGTACGTTTTTAGAATGAGACGGGGACAGTTCTTGTTGCTAATAGCTGGTTTATATTACGAGTAGTCCAGCAAGGTCTGTGAACCATACAGAAGATAACCCTGATAGTGTAACAGTAGACAGTGATCTCCTTTGTCCCTGTCACGTGCCGAAGGAATTCCGTAAATTAATTAATTAGTGAGTGATAGTGTCAGATATTACATAGGCCTGTGCCGTACACAACTGCTAACGTGAAAAGCACCTAATTACTGATTATTCGGTTAGACCCTTGTAATGTGAATTAGATTAGTGTTTCACTGTGAAGATATAATTATGATGGTGTATGAATACCGAATGTCAAGCACTTGCGTTCACATAAATCGCAAAGGCAATGGAAACTCAACTATAATAACACAGTGTAACCGGTGTTGCCCCGTTACCCATGTGCAACATTGGAAGACACAATAACTGCGAATACACTAAGGTTGTAAACGGTTGTTGTGTCGTACCACTTACGTTTATGTTTTTGTTTGCTACGACAACACCTTTTTCTATTAATAAACAACCATAAATCTTGTAAATATTTAGTTATAAACAGTAAGAGAAGCATCCGTTTCAAGGATATTTTCTATGTAGATACAATTTCAGTCTTAATAAATATCTTACTTTTTTCTTGGACAGTTGGTAGTTGTGTATCTTATAAAGTAAATAGTTTTAGCCTGTGATATAGGGCAACAGTGTAAGCGTGCATGCTGCATATATTTTTGACACGGGGCTAGCACAATCGGAGATCTTCATCACTGGGTTTTATTGACATTCAGGTGCCCGAACAAGAACATTTAGGCTGAGTTGCAGAATTCAGGAGGTAAGTTGAAGGTGACTTATTAATGTGGGGAAGTAGCTGTACAGTTCCACGCATTCTTAACCTAGGCACTAGGTAGAAGTGAGTGTCTCTACCCCCGAGGAAATTGCCACCATTCCGTTAACCGCTGGTCTGGACGCTCTGGGAAAGAAAGAAATCCCCTTCCTCATGCCGGAGTCGAGCGCCATTTAATTCGTAGCCAAGCCGCTGTATTGGCTGAGCTACAACGGTGCCAGAATTTAAGGGGACCAGTATTTTGTATATGCCTACTTTGTTGTGTAGAATTTTTCTCGCAAACTTTGTGGAAGATAACTGTGTATTACTAAAATAAGTTCAACAAAATGCACTCATAGTCAGTTTGCACATATTATTATTATTATTATTATTATTATTACATATTATTATTATTATTTTCTACATGTTTCGACCCTCTCTGGGCCATCATCAGGGAGAAAACACACAGTACTCAAATACAGTGTGTTCACTTAGAAAACAGACATCATAATCTAACTTAACTGGACTGCCTTTATACATTAGGACAGAAGAGATGCGACAGCTGTTTGAATGCAAATTTAATATTGTATTGCAACATTATAGGTACATAAGAATTACGACACATGAACACACTTGTTAATAATAATTTTAATTTTCCAAGCTTTAATCAGTACTTATATTGTATGTACTTAACTGGCTGCTATGTTTTGTATTTGCAAGAGCTGCAATTTCTAGTCATGATATACGCTAGTGTTTTATACAGCCCTTGTATTTGGTTTTCCACCGGATGATTACCCAAAGGGGGCCGAAACGTGTAGGAGGTAATAATATGTAATAACAATAATGTATGCAAACCGATTACAAGTGCATTTTGTTGGACTTATATTAGTAATTGTCTAATGCACGGAAGACATAGAAAATATTAAGGTTTTAACTACATATGTATATACATAGATGAGTAGTAAGACTTTCGTATGAAACGTTATTTCTCATGATGCTTAGATGTAAGGATAATAAATAGGATATTGTCCAGTGGTGTACGCTTGTGAATGTGACAATGATACTTTGTGCTCCATAGCATTTGTGTAGGTTAACAAGGATAAGTTATAAGGACAAGAAGGCACGAACATTTACAGTTATGTTTTCGAAAGAAATTAAACATTCCTTTAGAAGGTCGGGTATTTTTTGATCCAAATCTTATTTTTTTAGTCCGTTGTGTCCCTTTTCCAACTCACAGTTGATCGAGCTGCCGGGTTAACAAGTGCTGCACAGTAGCCTCTATACTTTGGTACATGTGGAGCCGTGACAGCTTTGAAAGGAAGTACCCGCAGTTCTGGAGCCCAGATGCCTGCAGTTCTATCCAATAGGAATAAGTGATTTTTTTCGCAGTGGTAATGACGACATGAGCATGAAGCTATCTACCCACCTGTATCTAATGCCAATGTATGGATGTGTGTTTCTTTCATACACTCCTGCCCTTTACATTAGTGTTGATGCATAGGAAACACTTTACATTTTCCTCTGATATATTTCTGTGTTTGGAGTCATTCACTTTTTGCACTTCGTCAGTTGTCTCGTGTTCAAATTAAATGTAAAAAGAAACGTTTCGGGGATAGGATAATTTCCCATTCTGAGGCTGAAGAGTAAAGGAGCTCATATTTAGTTGAGTCCGATAAGCAAAATCAAGATTTTTAGGGTACCTTTACCTATGGGTCCAACTGAGTGTGTGCTTCCGTTACTCTTTTGCCTGAGGATGGGAACCGATCCTGTCCTGATATGTCGTTTTCAATTTATTTTAAACATGGCGGAAAAAGTCCAAGAAGTGAATGATTTGAAATATTATATCTCTTTCGTCAGAAGCTTGCAAAATTATGTTTATTTCTGTGTTTTAGAAAATTTTTACACACAAGGTGAGTGGAGAGTCCAACAGTTCAACTTTGTTGGTGAGTACACTAATTCCCGTTATATTTACAAGAATAATTGGGTACTTTACCTTTTGTTTTCTTCGGCTTCCCTTATGTTATGTTTCTGCTTGAACTTATCCTGCTTTGCTTCGGAATATTTTTTCCTTTGTTTTCTGTTCCCCATCGTGTTTTATTCCCGATGTTACCATGTTTCACGTAAGTGCCATTAGACAACAAGGAACTTGCATTTGGCTCCAAAGACCGCAATGGGCTTTGTTCAAGCTTGACACACGCTCAGTATAGGATATTCTCAAGTCATGACTTGTGAATGTTACAGCACGTTTGTAAGAGGTACTTAAGACACTGCGAGAACGCCGCGTGGATAGCTTTGTTGAGTATCGTGCTGTACATACGTACGCACGCGCAGATGAAAATGTTTGGCGTAAGACAGAAAGCTACGAAACCGATCTCGTGAAGATGAAACACTAAATCTGTGTTTTATGCAAATTAAGAGAGCGTGATTACTTTAGATGTTGTTACATAAACCATGCAATTTGTTGTGGCTTGCGTATATGAAGCTCCAAATAAGAGATTTCTAAGTCAGGCGTCCCTAATATATCCTAAAATCCTAAATTTCGCCCTCCTCTCCCGCCACCATGTAACTACATGATTTTGCAGGGCTCAGCAAACCCATACGCGCTTAACGAGTGAAACATTAAGGCCAAGAGTGGAAAAAAGTCATTGAATTGATTCGTTAATTTTACCTACTGCCGTAGTATATGTTTTATTTATGGTCTGTCAGAGTCGGAACAACGCAGTTCTTGTAGCGACTAGGGCTGACGGGAGAAGAACCCTGGCTCGGTTTCCGAGACGAAAAAAATATGTGGGGAGCACCTGGCCTTCTGTAAAGGGGCGATATTTACCGCGGTGATAAAGTGGCTGGGGCGTGAAGTTAAGTAAGTTCCATCTAGTGCCGAAGTCAAGAATATATGTAGATCTGGTTTCTCCAAACGCTGATAAATCTCGACCAGACTGTACGACGTCACATCGCAGAGGAAATTCTCTGCACAACTTTCGTATATTTGCATATCTCCGTTTTCTTCCACATACTCTAGCAACACTGGGCGCTGAAATATTTCAACATCACATGCTGTGTGTTACGTACGAATGTGTAGCCTTCTGAATTAATTAGCTGCTGATAACGTCTGTAGGGTACTCACTATGTCGAGCTTCTCGTGTAGACTTGCCTTGACTAAGCTCTTTGACATTTACTATCGATTCATAACTCCCTCGTGATTACCGCCACAAATAGAGCAGTAAATGTTCATTATGAACATTTTTATATTTTGTTCACGCGTGCATGTTTTACCATATTTTGATATTCGTTCGTGTTTCACCGTCATAACTCATACATATATAAAATTGAAATGTCCTTCATTGTGACCTTATATTGGATATGTGTCATCCAAACGTCACGACAGCTAATGTTGAATACCGGTCTACACATTTTATTCTTGTTTGGATTCTGGGGTTTCAAAATACATTAGTATTTCGTAACACAATAATCCAACAAGGAGGTCGGAGCACAATTCACAAAGCCTCTTACCTATTGCTGACTTTTCTAGTGACGCTTGTCGTCTGGTGGTATTATTGCGGTCAGTGTTATTTTTCCTTTTAAACTTAGTGTCCACACAAGGTCAGGGGCGTACCCAGCCTGCTATTCGATGGGTACCCGAGTTCTTTCCCGGGGGACAAAACCGACCGGGGCGTGAAGTTGACCACTCACCTCCATTTATTGCCGTGGTTAAGAATGAGTGAAACTGTTACCTCCACTGCCTCCGTGTGCGTTGATGGCGTGCACAACTTTTCGTTAGTGATCAGTCATCATATTATTGGTGAACACAGCACAAAACTGACAGAGCTGCCCTCTCTGTGTGTCTGTGTGTGTTTGTAACGTATGGTTGGGCGCTGTGGTTATTATTACATGTTTGAATGCAGAAGGGTGGGTGCGCAGGGTGAGAAAGGGGGTGGAGCGGAATCTATAACCTACCCCATTCTTGCAGTAGCGGTGGCAGTGATTAATTACCCCTATCCAACAGACCCAGTATCTCAGCTCCTTCACTTTTCATCTGATGTAGCATGAGGCGTTTCCAACAGCTTCACTTGGAGTGTCTGTGAACCGAATACTGTGCAAGGGTTCCTGAGTCGCAAGTTCTGGACAGTCTACAGGTTGGATAGCAGACCTGAGTAAATTTGTAGGCTAATATGAAACTTTGTAGTTTTATGCATTTTACCGAAGTTTATAGAGACCTTCAAACAAACCCACGAAATGTTAGGCAGCTGTATGAGACTGTGTATACTGGTACATTAGGAACTGCAAGTGTTCAGCAGTTTCAAAAGGGGATATCCTGTAACATGAAGTTTCAAGTCTTTTAAGATGTTACGCCGTGTCGACTGGTAAATAGTTACGGACCTTTCAAAAGATAGTATCGCCTTCATCTTCAGGGTAAAGCAATCCTCGGCTTCTGTGACTGATTGACCGTGAAGGTGACGGCATTTCGATCTTCCGAAACGTCGGTAACTGTATACAAGTCGACGCGGCGTAACGTCTCAGAAGACTTGAAGCATCAGCGTCACGGCTGTGAGAACCTCCAGTCTTGCATTGACATAATATTTCCTTTCCATTGGTCGTTCACATTTGTTCATTCAGTGTATTTATTTTAAACGGCAGTTGGAGACTCCATAACAAATATCCTCCGTGTAATCAATTAAATTCTGATTTAGTTGTATCGTGATTAAAATAACGTTTATCAGTTTAATGTATTTACGAGTATTACCAACTAATTGCACATGAGGTAATAATCATACATGTTTCGACTGTCCTCAGCCGTCTTTGGGGAAAGTTTTTTTTTAACACAAAGGAATTTTTGGTTTATAGAAACATATCAACAACGGCTGTGCGGAATAAATACTTAAAATATTAAATTATTAAAACGTGTAACTCTAATATACACATATATCTTCATAACTCTCGACCTGAGAATGGAAGTAGAATCCACTTTTTCGAAATACTGTGATTTACGTGTAAAGAAATAGGCCGATGGACAAATAAGTCCAAATAAATAACCTTCAGTTCTGAAACGACTGTATAAAATTAAGATGAGTTTAGAAGCGACATAATTTGTGGTTGAAATTTTTTCTTCTTAAGACTGTGTGTGTGTGTGTAGAAGTGTTCCGATTTTATTTGTACATTCTGTAGAGAGTGACATTCCAGTCCTTTAAAATCTCCTTGGCGGATATAAAACGTAACAAACACAGGGTGGTTTCAGCAGTAGTCTTGTTCACCATACCTAGGCAATAAAACGGCAGTCTCTAAACACCGCGTATAAACAAGGAGCTTCCGGACCCCCCCCCCACACACACACCACACACAAAAGGCCGCAGCATCTTCAAAATGTTCTTAACGTTTATCATAGAGAGTGATTCAGTTGACAAGTGTTAATCCTTTTAGCAGGCGCGACGTTTTACTAAAGTAACAAGTAATTCAACGTATAGCTTTTTTTTCACTTTTTTATTTCTGTTCAATTCACCCTACATATGTTTCGGCCGTGACTCGGCCATCATCAGGGGTACATTGATAAGTTCACTTCACTGTTGATGATGGCCGAGTCACGGCCGAAACATATGTAGGGTGAATTGAACAGTAATAAAAAAGTGCATTCGTTGGTTAAAAAACTGAAAATTAATGTCAAGATGCACGGCGAACATAACGTGAAATTAAACGTATAGCTATTTAATTACATGGGTAAATATTCAAATGATGGGTTTCTGGGTTTTACACAGTGTAGGGCAGGATGATATGTTTGTTCCGACGTTTCGGAAAAACGGAAGAAATCCTGTACAGGTGTTACATGCCATTATTATAAACTTTTATAACCGAACTATTGTTGTTACTGCAGTGCACAAACCAAACACTTATAACCGTTGGAAATGATTATTTACTTTATTTAGATGAATCAAAGTTAATTCTGAATGTAGCGATAGAGAATGTAGGTATTAGGAGGGAAGTCAGTAGCATCTGGTAGTTATCAGAAGGTCATTATGGTAGAGCGATGGAGGTGCCAGTATTTGTCTGCTCCTTACGTAACATCTGAAATCATGTGACTGATGTAGGACCGTAAGGTTTGTGAGACTCGCGCTGAAGGTTGTCATGCAGAACGATGGAGACTTCGTCGATATAATCCTGCTATTCAGTTAGCACTCTGCTTCTTATTCAATAGTTTCCGGGGTTGAATCTCGGCCTGGAGACCCCTCTACTGGCTAATTTCTTTATTTTATTACTGCTTCCAGCAAATGTTTTATAGGAAAACTACTTTAAAACACATCATGGCTGCCCCCTTCCACATCCATTCCAATTCATCATCATCATAATACCATTCCACGCTCAATAACCCATGCAGCAAAAATGTCGTCGTTAAATAAGCTCAGACAGAATAAGTCCACTATTATCATCCCTCGCTTGCTGATTATTTTAATTCCAGTCCAAGCCTTTGACGGATAACGTTTTTTCCCACGGAATAATCGATTAATTCTCTGCCGTAAACGTAATTAGTTTCACTGAATAAGCACATCATTACGAATAATAACAACACGTCTGTACCTACGCTTACCGCCGTATGTGGTAGAGAAAGTGTCGGCCCGCATGCCAGCTGAGGGGCAGACAATAAGGAGGTGGATGATGTATGGCCACCATCAATCATTTTTCCTCGGTCTGATAACAAGCGGTAAGCTGCAGCGGGAGCAATGAACACAACAGAGTAAAGAGAGAGCTGCTTGTTCTGTCGCTACGTCAAGATGCTGCTACCAGCAAGAGTTTGAAAGGCTTGCATTTCCATGCTAACCACTGGGATTTTAGCCTACTTCCCATCCTAAAAAAAAGCAAACAAACTTAGTTTTATGATATCACCATCATGTCTGCATATGTCCTGCGTGTTCCCATTTCAAATTCTGAACCAGATGACTAATATTCACGAAACTTGGTATGAGTACACCAAAGCAGATGCTACGGACGCACCGCAGCCTAGAGGCTTATTGTGCAAGCCTCAGAAGAAGATGATTAGCGTTTTTTTCGTTTTTCCGAGTAATGCAGCACCGGTGGAATGAAATTGACAGGGGAAAACCGAAGTACTCGGGGAAATCCTGTTCAGCTTACTATAGATTTTAATAAAATGCAAAGTTGCCCCTGTGCTTTATTAAAAAAAATACTCCGTGAAGGTACATGGGGGGCAGAGGTATTTTTTTTTCCAATGGCTCGACAGCCCCTTGGGGGCCTAGGCCGCCTCACTTTTCGAGGCTACACGATCACACACTCTTTAGACACCACACTCGGTAGGACTCCTCTGGACGAGGGACCAGCTCGTCGCAGAGACCTCTACGGAGTAGAGGTATAACTCCACCAATTCTTAACCTCGGCACTGGATGCAGTTCAGTAATCAGGTTCACGCCCCAGCCGCTTAACCCCCGATTGAAGTACACGGTACCCATTACAGTGGAGGCGGGTGAGCCCCTCGGCCGGTGTGGACTGGGCGGAGACTACAAAATTTTCTGTCCGTGTGAGGAATGTTGCCAGATGTGCTAATATGTGTATGAGGCTGAGGGAATACACATTGAACATTCATTGTAAATTCAGCAATAGAACGTTTGTGTGAGAATGTGTTTGCTTCGTCTTTTTCAACTAGCGTTTAGGCGTTAATAAATTTTTAACCAACTGGAATTTCTTATATGACCTTTATGACGGTAAACGACCTCGGGAACAAGACCCTGCAGTTAAGATGTCAAGACATGAATCACTCTCCTTACCGTCATACGGCTATAGTGGCGGCTTGGCGAATTAGTCATCGAGTTGCCAGTGACACGAATTTTCTTTGACAAGTTGCGCTTGATTCATGTTCACAACTACCAGCAGTCTGAAAATTAACGTACTGTCTTCTCACATGTGACGCCGTGAATTGTGCTATAACGATACCATCGACACGAACGAACCTGTTTCTTCGATTTACATCAGCGGTTCCCAAACTTTTATGTGTGTGACCCTAAGGTAGCAAATGGTATGTGACCCGCGACCCTACAACGGAAACGGCAATAATCAGTGATATTTACTATAAATGAACTAATACTAATGCCTTTTCTTGAACACTACATAACATTGCCACTTATTAAAAAATATTAAATTTTTAATGTTACTTGTCAAATCCAATATTTTTGGGACAGTATTAAATACACAAAACATTAATAAACACAGATTAAATAATTACAGTTTCTCGATCATTCTGTTTGAGTTTGGATAAAAATTTTGAATTTTTTTCTTAATTATCGAGTTCTCCATAAAATTCTCTGGCAAACCTACGTCAGACCCCTCGCGACCCTAATTTAGGTCACGACCTCAGGTTGGGAGCCACTGATCTACATAATACAAGAGTAGTGGGTTAGTGTATATTTACTGACTGTGGAGTTTGCATTTGACCTTGGCAGTGGTTTGTGCTGGGGAAAGCTGACCTTCCCTTGTTTTTGGCCAGTGACCTACCACCCACGCTGTGTAGGTCAACTGCATTGTCTTAAGTAAAGGACAGTACCTTATTTTCTACCCTGAAGATATAGTCAGCAGGTTCCTTTTGAATGTCACGACCTTTCTACCAAACCACTTGGCCTCCCAGCTCAGCTCTTCGTATTGACGGCCTTGAGATCCCCAGTTTCACTTAACGCAGTTTCTCAGCCGGGGTCGTAGCTAGAGGGGGTGACGGTGGCGAGTGGTGCGGCTGCCCTGGGCGGCAGGGTCCAAGGGGCGACAAAGAGTATACTTTCTGCACTCAACGAGTTTTAAATTGTTAAGCCAAACAAAAGGAAATACAGTAAATAATTCTGATTTTTTAGAGTTCATAGTTTCTGTTAGACGTGGTCGTTGTCATTACTCGCCCCGGGCTTCAAAAACCTACAGTAGCTATGCCACTATTCTCAACATCGAAACCGAGTTCGCTGCCTCACAGGCAGCCTCACTGTTGTAGTGGCAACATCATGCGAAGTTTTACATTCTTTCTGGTTCTAATTCTTTGTCCATCCATGTCTTCCAAAATAAAGTGTTTTTGTAACGTAATCTGTGAAGAGAAAAGTGTGTAACAAGACCATGTAACTCTTAAAAGGGTTAGACTTTTACTTATACATGCATTGAAGATTTAAACCTTCTTGGACGTTACTTCATGTCGACTGGTAAATACTGACGTTTTGGAGGAACTTAGTGCCTCCATATTCAGCGTCAAGCAGTCCAAGAACATGACTGTCGCGGATGTCTGATTATGCCTGTAATAGCAATCGGTTTATGCAAATTGAATAATCTGCATGAAGACATTCTGCAGTATGGATGCTGAGGTGTGGTGGACAAAAGAAATGGGCAGGCTTTGGAAAGCCCTAACAAAGCAGTACAAGGGGCGAGATGTGATTTAGTGAGTCCCTCGCCTGACCCGGGTTGACTCATTTTCCGACCCATCATCCTGAGTGTCTCCCTGACACCGCAGCACATGGAACCCACACAGCCACACTATTAGCCTCAATGTAGAGGTTACCTCCTCTAGGTCTGTTCGAATTTGAAGCGGGCTTGTTCACAAGAGCCCCCCACCTGTCCCTCAGGATACGGACAGGTGGCGGGATGTATTGATTGTGATAATGAATTTTTGGGTTCCAAGAGGATATATTAGTGTCTCAAGTAGGGCTCTGCTCCATGGAATTAGTTAGTGGTCCAGTTAGAGGTTTAAGTGCTGGCCTCTTGTGAATAGGGTAATGAACTTTCGGTTTAAATCAAATGCGGTAAATTTCTTGACCAGCTGATGAATTATTGGCTTCTCAAGAAGGATTCTGCTGCATGGAATGGAGGTTTGCAAATGAGTTACAGAGTCAAAAGATAAAAGTAAAACAGTCCTTTTTTATATTGTGCACACCGTGCACTGTCACTGATCAAACACACAACACTCAACCAAAAAATGCACTCTTATTATTATTTTTAGATATATGTCACGATTTCTGTAAGCTGGTGCAACATGTTTCGACTCCCTACTGGGATCATCATCAGGAACTCTTGTGAGAGTATGAATTACACAAACAAAACTAACAATTTAAGTACATGCTAAAAATATAAAATATATTAGACAGTTTGTCTTATCCGTCCGCACATAAACAACCTATTTCCTGTTCACAATAGACCACGGATCCACAACGAAAGATCGCCTACAATTTAACCATATTTATACATTTTATATCTTTAGCATGTACTTATATTGTTAGTTTTGTTTGTGTAATTTATACTCTTACAAGAGTTCCTGATGATGATCCCAGGAGGGGATCGAAACATGTTGGAATAGGTTACAGAGATCGTAATATACAATACCTAAAAAAATGTAATATGAGTGCATTTGTTGGTTGAGTATTTTGTGTTACAACAGTCCTTGTACACGCCACGAAGGCAAATGTGGGAGTGAAGGTATAGTTCCACTCATTCTTAAACTTGGCACTAGATGGAGGTTAGCTGTAGCCTTACACCCCACCCTCTTTAATCCCGGTGAAAGAGCCTCCAATGCTTGTTGAATATGAGGTTGGGTTTGCCCCAGAGCCGGCTTGGACACTGTGGAGAAAAGAAAAATCCCTTATGGTGCCTGGAACAACGATTCCTCTGTTGTTGAGCCCGTAACGTAGCCACTATACCGACTGAGCTATTCGGGCACATAATGCGCATTGTAACAGATGCGTTACAAAATATCGTGTAATGTATTAGTCGACAGGTTTTTGCAGCGGTACTTGCTCACATGACTGTCAAATGATGGGCAACACCGGCCACGGAAACCTAAAAATTTGTTTTAGCAACCGCTAGGGGGAAGCAGCTTTACAAAAACAGCCTTAGGTATAATTCCGACATTGTAGGCCCGAGGTGCGCCCATCATCCCACTTCTTAAATAGCTTTATTTGGGCGAACCCTGCGCGTTTGACTGACCCCTGGTACATTTCGCTTTCCTGTTAACCGGTAGCTGTTAACTGAGAGCATTATGGAACACAGGTCCAACTTTAACTAAAGACACTCACATGGGCAGTTTCGTGGCTCATGTCGAAATGTCGTCCTGCAGTAAAAGACTCATTGGTTATATTTATTGTATGAACATTTTTGCACCACATTTTAGCGACCAAAGACAGCCGCCTGCTGCCCCCATGGTTGTATGTTGTATGCTTACGTAAGTGTAGCAACGTAACTTGTATTATAATTTGGGTTCTGCGGGCCTGCATGGGTGTTAAAATTTTGATAATGTAGACCATGATATGCGACAAGTTCTATACTGAGGACCCACTAATATTAAGCGACCTGGCGCATGGGATTTGTGCACCCCTGCTCTAGACTGACATGTGTTGCAATGTGTATCCAGTCCATATTCTCCAGTCCTATTTATTTGCGATCCAATTTAATATTATCGTCCCATCTACGCCGTATACGAATAATATATATTGCAGTTTCCTTTTTCAGATCTGTGACGTGTTGAAAAAAACGTGTCCAGGTTTGGAATGAACACATCAAAATTAATTTTATAAATTTGTTTTTTTTATGTTATCGTAACTTTGTTGACATGTTTAATAAAGAAGCCTGTATGTAATGACTTGCTTATATCTAAAGCTATAATCATTATTGAGCACAGGTTTAGAATGTAACATTTATATTATTTGCTAACTAACTGGCTGTGTTAGTCCCAGGGCCATTCTTAATGAGATAGCGGAGACAAGAATCCTGTTCTTCACCACTAACACATTCCCGGCCTTACAGTGTATAGTACAGCTTATTTGTTGACGGAACGTTAACACCGTGTTAATATGTAACTGCTGAAATCTGTTGATAACGTTTCACCACATTTCTATGCGCACAATTAATAACCATTAAAGAATTTTTTAAAGGTGTTTAACACAACTTTTAATCAACCTAAATACACAATAAGGAACACTCGTTTCAATTTGCTACACTATTTAATTTGTGTTTCAGTATTGTTACAAAGCAGTGTCCGAAAAGTGTGCTGAAATAGCGCAGTCGGTATACAGAATAGGGTCAGGGTTGGACAACCGAGGAATCGTGGTTCGATTTCCGGCAGGATGAGTTATCTCTTTTCATTAGTATACTGGGGCCCACACACTTCCTATTAAATGGGTACCAGGAATTCTAGCTCTGGGGATAAAGCGGCCGGTTTGTGATTCTAACCACTCATCTTTTATCTAGTGCCGCAGGTTACACAATTTCCCCTCGCTTGTCTTTATGGTGTGCATACGGGCAACTTTACCTTGACCGTTACCTTTACTGTCTCAAAATCATTCCATATTCAAGAACAGAAATGTAATTT
Organism: Reticulitermes speratus; assembly: GCA_021186555.1. Classification (NCBI taxonomy): domain Eukaryota; kingdom Metazoa; phylum Arthropoda; class Insecta; order Blattodea; family Rhinotermitidae; genus Reticulitermes; species Reticulitermes speratus. The sequence goes on along the minus strand of JAJKFL010000013.1, from coordinate 23,692,041 downwards.
GTATTTTGATGTGCTTCGCCAGCAAATTTGTCCACCCAGATGTGTAAACATATTTAGGCACTCTGTCTCCCCCCCCCCCCCACAACGAGACTCATTAATTTATGGATCGGCTTGGATAATGGATGTATAAGCCTGCCAGTGAAAAGAGATAGCTAATTCTGCAGGTGCCATACACTCTGTATCATCAATCTCCTATGAATTACGCTGTATATTTTTTGGCTATACATGAAAGAGAAGAGACGAGGCATATTCTAATGCGTTTACTTTACGTTGCTCTCCATATAATGCGATTATGGAATTCAAGTGTGAAGTATATGACATCAAAGTCTGGTGTGTGACAGAATAAATGTGTAAGAGTATCAGAAAATTGCCATCAAGAAAGAACAGGCGAGACGGTCTACGTCTTGACCCAGACGAAGAAGAAAAATAAAAGGAACAGAATTTGCCTACTGCAGTTGGAAGAATTGTAGTTCCGCTGCATTAAAATAGGTCTTAAAAGAAACAGAATATAATAAAGCAGACTGGATTCAGCTGGCTCAGATTACGGTTCAGTGGCGGGATCCTGTGCACAAAGTAATGAGAGTAAGGGCCCCGTGTGGGAATTTTTTTTACCAGTTAAGCCGGTGGTTCAGATTCGGGGGTACGTGAAGGATTCTCACATTATACACAACACTTGCCTTCAAATTCTATAGTTATTCATTGAAAGATGCTTATTTTTTACACTCTGAATAAAAAATTATTATTAGTTTCCCTCGAATCCCTCCAGATTTGGAATTATTATGTTCGAAGTAACGTAAATTTTATTACTCTTTTATTTTTACAGTGACATCAATGAACTGTTCTATTTGTCGTTTTTTATTCGTAGCTTAAATTTTTATTTAGGCAATACAGCACGCCCAGTCTTGTAAGTTGAAGCCTATTAAATAACATTTGGCAAGTTTCATGGGAAGTGAACATCAGACCTTCTTGAAGGAGGCATAGCTTGATAAAGCTGTACAGCGACAAATGATAGTTATGTTAGTCCTTCTTAATAAGGTGAAACAGAGTGACACTGACGCTCTTCATTATGGTGTCAGGAACTACATACAGCCTGTGTGGTTTCCACTTCGTAGAACTCCTCAACTCTGCTTTGTTCTTCACACTCGAAAAGCTGTAAACTTGCTAGTTTGACGAACATACATATTGTAAACTAGAACTTTCAACTGTATTTTGACAGCTCTGCCTGACATTATACAGGAAATATAAGCCAGTGCAAGAGAAATAACCCGTAGTGAAATTTATGAAGAAAGTGAGTGTTTGTTTGCCATGTGTGTGAGGGGTGTGATACGGATTAGTCAGTGAAAACAGTCATGTCACAAGAACCAGTGATGAGGAAAGAAACATGTGGTCAGACGTGTGTGATCAATAGAGAAAAGCATCTGTTAACGAATACAACTTCACAGGTTCTTGGTTGGTCTGATCTGAGGTGTTGAGAGGTTACTGAATCACACTATTACAGTTTAGTTCTTACGTTCTTTTATTTATTTGGCAATTAGAGCATATATGTTATATGGAATGTCAGAGATAGGGGAAAACCGAAGTGCTCGGAGAGAAATCTGTTTCACTTTGCCCTCTATACATTCCAAGCTGAGTGCTCTGGGATCGAGTGCGTGTCTGCGCGGTGAGAAGCCGGCGACTTTAACGACGCCGTTTTAACTACAGTTTGTTGCGCTTGGAGCCACAAAGCTCCTACTGAAAGGTTATGAATATTCATTATGTGTGTATGTATGTATGTATGTATGTATGTATGTAATGTATGTATGTATGTACGTATGCATATATGTAATGTATGTGTATCTAGTAGGTGTGTATGTATGTATGTGCATATATGTGTGCGTATATATGTATACGTGTAAGTATGTATGTGTGTATGTATGTATGTATGTGTATGGTATGTATGTATGTATGTATGCAAGTATATATATATGATGTATAGGATTTCACAAATCCTTTGATTTGCTGTTTATATTTCCAACAGATGTCACTGCCGATCTGTGTCTCATGTTTCTCATTTATTTCCGGGTTTTGTTACGAGCCAAATGTTGAAAGTTTCACGCATTATCTTTGTACACTGCATGCCGTCTGCTTTGTGTGTACGAGAAAATTCGAGACTGAGATTCGAATTAGGTTTTAAGGACGCAAGTTCTCAAACCTGTAGGCCTACACAAATGTACCACATGCACACTTGCGCGTAATAGACATAATAGCCGTATTCCAGAACTGTTCATAACAGGAGAGTTACCGGAACTGCATGGAGGTATTCAGTGATACCACTTGTTTAAAACAACGCATCACCGTGTGGACATGCAACTAGACGGAGCCAAGTAGTCTCGGAGGAAAGAGACAAGCCTCTAAGGCATGCAGCTCTCTTGCAGAAATTCGCACATCTTTAATCCAGAGCCTCCGCTACATTGTCGGCTCGAGCTTGTGCTAAAGAGAGGCGTGAATCGGGAGTGACATCAACTGAAAGATTGGGGTCGTCTGAATTTAGCCTTGGGGGGCGTCATGGTGGAGATCAGCTGCTACAAGAGCCGGTTGGGTAATGAATGTGATATAGCCTGCATGTTTTATGAATAGCGCCCTCTTCCTCTGGATTTATTACTGCCGCCGCTCTTACCCATCACCATCTGTCGGCGCAGTCTCTTTGAAGTAAAGGCAGCAGCCTTCTACCCCTCATTCTTCACCGCCCGTTACATAAAGAAGACAAAGTGTTCGTGGGGCCTTCAAGTCATTCTCCACTTTATATGCCTGCCATCTCTTTTCCTTCCAGTCATACAGATGAGTCTGGGTTGTAAAAGTAGGCGGAGTCCCATAGGTCAGTGGGCAGGTCCATGCTAGATGACGTTGCATTGCAAGATGGCTTCTTCTCCTTTTGTCTATGCTTATATTTTTCTGCAGGGACCCGGAACGGGTCCGACTGCCTGAATAAAATATTTTTCAACCTTCAAACATACTTCTTTGTAATGTCAACGTAAACTCACGACACATATTAGCTAATTGTTTCAGGCGGTAGGACCCAAACTCGATGTCTGGGGTTCGAGCCCTAGTAAGAGCCTTGAAATTTTGTCTGAATGAATCTGGGACCCAAACAATTAGCGCAACGGCAGCTTGAAGCTGATAACTCTTTAGTCTTTCCCCGAGATACGCATAGGACTGAGATACGTAGACTTCTGCGTTGCTGCCCTTATACGATTTGAGCCTAGGCTGAGAAATTACCTTAAAATAAACGTGCAATCAATCTGACGGGAAAGTGCACTTTCATAATTATTTTTAAAGGATAATATTAAAATATGCATGGAATTAAAACAATACAGTCACTTAGTAAGTGCAAAGGAAATGTACAGGTGTTGGCTATACTGTTTAGACAAGATTGAGGCAAAGGAATTTTATGGTCCACTGTCAGATATGTGAGTTTCATTTGCCTTATGAAAATCTACAAAAAAAAGATGACTTCAAGTTTTTTTTCCACACTCTTAATTAGTACTTGTAATTTGTAAGACAGCATTGCACATAGACAAGTGCGAACTTAAATAAGAGATTAGGATGATGATGGAAGCGTAGCAGCGTCTGTTTAGGGGATTTAATAATGCCATGTTCTAGGTTAGAAAAAATAATAAAAACAAATTACATAACTAATAAACTCCGTTCTTGAGAAGCTGACAATTTCTCAGCTAGCCAAAAAATTCCCAGCTTCTTGTGCAACCCAAAGGTTCACACCCATACAAGTGTCCGCAACTTTTGACCTTATTCTGAATGCGATGAACACAATCTATTATCCACTGTGCGCATCACATGTAGCATATTCCCTCAGACAGTATACCGCATAACTATACAAGGAATTTCCAACCGAATTATATTATGTGCCCTCTATCACATCCTCTTTTATCAAGTGGTTGGTGCAGTAACCCCGTTCAGCATTGAAAGGGTCTCACTTTCGGTTTCAAAAGTCGTTATTGTCTTAGAATAAAAAAATAACAAAAAAATGCGAGTTCGAAGGTCGCCACGGCAGTGACTATGACTATTACTGTTACGGAATATGGTGCCGTGTGGTTTGTTAAATGTTTACCGACGTTTCGGAGGAACCGCCTGCCTCCATCATCACGGTAGATCTACACATGTAGGATACGAGGGATCATATTTCATAAGACAATATCCTTCACTATCAGTACGCTATATGACAAGTAGTCACCTTAATACGAGAACACCCACAATATTTAGTATCCTGTAACAAACACATTTCACACAGTGGACAGTGTCTGAAACAATATTGGTGCTGTATAAAGAATCATTTAATATGGCCTGTTTAAGACAAGTCCTTGTGTATGATTGCTAGTATCATTGTTCCTTTTAGAAATCTCGGACATAAAGTGGACATCTATCCTTTCCACAGCACTCCCTCCGCCATCAAGTCAATCATACACTCTTCAGTCCCAGTCCGTCTTTTTGTCTTCAAACCCCATCTGAAAGCTCACAGAGGACCTGAAAGCCCACAGAGCCAATTGCAGACAATGCAGACCAGAGGGCAGTTCTGCAATCTCTTGAAGACGTGACATGCAGTGCTCTGACCCTTACCGAAGCTCTGACCCCTAGATCGACCTTCTCTTTCCTTTTGGCTGACCCGCCTTAGGGGGGAAAGGAAGGAGGGAAAAATCTCCATTTGATTGCAGCTCTGGGTTCAAACCATCACACTTCTAACTCCACCTCACACATTCAAAGATAGACTTCTTTTCTTTTCATCCTTATATAAGCTTTCCTATGCGACTCTGGCGGCGACAAAAACCATTCTAAAGGGCTCTTCTTTTTCCTGAGGCAGGGAAACGTGTCTCGACGGGGTCGTTCTCGTAATCCTGACCTCTTCCCTGTCCACCAATACACGTGAACACTTCTGGTGTAAGAGGCTCTTCAGAAGTATCCAGAAGCCGGTACCACCATGCAGGGTTACACAAAAGTAGCCGGGGGACTGCTCATAAACATACAGCAAAGCCATTTCGTTCTCTCATTTCTTCTTCTCCTCACCTTTTCAACAACTCTCTTTCGCACTTTGTAAATATTCATTTCTTTCGTTTCTCTTTCGTAAAACAGTGCCAATAAAAGACAGTTACTCAGCTGTTTTATTACATTATAACTTTCTATTACTGTATTTAAATTCTAAAGTATATTTCTTTCACCAATTAGTTTCGCCATATACACAATGAAAAGCTTCCTTTGCCTTATTTTTGCTGCTTACACGAAAAGTCGCTTAATGAAGCACTCTTTGCTCATAAATTGTATATTTTCCCAAGTTTGATTACAAATAGGCTAAAATTTTAGGAAAACTTTGTGTCATTGTTCACTGATATGGATAATATCGCGAGTATAGGCTAATTAATTTTTTAACTATCCGAGACACTTGAACAATGACTCAACCACGCAGAGTGTAAAATTGCTTTATGTAGCCCAATACTTGTTCACGTTTAATGGCTACCCTTTTCCTCCGAATAATTGTCTTGCTGAATTATAAAAGGTGTAATAGTATTATCACCCCTGGTTCTCTTATCAGCATTCTGAATATTCTCTGGCTGTTACTGAGTTAAGTAACGCTATATATTTAGCTTTTATATGTCTGAAAGCTATGTGTTTCATAATACCAAATAAATAATTTTGATGTGCTTGAATTTCTTTTATTGATTTATTCAGTAGTTCTGTGGATATTTATTTATGCTTACATTTAAGTACATTAAGGGACATACCCACAAGCTAGTAGATTTTATAATATAGACTCACAAATTACGTGATCTTCGATATAGGCCCTAAATTTCTCAGAAATGGATTATCCTTAGTAGTCCTCAATTCACGCACTGAGTGCATGTTCTGCCTTGCGAAAGGTCCATAGTCTCTTCCAAAGCGAGTTTTTCAGAGTGCGAGTAATGCTTACTCTTTCAAATTCCAGTATTTTTCGTTTTCCTTAAGGTCATCCAGTAGGTGCTTATGTTTTCTTCCTCGTCTTCTCTTCCTTTTTGTCTTTTCTTAAATAATGTGTTACAGAACGCAGTTCCTACTCAAGATGTGACCAATGCAGCAGACGACTTCCTATGTTTTATTGTATATACGATGTTTCTTTCTTCCTTGCTCTTGTAATTAACACACACACACACACACACACACACATACCACGCATATATATATATATAACGTCGTTTTGCAATACTCGTAGTTGCATGAATAATTCGACAGATTGGCCTAAACGTGAAAGGTGTTTGTGGCCTGCTATATGCAAATGTTTACGTTTTACGCTCCCATTGGTAAAACAGGTGTGGATATCGCCAAGGAAAGCAAAGGAACCTGCTTTACTTGCACAGCCCATAATGCGGTACCGATAGTAAAACGAACTTAATCGTCGTGCCATGGCTCAGGCGGTTAGTCGCCGGCCTCTCACCGCGGAGGCCCGGGTTCGATCCCGGGTCAGTCCATGTGGGATTTGTGTGGACAAAGTGGCACTGGAACAGGTTTTTCCCCGAGTACTTCGGTTTTCCCCTGTCAATTTCATTCCACTGGTGCTGCATTACTCGGAAAAACGAGAAAACTAATTATCTTCATCACAGGGTTGCTCAATAAGCCTCAAGGCTGCGGTGCGACTGTAGCATCTGCTGCGGGGCCCTTAAAAAAAACTTCATTATTTTTCTTGGCGGAGTGTTCAGGATATCATTGATATTAGCACTTAACAACTCAAAATGCTGACTGGTTTATACGTAAATATGATAAGCAGTGTCGTATCTGTAAGCTACCAAGATAAGTTTGATTTCCTGCGTTCTTAGGTTTTCTTATCCACACCGTTACAGCTATACAGGTCACTCGCTGCAACTTGGCATGAGATGGGAAGATCGTGTACGACAAACAAACGAGAATCTAGAAGAAAGCCTTTATTGCCTGTTTTATGATGTTATTTCAAAATTCGTCATGCGATACTGTGGATTACCACTATCCACCTGTCCGGGTAACACGTAACGCAACCCATAATCGAACCTGATCAACAGCGTTATTTACGTGCAAGTTGTCTCTCGTGGTAACTCGTCTTGTGCTAGGGAGGTGCCGTTTTCGAATCTTGGACGACATACCAACTGTCCTGACTGACATTGTTTGTGGTTATCTGAGTACTTCTAGGAAAATTCCGGAATATTACTTTAAATTAGACCACGACCGCTTCCTTTCACATACTTTCCAATTCGTCATTCGACGCTGTATACTGTGCGTCGTAAAATAAACTACTGTAGAAATGCAGTTAGAGCTAAGGCTTGAACTTTACCGCAGCTGCTACTGTTCACGGGTCAGGAGGTGAAACCTGCTAGGAATGCGATGGATGCACATATGCAAGATTCCTTTGTAAATGACAAGTTGTTACTTCTGATCCTGGAAGACATTCGCACAGTGCACCCGGTCACTACAGGCTCCGCGAAGTATGTAGTTGATGTCTTCAGTCTGTCAGTCTGTGTGTAGGATAGAACTGGCTGTCCCGCTCCAGTAGTCCTGCTTATAGCCAGCAGTCCGTCGCACCGCACCAGACACGCCCCCCCCCCCCCCTTCCGCGAGAATCATCTTGCGATCTGTGGCCTGTACTTGTACTTGCAAGCTTTCTTGTTACAAAGTGCCACGGCAGTAAATAGAACAATACGCGTACATATTCGAAGTCACATCCTTTTCTGTGATCTGAGTTTAACGATGATAACAATTGGTCTGTTTCTGCAGTTTACTAATTTCAATATATCGTTTAAGCACTGGATTACCCTGCTTATTTTGTGCATTGTTTATGGTTTATTAAAGACGGGTGCGGAAGGTTTATCTGGCATACACATAGTCACAGTTACGAAGTGTGACGTAAGAAATAAGGAATTCTATTTTTTTTTACCACAGTTTAGCTAGTGATTGATAATTATAATATTCCAGATTGCATTTCAAAATGACATTCTGGCTGTTCAGCAAGAAGGGCAGTAGGCAAAGGCAGTAAACTATCAATCAAACAGGATGGGAGGTAAACCAGTTCATCATGGCTTGTGTAAACTGGGTGCGTGAAGGACAGAGCAGCGCTGCGAAATGCTGTATTGGCTGGATGATTTACATGTCGGAGGCAACCCAAAGAGAGAAGAGCGTTAGAAGGGCTCATTTTCCCTTCCAGAGCTGATGGCTGGACTGCTCGTAAAAGTGTCGTAAATCTTCAGTGTGTGTAGTCGACCTGTAATGTCAGTCCAGGTCTGCTCTCTCTTCAATGGCTTCGGCAGCACATAAAATATGGTGTTTGCAAGGACCGTCAGATGCCACGCTAACTGCGAGGTTGCCATTTTTCTTCTTCATCCAATAATCCTACTTCGGATCTAGACAGCATAGAGATCTTTGATTTGTTGCATTTTATATTTGCTGAAGGATATAAAAGAGAAAACAAAAGGAAGAACTTAAGGCAGAAGGAAGGAGATAGAAATGTTTGTTTAGCCTTTTGGATATTCGGTTTAAATTTAACTTCATGGGGTACACCTTTTCTGGGGCAAAACATGACTGATGAGCTCGTGGTTACAGCGACATCCAATTTACACTTTCATTTCCCCAAATTTGATCCGGCAGTTTCAGGGTTTAGTTTATCTGGTCTAAGTCGTTGGTTACTTTGCAGATCGGTTTGCATGGCGGTAGGCAGCGCAGCTCTTGCCGCTCTACCACTTTGCCGTTAGTCGAGGTCCACGCGTTGTATTTGAACGTATTCCAATTAATATAAGCTTTTTATTCATCTTAGTTAAAGAAGGTGCTTGAGAGTTTTCTTTCATTATATTTCAGGTACTATTGGGTTTTACTCACCACGTTTAAAGAAGGTGCTGAAAATTAGTTTATTTCGGCTCGCAGACAAACATCATACCCAAAAAACACGTTCATTGCACATGGACGTTCTGCTGTGAAATTCAAGTCATTACATTCTGAATGCTTTTCTTCAGATTGTCTTCAGTGCAACGATTATTTATACGCACTTATCCATTAATATGCCCAACAAATAAATACCGATGTTACGGGTTCAGTTCTGGCGATGTGGATTTACTGCAGTTTCAATGGAAGCAGCTTTGACTCCGTAGCTCTTAAGGGTGTAAATGTGAAGAAATAAGTTGAAATAGCTTCCGCGTGTAATATTTATCGTGATGTTATTACATACCAATTTACTGACATCAATTTTCTGTTGTGTAGGCGCTGTGCGTGTACGCAATCCGCCGGTTTTTATTGCAGCATATTAAGAAATATATAAGAGGAAAGAGAGAAAGTGGTTTTTAACGAAGCTCTCAGCTGTTACGATCGTATAGCGTCGATGGTAGGTGGATGAAGATGAGTATGAAGCATTGGCAGAATGATACTGTCAGGGGAAAACCGAAGTATTGGGAGAAAAACCTATCCCAGTGCCACTTTGTCCACCACAAGAGATACCATACCGGTATTTCAGTCTACAGCTACATGTGACTTCACGTATTGTCAGGCATTATCGGGAAAGGAATGCAGTGTTGGGGGCTTTAGTACGAAATTGCCGATTTAGTAATTAAAGCATTTCATAAGTTTAAAATTAAAGTACTGCACACTAATGTCATGTTGATTGGCGTACAAGAGTTTTGGTGTTTAGATGTCATATAACCGTGACTCACCTTTCATTAAGATAATTGTCGGTAGACATTCTTAGGCGCAATTGCAAAATTGCGGAAAGTGACTATTAGCTTCGTCATGTCTGTCTGTCTGTCCTTATGGAACTCGGCTCCCACTGGACGGATTTGATATATGAGGATTTTTCGACAATCTGTCGAGAAAATTCAAGTTTGATTAAAATCTGACGAGAATAACGGTTACTTAAGATGAAGACCTATGTACATTTATGATACTATCTCCCTGAATTCTTCTTAGAATGAGAAATAATTCAGATAAAAGTTGTAGAGAAAATCACTTTTTATGTTCAGTAAATATTTTCTGGAGTTCGTGCGGTTTTTGAGATATGTGGAACAATATGGTAGAGCCAGACAGGTCACAGATGACAATACAATACGGTGCAGTAAACATGCGATTTGTATATCGGATAACTAAGGCAAGAATAGAGACACTCGTAATAATTAATACTGCTTTTGCACGGCAACAATGGTTACTCGAACGCGCCTCTGTTACGTTATACGTACATTGCAAGACTTGTTTGTTTATGGCACCGCTCTGTGTGTGCCTTTCGTGATTAAATTAAATTTGCTAACAGCTCCTAATAGGTAATTTATCTGCCATTGGATTGTTATTAAATCCACGCTACTGAGTAATTCGTAATTGATTTGTTGTCTCTAACCAGTAAAGGAGTAACATTTCCATACCTTAGGGAGGGGATGCTTTCTGAGAATTGCTGCCGATGGGTATGGTTACAATAGTAATGATTTCCGGGAACTGTTGACTTCCCTCGTGTGTTTATCAAAGTTCTTTCTTTTTGATAAGGACCAACTAATGATGAAACTTAACTTATCTTGGGAACACCTGCGCTGTGGTCACGCGTAGTTGTTTGTTTGGCATCAAAGGCAATGTTAAGTTCTCATAACGTCCGCAACAGAGCCGTGAGTCCCTGGAAGGGATTTCTAAAACACGCCTCCTCTCTGACTGGTGTAGTTCGCGCTGCTTGCAATAGAAACATTTGCTTACCAGTTAACAGTGTGTCGCGCCCACTGTTTTCTCACACCACATCATATCAAACGGTTCCAGCAGAAGCCGTGAGATGTATTCCGTCCGCGAATCCTACAGCATATTTCCCATTCATTTATTTCCCCCGCGTCTGGGGCCGCTAAGGTGAGCGCTGAAGTAAATATGTTTTAGGAGGGAATTTCTCATGATCTTAGTCTTGTTAGCCGCTACATCTTTAGAATTCTGTGGTTCTATTTTTGTCGCGTTCGCAATGAGAAGTTGCAAATTCACGTGCTAGTTCCGCCTGCTGTCTCCTTCTTCAGGGAAAGTGGCCGCAGTAGGTTTCTCCGAAACATTGTTAATGTAGCAAACTACACGGCGTCAGGTCCCAGAGTACTGTAATATTGATAAGTGTCCCACCTCCATGAGAAGTTGAAATGTGGTAATATCGGGTACATCATTACATGCGTTTCGAATGTTATTCGATAAACGGTGATTGGATCGAACAGTGTTCTGAGCAAGAGGTGCACAGAAAAACGAAGCGTGGAGTGGTCACAGGCGGCTGTCTTGGGGCCACGAAAATATTGTGGGAGTCAAAATGGCATAAACATTCACTGTTTCTTTTCACAGCAGGCGAAATTTTGAAAATAAGGATTGAAATCATGGGCATGTCTTCCTTAAAGTTATGCTTTAGAAATGCCTTGAGTACCAGGAATATTTCCTGGGGGTAAAGGCGGCTGGTGCGTAGGGCTGAAACCACCTTCATGCGCCGATTGTCTAGAAATCTGGGAGCCTCAACCTCCTTGAATCCTAAGGGACTGTCCAGACCTGTAATGGGATTGCTTTGCTTGAACGAATACCGATTAACAGAAAATGAAAAGGAATATAAATCAGAAGACCAAGCTGGAGTCGCTAAGAAAAGTTGTTAAATAGGTCGGGTCACGTGTACGAAAAGATTGCCCACTGCTGCTGTAATGAGCTGATTCACAGGTCTTTAGCAGTGTTCTTATAACCTCCATGCTGTCGGATGATCTGATTAAATCCTGCTGCCATAGAGAAATTTTGTATAACAGGATGCAGTAAATGGGGTTAAGATTGCTGTAGTCGTAAACTGTGGTCACAAGAGGCGCGAATACGATCACTTCCAACGTCAACCGCAATGCTAACTTCCAATGACGTATGTGGATTATCATTCCAGCACTCTAAACTTGACAGGAGGTTGGAGAGAGCAAATGATCACATTTTCATTGCGCAATAGAATGCTCTGTACAGTTTAAGCAAAACATTTCAGTTACAGTGTAGAGTCAAAAGTTTACAAACTTTGTGGCGATGCGAAAGTTTGATGTTGTGTCCGACAAATTTAACTTGCACGGTATCCGTACTTCGTAACAAACAACTTACTGTTGACTAATGTAACGTAGAGGAACAACAACAGTATTAATAGGTATTATTTAGAACTGGACGCAATGGAATGTCGGATTTCAGCTCTGATCGGAACGCCTTGTGTGCTATTAGAAACATTTAATATGCTGCATATAGTTACGAAACTTCAGTATTCCTAACCACGGAAAGATAAGTAAGCGTGTGATGTACGAAACGTCTGTAGACCGAAGAGTCTTTTATATTAGACTAAACGTTTGTAAATTATATTAAACACGTTTTCATTTGTAAATTTCCTCTGCAGTTTCCTCTGTTGTAATAATTGTTTTACGATGTTATAAAGTGACTGCTTTAGCAGTGTCGTTCACAACTTTCGAAAGAGTTATGTTATTCTGAAATGAGTGAGCAATGTCGACTAATATACTTTTGATGGTGATAATATTTTACATAAAGGCATTAATGTTTTACAAAATTAAACTCAATTGCAGCTTATATGATCTCCTTATTTAGGTGGCATCACAGTATCCAAGATATTAACGCTGATATTGATGAATATTGACTCGTTACCGATGGACAACCTGTATTCCATTCCTGGGAGTGGCAGATATTTTTCTCGTGACCACCAAAACCAAAGTGATCCTGAAGTCCACCCAGCTTCCTCTCCAATAGATATCGGGGTCACTTTCCTCCCCTGGGTTAAAGCGACTTGGGGGGGGGGGGTAGTATGAAACTGACCAGTCACCTCCAACTAGTTCCAGGGTTTAAAAAACTCTTCACGCTACAATACGCCTTCGTGACGTGATGCTTCATTAGTGACAACGTTGATCTTGTTTTCTGGATGTACAGTTGAACCCGGTTATAAACGACATCGGTTTACACGACACCACGTATATAGCGTGAGTTATTCTGTTGTGCCAATTAATTCCTCCCCGTTATATTCTTCATTTTATAACATCACTGGTTTACAACGACACAAAATATTCAGTCCCTTTCATGACGTTATAACCAAGTTCGACATTATATAATATATATATAATATTATATATATATGAACGCATTAATACAGTTTGGCTATATATTCAGTAAGATTTAAAACGGTTTTAGTTATAAAGAAAAAGACAGTTTTGATTATAAAGGAAACTCCGAAGAATGAACAGAATTGTAGGGTAATGAGTGATAAATATGAGACTGCAATTTTGCCCACTACACATTCCTTTAGACAAGCCGGACTTGATTGCTCGTTAGCATAATGAGAAGTTTGTTTGTTTGTTTGTTTGTTTGTTTACCACAACACAACTTGAAAGGAGTGTAACATGACTTGCCCAGTGCAACAGACATCATTGTCGACAGTTCCAATAGTGGCTGTTTCCCTCTTCTTAAACACCACACTTTGACCTACTGAAGAAACTCTGCTCTCATCACGTTACACCGGGTTACTGAAATTCAGCATCCTCCAGTGTTCCATGGTTCTTGTAGCTGCTACCTTTCCATGCTGACGTAGCGATAAGCATCCATCTCTCAGGTTCAACTGAGCCCGTCCTCGTCACCATCAACGGATTACTCCGGGGGTCTCTATGGGAACCAGGACTGCAGGGGCCAAAAGGCGATTGGCGGACAGATTTAGCAGCAGGGGAGAGATGCTGACTCGAGCGTGATAAGTTCCACCAGAGCGTAAATTTGTTAGTCCTTCGGCTCTCGTAACGGTGCCCATATAGATAGAGAACCACTAACTGTCCGAGGAGTCCGAGAAAGGATATGCTAGCAGACGTGGAGGAAGACAGAAAAGGACGTGGTGTGTGGGAAAACGGGCGGTGACTTATTTAGTGGCAGGATTTGTCTTCATAAACTTCAGCTCACACCCTCTGAAGCCGTTTCGGATGTTTCCGCTGTTTGATACCCAGTTTATAGAGTTCGACAGCTGTTTTTTTTAGACGTGCGTGGGAAGTCTTCCGTGAATCTAGAGTTCTTATCTCTCCATTCTCGCCGAGTCCTCGTACATAAAACATAAAACTCAAAGAGCTGAATTAAAATTCTTCATTAGGCATTTTTCTGCTTCAGAATTCAAATAAATTATGCTCTACCATAACTGTATCTTGCCATTCATTATACAATATGAAGTCTGAGAATAAGCATTAAAAAGTGCTTACTGGGCATAGCGACAGGGTTGGACGACTGAGGAACTGGGGTTTCGATCACTGGCGAGGCCACAAGATGTATCTTTCGTCCACAGCGCCAGAGCTCATCCTCTATCGGTGGGTACCGGGGCGCTTTCATAGGGTGAAACCGACACATAAGCTGATCACCCCTCTCCATTAATGCCAGATTATGAATGTGTGGAGCTATACTCAACTTTCGCTTGTATTATGCGTGGGCTTACTTAAGCACAAGAACTGTCCTCTTTCCGTTTACTTTTGACTACTTTTGTTGCTCGCGAGCAAGCCTCCTCCAGATTAGTAACGTACGCCGCTGCAGAAACCACTCATATACACGTGTGTCCGAGAAGTTGCTGGTCCTAAGGCGTTTCTTGCATAAAGCGGGTCAGGTGGTAAGAAAGAAGTATGTAAACTGTTTTCTGAAAACTTAACGTCTCGAGAAGAACAAAACGGTAATGAACCTAATGAAAAGTTAATTACAGATACTGATACGCGATTTCAAGTTACAGAATTTTAGATTTACGAAATTAAAAAAATGAAATAATAAAATTTTTGAAACCAGCGCCGAGTTTTTTCTTGTGGGACTGAAAGCACATTGAGACGAAAGTGACGGAAGAACGTTGCTGGACAGTAACACAGGAGGCGGGGCTGTCGTACTGCGGCAGATCGGGCTCCACTGTGCTGGTGTTTGGCTTTCGTCTGGACTGCCTTGTTTCTACATACATAGTTGACCATATCTATATCCAATTCAGACTTGCGCAAAACACGACTTGCGCCGGAATTTCAGGAACGTAACTACCGCATAAGTCGGGGAGTGTCTGTAATACTATAACCACATAAAATCTATCATATGTATTCAAGGCAAAATTTAAAAAAATTAGCAGAAATATACAGTCAGCTACGGAAGTTAAGAACTGTATGCTTAACTACAGTACTAATTTCTTACCAGTAATTACCTCTGTTCAGTCAACCGGGTGCTCTTGGTAGGCTGTAACTGGAGTTATTATGTGCAGCATGTATTCAATATACTACAGTTGCATTGTGCGGTTCTGACTCGCCTTGTAAGGGCTGATCTCTCCAGTTCGTGACTGCCCAGTGACTGACTGACTCACTGACTGACAGTTGATGAGACACGGCCTCTTCCTTCACAACGTCATCAGCATCATCATGAAGTACACGCCAGTTCACAACACATCTGCTGTTTTACTTAAACCCATCAGTCTTTCCAGCTAATAGTAAATGCACTGTACCTTGTTTGAGATCTTCCGACTTCTGAGCAAAGATTCACAAAATTTTAGTAGTAGCTAAGCCCGGAGGAATATGAGCAAATGACTGGACCTCATGGAACAAGACTGCAAATGTCGCACTCCATGATGTAGCACACAGACTTTACCAGAGCGTTCTTTGCTTTGAAAATATCAAACAACTACGCGGTACACGAGTAAATGTATTTTATTTACGTCTGTAAGAAAAGCACAACATTCCCTACACCGATTTTCCTGAAACTCACGAATGCTCAACAGTATTGTGTGCAGTTCTCTTTTACCGGATTTTGCCTAAATCAGACAGTGAATGTGGAAAGTACGGATAGGAATTCATCAACAGCACTGAGTAACGTAAGACTTTCGCTGCACCGATTTTCACAAAACTGACACGCAGTTTGTCGTGAACATTTTATTTACCGAATTATATCTAAATGGTACATAAAATGTATCAAATGTGGGCACAATTTCATTTACGCTCTTAAGTAAGGCACTGCTTCCACTTCACCGATTTTCATGAAACTCATAATTGCTCAACGACGTTGCCTCGAGATCTTCTGTACAGAAATTCACAAAATTTGTTAAGAAATTTGGAGAGTTCGGGTAGAAATTCGTTTATGTCCTTGAGTAAAGTACGACTGCCATTCAACCGATTTTCACAAAAGTCACCCATGCTTTACAACTGTTCCTCTTGCTATACCGAATTTTATGAAAATCTGGCAACCACTGTAGTCGCTGATATTAGATCACAGAGAGACAGGAAGGTGGACGGGCGGACTGACGGACGGACGTCACTATATATATAAGAAGATCCTTTTTCATAAATATACACTGTTGCGTCTAACACAACACTTTTTAATTTTTTTAACACTACATGTTTTGGTCGATATCGATCACCATCAGGCGTTTTTTTACTAATCCTTAAAAACAAGGTAAAATTAAATATAAAAAAAATATTAAAGGTGTCGACCTCGGTGGACTAGTGGTTAGCGTGCTCGCCACTGGACCCAAGGTTCGCGGGTTCGATCCCGACCGAGGTCGATGGATTTTTAAGGATGATAAAAATCCGGAGCACCACTTCCTTCGGAGGGGAAGTAAAGCCGTCGGTCCCATGTCGTAGATTTACGGCATGTAAAAGAACCTTACGGGCATGAATAAAATGTTGCGTAAGCCAAATAGCCTCCATTTCTCATCCAAGTCTCCTGACTGCCTGCCAGATGGCTCTGGCGTGCACATCAGGATCGATAGAACACTAAGCGCGGCTAGCTGGCCGGTCACCAGCTGCCATGAATGCGCATG
Organism: Reticulitermes speratus; assembly: GCA_021186555.1. Lineage (NCBI taxonomy): Eukaryota > Metazoa > Arthropoda > Insecta > Blattodea > Rhinotermitidae > Reticulitermes > Reticulitermes speratus. The sequence continues at coordinate 23,675,270 of JAJKFL010000013.1, read as the reverse complement.
ACTTAGTAACCTCGACAAGAGGAGGCAAGAGGAGGCCCAGGCCCATACAGGGCTGTTGAGCCAAGAATTATTATTATTATTATTAATATTAAAGGTATATATTACAATAACATAGTAACCTTGATAGTATATCATGTAGCTAGTAAGTTGTGAAAATCACTGCAGTATGCTATGTTTTTTATGATGCTAGTTCCTAAATAATGGTTAAAAATTGAGTTAAAAGTTATGTAAAAATATTACAGTTAAAAATCCGTACTTTGGTAGAGTAATTAGCTGGCCACTTATCTTGACTATTGTTTTGCGTTTTAATTTTTAATTGTTTAACGTGTAGCGCAGGTTAGTCTTGCTTGCGTGGGTGTCGCTGGGTTTATTTGATGAATGTATCGCCAACTTCTACGTGCTTTGTATATTCAGTCTCCACTTTTTTTATTTTCTTTTTTAATGCCCTGTAAAAATATTAATAATTACTATATTACCTTCGTCAAACATTCTTGATATAACAAATCAAATTTTAATGACATTAATTTTATGTGTAGTTTACTTACAATTTTGCTCTTTCCACGTTTTACGCTCTGCACTACATGTCCGATGGTGACTAAGCTTGTGGCAGCTTATTATGAGGCCGGCTGTCTTTTCGGAACAGGCAGGTTTGGTGACGCGTCATAGACATACGTCATTCCAGATGATTGTATCAAATACAGTATTTTTTGAAGCATCGAGTACCTGAGCTGGTTGTGAACCGAGCTCAATGCTTCGTTTCGTATAATAGCTTCAAAAGGAAGTGGATATTAGTGAAAATCTTTCGAAATCAAACAGATGGAAGATTCGATAACTTTGTAGTTAGATGCGATTTCCTGTTTGTGTTCAAACTGCATAGGTAGAAAAGCAGTGGCCTACACCATTATAGACGTCTGTTAATACTGATGGTGTGCCTTATATGGCGTTTTCAATTGGAAGATTGTATGTTTTAAATTGCCCCTTTGCTGGGCGGTTCTTTAAAAAACATCAGTGAAGAAGACTGACAGATGATGATTCCTGGCTGATACGGCTTCTGGATGTAGTCCGCCATCTGATCAGTTCTTATGAGATACACGAACCGTCCAGCAGTATTTGTGACTCGTTTAATGCTTGAAAACTCACATGCTCGAGTCATCTCGTGACGGTTACAACAGTGGGCCTCGAAATGTCATGGGAAATTTACGTTTAATATATGAGTAAAGACTATTGTGAGTATTCTAGACTCTGCAGCCATAAAGCAAAATTAGTACGTGTATGAGTCAGCCCGACTTGAAGGAAGGATCTTCGACTGTACCGCTCTGTCCGCGCTTGCAAATAATAAAAAAAAAGAAGCTCGCTGTATTTTTTATTTTCTGTTGAGTTATTCACTCTTCACAAATTGCCTTCAGTATTATGTCAATTGTGGACAATTTAAAATTCTTTTTCCTTGGTATGTTGGGCTGAATGAGGAGTTTCATAATTGTTGCTCTTCACCAAATGTAATTACGCCTCTCAAATCGGGGACATTAGGTTGATGGAACATGTAGCACGCACGAGAAACGAGGGGAAATGCATACTGAAGTTTGGTATGAATAACTGAAGAAAAGACACCAGTCCGAAGAACTAAGCGGAGACGGAAATATTATTAAAATTAATCTTAAAGAAACGCGTTTTGGATTTATGTGGATCAGGATAAATACCGCTGGTTGGCACTTGTGAGTATGAAAATGAACATTCAGATTCTACAGAAAGCGGGGAATGTCTGGATTAGCTGAGTGATCCATTAGTTTCTCAAGATCTCTTCTCCGTGGAGTTAGTTACTTCAAATACCTGTTTTCTAATTGGCGCTGCATACACTGGTCTTTGGATATGATGAAAGTACCTTACTCCATAATATGCCTTGTGCCCTGAAAGAAATACATAAACAATATTCAGAGCAAAGAAAGAGGTTGCTTTACTCTGTTTTGGCTAGGAACGTGAGATGTAGGACATTTTGATGTGACTGAGCGCTGACTGACAGGCAGATAGACAGCTGACTGGCAATAACGAGCCCATGTATATTATTACGTTCAGCTGAGCCCATATTCCTGAGCTTATATTTCAGTCTTCGTTTCAGCTCGTATAGGTTTCAATACAATGCATAGCGTAGCATTCAAATTAAGTGAACGGAAACATATTTTGCCTCTCCTTAGTGACTACATGGTATTGTATTTCTCTGGATTGTATTTTGTTTAGCTGGCAATTCTCTGGCGTGCATTAATGTGGCCACACAAGTACATATGATATCATGTGACGTGAAATGGGTTTGGCAAGAGCAAAATGCTACTGCACATGAGAATATGAGTGTAATAACAAGCACGGTACATCACGCTTTCTAGAGTCTGCAGGAACACAGGCTGCACTATGTTACACGGCATTACATCCCAGACGATAATAGGCCTTATTTTGGTAGGTAGTCACCGCCGCGACATGAGCATTTGAAATATTAAACAAACAGAATATTTAGAGCGCGTGACATCAAGCTATGTACTGATATGGATGCATTAAACAGACGAAAATAAAGGGTGTATTAAAAGCATTCAAAACGTTTTACAGGAATTAAATTTTCTGCGAGTACATGCTATTTTATCTATTTGGGTAGCATGATAATAAATGATGCAGGATGTACACAGGAAATGAAATACAGAATTGCCATGGAAAAAACAGCACTCAACAAGAAGAAGATTATTTTCACCATCAAATTATACTTATGTTTAAGGAAGAAGCTGGTAAGGTGCTGCATTTGGAGTATAGCTTTGTGTGGTTCTGCAACGTGGACACTTCGTAAAGTAGATCAGAAATACCTGGACATTTTTTAAATATGGTGCTGGAGAAGGATCAAGAAGATCAGTTGGTCGATGGTGTGAGAAATGAAGTATTACATAGAGTCAAGGAGAAGAGGAATATCCTACATGCAATAAACAGAAGGCTAACTGGATTGGTCACATATTGCGTAGGAACTGCCTTTTAAAGCACGTTATCGAAGGAAATGTAGAAGGAAGGATAGAAGTGACGTGAATGTGAGGAAGAAGACGTAAGCAGCTACTGGATGACCATAAGGGACGAGAGGATACTGGAAACTGAACGAGGAAGTGCTAGATTCCAATTTATGGAGAACTCGCTTTAGAAGAGATTATGGACCTGTCGTACGACAGACTACAGAATGAATGACATACTAATAAAGCATATATTTTTTCATTACACATTAACTTACTATATCGAAACGAATGTATCAACGATTAGGTAAACATTTTTGTTTTCTGTTAAACTGATTGGACATATCTGAAGACAGACTACAAAATATTATGAACTGTTATAAGATGTTCATAATATTCCCGTTGTATGAACAAGCCGATGTCGTTATGATAGTCTGTACACGTGGAATACGGTGGAAGGGATGGAAATATATTATGGCCACGAAGTCGCCGTACCTCTACTTAACATGCTGCTAGAGCCACTGTGTATCAAGTGCACGTGTATGTGCACTGTCGTGCTCGAAGTACAAAAGGTTCTGCGTGACATGCGCCGAGGCATTGCTGTCCTGCCGTCTCCATCGACAATGCGAGGTTCTAAGTGCGTACAACACCTTCCTCTGAAACGTCGGTGTAACCTACGTTCCATCATGGTGGCAAAATTCCGAAGACTGTCACGTAATCATTAACAGCCGTGAAGACATGTAAACCTATGTTAAGTAGATACCAATTTCACGCCTGGAACTTTCTCGAAAGACAAAGGCATGGATATAAGGATAATTTTAAAATGGATCTAATGGAAGTGCGTTACTGTACTAGGAGTTAGATTAAAGTAACTCGAGCTGGAGTCTAATGAAAGGTAGAGGCGTTGGACCTTTCAGTTGCAGCTTCAGAGCCGAAATAAGTAAGTTCGTACATCGTAATATGTGGGGCCTCTGTTCGTTGAAGCAATCCAGTATCCCCTAAAACCCGATGGCTATCAATTTCCACCAGGTGTTATCCCTCCCTCTAAGTTGCGTTCTCTGAGGTAATTCTTTCACCCTCTTGGTAGGTGGTGGTAATAATATAACAATGGTGGCCACAATTTCAGGTTGTATAAAGAGAAACACAATGGGGGGTTTGTGAATTGTACTGTTGAATTTACGTCCTTTTGTGCTATCTTGCAGCTAATCAGACGGTAAGGGTATAACATATGTTCTACTCAAGCAAGGCAGGTGGATGTTATGAGAAACCACGGTGGCTTCTGTCACTATAATCATCAATACTTTTAGACATCGCGTCCGTAATTACATTGTTTGTATGTAGAACAAATTATAATCTTGCAGGATAATGTGTATCTTAGTCCTGTCTTTTCGACTCAAGCGTGCGTTGAAACAGCTGTCAAAGTTTTATGATTCGGTATGACGCATCTTATTTATATACTTTGACCGATTTGGCTGAGGGGGTGGGGGCAATTTTGCTCAATTAATGATACAGAGTATTTGGCCATTGTACCATATTATATGTTTTATGCATGTGAATGGCTAATGAAGACCTTACAATTAGCTGTGACGGTTTCCGACATTATAATCCTTTGACAGTTAACTGCAAGCAAGGGGCCTTCACGATAGGTAATGCAATCCCATTACAGGCCTGGACAGGCCCTTAGGGTTCCAGAAAGTTGAGGCTCCCAGATTTCTAGACAAGCGGCACATGAAGGTGGTAAGGTTGTCAGCCCTACGCACCGGCCGCCTTTACCCCCCCCCCCCCCCCCAGGAAATATTCCTGGTACTCATTTCTGTTAGAGGCTGAGTCGACTCCAGGGCCATAGTGCGACCGAAAGGATTATGTCAATGAAAAATTCCAATGACACCATCGGGAATCGAACCCGCGCCTTCCGGCTTGTAGCGCAGTGCCTTCACGATAGGACAAGTTGTTTTATATTTTACTCCATGGAGTAGAATCATTCTTGAAAAGCGAACAGTTCCGCAGCTAGTGAATAAATTCCCCGCATTTTATGGAATACGAAGGTTCTTTACTGCATTCACAAGAGCCGGCCACCTGGCTCCATCAGCTAGATTAATCCAGTCTATGCCCCCACATCCCACTTCTTGAAGATCCATTTTAATATCATCCTCCCAACTAAGACTATTTCCTTATTTCCAACATAAATTTCATTATCTCCTCCTGTCACTCTTTCCTGTTTTGAATGAGACTTCTCCGACAACCTTGAGTGCGTGCCTTCTGTTTATGTACGGGCTGGATGTGGTTCGTTTCTGGGCTCGAGGAAGAGATCGTTCTTTTTTCCCAGGCGTCTAGAATGACTTTGGTACTCACCCAGCCTCTCATGAAATGCGTACCTAGGGCTCTTTCGCCGCGGGTAAAGAGGCCGTTGTGTGAAGCTGACCACTTACCTTCAGTATCGGGTTCAGAACGAGTGGAACTGCTTTCGCATGTGTATTCATGTGTGCACATGGAGAATTTTATTCTTAACTTTGCCATCTCTGAGCCATAAGTCGCGGCGATCGTAACTTCATTTACCTTACACGCCGTTAAACAGCGCTGTTGTGTTGATGTTGCACATTATGTGAATTACAGTGAGCGCCATTTATCTTGAAACCCACTTCGCGGTGTAAAGAAATACGACCTCGTACTGTCGTGGAATTTTTCAAGATAAATGGGACACACCCTACTTTTGACACACAAAATGTTTCGGCTGTCGACTGCAGAGTTACTGAAAATCATACTGGTTATGGTACTAGCCTAGTATTTAGCCTATATGATCCTTGTTTTACGCCCTAGTTGTGTTCCTGAAAAAGTGGGTGTAAATGAAAAAGGCGTAAATAAAAGTAACATTCCCGTAAGAAATAGTGGAATTGGTAGATGTTAGCGTAAGAGAATGCAGCCAACCAGAGGGCGTTAAGCGGAAAAATGAGACTGCGTAAATTAAGAAGTGGTGTATATTGGCAAGGGGTATTAATACAAATAGGCGTATAAAAAAGGCAACGTGTACAACGAATGAAAATTTGTCTTCCAGCCGCATCAGTATGGAACGAAGGCCTTCTGTTCCGAATTCACGCTGCTGCTTGCCCGATAAATCTGATCACTGACATATCTGTTGTCTGTTTTTATTGTAGAGGTTAGGGACAGCTATGTGGAAACGAAATTTGTAATATTAATTTTGAATTTGTGTAAGATACGATCCCGGAATTTTACTAGAGGAAGATGTGTGTTATGCCAACAAAATTTTAAGATACCGTAGGCCTGCGAGTATCTCTTGCCGAGATTCGAATCAGGAATGACCGTAGTGTGAAGCGGTAACTTTCTGTAACATCCCTCAAGATTTGGGAGCAGTGTGACATTGGTAACAAGAAATAACTGTAAGATATATGGAGAGCAAGACTGTATTTCTGCCGTATGACGACATGAGAATTATTACACTAGCCGGGGGGTAATGTTGCATGTTCCATGACAAGATGGCAGAGAGTTTCGTGTCATGAACTAGGCACAGATATCTGCACAGGCTTGCTGTTATGTAGCGTGTTAAAAGTTCAAACACCTGTTTATTGGTGTATGACAGAAGCTAGCTGATGTACTAAAGTGCAGTTAACATTACAAAAATAATCATAAACACCCATATAAGTTGCTGTAACTACAGCATTGTTTTGGCTTGCTATTAATACCTGTTCGTTCAGTTTTTTCCCGGCAAGAACTTTCTGTTTAAAGCGCATTATAACGTGTAATGAAAGGGATACGGTGTTACTGTCACGTATTCAGTAGCGTGATTGATAATTTGAAATGCCAGTATGTATGTACAGCGAAAAAATTCAGAACCAACGAATTAACAAAGGAACATCATGGAGTAGATTCCTTGTTTAAAAGGCATTGTTCACTTAGGTTATCGCATAATTCTCCACCTTTTACAGAAACAGGAATTTAATGACCGACTTCTAAAGTGCCCGCCAGTTGTCCCTATCCAGGGTCAGGTGAATTCATTTCACACCCTCACACTACACTTATTAGAATCCATTTTAACATTGTCCCGTAATCTACGCCTAGATCTTTCAAAGTGGCTTTTCCATATTTTCTGACCGAACTACAAATTATTTAGAGTAGAACCTTACTATTATATTTTGTCACACAGCTTGGGTACTAATTAATCGTAATTGTGCTTTTATTATTGTCATACGGAGTCATTATTCTAACGATTGTCACAAATTGTAGTAATTTTCGAAACGTGTTCTTCGAAGGGGCTTCATGATGGGGGTCCTTGTGGTCTTCCCGGAAATGCTGTAAACTGTCGAAATCAGCAGCAGGGTGTCGTGACCGAGTTGCGTGCTGAGCAGTTAGCCCCAGGAGACAGGCTTTCAAATATTTCATCTTCGTGTTTGTTATTCAGGTATAATGTCCCACTCCTTTTCTTCAAGGCTAATGCTCCGTTCGCATGAAGTCACCAATTAACAACCGTCAACTTTGCGTGATTTAATTATTAAAAGACAAAGTAATTCCGATTTATGTTTGTCGGACGGCCGTTGTGAATGTGATCGATAAGATGTTTGTGTCTTGAAACTACATCGCTGTAATTGTGTGATGCTGAGACCTAATCTTGCATTTCTCGAAATGTAAGTGTCTTTCAAATTTGTTTCAGTATAAATGACTCATTATCAAGGCTTTTTCTTCTTCTGGCGATGCAGTCCGTCATGAACTTTCGACTCCTTTACAGTTGCCTTCCGGTCGCAAGGTCTTTTTCACACGGGCGACTCAGTCGACGGCGAATTATCGCCCAGAGACAGACGGCTGGCCTCCCGTACCACGACGACTGCGAGATATCTGTCGCCGTGACGTCGGACGTACTGTCCTTATCATCTCTGAAAATGAACGCTCAGTACAATGCCATAACTGGAAGAGATTATTGCTGTGTGGGCCCGAAGAGAGCCGAAAACGAAAGAGAAAATAAGACGAAAAATGGGGGTGCACACTATAATATGTGACAGACGAAACAACGGGTTATTTTGGACTATTTTTGAAGATATGAGGAGAGACGAAGCGAAGTTTTAAAATTATTTTAGAATATCTGTGGACTCTTGAAGAACTGTATGAGACAATTGAGCATTCTGTAAGTAGAAAAAAAAAAAATTCTTAACCACTCAGAGACAGGTCAGCAGTAAGACTCAGTTAATCACAGTATTTTATTAAACACTTTTGTTAATTCCGATTAAAATTTAGGGTAAATGCAACTCGATTTACAAATTCTTTGTGACAGTTCACATGTACATGCTTCTAGTCGCCATGGAGACTGTCGCCCGTCTGAAAGCTCACATACATACAACTGCGTGGTTCTGCTGTCTCCCGTCATTCTCCCTGTCTTCGAACGACAACAGAGAAAAGGCGACAGTAATTCTGTCGACCGGAGACTTTACGCGGACAGTCGACCGTGTGAAAGACCTCACTGCTTGCCATGTATTCTCTGTCGCTGGCAGACCAGTCGCCGGCGACCCTCTCACCGGTGTTAAACGGGCCTAACTGTTAGAAGCTTCTCGTCAGTTAAATATTATATGGGGTGGAGTTGCCAACCTCACGCCCAGCTCCCAACCTGGAGGACCAGGATATCACTTTTTTTTCTGGGTCAAACCCAACGTTCCCTCTAATACTGATTTCAGGCTTCCGCCGCGATGTTGATGAAATCTGCAGTCTTCTGGGGTATTACATGGCGTCGTGTGGTAATTGTTTACCGACGTTTCGGGACAATGTATCGGTCCCATCCTCACGGGTCAAGAGTCCGAGTCCCGACGACTGCGCGGCACTTTAAATTGTTTTTGTATTATGCATAATAAGGATATTTACAATGAAAATTGAAAATACCAACTACGCGGCAACAATTCAATGTGCGCGACAGCATTTCAGTTACTGCGCGGCCGCGCACCCGCGCAGCTTAGAGGGAACATTGGTCAACCACTTTGACCTGTCCTGCATGGGAGGCCCTAACAGTACTACCGCCAGCGTGTCTCTCAGGATTACGTTCTTTTTGCACGTTCGGTACAAGGCCTAATGGGTTTACCAGGAAGTTTTGTAAGGCTGTTTTATCCTTCGATTTGACTTCGTCTTTCCTGTAAATACTCAGAATTTTCCCCATCAGATTCTCTGAAGTCTTGAAAAATACTGTCTTCTGGGATGGGACGCCGTACAACACGGTAGAAATTTACTGCAATTTTGGAGGAACCTGTTGTCTGTCTCTTCAGTATTCTGCCCTGAAGATGTAGGCAGCAGATTCTTTAGAAACTTGTGTGATTTTCTATCAGACCACACTACATCACATTCAGGACGACAGTAAACTTCATAGTCACTGCCCCGAAAACTTTAACTCTCACTCTGAAGCCTTTCCCTCACAATCACACATTTTTAACAACTCGCATATCAGTGCAGCATTCTTGTTAAGCCGGGATTAGACGGCGCGTGGCTCGTCCAGTGACGTGACGTCACTTGCTCGGCCAACCGATCGGAACAGAAAAGACAATCTGGCTACACGACGCGGCGCAGCTTGGCAAATGGCCGACCAACGGCCTTGGTCGGGTAGGTTCGGCTCGGCTTGTGGAATAAGTCGTGTTGTTCTATGAACTTAAAAATGTCCTCGTTTGACCACTCCATTCTAGCCAATACCAATTGTGGGACAGAAACTTTCACTCTTCGCGCACCCCGACAGCAGAAAACAAAGACCAGACCTAAGTGTATACAGGTTGGACGAGACTGGCTTGGCGCGTAGACTGCAAGCGCCGTGTAGCCGCAACAGCTGCCCGCGCCGAGTCCCTTTGAGGATCGTGAGAAAACCGCTTCTGAGGCGATCCCACGAGCCTCGCTCCACCAATCACACTGCGCGTCGCGCCAGGCCGGTTACACGGCGCGTTTGAATACGATTCCTTGTCAGTGACGTCAGTTACGACGTAAAACGAGCAGAGCCACGCGCCGTCTAATCCCGGCTTTAGAGTCATGCCCATGAAGCAGGAGGTTCATATATTGTGCGCCTGTCACTCGCATCGAAGCTACTCTTCATGTGCACCGATGGCTATGCCCCCGTGCCGAAAAGTGTAGACCAAACTTCCAACTTCAGCTGAGGTCGAGAATTCGTAGGAGTTTTCTTACATATTACCCACCTGTTCTAAAGATGTGGAACTTATGAAAAGTTTTAATACACCTGCTGACATTTTTCCCTTACTTTGTAGAATTGAGACCTACTAAAATAATCCAATAAACACGACGCTTAGATTTGTGGTACTTTATCATTACTTTATCAAGCAAAACGATCGCTTTCAACGCCAAGCAAAACTGACAGCACCCGCCAAAACCTCTCGATTCCAGTCATAAGTCATTTGTCAGTTTTTGGCAGATGGAATTTTCAAGCGGAAGGTTGGGAACGAGTCAGTTTTACAGCTATAGCTATAGCGGATTGGCGGTCAAAACAAAACCAATACCCTCCCCTTGCCACTTCACGTTCAGAGTAAGCCCGTCCGCCAGCTCCGCTAGGTTCTTCAACGACTAGCAACTGACAAATAACCTGTAGATGTTATATTACACAGAGAGTTCAATGTGTTAGAAATGCGCATTTTATTTTTTTATTTCTCATAACTTACGTGAGCTGGGTGAATTGAAACTTGAAAGATATGTTGTTAGATTAATTAAAGAAAGTCCAGAATTTAAAATGTGCATTAGAAGCTGAGAAATAGATAAAAAAATTATAAAACTTCAGTGTTTATGTGACGATAGCATTAACTTGAGCTAACGGTGTAGCGACCTTACAGATAAAACGTACAATTTGAAGAGCTTCGAGGATCTTGGCGCCCTTTCGATACAAGTGCTATTAAAGTCATATTTTTTGTTTTGCTTTGCTTCTGTTGGGGGAATATATCTTACTACAAGAGGCCTAATTCATCCGCACAACTTACTCCATTGCACTCACGCTGTAGAGATTGCCGTGCAACATGGCATCACCTACACTCTCGTAGTCGAGTCTGTCATCACGGTGCCACTGCTGTGGACACATGCACACGATCTTGCATGATGTCTTGTATTTAGTCTCCGGAATGACATTGAAGAATGAAGAAATACAAGCGGCTTGTTATTGTCGACATTTTCTTCCTTTATTCTTTCAGAGTTGTTTCACGCTTGTTGGCTTGCAAGCAGAATGAAATGTGACAAAATCTCGTGGGATTCCAAGTAACAACAATTAATCACATGTAAATGAATCGTTCTAGAGAATGATAGAAATATTTCTGGTATCACAATGCCACACTTCCAGCTGTGAATTAAGTCATTGATATGAGCATGCAAACAGTGATGAGATATTTGACATACTTGTTACTAATGTATCATAAGTCAGGAGGAATATGTTTTAGTTATTTTGATCTTCCTTTTTCAAGTAACAGTAAATACCACTTAATGTTACTGTGAATTCCTTGAGGAACTGATACCTGCTGAGCTTTAGTGAGCCAAAAATCTATCATCATTTCACACAATCTCAGCATAACGTGCTATTTTAGAACCATCTCAGCTCCACCCACACTTTCATTCCCTCTGTCCCAAAGGTGTCTTTAAAGTGTTCGGTGAGCAGGTTTATTTGGCGATAATATTAGGTACTTTTGATAATGAAACCTCGAAATGAGGAGGCCTAGGCACCCGAAAACGGGCTGTTGAGCCATACAAAAACCAATTAGGTACTTTTACTCAAGAGGTGCTTATTACAAACCTTAGTCGTGTTACCAGATGTCGTATTTCTTTAAGTGAATGCCGGGATGAGGCGTTCAGAGTCCACGACTGTCTCCTTCCAAATTCTTACCCACTCGCCTTTTTATCATAAATTCCCAGATAGTTCAGTGCTGTAGCTATAAACCCATGGCGTTGAGGCAGCATTTTAAAATAATCTAATAGTAAAGAATCCAAGTAATCTATTAGTCAATTAGTATTTGAATCTTCGCCGAGGTCTTTCATGTGGTCACTTCCCTTGGGGTGTTCTTACAATTTTCATAACTCTTGCGTGCTGCATGTTTAATCAGACCCTCTCGAATCTGAATTCAATGCGTTGTTCTTAATTTCTCTTAATTTAGACTTTGAAAAGAGAAGGCGTCACCAATGTCGAGTGTCATGATTAGCTCGTGTATGAGTTTCATTACATGTAGGCCTTACATAGAAAGGCTCGCGTTACAAAAAGCTTGTTTTAACATAAGATAGATATTACTTTTAAGGTCAGCAGTTCATGGCAACACTTTCTTATTTCATTAGGTTGCTTTAATATATGATAGGACCATATCCGTTTGCTCGCCCTTCCTCTTGTCTGTCTGTCCCATTTGATAAATTTTGAACAAACTGACTAATGCTCACGAGTCTTCCTACAAGCACATGCCACTAGAGGCCACTCAAAATGTGTAGCGTACTTAATACCAATATGAAGAATGGTCGAACTCTTGAGGTGGGAACGACATTAAACTATACTGTCCTCAAGTTCGTGTATTAATAGATATTTGAAAAATATTAAACTTTTGTTAATGTAACAATTTTTAAAACATAAAATGCATACAATGTGGCGAATTGAAAACTACAGATCTCAATTTTACAATTATGTGAAGGGTGTTCTCATCTTCAGTTAGTCAAGTGTCTTATTAAAATTATTATAATTTGATATAGAAAAGTTGTTATTGTTCGCGATGGCTATTACATTGATCATTATTATTGTTATTATTATGAGGAGGAGGAGGAATAAGAAGAAGAATGAGGGTGAAGAAACTGTGCAAGTGTTTTAAGTTGTAAAAGTAAGAAAGGACATTAAGAAATCAGTATATTAATCAAGTTGACAGCTGAAATTTTTGACAGCGAACGACATGTAATGAACTATTTGAATTGGGTGTGTTTTAAAGTTGGTTACAGAGGTAAAGCATGCCTACAAATTATATTTCACATTAATAAACTGAAATAAAATGTGAACAAATATTATACCGATATCTCAAATTTCATCTGAAACTGTATTTTGTGCAGGAACATGGCAGATTACTGGTTTTAAAGAACTCTTTTTCTGCATCGGCTGAAAGGATGGGAGTCTGAAGACAGTTGCTGCTTTATTTTCGTGATTGATGCATGTTTTCGCATTCACTCACCATACATTCACTAGCGCTGACGTATATCATAATTACAACCCGCGACTTGACAGGTCTTAACCATTTTAAGACTGAAATCAATCTAAGTTATATGTGTATAATATTCAGTTCCTACCTCGCAGTAACCACTCATAGTCTCCATCATAAAGACCAACCGGCAATGCTGTATAGGTGAAATAATCGCTGTGTATTGTGAAAATAATACGAAAACACAACAGGACGCTCAGAAACAAACTGTATCGCGTTTAGTCCCATATCTGTAGGTACAGATAGTGGCAACTGAAATTTAAAGGTTTAATCCAAACGACGCTTCTGAGTACTTGTCAAGGCCGAACGCTGATTTTCCTATTATTGACAGCGTATTCGGTATAGCTACTCGCTACGGGCTGGACGGCCCGGCGATCGAATCCCGGTAGGAGCGAGATTTTCCGCACCCGTCGGGACCGACCCTAGGACCAACGCAGCCTCCTATACTCTTGGTACCGGGTCTCTTTCCTGGGGATGAAGCCGTCGGGCGTGGCGTTCACAGCCCACCTCCGTCTAGCGCCGAGATTAAAGAAAGAGTACAGCTATACTTCTACTCCTCCTCTGGGCCTTCAATCCGATGAAACTTTGGTTTTCACAAGAGGAGATAGATGAATAACTGTGAACTGCGGAAGGAAGTTCTTGTAACGTGGGGTTGGTTCATAATTTTTTCTATATTATAGGTAACATACGCAGGAAAGTTTTCAGGTTTTCGCGGCGGCAATTTTTCAGACTGTCTTCTGGGTGTTGACAACATGTATTTTTCCTAGGCGACACCGACGTTTCGGAGGAACATGTATCGTACTTTATTAAATTCCTGTTTCACAGTTCCTATTGGGCTGGACCATGCTTTGTACCCTCTGTTGTTTCCGTGGTTCTGATTGGCCACATTCCTTGCCACCTCCACTGTCCTCGATATACATCCTCACCCTAATCACACTTCAGCGTCAACTTGGACGCAAGTCCTTAAACTCTAAAAATAGAGGCAACACGTTCCTCCGAAACGTCGGTATGAACCAAGGCCACTAAACGGTGTCAAACCAAAAAGACTGAACATATGAAAGTTGTTTCTTCTCTTTGGAAACAATTGATTAATGTCGAACTGTAAGCGGAGCGGCCATGGGATCGCTTGTTGATCCCATGTTGATTGTTGATGTTATCTGTTGGGGCGGTGTGTTTGCAAGAGTCTGCCGGCTGGCCGCCTTGCTTTTCAATCAGCCTCAACTCGTAGCACGTGACAGCCCAGATGGATGGGGTCGCCATCAATCAATCACGCGCAGCCAGTGCTGTCTAGCGGTGGACCACCCATTTATACAGGAATGTGTAGTCACTTTGGATAAAAGTTGGCACTCATGATTACATCAACACCCTAAGACAATTTCTTTTCATCCATTTCTGTAATACAAACTCAGACCTAATAAATAATGTTAAGTTAATATTACAGCACACTGAATGAAGTCGAACGGCGCGCTTTATAATACCGGCTCGGACTGCATGCGGTCGGCTTACATGACGTTTCGTAAATAAACACACTTGAATTTATCGGCCTCTGTTCTAGAGACTTAAGAGTTGTAGGCCGGAAGTTTAAGTATCACAGTCCAAAGGTGATGTATGAAGGGATGAAGGAAGGAAGGAAAGTAGTAAAAGAAAAAATATGGGAGAAAGAAGGAAGAGAAGAAAGAACATCAGAAAGATTAAAGATAGTAAGGAGAAAAAGAATGAAAAGAAAACAGATAAGAAGGAGAGAGAAAGGAAAGTTGGGAACAACGACACAAAGCAAGGACGTGTGAACGAGAGAAAGGAGGACAAGCGGAAAAGAAATAAGTGAGTGGAAGAAATTAATAACTATAAAAAAAATCGTGCTTTGTTTCTGATACTTGAAAGGGCCTCACAATTAACTTGATAAACCAACACTTTTGCTTCTCAGTTGGGTAACAGGCCTAAACATTAGAAACCAAGTTGGATAACGAGCCTAAGGTATTTATAGTTGAGACGGTTTTTATTGTACTTAAAATTCTAGTTCTGAAAGTTTTATGTTCGCAGTATCAATAATACTCACGCCTCAGAAGCCAAGGACTTGATTGACATGGAATCAGCAGTAGATTTCTCTAGTCTCAGCATTTTGTACATGGCGCAACAGCCTCTAGTGGGCCAGGGCCTCCTCATTATCGAGGCTTCACGATCACACTCAGACACACCACACTCGGTGGGACTCCTCTGGACGAGTGATCGGCCCGACGCAGAGACCTCTACCTCACAACACACAACACTCACAAGAGACAGACATCCATGCCCCAGCAAGCGAGCGGTCGCAGACCCATGTCTTAGACCGCGCGGCCACCGGTGTTGGCCTAGTCTCAGCATGGTTGATGAAAAAACACACTATAGAACAAAAGTTTTTAAAATCATTAGGCCCTACTAAATCTCAGTATATTTACCGTCAATATTAAATCACACACTGATATTGTAACCATTTCTTACTAATTTCACTCATACGGAATTCAGTAAATGTAGCGAGGAAAGAATGAATGGGTTGCTGCTATGCAGGTTGCGTAAAAGAGTTTGGAAAATCGATCTGTAACGTAAGGTGTTAATGCAGGGTTATGGAATACGCAACAACGTATATGAACTATGAACTTAATATACATTTTGTGCAACTATTAGTACTTATTACATTATGTGTACATTTGTTAGGTTCTGTTGAATTGTGAATTATTTAATCACTCTTGTTCTGATGCACACGTTTTATGGCGTTGTGTGATGTAATGATGTCCAGTGGTGAAAAGGGATGTGGAAATATGTATTGCACTCTTGATCATTTGCCTGGAAAAACGAACAAATCCCTCAGAACTAAACGGCCAGTATATAAACCACGATTGTCAATCACCCAATCACGACAACCAGAATTTTATGTATAGATTATTTAACCGTTGTCCTACTCGCACTGAGCAGCAAACGTCTAGACCTTGACTGTGGTTTATCATGCGACTGACATGTCCCTGAAACCGTGTACGAATACATTATGACTCTAGCATCGGCATGTCCCACTCCTACGGTGAGGCTGTTACCTGCGTCAACATCGATATGCACAAGATAAGTATTTTTAATTTAACTCCATGGAGCAGAGTGCTCCCTAGGAAGCTTATATTCCTTCATCTGATGAAGAAACTGACGGCCTGTACGGAAACAATGTTACGACGTTCACAGGTCCAGCCAGCTGCTGGTCCACATCCTGAGTCAGATGAATCCCAGGCCAGAACTTTCCACATTAGGCTATTGAAGAAATAGTAATTCGTCTCATTGGAATTAATTATTGATCATCTCTTGGACGGAACGTGCATAAATCTCTCATTCTGTATTTCCGACGGGACTTCTCCGCTAGTTTTCGGCCTTCCTTCAGACAGATATTCCTCCTACCATCCAAGTGCTATAATCGCATTATTATCCATTTTCTTCACGTGTTTTTAATAAGCATGGTATCATGGGATGAATAATATTTCTTTAGCCTCTGGATATCGAAATTACAAGCAACTAATTGTATGGTGTACATTGTAGAGTTTGGAATCAAATAAGCAGCAGGGGATCTGCTCCAGATGAAGACATGCCGGCTGGCCTGTGTAAGAGGACCACCCAGTCACACGTAATCAACTTGACCACCATGTCTTGGCGAGTTGTTATACAAACTTCCTTCCGCACCCGCCCTGATTTTTCTTTGTCTTTGTAGTGTATATTATAAGGAGCCAGTCGCACATACACACAGGCAATTACAGAATGCCTGACTGTTGTGAGGCAGGACACCTCGATACATCCAGTGGGGTTGGGCATTTCCAGTTTAAACGTTAGTAGCGTCAGGATTCCCTCCACCTCCAACGTTTTGGGCCAGAGTAACAGCAAGACCCCGCACAGTCCATCAGGAGTGAGTCTTTAAATTTTTTGGAAAATGTGTTTTATCTCCCTCGACTTGGGCAGCGCCCGGTTGGATAGACGCGTGTATTTTATTTCGGCACGATATTATAAACTCCCACAGATGGTATCTTCATTTTCTGTAAATATATTTTTGTTGTTGTGTACCGATATTGCGTTGCGTTTATTTAGTTCTCCTCGTGGTGCCTTGTCCCTTGATCACACTTTTGTCTAGGGCAAGCAGTGGCACAGTGCTTCAGTAAGCACAAAGATGACTTAACCTTACCAGCATTGCCTAAACTTAGAGATTACAGTTTGTAGGTAACAAGTTTTACGTTTTAGTATAATTAAAGAAAAAAGACTGGTTGTTCAGTAGTCATCACTTTGCTTTCTTAATAGAGACTAGAAGTTTTGACTAGTTAAGCGACTGTTAGCTTCTCATTCCATTGATCCATCGGATTATCCATTGGATGGAATGGTGAAATCCACAAAGGCAATGCGATCAACGATAGCCAAAGTTGCATGGTTGTGAACTCTTCTTCCTCCCCTACACAATTTTCATCCTCTTTTTTATCGTACATATTTCTTTTCGTTTTTGTTTGTCTGTGTAACCCCTCCTTTGCTGTCATGCCCAGCTTCGTATAACCACACGGCTGTTGTTAGCGGCGGACAGGATAACTTATTAGTGGCTCCGAAAACCAGTAGCCGACCCCATACCCATACTCAGACTGTCAGCTGAACTGAAAGAGAGGCACGATCGGGAAGTGCGACTGCCTAGGTGGGAAGCCTACGTCAAGGAATCCGATGGTGGCATGCCTAGGAACTGTCGTAGGTTCTTTTGTTTCTGTCATGTTTTTTGAAGCTCTCTTTCAGGGAATGCTAACAAGAATTTGGTTAAACTTAAAATTTAAAAATACCGCACAATTTCTACAAAGCTGAAAGAAATGTATCTCGTATAGAAACATTTTTTACTTTAGTTTATATACTGTCAGTGAATTGGAAACATTTTCTGTCATACTTTATCTTCTTCTTCTTCTTCTTCTTCTTTGGCATACAGGCCGTATAGTTTAACCACTGCCTCCTTCAGAATGATAGCCCATACGGATCTGTCTTCTGCTTTCTTCCTCCATCTCTTGACACCATCGATTTCAGATCATTCCCAATACAGTCTAACCAACATACCCGTTTCTCCGGGTCAAGACTCGACCCCGAGTCCTCCAGAAAATGAAGCAGAAATGCTAATCGCTCGACTGCGAGTTCGTCTAGTGTTTGTTCTAAAACATTAATTTTAGTATTACTATCAATTATTGCATATTTATGTGCATGTACGGGACTTTGATACGTGACTTTCCATTGACTGTCGTGTATTTGTTACGACAGCTGTGGTAGCCCGGAACTGCAAGTACCTGCGCCTTTTCCTTGTGGCATATTGCCGAAGAGAGGGAGGCGTTTGGGCTGTGATGGGTGGTTGGCGTGACAGGCAGGCAGAAGAGATGTATGGAGGAGAAATGACAAATGTTCCTCAGCTCTTCGTTGGATATATACCCAAGAAAGCTCCAGCCATTTGTTTCCAAGTTTCTTTCAGCAGAGTACAGCGATCCTTCCCCGCAACCTCATCATCATGCTACCCGATCATTATCAGTTGCCAGCTAACTCAGTGCTGCCTGCCTGTAACATTTTTGAAACTACAAATGATGATGAATGAGGTGTGACAGTATCCCAACACTTATAGTTTTTTCTACCCTCATCGGATTTGATAAAATCTGGAGAAATGTCTACGTTCTGCGACTTGACTCGGCATATTGTTTTCATTTCTCACTCGGAACTCCATTCATCTGTCAGGATAACCAACTTCGGGAGAAACAAGCGAGGAAGACGTCATTCAATGCGATACCTTTTATCTTCGTACATATTTGCCAAATACTTCTTAGGCTGTTTTTCATACCTAAATGACGTAAGTTGTATTTATGACGTACATATCTGTTTTTGCACAACCATTCGCACTGCAGGTGTCACATATCTCACACTCAGAAATTTTTGTTCGGCAATTCCTTAAATATTTACCATACCTAAAAATGTTTATTGCAGAATTTGTGTGCCATAATGAGGGCTACGTTTTGTGTTTTATTGTTGCATGCTGAACTGCTGAGATGAAATTAGAGTAAGGCTTAAGGACTACATGATTATGAATGGTAACATTTGTGAAATTCTTGCGTTGTTTCTTTTCAGAGTTCAGTCTAAGTTTGTAGGTATGTCTGGCGCAGGCTTTTACGGTAATTTGTAGTTAAGCTGAAGACCGTTTCAAGGTAAAATATGTACCCTGTTTCCTGTAAAAATGTAACAGCACGCAGTTAGAATGGCATCTTCTCTGTTGTGCGTAATGGAACACTGCGAAGTTTGTGAGTGATGTCCAATGGGCAACCGGCGACTGCAAGCTATTCTAAATTATATTCGCTAAAATATTCTTAGTGCCTGTAGCGTCGACGGCGATAAAGTTGTCTTTGACCTTATGTTCTCTTTGTTATATCGCGGGTTATCTTTTTGACATGAGTCACTAAGCGTTGCTTTTTCATATTCTGTACCGAACAACTTTATTTAGATACGGGCGTGTGTTTGGTGTGATTAGATTAGTTTAGGTTAGCTTAGTGTCTCCCACGAGCCAGGATTACATTACTTGAAGCATTGACAATTTTAAACACATAGATAATGTAAGGTACCACACAGGTGTACCGTGTGTGTTTCTTGTTTTACTTTCTCGATGCTATTAACCACCATTGCAAACACGAAATCTCCCGTAACATACAGCAGGCCTACGTAACACGTCTTTATCTATGAAACTTACCAAAACTGACTCATTAGCAATGGCGCAGATAAGGCCTCCCCAGACAGACCCGGCGGCGTGGGGGTTTGTAGGCCAGTGGGGGGCCCCATACGCGTTTGAGTTCTTTCGTACTGTATTCCGTACTTGTGACTGAAGGCAATACTCTGGATCCCTTGAAATCTACGAGCAATTTGGCTAATAATTATAGGGAGATCCCGAATTATCCACTCGAGGGGGCCCACGAACAGTTACTTACGCCAGTCGGTTAATGGCCTTTCTGAATCGAATCTTGTAAGGGTTTAACATTACCTTTTACATTCACCTCTATTACATGTTTGTAATCGTTAACTTTACAAACACGCGAATCTAGTAACCTAACAGTGCTCAGGAGACTCGCTTTTCCCACTGTAATTCCGAGCTCATGTCGTAACGAAAATCGTATTCTTACGTGTCAAGTATTTGTATGTGTTTTATAAAATCGCAGTAAAGGCTATGGAGAAGAGTATGTAGCCTAATTATCTACGTATTATGTTGGTAGATAGCATGTGAACAGGTACTCTGCTCCACGGAGTTTGTTAGTTAAAGTCTGATAACAGTAGATGAGTGAAAGAGGTCAAACCAAAATGTTGTCATCTGATATATCTGCACATCGCAGGTTCGGAACAAATTTATTGGGATGTGATTTAAATTTGTATTTTACGAATATCTTGGAGCTGGGATATAACTTAGTCTGTATAGTGACTAGGCTAAGGGCTGGTCAACCGAGAAATCGTGCTTCAGTTCCTGGCATGGTAAGAGGCTTTTCTCCAACGCGCCCAGTCCAGTAGTGGCACCCACCCAGCCTCCTATTGAATGGGTACCGGGAGCACTTCACCGGAGTAAAGTGGCCGGGGCATGGAGCTGGCCACTCACACCTACCTAGTGTCCAAAATAAGAATGAAGGTACTCCTCTACTTCCCCATACGCCTACATGGCGTGCAGAGGGACGACTTACGTTTCGCATTAAAATCTTGGGGCGGCAAATTATTTGAGGCTAAGTGTAGAACATTTATACATAAAGAAAGGTAGCTGATAAATTGTTTGTTTCAGCACAAAGGACTTGTAAACACAAAGAAGTGTCTAATGAATTATTTGTGCCGTCTCATAGAACACATTGCGTCATGCAAATAAACCATTAGCTCACATGATAAAGCTTCCTTATTTATTCTCAGAATTTGTTATATGTTTTCAGAACTGTTGTTAGCTTGTGCATGCAGAAATTATATACTGCAGCATTTTTTCCCTTTTAAGTGCGTGATCATGATTCGAGTTTAGGGGGACCAACTGACGCCGGAGTAATTTTTTGACGGCACCTTTTTTATTTATTGTAACGGGGTTGACCGTGACGAATTGCTTCTTGATTCAGCTTTCGCGTGCCCCAGCCGAGCAATCGGAATGAATTATTATTATTGCTCGTCGCCCGACTCCGAAAGTCAATTTCTCTTCCGCTAATAGGAACTCGTCATTGTCACCGTGTAACGTGACGTAACTGCTGTCTACCACTCTCGCAATGAAAAGTGCAACCACTGCGCACACTGTTGGATTCTCACTGATTGCGTGTATGTCGACAGACAGCATGACTGCCTGACTGTGTAGAATAGGGGCGGAAATTAATTGTTTTAGCCCGTTACCGAAAGTGCAAATGGCCAGACACTCTTGCCCGTCTGAAAACACCTCCACTGGGATATCGAACTAAGTTTCAGCCATACGCTAAAGGAGCATACGTCTACCGGACTTACAGATTATTGATGCCATCGCGTAGAATATAGAACTTCTGTGAGCAGAGAGAACAGTGGTGGATAAAATAATCTATGCTGTCCCATTGAAGATGGAAATTGTGTATAAAGAGGAGAGTATTTGCTAAAATGAATGTGTCATCTCTAAGGTGGACGCAGCACTTTTTCGTAAACGTTGGTGCTTATCCGCGAAGCTGAAAGGCGTCTCGTTCCTCAAGAAACAATATTTATAGTCACTTCCGTGATAAAATACCGTCTGTATAAATTTAAGTTTTGTTCATCTCATCTAATCTCCACCCGACCTTTGAAATGTTAGTATCTGCCTACCAGACTACACGACGCCATGACTCACAATATCGCAACATGAATACTCACTGCCACAAAAACCTTAGACGAGGCCTGTCCGAGACGCGGAGGTTAGAGCCTGATGACGTTGTGATACTGTCCTTTCGGAGCACAGCAGCTGACATACTTGTCAAACATTGAAAACACTTTTGCTGTCAAAGACTTTTCTGCCCATAGCACTCCGTCCTATGTTTTAAGCTTTGTATGTACTTATGATTATCAACCCGAAGTTTGTTGTGATCCATAGTCACAGCTTTGTATGTACGTATGATTATCAACCCGAGGGTTGTTGTGATCCATAGCCACAGCTTTGTATGTACGTATGATTATCAACCCGAAGTTTGTTGTGATCCATAGCCACAGCTTTGTATGTATGTATGTATGATTATCAACCCGAAGGTTGTTGTGATCCATAGCCACAGCTTTGTATGTATGTATGATTATCAACCAGAAGGTTGTTGTGATCCATAGCCACAGCTTTGTATGTATGTATGATTATCAACCCGAGGTTTGTTTGATGGCATAGCCACAGCTTTGTATGTACGTATGATTTACAACCCGAAGTTGTTGTGATCCATAGCCACAGCTTTGTTATGTACGTATTGTATTATCAACCCGAAGGTTGTTGTGATCCATAGCCACAGCTTTGTATGTACGTATGATTATCAACCCGAAGGTTGTTGTGATCCATAGCCACAGCTTTGTATGTACGTATGATTATCAACCCGAAGGTTGTTGTGATCCATAGCCACAGCTTTGTATGTACGTATGATTATCAACCCGAAGGTTGTTGTGATCCATAGCCACAGCTCCCATCCATCAACAAACAGGAACGGACGGAAGTTGAAGCAAGTTCAGGCAAAAATGTATACAAAGGCTACTTCATGTCCTTGCGTTTTTCTACAATAAAAAATGTACAAATAGTGACATATGTTGCGGCCCAAGATGTCAACTTTGATTTTGAATTTGGCCCGCAACCTGTTTTTGAGTTTGACAGGTCTGCCTTGGACCCTAAGTCCGTATCGTTTATCCTCACCTCCACTTCACTGACCATGCCATTCGCTGTTACGGCCTTCACCCCTCGTAATTCAGAACGTTTACTGGTCTTTAGTGTGCTCGATGCTTTCAGAAACGAGACTCGAAATCAAGCTTCGGTGGTAAAATAACTGATTCGGCAGAGTATGGGACACCACTGTGCGGTTTCGGAACACAGTCGTTGTAGGATAGCCATTATATGTGTAGAGGAAACACAACTATGAAGAAGCAATTGCATCGGTCATTGCAGAAAGGCCATAAATCACCGTTATGACGACTAGTTATGCCGCGGATATTATGTTTCTGAATATACCCCTACCAGCCTATGCAAGGTAAAGTTGATAAGTTACCTGACGTATAACAACTGGCGTAATATACACTAACAGATACTTGTATTGTACACTTTGATCATTACGTAAATACGAAAGCAGATACCTAGCGTAGAGCTATAAGGTCAACAACCTATAAGCAGTGATATAGGAGGTTTAGAAAGAAACCTGAAACATATACGTTCAAAATTCAGTGAAGAGTTATATTTTATGAGTCTAAAAATCTTTATACTACAGTTAAGTTCTATTTACTAGCCAGCCATGCCTTTCTTATCCACCACACACCCACGCATCATTGAGCAGATTATTTTCTTCGATCCACAGGGTGCATGAACTTAAATATTTATGAAAGGAGTTCAATATTCTTGTTTTAACTAATGTTAATCATTTTATTAATATTACATAATAGGGAACAGTATTTTATCAATGGATATTTTACACATTAGATATGCAATTGTAAATTAACTACCTGATGATGGCCAGAAAATAGGCATATTGTAGTGAATAAAATATAATAAAAGCTATTCTTGAAGTTGTGTTTTTCGGAACATATAATTAACCCGGTTTAATAAAACAGAATTGAATGACGACATACAAGTTTATCTTGAGATACTTAAAGCACTTTGTGAATAAAGTGTTATAACGAAGGTTGTAAAAATTGGTTGTCTGCAAAGAGTAAATATATTTTTGGTTTTAATTTCAAACAGTTTGCTTCGCGTGACACTTTGCCTATCCTTAATTACCAATTCTGTTGTTCCAGAATTTAAGGATATCAGTGAGGAGACTTGAAACATGGCCAATAACAA
Source organism: Reticulitermes speratus (assembly GCA_021186555.1). Lineage (NCBI taxonomy): Eukaryota > Metazoa > Arthropoda > Insecta > Blattodea > Rhinotermitidae > Reticulitermes > Reticulitermes speratus. The sequence goes on along the minus strand of JAJKFL010000013.1, from coordinate 23,651,106 downwards.
AGCAGGAGACATTGCCGATTATAACGCAGCGGGCTAATAATTCACACCAGATAAGATTCTATAATTATTTCACATCTGTTGAGACTGGTTAATGTTTTCTTCACTGGAAGACAACGAATTATAACATAAACTTGTCAGTTACATTCAATACGTAATGACTAGGCTATGGGCAGAAAGATACAGGTTTCGATATATGGCAGGGCCAAGATAATTTGTTTCTTCTCCAAAACGTCCAGACCGGCTTTGGGACCCACCCAGCCCCTATTGAATGGGTACCGGAGGCTCTATTCCCGGGGTTAATTGTCCAGGGCTTGAAGTTGACTGACCACTCATCTCCGTCTAGTGCCGTGGTTAAGAAGGAGTCGAGTTACTTCTGCTCCCTCTCTATTTCTTCATGGCGTGCCCAGGGACAACTTTACCTTTACCTTACCCTGTGTTGTATGTGCATTCTCCTGCTGGCTAATAATCTCCCGTTTCTACCACATGATGGATCGCGTAAAAGCTGTCCCCTACTTTAAATAGCGGGGTCATTATCAAAGAGGAATACTGCGTACTTTCAATCATAACAGATACACTTTCTTACATGTGTGTGCTTCAAGGTCATAAGGCTGTATAGAATCGTTAAGTATTGTCCGTTGTGTTATATGGGAAGGAAAAGCTGTCTCTCGACTTGCGTGTACTTGGGGTTTAGGTAGCAGCTGAAATAAGTAGCTGTGCTGTCATCAAAAAACCTGCACTGAGATAAATAATACCTTATACAGCCCTACATAACAAGTTTTCTAAGAAAAGAAAAATAAAAGGACAGATTTTGTATGCAATTCCCCATGATTTATTTAAATGTGAATTGTGATCTCACTGCCCTTACTTCGTCTTTTATGGGTACCCAACTTTAGTACTTTAGCATGGAAATGGCCCCCTTTCATCGTGAATATATTTTACCTAATGGGTGGCTTTAGTTAGGCTGGACACACATCACGAGTAAGTCTTGTTTTAGAAACAGGTGATTTAATGACTATATTAAATGCCATGCCGATCCCAGTGGCCGTGCGGTCTAAGGCGTGGGTCTGCTGCCGCTCGCTTACTAGGATCGTGAGTTCGAATCCCACCGGGGGCATGGATGTTTGTGTTGTGTTTGTTGTAAGGACGGTAGCATGGAACGTAAAGTGACTTGAAGGACGAAAAGGATTTAAACAGTACAAAAATGGATCAAAGGGGAAAAACCCCGGACAGGCAAAAAAAAAAAAAAAAGAAAATCCCATCGGGGGCATGGATGTCTATCTCTTGTGAGTGTTGTGTGTTGTCAGGTAGAGGTCTCTGCGACGAGCTGGTCCCTCGTCCAGAGGAGTCCTACCGACTGTGGTGTGTCTCAAATGTGTGTGACCATGAAACCTCGACGAAACGAGGAGGCCCAGGCCCATATAGGGCTGTCGAGCCATACAAAAAAAAAAAATAAAATAAATGCCATACTTTCGTTACGAAGGCAAGGAAACTCGAAGGCAATGAGAAAACAATCAATATGAAGCAATGAAAAATGAGAAAAGGAGATACTGTACATGAAATATACATGGCGGGATACACAAATGTCATGTTGTAAACGCGCTGTTTAATGCAGTGAATATGACTCGCCGAATTACATAGATCTAAATGATTTTATAACAGTGAGAGTAAGTTTAATGTACGCCCTCGGCAATGCTCCTCCATGAAGATTACGATTACTTAAGCATTTCTTGTGACAATTTTTCAACTTCTGACTTCCCTTGTATGCTCGCCCATTTCATGTCAATATTACTTCTTTAACTCTGCTGATCTGTTTCAGTTTGTCCTCTGAAGACTAATGGAACACTCAAGGTCATGTTGATGACGTAATAAGATGGATTGATTCGTGCCACGAGGCGCATACATCGAATGTGTACTACGTTGGTCATGTATGTTCTGTCACATGCTTCATACCAGAAACAAACAAATGTCAAATACATATCGTGTTGGCATTCTACACCAAAAGTTGTCGTTACAATTTTGGGTTTGAATCGATCCGGTATATCGCTCACTTTACATGAAGTCGAGATCAGTGTGTAGCGATATGCTCAACGGCCGGGCATCCAGACCTTAATGTTCCATCATGACCGTTCCTATTAAATTCTACAAATGAGATACAACTAACTTTTTTCGACTGCCTATTCAAAGTAGCTGTGTCAAAGGAAAACAAAAAGCCAGCCAACCCTATCAGTTCAAGCAGATGCAAATAGGCTAATGTAGCAGACAGACTGTGTGGGTCTGAATTACTTAAGGACGCCATTTAAACTGAAGAGGTTACACAACCTCAAATGGGAAGGTTATACTCTAATAGTGAGTAGGTGACCTGGTCTAAGATGACTGAAGAAGGACACGATTAAACGTTCATAGCAGACGGAAATCCGAATCTGTACCTCATAAATAGGTTTATCTAACGCATGTAGAATCTTACCTGTTCAGTAGATGTTTGTCCATTAGATTGTTGCTATATGACTTAGTTGTTTAAACGGAAAGGCTAAAATTGCCGCTAAATTAAATACTTCGGTAAGAAAATGTCGGATAAAACCACGGAACGAGAATCGAGTTCCTCACGTCAGTCTAGATGAATGCAATACTACTTCGATACGTTGACAACTATATAACCAGTGAACACAGCGTAATATCCCTGAAGGCAAAGAACCTGGAACACCATAGTCCTCCATTCCTTAATTAGTTCAGAGTGCATCTTCGTCCGTGGAAACTGAACGCATTGACGTGCTGAATCCCTTGAAATGAGGTGCGTACTGTCCACACATACTCCAAAACGTTCATGAATATAATGCCATTAACCCCATCGTTGTAATTAGGCCTATGACAAGGGTTTAATTCAGAGACGAAAGAAACTAGCCATCGTGCAGCATTAGGTCAAACTGGGTATGGCCGGAGAATCCATGCTAAAAGTTTATACTGTAAGGGCCGAATGTTATGGATGAGGATAACTCTTCACATATCGACGGAATTACTCTGAAGCAGTGTTAGGGAGGCAGACGTCAGAGAAATAAAACGTCATGCTGCAGTGGATGGCACGTCTGCTTTGTAATCACGAGGTCCCGTTTTCGAATCGTGGCTCAAGATCGACTATGCCAGAGGCGCAATAATCCCTGGCGCCATGTCGCCTGAGGGACAAACTTTTTGTACGGTGGCGCCTAACATGTGTGGGTCTTCAGTAGTGAACTTGTTCATGTCACCCATCTGGCGTCTAGAATGTTCAGGTGGTAAATAGTTTTCTTTTTTGCAAAATATTTGGAACCCTGGGCTATCCTGAGACCTTTCTTAGTTTCCCTCAGTCTCCATGCAAATTCTGGAATAAGTAGACCCTAAAACAGGTCACTAGCTCTTCCTTCCACGCCCTCCACTAGGAGTGGCTTATAATCATAATGTCGCCCTAGTCGATAGAATAATTTCAGTTGACAAAACATTAGTAAAGAAGCCAGAATATACCAGAAGGACATATTTTTCCCTCCGATCCGTCTTCTCCACCAGCTATGCCCGAGTATGACGTTGAAGACTGAATAGTGCCTTAGCTTCTCACAGTGCCTTTAGCTTCTCAGAAAGAGCACTCATGTTAATGTGTGCGGATGTGAAATAATTTAGCTGCACGGACTACCTACCGAGTCTTGATTGGTACAATTATATGAAGTAATGATGACCTGGCAGCGGCTCCTTCCATTTGTGCGGTCCACAGATCCGCCATGATCATTCTCTTTCAAGCTGCGTCACGCATCGTCTTAATTTAAACCATTGAAAAAGTCGTGCCAAAAAGAAAACAAGATGCCTCATTATATAGCATCAAAAGATGGTCGCCTCTTGGTATAGTGTTGTAATTTTTACCTCGCATTTCCTCTGTCGTTTTCTCTCTCTCTCTTGTAACGAACATTCCCATCTAAATTAATTACACATCATTATTCTCTCCTTCCCCCTTCGCCTGTCATCAGTTCCGGAAGAACGATTCTGTCTTGTCAGCGTCTTCTTTTCTATCTAAGCTATACAAAAGGGCCGCATTGATGGTGTCAAGTTGCCTCAAAGGGAGCCATAACCAAGACAAATTCGGTGTTTTCTTTCTGTTCTCCCGGACTTTGTTATGGTCACAACACAACACGTGACCCTAGAGAATTGAAAGATGACACAAAGCGACATCTCCGGCAGCCCGTGTAGCTATGGCGGTAGCGATGATTAACATCAGTGACTGAGGTAGCACTCAAAACTTCCACTTCGGTGATAAAATTTTCATCCTGCCTTTGACTGGATAAAAGGTTCTTGGGCAGGATGCGATATGGAGTTAAAATATCAACAATTACCGGTGCACCAGTCGTTTTGTTTAGGCATTAACAGTTACTGGTACGTCAGTTATTTTGTTTAGTCATTTACTATTGCTGGTATATACCGGTACATCGTTTTGTTTCGTCGGTATTCCCTTTATCACCTAATACACAACGCACACCTGAGGTGAGGAGTCACAGTCCTCGTTTGTCATATTTTGGTGATATTTACTCATTTACCTTCATAATTAATCGTGTAATCCTATTTTGCTTCTGGTGGAGGCAAAGTCGAGGTACGTGCGTTCATTAAAAATACTTTCATTATTAAGCATTCGAGAATTTAATTTAATGCAAATCATATTAAAAAATTTATTTCTTGCCTCACAGAAAAAAAATTGCGTCTTCTGTTTTGGGGAAATAATGTCTTTGTTGTGAGAACCATAGGAAACACAAAAAATAAACTGTGTGATCCAAATGCAGAGTTTCTAACTATTACGGCAAGTGATACATGTAGTTGCCACTGGGCTTTAAACGGTCGTTTCGTCAAGTTTATTTACAACCTTTTGACATCATTTTACGCATAGATGAGAATAAATGGACGTACGGACGGATGGAAGGGCGGACACAGTGAACGTGAGTGGTGCTTACCTGAGAAATCCGTTCTTCTGGGATATGACGTTACGTAATTCGTTAATCGGATCCCGACTTTTCGAGGCAACGTACTGGTCTGATCTTCATCGTTCCAGATGTCCAAGAAGACATTGGACATAATAGATCTTTGAAGATGAAGACACTACGCTGTCTCGAAACGTCGGGATCCGATTTCCGAATGACGCAACATCGTATCCCAGAAAAACAAAATTCATAGTTGCATTGCCGTGAACACCTCAAAACTGTCAGACTATTGAAAAGTACGTGATATGCGAGATTTCTGGTGAAATATTTGTAGTTGCTGAATTTTGTACGGGGAGCTTGAAAGTATATTTTCCACCTTAATTTAAGAAGCTGTGCCATTCGTATAAACTAAGTGCATGGAGCAGATTTCTTCTTGAGATATGATAATTCATTAGCTAGCGGGGCATTTCTATGCCCCGCCTTTTTTAAGTTCGAAGATTAATTACCGTGATTACAACAGTTTGCCATTGGTCACCGCCTTGAGCCAGTTGAACCCACTTCATATCACACTCTGTTTCTCCAAGACCCTCCTACACACGCGTAAGTCTCCCAGTGGCCTAGCTTTTTCAGGTCTTCTGACTCAAACTTCGTATACATTTCTCGTGTCTCTCATGCGTGCTACTTAGCATGATCATCTCATTCTTTTTTACTTGATCACCCTACTAATATCATTCACAAGAATTATAAATTGATAAAAGCTCTATTGATTAAACTTCTTAGAATTAGGCCAGATGCTTCTGAACATATGCTGAGGCCTTGCTTTGAAACACGTTGTGCCTGTGCAAAATGGTAGGAGCGCAGTGTTTTCTGCATGAAGATTATGATGATGTCATAAGAACATCCAGTCATGTCTGCACAACAATTGCCCTTTCAGACACGTCGACATGTATTTTACCTTGTCCTTACAACGCATTCAGTCGGCGTTACTCTTGTGTTTTTTACCCTTCTCTTTGTCGCTTGCTTCAAGTACAGGCTTATTTCAGCCCAGGTTTCCGGCGGACTGGAACTTTCCTGTTTCCCCATCGCAAGGAGTAAATCCACTTGTTGTTGTCTCAGCAAGACTAAGATTTGTCCTTGTACAATGTCTGTGACAATGTATACTCCCCGGAAAATATTTTGGGTATCTGTGTTTGTTAGACGTGAGATTTAACATCTTGTTCTCCTTCGTATATTTGCATGAATGGTGTCATACGATCGCCTATGCCAAGAGGTAGGCGTACACAAGGTCAGGCCTGGCGCATAAACAAGTGATGCCAAATGAGCAGAATTTGCACTCAAATTGTAGAGGCGGCAAGCTTGTAATTTTAAGACATCTGGCAACGGTGAAGTATTTCCGCGAGTATAGGTTTACAAAACTCTCTAAATTTGCAAACACATGGTCATGTTTTGTGTAGGCCTATGCAGTTAAGCACCACACCTTGAAGTCACACAGGGCATGGAGGCAGAGTTCCATGCATTATTAATCTCGGTTCAAGGTAGAGGTGAATGGTCAGCTTCATGCTCAGGGTGCTTCATCTCCTGTTTCTAATTAGGTAGGACATTAGATGGTTCCCGAAGCCAGTATAGACTGTACTGAAAAGTTTTACTCATGCTAGAATTCCGCTGCGCGGAATAAATATCCTCTGTTCCCGTGGAGAAATTACACGGTTAATCTCAACGAGATGCGATATGTTTTAGAGACATAAACTGAATTTATAATTATTATTATTTAGAGGACGTTTGCGCTTGAATATTTCAGGACTGACATATCAGTGCAAGTACATATTTAATGTACATAGTTTTACAGCTGTTCTAGGTGCATATTAAACTTTGTGTAGGCGTATATTTAAGATGCAGGCCTCTCTTAATGTTTATGTGCTGCCGTCAGATAAAGTGTTGTTTTACCATAAAATCGTGTTTTGATATGCATGCTGGTAACATTTGTGTTTTCTCCAAAGTTTGAAAATCTATTACACGGTGGATTTTTGCAGCTGGGAGCTACGATAGACATTTGGACTCGCAGACGAACGCCGAGTAATTATAGTCGGACTATAAGAAAATCAAGTTTTAAATAAAGCATGAATTAATAAACAAGAAAAACCAAGCCAGAACTAGAAACGTGTTCAGATTACATAAAAATGTATGATGTCTAAACAGGAAAGTAAGCTAAAATATTTACGAGAAGTCTGTGGCATCTGCGTCAGACCTCTACGTAACTCACTTGGTAAGTCGGTTGACGTTTTGGCAGCGCTGCTGGTGGTTGTAGCCATGTGACCGATAATTGGAATCTCTCAGCATAATGTATATTTGACCTGTACGTATCTCAGGGCATACATTTTTAAGGGACGAACGAGGCACATAGGGCGCATGGGAAAGATAAACATGTGCAACCTTTTAGTCGGAAAACCTGAAAGGAAGAGACCACTTATGACACATGTATAGTATCAACTGTAGTATTTTATGGTATAATATAACAGTACATCTTTAATAAATATGGCTTAAGGTTGTGCATTTGATTAATCTGGATCAGCGTGTGGACCAGTGCCTGATAGCTTGAATACGGCAATGAGCTTTCGGCCTTTTATAAAAGCTTTGTTTAAGCAGTAAATTTAAATATGTTAACTGCTTAATGTGCGTATTAATTTATTAGTTTCAATTATAGTTATAAGTATGTGGTTTTCTACTTGATTCTGGCTAATATGTAACTGTCAGTGAATAGTTGGGACCTTCTAAACGCAAGCTTAGGTCGCGTTTCTTGTCTAAACAGAAGAATACCCGTGCGGAGACATTTTTGGGCAGAAGTGCGGTGAGCGATAAAGCCAGGCAGTGTTTAGCAACCTGTCAGCCCTTATTTTTCTGTGTCTGCTATTTACTTCTTCTTTTCCCCTCAATATTTATGATCGTAAATAACAGAGAGAAAATACTGAAATACGGAAGCTCCGGAAAAAAATTATTTTTCAATCAGATTTTTCTTTGTACGAGGCTCTTACTAACCCCCACGACCCAGACGGGTGTGAGCAGAATTTCTTGTCTTTAGTGAAACATAAAATTAATTAACACTGACATAAATTCTGCTATTTATAAAATGCGAATAAATGTATTGTGTTTTGTGTTACGCCTCTGTTGGAAAGCATTGATGTCAAGATTGATGAATGGAGGTTCAAGGAGAATAACACAGCAACAGACTTAACGATGATATAAATTTATTCAGTAGCGAAATTCAGGTTCTTCAATATTTGTATTCAATTATTTGCACTGTACATAACTGACAGCTCTGTAAGCAAAGTTTTCTCATGGTTCTTGAACGAAGGGTGTTTGGGAGGAAGGAGGGAAGGGACACGTACGCCTATTGTCACTGTTCGAACTGAGAAGGGAGAAACTGCAGCATTCTTCAGACTGGTGACATTCATGCAGTCAATGCTGTGACGAGAAGTCAGATATGATAGCTTTCCTTCGAATCTCGACACACGTATTAAAATTTTATTTAACAGTAGAAGCTGTGTGTTTTTAGGGCGAATTCTTCCGAAATATTGTTAATTAATCTCGTTTCCGTCAAATCGGCCGAGTTAAACTGAGTTAAGCTTTTATGTTAACTTGGTAAAAAAAAAAAAAATTAATAAAACTTTAAACCTAAAACACTCCAGTCTTGCCTGTATACACAAATCTGTGTGACCAGCTTCCGAAGATAATAAGGAACAAAGGTCTGATTTATGCAGAACCTTAAAAGTGTCTACCGATAATCTGAAAAATGCAGTTGACTAATGAGTGAAAACAATGTGAAGAGTTTAAAAATGTGTCAGATGTTACATAGGCTACTGGCGAAAGCGAAAGTTTCCTGCATAATGAGGGTTATGAGTCCTTCCCCCCCCCTTCCAATGGCTCGACAGCCCCTTGGGGGGCCTAGGCGCCTCATTTTTCGAGGCTTCACTTTTTAGACACACCACACTCGGTAGGACTCCTCTGGACGAGTGACCAGCTCGACGCAGAGACCTCTACCTGACAACTCACAACACTCAAAGAACAGACGTCCATGCCGTAGGTGGGATTCGAACCCACAATCTCAGTAAGCGAACGGCCGTAGATATGAGTCATTACCATCTAATAAATGAGGTGTGTTGGTCAAGGTTTTGGGATGTACAAAAATAAAACGACTTAAATTGGTTTCTGTACAGTATAATAATTTTAGGTAAAGCAATCCCTATACAAGCCTGGACAGGCCCTTAGGGCTGCAGGAGGTTAAGGCTCACAGAATTTCTAGACAATCGGTTTTTCCGCGATATCTGTCAACAGATATTTACACTACTTAATGTCAGCGTCCCATCATTTTCGTTTTTATTTTACTTTTTAACACACATAATCTATCAGTCATTATTTTTAGCATGCATTGTCTCTCACATTTCCCAAAATGTTCATATCTGGGATTCCAGTGCTGCATTATCTGTTGAGATCAGCCAGAAAGATACTGGCTGTAGCTACTGAGAAATGTAATCAAGGTGTTTAGGCTTTCCTAAAGGCTATTAATCAAAAGACTGTCTCGTGATATGGGCAGTTATTTGGCGTTCGCATGTTGTCGTTTTACATGGTTCAGTAAGCGGCTTAAGTAAAAGTTGTCTATTCTTCCAAGTTGTTTTATCGTCACACAAAGTTTCAGTTTCTTGATTGGCGATAGAGACTTGGATGGTTCGGACATATACAAAGAATGGAAGAATAACGAATAACTAGGAAGATAACCAACTGGATGGCAACATTATTAAACAGGCCAAAAGGGAGACCTAAAGAGAGATGGCGGGACAGTGTACGAGGAGATCTGAAAATTGTGGGTGTACTGGATTGGAAAAAAGGTTGTTTTTGATAGAAAATATTGGCAAGGAATACTTGAGCAAGTCAAAACCCATCCAGGGTTGTAGAGCTTAATAAGAAGATGAGATTGGCGATACTGTTATTCGTACCTTAGAAATTCGCACATTGAACGTGCTAGTGATTTCAGTGGCGGTGACTTAAAAGCAGAAGCGGATGTATGGTGGTCTCCGGTGGCGTGATATTCATACAAAAGGTCGTGAAAATTCGTGCATTGTTTCAGGTGTTAGTAGGTAGTTGGGGACATACACACATAGACACACATGCACTCATTACTTCTTTGCACATTAAGAAAAGAGGCTGACAAATTTATTCTCTCTCTTTATTACAAAATTTTTCTCTAATTATTTAGAAATATCTAATAACTTGTACGTGTGTACGTACGTAAGTACGTATGTATGTACTCGTATGTATGTATGTATCTATGTATGTATGTGTATCTATGTATGTATGTGTATCTATGTATGTATGTATGTATCTGTGTGTGTGTGTGTGTGTTCGTAGAACCGAAGGCTGACTGGTAGCAACTTGTCCACACGTGTGGATCTCCAAGAAATAACGTAGCTACAGCAACAACCAGTCCCACCGACCCTGTACTTCAAAGGTGTGCAGTTTCTGCTGTTGTACAGGCAAGTTTCTATAAAACAACAAATGTTTTGGAACATATGCCGTAAAGAGTTCATAGTTAGCCCTCGTTTAAACTAATAAACCAATGTCAGAACTACTAAATTTGCTGTGAACTGCACTGAATACTTTACGTTAAGCTATAAATTAAATTAAAATAATAAATAACAGTGAATACATTTCTCTTGTCGAGTGTTCCTTTCTCCACCTTTCAAAGCAGATGGCAACATTTTAAAGCTCGACTCTGTGGTTACATCTAGGAACTAACTTTTACATTAACCCAATTGTTGAAACAGTTTCCAGGTACAAATACGGTTTTTATGTGTTTAAATTTGTGCATATAATTCATAATTTGCGTATAAATAATAATATATTTTATCATATGTCATCAATTTGTTCAAATTACATTTAAATCGTATGTCCTGTTCCACAGCAGACTAAAGTATGTGGTTCGAAGCTACAATATCATATTTATATGCAAGAGTGTGTCCATTTTGAATCTCATGTCGCAAGAGGCTAGTAATGAATTGATTAATATGAACATTAATGTTGAACACCCGCTGGCATCAAACACAACCATTCAGGAAATAACAGCTGCAAAGCTTTGATCTTCGCCGTTTCAGAAATGTATCCACAGCTGTTTCAAATTGAAGTAGAACAAAGCTAAGTATATGCTGATCATGTACCTGTACAATGTGCCACTGAAAATATATCCGTAAAAATCTATTGCTCGTAAACCCAAGGTAAAAATTTTACATTTGTGTCATTTACCTTGCGGGAGGGAACGGGCAGTATTGTTTTGAAGACATTGTTGCGTTAACTGACTGTATGGAGCAGAATTTTAAACACATTTTTACGTTAACCATCTCCATAGAGCAGTATTGTAACGTTAACCAACTCTACAGAGCAGTGTTGTAATGTTAACCAACTCTACAGAGCAGTATTGTACGTTAACCAACTCTACAGAGCAGTATTGTAACGTTTACCAACTCTACAGAGAAGTATTGTAACGTTAACCAACTCTACAGAGCAGTATTGTAACGTTAACCAACTCTACAGAGCAGAATTGTAACTTTTACCAACTCTACAGAGCAGTATTGTAACGTTTACCAACTCTACAGAGAAGTATTGTAACGTTAACAAAATCTGCAGAGCAGTATTGTAACGTTAACCAACTCCACAGAGCAGAATTGTAACTTTTACCAACTCTACAGAGCAGTATTGTAACGTTAACCAACTCTACAGAGCAGTATTGTAACGTTAACCAACTCTAAAGAGAAGTATTGTAATGTTAACCAACTCTGCAGAGCAGTGTTGTAAAGTTAACCAACTCTACAGAGCAGTATTGTAACGTTAACCAACTCCACAGAGCAGAATTGTAACTTTTACCAACTCTACAGGGCAGTATTGTAACTTTTACCAACTCTACAGAGCAGTATTGTAACTTTTACCAACTCTACAGAGCAGTATTGTAACTTTTACCAACTCTACAGAGGAGTATTGTAACTTTTACCAACTCTACAGAGGAGTATTGTAACTTTTACCAACTCTACAGAGCAGTATTGTAACGTTTACCAACTCTACAGAGCAGTATTGTAACGTTTACCAACTCTACAGAGCAGTATTGTAACGTTTACCAACTCTACAGGCAGTATTGTAACGTTTACCATCTCTGCAGAGCAGTATTGTAAAGTTTACCATCTCTTCAGAGCAGTACGTACACTCCCCAACTTACCCAATTTCAAGTTACGAAATTTCGCACTTGCACAGCTGTTTAAATAAGTAAAACATTTAAAATAATATTTTTTAAAAACTCGCCGAATTTTTTCTTGTGGGAGTGAAAGCGCAGAAAGACGAAGTAGGCGGAAGAATACTGCTGGGCGATAACACAGGCGGAGGCGGTCATGCTGCGGCCGATCAGGTTCCAGTGTGTTGAAGTTAGGATTTCAGCTGGACACCATTGTGTTCATATATATTATATATATACATATATATTATATATACATATATTGTCGTTTATATACGTACGCACACTAAATTCGACTTGCGCCGGACCTTCCGGAAGGCAGCAGAAAATCTGTTACTTCTCATGAGATGAATTTTCTTCTTTACTTCTGTATATTCATTTACTTTTTACCTGGGTGTTGTGAGCCTGTGTTAAACGCCGGCAACCCTTTTCCTTCGAATGTGCTTACTACGTGTGTGCGGCCGAATATTTTTTGCGGCTGTTGAGTTAGCTGTGGAAGAACATCCACTGATTATATTTCCATCTAGTATTGTGACGAAAATTAAAATAATCCCGGAGCGGGCAACAAAGCCAGTCTAGACACTTCGGGGTAGACAAAGATCTCTTTCCCGTGCGGAAATCGAACCCCGATCCCTCTGTTAGACTAGTCACTACACCGGGTGATGATGGATATGTATTCCTCTACAAGTGCAGCTGTGCTGCCACTCCATCATACCTTCCATGGAAGTATTGCATCCTCTCCAGCTAACAGCGTCTGCTCCTCCTGGCCTTTTCTCCTTCCTATTCTTTCTGCTTTGATAGATGTGTCAAATCTGGGACAGGTATTGTTGGAGTTAGATAAATGACGTCGGGGCGAAGAAGCAAAACAATCTCCTTTGTTAAGGCTGACACGTCTCATCGGTGTTAATTTACTCGGTGGGAGGGAAGGGGGAAGTTCTAGCTCCATGCTGCAGGGATTGTGTTGTGGTCTGAGAACAAACCGGTCCCCGTCAGAAGCTTTCCCCTTCGCTCCAGGGACGATGGATGAAGAAGGGTTCTTTTCAAACTTGAACTAGAAGAGTTAGTGGGGACGGGTCAGGTCAGGCTGCGAGCAAACTCTACAGGGAAAATGGGGTGGGAGTGAAAAATAGATCATCCCTTGGTTGGCGAAAGCAAAACTTCTTCATTTCAATAACATAGTACCCTTCTCAATCTGAGGCTTCTATCACATTTAGATGGTTTCTTTACCATAAAGCATAATGTCGTTAATGAAATAAAAGATGACGATTTGACTGTTAAGTCACTCCTCAATGCTTCTTTATGCTGAGGAGTTTGAGCGCAGGGGCCATTTTACTTTTACTTGAACTTATGCTATGATGTAGAGTTCAAAATCACGCTGAGGACAAGAGATTTTCTCTTCTCCGAAATGTCCAGACCGGATCTTGGCCCACAGTGTGTCCTGTATTGGGGGTACCGGGGCTCTTTCCGTGGCATAAGGCGGTGAGGGCGTGAAACTGACCACCCACGTCTAGTGACGAGTTTAAGAATGTGTGGAGCTATGCCTATACGTCTTCTTGCTGTGGTGATTAATTAAACACAAAAACTATACTCTGCTTACATTGCTTTTAATTTAATATTGCTACGGTAATTAAGGTCAGAAGTAGGCTATGCTTGAAGTTGTTAACCTATAATAAGCTATACGGCGATGGATACAAATTATGAAACTTATCATAATGCAGTTTCTCATCCTCTGTAGCTATTTTCTTCTTCTGGGTTCCAAATATTTTATTCAGCAGTTAAATTCTCGGATTTTCTCTTTCGAGTGAAATCAGGAATTTCACGTAGGTAGAAACAATCGACTAAAACAAATTTACATTTACGTTGACTCATGTTTTTGTGGGATTTTACTTCTATTCCTGTTGCTATGGTTCTTTATCCATGTTTCAAACTAGATTTTAACATTTGCCCATAGTTAAGAAAGCCCAAAATTTTACGTGTCTTCGGCAACGCGGACATTATATTTGGTCAACATATAAGTTATGTCGTTGAAAAAACACATCTTTATATGAAATTAGGCGTATGAACTGCGGTGATATGGCGACTGATCTGATGTTATGAATGGAAAATGATTTGGAAGAAAGGGACCGTGGTTCTTTAAAAGTACTATTCCAACATTCACCTGGAAGGACTAAAGATAACCAGTGGCAATATCAGGCTAATCCGACCGAGATACAAAATGGTTATCTTCGAAATACAAGTTAGACACGATAATGTTGATCTAACCTGTTCAGTAGCCAAACAAAGAAAAGTAAATAAATAAATAAATGAATAAAGAGATCAAGAAAAATAATACTATTGCATTATCCGATTTGCAGCAATACGGAACCCCTTTCCACGCTTTGCTCCAGTCCTTATTGTCTAAGCGAACGTTAGTTAAGATCCAGACATGAATGTAGTTTCACTCCATTACACGCAAGATGGGTCATCATCATTACTGGGTGAATTCTCCGACAAGAGGCGTTTTGCCTGTCTGCACTACTGGAGTCAGGAAACCACAGTGGGGGTGTCTACCACCTCCTAATCCTCCCCAATTGCTTCCGGCGTATTCACGACAGGACAACGTCACTGTAGGAGAATGATAGCCTTAATTATTACGGCGGACCTCTCTCACTGGTCATAATAATGGCTGACGCGGGTTCCCAGTCAAATTGACAGTGACATGACAGGATGAACGTACATTGCTTTCACTGCCTTGCACGATCATGGAGAAATATTATGCAGAATTCTAGGACGAGCCTTATACTAATATGTGTTTGACGTTATCCAGTCTGAGGCGTATTTGACATACGTAACATTCCGTTATCTGGCCCTGTTTCCCTATTTAAATGTGACAGTATTTGTTCTATTCAGTCTGCTTGATGCAGAAAATTATCGTCATATTATGTTAGGAGATGGTAGCTCACTAGGCGCGTTCACAAAACAATATCGAAAAACGAATATTAGCTTTCTCATGTACACCTGTCTGTCCGTATGTATCAGCGACTCCCACGAGCCCGATTTTCGTGAAAATTTGTACCGTGAAACCTGTCTATAACGGAACCGCAAGAGACCAGATTATTCCGTTTCAGGCAGGTTCCGTTTAATGCAGGCACTTTAAGTTAAATTAATGATCCTCGGGACTGTGAACGTTTTCCGCTGAAGACAGAAATCCGTTTTGTCCAAGTTCCATTTAAGAGATGTTTCACTGTGTTTATAATTTTTAATAAAGTTTGCCTCCACCTTCCAATTTTGGTTAAAATCGGACAGCAGTTCCAGACACTTTGCGCGGAAACCTACCTACATTATGATGTCTTCCTACAACTGGTCTTTGTAATTGAGACAGACTGCCTTCACAATGCAATAAGAGCTGAGGCTGAAGAAATAGTTTGGCATCTCGATCACCATCGATATCAAGTGTGAAGTATCGATGTTTAAGCGATATCCGTTTTAAATCTCCCAACTTGTGATATCTCGATGATGATCGATTGTGAATCTGCTAAGTCACGGATATATCTTAGTGTTTATTAAAACGCTCAGTATTTTTCTGGGAAGTATTCACAATTTTAACACACAGGGAGAGCAACAGAGTGGAAGCACCAGAAGTAAGACACTCTGCGGACGATTTCTGACTTGTTATTTTTTGTCATCCGTTCAGACACCGAAGTTGTGCTGGGGAGAAGAGTCAGTTTAAAAATTATATATTTTTTTCATATCATGGCAAATGTTAACTCTGAAGCGACAGAAAGTTGGAGGCTTTGTAAAACTTCTTGGGCGAGAAATTGTCCATTATCAGGACTTGCACACTTACACACACACACACACAATTATACACACGTTTTTCTGTCTAGCTCTGTGTGTTCTTCAGGAAGTCGTCTAAAATGATATGATGTATGAACAGAATCAACATTACATTTTATCCTATTTTCTTATGGTGTACCGCTTAATACTGAGATATCGTAGACAGAAATTTCCTGAGGGTAGATTGGTGCCTTCTTTCACTCTTTACAGAATGTTATACTTCGCGTGTTGCAGTTTGTATCCCCGTACCTGTACTCTGCGTCCACGGTAAATGTGTATCGTATCTTGTCTACCCTGCATCTAACAATAGATAGTTCACGTACAAACAGGAGCAGTATAGAGCTAGCAGTTTTTACAATATCATACAAAGCCCTCTGGCCCCAACTTGCTACTTTTCATTCATCTCTCCGTTGAAACCCTCGCCCCCTCAAATCCTAGCCAGGATTTTCGAATCTTTTAGTGGACTTAACCATTCTTATTTGCTAAACAGCGAGTATTTTACTTAAACCTTTTAAAGCCTAGTGGTTATTGTATATATATACCATCAGGTTTAACGCTAACAATCTGCATTTTGCCTACAGAGCATGTCTGTATTCCATATGCTTGTTACTTCAAGGAGCAAACTTTTCCTCACGCAGTATTCACCGAGTAGTTTTTATAATGGGAGCATACTTTGTTCTCTCTAAGGTACGAACCGAATACAGATATATCAAATGTTTTCAGAGAGGGCGCTCCAGGCCGTGGTATTACTCAGGCGGTTAGTCGCCCTCTTCTCACCGCAGAGGGCCAGGTTCGATCCCAGGTCAGATTTTTGGTGCACAAGTGGCACTGTGGCAGGTTTCTCTCCAAGTACTTCGGTTTTACCCTGTCAATATTATTCCACCAACGCTCCATGCTCATCTTCATCTACATGTCGCCCTTACCAGAAGGACAAATGGGGGAAACCTGGGAACCTTCCAAAAAACAATGCTCTTTTGGAAATCAGGGTGCATTGGATGGAAGAGTATTTTTAATTTGTTAGAGAGCGCCCCAAGACTGATAGACCGTATTATCCAATACACAGACCAACATCTGGTCGTGAGCCCCAGGAGGGACTGAACGCCAAGGCGGCTGGCTGACTGACTGACTGACCGACCATCAGTTGTAACGTGACTTGTGTTTGACTTTGATCTGCGTGGTTTTTGAAAGGATAAACACCGTCGTGCCTCGCAGCAAATAGCACTGACGTGTTCAAAAGAAAACCAAGTGTTTCGTCATATCCAGCCGCAATGTTTCTCGTAATTAATGATTCACTTCACAAAAGCTATTGCGTTTGTATTAGCACACTAAGCTAAGATTAAGCAAGACGGCGAATGTATGTATAACGTAATATTGAGGCGCGTTCGCGTAACATTTGTTGCCGTGGAAAAGGAATAAGTATTACGTATTCTGAGTGTGTCTGTAGCCTTAATTATTCAGCATGCAAAGCGCATGCACCATATTATATTGTCAGCTATGGCATGTCTGGCTGTACAATATGTTTCCACATTATCTCTTAACGGCATGATTTTCGGGAAAAAGTTGACGAACATAAAATGTGTGTTTTTTCTCTACAACTTTTGTTTGAAACATTTCTCATTCTAAGAAGAATTCTGCAAGATATTATAAATGCACATAGCTCTTCATGTAATAAAATCCCCGTTATTCTTGTCAGATTTTAATGAAACTTGAATTTTCTCGACACATTTTCGAAAAATACTCAAATATCGAATTTCACGAAAATCCGTCCAGTGGGAGCCGAGTTGTTCCATGAGGATGGACGGAGAGACGGACAGACAGATAGACATGACGAAGCCAATAGTCGTTTTTCGCAATGTTGCGAACGCGTCTACGCAAACATAAATTGCCACCATAACAATAATAATCATAATAATAGTAATGAAAACAGCCGCAACCACAGCTAGGCTTATAAATCCATGGAGCAGTTTTACAAAGCTCCTGTTAGTCGCTCATATAGTGAAAATGTACTTGTTGTTTAATGAACCAGAATATTTATGGCCTGTTTGAGATAACCCTTATTCATAAAACCTAGGTCAGTGGCCTATTATTCATGTTGCGGTATTCTGAGTTATGACATCGTAGTGACAGGTCCATGAAGACAGACACAGTACGTTGCTCCGAAACGCTGGGACAGACCTATCAGACTACAGTACCATGTCATATCCTAGAAGACCACGGTGTTAACCTCCACAGCCGTGAAAACGTCTAGGTTTGCTTTATAGCCCATTGCTCATAATGAAAGCAATGCTATATTTTGACACATAAAACGCAATTTATTATGGCCTTCTGAATAAGGATTAAAAAGGATGTTTGCGCATACTTAGTTTGTTGAACTGTCACTGTCGAAATTCGTTGTGGGGTTCTAAACCACATCATTATGTCATTTCTGCCAGAAGTGATCGAGTATTCAAGAAGACTAAAATTACAAAATCAATGAATATAGCCACTCTCGTGTGCTTAACTTAAGTGCAGTGAGATGTTCGTGTCCATCACTATCAGTTTGCACTTTTCCATATGTTGATTCTGGTCAGGGACGGAATAATAACGAATGTGAGTGAATTTAGTGCGGCAAGTGACGAGATACTTAAAGAGTCGTCATTTTATTGGGTAATGAAAACGTACTCTTACGTGAGGGGAAAAATGAACAACGGCAAAAGAACGCGAATTCATCCTGAGAGCACTTCTCTTGTAGAACTTGGATGATTTAGTAACGCTGTTTTGCCTTCAAAAATTACAGCTTGGAATAAGAACAGATGAACTCTGAGATAAAAAAATGACAATCCAGTCCAACAAAACTCTTTGTTGATAAAAAGAAACTTGCTTTGTTTTAAAATATAGCTGTATATATAGAGTCGAAATTATAGCTGTATAACCCGACATATCTAGCTGTATTGTCAAACGAAGCAATTTTACCCTATCAATTACGAGTTGTCTTTCACCGGACTGCCATACTTTTGACCTTGTACCGTGAATACATCAGGATGTCTGGTTTGAAAACACAAACAGTGAATTGGTAAGATATTCTGCGGGAGGTGTTGTGGTCTGTTTTAAGTACTGTGTCCTCTTTTTGTTGTCACTGAGGAAGAGCACTGTAAACTTCAGTCAAGGGGAGTGACCAGTTGTAAGGGGAGTGTGAGGGCTAAGTTCCGTACCTCGACATCCTTTCATGTATATAGTCTTATTCCGACAAATGTACACTTTCCTTTCATGTGTTTAGCTTACCTGAGAAACCGTCAGCTATTTTACCTATTCTTCTTACATGACAATGTACCCCCATTTTTCTTTGCAGGTCCGACATGACAATTTTTTTTTTCGGTGTACAAAATGCAAAACAAAGTTTAACAGTCTGCTTGTCTTCACTGAACAGCGCCAAACAGTGAAAGTAAAAAGAATTGTTTATGTGATGGAGTAGAATATCTCTTCCCGTGTTGTAGCATTTATGATTGTGTACAGCGCCCTCGTTAGCGCATCCAAAATTAATTTGAATGCGTTTGACAAACAACGAAGACATTTCACTTTGTAGAGGAAATAGAAATAATACTAAAATTAAGATGAATTTATTGCTATGCCTTAGAAATAAGCGAGTAGGGAGATCAGTTCCTGAAAATCTTTAAGTACTTTCCTCGGGCTGTCAGGTTAATTCCTTGCCTGACTTTATAAGATTTGTACATTTTGTGAATTACGAGTCTGACCTCTTATGCGTCCCCACATTGTAAATCGCTTCCAAGTTGCATGTTAATGTAACAGCCACCACTACCAGGGCTGCGAGTATTCAGCATATCATGATGTAACAAACGAAGCTTGCCGTGTTAATATATATGATGATTATAATTACAAGAGGCTTCTAATGTTTCTGTCCGTATGCACATTAAATGCCCTATTGTTTATCAACAGGTTTACTAAGTCGCTCTTTGTAGCTTTTAAATAAGAAGAGAAACATTTCAAAATCATACAATGTCTAACCTATTCAAAATATGAATTCGAGGGGAGAGGTGGCTATTATACCTCAAATGGCTGTAGGATGACTGGCATTCTGTTATTACAAAACTCTAAATTAAAAGTTACACACAAGATCTTCACCACAGATTTCTACCCCTGTCTATTTGTTGGCAGAGGCCCTGAGGTCATGTTAAAACTCATTTTGAAGAACAGGCAGTGCTCCTTTCATTTAGAACTGAGACTTGAAATCTGTCCGTGTTATAAGAGAAGGAGTTTGAAAGGAAATGAATAGAAACATTACATCAGTTTAAATGCACTCGTCTTTCACTAGACTTATTGTGTGTTATTGCTGTTGCGTACTGAGCCATTGTGATTTGCCTCTCGCTGCTCCTGGCCCGAGTGGGGTTAGAAATACACATTGCTGGATTATAGGGGATGTTTAGATTTATCTTCCATGGCCAGATGGGTAACGCGTGAGGGAGGCCGCACGTTTAGCTCGATGGCTAACGCTAACATTGTGCTGACAATAGCCCAAAGAGTTTGGTTTGTGCTTAGTAGTGGTTTAATCGTTAACAGATTATTTTATGGTACTGAACTTCAAGTGTTTGTGTAGGATGATATATATATATATATATATATATATATATAGGATAAGTACTGCCTCGTGGCCCTATCAATATACTGTGCCAACGTTCGCCTTAAAGTCGGCCTTCGAACAGCATTATTTGTCAAATACTTTCGGAGCTGCCAGTCTTCGTGACTGAAGCTTGATAGGACTCTTTCTTGCTCTGCATCGTTTTTAGTCATGCATTCGTATTTAATGTTTACTGATCACAACAAGCAGTCATTAAAGGCTACTTCTATGCAGGGGCGCACTCAAAGCGGGGCTGCCGGGCTGCAGCCCCCCCCCCCCCCCAAACCCCCCAAAGCCGGAATTTAAAAACACAGATTTTGTAAATATTATGATATTAAAAGTTTTACGTGATTTCCTCTTCAGCCGAAATCAGCCGCTGAAATCGGCTGATGACCAGTACATTAGAATTTTGAAAAATAAATTAATAAAATTTAAAAGGACAAGGAGATAGGACACTGTGATTGAGTCATGCAACATGTAGTTATATTTGTATGTATATAAATGCAGTTGCAGGCAGTGCTACGTTGTACTTACAACATGATTTTTATAACATAATTTTTAAAATACGACATAAATTATATATAGCCTCAGGGTCAACCCCCCTCCTCAGGAGAAATTCTGGGTGCGCACCTGCTTCTGAGTGATGTGCCAAAAACTATAAACTTTAATACAGCAAACTGAGTCGTTTAAAAGGAACCTGGAATGCCAGCAGTGTATCTACGTCACAAGGAAAGAGGACATGGACCTGTGAACAGCACTAAGAGGCGGAAACTTAGGATCTCATGAAAGGCGCGGAATTCTTGGCCAGCTTAGAGACTAGTAGCTTCTCAAGAAGGACTCAACTATGCGGAATTATGGACTTGAAATTATTTCAGATTGTTGGTTCAACTGACCGCATTTTCCTTGAATTATCTATTGAAGCTCTGTTAATTTGTGCATGACTTTTGGGGGGGGGGCTTGACGGCCTTGGTCCTGGACAACCATCATAAATTATGCGAACTTGTAACTTGGCTACATAACTAGGTTTTATCGCAAATCTATAAAATTTTTTAGGTTTTGTATTCATATTAAGCACAGCAACGTTCTCTGTCTAGTGAAGAAAAGTGAAAATAATTCATATTCATGGATTGTAAAAAAAAAGTAAATCATTCGCTTTCCTCATGCTGAACTAACACATGAAGTTATTTTCCAGTAAGCTGATCTTGAAAACACAGGTGTATCTGTCTGGTCTAGTCGCGTAGGAATGTGCAGATATAGCTAGATGTAGTTAGCAAAAGGTAAGTTCGATCATGTAGTTATGTTTTAACAACAAACAAGACAGATGAACAGATAGCAACTACCAACGTACGAGAAGAATTGAAAGTTGTGCATTTGAAAGAAGCACGCTTAGGAAAGATTTTATTTGTTTCTATCTGTCCAAATCCTTCGATCAGAGATCCTTTCTAGAACCTGACTGCTGCTCACCTAGTTAGCTTCCTTGCCTCTAATGAAACCTACTGTATATTACCGCACTACAAATCCCACCACTAAACTCCGTGTTGAACCCGACAAATCCAGTGTACATGCTTCTTCTTTTTCTTCTTCTTCTCCTCCAACTCCTCCTTAGATGGAACTACAGTCCACTGCGGACCTTCGCCTCATTAATGGAAGTCTACATGCTCAAGCAGTAGTTATTTAAACCATTAAAGCCTAGTGTTATATATATGTACCACCTACTGTAACATAAACTATTTACATTTTGCACGCAGTGTATAAATGTTTTGTGTCCTTCTCACAACAAAGAGCGATTACGTCTTAACCGGCTGGTCTGTCTAGTTGAAATGTAGTGTGTTTGACCTAGAGTGGCGTAGGAACTGAACATTTCTATATAACCCAGATTAATTTTAGTTTTCAAAGGGTTACGTTAATTTGAACAAAATTTTTCCACCTGCGTCAAAGTAAGTATGATATTTTTGCTTCAAGTTTCCCGACTAGAACTTCATATTAATCTCTCGCCTTTCCCATAAATCCCGTGCGCTTTGCCCATCACTGTCTACTTGATTTGATCACACAAATAATGTTGGTGGCTGGTACAAATGATTGATATTGTCACTGTGCGATGTTCTTCATGATAAAATTTGGGTTTGTTTCTCAATGCGAGAAGGCCGACAGACTTCAGAAGGAGCACTTTTCCTCCAGCCTGAAAAAGTGTTAATAATGTTTAAGATTAATCAAAAATATTACAGGCTAATACAAGTTAATGTACAAAAAATATGGCCGTTCATAGGAACGAGGTACTATGGTTATCTCCAAACAATTAGTGGATGTAAGCCATGAGTCAAAAAACGCCGTTTTTAATATTTTACTCTTAGTCCGGCATGTTGTACAAGTTGCACACAAATTCAGCATGTTACAGTTACAATGCCAACATTAATTTAAATGTCGCATTGAAGAATGTGATATAGCCGTACCGTCTAGCGAATATCCGCC
The DNA here is from genome assembly GCA_021186555.1 of Reticulitermes speratus. NCBI lineage: Eukaryota > Metazoa > Arthropoda > Insecta > Blattodea > Rhinotermitidae > Reticulitermes > Reticulitermes speratus. The sequence continues at coordinate 23,628,017 of JAJKFL010000013.1, read as the reverse complement.
AGAAAAAATAGAAACCTGTCGTGAGGAATAACAAGTGATGCACTCTAAATAAATGCTGATAGACGTTTAAACAGTTATTGGGGATTACATATTTTAGAGCACGGAATGAGTCACAGAAAATGAATTTCATATTTATTTCACTTGAGGGCAGAATGGACAATTTCTTACTCTCTTCTAAATTATTTCTTACAGTTAATGTTTTTTTTATATAACAGTCAACATAAAGTATCTTCAGTTTCGGAAATAAAAAAATACTAGTAAAATTGTTATGTTAGACATTGAGACTTGTTTTAGTTGTTGATAGGGCAGTTACTGGCTGTTATCATGTCACGAAAGTCGACCTCGTTGGACTAGTGGTTAGCGTGCTCGCCACTGGTTCGATCCCGACCGAGGTCGATGGATTTTTAAGGGTGATAAAAATCCGGAGCACCACTTCCTTCGGAGGGGAAGTAAAGCCGTCGGTCCCATATCGTAGATTTACGGCATGTAAAAAAACCTTACGGGCATGAATAAAAATGTTGCGTAAGCCAAATTGCCTCCATTTCTCACCCAAGTCTCCTGACTGCCTGCCAGATGGCTCTGGCGGGCACATCAGGATCGATAGAAACAGTAGCGCGGCCAGTTGACCAGTCACCAACTGCCACGAATGCGCACGACTTAGTAACCTCGAAAAGAGGAGGCAAGAGGAGGCCCGAGCCCATACAGGGCTGTTGAGCCATGGTTATTATTATTATTATTATTATTATCATGTCACGAAAATCATATAGACTGTGTCGGTCAGGTCCAAGTAGCGAGAATTCCATTGTTATTGTTCGTTTCACTTAAGATTCAGTTCGTAGATGCATATGGATAATAAATGTGGATCATCTGAAAGCAGTTTGTAGTGATTTTAAGTGAACTCAAGTAGCATTCAGTGACGGGTTTGAGTTAGGACTAGTGGTAATAAACTCTGGGTATGATAAGGAGACGGATTTCCAGCACAATCCGAATAACTGGTACCGAAACTATCACTGGTAGATTCCGAAACCACGGAGTTAATTTCGTTTCACTTCTTTGCATGACTGTAGAAAGACTTAGGGAATTTTGACATTGTGAAACCGTTATAGGAAATCCGATATTTGTATTCGACTTGGTGCTGTTTTAGCCACAAATCCGGAGAAACACGCAATACAGTCTACTGTATAATATGTGGTTCAAAATAATATAATAGGCGTCATTAAGATAAAGTGTTATTTAGTTTCAGTTAAGTTGACCAAATAGTCTGATAACTGAACATTAGAGTCAACTATCATAATTTTACAACTTCTTTACTAGAGAAGTCTAACTAATGAAATTAATACAACAAAAACATGGCTTAGTGCTGTGGCAGTTCTTTTGCGTTTTAATTCATTGTTATTCTAATAGCTTGTCTGTTTATAAAATCTTTGTTCTTCAAACAGCTGTCTGTTCCCCTCAGATCCGGTTAGGTATGCTCTAACATATACTCTTTCCTTTCTTCTAGTGCTAAGCTTCAATAATAAAAGCTTTGTTATTGAAAGCCCAAAGAGAAACATGAAGTCCTGTTGAAACAGTGGACCATGCCATAAGTTGTATTTTTTTTTAAAGTTCGTTAAAAGGAATATTTTATGTCTTTCAATTAGCTGTATGCAGTAGCGGTGTCCGGGTGGACTAATAAAATTCATAAGTTATTAATATTTGGTCCATAAAGAAGAAATATGCATCGCCAGGCAACTTTTTATTTTCTCTTCTGTGCGTGGGAATGACTAAAGGAGCGTTTTATAGCCTTTACCCAAACGATGTGGCCGATTAAAAAACACATTATTACGGATGAATTCACAGCTATTCCATTTGTTACGATTCCAACACCAGCAGTAGGATTTCCGGGCGACTGCAAGTCGAGGCTCGCATACTGCCAGAGACCGAGTTACAAAAATCTTTGAAATTCAAAAGTGAGTTTTAAATGTTCTTTTCCTGCATTCTTGTATTGCCCTTATGTTGTGAGTGTTACGATGTGGAGTACAATATCCCGAAACTCTGTGGTGAAGCAAGTTCTTAGCTGTGAAGTGGGCAGCTGGCATCCGATGTCGAGTAAGATCATTGATATTTTGCATATTCCATCACGTCCTATGCCAGGGACGTCCAGCCCGCTGCCCGCCAAGTTGTTTTTTGCGGCCCGCGGCCATGTTTGTGAAGTATAAAAAGAGCTATCCCTTTACAGACCTGGACAGGCCCTTAAGGCGTCAGGAGTTTGAGGCTCCCAGAATTTCTAGACAATCGGCACTTGAAGGTGGCAAGGTTGTCAGCCCAAAGCACTGGTCGCCTTTACCCCCTCCCCTTCAGGAGATACCCCTGGTACTCATTTCTGTTACAGGCTGAGTCTGCCCCAGGGCCGTACTGCGGCCGGAAGGATTAAGTCAATGAAAAATCTCAATGACTCGATCGGGAATCGAACCCGCGACCTTCCGGCTTTTAGCGCAGTGCCTCAACCAACTGCGCCATCGCGTTGTAAATGATACATTATTATAATTTTATGTAATTTTTATGGCGTGTATTTGTATACGTATATTATAACAATTTGAAAATAATTTAGGTCAGGTATACAAATTCTTGTAATCTTTACGTGTGCGGCCCTCGAAACAGACCACAGTAACGGTTGTGGCCCTTTGCCAGAAAAGGTTTGACACTCCTGTCCTATGCCATACATTGGTCCTGCACGAGCTTGGACAGCTGGAGCAAAAGCACTGGTACTTCAACGCTATGACGTATAAAGGGCTACGTACAAATCGGATGTATCAACATTAAGGCGGCTCGTCTGTACACACGGACGGCTGTTTCTGAGGCTTTCTTAATCTATATTTGACCGGCGTGACCGAGGTAGTAATGACAGAAATACTTCTGTTGTTGTTACCACCCTCATAGCACAAAGTATTAATATAGCGAACTCAGTTGGCTTTGTTCTTATGAAACCCGATATATCGTCACTGTCGTGACACTGTGCTGAGCTAGCACAATCCAGCTTGCTCCTAACAACATGTGTCTAATGTGTCTAAGTCACATTCTAATACGTATATTGCTTCACCTACGTCTGTGTTTTATTCCATATTCCAGTGTCTTGGGCTTTCGAAAATTTAAGAACAAAGAGCATTGTCATAGGACAGACGTCACTGTGGTCTTAATGACGTCAATAGCCCTGTACTTAGTAAATAATGTAAATAGATCTTGGAAAAAAGTTTAAAACATTCTGTAAGTTTCTTATTTACGTATATTTATGTAGGTATACGATTTGTTTCCGAAGGCACATATGTCAGTTCTGTCAAGCCTATGACGCAGGAGAAAATAGTTCTCAAATTATTTGTCGTATGTGAGTTATAAGAATGTTATTCTTCAGGAATATTATTTATAAAAATTGACTATTCAGAGTAATAAATCCTTTACAGATTAGAGAATTTTCTAGTTTGATGACTATGAAGTGTGTGACGTCATCTATTAGAATAATTTTGCCAAGGATGTATACGCTTTTACGTACATGAACAAATGAAGGTCTTCTTTTTGGTTTTTGCACCGTGTATTACACAACTGCACAGTGCAGAAACAAAGGAAAAAAGACCATCGTCACATCAACAACCTCTGTGCCAGCCGGAAAACTTTTATCTGAACTGTAACTAACTAACTAACTAACTAACTACCGATTAATTTCATGGAACAGAGTCCTGGAGAAGCTAATAATTCTTCAGCTACTCAAGAAATTTCCAGCGTTCTATGGAATCCAAATGTTCACTACCGTGTTCATAAAAGCCCGCCACTTGTCCCTGTCCTGGGCCAGATCAATTCAGTTCACACCCAGGCAGTTTCTTTAACATCCATTTTAATATTATCCTTCCCTAGGTTTTCCAAGAGTTTCATTGCCTCGTGTTTCTCCTCCACAACCCTCTATGCACCGCTCCTCTCTTCCATTCGTTTCAGATGCTCTGCCCATGTAATTTTTCTTTATTTTATCACCCGAATAATATTTGGTGACGAGTACATACCATGAAGTTCCTCATTATGGAACAGAGTTTTTATCCTAAACTAAATGGTTTATGCGGATACATCTGTAAGTAATTTAGTGTGCACAAATATGTAATACATAAATTGAAGAATCAACAAGAATGGGCAGGTGTGTCACCGTTTAGAAGTCTGCCAAATTGTAATGTGTCCACATTAGGCCTGTTACTGACCGACCTAACTAGCAGCCAAAATAGCTAACTATGGAGAACTACATAACTGAAGTAGTGACTGCGATGATAAACAGAGGAGATACTACATAGCATTAGGATGTATATTTAGTTTTGTGTTTCAATAAATATACTGATACAAATAAAATTTTCGGAATTTACTGAGACTTACAGGACCCACCTATTAGGCTCTATGTATATTCTCTTTTCCTTCGATAAGTTGTTTTTCAGAAATATGATAAAGTTTTATTTGGACTTTATGTGAAGTAAAGGTACGGTCTAAATGAAAATTGCTCTTCAAATTTTAGTAATTTTTACTTAGTGTAAAATTTAATCGAAATTCCCTAAGTAACTTTGAAGATGATGTTGAAGATGTTATATGAAGTTCATGCAATTTATATAAGTGAACGGAAGAAAGTAATAAATACCCGGCTGACACTGAAATCAACAACAGATTACTTTCGCGCCATGTAGTTGGCCAAACTGCTGGAAGTCTGTAAGAAGATATGGGCGATCTTGTTTAATACAGGGTGTATTTATTTTCTGAAACTCGTAAAGCAAACAGATTAATAATAATCCTCATTTTTAGGCGCGTAGACAATTCCGAAAAGCGACTATAAGCGTCTTCATTTCTGCCCGTCTGTCCTTTCGTCCATATGGAATAACTCGGCTCCCACAGGAAGGATTGTCATTAAATTTGGTATTTGAGTATTTTTCGAAAATCCGAAGAAAAAATTCAAGTTTCATTAAAATCTGACAAGAATGACGGGTACTTTAAATAAGGACTATGTACATTTACGATAGTATCTCGCTGAATTCTTCTTAGAATCAGAAATGTTTCAGCAAAAGTTGTAGAGGAAATCAAAGCACACGTTTTATGTTCCCTAACTTTTTCCGAAAATCGTACCGTTTATGAGATAATGTGGAAAAATGTGGTAGAGCCAGACAGGTCACAGATGACAATATAATACGGCTCACAAATATGCGCTTTGCATGCTGCATAACTAAGGCTACAGACACACACTCAGAATATGTAATACTTATTGCTTTCCCACGAAGACAATGGTTACGCGAACGCGCCTCAATGTTACGTTTATACGTACATTTCCTGTTTGTTTTTCTGCTTTCCCTGTAGAGATCCGGAGGTCCTGTAGAACAAATTCGAATGCAAGCTATGCAGGCTAGCAGGCGCAGACTGGGTTAGCCTATCTCCGCCGTATAGCTTGATATAGGGGCTGATAAATTAAAAACTTGCACCCAAACAGCCCCTGCTCTCTACGGAGTTATGAAATCGAAACGGTGTCATAAACATTGGAAAACAATAATTCGCAAGGCGAGCTCTAAAACATATCTCTCCCCCTCTCCCGATTCATCCCCAGCATACCATCTCATTACAATAAATTATCCCGCTCTCATTCTACCCCGCCATCTTGCTTTGGTCCCCTCTTGTCCTACGTATAGCAGCATAAATGTAATCCAGTATCCATAGCTCACTCAGCAACCGCTGGAAAATTTTGGCGTGTTGGGTATGGCGGTTTTTCTAATAAAAATCACCGTCTCTTTTTACAAATAACCATTATATCTTGTGACGTAAGGTAGCAGAATTTTTTTAGTTAGCTGTATTGTTAGTCAGTCTTACTGCGATATATAAGGGTCCAAGTTTTATGTGTCAGTTATATCCAATTTCATTACCAAATATGCGGGTTATTAGGAAGTAAAGGCACGATGTTTTGTGTCTAATTGTGATTGATGCAACGCGTTAATTATACTCGGCGTCGGGCATAGAAGTGGCCTGCGCACAGTGACCGTTACCTCGATATTGCGATCACATAAATGAAAGTAAAGGCGGGATTTCGCTTGGGAAAACTGTGAGACTTGCAGTCGACAGTTGTTAGTGTGGACTATGATTCACTCTCACCCGACCGTCAAACCGAAGGAAGTGATACCTTAGTCAAATTTATTGTAAATTAACTGTCTTATTTGTGGCGTTGGTCGACCTCGGTGGACTAGTGGTTAGCGTGCTCGCCACTGGACCCAAGGTTCGCGGGTTCGATCCCGACCGAGGTCGATTTTTAAGGGTGATAAAAATCCGAAGCACCACTTCCTTCGGAGGGGAAGTAAAGCCGTCGGTCCCATGTCGTAGATTTACGGCATGTAAAAGAACCTTACGGGCATGAATAGAAATGTTTCGTAAGCCTCCATTTCTCACCCAAGTCTCCTGACTGCCTGCCAGATGGCTCTGGCGGACACATCAGGATCGATAGAACAGCAGCGCGGCCAGTTGGCTAGTCACCAACTGCCACGAATGCGCACGACTTAGTAACCTCGAAAAGAGGAGGCAAGAGGAGGCCCGAGCCCATATAGGGCTGTTGAGCCATGGTTATTATTATTATTTATTTGTGGAGTTGTAGGAGGAAGAGATTAAGAAACGTACCGGTATTTGTGATGTGAAATAATTTGTAAATATGTTAGAAGTTTAGAGCCGGGATTGCGTTGTAGGTATCGTGACTAGGCAACGGGCTGGAAGTCGTGATTCGATTCCCGGGAGGGGTAAGATATTTGTCCCTTCTCCAAAGGGTCAGGATCTGCTCTGGAGCCCACTCAGCCTGCTACTCAGTCGACACCGGGGGCTCTTTTCCGGGAGGTAAAGTGGTCGGGGAGTGAAGCTGACTACTAACCTCCAATCCCCCTTTTGCCTTCATAGCGTGCACGGGAACAACTTTACCTTGAACTTTATATTAGAGATATAAAACATAGACAATATTTAAGTCTGAAAGAAATAACTTGTTATTGTTTATCTTATACATACATTGAATGATTAATTATAAATAATAATTATTTAACTAGCTATCGCATGTAGCAAAGTCATTCTTTATGATCCAGTGATAACTCATGTAATCAAGAAAAGTTTCGCCTCTTGTGGAACTCTATAAAGTTGTTATCGTGTTCGCAAGTACCCACTACCTGTCCTTATCCGAAGCCTGATAACACAGTCCACAGCATCACTCCCTGTTTGTTTTACTGAATCTCCGTTTACCTTTGTTTCCCTCATCTGCGGCTTGGCCTTCCCAGTTTTGCAACTTACATATATCCTCCTTCTCATTCTTCTTCTTCTTCTTCTTTTTATTCTTGCCAAGCACTACAGTGCGTTATGGACCAATAAATTCCTCCTCCATTCCTTCCGGTCTCTGGCCACTGTATGAACATTTCGTACTCCCATTATCTTTAGATCCTCTTCAACCTCATCAGCCCATCTTTTCCATTGCTTTCCTCTTTTCCTTACTCCCTCCATTCTGGCATTCTTTCGTTATTCATCCTTTCATTGTGTTCACTGCATCTTAATCTGAGCGAATTTGTAAATTTTACAATATCTGCCACTTGGAATGTATCCTTTATCTCCTTATATTTTGTTATTCTCTAGCTTTATTCTTCTTTTATGAGACCATAAATTTTTCTTTCTTTCGAAAGTCCTAAGAGCATTTTCTTCGTCTGAGGTCATTATTCATGTTTCTGCTCCGTAGCTTAGGATGGGTCGCATTAAAGTCCTGTAAATTTTTAATTTGGTATTTCGGGACCACACTTTCGTCCAGGAAAGTTTATTAGGTGCTGAGCATGGACGGTTTGCTCTCATAACTTTGAATGAATGTCTGTCCACATTTTATTCCCATTATCTAGAACTGATCCCATGTACTTGATGCTGTCAGCTCCTTAAATTTAAAAACATCTATTGTTATGTCATGGAGATATCTTTTTACTTGTCTAGGAGTCATCTTCATGTACGTGATATTCTCTTCATTAATTCTTAAACCCATTTTTTCATTCAATTTTTAATGCAGATAGTACTTCTCTTAAAGTTTGAATATTTCTAGTTACCAACACAATATCTTCAGCGTAAGGCACAAATTGTTGGAAACCTACATAGTCCAACATGCTCAGTTTGTATTGAGTAACTTCCAGATAAGATGATCATCGCTTTAGTGGCAACTATACTAGCTTTACGCTTTGGAGCGGTCCTAAGTTCAATTCTCGGTCCATATACACCTGTAACAAGCAGTTTTTGTGGTACTGCTCAGTTCCACCCAGCAGGTACTCACGTCTGTTTCGTTCCATATTCTTTCGCTGCCTTACATAGTTAGCGTCACTTTCGACTTAGCTTGATCTAAAAGTGTCGTTAGATAAATTTAGAATAAGATGTTATTAGTAAATGCTTGTTTTATTTACATCATATTCTTAGAAAGTGATGATTATCGTGAGGTTCTGGCTTATTCTAAAGGTTCCAGAACAATATGGATTACCATATTCGATGTGTATATATATAGGCCTATAGAATTAGCCTTACTTCTTATTGTCAAGAGCGTCCAAATCCAAATTTAGGTATTTGCAATATAGGCAAGTATTAGACGTGTGCCTTAAGGCGCGATAATATCCCAGTGGGGCGTCTATTAAAATCGCTTCATGTGTCCGTCCGTTCATCCTTTCTCTTGCAGTACTGGGAGGACTCCACAGAAGGTTGTCCAATAATTGTATTCGTATCTGTCATATAAAACGATATAACGCGTTGTCTGAAGTTCTGACAGCGGTGTTTATGAAAGTCCGAGTCTTCTGGGATATGAAGCTGGGTGGAGTCATGTATCCATGTCTACGTAGCGTCTAGTTGCCTCTCTCTTCAGGGTGGTAAGTGCTGATGATCTCATGCAGCAGTCAGAATGCAAAAAACAATATTTTTAAACCAGTGTATTTTATCCTATTTGAAAGGGATATTCTTGCGTGGTTTAGATCAGTGGCGTTCAAAACAATAGGAAACGACGTGATGAAAGCAGAGTGTTTGATATTTCCACTGCAGACTTAAATCTGCAGTAAATGAAATTGAAGTTAGTGATGGATATGAAATCGAAAGGAACACAATTAAAAATATCGGTATTTTAAGTGACAACTAAACTAAAACGTAGTAATGTATTGATCTGAAAACAGTTAAATATAAGCGTCAGGCTGGTGGAGGTCAATGTTTTTCAGTTTCAAGTCGAGTTTTTTTTAACTAATAAAATGCATTCACATATTTACAAAATTTACATATTATGAAACTGTTAATGCGTGGTAAGAAACGTAATTACTTTTATTCAAAGGTTTACTTACCAAAATTAATCAATTTTGTAGGCCTGTATTTGGAGCCGGAGTAGCGTAGTAGGTATACTGACTAGGCTACGGCTACCACTCGCCTCCACCTAGTGCCGAGGTTAAGAATAAGTGGTTTTATACTTCTAATTCTCTTATGTACCTTCATGGCGTGGACAGGAACTTCACTTTTATAGGCGTATGTTTATTTTGTGTACTCGTATATTAAGTATATGTGTGTTGTAGAATAGGTCTTTATTCTTGTAAAGCAGGAGGGTATAGTGACGCACTTCTTAGGTTTGTGAATAGGCAATAAGGCTACTTAATGCAAATAGAACGTATTTGTAGATTAAATACCTTTAAAACGTGAATAATTCTATGCACATAGGGAAATGGGATACTTGTAAAGATATGGCATTACAGGTAATGTTGGCAACACTTTGGATTTCTTTGCGTGCTTTTCTGGTCTGATGACGGAACATGACGCATTCTGTACCTGAGTGATGTGCGTGTTTGTGGAAATGTTATTGTCTTAAGACCAGCTGAAATTCCACGCACTTTCTGAGCGAACCTGTAGATAAAAGGCACAACGAAAACATTCCAGGAAGTCGTTTATAATTAGGCTTGCATCTATATTATGAAACGTATTTTCTCTGTTTTTTAATCTTGTACTCCTTTAATGTTTTAAATGGAATAAAATTTCGCTAATGGCAGATTCGGTCTGTGAACACAAAAGGTCTGTTAACAATTTATGAAAGAACCCGTGACGAAATATTTAATAGTCTTATGAGCTCAGGAGTATGAAGATGAAAAAATCAGGCTACTAAATTCATTATGTCTACTCTGAAGTTATAATCTTATTATCTCTTTGTAAAAAAAAACAAAAGAGACTTTGCCTGTACCACAAGAATTATATTTATTGTAAGACACGTATCATTCCGTGATTTGTGTAAGCATATATAATTATTAAACTATCTTTAATTTATTTTTATGATTAGCTGAGATATAATGTGACTTTCTATAAGTACAAACTTGAAGAAAGTTACACAGAAGGAATTCAGCTGCTTGAAGCCATCAATTCCTATTTATCTTCGTGAATAATGATTAAATGAAATGCAGGTCAGTTCAAATCACTTCGTTATTATTAATATGCGGGCACAACAGCCATAAGGCCACTTACAGGTATCACAGGAACGTAAGATCAAATACATCACTTAACAACGAAAAAAAGAAAACACACTGCAAAATTATAAGATTAGATCACATCAGATAAAAAATACTGTGAATAATATTAGGATAGTTAAAATAATAGATCATAAATCGATATCAGTCTGATAATAAACATTTCGATACCTCTAAAGACGGCTTTACAGCCGATGCGCATTTAGTAAAGTACAGCTACGACGTATAAAACCGGCATTAGAATAAATAATAATAATAATAACAATAATAATAATTTCTTTAATTAACATTTTTCGCTAAGCGTCTCTATTATAATATTGATGAAAAGTAAAGTCGTCTCTGTCCACACCTTTAAAGCATATGGGGGCAGTAGAAATAAGTACAGACCCACTGATTCCTAACCTCTGCTCTGGATGGAGGTGAGTGGTCAACTACACGCCCCCCCCCCCCCCCCACCTCTTTAGCTCCGGGAAAGATCACCGGTACCGACTGAACTGGAGGCAGAGTGGCCCCCAGAGCCTGTCTTGACATTTTAGAGCTACCAGGCTTCAAAACCCGGATCTTGCAGCAGGTGGCCTTGTCATCTATTGTAACTTTAAATTTAAAAATTTATTTAGTTTATGAGCAAGTTTTATAAAAAAAATCAATTTTAGAGGCGCTTCGAAAATACGTAGCCAGCGTCTTTCTGCAGTAACGTTTAAAGCCTGTGGTTGTGAGCGGTATTGCGATGTCTCTAACACCTGTCTCTAAAGCCTGTGTTTGTGAGCGGTATTGCGATGTCTCTAACACCTGTCTCTAAAGCCTGTGTTTGTGAGCGGTATTGCGATGTCTCTAACATCTGTCTCTAAAGCCTGTGGTTGTGAGCGTTATTGCGATGTCTCTAACACCTGTCTCTAAAGCCTGTGTTTGTGAGCGGTATTGCGATGTCTCTAACACCTGTCTCTAAAGCCTGTGGTTGTGAGCGGTATTGCGATGTCTCTAACACCTCCAGTCGGCTAACTCATGTCTTTCCAACCCCAAACTCTTCAGCTGCACATACAGATTCTGAAGTGTTGACTTCCTGGATTATTTCTTACCAAATGCAGTGCGATTACGCATATCCTACTTCATGCGTGCGTATGTAGAAAATTGTGGTGTTATCTGATGTTAATGAATTGACTCTGTCCAGCGTAGTTGAGTGTGAGAAGCTGACTGTAGCTTTCAATGCCAATTAAAATGTTTTGTTTTGAAGAGAGTGGGTATAATAAATCCATCTATTATACAAAAATGAACCGTTTCAAATGTCTCTATAATACAGTTACAATACTTTATATTGTTTAATAATTTTAAGTAAAGTTAGAGAATAAACAGTTGTTTTACGTCGGTTGATGAAGCACTTCCAACATATACCGTCGTATTTAGAAGCGTCCTGTGGACAGGTGTAAGTTATCAATAGGCACTTAAGTTTACATCCTGTCATTAATGTGTTAATTAATCACACCTAGCCAAGATGAAGTATTACTTGATAGTTAGGCAGCGGGTACTCATTTACTCTTTATAAATTACAACCTACAGTACATGGGCATTGAGCAGAAGAGGGTCCATGATAAACAGGTGTAACGGGATTACTATTCGCGCCACATGTATCTGTTATGAACATCATCAATTTTTTCTTTGTGCATGTATCTATGCGGATGTTCAAGCAGGAGATTGCAGCAGGCGATATAAGCAACGGAAACGCGCTGTCTTGTTTGGTGAAATAGAGAAAGCAATGTGCAGTTAGTTGATGTTTGCAATTAGAAATAAGGGGAGGGGGGCGCAGATAAGATTGAATTACCTGATAGCGTATACCATAAATCAGTTATAAATGCTCTTGAGGGTAGGCTAATATAAAATGAACACGCCATGGCTCGTAACATCGGCTGAGGAGTGAATCATTAACCCATTAAAGACGAAGCGTAAACCATTTTGTTTAAAGAGCCAGGTTGTACCGCGCAGTAAACACTTTTCATCTCTGTCATAAAAACAAATCAGTTTACGTTATATAGGGCAAAAGTCGCTGTTTGTTCTGAGATATATACAAAACACATAACTACAGTGTAGGCAGAATGTACAATTTTTGAATGTTAAAGCTGTTGGAGCATCGAGTAACCTGAAGGCTTTAAAAGGTTAAGAAAGTACTTATTTTCACGAGTGCGGACTGATGTACGGATGTCAGAAGCTTCCCTATTTTTGGTGGGGAGGTTGCAGCTGTAGGGTGTCCATAAATGCCAATTTGATGAACCTAGGTAGCTCAGTCAAGACAGTGACTATGCTACGAGCTGGATGACCGGGTCACTGAGGCTGTTTCCGTCAACGACAGAGATTTTCTTTTTCCACAGCTTTAGCATCGGCTGTAGAGTCAACACAACCTCATAGTCTATTGGGCAACAAGACATCTTGCCCTGGGGGTAAATAGGCGCAGGATCTATTACCGCAGTTAAGAATGCGTGGAGTTATACATCCACAATCACATGCTTCTTCATGGCGCTGTCCTTAATTAAGTACAGGGACAGTAATTACCTTCACTTTATAAAGACCACTTCTAAGCCACCCCGTTTGTGTGACAAGGAAGTGTTGGTGTCCACATGTCCCAGTATATCCGTATAATAATGTGTGATGCAAGTGGCCAGTTTTCGTGAAAGCGAGTATTAATGCTCCGCCATTAAAAGCGTACTCAGGTACATACAAGCACACTTATTTGGAGCTATTTATCTACGAATTCCGCAATAATTAGAACGCGACCATTCGAACTCTGTTATCGCTGTAACGATAGTACATTCAAAAGAGCAGTAATGGCTGATTACTGGCGCTATTGTAAGTTGATTGATGCTTGTGAAGCGGAAAAACCTGCCCAATTTCGGTTTTGCCGAAAATGTAATAATCTTGTGACGAAATGGAAACAGTGGTTAGTGTACGTGTGTCTTCCAATTTTAGCCCCATGCCATGCGCCGTATGTTAACTAAAACACGAGGTATTACTGTATCATATTTCACATTCAGGTTGTAAAGTTAGGTTTTTGGAAAGACTAGAAAATATTATGCTTCTGTATGATACCGTTTTACCTTACCCAATTAATGCCATTTGAGACTCAAATTATACCCCAAAATGCAACGTTCATAAGAAGAGGTACAATTAAATTATTTGTGGTAGGGTTTTATGACAAGCCTCTTAATTTCCTAATAGTACCTTTCATCTAATTGTTGTTACTGGTCAAAATTAATTCTGAGATAAATCTACCCGAAAAGTACTAAAAGGACCAGCTTACCGCAAGGTCTCTGCAATAACAAGGCAACAGCACAGAGAAACGCTAACATTCATATCCAGAGTTAACATTCGCACCAAGATCTCTGTGTGCGTGCACTCCTAAGATCGGGAGGCACCAGGATAGACCTCTTCCGTGGTTGAGTAGGCCACTGCACAGCATAGATCCTTCTTGGCGGTGTGCACAACAAATGAAACATCGAAAGTATAGATAGTGACTGTGGAGTTTGCAGTTGACCTTAGCAGTGGTTTACGCTGGGGAAAGCCGACCTTCCTTTGCTCATGTTCAAAACACATTAGGCTGAAGTGCAGTTGTGTTTTGCGCATGTGCAGTAATGCAGTTATTTTGTATAATGTTGTATGTGATTAAAGTTGTGCATAAATTTGACTATAGGCTTGTTATAAACGAAACACCTAATAAATGGCGACCAGTAGAAAGAAGGTCGTGCAGTGATAGAGACTCGTGTTTCTGACAGGATCTATATACTTTTCCGCAACCGTGGTCGCGAGTGTTAAGGGGCTCTCCCCACACTGTGCAGGTCATCTGCATTCTCTTGAGTAAAAGTCGGTATCTACCGTCGCATATTGGCAATGTGGCCAAATGACGAGATGCGGATCTCCTCTGTAAGTGCTAGGATTCCAAAAGTGATGTCAACACTGACACCACTCAAGAGATTTTAGCCTTGCGCCGACTGTGTCGCGTATGTTATTGTCTTACCTTTGCTTTCGCTTTCCTAAAAATTAACTTGTAATACCATTCTGTGTAACTGATGAACAAGCATCAAAAGGGAAACCCAATATATCATGATTCAAATCGTCTAGAAAGATTAAAGATAGATTAATCCGTCCTACCATATATTATTCCTGTTTTTAATGACTTGAGAATGATGCATTGCGAATAGTCAAGATAAATTTACATTTCGCCCTTCAGAAATTTCCGATCCATCATCGCAAGTGTCAAACGAGCGATGTGGGATAAAACTACCCAGCACACACTGCACTTCGAGAGAGGATTTTGCCCTGACGGAGAATTCTTCATGAAATTGCTTACAGTCCGAGCATCCCTTAATGCTTTGTCTAATGCAGTCGATCACAGGAATTGTACGTCTTTATCATACTTCTGGTTGTCTTTGTTTTGCCGGTTGTCTTTTGTAGGTATAAACATTAGGCTTTAAAAGAAACTTAAATTAAGGATATGTTTATTTGAGATCAGGTTTCTGAAGAGAATATTTGCAGCTGAGAGGAAGTAAGAGAAGGCTGGTGAAAATTACGTAGTGAGGAGCATTGTAGATTGCATTTCTGTTCATCAGATATGAGGATGAACGTATTAAAGCGGATGGAATCGACTGAGTGAGGTTATATCTGTGGGAGAGATGTGAAATGGACTAACATTTTGATAAGAACATCTGATGACAAGAGAAAATTTGAGACAAATATTTGTAGATGGAAGAATAATATTAAACTGGGTGTGGATGTGAAGGTATGGAATGGATTAATCTGGCACGGAATAAATAGCATTTGTGGGTTACTGTGAACAATGTAATGGAAATTTTTACTCATAAAAGTCAGGGGAGTTTCTTGACGGACTGTCCATGGAGTTATTTTTGGGTTGAGAGTACTGACTGCTGACTTAGTACCTGAGACGTATTGTGGTTAAATGGGGAAACGTAACGTCGTATTAGTTAAGATATGCTCGTAAGCTTAGTTTGGAAAACTGCCATCCGCATTCAGCACTTACTTAAAGAAAACGTGTTGTCAGTCAATTAGGCCACGAATTTGAAGCTGGTCTTGTGAAAGACAACAACAACCTGCATGGAAGACCCATGTGATGCACACCCTACAAATAATTTTGACGGACTCGCCGATTGTAATTAAGCTAGACAGGAAGGCAGCTCTTTATTATTTCGTGTTAATATTTCTTTTCGCTGTGAACAGTAAATTGTTTTATTGAGTTTTGGATAGTCTTGTAAAAGTGTTAGTTGTAATATTACCTACTGTGTGTCTGTGTGTGTGTGTGTGTGTGTGTGTGCTGTGCGGGTCGATTTTCAAAACAAAATTTTTTATTTAATTTTTACTTTCACGCTTTCATGTCTAGACATCTTAAACTCCATAATTTAAAACAGAAACCAAAGCAACTACTTCTTGCGTGTACGATTTATTCCCCACTTTCCTGCGTGTTTATATCTCTATTGCCCAAATGTTCTCCCCTCACATGTTTCGCTAAGGATATGCTTCTTCTTTTCAGCTGCTAATTGCTGCGCAGCTCTGTGCATTCCTCAGGTACTGATGGCATTCAGCACGTGTTTTATAAATAAGTAGCAGATAGAGGCCGGGCGTGTCGAAATTACAAGGAGATATTTTCCGTTGCCTCTGTAATGTATTCCATAGTAGAACGAGTTCGTGCAGCTGCCTTGTTGCAAAGCCTTAACAAACCGTCTGCGAACTTAATTAACGAGGACCAAATTGCAGTGAGTGATGACACTATCTTGAAAATGTGACGGATTTTATGGTACATGACATAATTTGTCGAACTCAGCTCGACTTTCACACATTCAACTTCTAGTCTACAGAAGGACCCATTTAAAATAATTTGGAAACAAAACAATCAATTGGATTTGGGGTGCTATCAGGAATTGTATTGTATTTGTCATTCAGTAGAGTCCTTCTTGAAAAAGCATAGTAGTCGCTTTGGTAGTGAAGAAATGTGTAGTCTGTTTTTGGAATCTATTTTCCTTTGGCGTGTTCGAGTGGACCAGACACTCTTTCTTCAGCTGTAGCAGCAAGAAAGCTAGACCCCTTCGCTTGTGGAAATGCAATTTTGAAACTGGTTAATTACCTGTTTTCGGTCCGGAAATCTTCTTTCTCCTGACACAGCGTGTAAGAAGACACTATGTCAGGTAAGTGACAACGTGAGATAAACAGCACCATACTTGTAAAAGGAAAAACCTACAGTCCGGGGATGGGTATTTGAAGTCGCCTGATAGGTTGGATAAAAAAAAGTCTGGAAAGGGGGAAATGTCTCAATAAAAGACAGAAAATGCGTTGAAGTGTTGATTTGTGTTTCGCGTTAAATAGGGGGCGGGAAGCCTCCAAGGCGGGCCACTTGAAGCTCTCATGCAGAGCAAACATTCGAGTTCCTGAAGAGGCACATTAGCGTGTGTCTGCTGAGCTACTGTGCGCTGTATACACAGGCGTGGCCTTCCAAAGTGGTAACTACCTACAAAATGGTTTTGGTAGCCAACAGTGTGGTTAGGGACTTCCACGAAAATTATCAAATACTGTAGAACGACCATGTCTAAATTCAAGCTTCTAACATTTTTACATTTTCTAAAAAAAGGTTGACTTTGATTCGATTTATAAATAACATATATTATCAGGTGAATAAATGCAGAGCAGTGCAATTTATAGCGCGAAAGAGTGGATATACGATGCCTATAATAATAATAATAACCATGGCTCAACAGCCCTGTATGGGCCCGGGCCTCCTCTTGCCTCCTCTTTTCGAGGTTACTAAGTCGTGCGCATTCGTGGCAGTTGGTGACTGGTAAACTGGCCGCGCTACTGTTTCTATCGATCCTGATGTGCCCGCCAGAGCCATCTGGCAGGCAGTCAGGAGACTTGGGTGAGAAATGGAGGCAATTTGGCTTACGCAACATTTTTATTCATGCCCGTAAGGACCGACGGCTTTACTTCCCCTCCGAAGGAAGTGGTTCCCCGGATTTTTATCACCCTTAAAAAATCCTCGGTCGGGATCGAACCCGCGAACCTTGGGTCCAGTGGCGAGCACGCTAACCACTAGTCCACCGAGGTCGACATACGATGCCTAAGCACATAAAAAATTTAGCCGCAGTGGACGAATTTGAGAAATATGTACAACATTTTAGTCAGTAAACCTGAATGAAAGAATCAAGTCGTGATATCCACGTGACGAATAAAGAGCTGCTGCTGCTGCACGAGTCCTTGATCACACAGACGTAACGGAATATCCGCGTTTGAGAAGTTTGTTTTGGATCTGCATGAACAGACAGTGCACACATAATATTTCAACACACAGCCTACACTTGCGTCTTGCAGCATGGTTTAATTGGCAAGGTTTCGTAATTTCGTACTGATTCTTCTAAGAAAAAAGTAAAATAGCAGTGCAGTTCAGGAGGCTTGTCAGATTTCAGGTTTTCTTGGTGCTGAGTGTGAAGATCGCCGTCTTCTGGGATGTGGTCTGCTGTACGTGTACAATTCAGAGAAATCTGCTGCCTCCATCACCACGGTAGATGATGGATTACGGAGGCAGTAGGCTTTTCTAAACGCCGGTATATATATCTACCAGACTACACGGAGTAGCATTCCACAAAACAGTAGTCTGTTTTTGTCTAGACTGATTCACGCGGTCGCCTGTGTCCTGTACTTTATACATTTTCTTATCCCTAATTGATATATAAATATTTATCTAACTATTCAAGATGTTCTGACTTAGTGCGGAACTGTTTTATGTATTTCACGTTTCTAAAACTTTAAATGTTTTATGAATGTTCTACATTTTGCTGTTCGTCGCTTCACCGAGTACACAGGGCTGGCTGTTTCCACGTTATTGTACACGCCGTCTTTTGCCTGGACGGCTCACTGTGAAGACGCCAGTGAATCTTCGGGTTTATAAAAGGATAGGATTATCACGGTAGCTGAGTGAATGCCAGGTTCTTGAGAAGAAATCTGCTCTGTACCGGTTCGAAAATAAACCCCACTGTTGGAGGAGTCTAACACTGTACACGGAGACTTTGCGTCCACTGCAATACCTGTTTAGTCCTATCATCATCATCATCATCATCTTCTTCTTCTTCTTCTTCGAGTGATCGAGAAAGATCGGAGTCAGGAGATGGTTCGTTGAGTTCGGAATTTAGACACAAACATTTGTAAATAGATGCCTTAACCACTGTTGCACACGTTAAACAGACTTTTGGAGCTGTCTTCGTAGAATTCCAGGGACACTGCCTGCTTCAAACTCTGCAGTTTAACAGTATGAATGGTATGCTTTATGATTAATAATATTCTTCCAGATTACTGTGCACACAAGGCAATGTATTTTTTTTAGCTTAGATATCCCCTTAAGTTTTACAAATCATAAAATAACTCTTTTATGACAATGTAAATTTACTGTGCGGCTGTAGTAGCGAACGTCTTCTGCAATCCTAATTTCAGACGTAAGAGAGCACAAGTTACAGGCGTAACTGTTTAGAAATCTCGAGGCAAGATTGAAAAATTATAGTTTCTGGCACCATAAAATTAATTTACTCTGCTTAATTTAATTTGGGGGCACGCGGTGACGCAGTTGGTTGAGGCACTGCGCTGCAAGCCTGAAGGTCGCGGGTTCGATTCCCGATGGTGTCATTGGCATTTTTCATTGACATAATCCTTTCGGTCGCACTATGGCTCTGGGGTCGACTCAGCCTGTAACAGAAATAAATACCAGGCATATTTCCTGGGAAGTAAAGGCGGCCGGTGCATAGGGCTGACAACCTTACCACCTTCATGTGCCGACTGTCTAGAAATCTGGGAGCCTCAACCTCCTGGGACCCTAAGTGCCTGTCCAGGCCTGTAATGGGATTGCTTTACCTAATTTAATCTGCAACTATTAAGCACCCTTGAATGATGTATTCCCACTTTATCTGTCTGTGACCTGATCGGTTATCCTCTCTTTCCACGTTCTAAAACAAGGAGACAAAACAAAATGATTTTGTTCTTATCAACGATGAAGTATCTCTGTAGGGTAAATATATATTCCACTTTGTTGCGGAGTGAACCGATCTGTTACCTTCGTCTGTCACAGTTTTGAGAGAAAGAGGAAGAATAAAGCCAAAAATTGGAAAACAGACACAACACTTTCCACAGTTTGAAGTACAGTTTCCAGTGAAAACCATTTTCAAGAGATTTAGTAAAGTAAAAATAGGGTACAGTACTTTTTAACTTCGCATTGATTTCTTGTGGCCAAATGTGTAATATGAAACTGTATTTCAAAAAATATATACCATAAAATCTCATTCCTTCCCCCTTTTTTCACACAAAATTTATTTCCGCAGTTTATATGGGAGGCAGTTTTGTGTTGGCTCTTGGAAGCGAGGCATTCCCTTCGTTGGCAATAATTTGCACTGATAATAGAGACATAGTACCCTCTCGCCCTGTTTTCCACACACGGCGAATGTACTACTTGCCTAGTGCCATTACGGTAAGGCTGGTTTATGGTGTTAATGTGCTATATTAGCTCCGCTGTAAATTACACAGCCTTTGAGAAACATAAATTGCACTTAGTACCAATGCTTTTATAATAATATGGAGTAGATATAACAGACGGTGTTGGGGGGGGGGGGGGGGGGGTGAGAGAGATGCTACTGGCACATTTGGGCTCGGGCTGCACTTCATTAACTTGGCACTTTTGACAGATTGTCAAGTGTTTAACGACTTACACAGCATTTCTCAAACGTGTTTAGAGAAAAGGTGGAATGAATAAAGGAAAATATAACATTATACAAAAGACATCTTTTATGATGAAAAAGGAAAGACAGGTACAAAGAAAAATAAAAAGTACTGTGTTTACATGGACTTTATTAATAGGTAGCTTTTATGTTACATTTGAATTCAACCTTCATCTTAGACTTCACTCCACGTAACTCGCCGTGTTCGCAGTAAGAATTATGTACTTCTTTCGCCATAAATTTAACCAATTTAAAGCCCAATGGTTACTATATATACCACCAGGTTTAAAATTTAAAAAAAAAAACTACCATTTGCCCGCAGGTAGTATTTGTGTGTTTGGTATGGATGTGAGACCAAACGGCGTTTATTTATCTATTCTGCATTAACGGACTGGTTTTTACAATCGAAACGGAGCGTGTTTTCTGCGCGGTAAGAGATGAATATTTAAATGTAGTTCAAGTTAATGCCAGTATTTACAGGGTAAAAATGTTAGCCAAATATAACTTAACTAAGTACATATCTTCTCACCTAGTATGTTGCTGTAAACTTCTATATTGGACGTGCCTGTTTCGAATCCTGGCCGGTGCACCGATAATTCTGACTGAGATTTCTTGTGATTTTCCGCGGTCCCTCCCGATGAATAACGGGATAATACCACAATTATGCCACGACCGCTCCCTTCCGTATCCTTTTACACTAATGCTACGTATATAGCTTGAGAAATTGACCACGTCACAAAATATCTCACTAAAGGTAACATAAACACGAAATTTTCGACATTTGAAATCTCACATCAGCGTTGATGAAAATACGTCTTTTAAGATGTTATGCCGTGTCTATCGTTAACAGTTGGCGACGTTTCGAAAGATTGTATCGATTCCCTATTCGGGTCAAGCTGTTCTTGGACTGAATCACCTTGAAAAGCTTGCAGTTTCTGTGATAATGTAAATGTAAAGACCTTGTTCTTGGGCATGCCATAAAGGCATAGAGGGAGTAGAGATACAGCTCCACGCATGCTTAACTTTGGCACTAGATAGAAACAGAAGGTGCATTACCATGTTCACAAGAACTCGCTGCTGAACCCTGTCGTTAGCTAGTTGAAGCCATTTCACATTCTCCAGCCTATTCGTGTAAGATGGGTTTTAATATTATTCGCCTATCTATGCGTAGGTTACAAAGCAAAAGTAATTATAAAGAAAGAAGAAACGGTCATTCAAATAGTTTCTTGTGTTTCCGTTTTGAAACATTGTACATGTGTGTTAGTCATAACGATTGTGGTTGTGGCTGAGTCTGTCTGGAAACTATGAACAGAAAATCTTTCTTACCCCAGACGAGATTCGAACCCTATATTTGCCTGTTATTCGGCCGTAGTTTAGTCACTGTATGCACAACTACTATTGCTGCTGCTGCTATTACTACTACTTATAATTATTGTAATAATAATATTGAAACTTTAACGTACGTGGTGAATTTCAGACACGAATGTCTGTTAAACACTACATTTTTGCGCTTTAAAATATGGCTAATTTTAAACGAGGGCAAGTGGCACTACTCCTAGGGTTTACTAACAGCTAGTTGAGTTATGATCTGTCACGGTCCAGATTTGTGTAATACGTCAGCCACATGGAAATGGAACATCGCTATTGTTACCCATAAACAGATACTTGCTGCACTCACAAAGGGAACTACATCGCCCATTCATACTTAACACAAGCTGCGTTACCCAGGAATTTTAAATGTTTACGTAATTACAAAAGCGATCAGTTCAGATTCTGGACCGATACGCGTGATGGTTTTTCCCACATCGGCAGGAAGAATTTTGTCGCGTGCACTGAAATTTGACGTTAACAGAAGTACGTCGAGCTTTGGGCCTACTAAGGAAGTGTGACATGCAACACGAGAAGATGGTTACAGTACATCCTGAACGTAGTTAGTTCCATGTACATTGTGACTGTAAAGTACAGGCTCTATGTTAAGTAACTGTATCTCCCAACGGGAATGCTGTATTGTTACGATTCTTGCACCATATTAAATCTTATACCCTTCCGTTTTATGACCAATACAGTTTTCAGTTTGGTGAAGGCATAGGCGTAACTTAGGGGTGCAGGGGGGCAAATGCCCCCCACCTATATTTTTCTACCTAAGAATAGTTTTTTTGGCTGCTGTGTAGAAGAGGGACAAATAAACAAAATATAAATATTTTCAAAACGATTATTTGGGTGGTGTAAAGACAAAAAATTAAAGACCTGCGTTTTACGGGACGCAGAATAGAGGCATCTGAGTTCCTAATGCCCATGGTCGATCCCCCCCCACCCTTCCAGTGTTATTAGCCAAGTTACGCCTATGGCTGCAAGTACTGACTTTTCCAGTCACTCTGTATAAAGCGGACGGTGTCCAGAAATTCATTGGAGACACATATTTACGTATGTTAATATTATGTCTAGTCTGTACAGTTGGAGACCCAGAACCGATCTCGGCGCTTTTAAAGAAGAGATAACTGAAGGATTAAGATGGACAAATATCTATCCATGAGCCTGCAAGACAAGCATAAGTTCGAGTGGTATTTGGGTATCGTAAATCCACTTAGTTTTGTAATTTACTTAGATTTTAGATAAGACAGTAACCTGGATACTTCTGTCGGCACAGTGACAAGGCTACGAGCAGGGCGACCAATGAATCGTAGTTCGATTTCTGGAATGGACAGGAAATATTTTTTCATCTAAGTTTTAGACCGCGTCTGGGTCCCAGCAGAATCTTATGCAATGGGTAAAGAGGGTTATTTCCCCAGGGTAAAGCGACCAGGCCTGAAGCTAATCGCTCACCTCCATGTACTGCCGAGGTATCTCCACTCCCCCATACATCATGGCATGCACAAGAACACGTTTATCTTAGCATTTTGCATCTGCAAAAATTTGAGTTACTAAGCTTGTAATGGTGTGAATTTGGCTGAGCAGAGGTAAACGTTTTAAAAAGAAATTGCTACAAAAATTACAAGAACTGCTCATCAGTTTTCCATCCGTATAGTTTAACAGAAACTCATTACGTGGAATTCTCGTAGGCAAAAACAAAATGACAAAACCAGTCTGTGCCGTCAGTTTTTGTCAGTTACTCTGGCGCAGTAACACAGAGCAGTGCATCGTAAACATTAAGAAATAAGCATCTACGTCAATTAAACTCAATAGAAATAATTTAGTTGTGGCCTTCTAAGTCATGACACCGTGCTATGAAGTTACCCTCAAGAATAATACGGATGTTCCTCCGAATTGTTTTTCGCCACATACGTAAAAGAACAAAGAATGTTATAACACATAAGGCGGCATCTGAGATTTATAATTAAATTTAGATGAAATAATAATGCATTCACAGACCAGGTAATTTATATGAGGTGCAAAATAATGGTAACACGCTGAAGTAGGAATAGCAGGGAATACGCTGTACCAAGGTAACCGAGTCAAAATTTGAGAGGAACTTTATACTATACATATTCAATGCATTAGACATATATTTATTATACTATATTCCAACGAATTGCACTTTAGGCAAAATGTATGTTGTACTATTTTATTTCACCAGTTTTAATTACATTTTTAATTAAATCAATATACTGACATATGGCTGCTACGTCTTATACATGTTTGTACTACATATTTCACGACAGTGTGTGTTTGTGTTAATATACACCTTGTGTTCCTGTATAATTGGTTATTTAAGCAGAAACATGAAGGGGAATGTAAAATATGAAATAATACAACACATCTTTTGTTTGTCACAAAAGTGCAGTTAGTTGGATTTATATGTAATAGATATTTGAGAGGAACATAAAGAAATTAAAACAAAAGATTTACGAATTTAACATCATAAGAGAGAAGATGGTGGATTAAGTTTACTGATATACTAATATACTGGGTTTCCAAATTATGACGCTGCATACACGCGTGTAAAAGCGGCCTGCCTAGACTATTTCAGCCATACACCGGGTCTAACACAGCTTTATATAATCAAAACACTGCATTAGTAAGTGTCGCAATTCATCAGTAAGTTATATAAACCTCTTACATGGCTCTGGTTTCTTTGTATGTGCTAAAAGAAAGGGACTGGCAGTATTAAGTTGCCGTCATAAAATTGTCGGAATTGTAAGATATACCTTTCACATTCCCACACCTCCCAGGACGTTAAAACACGCCTTATTCCCGCCATTAAGAAACTCGGGAAAGTAAAGAGATGCCGAACAACCAGGAACCATTTAATAGAGAGATGATCATAATTCTAAACAGCGCATCATCTCACTATTTCTTAGCACATGAAATTCAAGCTCAACCTGTTGCTACACGACTGTTGTGTAATAGCAACTCAGTATTGCTATAAGAGTGACTTTAACATTAAATTTAATTGGACCTTGAACAAACAAACAAACATTGGCTGCCTGTCTTTCTGCTCTGTCATGTATCTAATGTGTTACAGAGTGTGATGATTTCAGAATTTTAACGATTTTTAGAGAGTTGTGTGGGCGTTATCTTTCATTCTTTCTGTACAGTGCAAAGGTATGCTTGTTGTGAGAGTAGTAGGAATAAATTTCAACCAGGAAATCTCCTATAATCAAAGCCTCAATCGTGGTGACGAAGAGAAAAATGATAGCTACTCCACCCGTCTAGTTTATAGCTCTGTTACAAATTTTAACACTTTACAGCAAATGATCTGTGATGGCTCAGGTGGTATAATGTACAGGCTGCTGGCTGGACAGACCGAGTAATCGTGGTTCGATTCCCGAAAGGGGCAGGATATCTTTCTCTTCTCCCGAATGCCTCCAGAACGGTTCTGGTGCTCGCCCAACTTCCTTTTCAGTGGATACCGAGTGCCCTTTATCTAGTGACAAAGCGGTCTGGGCGTGAAAATGAACATTTTCCTCCATTTAGTATCGATGTTAAGATTACGCGGAGGTATACCTCCTCTTCCCCTTGTGCCTTCATGATATGTTGGTTAATTAAGCACAGGGATATCTTAACGTTTCTCTTACATTAAAGCAGAACACTTCGTATGTCTAGAAGCCACCTTGACACTAATTCTTACTTTTCCAACTAATGATCAGGAAGCATTGTTTACAGCATTTTTCTTCCTTAAAACATAAGCTTTTTTTTTTTCGATTCAGTCTTTGCTTTTCCACGAGTGGGTCGCCGGCGCACCTATAAAATGTTATACAGCTTTGCTTTTAAAATTTTTATCACCTTTCTTCTACCTTTTTTACCTTACTCTAATTGGTCGTTGAATTTTACAAGTGTGTGTCTTCGTGGATGTGTTTTACAAGGCTGAGGCGTCTAATGAGCTTCATAGCTGCCATGTAGATACTTGACAGGAAACAACGTTACAGCTATGTCCCCTCGCTAACTAACAACTAACAATTTTTCAAGGCTGGGTGCATTCAACAGTAAAGTATTTGGGGCCAGGCAAAGTCTGAGGCAAGCAGCAAGAAGTCCAGATGAAAGGGATTGCCCGTGGAAGCTACAGCTAGTTGTCTGTCTTTAGGGCCGCCGCGAGCGGGTTCGGGACCCGGTGAAAATATTTTTTGGGCCCCCCCAGCAAGGACGGACTAGCTAAATATCTTTACACTAAATCGGGAAAACTGACTGCAGAGTATCTTGGGCTTGGGCTAAAAGGGTTAATTTGTACAATCGACAAATAATGTACTACCGAGAAAGACAAAAACATGTGCAACATATTCGGGCTCCGGGTCCCCTTCTGAACGCCTGACCGTGGTAATTTGTACCGGCGTCCCTCCCCCTCCAACATCGGCACTGTTTGTGATTAGTCGCAGAAGGGGTCAGTGCGTTATTTTATGTCCGGCAATGCATTTTAATCTTCTTTCATCCTGCAGAAACTTCTACCGTTTTTCTGTTGGTCAAAAACAATTAGGCCTATATTTTATTGTAGAGGGACCAGAAAGACATCGCCCTGTTCGGAAAAGCGTGTCCGTAACCCTGTCTTGACCTAGTTCTAGCCAGCTCACACCCTTGCATAATTGCTGTCTGTACGTAAGCATCTTCTGAGCAAAATTTTGTGCTTATTTCTTGTGCATTCTTCCGTGTTACAGATTCAGATTATATAGTATTTCTCTGTTTAATAACCTGAGGTGGATTTTTTGGACAAAATTTTATCGATTAAACCCAGAAGTGTCTTTTAAATTTCATTCATGGCTTCCGCATTACTGTGTTCTGAAATAGGCCTATTTCTCGGCTTCAAACTCTGCATTTCGCCACTTGCCTCTGCCGATGAGTAATGAGAAAGAAATTCTGCTTCCAAATAGCTGTGGTGCGCATGCTGTGACCCTCAACCTCATAAGTGGCCCGTGGAGCCTATAGTGACACATAATATTAATACACCAAACATGTTAATATTAATTTTTAAAAACCTGTAGTTGAACTTCGCCAAATCATACGTTTCTAAGTGGTACCCTCTTAAAATTTCGCGCATTTCTGCCCCATAGCCTGTATTCAAGATTATAGATATAGGCATAGGTTTTAAAGTACAGTGTTTGAAAGCGTCTGTATTCTTATCAGAGATCCTCTTTCAGACCAACTATACCAACAAGATTTACATGAATTTCCTCAGTATCGTCTCGAGTGAATTTCTGAATGAGTTCCTAAATTGTACCACAAAGTAATTCTCCTAATTTAAGCTCACTTTTTATAATGATTCTCACAAGCTTTTCGTTGTTACGTAACGCAGTTTCTACGAGTTATTAACGACTCAATGAGTAAAGGTTTTTCGTTATTCTCATGCAATATTAAAGAAAAACAAATCTGTAGTTTTATTAGCACTATCTGCCTTAACACAGTGATCTGTCGTCCAGCGCCGATGTTAGGTTGAGTGATAGCAGCGCGTTGGCAGAACCGCGCTGCGCAAACTTCTTTTGAGAAGAATAGGGTTACGTGAAAACGGACACTTATGGACCCTCCCCCCCCCCCCCCCCCCCAATTGCTCAGTATACACGCACATTTGGACAGTAAGCCTTCACACACTGCTTGGTAGTTGATGCTGCCAACTTCCACGGTGGTTGGATGAGTTTATCCGCGTGTATTTAAATTGTTTAGTTTTCGTGAAATTTTGGCTATATATTTTATTTCTTTGAAACCACTTACATTCAAAACCGCGGTGGACGAGGGGTTACTGTACTTTTGAATGTAGGCTATGTGATTCCCTTGAGATTTCTGTGCGCTTAGTGTCGCAATAAATGAAAAAGTTATAAAGCTGTCTCCCATGTTATGCTTTGTATCCTGTTGTAGACATACTTATGGAAGCACATTAGTAGCGAAATAAAAGTTTTATGTCTCTATAAATAACTAACGACAATTTTCTGGGCTCTAATTAATAACTTAAAGGAAGTGAGCCTCCTGTTCTCTGTGAGCCACTTTACCAGCATCTTCTTCAGAATGTTACGAGTTACTGGATGCGAACAAAGTAGTGTTTGCGGTATGAGAAATGTATTTTACAACATTTATACGTCAAAAGAATTTACTATTGGCCCCCCTTCCCCTTTCATTCTCACTATTGTCAGGATTATTCACTGAAGTGCCTGAGAGAGACTGATAAATGAGCTTGTTAGAAAACCTGGCTCTTAGAACTTATCATGGAAAATGTTTTCCTGTTGCATGTTTTGGTAAAGCGATCTTTTATGTAGCAAATATCGAGCACTGATTTTTAGAGCGACATTTGCTTTGCGGAAGTAATTAGAACATGTAATTTTCATGCTTTATTTCAAACGGCTATAGACGTGTCAGTGCCGATCGCAGTGGCCGTGCGGTCTAAGGCGTGGGTCTGCGGCCGCTCGCTTACTAGGGTTATGGGTTCGAATCCCACCGGGGGCATGGATGTCTGTCCCTTGTGAGGGTTGTATGTTGTCAGGCAGAGGTCTCTGCGACGGGCTGGTCCCTCGTCCAGAGGAGTCCTACCGAATGTGGCGTGTCTAAAAAGTGTGATCGTGAAGCCTCGAAAACTGAGGCGGCCTAGGCCCCCAAGGGGCTGTCGAGCCATTGGGGGAAAAAAAATAGACTTGTCAGTGGAATACAGGCTTATTCATCGTAGATATAACTTGTGACAAAAGCAATTTACATTATATATAATATGTTATATGTAACTGTTATCCACTTGTTACAAGATTAGCAATATAGGCCTCTATTCCTAATTGAAATGCACGTGTACTTATAATAATAATTCTTGGCTCAACAGCCCTGTATGGGCCTGGGCCTCCTCTTGCCTCCTCTTGTCGAGGTTACTAAGTCATGCGCATTCATGGCAGTTGGTGACCGGCCAGCTAGCCGCGCTTAGTGTTCTATCGATCCTGATGTGCACGCCAGAGCCATCTGGATGAGAAATGGAGGCAATTTGGCTTACGCAACATTTTTATTCATGCCCGTAAGGTTCTTTTACATGCCGTAAATCTACGACATGGTACCGACGGCTTTACTTCCCCTCCGAAGGAAGTGGTGCTCCGGATTTTTATCATCCTTAAAAATCCATCGACCTCGAACCCGCGAACCTTGGGTCCAGTGGCGTGCACGCTAACCACTAGTCCACCGAGGTCGACACGTGTACTTTTTTTAAATACGTTTATTGAGGCACTCCAGTATCATCTAACTTTGAAGTTCATGTATTCTGATAAAACAGGTACATTACAAATACATATATTTCATCACATCTGGATGAAAAATTTTTTTCCGCCATTATTGAATCGTAAAATGAGTTAACGACCGAATAGTGTACTTACAAACTGGGAGACTCTAAATGAACAAATTTATGATGGCAGTGATTTTGTGTTTTGACTTTGGCTAACATGTATAACTTGTCCCAAAGCTATTCGCAACATATACTCAGAGACTTAATTTACTTGTATTTAAATAGTTGATATACAGAAAACTTTTACGTGTAAGTTTTGTGGTTTGTGGGGAGTCCTATGTCGAGTTCTTTAGCCTTCTAGGATGTGATGCCGCGTCGCTGAGTGACTGCTGTCTGACGGTTTGATAAGGCATATTGGTCTTATCTGCCGATCCCAGTGGCCGTGCGGTCTAAGGCGTGGGTCTTCGGCCGCTCGCTTACTAGGATCGTGGGTTCGAATCCCACCGGGGGCATGGATGTCTATCTCTTGTGAGTGTTGTGTGTTGTCAGGTAGAGGTCTCTGCGACGAGCTGGTCCCTCGTCCAGAGGAGTCCTACCGACTGTGGTGTGTCTACTGTGTGTGATCATGAAACCTCGACGAAACGAGGAGGCTCAGGCCCGTATAAGGCTGTCGAGCCACAAAAAAAATTGGTCTTATCTTCAGTGGCCAAATGCTATTCAATGGACATTCGATCCTGGAAGATGAGACCAACGCGCTGCCTCGAAAGGT
Organism: Reticulitermes speratus; assembly: GCA_021186555.1. Lineage (NCBI taxonomy): Eukaryota > Metazoa > Arthropoda > Insecta > Blattodea > Rhinotermitidae > Reticulitermes > Reticulitermes speratus. The sequence continues at coordinate 23,598,389 of JAJKFL010000013.1, read as the reverse complement.
CAGGAGCCATATCTCAGACCGACGGAGACTTCAACTGCACAGCTGCGAAAGCCTAAAAATGCGCATACACCTACGCTTTGTAAAAGCCCGATTTATATGAGAAGTTGCATTTGATGAGATGTTTTCGTTGCGTGCTTTGTCACGTTGAATGCAGGAAATGAATACAATTAGACGTTTATCGTGTCATCCCATCGAGAACAATCTCAGAACTTTGCAGTAAAGACCTGACTACAATATTCCCAGGCAATAAAAGGGAAAGAAAGAACGTTGAAATGCCTCATAAATAATTGTTTCTGGAACTGGAAGTCTCCACGTGTAATGAGCGCTGTTTGGCCTGCTGCACTTGTTTATCATTATATCAATCAGTGGCTGCCATCCTAATTAGGCCTATTTTTGGATCGAGTCTCACGGAACATTGTATGAGTGTTTTGCCACAGTACAGTCATGCTTTTTAATTTCTTATCTTGAACAATACCAACATGCAGCTGAGTGAACGTTTGATGTACTTGTACTTGTACAAGTAAAAGCAGTACTAACATCCACTGATGCAGTAAAAATTGTGAATGTGGTCGTCGTCGCAGTAGTAGTAGTATTAGTAGTAGTTCACCCTAGAAGAGGCCATAAAGGCATAGAGGCGGAGTAAATGTGTGGCTGTACTCTTTCTTTAACCTCGGCACTCGATGGTGGGTAGTCAACGCCACACCACCGCCGCTTTACCCCCGAGAAAGACCCGGTACCCATTGTATAGGAGGCTAGATAGGCTCCAGGGACGGTCTGGACGGGTGCTGCAAACCTTGCCCCTACCGGGATTCGACCCCCGGACCGTCCAGCCCGTAGCGAGTCGCTATAACGACTACGCTATCCTGGCCCACAGTAGTAGTAGTACTAGTACTAGTAGTAGTACCTGTTCTTGTACTCGCAACAGTAGCAGTTTATTTAACTTTGTTTTAAAAGTAAAATTTTTCTGTGATTAATTAAGCATGACACCATGAACACGTGTGGTGGCGTGGACGTATAGCTCTACGCATTCTTAACCTCGGAACCGTAACTGAGACTTCTCTTCACCAGATATGATCTCTAAAACATAATTGCTGTTTACTGCGAAGTGGGTATCTAGCACTTACTTCTGTACAGTTTTATAGTTTACAGAAACTCTTGTAGAGTTTTAATTTCACGCGATCTTCAGTGACATCAGTCCCATTCACATCCTGAAGTTTTCCTCCTAAAGGCACGTTTTAATAATATCCTCTCTTGTCCTCGGTCTTCAAGCTAGCCCTTTCCCCAAGGGATTTGCTCCAATTAAATTCTGAACAAATTTCTTCCTTCACGCATCCGCTCTACATATACAGCCCTTCAAAATATCCGACAGTATACTACATAAAAAATACAGAGCTGTGTAAATGACGAGCTACCTCAATATGCAGTATTCTACTCCTCGATGCCTTGCCTGCAGGATTCTCTTTCTTTGGCTTTAGTTTTTCAAGCCCATGTGCCAAGTAACACGACGGTATCCTCTCGCACTCCATCTTCCCATCTTTTCCTGGGTTTCCCTACCCTCCTGTTGCAGTGAGTGGGCCAGGATAGCGTAGTCGGTATAGCGACTCGTTACGGACTGGACGGTCCGGGGATCGAATCCATTCCGATCCCAGTGGCCGTGCGGTCTAAGGCGTGGGTCTACGGCCGCTCGCTTGCTGGGGTTGTGGGTTCAAATCAGCCGATCCCAGGGGCCGTGCGGTCTAAGGCGTGTGTCTTCGGCCGCTCGCATACTGGCATCGTGGGTTCGAATCCCACCGGGGGCATGGATGTTTGTGTTGTGTTGTAAAAAGACGGTTGTGGACCGTAAGAGACACGAAAGGACGAAAAAGGATTAATACAAAACAAAAATGGATCAAAGGGGAAAACCCAGGAATTAGTAAAAAAAAAAAAATCCCACCGGGGGCATGGATGTTTGTGTTGTATTTGTTGTAAGGACGATAGTATGGAACGTAAAGTGACATGAAGGACGAAACGATTTAAACAGTACAAAAATGGATCAAAGGGGGAAAACCCCGGACAGGCAAGAAAAAAAAAATCCCGGTGGGGACAACATTTTTCGCAGCCGTTCAGACCGGCCCTGGGGCCAACCCAGCCTCCTATAAAATGGGTAAGGAGTTTTTTTCCCGGGGGTAAAGCGGCCGGGGCGTGGAGTTGACCACCCACCCCAATCTAGTGCCAGGGTTAGAGAAAGAGTAGAGCTATACCTCTACTCCCCCTCTGGGCCTTTATGGCCTGTTCTAGTGTATGTAACCCAAACCTGTGCACATATTCGAACACACGACCTTCGTGATTGGCATCCCTCTGTTTTAATGAAGCAGATTCGAGCTCTTGTTCCGGTTCTTATGAGCCCTTGTCTATACATTTCCATTGCACGATTTTGGAGACCCGACGAAGTGGAGATGCTGATTACAAAACGGCTCACGGCTGGTTTATGACTCCCGCCGCACATACATATCAGCGGTGCATGTCTGCAGCGCATCGTCTACTGTAACATGTATCTCTAGACGTCATGCATCCTGGAATGAATATTCATTTGTCTGAAGTCATAAATTTAGTTTTTGGTTTTGGAAGTTCTGAATGTTAGGAATTGGTTGTCGATAAAAACAGAAGATTTATGGAATGATGACGGTGTAATAATTTCTACATCAGCAGGTTTTTAAAATTGTTTATCGATATTTTATTTGCTGTCAGTTTCCTTTTAAGTGTGAATTGGAGTGTAAGACTCAGAATCTTCTTTTCCTTGTCTATCAACCCTCTGCGTAGTATTAAAAATAACTGAGGCAGCTAAATAAGCTATCCGAACTAACCACATTACACCTGTAAAACAGTCATTTAAAAACGTTTCTGGAATTTTTAATACGTAAGTTCGAAACGGTTTTTGTGACAGTTGTGAAGAGAAATAGCTCAGTCATTACAGTGAATGACTACCGGTTGGACGGACGGGGTTTGGTTCTGTGCAAGTACACAGAACTTACCTTTTGCCACTGTGTCCGGACCGACTCTAGAGCTCACACACTCTCCTGTTCAATGAATACCGGAGGCTGTTCCTTCATGGGTAAAGCGGGAAGATCATAAAGCTAGTCAGTGGACTCTAATGTCGCGGCTAGCTGTAGACCTGTCTCCACTTACCCATCTACACATCTTCAGGCTTGTGGTATTTAAGCACAGAAATAACTGAAACTTTGCCACTGCCCTACTTCCTATTGAAATATTCGGGGAAAAAGTGAAGTGGTGTATGGCAGGGTGTACGAATTCCAGGCGCCAGGTCTCCGTGACGATTAATTTTTTTTAACGTAGTGCCTAATATTTTTGGGTCCACAGTTATGGAACTGGCTTCATGCTACCATACCCGCGCCCACAATTTTAGGATGGCTCTCAGATTTTTGGAAAATTTGTGCATCCCTAATATATGGAATTTAAACAGCGTTTCAAATGAATGTGTGACCACAAAAAAGCTGCCAGTTTTACTGACAGTAGTTAAAAGGGACCTAGACCGTTTCGGCTGAAAATTTCGATTGGAAATCACTTTGACATCAAAAAAGTTTCAAATTTGTGAAATACGCTCTACATATAGTTGAGTTACACGAGTTACACAACTGTTAGGAAGTGAGATTAGTTACAGTACATCAACGTGTTACGTAGAGGCTTGTGAGGGGTAATTAACACATCAACCAAATTATGCACTTAATAATATACTTTTAGAAGCAAGTATAAAACTCCTACATGTTTCGGCACCGGGGTTCCATCATCAGGGAGTTATTCAGAACAAAGGAGTACAAAGCCAACGCATCAGTACATGTATGAGTACATGAAACATGTAGGAGTTTTGTACTTTTTTCTTAATGTATTTTATTAAATGCGTAAGTTGTTTGATGTATTAATTACAAGAATATGAATAACGTAATATTTGTGAGGGTAGTAGCGCTTGAGTGCGTATGTGTGTGATGAAGAATGAAATATGAAATGCCATATTTCTTGCTGCTTGTTTTAATTTCTGTCAGTTATTTGTGCTTAATAACGGCATGTTTCTGCTTCCTTTATAGGCTACTTTTATTTATGAAAATCGAATGACAGAAAGAGAAATAAATTCCACTTTCATAACAAAAGTAAAGGATGTATGAAAAAATTTTCACTTTACAAAACAAGACGAAGAGTGCATCTTAAACTTCAGACCGTCAACTGTTGACGTGACTGCATTCCGCCGGCTTCGCGGGCGGCAAGGAAGTCAGCACTCAATCCGTCTGTCTGTCATCGTGATGGATCACTTCATTGTTTGTTCAACTACATGTATATCATAGGAAATTATACGAACAGCTAAGTAATCTCTAAGTCATATGCAGCTTTCTCGTGGAATATGCATAGCTTGTACGACTTACCAAGGAGTATGGTGACTTATTGGTTATTCTGGACAGCTGTTTGGACAACGGAGACGGATGACTTATAGAGATATGAACGCACACACAGGCATCATTTCGGTATGTTACGATATTCATTGCATATCCTCTACAGACGCATCTGAGAATGAGATATGAAAGTTAATAATCAAACCTCTGTATAGAAATATTGCCAAATGCCGCCATAAACAATACATACCCCACACGCATTGTGTCTTAGCGTCCTGCATTACCTTTTCTTTGTTTTTACATGTCACAAAATCTGTATGTGCAGGAAGTCCTCGCTTTATGAAGGTTGGCGTTATTAAGTGCACTCATACAGACCTTTATATTGAAGCCCATAGCCTCCGCTTGGCTCATCATACAAACGGCAAATGACCCATCCGAAATCTACATGAAAAAAACCAGAGCCCTGGAATTACTTCAGCTAAGAAAAGAGAAGGAGAAGGCAAGATATAGTTTATTTCCCATTGTTGTTTAAAGGACATATTTATGTTAACAGTTTTTTTAGTTTTGTAATCTTTATCGTCATATGTTTCTGCTGCTTGTATGCCTCATTTCAGGCAATGAAATTCTTGATTTCAATTCTCTTATCTTTTTTGGATTTTTGGGAATGTAACCTCCAGTTACTGAGCTTGTGAGAAATATTGACTGGCTGTACGAAGTGTGTCCAGCAGTTATCACTTTTCGTAAGACCGGGGACTGCCTCTATATTCAGCCCTTTTTAAGGAAACAATGTTTGGGACACGACAGTCGGCTGTAGGCACACGAGCTATATACAGCCTGTTTTAGGTTTTCTTTGGTCACTGAACGTAAATCGGAAGTTCAATGCAAATTTCGACGTTCGGTAAAACATGGAGTTGCGATGTGTCTGTAAGTGATGTGAGAGGGAAGTAGTTCTAAGTAAGCTGTGTTACCAAACGCTTTTCTATAAAGATTTCTATAAAGACCTTTTTTGACTTAAAAGAATGCTTTGTCAGCTTGGATCTTGTTCCAATTAGTCACTTTATTCTAAGTATTGTACGAATTTATGGAGTATGAAACTCTTGTTGTCATAATCGGTTTACTGACAGCTTGATTAAAGTGAATGTGCAATTTATTGTACACTAAACTGTTCTTGATTTGTGTTGAGTCCTAAAATCTAGTATGTATGTGTGTTTGGCACTGTGTTCGATGACTACTGTTTAGTTTTATCGGCTGAGATATACAAAACATGGATCCAGGTGTCCCGTTTTTGTTAAGAACAGAGAGGTTTAAACAAACAAAAAGAATAATAACAAGTCTGCTTAAAGTGAATGTGTTTTAGTCGGAAAATATCTGTAGTATTTACTCTCTTCATGGCGCTACAGCCTTCGCAGGACTTCGGTCACCTTTATGTCGTAACAATTTCTTTATCCGTGGCAGGGCTATTAGTCCTACGCACGCAACCAATATTAATGGAGGACAGTATCTGGCACCGGTTAGCGTGTCCTTTGGACTTTGTCAGTAGGACTGGATAACAGACGCTCTGATCATTCCCACTTTCGCCAAAAATGTGAACGCCCCTCACGCCGCTACAGGCCAGCCCGAAGTACGTACCTAGGATTATCAGTACTTCATGTAATTGCAATATTGACAGTACTTTGGATGTAGAGCAGGCCCGTATTAAATTCCCCACATTTTACGGAGTAGAGAGAAAATTGAATTAAAAAGAGGTATAAAACTTTCATCAGGTCTTCTTGCTGTAGAAAATCCTGAGACGTCCTGTACATACAAGGTAGATTGAATTTTATGTTGTCCTGTCTCCTTCTCTTACCAGTCGCGCATAAGAACTCGGCACCGACACCAGGAATGCTTGCACTTCAAAGAGGCAGCCGCCATGCTCTTGTATGCATCACAACCGGGAGAGGCTTGCAAGAACATCTCATACAAGAATCTCGCCTGCTTTGGCATTCCCGTGCGTGATTCCGCTGCACAGAATCTTTTATGAGCTGTCACTCTTCTGAACAGCAAGTGGTAGCTTGCCTATTGTCAGTAGGACACCAGCTTTCTGTATAATCGTTGTTGTCAAACACAGCAGTACAATAAGCATTTCAGATATGATGCTTGTGGATCCCCTGTCACCACATGTCGCGTCCTCAGTTTGGGGTTGAAGGAGGTGGTCTGCAGATGTATTGAATAGCGACAAGTGGACTGACAGTGAGTGAGCAGCCGTGGACAGCCGGCAGTTGGTGGTTCTGAAGTTGTGGGGTTGCGCGTGATGCTAACAGCTCCTTACAGTAAAAAGTCAGTAGGAATCGTTGCAATAGAGCAGAAGGTTTATGTTTTCTACGTGGAAGACGTTGCTTAAGTAAAAGAGTACGAGTATATAGATTTGTTTCCCCATGGCGCGACAGCCCCTAGTGGGCCAGGGCCTCCTCATTGTCAAGGCTTCGCGATCAGCCCGACGCAGAGACCTCTATCTGACAACACACAAGATTCACAAGAGAGAGACCTCCATGCCCCCAGCTGGATTCGAACCCACAATACCAGTAAGCGAACGGCCGAAGACACGCCTTACACCGCGCGGCCACTGGGATCGGCATAGGTAAAGCAATCCCTGAGGGTTCCAGGAATTTGAGGCTCTCAGATTTCAAGACAGTCAGCACATGATGATGGTAAGGATGTCAGCCCTGCGCACCGGCCGCCTTTACCCCCCAGGAAATATTCCTGGTACTCAACTCTGTTAAATCCTGAATCGAACCCAGGGCCATAGTGCGGCCGGAAAGATTAAGTCAATAAAAAATTTCAATGACACCATCGGGAATCGAAACCGCGACCTTCCGGCTTGTAGCGCAGTACCTTAACCAAGTGCACCACCGCGTAATTTCCAATGATGTCTGAACTGTTTCTCTAGTATTTTAAGCCCAGATCCCTGACCGTTATCGGTGCCAAGCATGTATATTGGATCTGTTTTGTTGAAGTGCCTTTGGGAATAATTCCTTGTTGATTTTCAGCCAGTTACACTTCTTTTAAACTTATATAAGGCCTATTGAAGAAATAATTGCTGATCGGTCTTCTTTTACTGCTCCCGATCTCCTATAATAGCTTGGCAACGAGTAGTAGATTGATCTGTACTTTAATTGCGAGAAAAGTGCTACAATTAAGACATCGAGTTTTGCAAACCTGTTGTTATCAAGCTACGCTTCGATTAACACAGACGAGTATTAACCATTTTAAGGACTTCTGTATCAGGTCTCCGAAATGATTACAGTGTGTGCCTTTAGAGGCAGCACTGCTTTTTTTTTTTTTTTTTGTTTTTTTGTTTGTTTGTTTGTAAAGAAGGTGGGAACATTTTAATATTCTCCTGTTTTTTTCGTTCGTTAAGTGTAAAACACATGCACAGAAACACGAGAATGAAATAACGCAATAACCTTGATACAACACTATTTAACTTATGATTTATTTTTTGCTTATATCGTTTAATTCGTTTAAGTGACACTAATTCCCCGATAGACTTCACAAGTAACTGATCTTTAGCTAGTCAAGTAATTCCCTGCTACGAATAGGCTTATATGTTTCCGCTGTAACCGAGTGAGAACGACGTAATTTAGTCAGTCATAAACCTCATACTATTATACGTATGTAGAGAATGGTGTAAAAGTCACTTGACCCTAGAGGAAATATGTTAATTGAACTTTACTGACACAGTACTTACATTTATTACGTATATGATATGTTCAAATCGTCTTCTTTCTAAACTCACACATTGTCTAATTCTTTCATCCCTGAAGCTTTGGCAAACGAGAAGCAGACGACGAAATTTTTGTATGTACGGCTTTTCTGTTGTTAAATGTCAATTGTGAAACGAAGTTTGCGCCTTTCTGTGTAATTATTAATGCTACTGTCGCCTAAAAACTTTTTATTATTAATAAATTATAAGGCTGTTTGAAATACGTGATTTTGTTCTTCATGGAAGTATAGAATCGTGTCCGTCATTTCTCTCTATTCTTTAGGAAAACCTGTTATGAATGTTACGCAGTCGACGATTGAATACGAAATTGGGCGGACCCCCGATGATACTACAAGCAGACCTTACACTCAGGCCTTAATCCGCACAGATTTACCACGTGTACATTCTTGTCCAGCGCATTGCACTGCATTCCCCTCCACTCATCTACCTGTCTGTACACAGTAATCGTGGCGGTGATGATCACATGATGAACTACTTTATTCACAAGCACTTTGGGCTAGTTAGTACAGGTCAGAGAGTGTAGAAGGAAATAGAGCCGTTATGCATTAGTCTCATTGCTGGTGCTCTGGCTTCCTTCGCTTGTCTCACGATTTGTGTGTATTCAGAGATCTGTTTGGAGCTTAACAGGACATTCTTCATTACGACACATAATTACAGTTTAGACGGAAACACTTAAAGAAGCATCATTAAATTCGACACAGTTAACAGTAAAATTTGAGCATGGCTTCAAAGCCGAGGTTATTTTGTTTAAACGATAACATAAAATTAATGTGGTGTGACATGTAGCCTGACCCAGGGCTATCGCAAATGAGCATACGTCCTCTTTATGTCCGCTGCCCGTCAAGTCACAGAAGCTAGCTAATCTGTGATCGTGCAAGTATAATTACTGAAGATTAATGGCCCACAAACGAGAATGAAAAAGGTCAGGCTTTCTAGATTAGGCCAGGGCTTCCGATTTTTATGGCAGATCCGTGATAATATAGGAGTCATCTGGAGACGCCGTTATGTGACCCTTTGACTGCAGTCACTCCTTTGATGTGATGAGTTATGACAAAGTGGAAACAGAAACAAAACTGTATGAAAAATTACTGTTATTTATTCAGAACTTAGAACACAAATCATGTCATTGGTTATAAACAATTCATCGGTCTTCTTGGGGTTATAGTGCCTGACAGTTCATTTTATAAATAGAAATAGCCCATGCTTTCAGATAATAAAATATGTATAAAGTTTAATATTAATCGATTGTTGACAATTATGAATGTTAGAAAACCTGCGTATTCTTTCTTTTTTTGGTTTTGTTTTTGTCGCTTAATTAGTGCAGAATTTGAATGCGACATGGCATGATGATTGTAAATGATGATTGGGAAGAAGGCGGAAGGGAGGCATAGTGACCTAATTTTCAGGTATCAGATAGTCTAGTGGCATTTGCGCGGAGGCACAGACTGAACAAACGGATACATTTGTATATACAGCCGGGCCGGTACCTGCAGCGAACTTCTGACGCGGGCGTCTCACACATCACGCACGAATTCGGTACTTCGACGCCCCATTGTTCTTGTTTTATGAAACGTATTACTTGCGACAAAATAGAATTTATTGTAGTCATTATTTTGGTTTTCTGTCACTTTCCAGATAAGATATGGGGCACGGATGATTCAGTGCAGTAGCTTGTCTGTGAGCTGGGTGGCCAGAGTTCGTTTACCGACAGGAGTATATATTTTTCTCTTTCGCCACCGCCTCCAGAGGGACTTAACGTAAATTGTTTTCCCATGAGCGAAGTGGTCGGAGGATGAAGCTAACCAGTCACCTGAAACTAGACGACATTAAATACGCGTGGAGCTAACTTCAATTTTTCATATTTATTATCTTTCGACCAAAAATAAAAATTTATTTTTAATAGGGATAGAAAATGTGTCCATTAAAGGTCGCAGTTCCACGAGATATTCTTAACACTCCCCCCCCCCCCCCCCCCCAAAGAGCCTGAATTATGTTGGACAGATAAGGAGCTACACAAAATTCAAGCAAGAGGTTTTGTACCAATTCAAATAAGAGATTTTAAAGAAATTCTTCCCGTAGTTTCGAAGATGAAACATGCTGACACCGGCTCCTATTATGTGCTCATCTAATGCTGTTCATGTCAAAGGAACGCATGACGGGAGACACGAATAGCGTTAGATCATCTTCGTCGGGCTGTGGTGGATTGAATGTCATATTCTGCATTAGCTGTGACGACTGATGGGTTGGTTGTTCCTCATTTTTTTTTTTCCAATCGCTCGACAGCCCCTTGGGGGCCTAGGCCGCCTCAATTTTCGAGACTTCATGATCACACACTTTTTAGACACACCACACTCGGTAGGACTCCTCTGGACGAGGGACCAGCTCGTCGCAGAGACCTCTACCTGACAACACACAACACTAACAAGAGACAGACATCCATGCCCTAGGCGGGATTCGAACCCACAATCCCAGCAAGCGAGCGGCCGCAGACCCACGCCTTAGACCGCGCGGCCACTGGGATCGGCTGTTCCTCATTTACTTAAGCATAATTTATACTTTATGCAGATAATTCTGTGACAGTGATGTAAACATATTTTGTAGCCAACAGTTAACCAAAACATGTCAGGAACTTCAATGAAATAACAATTTCGTATAATAATTACAGTTACTGAAGTAATCAATCTGTAGTTAACCATAAAGTGCACTTGACCTGAAAATAATGAAGTGAAAATATTTAGAAAATTGGGCCACTTTACCATAAAGAGGTTTTGCTACAATAGTACGTCTTCTCAGCTGCAACTTCTCTTAATTCCTTTCAGTTACATTTTATAAATTATGTTACAAAACTGCGTGACTGCCCGACAACTCACATCTGCGCGAATGGACAGTTAAACATGACTCAATTGTCTCAAGTTAGATTTGTAAATATAATAGTGTAGAACAGTCGAAGAGAGGCACGTGTGCGGTGGATTATGGGATAATGACATCAGCGCCATCTACAAAGAAAAAAAGGGGAGGAAAAGGACCTTGTGAAGGTGGTATGATTTGATTCCATATACGTTATCACGTAATATAAGTTCTGCGATATCCCAATTCCTGGAAGCTCTTAAAAAACTGGAGTAAATTACGGATACCTGTTTTATGAACAAACAATGTAGCGTAACCGTGGATAAAATAGAGATGGGAACCCTATACAATTTTCTTAATTCACCAGACAGAACTTAAAAAATAGGCATTATTTGTAGGAGTTCTTTTCTTTAAAATGTTTGGGTTACTTTTGCCAGTTACAGTGGCGGACTTCTGTTACATTATTGTACTGCCGTGCTCAGTTGTTAGAGAGTGAGTTACGCAATTAGTCGGTTAATTAATTCATTAGTAAATTAGTAAGGTAAATTGTTCCCTGTTCCCGCTATGAATGCATATGCGGAGTGGAGGTGTAGCTCCATGCACTCTTAATATTTATGCAAGATGGAGATGAGTGGTTAGCTACACGTCCCAGTCACTTCACCTGTAGTGAAAGCGCTTCTGATACCCTTTGAACAGGGCACTGCCTCAGTGCTGGTCTGGGCGCTTCGAAGAAGAAAACATCACTGAACTCCTGGGATTAATGATTTTGATATATTGATTATTTGCCCATTTGTTCCTTCATTTGTCAATATGCAGTCATTAATGTAATCCATCACTCATGTAGTGTACGAGTGAGTGAATTAATTATTTACCTTGTCCAATTAGAAACAAAATCACAGTTGGCCAATATGGGACTCGTAATGCAATTTTTCATCAGTGTCAGTTCATTCAGTTGATTCGGAGATCGACTGGCTTGCCCGAGGCCTTTCATGGTATTCATTAACTAAGCCAAGCAAGGTCTGTGATAGGACCTTGAAACAGGCCACGATCTCGTTCCTCCAGTCCTTTCCAATTCACACCTCACAGAATTATCCTAACACCCGACATTACATAGACTATGCTATTAAAAAACATTGATAATTAACAGAAATAACTAACTCTGTGGAGCTGAGTCCTTCTTTGGAAGCTAACAGATCCTTATCTATTCGAGAAATTTGCCCCATTTTATTGAACTCGAAGGTTCATAAGCCTATTTGCAAGAGCTCACCACCTCTCCCTGTCCTGATCCACATGATCCAGTCTACGGTAGCCCACTCCATGTGCTTCTTACGAAAATGGACAGTGTAAGAAATGAAACTAATTTTGGCTTCGTAGAAGATGAAAGTAATGTATAATAAGTAATCCCATGATTGCTGCCCATCTGAGTGCTGCAAAATTTGTGAACAGTGCTGTATCCTGAGCCACGTTATATTTTTCGTGCATAGACTATAGTTCTTTTTTTCCTCCGCCAGAGGTAAGGTGTGGGAAATGGCAGCAACGTAAGGTGATGCATGGAGCGAGTTCTGCTGGGATGATGAATGAGGTGGCTTGCCCCTAATTATTTCATACATCACAATCCAAACATCCCCAACAGCAGGAGTACCATGATCCACGGCGTAGTATATATATATTGTACAATGCAAAGATGTGGCCCCACTAACCGATCCCCCCAACCTCTTTCTTCCCCCGCTTGACTGACTTGTACCCTGTCATGCAATATGGCGATTAACACGCATCTACCCCCTGGTAGAATCGTAATACTTGCGCTATCTGTATGGATTTGTTCGGTAGGCGAATGAGACACGAGTGAAAAGCGCTCCTGTATTGTCGACCCTTTATTTTCTATGTCGTGCTTACGTTTCCCAATCTCCCCTCCCCACACTTTCTATCCGCATTACACCTAAGTCATAGAATCGTGTGACAAAGAAAGCTGATTGTTATGTATGATGAAGTAGTTGATGGTTCAGTTATGATATTAAACAGTATGGTTTGCATATTATAGGTCTGCCTTCTTTGTTCCCTCAGTGTAACGACTTCCCCAACAATGGATTGTGATTTGGCGAAGGAGCAAAACGTTTACTGCATGAGTGTATGAAATAGGAACCTCGTACAAATTCAAGACGTCACCAGACCTTGGTACAAATCAGTTAAATACCATTTATCTTCTTGTCTCTACTATAAAACAACACTATAATTTTACCTGTTGTTTCGTATGGGTGTAAAATCATATTAAAGTTGATTTTAAAATTTGTTTATGCCTATGTTGGCTGGATTCCTCTCGCTGAAGATAGGGACCAGTAGCGGAATCTTGCAAGCGCGTTATGAAATGAGGTTTACACAAGCGCAGTATGAAATGTGGTTTACACAAGTGCGGTATGGAATGTGGTTTACACAAAACGCTAGGACTTTTTGACCAGTTGAGTAACAACTAATTTTTCCGAAAGGACTCTGTTACATGAATTTGGCTAGTTACTTAACGACGTCATATTAACTACTAAGCCAGTCTGCTTTTCAGATATTATCTGCAGTGAGTGAATGAATGAATGAATGATTCACTCAATCAATCAGTAAATCAATGTGGATATACTTTTGGGATAAACGTAGCCAAAACGGGAGAAAGCAAAAGAAATATTTCGTAAGGTTTGTATTTCATAAATGCACCTTAAAGGTGCTGTGAGTAATAGCAGATTCATTCATTCTGTAGTCTGTCTTACGACAGGTCCATAGCCTCTTCCAAAGCGAGTTCTCCACAGGGTGCGATACAGCGCTTCCTCTTTCAATTTCCAGTATCTTCTCTTTTCCTTAACGTCATCTAGTAGCTGCTTACGCCTTGTTCCTCGTCTTCCCGTCATTTCTAGCTTTCCTTCTAACTTTTCTTCAATCACGTGTTTTAGAAGGCAGTTTCGACGCAAGATGTGACCAATCCAGTTAGCCTTTCTCCTTTTTATTGTATGTAAGATATTCCTCTCCTCCTTCACTCTGTGTAATACTTCTTCATTTCTCACAAGATTCGTCCAACTGATCTCCATTCTTCTCCAACACTACTTTTCAAAACATTACAGGTATTTTTGATCTACTTTCCGAAGTGTCCACTTTTCAGCACCATACAAATCTATACTCCAAATGTAGCACTTTACTAGATTCTTCCTTAAATTTAAGTCCAGTTTGCTGATGAAAAGAGTCTTCTTAATAGCAGATTAGGATGGTGCAAATACACTGGATGTGCAGACTCTTAATGATTTTTTAACTGTAACAGTCTTAACTGAGGAACGGGACAAGTTATAGGTCCTTCTAAATAGGATATTCGAAATTCGGGGCTATCAAATGCAGGTACTCTTTTGACTAGCTGAGGAACCGTTAGCTTATCAAGAAGATCTTGGCTCAATGGAGTTAGTTAGTTAGTTAGTCACTTTGTTAGTTACTTAGTCGATATCATTCCACCAATACCGCCTACTTACATTTCATTCATCTTCCACCTTTGCTGTACATTTGTCAGCGTCGCCAAATAAAACGCCCCGTCTCTCTCTAAATCATAAATTACTGTACTCAGGACATGATATGAATGACGAATTTGGGCTCCTCAGTGGTTAATTTCACACGTGGGTTCCAGTCCCATTGGTTATGAATTATGAGCGGACAGGAGACAGAGAGAGAGAAAAACAGACACTCATTATGTAACGCACTGAACTTAATAATTTTCAGAATTCCTTGCAGTAAAGGGACGCAGAATAAAAATAAACTCTCGTATGCATATCCGATATTTCAGACTTTTCAATCGTCGTTCTGGGTCTGTTTTCAAACTGTGGTTGATAGGCCTGACAAGTCATTCCAAAGGTACACAAACACGCTATAGCAATCCACTGTACTAGGAACCTACAGCACGGCCCGCCAGATGAAAGGAGGATTACCGCCGACGGCGACTGAGTGATGCCTATAGACAAGGCGATTCTTTTGTCTGTAGTCAGCGATTGATTGGCTTCAGGGGACGTCGGCGGTGATGATGGTGTTGCTGGCGGTTTGGGTAAGGAAAACAAAGCTGTACTCTGCACACAAAAACCTACCGACAGCAAGCTATTTGGAGACTGGGTGTGATTACTCTGCATGCTTGTTTAAACTCGCTTACGAGGTGTCACTTCTAGTGCAGAACTCCTTTCCAATACGCAGTTCCAAACTGGGTCGAATCCACACTTCCGTATGCAATTTACGAATATTGTTCTAATTAGTGGGTTACAATTGTAAATTCATGTTAGTGTACAATACTTGTAGCAGAATGTATGGTAAAGTTTACTCTTACTACTGGTGAAGTTATTTAGCTTTGAACGAAATGACAAGATAGTTACGCTCAGCGAAATAAAAGCGGCTGCTTAGCTATCGATGGTGGCAAAATTTCAGTAGGTCGTAATGTTTCAGCATTTGCATGAAACAAAGAGGAAAAACAATGAAGGACCTCTGTGTAAAAAGTTACGTGGAGAAGATCAGAACCTGGTACCTCAGGGACGAAAGTTCCGGGTTGTCTTCTTACGTAAATATTTGCATTAAAATGCAAAATATTTTACTGAGTTCACTAATCATCTAAAAGTAATTAACTTTAGGCGCGTTCACATAATCACGAAAAAGCACCTACTGTATTTTAGTCAAGAGATTGCAGTTGACCTGAACACGGTGGGTAGAGTCCGTCACTGTCGACGACGGTCGGGCTAACAAATATACATCCTGTCAAAAACATGGATTCTATCACTGCATGACCTTCTTTCCACTGGTCGCCGTTTGTTATGTGCTTTCTTTATAACAAGCCTAAAGTCAAATGTGTGTAGAGCTCTGACAACACAGAACACTACAGAAAATAACTGTGTTATCTCACACCACGAAACAAGACTACACTTCAGCTGAATGTATTTTTAATTGGAATACATCTGTTACTGGTCACAAACAAGGGGCCGTCGGCATTCCCCAGCACAAACAATTGCCAAGGTCAACTACAAACGCTTCAGTCAGTATCGGTATTAGCTGCATGATGTCCGTACGTCCATCTGTCCGTCTGTGCGCATGTATCACCGCGGCTTCCACTGGACAGATTTGCATGAAATTTGATCTAATACGTATCACAATCCAGTGCGTGTTCGAAGTCACATTTTGCTCCTTTTATTTTTACAGATTTTAGACCTACTTAGTACATTGTGTAAATTGGAATTAATATAGGACTATTCTAAAGAGTTTTAAGTGGATTTCACCCGCATTTTCTTAAAACTGATCAACAAAAGATGTCAGTACAAAGTGTAATGTAACAGAATAATGAAGGTAAAGATTACGTTCTCCCTGTAACAAGCCGTGAAGCCCCAGGGAAATAACGGCATAGCTTTACTTTTTCTTTAATCTCGGCGCTGGATGGGGGTTGATAGCATCACGCCCCGGCCGCTTTATCCGCGTAAAAGAGACTGTACCCATTTTACAGGAGGTTGGTTGAGCCTCAGGGCCGGTCTGGACGGATGAGGAAAATCTCGCCCTCACCGGGATTCGAACTCAGAAACGTCCTACCCGTAGGGATTCGCTATATAAACTACACTATCCCGGATGCCATAACAGGATAACAGTAAGGCACAATTATATATCGGAAGGAGGTAGTATTTAAAAAATGTCTAACACCAGAGTCCTTCTTGAACTTTGGCTGCTAAGTTGACAAAGAAATTCTCCGACTCTTGTGGAATCCGAACGTTCATGAGGCTACTGTATTTTATGTATTCCTGAGCCAGATGAAAATAATTCACACCCTTACACATTATGTCTGCATTATACATTTTAATATTATTCTCGTATATAAGCCTGTACTGTCAAAGTGGTATATTCCCTTAGTATTTTAGGACTACAATATTGTGCTATGTGTGCGCCACATCTGTCGTGTCTACCATGTTTACTGAACAAAAAATCTGCTGTATGATGTTAATTACGTAATAAAATAGTTTTGAGGATTCAGGTCTTCCGGGGTGTGACGCTGTGTCGTTGGGTCCCTCCAGACAAAGTCTGCCTTATAGTCTGAAGTAATGCCACGTCCTTGAAAATAAATCCTACATAATTGGTACGAGTATTTCTGATCAAGCCGAATGGTTGTAGCTGGTAAATTTTCATTTCAGCCAGCGTTGCCAGACACATCACTGGGCGTTTCACTGAAGCACAAAAATAAACATTCTTTTTATAATTACGACTTTAGTCTAGAATTTTATTGCGAAGGAGGACACTTATTAGTGTAGGTTACTTATTAAACAGTCATTTAGACTTATTAATAGTTTAGCCAGGCTGTCGAAATTCCTTGTCAGTTTGCTTCAGTGTAGAATTCTACAGTAGAGCTGTAAAATATAGAGGAGCAATTCACAAGGTTTGTTAGGACAGGTATAGGCAAGCCGTTGCCAATCGAAGGGGCTTGAATTTACCACGCCTTCTCTTTTTTCTTCTTTCCGTCCCGTTGGTTAAATTACAGGCTTGGAATATGGTAAAGAAGCACTGTAGTTTGACGGGTAAGGGGAGGGAGACGCTCTGTTTAGCCCATCATTTGTTCTAGGGGCGCCATCCTGGCGACGTGGCTGTTCTACAATAGTTCTGAACTTTATTTCTCTCCCCCCCCCCCTGACACCCAATGTTGTTTGAAGGACGCTCGGTTTCATCCGATCCTTTCAACTTGACCGCTCTGAATGAGGACAATTGTAAACAGGAGGGGCTACAGCAAGGTTTTATCGTCTTTGTCGGTGTTGCCGAGGTGTGGACAGGTTGTATATTACAGGCTTTGAGCTGAGTGAAGGGTTGTTGACAAGCTGTCTGTCCCGATCTGACATGGCCCGTCACACAAACGCAGTGCCACCCTAAATACTGCGCCTCCAAACATCCTGATGTTAGATCTTTTCTGTTTACAAAATTTGTTGAGGACAAGAGAAGTGTAGAATTCTCCCGTTTCTGTCTTAAGTAATGTACTAACCATAAAGTAGCACAAATTGTCTTTGTTGTGGCTATTTTTCCACCTGTAGGCCCTAAGTTTTCGTGCATTCCATGGCCAAGCAGTGCTTTATTGCTCCCTAGCAATCTTACGTGATTTTGAGGAGTGAGAGGTAATTGTTTCAACAATAAAACAAGCGCAGTGTTTTGCTCTTTCATGGTTACATTCCAAGTACCACTTAAAGTAATTCGGTAATGAATTTTATACCTACATTACTTACACAGGCGTTTTCTTTTTATTTCTGTGATGGCTGTATTTGGAATCTCTTTCTATGAATTATTAAGTTAATTATAATTGTCGTATTTGCGCCACTAAACTCAAACGCGTGTCATACTTGTTACGTTTATAGTCTACCGGGACACTGAGTAAGAAAGGTACGGTTTATGTTCCTTTACGAGAGCTGCAAGCAATACCGGCACATGTCACAATCTAGCAGAACTTGTTATCCCCGGCATAATCACGCTCTGTAGCACAAACTATTAGATCGATCCAGTAAAGTGTAATTCAAGAGTGAGATGATTGCGCAGCTCGTGCGTCAAAATCACTTCAGTCCCTGTCGAAGTTTAATGCAAAACCGAAATATAATGCGTGTGTGTTTGTACTTCGGCGTAAATGGGTCGATTATGGTAGGGTTCATCAATCTTCCAAAATTCTAAAAGCCACCTCAAAATTCTAGGCGCCACAACGGTGACATCATGTAATTTCCACCCCGAGGATCCACAAATATCTGGCGCCACCGTACAAAATTTAGTCTCCCAGGCGACCTGGCGCCATGGGGTATTGCAACTGTGGATTATGGTCTACTTTAATATTGTCGCACCTTAATAATGACCGTACTTTTGCGCCTGCAGTCTGACCGGTTATTTTGTGAAAGGAAAACCTGTAGACCCTCGATTGTGAAAACAAAGCTTTTCTTTTACTATGAAGAGGGCTAACGCTTTTTTTTCGGCTACAAGTGGGCTGGGATAGCGTAGTCGGTATAGCGACTCGCTACGAGCTGTACGGTCGGGAGATCGAATCCCGGTGGGGGCGAGATTTTCAGCACCCGTCCAGACCGGCCCTGGGGCCAAACCAACCTCCTATACAATGGGTACCGGGTCATTCCCGGGGGTAAAGCGACCGGGGCGTGGCGTTGATTACCCACCTCCATCTAGTGTCAAGGTTAAAGAAAGAGTAGAGCTATACCTCTACTCCCTCTCTGGGCCTTCATGGCCTGTTCTAGGGCGAACTTTACTCTGCTTTACTATGAAGTATGTTTTTACAGTTATGAATATTCTCGTGTTAATACAAATATGAAGACTTACTGCAGTCGACACAACTACTTACTGATATTCTTTGTTAGTTTTTATTATTGGCAACATGTTTCTATCAACCTTGATTATTTTCAGGTCTTTATCAAAATTAAGTAATACAGATATACAATTGCATTAATCATATTAGTAACTTATGTATCAATTTTACATTAATTTTGTAGCACATGTTGCTTGTTATATTCCGTTATGACAAATGGTTGTAAAATGCAGTAAGTTACATGTGTTAAAATGCTTATTAATGATAAATTACTTTTCATGTAGCTGCACCTGGGAATTTCCTTTGTTTTGGTGATAGGTGGAGTACCAGATGTTCGGTTGTTAAATGTTACTGTAAAAGAATATTATACATTAAGGAATAATATATATATATATATGTATAAACTTAATTTGAGACTCTCAAACTCAGTTTATACATAAATATATTGTCATCATCATCATCATCATTGTAACAATCGTGTATTGCTTTGTCTAGATATTGACTAGTCTTGCACTATGGCAGGATATAAATTTTTGTTACTGGATGTGTAACTAAATTCGTCTGTTGTCCTTAAATGAATCGGCTTATCTGCGAGTAACATTATAAAACTCTTTCTTTGTTTTGTGGTGATGGGTCAGAAAGCGAACAGAAATAGAGGTGATGGTAGATTTGTCCCTGTTCTTAATTAGGCATTACGCCATGAAATCGTATGTGTAAGTGGAGGTGTAGCTCCACGCATTCCTAACTTCGGCGGTAGAGGTAGATGAGCTGTTAGATTTACGCCTCAATCGCTTTACCCTAAGGGAAAGTTTTCCCGGTGTCCATTGAATAGGAGGTGGGATGGGACCCAGAGACGGTCTGAGTGTTTGGACGCTCTTGCCGGGAATCAAACTGCGATTCCTTGGTGCTCCATCCCATATTCTAATCTTACAACTGTACGAACTGTACTTTCCGGGCTCCAAATGAAAAGAAATATGAAATGAAAACTCATGGATTTTAGAAGCAAGCACACATAGAGAGCGCATCTCAACGGTTGTACTATAGCCTGCATCACTTCTAAAATGTTCACGTAGGGAAAACAGCAGAAGCGTGAAGCTAACTACCCTCCTGCATCTGGAGCTGGCACAGATTATATCTATAGATTTGTTTTGCACCCCGTCTGTTTCTGAGGTACAAAAACAACTTCAATTTCTTTCTTTCCTCAAAACACAGAGACATCTCAGTCAGTAGGAGCGACTGGCTGTGGGTGGTTGGACTACAGGTTTTTGATTCTCGGGAGCGACAAAAATTTTATTATCTTTACCATTGTGTCCACATTGATTTTGGGGCCCACCCAGTGGCCACCGGAGGCTGTTTGTCTGGGGGGCGAAGTAGCATTGGGATTAAATTGACCCTTTACATCCATCTAGTGCCGAGATTAATAATAATTAATGCAGCTATATTCCCAATTCTACGGTCGCTCGCTTGCTGGGATTGTGGGTTCGAATCCCGTCGAGGGCATGGATGTCTGTCTCTTGTGAGTGTCGTGTGTTGTCTCTGCGACGAGCTGGTCCCTCGTCCAGAGGAGTCCTACCGAGTGTGGTGTGTCTGAAAGTGTGATCGTGAAGCCTCGACAAATGAGGCGGCCTAGGCCCCCAAGGGGTTGTCGAGCCATTGAAAAAAAAAAATATTTCCACTGCCCATCCCAGTGGCCGCGCGGTCTAAGGCGTGGGTCTGCGGTCGCTCGCTTACTGGGATTGTGGTTTCGAATCTCGCCGGGGGCATGGATGTCTGTCTCATACGAGTGTTGTGTTTTGTCAGGTAGAGGTCTCTGCGACGGGCTGATCCCTCGTCCAGAGGAGTCTTACCGAGTGTGGTGTGTCTAAAAGTGTGATCCTGAAGCCTCGAAAAATGAGGCGGCCTAGACCCCGGGCAGTCGAGCCATTGAAAAAAAGAAAAAATTAAAAAGTTCCACTCCCCCCATAAGTCAACACGGCGTGGTGTTTCTTAAAGCTCATGGACCATTTTAAACTTTATAGTTAAGCTGAATATAATGTATTCGGTAGGTTACCACACACACTAAGACATACGTATCTATTTCTGATTCCATTGTTCGTTAGGTATAGCTCAAACGCCGATGTCAGTAATGTGATTTCGCGCTGCCAGAAGGCTGGAAATGTTTATTGTTTAGTGGAATGATACATCAAGAACGGACGTGGTGGGCGGATGTCATCTTCTCCACGCGTCCGACTGCAGGTTCAATTGGTATCGAGGTCTCATCTTCTTGATGCGCTTGAGACGTGACTGTGCTATCTCTGAAGTCCACTTAAGAAATGTCGCCTATAAGGGAGAAATCCTCTGAGCAGGGTTGTACAATTTCAGTTCCCGTTCATTCAACGAATCATTGTCTGTATATCTGTTGTCAGTAACTTCGGTAAGTAACCATACAAGATTAATTTTAATACCGAGCATTCCCGCTGGTGTGCAGATACAAAAGTAGACTGTCTCTTATTGATCACACAGTTACAATCAACACTTCGCTTTTTAATGCTTGTAAAGGCAATTCTTACCGTATATATCAGATAATTCAATTTGAGCATTATATAGTTGTGTGGTGAGGTATTGTTTTTTCATGTATAAGAATTTTATTTCATCTTTATTCTTAAATTTTGGATCTTGCCTGTATACGCATTAAAAACCGAAGTGTTGGTTGTGACTGTGTGAGTAACGAGACAAAATATACTTTCATGCACCATTACTGTAAGGTGTTTAGCTTGGGCCGTGCCATGGTTCAGGCGGTTAGTCGCAGGCCTCCCACCGCGGAGGCCCGGGTTCGATCCCGAGTCAGTCCATGTGGGATTTGTGGTGGACAAAGTGGCAATGGGACAGGTTTTCCTCCGAGTACTTCGGTTTTCCCCTGGCAATTTCATTCCATCGGTGTTCCATTACTTGGAAAAATGAAAAAAAAACTGATCATCTTTCTCTTCATCTTCATCACAGGGTTGCACAAGAAGTCTCAAGGCTTCGATGCTTCGGTAGCTTCTGCTGCGGTGCCCTTCTCCACCAAAAAAAAAAGTTTAGCTTAGTTTAGGGATCACTTAAAGATCCCATATCAATTACAAGTATCGCATAATACGAGAGGATAATTTTATGCGGACAGTTTAAAGGACATGGGAACAAGCTGTAGGTATTTGGTGCAATGTGTTGGGTTACCCCGATATTCACTTTGAGAAGGTAAGCAAGAGCACAAAAATACCCCCACCGGTACTCAAAGTTGGTCCCCATACATAAGTCACGAACCTTACTGTTGAATAAACTAATGTTTTCGCTTTTTTAGTTGCTTCTACGGACAGCATAATTTGCGCTGTGTCCTTCGTTGCATTGTCCTTATTGAAGAGGCAAATTTTCCGACAAATTAAACAGCTCATATTTATTTCACAGAACAGTCATATCCAACAACACAGTGCAACTCAGTTAGGCTACTAGTTTCGGCTTTATATAACTATTATCAGGCCACTTCTTTTTTGAGAACCACTGTTAGTGAAAACTTTAACTGCAATTAGGAATGAAACTAGTAGCGTAATTGAGTCACACTGTGGTGTTGTGTGTGACTGTATTCTGTGAAATAAATACTTGATTAACAAGCACAACGTGGATGAATCATCTTAAGATAAATAGCTACGTTAAATAGTTGGAAGAATTTTACAGAGAAACTTTTAACAGTGTTGTAAGTTAAGTTTTATACAGCGAATCTGAAATTAAATGTGTTGACTAGTGAATTGTTACATCGCTTAACGTGTGATGTGAGTAGTAGGGGGGAGGGGGGTTGTAGGCGCTCTCTCACCTTGGTTATCCGCAAATCGATGAGAAATTCTTTGAAATAGCACACATAATTTTTGATAGGGAGAATAAATTTTTAATCTAAGAGAGCAGCCCTGCTCAAACTTTTGATGTGGTGCGGGAAACTTCGGCAAAATTAGATCTGCATGAGGGCAACAATAAATACACAGAATTAAGAATGAATAATTATGTGAATAATTTTTAATTCGTGTACTTTTCTATTTATCGTGTGCAATTCACAATCTAGGCTTCGGTGTCGCTATTTTTAGCAGATTTTTATGCGCGTTCGCAAAATTGCGAAAAACGATTATTGGCTTCGTCATGACTTTTCGCCCTTCTGACTGTCTGTCTGTCTGTCTGTCTATCTGTGTGTCTGTCAGTCTGTCTGTCCATCCGTCCACATAAAACAACCCGGCCAATTATCACGCCACTAGTTTTCTATACGCCTCTAATACCAGGGCCCAGTGTTGCTATGTGCATGGATTCGGCGTCACCCATTATATACACGTAACTGAAACAGCATTTTGACATAGCGTAACTATTAATTTGGGAGATTATAGGTTACTACAGCCTTTGTGTTGAGGATTCAGGTCTTCTGATTGACACTGAATGCAATAATATCGATTCCCCATGTTTCGACGGAACGTAAAGCTTTCTTCCTCAAAGGTCTAGGCACCCTCAAACCTGCAGGACAGAGGCAGTACATTTCTTCGAAACGTCGGGAATCAATAAGCCTGCTACTCAGTGTAACAACCCAAGAAACGTGAACACTGTTACCTCAATTGGCAATTCAAAGACAGAATTTATTGCTGACATTGCTAAACGCCAAATCTATTGGTGACCTCTGTTTCTGAATGAGATATCGCTTGAATAGCGACAACACAATGATATGTAGAAATACAGATAGGTGAATATATAATTAGTGTAATGAATGCTATGAGTCAAAGCGCTGATTCCAAATGATCCTTGTATAACGACAACGCTAACAGGAAAGACACCAATTTACATAGTGATCAAAGTTGTTAGCACTGTGGAAGTCATGTTTGATGTTTGACTAATGTAGATGTGGTGATGTAGTAGCATTCATTACACACAGTGTTATGAAGTCAGCCTAGTCAATGCTAATAGTACAGATAGACCGTCTGTTTTGTTTTATAACATAGCCCACTTGAACATGTAATGCTGAGTAATTGTTTGTACAACCCGAGCCCCGTACAAGTGGAATAACACCTTGAAGTGGCTCCCTACATCCAGTATGTGCTTGAAAAATGACAGCGCGAGTGGCAGCAGCAAGGAAATGCGAACACGGTATACGGATGTTTTTTTTTTAAATTTATGGTTGCCATTGCTTAGCAGAGATATATAGACAGTGCTACAGTATTAAAAACGAATAATACTTCACGCATCATGGAAAGAAGGCACAATATCCACACAGTGATGGAATTTGGAATTTTGATCCGAAAAAGAGAGAAAAAAATTGAAAAATATCTGATGTGCTTTCTGAAAATCAGTAATGGAAATATTTAGTGATGATAGACTTTTTGGGCACGTACGTTTTCAGAACTCATAAAACGGACTTTTCTATTGAACAGATTCCTAGTCCTGTCGATATTAATATTATTATTATTATTATATTCGGTTTTGTATTTGTATTACTTAAGATTAGGCTCTGTATAGTTAAACCTGTTGGATATAACCTAAAATATTATCATCCTCGCCGTATTTGTAATTATTAACTTGCAAATAATACTTAATGTATGCTGTATACTGATGTATATTGCCTACCTTCGTAAGAAATTTTACGCGAATGGATCTCATACTGCTGTTTGGCACTTGAAGCCGCGTTTTTATGTATAATCGCATAGGCAGCAATGTAAAGAGCGGAGAAAAGTATGATTCCTCTAAATTTATATGTACATACTCTATGACTGTGTAACATAGTAGGTTATTCTGAAAAGAGTAAGTAAAAATGGGGTCGAAGTAATGCTTTAGGAAGAATTACAAAATGTATATATGAAGGAATTAATTTGGAGTGGGTGAGAAGTGCATTGCGTGGAACATTGTCAGTTAATAGAGTTCGTTAGCGACCTTCTTAAAAGAGGAATTTTTTTTTTCGTAGAAAAACTGTGAAGTTGTCTATGTATATAGATTATTATTCAGTATCGACCCATATATGCGAGATTTTTTCCATGGCCCAACACTCCTAGTGAGCCAGGGCCTTCTCATTATCGAGGCTTCACGATCACACTCAGACACACACACACTCGGTAGGACTCCTCTGGACGAGTGATCGGCCCGTCGCATAGACCTCTAGCCGACAACACACAACACTCGCAAGAGACAGACATCCATGCCCCCCGCTGGGGTTCGAACCCGAAATCCCAACAAGCGAGCGGCCGAAGACCCACGCCTTAGACCGCGCGGCCAGTGGGATCGGCTTTATGCTAGGAATCGTTGAAATAAATTATGATGAATTATAACAGCATTAGGAATAGGTAATTAAATTTAGGCAAACACAGAGGGAGTGAAACTTGCGCATTTTCCCTGCTGTAATACAGACGATAAGAACAGCCAAAACAAGCAGACCCTATGTTCAATATGTGTGAAGTTCTTTCACACTGCCTGAAAGGAAGCATTATCTCTTAGTAAGCTTAACTCCTTTAACACGCGGCTGTGTCTTTTCCCAGGTACAAGCCCCTCACCCGGATATTTGGCTTGCTTTTTCTTTTGTTGATGCTAAGTGCCAGCAATGAACGGTTAATGAGCCGCTCCCAATTACAAGTTCCCTCCCTATTATTGGAGGCATGCTAATTATGTTAATGACTCTATGACTTGAAGGATAATATGTGTGCATAACTAAGCCATATAAGAAATAATGTATGTCTTGTTGTAACGCCACCTGCTTCCATATTGAAAAAAACACTAATTTGCAACTGATTTTACCTAGACATTAAGTAGTAAAAGGACTGACAGCCATAATGATCTTACGTTTGATTAAAATTCAAAGTGATTGGGATCTCTGGATTATTTTAAGTTGTTTACGTCTCATGTCAAAAACCTAATTTTAGGAGACAGCTTAAAAAAAGCGTTGATAGATGACATAAGAGTGTATGATTTATTTTCAAGGTACCTCCTTTTTTTCTCATGAATGCTCACTCTTTCAACACCAAGCCTTTTCTTTATTTTCTTCTTCTTATTCTTCTCACAGCGAAAGGATCTTTACGAGACCATTCCGATTTCACACTTTTCAAAGCCGACGTTCCCATCTGTTTCTGGGTCTGGGTTCTTTTTGTGACCAGGTTTACAGAATGAAAAGATCGCTGCTTTGTTGTTTCGTACATTTCGAGGCAGCTTTCTAACCGTAAATTAGTAAGCTTTCTTCTGAAGTTACGATTGTGTTATTTTAAAAATTCAGAGACCAAAGTTAATACACTAAATTACTTTTAAAATTTCAGTTTCTACGTCACAGAAAACAGTCACAATTTTTACTGTAAAAACCAGTCATTTAATGCTTTTGAGGGAATTAAGCGCAATTTGATCTGAAAATCATACGAAACATATAAATTCAGTTGAATATTAAATGTGGTGACTGAGATAGTAACCACTGAAGTTCAAACGGCTAAAATAAAGAGAGACATCAAAGTTACGATGCCGAATATAATATGTGTGCTGCAATCGTTTGTTTTGTGTTGGCATTAATTTGACAAACTCTGGTACTAAGCCAAGAAAATATACTGTACTGTTCGAGGTATAAAGAGTTTGGATTTTCTGAGATTTGCTTCCTTTCGAATATGACACAGCATGATAAGCATAAAAGTAGAATTATACCCGTCTTAACAGCGATGACTAAGTTGTATTGTCACATTACTTTCTAGAAATAGGCAAACTCAGTGAAATCTCTTTACGGTGGCCACCTGGTGGTCTCATTCAAACGCAAGCAGATTATCAGGCTGTCATCTTACAGAAAACTCTTAAAAATTTCCCTTTTTTTGTGTGTGCATTGACTACGTGAGGGTCGGGATAGCTCAGTTGGTATAGCGACTCGCTACGGACTGGACGGTCCGGGGATCGAATCCCTGTGGGTGCGAGATATTTCGCAGCCATCCAGACCGGCCCAGGGGCCCACCCAGCCTCCAATAAAATGGGTACCGGGTCTCTTCCCCGGGGTAAAGCGGCCGGGGAGTGGAGTTGACCACCCACCCTCACCTAACGCCGAGGTTAAAGAAAGAGTAGAGCTGTACCTCTACTCCCCCTCTGGGACTTCGTGGCCTGTTCTAGGGAAAAAAAAAACCTTGACTACGTATTCAACTATCTTAGTGCGTTACTCTAGTCGCAACGTTGAGCTTTCTGAAGCACTTTTCTTTCCTTTTGACTGCTGACTACATGCTTGGTGTAAAACAAGTGGACATGAAGTAAATATGAGCGTAAGATTTACACTTACAAATTTTACTGATTTTTATCTTGGTCGCATTTCAAGACTGTCAGTATTTAGGAATGAATTAAACAGAGTATTGAGGGCTCTAGGAAACCTAGTCGTGACTTGTAGAGCTTGATAAAAAGAATCCGTCCTCAGTAAAATACAGTAAGAACTTACATCTACCGATGTAAGTTTCGGGACAACCTATCGGTCCCATCTTGAAAATGGGACCGATAGGTTGTCCTGAAACGTCCGTACAGATCTACCACTCTACGATGCGTAATATCCCAGAAGAGCACAGATCTCATTTACATCGCGGCGGAAGCCTGAAATCACGCATCTTACGTCGGTAAATTAGAACATAATGTTTATGATCAAAACAAGGGATGGACGGATTTGGTGACAATACCAGGCACTCAAGCATTTACACAAAACTTTTTAGTGTTCTGAGTTACAACGATGAAAGACCAATTTTCAGAATTTTTGGTTTCGGGTTGCAGTACAGGGATCTGAAACCTCGCAACCATATTGTAAATGTCCGCCATTTTATTTTATGAATTTAGAAAGATGCAAATACCACTCGTCATATTCTCACTTTGTGACACACCCGTGAAGAATGTGAATTGAGACAGCAAACAACGAGTATATTGCATACACACTGAACGAGGAGACGCTTGTGTCAACACTTGTCTTCTTCTTTCTGGAAACAGACTAAAATTTGTACAGTAATTCGCAGTCATGTTGTGTGTCTGAACAAGAAGGCGATATAAAGTGACTATTGCAAGATTATGAACTTAAAAGTGCACATAATTTTGAAAACTAATTTTTTGTTTTCCAATTCTTTGTCTGTGAAGTTGATAAGCTCAGAATAAAAAATCTTGGACTTAAAAACCAAGCTTTTATGTTTTAAATAAGCGGCAAATTGGGCATGTTTGGGAAAGACAGTGACAAATGGAAATTACATTTACGAAGAAATTTAGAAAGGTGTATGCCACCTCTAACCAACTGCTGCTTAAACACGTACACGGGAGTTTAAAGTGTAACGAACTATAACTTGGCCTCTTCTGTGGGTGTGGAACTTAGTCTTTCAACGCGAGAAAAGAACGTTGACTGAGACTGTGAACAAGGTGGTGAAAAGATTCGACCCCAGGGAGATGCCAGCAATAGGAGGCTTGTGAAACTTGAATAATGAGTGCGCAAATTAATTTAATATTTACCTAATACTACTGGAACAAAAAACCAAAGATAGTAAGATGGGCGGGGGGGGGGGGGCATTTAGAACACCGTAGAAAGATCGTAAATTCGTATAGTAGGCTGGTAGGAAATCTTGAAAGCAAGAGACCACTCGGAAGATTTAGACATAGATGGAACGACAACATTAAAGTATGAAACAAATATTGTGTGAGACTAAACTGGATTCACCGGGGTCAGAATGACGACCAGTAGTAGGCTTTTGTGGGCATGGCAATGGACTTTCTTGTGCCATAAAATACGGGGCATTCCTTGACCATAGGAAGCTGTAATAACTTGTCAAGAAGTGTCTTGATCCATGGAATTATTTCCATAGTTAGCTAGCTAGCCATGATGTGCTGGATATGCAACTAGGCTGGGGTGGGTGGCTGTTAGGAAATAGTTTGGAAGACGGCCAGTTGGACTGTGACAGAACGTGATAGGACAATCTCTCTCTCCCTGTCTTCTCCTCTCGATAATATATACGCTTGTATGTTTGAATATGTAGAAAAGCCTAAAAATTAAATTTCTGTCGTTCTTCTGTCCCAAATGTAGGAAGTCTTCCTTACAGGACTGCATGATAATACGTAGGCCGGCCAGCAGTGGCGGAAAAATCTGTCATTGTGAAGCAATCGAGAGGTATCTCTGTTTCGAAAGTTGTGTAGCCTTGATCATTGCAGACAGAAGACATCTCTAGTTATAAGCTCCTCTTATTCTATCAGTCTGCCTTTCAAGACCTTTTAACGTTTCGTGGCATACATACTGCGTGAAGCTGACATTTTACATATCCGTAAGGACTGTCAGATATAATAGCGGGTCAATGGAATCGTGGAAGTCATAGCTAGGGATCGGAAATGTGACTTTCCCCGTTGAAATTTCTAGGACTTCATGCTGATACTGAAATCAGTATCTTAAATTCTGTGAGAATATGAACTACGTTCAAGTTGCTGGGTATTGTTGAATGGCTAATTTTGGTGTATGCTGTGAAAATATTTCATGTTATCTCGTTTATCTAAGCTTTAATGAAAGAGAATATATAACGTGGACTGTTAGGCTGATTATTGAATAATGAATTGGAAGTAGAGAGTGTCCATTCTATCTTGTCCCTGGGCACGGCAGCTGTCACCAAAGCCTTACCGCACATGGAGCCTTTATCCGCCGGGACTTCAGGATACATCTCCTCCCGTGCAGTGCAACTTGCCTTGTTACACAGAAAAGTCACGAAAGGCTCTTGAGTTCCTGGCGAGTGCAGGCCTCCTGTGCTATCAAGCTGCTGTGCAGACGGACACGAAAAAATGGACATTATTTATGTGGAAGGAATATAGCCCATTTTAAGTTGCTGTCCCTGGGGTCGTCTGGAAACAACGAAAAACCTTAGAGCATTTGGTTTTCCAGCCGAAATTCGAATCAGGCCTTTTAAATACAAGCCAGAAACCTTATGGCCTGACAGAACTTCTTGATAGACGTGTGTGTGAAGGACGTAGAAACGGATGAATGAGAGAAAGTTGGGAATGTCGATAAGCCAACCAAAAAGCATAGTTTCTAGCCACAACGTTTTTAAGATCTTCCTGTCTGCTTCGAGTCTTAATTTTGAGTCTTCGTTCATAGTAGGTTACCACAGTAGACCTCCCATTGTATACTTTTAAAATCTACCCATCTAAGAACATCAGGCATAGTCTTTGTCGTGTTTAATTCAGTGTTGTGTTATTTGATAATGCTGTCGTGTCGGTATCTACATATTTATTACAAAATACAGCGGCTTTTATGTAGCTGCGGGCCTTTCATTTTTTTATTTGTCGCAGCTATCATCATACAACACGTGGTACAAACTGTAAGCTACGCCCATAACCCATATCTGATGATACTTAAAGTCGCACATAAAAATAATATATCCACAATGTGCTCTGTTGGTGTATTGGAACCCGCCCTCATCTTGGGACAACTTGCGGTTACCCTCCCCCTTCTTATCCTACACTGCGGTCAAGAGATGGCTGGAAGGGTCGCAGGATATCCAGCCATTAAATCCAGCAGGCACTCTTGGCAATAACCAACTTGCTTCTCGGGTTTTAATTGAAATCGTGGAAGGTCACTTCATTACACTCGCGTCCCGAAGACTCCGACCATTTTAAGCTGTTACTGCTTTGTATGGGTTGCCAGATTCTGGAACATCGCAATAGTTATATTCAAGGGGTACCCAAAGTTCCGAGATTTGCTTTAATATCTTTTGATGTGTCCAGGCTCATTGTGTGCACCTTCTTACGCTTGCTTGTTTCGCGGGGAGATCAGATTGATGCACCGCATTCATGCACTGTGTCCGTGAAAATAACATCACTACATGTTTAAGTTTGCAGTGCTGAGTGATTTTAAGTGCAGCTCAGAGCTGTTCGACCATCGTAAGTCTGAAAATTCCAATCTTCTTAGATCTTATGTCTTGTCGAATGATAGATACTTAGCGACGTTTGTAAGGCTGATACTGGCTTCGTATCCACAGTCATGCAGTCCAAGATGAGTACTTGACCACGAAGATAAAAGAGCTACTATCCGTCGAGTTTATTTTTATGGACGTAATGGATTACGTCGAATTTTATGTCAACAAAACCGTATTTTTGTATTTTGTGTTCAAAGTATAAATTATATTCAGTGGGAGTGCAGAAGGTCAGATGGAGTCAGGTTGGAACCGAACCAGCAGAGGATTATACTATTTTCAGCAGAATATTGGATACAAATCGTAAATTAGGTACTGGACTTTTGGTACGTAAGGGAATAATATCAGCAGTTAAGATAGTAGAGTTTATTAGTAGCAGGATGCTAACAGGCCGCTTGTGTGATATTATTTTTACAAATGGGCATGTTGCAGACATTGCAGACAAGAGCAATTGTGTAGGATTTTTGTTGGAAAACCTGAAAGGAAGAGACCACTTAAAAGGCTCAGGCGTTGATAAGGGGATAATATTAAAATGAATTTTAAATAAATTGGATTGGGAGGTGTGGATTTGAGTAATATGGCTCTGAATAAGAACCAGCAGTCGGCTGTTGTGAAAAAGGAAATGAACCTTTGGGTTCCGTAAAAGGCGGGGCATTTCCTAATTAGCTAGGACACGTTAGCTTCTGAAGAAAAACTGTGCTCCATGCAGTAGGTTATGCGGTAATCCTTAGTCGAGGAAATTTGATAATAGCCACTGTCTTCTATTTCCGGCGCGCACTTAATATTTGGAAACCGTCCCAGAGGGAAAGACAACTGTGTGATAAAAATCTGTTGATTCTACCCACACTTCTTAGAAAATTTGAAGGTGCTTGGTACAAGACGTAGATAAATTTAGATAAATTTTCTTCCTAAATGTATAAATTAGGTAATATTTTAATTTTACATTAAATACTATTTACTATTTATGTAGGCCTACACCACTTTCTTCCTTCAGCTTATAAGGAGGCCTAACATTACGGTAAATTTCGATTCTAGATGCATTGATCCTGGTATGTATCGATTTTTTCTTAACAGCTTGTACGTAGCAGAGGCAGCAGCGTTCCTGCAACTTATATACGCAAAAGTAAGATCGAGTATTCCCATAGCATCTAAAAGGCAATTACGTGTCTCATACATTCTTATTACAAGAAAGAGTTTTCAGCACTCCCAGCCTTTGTTCTTACTCTAGCCTCAACACCTGATCCCGTCCACACATTGTATAGCCTATATCGGCAATAGCCCTCCTCTCTTCCCCCCCCCCCCCCCCCCCCCACACAGCTATTTTATGGAAAAGCACAGGGAAGAGTGTGGAGAAAAGGGAAAGGTAAGAATGTGAAGTGTTGTATATATTCCTCACATATATTCTAACTTGGAGCTTGTATACACATTTACGAAGCACGGGATAAAGGGAGTTAGGATGTACGTGCAAATGCAACTTGGAGGAGCCGAAGTAGTGTTATGAAATCTTTATTCCTTCAGGACATACTAATATTTATCCTCCATCCGACACCCATTTGTAATTTTGCGGAGACTATTGGAATCGTGTCCTGAAACTTGTTTTCTACTTCCTTATAAACGTCCTTTTTTTAAAAGAAGGCCATATTAAATGTGTTTTCATAAATATTTCTTCTTTTCAGTTATGAAAGTTTATAAGGAATTTTCTTTCGCCTTATTTCCACTTTGCTACTTCTTTGTATTCAGAAATTCACTTAATGCTCCTCATTTATTAGTAGAAGGTGTCAAAGCCTAAAACTGTATTCCCATATGTAAAGGACAGTTGTCTGGAACGAAGCATTATTCAGCTGTGTTGGAACTCCTTTAACATTCGTTTTATTTCATGTCAATTGGCGACGTGAAAGGACAGAAAAGACCGGAATGTACGTAAATACAAAGGCGGAAAGATGTACGTTGGTAAATCGTTCTATACATTTTTTTCCAAAATTGTTCATTGCTATTTTGATATTTTATTTATACTGACGTCCATATCTTTGCGTATCATATCTATTATTTCGGAGGTAGTTATGACCATTGAGGCAAATTATGCTTTCCTATGTTGCCTTAAATATACTTGTATCGCAAAGGGTTGAAACACTTTATAGGCATGATTATTATGACGAGGAAATTAGTAATTTCTATCTGAGTTTCATGCAACTTAAAGAATGAATCTAAGAGTAAGTTAATCGTTCATGTTTTACCGTTGAACTACCAACAAAATTTGGTCGGAATTCGTTTACTCGGATCGGGATAGGGCGTTTTTAAACACGGTATTCAACATACGGTTTGCATAAAATAAGAAATGTATGTTGACTAACTGAGCAACGATTAGATTCTCTAAAAGGACTGCTCCGTAGAGTTACTTAGCTGTGTAGATAAAATAGTGAATGGAGAGACAGGCACTGTGTTTCCTTAGTGCGGCAACGTGATGCACTTCGTAAGAATAAGAGGGTGTACAAGCGTACCGTAAGTTCATGTGTAGTGCGATTGTAGAAACGTGATAACCTGACAGTTTCCTGATAAAGAACATGATTACATTTATAGTTCCTGTTAGGTACATTCTTATTCTTGCGAAGCACCTCTTACGTTGCGTTTGTAATTTATATGGACATCATTTGATAATAATAATAATAATAATATTAATAATAATAATAATAATAATAATAATAATAATTTATTATTTATTATTATGCGAAACCTTGCATATATATATTTTAAAACTGTGCCGCTTAGAACACGCTGTAGTGACTCTGGAGGGTAAGACTACACATTAAACAGAGCATTTCTTTCGCATTATGTTGAAATGAAAGTCAGGTTTCCGGGAACATGACTGTAAAAGTGTAGTGCACATTTCTGTCAATAATAATAAGTAATTCTAATTTACATGCCCAGAATTTTAATATTAACTTTTCCTCTCCTTTAAATCATGCTGAAAGTTTGAAAGTCTTTATAAAGAGACTTAATTTTACTTTTTTGATAAATGTTTTCTTGTGATATATCCCTAAAGTGGGAACACCCATTGTTGCTTTATCCCACTTTGTGAGCATGTAGCTAAGTAGGAGACGTGACATGTGGAAGGGGAGCTGTAACGTAGCGGTCGGGGTCAATGCATGTCCAATGCTGTCTTGTGAACATACTGTCTGGACTTGCTTCGCCTGCTTGCCTTTACTACAGTTGTGATGTGAAAGCTTTCGTGAGAGTTAAGAATCTCATAACTTCTTCTTAGCTCTCTCAATTTCTTTCGGCATCCCATTCCCCATTTCTCCTTCTACCGTCTCTTCTTATTCTTCCTCTCTTTCTTTATTCCCTTCCTTTTACTTCTAAAGTAAAACTTACGCCTAACAAAATGCGAAGAATGAAACGAAATTATGACGTCGTATTTCTTAATATAAGAGACTGTTTTACACACAAACAGGTTGCACTAGCTCTATATGACGTCATAGCTTGGATTAAACGCATGCCATGTTGGATATCTGCAGCCCTGACAATATAGAAATTTTATGGTGTAGTTACAAAGTATGTGAATTGAGGTTCATTAAGCGAATTTGAAATGAAACAAGAGAATGGTTTTGTGCTAAGAGAATTAAGAGGGCAATTTTAGAAACACACTTTCATGTAAGTGTTGATTTCATGAAAGGGCCTACGGTTCTAAATGTGTACGAAAGAACGGGATATTGCAGTGAAATAGAACTTGCGGGAAAACGCTGGATGTTTTCTTTACGGGTAGGAAAACGTAATGCCTAGGAAGATTTCATATACATGTAGGTCTGCTTCGGTTTTTTATTATGTGACAGGGGCTGTGATTTGTTAAACAGTAGGCAATTTTACCGTCTGAGTGCAGAAGACTATTAGCAAAGTAAGGAAAATTAACCGTGATTTAAACAAGTTTAGAAAGATGTTAGTTTTAGTTTTGAATGTACCCACTGTTTTGACGTGGAAAGAAAGGACTCACTGCTGTTAAGTAATTAGTTTGCTGTAGCTGCACAAAGCATAGCAGCTGAATGCATTTACGGAAGGTCGTGTTTCCGCTGTACGTTCCGTACCAAAGTTCTTTACATGAATTCACAATTGCTCAGGCAGTAATAAATTTAACGGGACGAGTGATGATTTCTCAGTTAAGTTGGTTTTGCTCATAATCTCCTTACAAAACCTTCGTACTTTAGTTTTCTCACTTTCCACTCGTTTTTTCTGTCTGCAACGTGTCAGTAACTGTTGTTTTGTAGCACGGTGTAGTTTCTTGTAATCCTTTAAAGAAGAAAGCGACTGTAGTGCAATGCCACGGCGGTAAAGAATAGAAAGAAATTGTGATGTCGCACCGCTAAGTTCCCCACTGCACGACTTCAATGGTAACTAGCTAGATAACTGACCGACTGACTGACTGATTGACTGACTAACTAACTAACCAACTAACTACCTAACTAGTTTACTAATTTGATAACTAAAGAACTAACTTACTTATTTACTCACTAACGATCTAACTTACTTATTTACTAAAGAACTAACTAAATAACTGTCTGATCAACTGACCAGCTAACCCTACAGAACGGATTCCTCGAAAAGTTAATAATTTGTCAGCTGTTGAAAAATTTTCACATTTTATAGAACCCAAATATTCTTCATCTTATTCTCAAGAACCCACGACTGATCTGTGCTCTAAACCAAACGAATTTAAATTCTTAAATACTATTTTAATATTATCCTTACTTTTAAGCCTACGGCTTTCAAGGAATATCCTTTCCACTGTTCTCTCACCGGAGCTCCGCATGCTTTCTTTCCTTCCCCCTGCGTGCCACGTGCTTCGACCATCTTATCCTCCTTGATTTAATCACCCTAATAATAATAATAATAATAATAATAATAATAATAATACATCCATTGGATAGGAAGCTGATGTTGTATATAAGGCTGTTATTTATGTAACGGACATTAGAATTGAATGGTACATGTCATATTCTTACAAATTCTTGCGCATTAGAATTAAGTAGGCTATATATATCATCATGCAAATGTACTGGCTGAAAATTGAGAATTGAATTACGTCACCAAACATAGTGTCTTGTCTAGGCAACCGCAAAGTTTTCCTTCCGAAATTCTATACCTAATGCTGCGCAGTGCTTAAGAAAAAACTGTGACACTAAACCCATTTTATTGTATTGAGCACAACGGATTTTGGAATGTGTTACTACTACTTTTGATAGCGGAAGTTAAATTTGTAGAAGTATTCTTCGTTACCAGCTGAATGGCAAACTGCAAACTTCATCCATCCATCTGGCACATTCATGTACAGTGGGAATTTTTTTCATCATAAATGCATCGGACTTAAAGCACAAGGCAGAAATTTTTAAATTATGCAGTACATTTGAAATATTCCTTTCAAATTTAGAATCGCACGCGCTGCCTGTTTAAAGGTAACTTTGCGTCCTGCCTTTTGTAGAAAGCACCGACATCAGAGTAAATTGAGGAGACCGGAGTTTGATTGCTCAGATTAGAGAGGCTACGTACTGTGTACAATTTTAAAGTTTTAATACTGTTCGCTGTTCTGGAAGCTTCAAAGAGTGTTCCGGCTTTCTGTCCCTCAAAGTGACCTGATCACTTCTCTTCCTATTATTTATAGACTAGTTTAAGCCGTTAAATGTAAAGACTCCTGACATTCAAAATAACTCGTGTAATAGGCCACTTAATTATTAATGCTTAATGTTACGTAAACACCATATTGATCCAGTTTTACTTAATGCGTATCCTGTATACATGTTTAAGTTTCATCATCTTTCGTAATTCAAGTGTTTCAGAAGCTTTTTTTTACGTATTAGAAGCTCAATTTAACATTACACAGCTTCTCCGATGTTGTAAGATGCTTTTATTCTTGGTGTCTATACTTCACACCCTTAGTCTCGTAGCGGTCCGGATACTTAAATGGCTCACAGGTTGGGAATAGGTTCTGTGAATGTTGTTTATTTATGGTGCTGTTAATTGCTAAGATTAATTTATATAGCGTCGACGGTAGTCGAAAAAGTATGGTTGTGTAAGGCCGTGCCGTGGCTCAGGCGGTTAGTCGCCGGCCTCTCACTGCGGAGGCCCAGGTTCGATCCCGGGTCAGTCCATGTGGGGTTTGTGGTGGACAAAGTGGCACTGGGACAGGTTTTTCTCCGAGTTGTCGGTTTTCCCCTGTCAGTTTCATTCCACCGGTGCTCCATTAATTGTAAAACTTGGTAAAAAGAACTGCTCATCTTCATCATCTTAGGGTTGCACAAAAAGCCTTAAGGCTGTGGTGCGTCCGTAGCATCTGCTGCGGGGCCCTTCACCATGTAAGAAAAAAAATGGTTGTAAAGCATTTTTGGAATGATACTGACAGGGGAAAAGCAAAGTGCTAAGAGAGAATCCTTTCGCTGTGCCATTTTGTCCACCAAAAATCCTGGGATCAAACCCTGGACTCCGCAGTAAGATGTTGGCGACTAACATCCTGCCCACGACATTTGCCTCTGTGTATGTGTACATGTGTTTACGTATATATATATATATATATATATATATATATATATATATATAAAAGAATGTTTTTGTTTTTGTGTGTCTTTCGGTCTATATTAAAAATTAGTTCAAATTTTATCATTTCTTCCCTTACCTAGAATCTAAAGATGAAAATAAAGACAAAACTGTAAATTTGCCTCTTGTTTTTAGACTATATTATGGGAATTCATGATGTTGCCTTCAGGGAAGAATATAAACTGTTGGTGTCTAAGAGGGAAGTAATGGGAGGAAAGAAGAAAACCTGCATAATGAGGGTTTTCTTGACATTGAATCTTCAACAAACGTTATAAGCTTGTCCAAGTAATGAGGCTGGGATGGCCGAGGGATATGGCACGCACATGAGAGTTTAGGAATGCATACAAAATTTTAGTCGGAAAACCCAAACGGAAGAAGTACTTTGGAATATCTTGTATGTGGGATGATCATATTGAATTGGATGTTAAAGAACTATGCAGTTAGGGTCTGGAATGGACTCAAGTGCTTCAGGATAGGCACCAGAGGCGTGTCCTCGTGAACACGGTAAGAAACTTTTTTTTCCCCCAATGGCTTGACAGCCCCTTGGGGGCATAGACCGCCTCATAAGAAACGCTTAGGTTTCTTAAAACTCAGAAAATTTCTTTGCTACCGCTGGGATAAGTAGTTTTGTAGGTTAATAACCCAAGTAAGTTATAATTATGTTTCTTAATTACTGTGTATTTACTGTCAAGTTAATAAAGACAGTTAAATAATTGTGCCGTGTTGCGAAAAATGTTTACTAATTAACTGTTAAACGAATAACATTTGTCATGATAAAGTACGGTGGAGTCTATTCATGAGACATATGTTGAGAAATATGTTGCAAACCGTAAACCGCATACGTTGTTATGATAGCTGTCAACGTGAAATTAAATTATGTGCATGATTGTGAAAAAATGCTTTATTGACTGCCTCGTGTAGTAAGGGACTTTCAGTGATAAATTCACAAACTTGCATAATGCATCGGTGTCAATATGAAGGTAATTTTGCGTGACTAGTTTCCATCCTTATCTTTTATTTATATGGAGGAATGAAGACCGATCCGGAGTACCATGCATATCAAAGGCTGCTCGCCGCTACGTCATTTCTGCATTGCCATTTCGGAATTACTCTGGCAGTCCAACTAGACAGATGCTCCATATTCATAACATCATCCCTGAGAAATGTCAGATAGTCCTGCCATTGCGTCTAGCAATCCACATGCGTCTTCAATTACGTGGAGCGACATAAGTTTATTAAGCAAGCTTGTATGTGTGCGTGTGCGTGTGTGCGTGTGTGTGTGTGAAGTCGCAATACAAACGTGTTTTCAAAAGTGGAATTTTGTATGTGTACTCAGAAATTAAGATGAGTGAATTGCTTTAAACAACTGATGGTAGGTTTCTAGTTGAGTTATTTAATAATTGTGGTCCATTTCGGAGGCTGTTTAGCTCCGGAAGCCTGCTGAAATGATTATGTCGGAAATACAATAACTGTTGCCGCGCAGTTAAAGAGTTTTGTTGCTGGTTGGAATTACATTTATAAATTTCCTTAACAATTTAAACAATTTTATATTTACAGTTTGTCCTCAACGGATGAAAAAATTATATCGCAGTGACCCGTTTAATGGATTTTGATAATGAAATTGTCTTCGCACCGTCTTTGTTGCCCATGTCACTGTAACTCGGTCTGCCGTGCCTCGTTTGTTGCAACAACAGAACTTTTATTTTAGCGCCCTATCTTTAAATTCCATTTGCTTTTACTCACTTTGAAAACTAAAATTTATCTGAATGTCTGAATTTTCAGCTCCTACCTCGCAGAGAGGGGGCGCGCGGTGGCGTAGTTGGTTGAGGCACTACGCTACAAACCGGAACGTCGCGGGTTCGATTCCCGATGGTGTTATTGGAATTAATTCCTTGACATAATCGTTTCGGTCGCACTATGGCCCTGGGGTCGACTCAGCCTCTAACAGAAATGAGTACCAGGAATATTTCCTGGGGGGTAAAGGCGGCCGGTGCGTAGGGCTGACAACCTTGCCACCTTCATGTGCCGATTGTCTACAAATCTGGGCCTGTCTAGGCCTGTAATGGGATTGCTTTACCTTTACATTACCTCGCAGAGAACATATTGTCTCAATTAAAAGAAAAAGAGTCGGTTAATGCTGTTTAGGGAAGTGATTGGTGTTTATTGTGAGAATCATACGAAAAACATTAATTAACAATGTAGAGGGGAATGCAGAGTTTCTGAATGCTAAACCGGACAGTATATATAGTGACCATTGAACATTAAAGGCGGCTTATAGAGAGAAGTTTCCAGAATAATACACTTGCACGTTTTCTAAGATTATGAGATCAGTGGTGATGTAAATTTCATTGCACAAGTAAATCCAACTATAATGGCTGCATTCGATCCGTGGACCTGAGTATATTAGGCAACCGCGCTTGTATCCAGGTGAAGGTAACAGAGTTGTCCCTTGCACGCCATAAAGGCGTATGGGGGCATGTAAATACAGCTGCACTTATTCTTAAACTCGGCACTAGATGGAGGTGAGTGTTCAGCTTCACGCCTCGACCGCTTTACTCCCAGAGAAAGACCAGTTGTTACCCATTGAATAGGAGGCACTTAAATTTAACATAGAATAAGTTAGAAAGTCAGACTTGGTCATGAAAGTTCTTTTGTGTCTTCCAGAATGACAGGAAAGAAATACCGTAATAAGAAGTTTTCAAAGACGACTCTAACTTGGGGTTTACTTTTTGTGTCCTTTTATGGTTTAGTGTTAAAAATGGGTCTTTGTGGCAAGAACACGTGACGTGGTTGTGGTTCGTCATTCTATGTTGAGGACCGTCCCATCACGCAATAACACGGTTAACAATGGCTGACAGTTGCTTTGCGATTGTGTTGCGACCAAAATGTGAAATATTGCCGACAAGTGAGCTCGGATCGAAAGAAAAGTAGAGTAAAAAGCAGTCAAGAGAAATGGAGTGGAAATCGTGCTTCTTAACTGAAGCGTGGCGTCGTGGTTATTGTTGAAAATGTTACAGGATTAATAGGTCGAAGTACTTAAACGTAATCAGTTTCATCTTAAGAATGGAATTAGCTTAGAGAGGCTTGTTACTAGAGTCCTGGGAGCCCCTTCTTGCGTGGTTTATTTTTTTGTCCTTTTTTGTTGTTGTGAAGGGCCCCGCAGCAGATGCTACGGACGCACTGCAGACTTAAGGCTTATTGTGCAACATTGTGATGAAGATGATATGTTTTTTTTCGTTTTTCCGTGTAATGAAGCACCGGTGGAATGAAACTTACGAGGGAAAACCGAAGTACTCGGGGAAAAACCTGTCCCAGTGCGACTTTGTCCACCACAAATCCCACATGGACTGACCCGGGATCGAACCCGGGCCTCCGCTGTGGGAGGCCGGCGACTAACCGCCTGAGCCATGGCACGGCCCTCTTTTGTCCTTAGTCATTTAGTTAGTTCTCATTCTGACACCTCAGTTCTATAATTTTTCTACTAAGGAAACTTCACAGGACCAATATTTCATCTTCCAGTACCGAAGTTTTGCATGTTTAGACCTGTATCTGTGCACGCTGTAGGATTTTTATATGTATAGAGGCTCTTTAGTATAGTTCGATACAAAGAGCTAAGGTGAACTGCTTGCCCTTACGATCCTCTTCAGTTGTCAAAATATCTACAGTTAGAGATGTAACAAAGTATTTTTATTATGGGACAATTTTCACTAACCGCCCCCCCCCCCCCCCCCCAGAAATGACAACTTTTGCGAATCTCTTACATTTATGCTACTGCAGCAAAATATTTCTCCTCGATTTGTGGAGTTCACCTTATGCTTTTGTGCCTCTCACCAGAAGGAATGTGCCCACGGCGTCTCGCACTTCTCTGAACAGAGAGAGATAGGAAGCATCACTGTAACGCACATTTATTGAGAAGCAAATTTAAATATTCCTGATGTCACGTAAGTTAATACTTATTATTTATGTGGAAAAAGGGCATAACTTTTCTGTAAGACACGGGATGGTATTATTCATGCTTTTCATTGCTTCACGTTCTGCATCAATATATTTTTTGTCATTGTCGGTTTGTATGTAAGACCTGTACATACATTTCTGTACAGTACAGTTCTGTAACACTAACGGCTTTGTACATTTTTATTTAATATTCTGTGTCAGACTTCATGCTGCCATCACGAAGGTCACACCATAACCCTCATGTTCTCGGGCAGTAAATCAATCTTGTCTCCCGGCTTATACGTACAATTGAAACTCGCGGTCAACCGAACTGGGTTGCCCCTAACAACCAACTCAGTCACAACTACAAAAAGTTCTCGAATTATGGGGTAAATTGAACAGGCACTTTCATTTTTCACAAGAAAGTTGAAGACACTGTCACGAGAAGAATATACATAATAAAGCGGGCATAAATAAAGAGTGACAAGGTTTTTGTTCCGAACAGAAAAATATATTGCAACTGCCGGGTTCTGGCTGAAGAAATTGTAGTACTTCTACAACAGTGCCGAGTGCGTGAGGTGTAGAGTATACCTGAAAGACGGAAGGTATGTGCAAGTAATGCTATTACTGTTCGTGGAAGATAAAGGCACAAAGTTTGGGATCAATCAAGAAGCAAGCATTATACAAGTTGGACTACTCTAAAGATGGAGGCAACAAGCCATCCGAAACGCTTGTACCTATAACTACATGACGTCATATCCCACGATACTAGAATCGTGAGTTTTAGAAATGCCTTTAGAATCTCGTTTCGGCCGTGATATTCACCTGTTACAAGTACAAAGATAAACTCCTTTTAGGTCTGACGCAGCATACGGACATAACAGTAATTATCCTTGCTTTTAGTTACGCCCAAATATGTAGATATGAAGTATGTTTAAAATACACTTCGCAGGTTTATTTATACATATATGTACATATTGCAAGCCTATGTTATATACTAGTGTAGATTGCACTGCTGAACGTAGTCGGAATGTGTTAGTACCTCGGAAGATGAAATATCGAATATGCAGGCAGGCTGAAGGACAGACATGTCCCACTCTCGCCATTATATATACGTATATATATATATATATTCATTTGTAAACGTTGTGCAAAGAACATACAAAATGGACTTACTCACATATTTATACTTTGCCAAATGACCGTGCCAGTGTCCCAAATCCTGTCACACATATAGATCTTACCTGACCAAGTCCGTGGAGCGAAGTCCTTTTTCAGAAGCCTAGAGTTAGTCAGCTATCCAAGAAATTTCCACCCTTCTATGCAGCCTTCCTTACCGTATTCACAAGAGCAAGCTGTAGGTCTGCACCCTGAACCAGATGAATCCAGTCTATATATATGCACACCTCCACTTTTTGAAGTACACGTCATTATTAGGTCATTTTCCCGTGTACACCGAAGTATCTGAGGCGGATAACTTCCATTCGGTTTTCCTACCAAAACTTTTGTATTCATTTCTAATGTTTCCCACTCCTTATTTCTTCTTGATTTTACAATCCTAATAGTATTCTGTAGCCCATCCCAGTGGCCGTGCGGTCTAAGGTGTGGGTCTGCGGCTGCTCGCTTATTAGGATTGTGGGTTCGAATCCCACCGGGGGCATGGATGTCTGTCTCTTGTGAGTGTTGTGTGTTGTGAGGTAGAGGTCTCTGCGACGAGCTGGTCCCTCGTCCAGAGGAGTCCTACCGAGTGTGGTGTGTCTAAAAAGTGTGATCTTGAAGCCTCGAAAAATGAGGCGGCCTAGGCCCCCAAGGGGCTGTAGAGCCATTGGGAAAAAAAAATAGTATTCTGTGAAGCGTACGAACTGCAAACCCCGTCTTTACAGCGTATTACTTAGTCTCATTGTACTCCTCTTTGTTAGGTCACAGAAGACTTATCTTTCGGACCAAAGCAAATGGAAATCATATGATGACACTTATTCCTGTTTTGCTCCCTGTTTATTTAACTGGACTTTCACTTTCTCAGACTTTTTTTTTTGTAAATGCAGTCATTATTAAAGCGATTTGTCATGACATTTACTGATCCTATTATTCTATCCATCATTGTGGCTTGTCATGTGAAGCACACGAGTAATTAGAGAGAATGTGAAGGCATAAGTCGACATTGTGTTGTGTTAGCCGCTCACGGTCTTCGAGTCTCAACATCACTGCTGCTGTGTGTGAAACTAGATGCAATTTTGAAAATCGTTCTGTCAAAATCGGACAGACGTCATGCACTGACGCATCAGCAGATTGGTGGGTCTTGGTGCAAGTGCAACAACTGTGCGTCCGTGCTCCAGTCCACGTTTTGCTGACACGGTGTGTGTTTAGAAGACAATTTTGCAGTACAGTAATCCCTCGGTCATCCGGACTATATGGAGGGAGTGGTGGTCCGGATTACCGGAGAATCCGGATCACCGATGGGAATACCCGTGTATAGGTAACAGACATAAAATCATCACCCAGTGCTAAAGTAAAGCTCCTTAAAGCGGAAACACTGTACCTAACAATATGTAATAATAATAATAATAATAATAATAATAATAAATAATATATTTATCATGCGGTGTGTTATAGAATTACAAAAATAGAAGCCGAACTTACGGCATATAAACATCAGCTGTACGAAGAATTTATACAGAAATTGCATAATAATAATAATAATAATAATGCACTGTAATAATTTCAGTGGCTAGTACTGGGCTACAGTTGGCCCAAAATTGTTCGGACCATCCGGAGGTCCGGATTACCGAGGGATCACTGTACCTTTAATTTCACGGTAAATGTCTTTGGCCAAATGCGACTATAAAAAAACTTTGAAGCTTAATTTAAGTTTCACGTAAAATACGGGTTATGTTGGACGATTATGTCTCAAACTGAAATTGTGCCAGTAATCTTTGTATAAACCTCCTGTACTAAATTTTGTCGAAAT
Source organism: Reticulitermes speratus (assembly GCA_021186555.1). Classification (NCBI taxonomy): domain Eukaryota; kingdom Metazoa; phylum Arthropoda; class Insecta; order Blattodea; family Rhinotermitidae; genus Reticulitermes; species Reticulitermes speratus. Next base: position 23,553,721 of record JAJKFL010000013.1, on the reverse strand, counting down.
CCGTTCATTTCTTATAGATACAACACGCGAAAGGCTGACGGATACGATATTTCTGTTATGAGTTTTTCTGTGTACTTTGTGCAAAGAACGTATCAACTGGTGACATATAAACTAAGCAAAACAGTGACGTGCCGTTGTGCAGCTGTACCGGCTGAACCGCCACTGATTACAACTACCACACATACGGAGTTGCTGGCTCCTTAGACCAGTCCTTCGTGCACCCTTTATCCCTGTAGATCTGTTTCAATTAACATTTCTATCAACAACGTGGTCGTAACCTCGACTAAACACATCTGACACAACCCACAATAACCGTCACAAATCCCATCACCAAATGTGTCTATTGACTTGGCCTAGCTCGCTTCCCACCCGTTCTGCAGCCAGCCACTCTATTACATTACGATCTACTGCACATCCGGGGGACTGTGATTGAAATCAATGGGCAGTGGCCCCCGAGCTGACAGAGATTAATGAGGAGAGAATCCACCGAAGATCGCGTAGATTACGAGGAAAATTAACGTGTCAGTGGGGGGTAACTCATTCCTTTCCGACTAACATCATTGTCAAAACTTCACAAAGGTTTTTGAAATGTACTGTGGTATTGACTTTGGTAGTGGTTCTGAAGATACTTGACTGCTTGAAACTAAGCACAGGGTACGCCAAAGTCTGTAACTGCGAGTTACGTCATGATTGAAAACTAAAGTTGTCTCTGTGCACGCCACGAAGGCATAGAAGGGAGTCATTCTTAACCTCGGCGCTAGATGGAGAGTGAATGGTCAGCTTCATGCTCCAGCCGCTTTGCTCCAGGGGAAAGATTCTTCAGTACCCTTTGAATATGAGGAGAGTGGATGGGCCCCATTGTCGTTCTGCTCTGGAGAAGAGGTAGATCTGTTGCCCTGCCGGGACTCGAACCACTATTTATCTGTTGGCCAGCCCCTAGCCTAGTTACTCTATAGCCTACGTTTTCCCGACCTCCAAAATGCGTTGACATTCGTGGTGAAATTATGGGAATGGTAAATTCGCTGCATTATAATTACCAGTATGCGAGTTTGCATTGGATTCAGCTGGCTCAGTACATGGTTCAGCGTCGCGCACACGGTAATGAAGATACAGATCCCAGAAAGGGCGGGGCATTACTGGACCATCTGTGTGACCACCGTCTTATTAAACATGTACTCCGTGGGCTAAACAATTTATTCGTAACACGCAATTTCCGTACAGTAAAGTTTGTTATTGAATAGCAAAAGAGATAAGAAATTACATAAAGAGTAACTTTATAATATATCCTCTTCAGCAGATATTATTTTGATGATTGTGTTCGAGAAGGATGAGATGGGCAGAACATCTGCCTCGCGTGGGAAAAACAAGCTGTATGTGCTACTGTTTGGGCATAAGGCTGAAGGGAATACACTGTTTATAAAACCTAGGCGTAGATGGCAGAAATTATATATTAAAACGGATATTAAATACTTGCGGTGGGGACTGTATTCTTTTAACTCAAGAAGCTTTTGTGAACACCACAATGAACCTTCAGATTCCATCACATCCGGTGGGCTTCTTGACTAGCTCAACCATATTGAGCTCTTACAGAAGTATTCTTCTCCGAGAAGTTTGTTTCTCAAATTCTTCATATATATATTAGCAAGCTGTTGTTGGCCCAATTATTAACCGCGATGGAACCTGACATGTCATTAAATCGTAAAATTTATTAAGATCTCGCTTAAGTGGAGTAATAAATTAAAGTCAACATGCCACTTTGATCTGCAGTATTTGTTACTATTAATTACTTGCTGATTATTATGACGTCCCCATCTTCGGTGTAAATAGCGATACTAGAGGTCGAACTGCTTGTGACTTGGCTTGCAATCTGAGGAGGTCACCCGTCAGCACGTTGATTGATGTTAGTCTTGTCCAGAGCGAGCAGAAGGAAACTGGCCTTAACGCGTTTGAGTACTGCCGCTACGTTCCCATTACTGTCAGTCAATCAAGCGTTTTAGCTCTCTTTGCTTGTCAGTTCCTGTGGTTCACCGCATGCTATGCAACATTGAAACCGTCTTTGTTCTGTACACATGAGATTCCTTAGGGGGAGTTTTAAGATACATAAAAAGGGAGAAAAGAAAACACAAAATTCCACGTACCGGTACACTAAGCTAAATAATCTATAGATGTCAAAGGAATTCAAGATGATTTGCTGTATTATTTACAAGGAACAAACCTAGCAGAAACATGGTGTCATTACTGTGTACTCATGGTCAGGATTGTGGTCTAAGTTCCTTTTTCTTCTTTCACTTTTACAAACTTTAAATGATGACAAAGAATTATTGGTTCGAAGGCAGAAGTCAATGTGGGGTTACGTAAGTCTGTATTCTGGCTGTTCTTTTGATAGCAGTGTTTGTGTACGTAACACAAACTCATCTCAAATCAGAACTAACAAACAGAATTTGTGCTGTAACACCGCCTTTTTATTTTTGTACGTAACTTTTGAGTTTTTTTATTGAAGGGCCCCGTAGCAAATGCTACGGACGCACCGCAGCCTTGAGGCTCATTGTGCAACCCTGTGAGAAAGATGGTGAAGATGATGAGGATTTTTCTACTTTTCCATTTTAATGGAGCACAATGAAACTGACAGGGGAAAACCGAAATACTCGGAGAAAAACCTGTCCCAGTGCCACTTTGTCCACCACAAAACCCACATGGACCGACCCGGGATCGAACCAGGCCTCCGCGTTGAGAGGCCAGCGACTAATCACCTGAGCCATGGCACGGCCTAGCTTTTGAATTACTATATTTATGGACTATCTCCTATTGCCTCATCTCGACGTTGAAGTTAAGTCTTTAGGCCGCGGTATGTAAGCCGTGCCATGGCACAGGCGGTTCGTCTCCTGCGTCTCACAGCGGAGGCCTGGGATCAATTCCATGCCATTCCATGTGGAATTTGTGTTAGACTATGTGGCACTAGGATAAGTTTTTCTCCTAATCCTTCGGTTTTCCCCTGTCGGTATCATTCCACAAATGCTCCAGAGCCATACAGACGGACCCCGACTTACGTAGCTCCGACATACGTAGATACGGACTTACGTAAAACACTTCTTGTGCCACTACCACCACTACTACCACTCCAACCACCACCACACACCCACCCCTGCCTCTGCCTCAATTGAATACGAGTGTCTCCAGTATCGATTACTAATTATTATTATGTTTTTTATCGATTGTTATTAAAATTATTACTAATTAATATTATATCGATTATTATTATTGAGTATAAGGTATATAATAAAACATGGCTCCGAGTTACGTAAAAATCGACTTATGCTTAGGGCTGCGGAACGATCCACTGACGTAAGTCGGGGACTTTCTGCATTCATGTATAAGTAACTGACGCACTTGACAGCGTCTTTTAAAAACACACATATCTAAGTAAGAAGGGATATTTGTACTGCAACTTTTAGAGTAAAATATTATTGGCTCGTGTGAGGTTCTTGGAAAGTAATTTGTGACATAACTAACTTCTCGCTGGCTTAAGAGTTAGAACTGAATATTTATTGGCAGTGATGTTCTCATCTCTGATAGTCAAGGCAAAATAATATTTAATAATATATTCACTAGCCGATCCCAGTGGCCGTGCGGTCTAAGGCGTGGGTCTTCGGCCGCTCGCTTACTAGGATCGTGGGTTCGAATCCCACCGGGGGCATGGATGTCTCTCTCTTGTGAGTGTTGTGTGTTGTCAGGTAGAGGTCTCTGCGACGAGCTGGTTCCTCGTCCAGAGGAGTCCTACCGACTGTGGTGTGTCTCAAATGTGTGATCATGAAACCTCGACGAAACGAGGAGGCCCAGGCCCATATACGGCTGTCGAGCCATAAAAAAATATATTCACTAACACAGTCAATTCTGATTCAAACACACTTAGTTCGTGCTCATCTAATTATTAATTACGTACACAATTTATACTTCTGCTTACATTAGGCCTACTTTCATGTTAAGCCTATACAGAATATTTCTATTTGTTTTTGTGTTGGTTGTAGCCTCAAGGGCTAGCGCTGTATCGCCCGCACACTGTCAGTCTGGAGGCATGATGTAAGAAAAGTACGCTGCCTTCCACGTTGTGGTATCGTGTATGGGTAGATTTCTTACAAGACCAATCCTCCTTCCATGGATTCTTAAAGAATTTGTCGAAGGATTCATAATTTCAGAATTAATAATAAATCGGGTAGGGCCAGACACTAGTATAAGAAGAAGGAAACGAAGAAGATGAAGCAGAGATATGTACTTTATGGTCTGCGGTAAAGAAAATCATATCCTAAGAAGGAGCGGTGGGTAATACAAGCAACCATTCAATCTGACGAAAGTAGACAAGTTGCTTATTACCTCACCAAGCGCGTAGGACTAGGCTTTAATTATAAGGTGCCTTTGCTGAAAGCTATTGAGTTTTGTGATGCCCAACTAATATTGTTTTGAAGTAGGCAGTGGACACAAATTATGAGACCAGTTGTTAGAGCGGTACATTGAAATGTATTACATCGAACAGCCTAGACTGATGCAAATACAGGTCATCATTTCCTCCGTCGGTTTCAGACGCCAAGGCTCGTTTCGTCACTAACTCTGATTCAGGCAGCAGTGCAGGTACACGCTTACTGCACTGTGTTGGCGGAGACGTGTAACGTTTAAGACAGGGGTGCACAAATTTTCTAAAAATCTAGCACCCACCTCAAAATTCTAGGCGGCGCCACCATGCAAATTGTAGTCTTCATGACGACCTGATGCCAGGAGTTTGTGCACTTCTGGTTTAAGAAGATAAGCACACTGAAAAACGGGGAAGCGGTGTAGTTTCTAGTGGAGTTTCCCCAATATCTCTCCATATGATATACGATACACAGTCAATCATTCTGTAATGCCAAGACGTTATTTTTTTAAGCGGTCAACCGTATGTCAAAATTTAAGTTCACAACATTCGTATATAATTCATAAAGTCACCATTCCTCCATTTCTTTAACCTTGATAGATTACATAGTCCTCAATAACATTATTGTAAGACTGTAAGGTCAGTCTGGCAATCAGTGTTTGGGGGGGGGGGGGGAGGGGAGAAGGCCTCATTGTAGATGCAGAACAATATTATGAATCCGTACATTTATGCAAAATTTGTATTCAGAATGAAATCTGGATGTAGGTCTGCGCATTTTACGTACATTATTTAATAATGTGCGTGTAAGCCGGGACCGATCAATGATTTAAGTGAGTGGCTGGACACTGGCCGACTGGGACTGGTAACCCTCCAGAGACAGCGACTTTTTGACGTCATGTTCAGAAGGGTTCAAGGGGCAATTGTTTGGACATGGAAATCTTTCTAGAAGAATCTAACATCATTAGAACCATGAAATTGAGGAACTGAATGGCTGTATCACTGTAATTGTGCACGAGTTAGTGTCGGATTTTTGGAGTCATTCTATTGAAACAGAATAATTTCGCCCGTAGCACAGGTTTTTCATCTCTGAAAAGTCGGGGTGTAGAGGTTAGTCTTGTTTCGCACGCGTAGAAGGAGGTAGTTGCGATTTCACATCGGGGAATCCGGCTGTGTTCACAAATACTCTGTTCCCTTTTTGTCTCATAACCCCATCCTGGAAAATATTGTGACTGTATCTTGACATAAGCCCGACCAATTACCTCCACACTTTATTCAAGATTTAAACATAAATTCCACTTCAAGACTCCTTCCTTGAGGATTGCGATCGCCTAATAGAATTTCCAGATATCATGCCGGCACGGCAGAACGACAATCCATACCTCCAGAAAAACATTCCTTGGGTGTCTACGGATTTTAAACAAAGACACTATGAAATGGAACAGCAAATTCGAGATATTTCTGCCGCTCTTCCTCTTCACTTAAGGAAAAGTACTCAGTCTGTGACTTCGTGGTTACAGAAGTGTATGTGCTAACTTCTGGGGTTTATATCGAAATCCGACACTGAACAGTGGTGTGTGAGCTTTAGAATGGCGCAAGAATTGTAGTAATTGGCATTCATTTTCGGTGATACAGCCATTTAACCTCACGTATTTACTTTAATATCGTTCGACAGTTGTGGTGGACAGTGAGGGTTGTGGCATGGAAAAGCTTAGACATATGTTCTTGGAGAATTAATGGGTATGAAACATGGTATCTTTCTGTGGGGTTGAGAATGTAAATTACGGATGTTTTCAGAAGAATGTTTGGAGGTAGGAAGGATGAAGTAAGCGGTACAGTTTGTGTACACTGACGTGAGTATAATGATGAACTATATGATTTATGTAGGCCATCTAGTAGACCTGTTAGTAGGATAATGAACTATATTGGGCTGCGTTGGAGGAGACAAGGAATGCATACTGAATTTTGGTTGGAGAATTTTTGTAGAAAACCGCTACTAGTAAGTGCGAGAAAGAGATTGGGCTGTAACTTGAGGAGGTAAGTATTAAGGATGAAGGGTGTACAGTGCAAGGAGGGAGTTCTGTTTACCCTTTGGGTTGTACTATCATAGTCTTAATCAGTTGGTTCGTTGGTTAGTGGGAATATTTGATTTAGTTGCAATAAAGTGACATTCAGTCGTTGCAGATGTATTAAACTTTCTGTAGGAGAGACTCTTAATTCCCTTTGTCTTTGTTACTAGAGCTAGGGGTAAATTAGTCGGTAATTGTGACTTAAATTATTATGAAAAATGCTATGTAGTTTGTGGTAGATTACTATTTTTTTAATCGGGCTCTACGTATATACGCTCTTTCCCTCGGGAACCTCAAATTATCTAGTAGCAGTAAGGGAGTCGCATGTACAATTTAGTGGCGAAATTTTCAAGCCGTGTCCAAGTTAAGTAGGGGGGAGGAGGGATGTGAACGTACAAACACATCAGTGTCTCATAAGTATGCATATTCTCGGCACATGAATAAATTAGCGAACGCATAATTCTACATGCATGGACACTTCTTCTTTTTTTGTCATTATAACCGTGCAGTGTTAATGAGTAACGTCTCCAAGGCCTGACATATGTCTGCATATTTGAATAACCATACAAGGCAGTCCTTCTCAAAATGATGGCCAACAGCTGCAGGCTTTTCTCGGGTAAATTATTCATAATCTTTTTGCAACTTACGGTATATAAGCCTATATTCTAAGGTCGTATTAACGAAGCAAATGTGCCCCCTTTCTTTTCTATTTTTTCAGTATGAATGGTAAATTCTTTCTTGCGTTTGTAGCCAGTTATTTATTGAAACATTCTCTTTAACCCTATGCCTTCTAATTATACTTAGAAAAAACAAATTAATGACAAAAGCAATTACAAGTGTTCTTTATAGGATGTCAAATAGTCACAAAGGATATTAAACTTTGTATTTTAAAGCGATTCTTTGATCCTCAGTTAAAAGAAATTTCGTAAATTAATATCTTGCTGAAACATGTAATTTAAAAATTGACAATCATCATTAGAGTCATAAAACTAACTTAATACGTAATTCCACATATCAATACGTCACAGAATTTATGTTTTGCGGAACACAGTGCAGGACGGTAAACTTGTGTACGATAACACAACACGAGTTTGAGGAAGGCCGACCTATTTTCTGCCGCATTTGTTCTAAATAGTTGAAACAGTGGCTGCGAGAATTACTTATCATATTATACACGAATGATTAATAAACCGAATGAAATTAATCAACGGAGATCGCTGTAGTTTTAGGTTTCCACTGTCTTCGTGTATAGTTTGAATCCAGATTTGTTTCGAATCATATTACAGTGATTTTCGTATTTCATTCATTCTGTTGTCTGTCTATTGTATGTAGGATATTCCTGTCCTCCTTGACTCTGTATAATACTTCTTCATTTCTCACACGATCGGTCCAACTGATCTTCTCCATTCTTCTCCAACACCACATTTCAAAACTTTCCAGATATTTCTGATCTCCTTTCCGAAGTGTCCACGTTTCAACACCATACAAAACTATGCTTCAAGTGTAGCACTTTACTAGTTTCTTCCTTAAATTTAAGTCCAGTTTGCTGGTGAAAAGAGTCGATTTTCCTATTACTGATATTAAATTTAGGAATCGAATGCAGGCGAATTAAACTATTGAGAATATTTTAGAATTAGTTTATTTACATTCACGCAGTGTAAAATTGCAATGTTTAAATGCTTTTGTGTATGAAGTAAATGCAAAGTAGCCTAACATTATTTTTCAAGTTAGGAATGTTCAGAACCAAGATAAGGTTTGACGAAGTCGTAGTATTGTTAATGCAGCTGTGAGATGCCCTGAAAAAGACGGAATGAAACGAGATAAAGTTCAAGACAAGAAAAAGTTAAATTATCCTAAATTTTACTAACTAGTGGTACACAATTTGATTTTGTGTATGTTTATCTATATTTAATTATCCTTTCTCGCCTTTATAATAAAATAAATATTATTTCTCCTGAAATAATTTCCATCATTTGCATTTCGTCATTTTTATTTCACGTTTCCTTTTGAACGCAAGCAAACCGAGGGGGAAAAAAATCCGTAATCAGTTATGTAAGGGACCAAACTGTCAATATTTCTAACAAACATGTTTGAAAATAATACCTCACACATGTACGTACGTAGGTCTACATACTTAGGCATTAGGTTACCTTTACACAAGAGAAACCATTTTCTTCATTTCTGTATTCTACTAATTTTCCGGTTTCACAGAACGTTTAGAGTCTACGAAAACAATTCCACATGGACCATTCTGAATTTGTTTTTCTAGTTGTCTTCTAAAAAATATTTCCAAAGTTCCCTTAAGTAAATATTTACGTTTTAAATAACTTTAATATATTGTCTGTCACGATTACATTTCTTGTACTCCCAGTGTGAATATTTCAAAAGGCAATGCAATAAGATCATATGATGGGAATAATTTCTGGTGTGTGATTAAAGGTAACAACACACGATACTTGATGTGGGTTCCTAGACTGAGGAATTTATACATAGGCTTAGATGCCTAATTCGTGTGGGGACATCAAAGCTTTCAAGTTGGTAATAAACCCACGTAATGTTTAGTAGCGCCATCGAAACAATTATCCAAAATCTATCTCCAAAATGCACAGTATCACTCCAAAAATTGAACAAGCGAACAAGCAATATGAACATTCGTAAGGTCAGCACGTGAACGTGTACAGTTTTCATACATCTGTTTAACCAACCAATGCACACTTATTATTCTTTATTATACAACACAATTTACCATAAAACTAGTCGGTCATGTTTCGAATCCCTATTTTTGGATCATCATCAGGGACTTGGATTGTGAATTACACAAATTAAAAATCAAGAGTAATGGCACATTTTAAAAGTACAAAAGTTAAAATGTAGTTAGTTAAAGAGATGTATGATAGATTAAAAATACACGGTATGAATAATATAAATAAAATAAAAATAAAATAAAAATAAAATAAGCCTATAATATCCCATGAGGGCAAAGGCCTCCTGCTATGTGCAGGGTGAGCTCTGAGAGTGCTCGCTAGGTGAGCTAGTCCTAGCAAGCTGTTGGGTACTAACACGTGATCCTACAGTTTATCAATTCCAAACAGGCAAAAAAGATACTTCAGTATAAGAACCTCAAGGTTAAATTACGCAAGACTAATGCAGCAATCTGGTACAACAAAATGTGTAAATAACTACAATTAACACCTAAGTATTTCTCAATAAAAGTGAGTGGGTCCAACCACCAAACTACATTTTAACTTGTGTACTTTTAAAATGTACCATTATTGTTGATTTGTAATTTGTGTAATTCACAATCCAAGTCCCTGACTATGATCCCAAAATAGGAATTCGAAACACGTCGGTTTGCTTTATTCTGTAATCACCGTGCATCTTTTCACAGTCACTATTTACGTACACCAACTGGATGCAACTCTATTTAAAAAACTGTATAGTTTTTTAAAACATATTTAAAAACTTGGATTGGTTTTATGGCAAATTGTATTGTATAATAAAGAATAATAAGTGTGCATTGGTTGGTTAAAGAGATGTATGACAGACTAAAAATGCTCGGTATGAATAATATAAAGTGTACAGCTGTCTTTTCCTCTGAGCTGTAAAATGTGGAACGTGTGGAAACAAGAACTGTGTTCACAGTACCACAGCAGTGGGAGTGCTTGGTAATCTTGTCCTTTTCTCAGTTCCTGGAATGTGGCCCGGGCGAACAAGATGAGATTGACGTGGCATTTTCAAACACCATAACTCGTCGGTTTCCTTCTCATACAGTCACGCACTTTCAAAAACAAACATTGGATTTGCCGACAAAAGATGAAGAAATGTACTGTACAACAGGAGCAGTGCTTTAACCGACAGATGATGTGGGGTTGTAATGGCCTAAAACCATTCTGAGATTAAATGGTGGCTTCTTGGTTAGACTTCTGGTGTCCCTCGGTCTTGTGCTGTCTTATAGGAAGTTTTCATTTAATGGTCTGGAAGAGTAAGCGGAAAAAGCCGGTCTTTGAAAAGAATTGTTTTGTTGTGTTGATTGCCCAGATTATTACGGTGGGCTGTTATTCATATGGGATATTATCTAGGTGTTATAAAAAATGATGGGCCCATATAAGTATCATATCTGTAAAATGGGAAGACTAAAATAAGTAACTAAACGCTGGACAATCATTCAAAGCAATGAACATTTCAAAATCCGTCATGTGATTGCTGTACGTCAGTAGCTTCCAGGCTATTCCTTCTGAGATCGCATTTTCTGCTAACTGTATTGTGGTGTTCTGGCAATGAAAAGGAATGAAAGCGATATTTTCCTAACTGGAAAAAATCAAAACTTAAAAATGGAACGATGGATAGAATTTTGTCAATTTTGCGTTTTTCTTGCATCTCTTTAATAAAATAGTCCCTCCCACCGGGTCAGTAATATAACATAACATAACATTTCTTGCCAGTAATAATATTCATATTTCGAATGACTGAGTAAAAAAAAACTTTTTTTTTTGTTTGTCTTTTTCAAGGCGCACCCCGACATTGAAGGGCTATGCAAACTGTAGACAAGACTGCAAACTACTGCTCTGGTTGATCAAGTCACGTGCTGCAAGTACATTTTAAAGTAGTCTGTACATAAAAATAAAAATAGTTTATTAAAAATCCGAAAATAATGGAATCCAATAAATAAATTCTTTGTTTAATAACTTTGTTCGCTTACTTCAAACCGTAACGATGGAATGTGAAGCCTGTTTCACAAGCTACAACTAATATACTACATAATTAGCAATTGTTGCTTTTTAGGTGAGCGTCATAAAGGTACTCAGACTCCAAACAAATTATAAAATATGTAGAATAGGAAGAAATACGTGCGCGATTCCAGTGACACATTTATACCACTGGAAATGACGGTAGTTGTAACAACAGTTCTTTGAGAAATTTTCGGTCAAGGATTCAACGGATATGTCTGCGGCCGCTCGCTTACTAGGATTGTGGGTTCGAATCTCACCGGGGGCATGGATATCTGTCTCTTGTGAATGTTGTGTGTTGTCAGGTAGAGGTCTCTGCGACGGCTGGTCCCTCGTCCAGAGGAGTCCTACCGAGTGTGGTGTGTCTAAAACGTGTGATCGTGAAGCCTCGAAAAATGAGGCGGCCTAGGCCCCCGAAGAGCTGTCGAGCCATTGGAAAAAAAATTCACCGGTTATGTAATTTCATGGAAGCCTTTAACCCCTGACGAACTTAGAGTGCTTTCGTTTTTCGTTGCAAATCATTTGCTTGTTTCGCGGACACATACATAGATTCTGTTATTTTATTTGTTCTGCCAATAACACTCATCAGAGTCGGTGGCTCTTATGATTAATTTAGAAGTAGATTAGTATACTACCTTTGAAGACATGTTAAACTCTTTAAGCTTCCTATGATATTACTACCAGTATCCTGCCTCTTTGTTCAGTAATTAATGTATTAAAAATCGGAAGGAATAATTTTACCTGGTCACGTTAGAGACTTTAACGATTGCAGACTGCAATTTCTTTGTGCGTTGTTTAGAAATGTACGGAGTCAATAATGGTAATTCTAAAATTGTAGTACCTGTGAAATATCAGACCACAGTACAAGAAACTTTTTTAATAAACTTCTTACGTGTTGACTTCTTGGCCAACTTCATTTCTGAAGGATTCCTACATCAAGCGGTCTCAATGAAGAACCAAAATATTAATTCAGATTTCACTTAGACTTCTTCCTAACACCAAATAATGCAAAATGTCGCTTAAAATCTGACTGGGATTTCTCTTGTGTTTTTGAGAACCAGCAAATTTGGTACACAGATGTGAAAACTTATTGAGATTAAATATATTTTCCATAAAGTGGTGACGCTCAAATTTTTCAATACCGAAAACTTTGTAAGGATAAGGCCATATTTTCAGGCAATGCCAGGACACATGGTCGTACAAGAATTTCTTTTGTTTCTGCAAAACGGTAGGTTATACTGTGTAAACGAAACTGAAGGCTGATGATATTTCTAAGCGAAACAAAAACGTTATTCAACTGCCGTCTTGCAGCAGTCCTAAACAAATGTTGATGTAGTGATCAGTGGTTTGACGAAGGTTAAATCAATCTCAGCAATTTACACAGGGCCATTAATTCAACTAGGCATTCTTTTGGTGATGCTGTGTACAATGCATGTTGCAAAATATAGACTTTATTCCTCATTTCCATGGAATGACACGATTGTATCATGTTCTGTCGATCAAGAAAAGATTTTATGTGATTTATTTTAACATTTAGAAAATACATATAGAAAATTTACTGTTTAAACCATGGCTAAGGCACCATAAATTATACGTTATTTGATTCCAAAATGGAAAACTGAAGGTTGTTATTTATTAATGTTGTATATCTTATGTTGTCGTTTTATAAGTAATGTATAATTCTGTCTTGTTTATGTTCAAGTGCTGACATCCGTCCTTAACTGCACAGGACCTGTTCTTTAGTAACGCCATTTTAGTCACTTTTAAGATGATTTGCAATAAGGGTACGAGAAAATCAGCATTATGAATGCTTAATAATAATTATCGGTTATTGATTTGTAGGTTAATAATAGGGGAAGGGATTCCTATCTTCCCTAGAACGTTCTGAATGTTTGAGGTGACCAACCAGCCTCCTGTGCAACGAATAACAAGAGATTACTTCTGCAGCACTAAGTCGGCGTGATGTGAAGCTGAACACTGACCTGAATTTAGTTCCGAAGGTAAGAGTGCGTTGTGCTATACCACCATCACTTACATTTTAATGACGAGGTGATAAACGGAATTTTACCTTTAATTTCAATTATTTCCTTGTGACTTCTCGTAAAGTCAACTATAATGTCCACAAACCTGAAATACTAACGAGTATTGTACGATAAACTGTGACCCAAATTATTCCAGTAATATTTTCTTTTTTAATCCCCATAACAGACTAATAGGCGCTGTCCCGTAGTCATTTGTCCGAAGCAAACTGTAGGTAATGAAGTAAGCTGAACAGGTAGGACTTTGTTTGAAGTTCAGGCAAGGAACTTTATTGCCGTTTTCAGAAGAGCTTAGCATTGGGCGCTGTCCTGACACACTTGAATCTTAACATCCTGTTTCTTTTAAACAAACTTTAATATTATCATCTGAACTACGCCTAGGTCTCTCAAATAGTCACTTTCTTTCAGACTTTCCAATTGTCTTCGCCTGGGCAATTCTCATTTCTTCCATGTATTATTCTTCTTCTTCTTCTTCTTCTTCTTCTATGGCTCGACAGCCCTATATGGGCCTGGGCCTCCTCGTTTCGTCGAGGCTTCACGATCACACTTTTAGACACACCACAGTCGGTAGGACTCCTCTGGACGAGGGAACAGCTCGTCGCAGAGACCTCTACCTGACAACACACAACACTCACAAGAGACAGACATCCATGTCCCCAGTGGGATTCGAACCCACGATCCTAGTAAGCGAGCGGCCGAAGACCCACGCCTTAGACCGCACGGCCACTGGGATCGGCTCCATGTATTATTTATGTCCCACTAATCTCATTGTTGTTTATGTGATTACCATATTAACAACTTTATTTCAGGGACAGTAAATATTTTTACTTCTCTTCTTATTTCTGTTACTTTCTGTCTCCTAGATCCAAGTATTCTTGCCATCAGTATGTTGTCTCGAAAGCTGCGACTCTATGTTCGATGCCAACCTTCAGAGACCAAGTTTTACGTCAATATAAAGCACGTAGTAAAATAAGAGTTCTTACCAGTTTTATTTTAGTGAAGATAACGTATCCTAACTTGAATGCTACTGAACATTTAATTAAATTAATGCGCTTAGTTTCTTCTTGAGAAAGATGTTTTAATTACTATAAGTGGGCTAAAGAAACAAACTTTTGACTTTCAAAGTACTGTATTCTTCTCTGGAATTCGCTACTTAAACTCACTTATAGCTTCCATCCGCCCCATAAGCGTATCCCGACAAGCAAAGTCGATGATTTCTAGTAGAGTCTGCGTATATCTCTTTGCAGGTTTCTTCAAGTTTTATAAGATATCAGGGCTATACTAAATCACGTCTTCATGTTTAACACGAGCCATCAGTCTTGCTTTTATACTGCCACACCCGACATCTGACGGCAGATCTGCTCAGTCATTCTACCAACATGACAGACACGTAAACATATTGCATTGAGTGTGGATGAATTTTATCTTTCTGTGAAGAGTGATTTTATTTTTAATGTGGAACACTGATGTTGTGACTAGAGCTAGGATCCCTGCCGTTACAATCAGACTGCCTTCCTCGATGTGTGTAACGAAAAAAACAGGGTGCACAGTGAGAGATTTTCTTGGGTTTAATCGCATTCCATCCGCGATACATTCTGCTGTCCTGTTCATCATGTCAAAACCTAGAAGTGTAAGTACATAATAACAAGTTCTACATTGTTACACGGAAAGGCGTAAGAATGACGTAACAGATAATAAATCATAACACGCTGCTTTGAAAATTCTTTCTAACATCAGGCTTCGATATTTGCTGTGTTGAACCTCCGGGGACAGATAGATGTTCTTAGATGGCGCTCTGTATGCTTGCATAGGTTAAAGGGGGGCGAATTACCAACCTCTGCAATGCATTTACATAAACAAACATGTCTCATGCTCCGCTGGGTAACATCACTCTTCGCCTTACAGCAATTTCATCTTCAACTTAAACTCGTGTTTTAAAATAGGCCTAGTGGCTGGGTCTGTCCATCAGTCTTGCTGGCAAAGCTGTGTGTCAGGATGTGAGTAGAACTACCGGAATTTTGTAACACTTTCCTAAGTAAGTGACGGAACGTCTTTCGAAACCTTGATTTCAGGCTTCTGCCGCGATGTTGATGAAATCTGCGCTTCCTGGGACATTACGCCGCGTCGTGTGGTAATTGATTACCGACGTTCACGGGTCATGAGTCCGAGACTTCTCGGACTCTTGATCTGTGAAGATGGGACTCATACGTTGTCCCGAAACGTCGGTAAACAACGACGCCGCGTAATATCCCAGGAGAGCGTAGATCTCATCTTTCGAAGTGCTTAAATGTTCCGTTAACACCAAGTTCAATTGACATTTTTGCTACTGGGTAAATGGAAATACATATTGAGGTAGACAATGCATTTATATTGGTAGTCGTTACAGAATTACATTTATGCCTTCTTTATTCTTGCAGATAGGTAGAAACGTTTGGGTGATTTACTTTGTAACGCTGGGATTTCTAACTTGTATGTAATTAAAAATGTAAGTATTATGTAACAGGTTCTATTCCAATTCTGTGACTCATGAAACTTTATGTGGGACGGACAAATGGATGGACATGGTTATGCCTTGAGATTCTCTTTCTGTAAGGTAGATGAGAAACTGAATTAGGATTTGGTCTGTGATGTAAGTTTTTGAAGTGTCTGTACTAGCCACCCCTATAATGTAACAGCCATTAGCCATGTCAAATGAAAGGATTCCCATTCGCCAAGAAATCAACCGACCTGGCTTGAGCAAGCAAGCCATATTTCTGTAAGTACGAGTACTGGATGAAGAAAGCACGTTTGCCCAACTGTCTGCCCTTCTTGAAGTTCCTGCTGCACACGGCTTGGAACTGCGGGCAGCAAATGTTCAAATAAATCAGTCCTGATTGGCGTGGTTGACATACCATGATGTATGACTAGAAGGTGTTTCCGCAACTGGCGTCCTGCCAGCGAAGAAGATGATTTTGGCCGAGTCCCGACGTCATGTCTTCTTGTTATCTTCCGCCGAGGATTCTGCTACTCTTCCGAGCAGGTGTATATAATTAGTTCTTCTGTTCAGTGTAATATTTGTCACTTCCTTACACTTGCAAAGTTTTAGTGTTTTTCCGTTAGTGTTTAAGATGTGTCAGAATAACTTGATATTTTTTCTTTTTGTTCGGCAACGAAGCATGGTCACTTATTCTGAAGGAAAACTATAATGTGAAAGTGTTTGAAGATGAAGTGAAGCGGAAAATACGTATTTGCACTTCAGAAAGGTGTTATGCGAGAGGACTGATAAATGTTGTATAAAGAGGGCAGTAATTTTTTTTATTACAAAAGAATTTGAAAACCGGCACGTCTTGGGACGGGACATGACCACGTCCAAAAGACTCTGTACCATCCAACTTCTTTCATTGAGGAATAGCAGCTTATTACAGAGGCTGACCACACGCCGTCAACCAGTAGCTTTACCTCTACGGGTTCTTTTTGCCATAAACAGGTATAAACGGAACTTCAGTTTACGAGTACTTCCGTTAAAATACTCGTATTCGGACACAGGCCTATAAGTTTTCGATATGGCTTAGACAAAATCTTTTGTAGTGAAAAAGATAATAAAAAGCGGCTGCTGGATGACGTGAAGGTAGGAGATATTGTTAATTTACACTGAAGATGCTTACTTCACTGTACGCCAAAACATATGAAAAATTTCAACATACGACGCGTCTCAATTCCAAAGCCGAAACTGAATATTAAAATAGAAATTTGGAATATATGTTATGACAGCGTGTATTGCAATGAACGTACCTAGCACAGTCTCGCATGGTGAATGTTCCATTCAGAAGCATTGAACCTCCAGTTTCCAATACCTAATTATTGCTTATATTATTTACCATTTTCAGAAAACGTAGCAGTCTTCAAACATCTGGTTCCGCATCGTGGGAAGTCCGTAATTACGCCATTCATGCTATAAGATATCCCATAATTTTGGCCTCAGATTCCTTCAAATAGCTCAGAAAGAAACAATTCACTTGTGTGAAAATAAAGTAACATTTGTAAAGCAGAATTTGCCCGTCTGTATGAATAGGCAACCTCCTTCTTCCATTGGAAATTTTGGATTCTCTAACCACATGTTTTGAGTTATGCCTCGAGAAATAGCTGTATGTTCGTTGTCAGTGTATCACACGGTTCATTTACGGCAGTATGAACAACTGTCCTTGCTACGACAAGATTCTTGTTTTCTGTCGATTACTGAATCGAGTATAAGCCGTTGTAGCTCAGTCAGAATGGTGGCTAAGATTTGTTATGGACAACAGAGGAATCGAGGCTCGATTTCCAGTAGGAAACAAGAGATTTTTCTCTTCAACGAAGCGTCGAGGCTGTATTTGGATCCCGCCATGCCTCCTATTCAATAACTACCGCGTTCCCTTTCCCCAGGATAATGCGGCCGGTGCGTAAAACTGACTACTTAACTCCTTCTATTGCGAAGTATATAAATACATGGAGTCATACCTCCATTCGTGGTGCCGTGCCTAATTACGTAAGCACAGGAACGACTTTACTTTTACCTTTACTATATAAAATAGCAGTCTTGTGACATTACTTTTTTTTTTTTTTTAGTCGTCGTCTTCTACCTACTCCGGTTTCCCGTTTCAGTGTCGAGGTTTTGAAATTTCTTTTGATCACACTGAGAGACACACCACAATCGGTAGGACTCCTCTGGACGAGGGATCGGCTCGTCGCAGAGGCCTCTACCTGACAACAACACACAACACTCACAAGAGACAAACATCCATGTCCCCGGTGGGATTCGAACCCACGATCCTAGCAAGCGAGCGACCGAAGACCCACGCCTTAGACCGCACGGCCACTGGATCGGCGACATTACTTTCAACGAGCGTAATTAGCTCTGTTAATTTCACCCTCTGTCAATTCGTTCTTCTATCGGCTCGTTAATCATTTCGTTGAATGCTATAACAACTTATGATCGGGCGGTACCTCTTTCGAAATTCGGCGGCCTGCTGCTGTCTGTGCTCTGTCTAGGGTTTGTGTCTGTTCAGGGGAACTGCGGGAGAATCTCCGAAAGCATGCATTCAATTCTATATACAGACTGTCTCCTATTCTGAACATAAAGGAAAGCGATTAGTGTCTTCTGTTTGTTTTATACATTTTCCATTACTATATGGATTCTGAACCCGGACCAAGAAACCAGAAAATTACAGCCTGTGCGGATTGCCATGAAGGCATGAGACCTAATTCAACTTTCTTTTAATCTGGTAATAAACATGTTATTTTTTGGGGTCTTAATTTACAGCGTGTTGAAGAAACGGTGGAAATACATTGTAGGACTAAGAGAGCCGTTTCAGAATTTGAGCCTCCACTGAATACTTTATTAAGTAAAATTTACTGTCGTGATAGACTAAAAACAGTGATTTTTAACATTTCTTAAGTTTTAAATTCGAACCATAGATAAACAGTATGTTGGTTCTCTTCCTTCTTCGTGTCCCTAGTTTGAGTACGTTCTGAGAGAGTCCGCTCCAAATAGAAGTTTTTATGGCGTCTGTTTCTGTCTCTCTCTCGCTCTGTGTAAGAGATAATCTAATATTTTTCGTATTGAAACCTGGAGAGCCTGACCTGCGCAGACGATTCATGCTCAGTACTCGTCGTTGTTCGTTACGGCGCGGCGCCATGCTAGTAACGGCAGTAAATAATAGAAAATGTGAGCCATGTCACACCATTTCCCTTTCAGAGCATGTATTTAGTGATACGTAAGAATAATTCAGTACTTCTTCATTGCAAACGTTACGTGTCATAAATTCATGTAGAACCGTGTTTGCAAATTTATTTTGGCCACGGAGCCCTTTTATGTAACTCCTAATAACATTCATATAATATAAAGCTAAAAACGCTATTTTGTTATGTGGCGCAACAGCCCAATAGCGCCTAGGCCGCCTTATTGTTGAGGTTACAAGATCACACACATTTAGACCCACACACACAAAACACACACCGTAGAAATCCTCTGAACGAGAAATGAGCCCGTCGTAGAGGCCACTATCTACACAACACACAACAAACACAAGAGACGAACATCCAAACCCTTAGCGGGATTCGAACCCGCAATCCCAGCAATCAAGCGTCCGTAGACATACGCATTAGACCGCATGGCCACCCGGATCGGCTCTAACGTACTCTACCGAGTATCAATGTTGAATGTTTTACTTAACTGAACATATTTAGAAACAAAAACCACATTCTTGTACACAAAGAGTAAACCTTAATTCATAATGTGCCGTTCCTGCCAGAAAAGAAAATTAATTATCGTTATTGTGTTTATTGTAGTATTGCAAAAATTCGAAATATTTGGATGAATGAATGAATCACTATAAAATAATATAAGTGTTACTTTAAGAAAAGTTTATATTTCAATCATTATTTTTAATATTATAATTGAATTTTTTTGCTGAACTCTTTATCTTAACGCAGTTCCGCAGAAGATCATTCGAGAAGCACTGGTGTTGATGGCCGACTTTTCGCAAGGGCTGAGGTCACGGCCCATGTTTCATCTCCAAGCTAAACAGCGTATTAAATGCATTACTTTTCTGTTTATACAGCGTTTAGAGCATCGTGTTTATAATTAACCTGTATTAATGTGTGAACAGCAACATTGTTTATATAACAAACGACTATAATTTCCGTTAAATTTCCAACATATTAGGCCCGCAGTAATCGTAACTGTAATATATATCGTGAGTTACATCGGTTTGCTAGTAACAGTCAAACCATCGTAGTATGCTTTGGCACCTCCGAATATAATCCAAAAATCTGAAGTAGGGAGACAGATAGGCCTATTATGCCAACTGCAAACGTAACTACCGTATCACCATATGACCATCTGAAGTCAGTTGAACTGAAGTGCGGCTCTCGGAGAAAGATTGTCAGTGGCACTGTTCTTGGATACATTACTGAAACAGCAGCACTTTACCTTTCTAAAAACATTATTCCCACTTACAAATGTTTTTGGTGCCTTCGAAATGAGTACATCCTGCTGAGACTTTCTCGCTTGTTTTGACAATAATTTTGGTGGCTAAGGAATTTACAAGAGGAAGAGAAACACGCTTGAACATAATATGTCTGTGTTACAGCCGAACAGAAAGAGAGAGAGATAGAGAAAGACAAGGAAAAAGGAAGACGAAGAAGAGATGTACGTTAAAAAGTAAAGTGAGGGAAGTGGGTGTATATATGTTTAGAAGGTTAGGTGTAAGTGAAAAAAACTAACAAGAAAGCGAGTAACAGAGAAGAAGAGACAAAAGAAGAAAACAGAAGTGAAGACAAAAGTGTTTGTGTCTACGTGAGGGTTAAAACAATAACTCAGCATTATTCGTCTTTCAACACTGTAACATCGTACCGCCGTTATGTAACATGAAGGACGGGTGAGGAAACTGGAGTTTCTCGCTGTTCTTCTCATTCCCATCTTAGTCCGCGTTTTTATTTCTTACCTTTCCTTGTCTTTTCCTCTTTTACTCACATTTCCTCCATGTTATCATTTCCTTTTTCCGTACAAGGAGAACATAACCGCAAATGTCTGCTAACTTTCCCATCTTTGCAGTGTGAGCAAGACCAAAACTTGACTTTAAACTAAGGAGACAAGAAAAAAAAGTTAAGGAATTAAGGCTTGCTGAGTTCTGCCACCCCTAAAGGTTCCATAATTTATGTTAATCTGGGCAATTTAAACGCTCTTTTGTTTTTATAAGACTGAAATAACGTATATTTATAAAACGATAAAAGCATTTGTCATTGTTTTGGTATTAAGTGAAACACCCTTGCAACTGCGCCATGTAAAAATTATATTTAGACCACAATGGCACGCAGTTAAACATATTGTAAACAGTACTAAAGGGGGCTCCTCCAATTTCATCGCAAAGATCAAATTCATGCATTGAAACTTTGTCACTAGACGAGAATGGAGAATGAAGAAAAGAGAGAGAAACAAAAAACAAGAAAGAGGAAATAAAGAAGAGGAGGAAAGAATAAGATATACGAAATATTTCAATATTTTATTTTAAATATCTCAAATTGTAGAGTGTTTTATATCGTATGCATTTCCTATATACACATACACATACACACACACACACACAAAATAAATTTCAATATTTCCCCCTAGTTTTCTTCGTCGTTGGCCCACAACAGAGAAAAAATGTTGAAGCATTACTATTTTGTTGGATTGACAATTTTAATGGTGCTGCTGAAGACACTCTGCCTTTGGTGACAACGTGCTGGGTCGCCATTAAAACAAGATAAGCTGAGATGAATTACGAAAGGTCACGTTTTTTTCCCGATACAATTTAAAGCAATCACTAGGTGCCATTTAAAACAAGATGGAGAAGCAGCAGTGTCGACGGTTCATAGGCACAGCCATAGCTGTCAGCTATACAGGGATAATCATGGTCCTTAGAAACAAACGTGGGACTGAATGCATGGGGGTTCATTCTGATTTCCCTATACCCCTCATGAAATGCAGCTTAGACAACCTTTGATATTTTATTCTTAGGTTATTTGCCTGGAAACCACAACGTTGATCTTGGTTTGGGCGTTTGTGTTTCTGATGAGTCGGAGAGGCATGCTGACCGCAACTACACGATCCAACTGCCTTCGACACATCCTGAAGATGGAGGCAGCATATTTTTCCAAAACATCTGAAACACAAGCCATTTCCACGTGGTGTGAACACCATGGACAGCTTACCATGAACATTGATTCACCGTTAAAGATTAAAATCATTGGAGTGCATAATGATGTAACTTATTAGGGAAGGTTGTGTCCGCTGGTCCCTCTGCCTGCTGTTTAATTTGTGAAATGGTGATTTAGTCCAGCTGCGATGAAATTTGTATTTTGTATATGACGGATACTGTAATAGCATAGGTTGAGGGTGTTAGAGAATAGGGTGCTGGGGAAGGTATTTGGGCTTAAGAGGGACGAGGTAACAGGTCGCTGGAGAAAAGCGTATAATGAAGAACTTCATGACCTGTACTGATCTAATGAAGAAGAATGAGATGGGCAAGGAATGTAGCACGTAATATGAAAGAGAAAAGGCGCATACTGGGTTCTGTTATGGAAACCTGAGGGAAAGAAACCATTTGGATGACCTAAGCGCAGATGGGAGGATAATATTAAAATGGATCTTAAAAATAGGATGGGGGAAGCGTGGACCGGATTCATCTGTGTCAGGATAGGGACAAATGGCGGGCTGTTGTGAACACGGCAATGCCCCTTCAGGTTCCGTAAAATGTGGAGAATTTCCTGACGCGTTGAAGAACTATTAGCTTCTGAAATAGGACTCTGATCCAAGGAGTTAGTTAATTCCTACTGTAATTTTTGGGTCTGTAACGGTCCACAAAATACTGTTGACAAACGCTGCTCTAGATTAGTGCTCTGTTACCTCTGCACCGCTTGTGCAACTGAAGTGAGGCTATGGCAGTGTTTTGTTTTGAGTGCACCGTAATGCGACTGAGGCTCAACATAAGGCCCGCAGAATTAGGTTACCTGGAAGAAAAGCGTGCATTACGCGTTCTTTGCAGGGACTAGAATTTATCTTCACAGGATTTACTTGTTATTGACTCTGCTGTAATTTTACAAATAAAATGTGATTTAAAACAATTTCTGTATTAATGTGGACCTCAGTGCACGGTAGGCTTGTAATTGTTTAGATCAACGAGTCGTGACGTGAATGCATGGGTTTCGTCCGTCGTGATATAAATAATTATTTTTTTTTTTTACAAAATATGTTCAGATCACATTTTATACACATTAACGCTTGAGAAATTCCTGTATAGTGGAGGAGTTACATACAGGTTGTGTATAAATTCAGTCCATTTGAGCATCTTGAATGTCGATTAAATCTGTGGTCTTCTGGGTTTTGCAGTTCCTATGTTACAGGCTTTCTTTCCTACTTGGAATCTTGACCCGTGAAGATGGGACCGATACGTTGTCCCGAAACGTCGGTAAATAATTACCACACGACGCCGTATAATAACCCAGAAGACCATAGATTTCATCAACATCGCGGCGGAAGTTTGAAATCAAGATCTTGAATGTCGATACTCACACGTGTTTCGACGTATCACACTTCACTGCGAGACTGACAAACCTTATGCTTTCTGTTAGAATAATTATAAAATAGGAGAAAGAAAGGAAACATTATGTTTCAAGAGAATGCCCCAAGTTTGTTTATAGATCAGAATATATGTTTAAAAATATTTCTACTAATATTTGAAAAACGAAAGCCACAGTTTGGACTGGTAGATGTTTCAAAAAAATTTTGCTTAGAACTAGTTAAATCTATTATTATTTAA
Source organism: Reticulitermes speratus (assembly GCA_021186555.1). NCBI lineage: Eukaryota > Metazoa > Arthropoda > Insecta > Blattodea > Rhinotermitidae > Reticulitermes > Reticulitermes speratus. The sequence goes on along the minus strand of JAJKFL010000013.1, from coordinate 23,530,168 downwards.
AAACATAAAGTTATGTCATGGTAGACGTGTTTTGATTCTTTGCACTGATCGGCCGTAAATATGCATTGATAAAATCCCTGAGGTAGGCCGAATACTGTTACAAGTTTGCTTGCATTCAAAGTGAGCTAGATAATCATATTTATCCATAACAAACACGTACGAGGTTCGAACGTGCCTTTACTTATTAATATTTCTCAACTACGAACGTAACTTTAAAACCAGGAACTGTTTTTAAATTCAATTTGCTTCCCGTTAGAATTAAAAAATGTATTAAGTGTGCAACTAAGCTATTGAAGATTCGAAGCATTTGAGATGCTACGTCGTGTCAGTTGGTAAATAATTTCCGACGTTTCAAAGGAACCTACTGCCCTTATTTTCAAAATCAAGAAGTTGTTTAGGTTCAATGACTCCAATGAAGACTCGTCGTGAGTTTTTTTAAACCATTCTCATATGCTTTCGGCGTAGCGTTTAATCGTGAATGTTCAGTGTGCGTAATTATAACGCGTTTTCAGTTTTCAAGGTTACGTAAAGGAATTAATTTTTATGTTCTAAATATAACATGTTCAGGTGCAGCAATGACAGAATTGTAGCTGAAAGACAGACGAGGTGCCTGTCTTTGAAACACGTACTGCCGTTTTGCCCGTCCATAACACAGAAACGCCTGAGAACATTACATCCTTCAGTCCATTCATTTTTGATGGAAACATTTCAGTACAAATGACGTGCGCTAGGCGGCAGCATCGATCAGTAACTCCAGAACAGTTGGAGGTAAATATGTTTTTGAAGTTGACTCTCACTTCAGAATTTTCATAGGGGTTGAGCCACGGTGGCGGGAACGACGACCTATCGTCAATAAAAGGTTATGCAAAGAAGTAGTCTGTGTTTGAGAAAAAATGAAAAGTCGTTAGTCTAAACTAACTTAGCGGTTAATGTAGGAGAACAAAGCAAGTTTTCTGTTTCAGGTCTTGTAATCTTATTATCATTTTTCCATTTATATTAACATTGCGATAATATGAATTTTTATTTAGTGACGAACGAATGTGACATCTTTTAACTCTCAGTGTCAGAACAGGAGCGTGGCGAGTGTGAAAAGAGTTAAGACGTCAAAGTGGAACCATTGCAGGTTTTATTAGTGGCCTTACCAAAAGGAAGTTGAGGCGTTTTTTCAACATACATTATCATATATTTTAATGGTTTACTTAAGGTTATGCTATTCATTAATGAAATAACAAAAATATGGTTATCATACACTGCCGGCAATACTTATTTTTAAAAGGGCCTCGGGATCGGTTCCTTTCTCTGGCACAGAGAAGAGTATACATAACTTGTGTCGTAATGTGAGGATGTTTGCTTCCGTAAACTTCCGAGGTGCTGTGTAAGCACAGTGAGACGCTTTAGAGAGCGGGAGCGTCCTGTGGAATGTGGCACATTCTCTCAAGCTACAGTTCCAGTCTGCTGCGTCGCTTGTAGGTTTCCTATTTCAGTTCATGTAAACGATATTAATAGAAAAAAAACATTTCTTGAGATAATGAGTTGTGTTGGTAGCAGAACGAAAAGTTTAAACGACGGGCCTCTTGCTGTGCTTAATGTTATCACTTTGAGGAAATAAAGTGTAGAAACACATTCGAAGGAACAAGATTAATTTGAACTTAAGTAACGTGGCTGCTGTACAAAGCCTACTGCAGCTCCTGTGGCTTTGCAGCATTATAAAACCAATTCTTATGTCCTTCCGGAAACTAAAATTTTGTACTGTCTGCTTTTGTAGAGATAATGGTGTTTTGGGACGTGACGCCGTGTAGTTTGGCAGATAGGTATTGGTCTTTCGGAGGAACGTTCTTCGTCCGTTTTCAGCGTCCTTCAGTGTTCATCCACAACGCTGGTACTTATGCGGCGCGCCATAGTTGAACGTTGCATTTTTGTTACGGCCTACACAATGTCATTAAGAAATGACGTCTGTTTGGCATTTGTTGCCTTTATTGAGTATTTGTTTATTTATTTATTTATTTATTTATTTATTATCCTACGCAGTTTCCAACAGCTTCACATTTGGCCCACCTGAAAGAAAAATAAATTTCACTGTATTTCAGACTGGCAACAGAAATGTCATAATTGCATTTCCACCAGCGACTTTCATCTCACCATAAAGCTGTCTTGTGACTTGAAAAATTTATGGTAGCATCTCTTCATACTCCCAATTTGCTTCGGAATACATCAGAATTAATTCCGCACTGGCGTTAAGTGTCGTCCTAAAAACTCGTCTAGTTACCCCATAGCCCCCTGCTGAAAAGTGTTCCGGTTGTGGTGCAATCGGAGGCAAGAGGGTTGAAAATGCTGTGGGGTATTATATGAATCGGTTACACAGAGATAGGGGAGGGGTGTGACGTCACATTCCTGCTACTAGGATGACTGCACTCCCTTCCACTGTCGGTGGGAGGGCGGCAGAGCGGTGGTGACGGCCGCCGTTCTGCTGTGGTGGCAGTGAATCCGCGACCACTGCGGAAGGCGGTAGTAGCTTGTTTGTTTAGGTTGTGGAAGTACTCGCACGTGTGCCGCAAGTGAATGTGTTGCGACTGAAGTCTAGGAACACACAATGAGTGGTGTGACTGTAAGTGGTGTATGATAACACGTATACGAAGTAGATTTTTATAAAAAAAAACATTTTTGAATTTTTTATTGTCTAGTTTTGTGAGGCGAAAGACGAAAGTTCAGTTTGTAGTAAGTTCCGGATGGCGTGTTAAAACAAGTGCCGAGCGTGGTTCGACGGTCATCATGCTCACATCTAGTGCCAACCAGTACCTTCGCCCGGAGTATTTGACACCGCTACCCACTACAGTAAGTTCTCTGATGACGAAACTGAAGATTTCGTTGTCGAATGCACTTGATAAATGTTATGTTAAAATTTGTCTCGGAGCCTTAGTGATAGTTCAAATGTTCTGGATCGTTGCTTGTGGTAACATGTTGAGGCTGCGTAATTCGCAGTAAAATAAATTATTTGCACAGCGTCCATCTGTGATTTGGTTTTATGCGGCACTGGTATTCGCTAACAGGGAATTAAAAGTGATCATTGATTTATATTTACAACCTTCTATCGTCTCTGCAATTATCGAATGGAGCACATCTGTGCTTGCATTCGCTGATCTAGTCCTTGGCCATGTTGCTGCTGTTTCTCTTAGACCACTATTTGAATTAGAGAAATTCGTTTGAAATGTAGGCCATTTATTTAGAAATAATATGCTGGAACTACACGGCTGTTGTTAAACAATTGTTACATTTTCTTCATTGGATAGTAAGTTTTATCATGTACAGAATATGATGTCATTCACTCCCGTACAAAATAACTGCAAGAATTGCCTCTCAAGACGAATCAGAATTTATTACATTTGTATTTGAAACTCTCATTATGCCATATAGCTGGGAGACGTGTGAAGATCCGATACAATCGGTTTCATTTTAAAACCTAATTACATTTAATTTCAGCTTGGCAGAAGTGTATTAAAGAAAGAACCAAAAATTTATGTGTAGTGAAGTGTACAAATTCTCTGCAAGCAATACAGTGTCATGTGTGAAAATTAATAACGATGCTGGTAGAAAAAGTGTATTTTTTATATCTGCAATAAGCAACGCCCTGTGATCGTAGAGATGTCGAAGGACCGGAGTATCAGCACAAACACTGACAACACAGCAAAAGCTTTTAATTTTTTGGTCGATAACGTGCGAAATAAGCTGCTTGTAATTAAACTGGGCAACTTGTAACAAAAATTAGTCAAAATATCGTAACACTCAATTCTTTTGTTGCTCTGAAAGTTGGTTTATGTATTACCGTAGTCTTGTTACCCTCTGTAATGCGAACCAGCTCCCAAACGTATGACTGCGAGTTTTCCTACTGTAGTACAAACACTGTTCATTGTTTAGGCAGCAGTCACTTTAGAAACACTAGTCTTCACGACATCCAGTTTCAGTATACAAGTTAATTTATCTGTGGATTATAGAGTCACTGTCGCAGTAGCATAATTATTTTAAATTGCTGAATAATTTTAGAGAGAATGGTGTCCAACCCAAATTGGAATAACGATACAGTCGGAGCGTAGAACAGACGCTGTGGTGCGTCCGCTTCTGGTATGCCGATGGCTATTACTGCCACCTCGATTTAAGTCTACGACTTATTTTAACGTGTTCAATCTGCAGTGAATGAATGTGGTTGTTTCATAACAAGTCGGTTGGTGGGTACACTGCCTTTGTCTGAATTTGGATTTGCTCTGTTGTGCTGCCGTTGGCGAGTGCATTAATCTGCGCCGGCAGCAAAACCGTGCGCTCGCAATTTCAGCTGCAGTACAATTTAAAAGAGAGTGTTACAAGTGATCTACTTGATTATAAGGGTAAAGTAAAAACGTAAAGTTCACCCTAGAACAGGCCATGAAGACACAGAGGGGGAGTAGAGGTATAGCTCAACTCTTTCTTTAACCTCGGCGCTAGATGTGGGTGGGTGGTCAACGCCACGCCGCGGCCGCTTTACGCCCGGGAATGACCCGGTACCCGTTGTACAGGAGGTTGTGTAGGCCCTAGGGCCGGTCTGAACGGGTGCTGAAAATCTCGCCCCCAATGGGATTCGATCCCCGGACCGTCCAGCTCGTGTAACGAGTCGCTATACCGACTACGCTATCCCGGCCCACGATCTACTTGATTATACAGAAAATGTATGTTACTTGCAGTATCAAGACTGACATTTAAAGTGTTTGTTATAATGGGTAAGCCAGTCACAGTTGCGTTTCTTGTGTTGCTGTGGCGACAGGAAATTTCTGGCGATTCAAATTATTACATGTGCCCTCTTCCTGGTGTTTGTGATTGTTCAGTATGGATAATTGTGACTGTGCCCTAGATTCTGATACTGTACCGTGTAACGATGTTTGTCTTAAAACATTTTTACCAGACTTCATCTTATTGAAGTGAAATCTTTAGTTTGAAATTACAAAAAGAAATCCTGCTCTGGAAAGTTTTCAGCTTCTGTTACACATTACAATAATGGGATGACTGAGGCTCGTAATTAGTAGAGGAATTTGAACTTAGTTCGGAACTTTTAATGGTACTTTACGTGGTAGTACGTATATATTCCACATCTGGGTGATCAGAGGACCAAACGGGTATCACAGTCTGGAAAACAGAACTTTTTCAGCTGAATGTTTGTTCTTAGTTGACATACGGTATAGGTTAGGTTTTGGCTAGATTTTGTAATTTATACGCGTAGCTCCAGCCCCGTTGCTACTGTTGTTTATAAACAACTTTATGTTTTTTAAAAGTACAATGGCATTTATATTCAGGTATTAAAAAAAGGAAACAAAACTGAGAAGTGGAAAAATTGCCCAAAGTTCCTTCCCTGAAGTTTAGAGAAAGAAACTCGTGTAAATTAATGCAAGAATGGGCCACTTTTTGATCGTCTGGAATACTGATCTATATATACAATTTGTGATATTATCCGTCCTGATCTCGACCTGTGTCGAGTGGAATTTTTCTGTTTAGAATATAAACGGAAATCGAATATTTCTTTTGCGTGATATTTAACATGTTACAGGTTCTTTTGTGCAGTATTTGCATGGAGAATCTTGGGTCTACGTATATAAGGCGTAGTGTGATACTCATTCCTTTCTACGAACTGTGAATCATGTATATATTCAATAAGCATTTTGTTTCTTACAAATCTAAGCAAACAACCTAAAATAAATTTAGTTCCATAGTTTTTATTTCAAGACGTGGCTGTAAACACAGTGTAAAGATGACCGTTCAGAAATCACTGTAGTATATAAGACCACTCTAGTTCAATTAGACCAGTACAGGAGCAAAGTTTATATTACTCATACCGTGTTTGTTCTTACAAGTAATACATCAACCAACAAATGCACTATAAATACAATTTATAACAAGTATTAAAGTCCTACATGTTTCGTCACCAAGGTGTCCATCTTCAGGGAGTTTTAAAACAAAGGAATATATGCCCAACACGTTAAACGATTACACTGCCCGCATTGGAATGTTTAAAATATTAAAATTCTAAAGTATATAAAAAGTTGAATTTCAAACATTCCAAAACGGGCAGTGTAATATTTTAACGTGTTTGGCATATATTTCTTTGTGTTAAAAACTCCCTGAAGATGGCACCCCGGTGCCAAAACCTGCAGGAGTTTAACAGTTCTTGTGAATTGCATTTTATTAAGTGCATTTGTTGGTTCATGTATTAATACAGAAGCGCGTTTTCTGTAGAGCCCTACGCAAAGCTTGTGGCCGCTCAGTCTGCCTTTACTCCTTGAGCTGCCCGCCGACTTTTGTAACACTGCAGAAATTTCCCTGCCGTTGTTGCCCAAAGTGGAAGGCAGAACTATGAAGACTTTTTATTAAAAACTACTTTTTTCAAAAGAAGGTGTGAAGTAAAATGACCAATTTAGACTCGGCATACTTCGTGCAGTCGTCGGCCCAAATCTAAGAACAATTTGAGATTCTATAAATAATGCCTTATCTGAAAACATTGGGCCAGGCGCACCATTATATACTTCTACAAGCTAAGTAGGGCTTTCTTACGAACACTTGCAGGTCTGGTTGGTAGTTACCTACCGTTGTCTCCCCGCTGCACCCGCTCACCAGACGCCACGCTCGTGGATTCATGCCGGCGATCTTTCCTATGGGCGGAGCGCTGCGCCAATTTTTGCGTTATCTAGACACGACTGTAAGCTGGTGTTCCATAAATATGTATTTTCAGCGGTATGGAAAGACAGGAAATATATTTTTGAGCTTGCGCTCTTCTGGGATATTACGCGGCGTCGTGTGGTAATTGTTTACCGACGTTTCGGGACAACGTGTCGGTCCCATCTTCACGAGTCAAGAGTCCGAGTAGGAAACAATTACCACAAGACGCCGCGTAATATCCCAGAAGAGCGCAATCTCATCAACATCGCGGCGGAAGACTGAAATCAAGATATATTTTTGTTCAGCGGAATGAGACTTCTCACTTTGGACATTCGGCTATAACAGCGATGGAAATATTTTTCGTTGCAAACTAAAACAAATGCTGTTTTCGAACAATATTTGACTTTCCGACTTATTTAGTTGTATTATGATTTTATTTATTACTTTTATTCGTTGGGTAGTGTGAGACAGTTCTTTGGCACTGAGGCTCCTGATGAGCCTGCCATGTCAATATTGAACTAAAAAGGAAGATCAATTTACGAAAATAGTACACTAATAATATTAACTTCGTGTGTGTAACAGAACCCTAAGCTTCTTAGCTGTGTTAGTGATAAGCAGTGCCGTTTAAGAGATAATGTGGAAAAATATGGTAGAGCCGGACAGGCCACAGATAATACAGCGCATGCGCTATCCATGCTGGATAACTAAGGCTACGAACACACTCAGAATATGTAATACTTATTGCTTTTCCACGGCAAGAGTGGTCACGCGAACGCGCCACATTCTTACTTCATACGTACATTGCCTAGCTTGTTTGGTATACATGTGGTGAGAAAACTGAACAGTCCTGGACTGCGCAATAGTCTTATTCATTTTCGGCTGTGCAATTAGAACTTGATAAAAACTGAGCGTGTATAGGGCCCTTAAGAATAAGAATATGGCACGAAAGCAAGGTCGGCGTAACAGGTCATAATAATGTATTATTACACGTAATAAATTCTTGGTTGGAGCATTCCTTCCTTGAGGCAGTCGACAAAGTAATGGGTTATATAACTGCCCACTTAGAAATAGCTTCAAACACCAAGAAGTTTTGGAGTAAGTCTCAGATTTTAATTATCTTGGACGCGGCGTTGCTTACAAGTATGAGATGGATTAAAATAAACAGTTCATGAATTTAAACGCCCTTCAGTATTTGGAACAATTCAAAGAACGATGAAAAGAGGAACGAGGAAGAAAACACATTTAAAATTTTCATTTTTTTGGCAGGTCGGTGTTTTTTTGTGGCAGCGGAACAAGGACTATGGACATAAAAGGATTTGTGTTAAAATTTAGACAGTAGAAGTGAAATATTTACGAGCTGTGATGGGTTTCACTAGAACTGATAAATTAGAGAACGAAGATACAAGAACAGAACTGGGTATTTTCCACGTTACGAAAAAAAAAGCGGAGTGCTGAAAAAATAGAAGAAACTTTAAAAAATGAATAAATCTCTTATTCGTTACAAGCTTTTAAATATAATCCCGGCGGAAGAAGGGATAAAAGACACCCCAGAAAACAGTGTGGTGGTAATCAGGAACTACAAGGTGTTTGAACGGGTGAAAACCTAAATTATGAACTGGAGGAGCAATCAATAAAAAAAATTTAAAACATTTTGGAACAACACTAACAGGTATAGATGACTTGCGTGATGGAATTAGTAGATTATATCCTGAAGTTCTTAGTACCCTTCAGTTGTAAATCTCTTGTCATTCCGGCTGCCTGCCAAAACGCTGACAATCGGAGTACACAAAACAATAATTTGCCTGCGGTTTTGTATGAGTATGAAACGTGGCTTCTTCACCGGAGACACTTAGACGAAAAAGTCACCAAATCGTTATCCGCTTATCATGTGTTACATCTGGGTCGGAATTTAAAGTTTCAGATACCTACTCTGCCTCCATCATCAGGCTAAATGTGGTAAGTGACCGTAGGATTTTGATACGGGTATATATTATTTATTGTGCATAATAGCACGGCGAAGGTGAAAGGAGAGATGGTGTCTGAAAAGTTTGAACGACCCATCTATACTGTGACTGATAGCATGAAAAAGTTTTAAGAAATTTATGCCCTCTGAAAACTTCACAGTTTTACGCCAATTACAAATGTTTGAATGGAGATTTGCTCAGGAAAATATTTGGATGTAAGAATGTTGAAGTAAAAGTGACATATGTGTAGGGTATACATGATAACATTGTAATTTCGACCTATAAGCCTACAGGTTGCCTCGTTTTGTTCCGCTAGTAAAATCGAGGCACTGGAAGACGGCAACAAGGAAGACGGAACGTTGGAGGCAGAAGATCGGGGAGGCCATGGCCCGGAAACGGGCCGAAGAACCATGTAAGAGGAATGAAATCGAAGAGGCTGCGATAGTTTGGGTCTGTGTTTAGCCTGGAGAGGCTGGAAACGTCTTAGCCCGGTATGAAGATAGGAAAGGAAGATATGAGGATGATATTCAAACGGATCTTAAGGAGTGTGTAGTGAGAGTCGTAGGTGGTTTAAATTGCGTTAGCGGCGTTGAAGCGTCAGTTTATCTGACGTAAAATTTACTTTCACTTGTTTAAAGAGGGCACTTAGTATTAATATAGGATGCATGATATAATGGCTGGGGTGGGACTCATAAGTATTTTACTGTCATGAAGACTGAAATATTACATAACAGTAAATTGCCATTGTTACCTATCGCTTGTAGATAACTGGTAGACGGGTGACATTTACTGCCTGAGTGACAAGGAATGGATAAACAGGTCAGAGTTCTGGGTATAGGTTTCGTGTTAAACGTTCACGGTGTGCCAGTGTTTATAAGAGTGACTACGCCTTATTTGTTGCAAAATAGGTTTGTGACGAAATTATAAATTATAAATTAATTTATTCTCTCATTCCTGAAAATTAAGTATTACGTCGGATGAACGTAATAAATTTGACAGCTTTGTAACTGATATTTCAGAGGTCTGTATATTTGAATAGAGCGATATCAGGCCATAATTTATTTTAATGTAATTTAAATCTTTAGTATTATTTATATATAAATTTATTTATTTATGTGAACTAAGTGCTTTGCAGTCAAAATTTATTATGTATAAGTGAAATTTTACACATCGTTCCTTTAATAAAATATCTGGAACATTAATGTGTGAAATAAGAAAGAACGGGGAAGTAGAAAGGCCTATGCTTTCGTCGAAAATCAAATAAATGGAAGGTACTGAATTCTTAATGCCTGTATATGTGGTGGTATTAGGATACTGAACTGAAATGCTGCTTCTATCGTACCTGTTTAGAAAACAGCATTAAATTTCATAGAGCAAAAATTCTAACCGTGTTGGTAAGCCTGTTCAGGTTTTCGCATACGACAGATTGATCTGTACAACAGTGGTGCAAGTTCTTCCTACTAAAACCATAATGTAGTAATGCTGGCTATTGGTTTTGAAGGTAACAAGTAGCATATTGTGTTTGAGAAAGGAGTGCTGGAGAGAATATTTAAACCTTATAGGTACTTGTCCATAGACCAGGAGATGATCTCTAATAGGAATATGATAGATGCGCACGTGCAAGATTTTGCGGCGAATAGCGAGTTACTACTACTTATGCTGAAAGTGTTCGCAAAGTGCACTTTTACAGTCCACACTGCTAGATATCGATGTTTTCACCCTGTCGTTCCTACCAGTAGCAGTCTAGTATTCCCCCGCACAGAGCCAGACACGCCCACACCCGATGGGGTTCACTCCTGGTCTATGGTCTGTAGGTAGTCACAATTTGTCCTTTTTACCAGATAATTTGAATAATCACATTCAGAGGATGAGATAAACCGGGCATATTGCACGCATGGGAGAGGTGGAAGTGAATACAGTGTTTTAGCCGGAATGTCTGTATGCCAAGATTATTTGAGGAACATTGGCTGAGGTGGGAGGATAATGTGGAAGTGAATTTGTGAGAGACAGGATGTGAGGGCAAAGACTTAACTTGCTGGGATCATTTGGGTTGCATAAAAACTTGGGAGTGTATTGTCCAGCTGAACGAATGTAATTTTCTATAAAGACTTGTTTCATCTGTATCGAGGTTCATAATGAATGGAGCTGTACCTCCACTCTTTTCATATAATTTCATAGCATGTTACTTTATTGAACATAGGGGCAACTTTACGTTTACCTTTGCCCCATATATTATGTTAGGGTCCACTATTATAAATATGAAACATTTTATTTTCAGGCAATTAGTACTTATACCCGTCCCGAAGCGAATGGTTAGTTGTGTGGCAAGAAACGGAACTACCAGTTCAGTAGAACGTGTTGTTATGTGACCTCACTATCCTGCTAGACATCGCTGGCCTTTGTGGTGGGGATAAACCTGTCTGTTGAAAATTAACGAACATTAATGACAGACTGCAAAAGGAATGTGTAGCACAAAATATATTTGCATTTTGACTGAATATTATAGTTGTAAGGACTGCTCATTTACAAACAATCGACTTACGCAGTTTCAAGTTACAGAGTTTTAGACTGACTTAGCTTTTAAAGTAGTTAAAAAGTTGAAATACGAGTGCAGAAACACGCGCCGATACTGAAAGCCCAGTTAGACGACGGTGACGGAGGAATACTGCTGGGCAATAACACAGGCGGTGGGGCAGTCATGCTGCGGCCAAACAGTTACCAGTGTATTGGAGTTTGGATTTCAGCTGGACTCCCTTGTATACACATAAGTAGTTATTCGCATGTATACCCAGTTTTGACTTACTCAAAATTCGACTTGCGCGGGGCCTTCCGGAAAGTAACTAGTGCTTATGTCGGAGAGTGTCAGTGTTTTAATTTTATGTTTTAAAGTTTATTGTGACTTCGTTTTTGTTAATATAAAAGAGAAGTATATCTCGGAGGTTCGGTTACGTTTGAGGCCGCTTGGTTCACGTCAGCTCCGTGGTATAACCAATGGTATGGTCACATCCAATAGAGAGCTACAGAGAGTGGCAAGGAAAATACGTATCCAGTTTTAAAGAACGCAGAATATTTGAAAATCGGAGTTGGAACGGCGTTGTAAAAGACAGTCTACTGACGTCACTTGTATTCATTATATCAACTCGTAGTGCAGGTTTTCAGTGAATTGCAGAAAGTTGCGGCAAAAAACACATGATGTTATTCGTGGCGTTTTTTATAGACGTTGCTAGCTTACGCATCACATAAACTATGTGAGGAATAATCACATGACTTCGAGGAGTTGTTTTTTTTTTTGACTTGAATATATCGATTGTTTTCCTGGATTATTTAATGACGCCGCCTCAAAAATACGTATTGTGTAGCGTTGATTAATAAGATTGTTATGAATGATAGAATTTCAAATTTCAAAACATTTGGTAGATGGTGCTGAGAAATTGTACGAAAAATTCGAGAGTGGCTCTTCTTTGGACCGACATTCGGACCAGTGAACATGAATTAATAATCAGATTCACTCAAACGCAACCGTCGGTGAAAATATTACAGTCAAAGATAAGTAAAAAACAGGCCTACATTTGACCAAGGTAGAAATAGATACATATAGAGCAAGTTAGTTGAGAGATGGCTATACTTTCTTGTATTTTGGAGGCAGCCAGGTTCGAATTTCGGCTGGGACAGCTGTTGAGGGATTTTGTAAAATTCCCACAGTCTCTCCGGGCAGATTCCGGAACGGTAACTGAATATGCCACGACCACGTGCCTCCATATTCTTTCTAATTTGTCATTCACCAATTATTGTACCATTCGACGACGTATGGTCAGAGCTAGTGGCAGCATCGTATAATAAACCACAATTAAATAAATAATTTGCAAAGAACACGACCCTAATATTTCTACTGTTAACAAAAAATGCCATGACATTGGAAAAAGTAAGTACGTTACAAGAAAAATAATCACTTGCAACACAATACGAGGGCTGATCAAAAATATCCGAGGTATAATTCCTCTTTATGTAGAAATTACTGATAGTATTAAAGGAGCAACCATGTAGGATATTTGACATCTCGTAACTGAACGAATAGAAGAATTTAACTACTTGGGACATGGTGTTTCGCACAATGATGATGATAATAATAGTAATATGTATGGTAATTTATAAAGTTTAAGTATTGGCCTATGTATGGAAAAATTTCACGCAAATTTGAAAGAAGTGATAGGGAAACATAATCGAAATTATGTGAGATAATGGCCTTACCGATACTTCTGTATGCGTGTGTGAGAGAGAGAATTGGGCTAATGGTGAAGAACTAAAACAAAGGAGATGTGCGTTTGTTTGCAGGCTATATATTGTACGACGAAAGAAAATAAGTGAAGAAATAAAAGAAGATTTAATTATATTTAATTTAAATGAAATTAGCGTGGATTATAGATGTAAAAGTGGACGCAGCGTTTATTAAGAATGAACGATACACGCTTTCTCAGGTTAGCATATGAATACATTCCAACCCGCAAAAGAAACGGTGGTCGACCAAGGAAGAGTGAGGGGAGGCCAACACCTATTGAGACGGAAGAAACAGGAAAATGGCTTACACCCTGTTGCTGATGCTAGGAAGAGGAACAGGAAATGCAGCACCATGAATACAGTGCACGTAGGTCTGTTCTCAAAATAATTGCTTAGCAAACTATTTTGCATATCTCATGTGGCTTCATATAGGCCTTTTGCCGAAGTACTCGTAAATCTGTCAGTTCGGAGCTAATCAACTGCACAATACGACACTGCATCGTAAATTATGTTGTTGACAAAAGTAATGAACGCTGCTGATAGACCTGCTCTGCTGCATGCAGGCATAACCGTATTCCTCGCTAAATATACGACATATGGTAATATCTAAAGTGTTTCGAATTGAAGTTTCATATACTGCTTTACATGTTATGTATCAGCTGTTTGTGTGATATGTTATTTTCAGAAAATCGATGAGCTATGTTAAGTCTAAATTAGAAGTATATTTGGCAGATCCAATAAGGGCCGGAATAAAGTAGGCTCGAATTCCAGTAAAGGGAAATGTACAGTTTTCCCTAGAGCGGGCCATGAAGGCCCAGAGGGGGAGTAGTGGTATAGCTCTAACTCTTTCTTTAACCCTGGCACTAGATGAGGGGGGTGGTCAACTCCACGCCCAGCCGCTTTACCCCCCCCGAGAAAGAGACCCGGTAGCCAATGTATAGGAGGCCGGTTGGGCCCCAGGGCCGGTCTGGACGGCTGCGGAAAATCTCGCCCCCACCGGGATTTGATCCCCGGACCGTTCAGCCCGTAGCGAGTCGCTATACCGACTACGTTATCCCGGCCCCTCTAATTCCAGTGCCGAGTTTAATCGAAATTTGTTCAGCAACGAAGATGAAGCATGAAGACGGACGGAGAAGAAGATCCCATAATTCTACTCTTTTATATTCTTAATGCAAGGAACGCATAAAAATCGGTATTTTATGACAGTGAAAAGCAATGCACTGCCGGTATGTACGAACTCCTGCTGATCGTTACGTAAAATCCCGTGAGAGTTAATGAAACAGAATAGTTTGATTATCAACACGTTTCCATAAGTTGTTAAACTGATGACAAATGTCTTACAGATATTTCTGCCTATCTTCTGACGGTACTTAAGACACGATGAATAAAAATTTGACGTGACATTTCAGAGCAGTATAAAATACTGTAATTCAGGCGTCTTTGTCGGGGAAATATTTATTCAACGCCAGCCTGAATTTTTCTGTGGGTCCCTTAAACCACATAACGATACAGTATTAATGTGACTTCGATGAGTGTGAAAACAATTCATCGACTTTTTCAGTCTGCACTGAAACTCTGACAGCCCGCAGTGTTTTCGCAGATACTATAATGAGAAACTCGGAAACAATGTTCATACGGGTATTTGCACGCCCTCATGCACGTATGTAAACCTTGTGTGTATATGTGTTTATGTAATTTGCATATATTCATATTGGTCTATTAATGAAGTTGAAGACATTACTTGTGACTGTTAAATTCACAATTGTTACAGATTCGTCTAATTTTTGAAGTAATCAATATTGACATGCACAAAAGCAGTAATATCTTCTTTTTTATGACTGAGAAGAATTGACCTTTATATTTTTGGAAGAGCATAAAATTTAAAAAAAATTGAAACCTAGTCTAGAAGAAATTACTTGAACCCAAGAGAGATGAACTGAGCTAGGAACGAAAGAAATTGGACACCAAGATGTATATGAAACCTTATAAGTCAGTACAACTAGGCAGACGACTACGTAAATGACCTTAAAGAAGTACATTTTTGGTAGTTCAGGTTGGATTGCGGCAATTAGGATTGACTGTTTTAGCTGTGTGCAGTAGTCATGTGTTGTGTGTCGGCTGGTTAGTTTCTGGACCTGGCCTTTTAACAGCAATGTAGTTGCTTCTATTACAGATAAAAGACGCAGAATTTGTGTTCACAGAGAACAAAACTTGTTGTCTTTTTTATTTAATATCCCAATCATTGCTGACGCCATTGTATTTCTAGACTATACAAAACATTATTTTCGAGTGACTCCTTTTTCTATATAGGGTGTATCACACAAGGAACACAGAGGTAATATGAATGAAAATACTGAAAGAAATACTGTACTACATTTGCCTTTTGGACACAGTGACGTACTCTATACTTCGAACCACATGGACGTGAAGGCGTTGATATAAATACATAATTATCAGTCGATACATAATCACGAGCACTTGTGAATTATCGTTTTACTGTAGGCATCGCATCTGCGGATAAGAAGGCGTCGAATGAAATTGCGAGAGTTATCTTGTAACTTTGTGGTTAGTTGAAAAACGTGTGTGGTATTGCATATTGTTGATATCTGCAGTTCACAGGACATGTCAGTGGTAAAGTTCTAACAGCCTGTGCCCTCTTGAACTAGTTTTACTGTTTCTCGAGAAAGTGTGTAACAGTTACTGTGGAGTTTGCAGTTGACCTTGACCAGTAACCGAAGTATTCCAGTTAAAAATACATTGGGATGAAGTGCAGTCGTGTTTTGTCCGTGGGAGACAATACAGTTATTTTCTGTGGTGTTCTGTATGGTTAGAGCTGTGCATAAATTTTACTTCAGGCTTCTTATAAATGAAATGGCGACCAGAGGAAAGAAGGTCAAAGAGTGATACAGACTTATGTTTTTGACAGGATCTGTATTTCCCCCCAGACCATCGTCGCGAGTGTTAAGGGACTCTACCCACGATGTGCATGTCAACTGCATTCTCTTGAGTAAAGGAAGGTAAATGGGATACTGTTTTACACGAGGTTACTCAACATTCCACGGATTGTGATTAGTCCTCGTCCCGCATCGCCCTAAACCCCATACGTCATACTTATAGCAATAATACGTGTATAGCACTGTAAATCATTAATTATGCTAATGGAACAAAAGGCTTCACTGTACCTTAGAATTGGAAATATCTCAGTATTGTTTGTGAGATTTGAAGTTCTCACCGCACTTTATATTAAGAGTACAGTGATAGTGCATAGTGTGGTTGAAATTTACCGACGTTTCGAAGGAACTTACTGTCTCCATGTTCATTTTGGAATTGGTACCCATGAAAGACACATTTGCAAATATCGTGTTTGCAAGGAAACGTAGGTGCAGAACATCCGATTAAAAAGTCTCGTCACACTGATGTATCTAGGAGTTTTATATAGACTTGGCATGTATGTCGTCTGTAGGAAGCGAGTGAGTCTGTAGAGTGAGCATCGGTATAGCAATTAGTGTAGTGCTTGGCCGATTGGTGTGTAATATGAAAACTGTCTTTAGTTATTGAAACATAAATAATAGGCGATTAGAATAGGGAGCTGGAATAAAATGCAAATTTTATATGGGGAATTTACGCAAGTCGCCGAGCCCCCAGGCATCTTCTGCTGTTGGCCAAATTGCGTAACGCTCTGCAGAAATCTCCCCTGTATTTGTGCTACGAAACCAACAGAAAGCATACTGTAACTTCGAAGATCTTGTAGATGCAGTGACGACGATATGTCTATGTTAGCTGTTGACCTGAGTGACATGCTAAGGGTGACGTGACCGCAGCGTCTGTGTCCCACCCACAAGCAGCTGGCTGCAGGCCGAGTGAACAAATCTAATCTTACTTCACGCTATTATGCGACACTTTGCTTGTTGCTAGGCAACCATTACAGTGACCAGATTACTTGCTTGTTGTTGACGCGGGGGTGAACAGGCCAGCTGGTAAGAGGGGAAGCGCTGCGCACGCACTAGCAAGAGTTTTCTGTCCGTTTCAAAAACGTTTCCCGTGACTGAACCTGTGAATGTACTTCCAGCAGAGTAAATGCTTTTCAAAGGAGTGTAATGTTAAGTGGTCGTACCGAAGTGAGCCTAGTAGAGGCCACGCCGTTCCAACTGCAGCAGTGTACAGTCTTAGCAAACTATCTGTTCCATACAGTACTAGCATTATTGTGTCATGTGGCGTTGAACATATGTGTCGTAAATTTGGAGTCTGTCTCGAGGGATTTGGTGTATAATAATGCAGTAACTTAAACATGTGGTTACAGACGACGGGAAACTTCGAATTTTCACCTTCACTTACCCCCACAAAGAAATATGTAGAGGTGCATTAAGCCGCGTTTTATGAACGGTGAAGGAATAAATATAGTAGCATAAAGAAGTTGCCCACGAATTTGTTTTCTTTCTGTCGCTGTATTTCTTTCACTTTAGACCTTTAAATGAATAGGAAAGGAAATAAATGTGTAAAAATATACAACTAAACCACTCGAGCAGATGTAGATACACATACACTCTTCCTGTTACATGGCTGTGTGTTTTAGATCAAGCTAAACTGGATTAAAGTTGAAATCTGTGGTCTTCTGAGTAATTACACGGCGTCGTGTGGTAATTATTTACCGACGTTTCGGGACAACGTATCGGTCCCATCTTCACGAGTCAAGAGTAGGAACCTTGACCCGTGAAGATGGGACCGATACGTTGTCCCGAAACGTCGGTAAATAATTACCACACGACGCCGTGTAATTACCCAGAAGACCACAGATTTAATCAACATCGCGGCGGAAGCCTGAAATTATGGATTAAAGTTCTTAAGGTCATAGATTATTTTGATAGCAGTGACAAAAATACAAAGTCTTTGTAACGTACTTGGTTGTATAAAAATCGTAGCGTTGAGGACCGTAGAAAAACGATGACAACGACCATGACTATAGCCTGGAACTGGTTATGAGAGTAAACTGACTTACGACGCCACTAAATTTGTAGTTTCCTCTGGGTAATAGAAATTTTGCCAGGGTCCGTGGGCGGTAAGCTTCAGGAATATCGGAGGATTATATACTACTGTATCTTACATGTTGCCCATTTCGAACTATTTTTTCAGAGATCAAGAAGTAAATTTCCTTGGGGGCAAAGCGGCTGGAGCTTGAATCTGACCACTATCCCGCATATAGTGCCGATGTTAAGAATGCGTGGAACTGTGACTCCACTCCTCCATGTGCCTTCATGGCATGCACAGGGATAACTCCACTGTGCCCACTCCTCACTAAATATTTCCCTCTACTTTTTACATGCGTTACTGGTACAACTTATCTTTCCGTATGTTAATTATACATTCATATTTAGACAGTTCTTTTACGTAAGAAATCTGCGTGGTATTCCCATGTTCTTTATTTCTGTACAACTAAATAACTTGTTGCAGTTCGTAAGCATAATGGGCAGATTCCTTTGTATATTTCCCGACTACTGTATCCTAGTTTGCAAACCCCTTCCATATTCCAAGCTCTCCTATTTTGTTTACTTCCAGTACCAAATTCTATAAGTATATTCCTCCCTGCACAATTAAATTTCATATCTTAGTTTAAGAAACTAATGGAATCTTTTCAGACATCTTCAAGAATTAATTTTGTCATTATTTATTACTCGTTCTTTGGTAACTATACTTAATCCGCTGGTCTTACTTTCGTGCTGACTCTGCCAAATGTATGCAAACACCATACTTCTCTTTCAGCCTCTTTTCCCATATTTCGATTATCCTATTACTCCTTTGCCATTAACACCTATATTAGACAGGGTCTTAAATGTCAGTGTGCATAATTCACTGCGAATATTTATCCATCAGCCAAGACTCGAAGTAAAGTATCTAGCTCAGGACAGTGCAGTGATCTACCTTAGTGCTAACTCGAGCGAGTTTGAAATTTTATACTGCAGAATCTGTCAGAATAAAAATATCCGGTCACAATATGTTAAGACAATTTTGAGCACAAAAATTTTCTCATACTACAGCTGTTGTTTTTCGTAACAACATATTCTGATACTACTGATTCTATAGAATAGACTGTTCTTACACAGAATGCAGTTCGGTAACTTATGTAGGACTGGGGTTCACACGCCAGTGTTTCAGTGGATTTAGGTCTTCTGGTATATGACACTGTGTCGCCGGGTTAGTGGTTGCCGACGTTTTGAAGGACCATAGTGCTTTTACCTTGAAGGGCCAAGAAGTCCAAGGAGATGGCCATTTTTCTTGGACTTCTTGACTCTAGCGTTCTTCGAAACGTCAGGAGCAATTGCCCAGCCGACACGGCCTCATACAAAAACAACCGAATCCTCATGTAGACTGTTCCTCACAGAATAAAGTACGTCACGGTTTAGTTAATATGGAAGTCACGTACGCAAACACGTTAAGTGGCTTAAAAAATTCGCGATAAATTATAAACGGGAAAATGTGGACACTTATTGCGGGTTTTACCTGCCTGCATGACCTGTGCGCAAGAAACACTCAGACAGTACCTTACTTTAACAATTTGTCAGTACATTTGGGTTGAGATAAGAGTTGTGTGTAGTTTAAAGTAATGTCTGTTTCAAGTAGAAATACACGTTTTTTGGAGGTTGTAGCTACAGTCAGTGGTTAAACCGGTGACCACGTTTTCTTTATTCGTGGTTGGAAGACTTTCACTAAAAGTTGTCCGATAATTCCAACTCCAGCCATAAATCCATAATAATCTACGGTTTACTTAAGGCCATTATTTGACTGTCTTTGAATAACCTAAACTCTAACCAAGTTGTTGTGAAACCGATATGACAGATCTCTTCATCGCTGTAGTCTGCCGTTTTGATTTGTAGCCTTATTAGCAGAGAATAAATCCAAATTTAACTCTCTGAAGACTGATGTTTTTGTAAAATATAGACCTATACACCACTTTAGTTCCTACTTCACAGAGAATAGAAACTGTATCCATTGGAAAGAGAAACTGTATCCATTGGAAAGACCGGTCATTAAAGTTATAGGGAAATAATCCGTATTCATTCTGAGAATCGTACAAAACACTTACATACACGTACACTGTGTGGCAAAATACAGGATCTTTAATGGGGATACATGTAATTACCAAGTTACAGCTGGGCGTAGAATGCCATGTAGCCTACAGTTTGACAGATATTTTTGAAGTTTCACATGGGAGCTTTAAACTGCAAGTTCTCGGGCTATTCCAATTTATGGGTATCGATGTTGTAGAGCAGTGGTACTCAACCTGGGTACGCGAAGACATTTTAGGGGGTACGTAAAATAAAAAAATTAAAATATTATTTCATGATAAACACTGAATAATCAGGGCCAGATTTATGGTTAGCCACAAGAGATCCGGACGTAAGGACATGCGATTTGGGAGAGCCATTTTTTTCCTGTCTCTCTCTCTCCTTTATGCGATTCTTATCTGGGCGGCTAGTTTCATTTTATTCCACATAGTGCATATAATTTTGCTTTGCTAAAATACCTTTGTTCCTTTATTAATTTTTATATGATAGGCATAAATATATTTGTTATTTAATATCTTGACTCTCCTTTTTCTCGTTTAAAACTTATTATTTAATACATTATTTTGGATGTAATTTATTTAACTTATGTTAGATGTAGATTATAGACTATGTATAACTTGAATTATGCACCAACTACTTTGAGGGTACATAGTCGAAGAAAAATTATATCTGGGGGTACGCGAACAAAAAAGGTTGAATACCACTGCTGTAGAGTCTAGACCCTACATTTCACAGCACCGTAAATCAACATATTTAGGTATATCATAAACCTGTAAACCAAATTTTGTGAATTTGACACAACAGACGTGCACATAACATTAAACAACCGGGGCATCGTGTATTGTAGAGTGAGTAGGCTACGGCCTCGAATACTGAGGGAACAGGTTTGATTCCCGGTATGTTAAAGAGATTTTCTCTTTTCCGAAACGTCCAGAATGGGACTCGGGCCCACCCATCCTCCTATTCAATTGATGTCGGCGATCTTTCTCTAGGAGTAAGGAGGCCGGGACGTGAGGCTGAAAAATCACGTCTATTTTATATTTTCCGTGCCGTGCATTATAATAAGATTTTTATTAATACCAACAAATGCACTTAATTATCACATGTTTATAATAATATATTTAAAACATTCCACTCCTACATGTTTCGGGCCCTGTCGGCCCATCATCAGGGGAACATCTGTCGCTGTTGCACAAAACAATTACATAGCAATACGTGGTCAGTTGCATATGTAGATCTGCTGGCAATTATTCTCGTGGTGGTCTGTTACACTGGAAGTTATAATGTAAAATATAAAATGTTGGTGTTTGGTTGTTTATAAAAATATAAAATTTTATAAACAACGAATCACCAAAGTACCTCCACTCATTCCTAACCTCGGCACTGGATATAGGTGAGTGGTTAACTTCCGCCACGGCCGCTTTATCCCCGGGAAAGGACCCCGGTACCCATTGAATATGAGGCTGGGTGGGTCACAGAGCCTGTCTGAACCTTTTCGAGGATGACACAAAGTATACGGTGTAGGCAAAATGCAGAGTTTTATTTTTACAACCGGGCTTTAAGTTTAAAAGATATAATTTATTTTACATTTGCCTCTCAGACTTGGGACTTAGATGATAAAAAGCTTGTAAACCTACTTTCATATTGCATGGTGAGACATCCAAAGTACTTGTGTTTCTTGTGGACATGTGGCATAATTTATACGAGTGATTTCCCTTCTCGACGATGGATGGCTGTTGAAGTAATCTAGAAGAGAGATTGCACATTGAACCTCGTTAGGTTTATCTAGCAACCACATGACTGTAGACATTAGCGCTTTGGTATAACGACTGACCAATAGTTACGGGAGTGTACAAGACACTACCACAATGGGTACTGGGTCATCCCCGGGGGTAAAGCGGCCGGGCCGTGGCGTTGACCACCCACCCCCATCTAGCGCCGAGGTTAAAGAAAGATTAGAGCTATACCTCTACTCCCCCTCTGGGCCTTCATGACCTGTTCTAGGGTGAAATTTACCTTTACAAGACACTACCGCACTGTGTCATCATGCCTGGTAGCTTTATGGCCTTCGATGCCAATGTCACCTGTGCTATGGACCTTTAAGAGTCTTTCACGACTACTGAGCAGTGTTAAACATGGACCGGAACGCAATGGAATTGCGTTCCGTTTCATACAAAATATTAAAAACTTTCCGGTTGATACAGCCACATTAAATTAAAGCTTTATAAAAACATTTTTTCGCTACCGTTTAGCTTGTTAAATTTTTCCAATTTGAGCAGTGCCCCATAAAATAATATTTCGGAGAACATATTTTGAAAAACAAAGCGTAGCCATGTTCGTTTTAAGAACATTTAGCATTTTTTACATCCGTAACCGTTACATTTTTTTTTCTGTAAAAGTTTCGTGGGAATTGGAATAACAGGCCAGTAACAACTGCTTTAATGAACTAGTGTTTATTATCATAGCAGTTTTAAGAAGGCTGATTTTAATGATATTGAAAGAAACTACACACCCAGCTGTTCAGTTCAGTTTAGTTGTCTGTGTGTTTTCTAGAGTAAACATGACAAAATTTAGCGTTCTTTTTTTTTTGCGGCTCGCTTGTTTTACAGCGTTTGCATATGCTGTAAATCAAGTAGGGAGCGTTATGAGTTACGTAATATTTAATATATCTTGTGAGGAGTAAATATGTTATCCGTTTTTAGGCGCGTTTGCAAAATTGCGAAAAGAGACTATAAGCTTCGTCATATCTGTCCGTCTGTCCGCATGGAACCACTCGGCCCCCACTGGGCGGATTTCTATGAAATTTGATAATTAGAGTATTTTTAGAAAATCTGTCGTGAAAATTCAAGTGTTTTTAAAGTCTGACAAGAATAACGGGTACTTTACATGACTACCTTTGTACATTTATGAAAATATCTCGCTTAATTCTTCTTATAATGAGAAATGTTTCGGTCAAAATTTATAGAGAAATTCAAAACACACATTTCATGTTCAATAACTTTTTTCCGAAAATCCTGTCATTTGTGATAATGTGGAAAAATATGGTAGAGCCAGACAGGCCACAGATGACAATATAATACGGTGCATGCGCTCTGCATGCTGTATGACTAAGGCTACAGACACACACTCAGAATGTGTAACACTTGTTGCTTTTCCACGGCAACAATGGCTACACGAACGCACCTCTATGTTACATTTATACGTACATTGTCTGTCTTGTTAATAAATTACAGCACTGGAATTAGTAAAAGCAATACAGGATACTTACACGTACCTCCACTACGAAATATGAAGACAAGGCCTAGGGCGCGGAGCGGTATTCTTTAATTGAATGTCGAAGTTCATACCGACTAGAAATATCGCAGGAATTCAAGATCTTATTCTGTATTTTTTTGGCGTTCTTTACGACATTAACGCCTTATGTGAAGGCCATGTCCGTCCGGCTGTCCATGACCTGATGTCAGCGACTAAAATTTCTGTCGGATTTTAATGAAATTCGGTAGAGGAGTTCTTCACAGAAATTTGTCCATCAAGCGAGAGTTTCGTGAAGATCCGCGCATGGACAATCATACTTTACTTAAGGACGATAATGAAACCTCCTATTTTGTATATTTTGCGTCCGAGTTTCATATAATCTGTTAAATTAAATATCTGCAACAATTTAATAAGTGATTGTGAGTTTCGTGAAAATCGGCACAGTCCACGCTGTACTATACTTGGGGACGTAAGTTAATCACTCTTCGTACGTTCTGTGTTATCTGATTTGAGTGACGTTCCGAGCAAGAAATCTGAACAACATGTAGAGTATTTGTGTGTTTTGTTGAAATCGGCGCAGGGAAAGCCATGTTTTTTTTACCGGCGTAACTGAAATTACATTTACGCGTGTACGGTGAAGAATGTAAAGAATGCCTTGGTTGAGGTATGTGTACTGCGTAACGGAGTACACCACTTATGGTCTTGTATTAATTGTTGGCTTTCTTGGGCTCATAAATATGTGGAATTAAATGACGGTGTCTGCTGTAACTTGCGCGAGGAGAGGGGGAAAAAAAATATAAGGGTCGGAATAGTGGTGTTCTGTATTACCGGCATCCTGCTGTAGTATACTGTACTATTCGTTGTATAGCTATGTACGTCTGCAATGTAGCAAGTTGTTTATCTGTAGGTGAAAGGAACACAGAAGCGTCATGTTGCCGTGATCTGGTGAGCTTATCTGTCCAATTAATCGATTAAGGATATGGATCACTGACATGGTTTATTTTAAATTTAATTTAATGTGATTTGAATTTATGTGTGCAGCAGAGTAGGACGAGATTTTTTTGAGTACGAACTTTCACATTCCTTCATATGATAGATGGCATTCAGAGCAGTGCTGTGTCTTGGTCACGTATACTTTTATTACATATTTTCTTACTCAAAACCGTCGTACACAACATACAAAGTAGGATAAAATAGGCTACAAGTTTCGGCTTATTACGCCATCATCAGGCCCTTATTAAGAACATTGAAAAGACACTTAACACTGCAGGAGGTGCGAGGTCTCGACCTTTACATATGATAATACGTTATAAATGTATATAAAAGTTTTAAAAAGGGGGTTTTAACACAATATCCTTTAATATATATATATATGATAAAAGTGTAAATATATTTTTACTTTCGGTTTTTATCTATTCACACTTTTGCATATATATATATATATATATATTATATTATATATACATATTAAGGCATTTTGTTTTAAAAGTCCCTTTTTAAACTTTTTTTAGATACATTTATAATGTATTATCATATGAAAAGTTGGAGATTTCGCGCCTATTGCTGCGTCAAGTGTATTTTTAATGTTCTTAATAAGGGCCTGATGATGGCTTAATAAGCCGAAACATGTAGCCCATTTTGGGGACGTACGAGTTGCGTCCCGCGGTCAAGAAAGCGTATCAGTTGCGTCCCGAGTTGTCAGCCCCCCCAGATAAGGCAATGTATCAGTTGCGTCCCAAGGTCACTGCTTCATGTGTTCATACAGAGACATGACCAAACCTTCAGAACAGACCGGGAAGCGAACCCGCAGAGCAGCGAGGGACATCACACACACACACACACACACACACACACACAGACACCACCCAACTCCTAAGTTGTCGACGGTTTCGACGACCACGTATACCTGAAGTGCATGACATTTCGTAATCTTTCAATTTCTTGAACCAAAAAAGGAAAAGAAATGAAAAAATAAAATAAAATAAGGTGCATTAGTTGGTTGAAGAAATTGAAAATTGATGTCAAGATGCACGGTGAACACAACGTAAAATTTCTAATGTTTGATATGTTTTGGCAATAACTGTAATGTGTAAATTGACAACTTTCTCAAATGATTCTGTGTTGTTTGATACACAATACTGTTGGTTTCTTCTTGTATCAATATTCTTTTCAAATATCCAGTACAGCATGAGATATATTGTATTTCCACTAATGCGCTTGAGGAAATTTCTTCAGGCCGAAAATGAGCTGTAAAATAATAATTATATTAACTAAACTGAAAATAAAAACTCACTGAAAATTGAAAATAAAACAATTACTGTTTAATTAATATCGGTTTAATTTTTATAAAATAAAAGTTTCACGTGGTATCTAGATTCTTAATTGAAAACAAAGAGATCTGTACATCCCTATGGCACGCTTTTTAACGTATTCACTCTTTATGTTGCTGTGCTTTCCTTTGTGTCCAAATTTTAAACAACTCCTTGTGCTTTAATTTTTATTCATCTGTAAATAATTGTGCGAAATGTTTTCATAGTTTATTATAAAATGTATAACAATAAATATATAGATATATATGTCTAAGAATATAAAGTGTATACTTATAAACATAACATACATAATGTGTAAGCTGGTTAGTTATGTACACTGTACTAACGTTTTATTAAAATCGAAGATGGGCACTCAAAATGGTAGATTACATGTCAAATCGCATGATCAAATTCTCTAAGTACATGACACTATCTTATGCAATCGTTAATAACTTTCAGAGTAGCATGTATAAGCAGTTAATTTCTTATATTAGGTAATAATAAAGTTTGAAGCTATACAATAATACAACAAACGGATAGCTAAAGCGGCTCAGATCAATTTTACAGCTCTATGTAAATAATAAACTTCAAATTTTATGCAGAAAAAAAATCAGCATAATTTAAATTGACATAAAAATTATTTATTTCTCTTGAAATATTACGTTTTTAATTAGTTCACACGTTACTTAACTTTATTGCTCTGCACCGTGATCAATTAACTTAATAAATTAAATTGTCACTGTAAAAATAATTAATAAACCACTACTGGAATTTGCGTACAAAGTACCTTTCCGAACCGCTGCTACTAACAACGCTCTCTTTGTGAGATCTGCGCTCTTCTAGGATATTACGCAGCGTCCAGTGGTAATCCTTTACCGACGTTTCGGGACAATATCGGCCCCATCTTCAAGGGTCAAGAAGTCTTTCTTAAAGACGGGACCGATACATTGTCCTGAAACTTTGGTAAAGATTACCACTCGACGATGCGTAATACCCCAGAAGGGCGCAGATCTCATCAACATCGCGGCGGAAGCCTGAAATAACGCTCTGTTTAAAAACTTAATATTATTCATTCCGTACATTTTCTTTTCTATATTTATAGTCTGATAAATGTACATTTTATTCATTATTAGTTGTGTAACACTGTCCTACATGTTTCGAACCATATTCTGGCTCATCCTCAGGGACTCAGTATTTAAAATTACACATTTTTACATCAATTGGTACAATTGTTTAAATAGTAAAAACTGAATTACATGAATTTTTTTTTTTTTACAATCGTGTTTATACACTGGTTCAAATGTGAATAGATGTAGCTGCTGTTTATTTTGGTGTTATAAACCAAGTCTTATACGGGTTAAAATGTTAAAAGTTGAATAATCTGTGTTGTTATGATATCCTGAAACATACAATATTTAAGATAAAATTGATAGTCGTATTTATGTTAATGTGATTTTTAGTAGGTAGAACGTAAGTTGAAGTAGTCAACGTTGTACGTACCTGTTTGTCGGAGTTGTTTGACTATTACGTGATGAGAACAGTACTGGCTATCGAGTGGTGTATCCGGTATTTAAGTAGGTCACTGTCACGTGGAGGAGTGACGTTTTTGGTTGTCGTAGATAAAGCGGAATATTGGGTTGTAGTCTGCTGTATTTTGTTCTGGCATTAGTTTGTTATTGTATGTAAATTGTTGGATGTAGAATTGTTCTAAGTTATTCATATATCCATAGAACAATTCATATATGGATATATGGATACCTTAGAACAATTGATATATGGATACCTTATAACAATTCATATATGGATATATGAATACCTTAGAACAATTCATATATGGATATATGAATACCTTAGAACAATTCATATATGGATACCTTAGAACAATTCATATATGGATATATGAATACCTTAGAACAATTCTACATCCAACAATTTACAACCTACTAAAAATCACATTAACATAAATACGACTATCAATTTTATCTTAAATAGTGTATGTTTCAGGATATCATAACAACACAGATTATTCAACTTTTAACATTTTAACCCGTATAAGGCTTGGTTTATAACACCGAAATAAACAGCAGCTACATCTATTCACATTTGAACCAGTGTTTAAACACGATTGTAAAAAAAAGCCATGTTATTCAGTTTTTACTGTTTAAACAATTGTACCAATTGATGTAAAAATGTGTAATTTTAAATACTGAGTCCCTGAGGATGAGCCAGAATATGGTTAGAAACATGTAGGACAGTGTTACACAACTAATAGTGAATAAAATGTACATTTGTAGGACTATAAATATAGAACGCTCTGTTTGTTTGCCTCTACCGAAAATATATCCACCCCAAATGTCATAAAACTTACGTTACCCTGAGAACTTCCTGTTGCCCCTCAAGTAGATTTTTAAGCATTTTGTGGAAGTCGAAGAATTGTAATTGTGGCCAGGTCTCGCTTAATCTGACCCACTGTACAGCGTCACAGACGGACTTTGAACCAAGGCACCCTGGACCCGATTCGACACAACAGCCGTTCGGATTTTCCTCAGCAGCCTGCTACACAACTGTTATACCTTTAAACTGACCGCGGGACGCAACTAATACATTGCCTTATCTGGGGGGGTTGACAACTCGGGACGCAACTGATACACAGCTCTTATCTGAAAAGTGACCGCGGGACGCAACTAGTAAACCCCGCCCATTTTATCCTACTTTGTATGTTGTGTACGACTGTTTTGAGTAAACAAATATATCTGTCATTGAATAACAGAATGGGGACGTGGCATTCAAAATATTTTGTTATAATCTAATCAGAAGTAGTGACATTTTCATGTCATGGTTACTTTTTATTTACACTTTATTCTGATTCATCGCCCTACCATTTCTGACACTTTTCCTGGCCACATTATCACGGGCAGAAAGAGTATTGCGACTGAAGGCGCTGTAAAAACACGAAGTTGTCCCTGTGCACTCCATGAAGACACACGGAGAACGGAGGTGTAACTCTGCTCATTCTTTATTTAGGGGCTGCTTGGGGTTAAGTGGTCATCTTCACTTCTCAGTCATTTATGCCCATTGAAAGACCAATACGTAGACTGAGCACTAAGTTAAATAGCAGTGGTAATAATAACTGCAGTATCAGCTCTTAACACACGTGAATTTGAGAAGCGTTTAGGCATCATATCTAAATATACGTTTCTTAAAAATTGGTAATAACGGATATAAATGAAGCTTGGTATTAGGTAGAGTTATTTGTCACAAAATTGTAGTCTAATTCATAATATAGACGTAACCCATGTTTAAATGGACATCATACCCAGCTGCATTAAATTTAACAGAAATAGCCGATCTTAAGAGAAATACAATTAATACGTCGAGCCGAATATACCTAGTAATTTCATCAGTATAGATTTTCAAATTTTTTTTTTGGAACACTCATATCGTATATTAGAGTTTATGCATAACATGTTAACGAAATTCAGATAAAAATATTTGGTGTCTAACCGTTACTCTTTATTGGCTGTGACACCCGTATAGTTTAAGACTATGCAGTGTAATATCCGTTGTGTTCATTAGATTTGTTGGCGTAGATTTACATTCGTCACAAATAAATGTCAGTAGCAGATGCGTAGTTTCAAATAGCGCATTTGGACCTAATGGTGCATTGAGTACAGTATTAACTGTTGGATTGTTTCATATTTTCTTATTTTTTCCTGGTGCATGTAGACCTTTTGGTATTAGTACGTTCGTAGTGTGATATGATGATGATGTTGAGAACAAGACACAAATGTAATATAGGCCGTGCGTGAAATATACGCTGAAAGAGAAGCCTATATTTGTCGGAGCAATTGGAACATGTCGGAATAATGTGCAATCATAACAGGGAGGCGCGTAGTCCGCGAAAGAACTGCAAAAAACTGTTGTTCTGGAATAGTCTTACTAGTACGAAGAACACAGACGTGAAATCTTTCGTAAAACGTAATTTAAAAGTGTTCTACACAAAGCCCTGTCATGGTGGGCCGTAGGAGCAATGCGGGGTTTTATTCCTTGTTTGCTTAATTAAGCTTCGAAACTCTTCAGGCTGTATGACGTAGAGCGGTAGGACGATTAATGAATGGAACAAAGGAATTGATAAGGATGTGTAAGGAAGACGATATTGACCAAATTGAAGGCACTGTCTCGGCATTTTCCTGGAAGGTCTAAAACACTTGATAGAAAATCCGATCTCCGGGTCAGTATTTGTACCCCGGAACTCCCAAATATGAAGCAAAAAATATTCGTCACTCGACCCTGATATTCCACATTTCGTGTCTCTGCACAGTATGATTGCCTTACGAATTGTCGATGAGGAAGAGGTGACATAAAAAGAGAAGAATCCTACAGGCCTCCTGTGTGCTTAGCTGTTGATTGTACTACAGATTTGCCAGCAGTATTATGATGGCTTACGTATTGTACACACAGCCGTAATTTTTAATTGTGAAAACGTGGATTGGATTGTTATTTGCTGCTCGTGAAACGAAGTTAAGAGACGATTTAATGGAAATTTTATTTGCTAATATCGGACGCAGGAACTCACCTTTGTCACGTTGTTCGTCTTGTACTGTAGAATGGATTTTGCAAATGCATGTTCTGTCGTATGACACAGTGCACTCAAAATTCCATTATCAGGAGATTTTGTTACGTTTATCGAAGCCTGATGGCTAGTGTCTTGCGTGTTGTCTACGTATTCAGAACGCTTAAGTTAAATCTCATTAGAGGCCGGATCTTGACTTTGAAACGGGTTAGTGATTTCCTGAGAAGAATGATGAAATATTGCCTGCTCAAGGCAATAAGTACTTCCTTCCCCACCTTAATTGCTCTGACACTAATCATCGCCACAGTAAATGAGGACAAAATAATGGGGGGTTCTAGCATAAATATATGTATATATATATATATGTGTGTGTGTGTTCTCCAGCTTCTTCCCCTCTTAGGAACACATCGGACTGCGAAGTCAATGTACGTTGTGTCTGCTTCTGTTTGCCAGTTTTCAAGTCTGTTAACCATAGTTCCTTTCTCCTTTTTTCCACCAGTGCACTGATATTGTGGTTAAAGTTAATAACTTCTCGCCTTAATTTTCACACCGTGGAGTCTCGAGTTCGATCACAGGCCAGTCCACTTGGTGGTATTTATGGGGCATAACGTGACAATAGAATAGGGTTTTCTATGCGTACTTTCGTTTTCCCCTGTCAGTATCTTTCCACCAATGTTGCACGCCACACACACACACAATCTTTTATTTATCTACCATCGACGCTATGTATTATTAGCAACTGATGGCGTCATTAGATAAGGTAGTTCTCTGTCCTTTTGATATATACTGTTCGCATACATATATATATATATATAGGCTTATACAGAGAAGGATGTTTTAATGCGGAACTGAGTACTGCAGAGCGGGGGGCCGTTACCGGTCACTGTGCAGCAATTTATGTCGTCCGCTCTACGGCGCGCAGTCTGGCGTTAATGTGGGACTGACTATTGCAGAGTTAGCGGCATTACCTGCCGTTACGCGCCAGTGTAGCTATGAGCAGATTTTGCATTCAGCTGGACACTGTGTGTTTCTTTCATGTATGAGATATTATTTCGGTATGTGCATGGTCCGTATGTCGACGTTCATTCACCCTGTTGCCTTAGGAACTGCAATGTATTTTGGATAACTGTAGGACTGTTGATGTCCGGTTAATGTGAACACTGAGCGCAGTGTTTTATGGGTGTTAAACTTTGCCTCTCACGTTATGGTCAGACTGTATATTGAGGGTAGTTTTGAAGAGAGTATGGAGAGGAAAATTTGAACTTAAGAGAGAGGTTGGAGAAGACTGAATAATGATAATCTTAATTTGTTCTGTTCCCCAGATGTTATGTGTTACTAAGATGATAAAATGAAGGATGATGACATAAGCAGAGTAGGTAACTGTGTTGCAGATTGTAAGAGCATAAAACTTTTAGTCTGATAGTCTGAAGGGAGATGGGTGGATAATATTAAAGTAGATATTCAGCTGGTGAGATCGTAGGCACTGAAGTCATCGGGCCGAGGATAGGTTCCAGTGACAGACAGTTGTGAACACGGTAATGAAAAAATTCTGAGGTGTTCAGAGCGGTGTACCTGAGAATTTCGTTGTTCTTGGATATGATCCATGGACACAGAGCCATATCCCAGAAGAGCGGAATCCAAGGTAATGAACCTTCGTGTTCCCTACAGGACGGAATATGTGGACCAGCTGAGCGACTGTACTTCTTTAAGGATTCGGCATAGTTACAGGTGCCATTATAATTTAGCCTATGAGTAAGCCTAGAATACTGATATTCTTGCACAAAGGATTTGCCGGCCCTGTTCTGTTACATATATGGAATCACTTATTGTACTCATTCCCCTTGGACACGTGAAGAAAGAGTGTTCATATTTATGCATTATTTTTCAAGAGTTTGTCTTGACGGTAGAAGGCTGAAATTTAAGTGCAGATATGTCTGTGCATAGGAGGTAAGCTGAATATGTCCCTGTGCATGCATGAAAGCATATAGTGGGAACAGTGATATAGCTTTACTTATTCTTAAGTTCGACGCTAGATGGAGGTGGGTGGTCAGCTTCATACCCGGACTGCTTTAGTCCTGGGAAAGAACACCCGGGACCTCAAATAAGAGACTGGGTGGGCCCAGAACCGGTGTGGATGTTTTGGAGAAGAGAAAAATCTCTGTACCTACGAGACAGAACCTAAAATAACGATTTAAACCACGCATACGAAATATATAGGTGAAACAACATTTCGATAATTTAGCCGTATGATCTTAGATGTAATCGTATAGACAAAGAATGAGGTAAGAATTGAAATTTGAGATGGAGCACCCATAGACGTGTGTTCCGCGCCTGTTGAAAAGTGATGGTGGCAATAATACTAACATACCGCATGCATAGCATAAAACATAAGGTCCGAACCCTGCAGCCCACTGTCGTGCTGCAACAGATTATTCAAAAACCGATACAGAATGGAAGCTGTCAGGAACTGCACTGAATACTGTATCGATGTTCTCTCAAATTTCATGCATGTCGTGAAAAGTATTGATCAGTAACTCAACCCCACCTTTCTTTCTGGAATATGGGGAAATTCGTAATTAATTAACTTGTGCACATTGACAAAATTTATCCTCTTACGGATGTAGTTTTTAAAAACACTTTATTGACCATTACGTGTGTCTTCTGTTGCAAAATTTAATCTTAAATTATAAGTTATGCATTATCATTACTAGGTAATTACACTTCTGATGATCATGAGTAGTGAGAATTAACGTGCCACTGAATGGGCCCGCTGTTCTCAGAAACAAAACTATGCATATTAAATGATTCATGAAACGCTCTGTTCATAAGTATGAGTATTATACAAGGGGAATGTTATCAAATTTATTGCAGTTTAGCGTGTCATTCGCATTATGCCTTTTCGTGCAGTCATTTGACGTGTGTTGTTACCTGACATTAGATCTTTGATATCACTCTTAAATATTGTTACCAAGTCGATATTTACAATTGTCATAGTAGGTCTAGTATTTGAAATATAACTTCATTTTTAAGGCACAGTACTACCACGTGCTTTAACATTAAGGAATACTGATTTTACACGTAGAATGTGGCGTTTTACACCCATAGAATGTGGGTTTCACGTGATTGTCAGGATAAACAGCCACTTAGTGTCTAAAGTGATGTGTAATGGATACGAAATTTGTTTTCTGTGATGTAGGAACTGGGCTGTTAAGTAATATTTAGATGAATTTTATGTTTCAGAGGGTTGAGTGTTGCTTGTCTTATTCCTGTTTCATCAGTGAAATTTGCGAGTAACTGATTTATTTTACCTTGTGTTCGAGTACAGGAAGTGCAGTTTCCGACGCCTATAGTAATGCTATATATGGCCGCAGAAGAGCTTAGTAATGTCGGAAACGAATTAATATGCCTACTCGATATAACAGATGGCATTCCGCTCGTCATGCTCCTATGTTATTCATAATTTAGCAGTTGAAGTAAAGTCATGATGTTTGTTGTTGTGTCTTATCTGTTGGTGTTGATGGATGTTTTTATTCTCTTCCTGGTTTTTGTTATTCGAAGTGATGTAGAAAGTCTGCTTTCAGCAGTCTGAAAAAGAAAAGTCATTGGAGAATTATTGATGTGTTATTTCTCTGTAAATGTAGACATTGTAAATCTACTGTGTATGTAAAATCGTCTATTTTTTGTAGTGTGTATTTGAAGTAGTTTTTCCCCCCTTCGGAATCTAATTTTTGTGGTATATAGGCAACAGCTGTCACTGATTCTTGGTTAATTTACTGACACTTTCTGTAAATACAGACGTTATGTAGCGTCGAATGGTAGAATAATTCATTGTGTTAATGATGAATTTGAAAGAATGTGGAAGGAAATGGTCATAGTCTATTTTAAGGATATTCCAACATAGCATTTAAGTGACTGACCAAGATCCCTGGAACCTTGATCTGGAAAGTGCAGATTCGAATTCAGATCGTCTACGAATAAAAAGCAGGACTGATACGCGCAATATGACTGCTTCAGTTGGGATAGTCGTAATAACGGGATTTTCCTCTTGTTAACATTTGACAGCTGATAGGTGTACTTGGAACTGAACTTAGAATCGTGAAGTGTCGCAGCATTTGCACTGTGCCACTAGAACAATGGAATGATTATAAAACAATGACAGTTTAATATTGACTGACTTGTTACTTAGGGCCTGTATCCTTCGCGGAGAATCAAAGCAAGCTCTTCTGTCAGCCTTAAAAAATGAGAACCGATTTTGGTGCTAAATTAATGGTCAATCTAGGCACACGGATATTTTGGTTTCCGGTTTCTTGCGTCAAGGCTGAGAGTCCTTTTCTTCCAAAAACTCTTTACGTGAAGAATATTGTCTTTGTAACTTAGTAGGTGCATGTTTTAAAGAAATTGTAACTACTGTGGTTAATAGCTAGATAAGATGAATGGATAGGTTGGTTGGTTGGTTGGTTGGTTTGTTGCTTGGTTGGTTGGTTGCTTGGTTGGTTGGTTGTTTGGTTGGTTGCTTCATTGGTAGGTGGGTTGGTGGGGGGGGGGGTTATTACATAGATGATTGATAGATTTATTTATTTATTTATTAGTTGAGCTAAGCACACATAATGTTACAGAGAAATGCATATGGTACTGCGCGTGCCAACACCAGGTTTTTGCAGTGCGCAACCCATTCAACCGTAATAACTAGAAACAAATGTCAGTAATCTATTTACACAAATCTACTAGTGTAACTACAGTAAACTATTAGTATGAAACAGAATTTCGTAAAATTCTATCGAATGCCTAGACAAATGCTGGCTACTTCCTGCCTGTCTACAAACAGCCATATATCAGCACAGTCAGAAGCACGACATGATTGCAAATTTAGTTACAATTTAAAAGACACGCCACAATAAGCAGTATGAGTCAGCGAGGCATCCAGGCGGTGTACTGATGTCTGGGGCATTGGTCTGTAACATGAAGGCCATAAGTTCGAGCCCTTATCGTTATATGCATACTACTTTATCATACACGTCTACTACATTACCAGCATTTTGACAGGTCCTTCGCATTTCCTATCTGTACTTGTCCTCCTTCGCCCATGATAAAGCGCATGTAAATCAGTAGTTTGATATCGCTAACTTCCAAACAAGAAATTACTTTCAAGGACAATGAACGTACACAAGGATAAATAAAACGTATTACACCTTTGTCACGTAACTTTGCTTGTGTGTCATTATATTCGCCTCTAGATATCTTAAAATTCAAATGTACTTTCTGAACATAACTTTCATAAACAAGGCATTAATCAAGATCAGAAGTTTTACGTACTTTAACTAGGCCTAATTCATGACGCGATAAGTATCAAACGTGTTTCTAGGCATCACTGAGACAGACAGGCAGATTTCTACTGCCGGATTGTTAGCAGCAGCTCAAGTTTCAACCAGGACCGGATTGCCCCTGTGATCCAGTGGTTAACGGTTCCGGCTACAGTCCCAACCATCGCTACTAATCTTAAAACAAAAAGGGAATACAAATAACTTTGTATAATGGCGACCAGTGACATAAAGACATGGACAGATCAAAATCTCGAAATGTCATGTGTATCAAATAGCCTTTACCTCATACAATGCACAGTGTTTCACTTAATATTCGTAAGAATTGACACAAGTCTTTGAAGCATTATCACAGAAACAGTGTTGGTTGGTTTCAGAAGGTTAATTTGTGTAATGGAATGACATATCAGTTCAGTACGTCATTGATTTAATACTATTTATAAATAGAACCGGTTTATGAATGCTCATGTTATTGCCTATATGCAGGTACTTTCATTGCGTACTCAGCCTTTTGAACTTGAATGTTCACTAATGTGGTCAGGAGGCACCATTGCTTGTCACTACCCGAGCCAGATGAAATCAGTACCATGCTGTCCCAGCCTATGCCGTTGAGATCTTTTTTGAACCTTCACTCACCTCCAGGCCTGGGTACCCCAAGCTGTTTCTTCTGTTCGTCTTTCGAGATCAAAATTTCCTTAGCATTTCTTATTCCTCTGTGTTCACTATAATAATAATAACCATGGCTCAACAGCCCTATATGGGCTCGGGCCTCCTCTTTCCGAGGTTACTAAGTCGTGCACATTCGTGGCAGTTGGTGACTGGACAACTGGCCGCGCTGCTGTTCTATCGATCCTGATGTGTCCGTCAGAGCCATCTGGCAGGCAGTCAGGAGACTTGGGTGAGAAATGGAGGCTTTGAATTTAGCTTACGAAACATTTCTATTCATGCCCTTAAGGTTCTTTTACATGCCGTAAATCTACGACATGGGACCGACGGCTTTACTTCCCCTCCGAAGGAAGTGGTGTCCCGGATTTTTATCACCCTTAAAAATCCATCGACCTCGGTCGGGATCGAACCCGCGAACCTTGGGTCCAGTGGCGAGCACGCTAACCACTAGTCCACCGAGGTCGACTCTGTGTTCACTACATGTGTAATTAATCTGATTGTACTTGACTTTGTCACCCTAATAATATTGGCGGAATACGAAATGTGAGGTTTGACATTGCAGTATATTTTTTTATAAACTTCTTCCTTCTTTGTGTCTCAGTTTCAGGCACTTTGTTGCACTGTCTTTAAACATTCTCATCCTATGGATGTTCTGCCCTCAGGACGATTTTTACACTTTTATGAAACATAATATAAAATTATATCAACAAATATTGAGCCCTGCTTTGTGTCTTTTCTAACCTCACTTTGGTGTGGTCATTGGATCGCCAAAAGATTTAGTATGACTGCAGGTGACATCCGAATGACCAGTTTATGCAGCCAAGGGCGTGGATAGAAGCAAATTTGTTTCATATTCTTACCTGTAAATGTCGTTCACGGGCAGATTGTTATTTATGACAGCGCTGTTGCAACTGTTGAATTGAGATGTTTCGTAAGCAAAATTCAGCGGCCATTTCTCACCCAAGTCTCCTGATTGACTGCTAGATGGCTCTGGCAGTCATATCAGGATGAGTAGAACTTGTGCAGGCAGTGGACTGGTCACTCACTACAGAATGCACACCTCCAGACCAAGAAACCTCTGAAAGGAGGCCCTATGCTCCGCAAGGAGCGACAGGAGGAAAACTAACTAAACTGTTGCAACTGTTATTTTATCGCAAGCCATAACATGCACTTATGTCCTGTGTGACGAATGTATCAAATTAAAGCCAAGGTATGGTAGTCTTTGTTCTTTGCATTTTGTGAACGAAGTGGAGGCAGATGAAGTGGCGGTGTCCCTTTGACGTTATGACCTCCCGAGTTTTGTTTCATAAATCAATTGACGAAAAGTAATGAAATTTAGTATAAAGAACATATCTGGAATATTTTGGTATGTTGCAAAATGTTTCATACCCGAAACTTTTATTTTGTAGGTGTCTAAGTGTGTGCTTTTTATTTCGCTGGTGATACGGGTAATTAACAATACACTAGGGTATTTAAATTAAATGGTGTGCAGCCTACATTTTTATGTATATGTATATTCTTTGTAAAGAGTTGTGTAGGGGTTTTGATGTTCCAGTCGGACGAGATATGATATTTCGTACAGAACACAGCCGTATTTATTTTATTTAAAATTTCAGCTGGTAGGATTGTATAGCGTTATATGATACCGTGATTAGTGAACTGGAAAAGATGTGGAAGGAAACGGCTGTGATATTATTCCGGTATTTATCTGAAAAGATACAGAAAAATAAGAAAAACCGTATTAGGATGGCCGAGAATTGAAACCTGGACCTCACACACACATGATCACCTCGCTTCCGCAAGGTTCGGTGATAACTGCTTTTAGTGAGAGAATAGCGTGTAATTTGTGATGTAAATTCTGCTTTTTTAAAATTTAAGAACTTTGGGTAAATATGTATGTTAGTCTTTAAACGAAATTAAGAGAGTTTTAAGAGTGAAGTATTTTCTGTTAGCGTGCATTATACTTGATATTGGCAACCCTCCTGCAAAGATATTCCCGGTCTTGCTTTGTTTCATCTATGAATTGACAGTGGTCAGTGTTCATGGACACAAATGGAATGGGACTTCCTGGAGTTCCCTTTTATGTGAGGGTGGGGGGGGGGGGTGGAATTCCTTCCCTTTTCAGTTATCAGATTTTAAATAGTCATGAAATAAAGACAAACTGCAGTTAATGTTGTTATAAAATTAAATTTCCTAAGATCTGATTACTCTACAGAAACTTTAGTAATTGTTACCTTCATCATTACATGTTACATATCATCTTATGTCGCAATGGTTGTGTTATAAAAATAGACAAGAGAAGTGCATTTGTTTTAAGTGTTTTATTTAGCGACGCCGTCAGTTGCTAGAACAACATAACGTCGGGAGGTGGATGAATGAATATGGATATGAAGCACTGTTGGAATGATAACGACATGGGAAACCGAAGTACTCAGACCTGTCCAGTGTCACTTGTCCACCACAGATTCCAAACAGACTGCCCTGGGATCGAAACCAGGCCTCCGCGGTGAGAAGGAAGCGATTAATGAAAGCACATTTGTTATATTTTTACTAAACGAAAGGAAACTTAAAACATGATAGGAAATATGAATAAAGAAGGTACGTCGTGTACCTTATTTCTAAGCTTCAGTCTATTGTGATAATGTAGTTTTTTGACACACGAGTTTTGTGTAAGTCTCCAATCATGTAGCGCGTTTGGATACCCGAAAATACGCCAAAATAATTTTGCGTTTAAATCTTTAGTTACGTGGGACTACTTGAGAATAGGTCGCATGTAGAAGCAATTGCATTCGCAAAGAGCGGAGAAGCGCGTCGAATTTTCGGAGTGATGACTACTGTTCAGTTCAAAATGCTGTGTGCTTTCGTCGCAGTCTGGGGTAGCCACCGGCAGTGGCGTAAAACGAGTGGCGGTTCGTCAGCACGTCAGCCCAGACGATGGAGACAGAAGAGTTCTCGAGTATTCTGGATTTTGAGCCATATATTAACGTGCTTTGTACCTCAAGATCGTCTGAATCTGTGTTAAAACAAATCTCATACTGGTTGGTGTCCCGTAGGGCAGACAATTTGTCAACGTGGGGGGGGGGGGGTGGATTGTGCTCATTAGACCATACAAGTTTCTTTCCGCTTTAGGTGTTTCCCAGTCGTAGTTTGTATTTATTGTCATTACTACTAGGAAAGTTCTTGTTTTTGTAATAAATATTTATATTCACGTAATAGAGGCTTTTACACTCTGAGTATAATTATTACTTGTAAATATGCCAAAGTTAAATGTTAACCACAAATTGTGCCCCTGGGGTTTGCTAGTGGAAATAATTTTGCTGAAGGGTTGCGCAGAGTGTGAGACGTTGTAAGGTGTCTGTGGTAGCAGAAGTTTCGAGAACACTGATTAAAACTGTCGGGCCTATTAGTCTGTTGGCCTGAACACTCGCGAAGAATTCATACAGTGCCTTACGAATCGGTGCCTACTGGGTGAGTTCCCATCATGTTGCACGCCAAATTAAACTAATTAACTATATCAGTTTTAAACATTTCTGGTCAAAAATGGGTGAGATGCCATAGCCTAGCTCTTTAACGCGTCTGTCTCCATACGCTGTACAATAACATTTAATCAAACGGCCTTGTTTGTGTATCTGAATATGTGCATGATGGTGTGACCATCTACACTCTGCAGGGAACAATGACCACAGTACAGGTGGCGCCTCCCGACACGACACGGTTATGATAGCAAACCATCTCACCTCACACAAAGAATAATAATACGCCTACCGGAATACACATTTATCTCGCCACAGCCTGTCAGATGTAGGCCCTACCAACCAACTATTGCAAAGGTTCCATGCTCGAACCTTTTCCTGTCGCACAATGCAATTATCGCGTTTTTAGTACTAAGAGACGTTCGTGATTCGGCTTTCCACGCTGTTGAGTATGAAGCATGTCGCAAAACTTATCTCTTACATGGAGAACCTCCGCTCTACTTTTTGCTGTTTTATTTAAATAGAAACCTTTGAGGAGGAATCTGTTTTTAAATCTAACTTCTCGCTTCGTATCCACATAAGGAATTACAAACACAGGTACTTAATTAACCAATTAACTCACTAGAGGAGAGGAATGCTTCAGACGCTAACAGTCTTTTATTTTTAATTGATGCATCTCATTGTGTTGTTTTTAAATAAATAGGCCTACATAATTTCGCAATAGTAAACGGCGTCTATTTTATTAATTTATTTCCTGTAAAGCTGTTAGTCGCTCAGCTAGCCAAAATGCTGCCGCCTTTGATAGGACCTGAAGGTCCAGAAGAACCCGCCACCGGTTCCCATTCTGAGCCAGTAGAATCCATTCCGCACGCTCATACAGGCAGTTCTCTTTTGACGTTGCCCTTAAAATTCTTTCTCTTTATCGTTAACAAATCTTAGTGATTAAAAACTGGATAAACGTTGCCGGGACTCGAAATAACGCTGTTTTAGCTGCAGGCTGGGGTGCGGGCTGGCGAGATCTTCAACGGCCAGTTGGTAGGTACTGTAATTAAGATTACTGGGAAGAAGACAGGCAGTGCACGTGTAACGTAACATAGAGGCGCGTTCGTGTATTCATTTTTGCAGTGGAGAAGCAATAAGTATTACATATTCTGAGTGTGTTTCTGTAGCTTTAGTTATGCAGCATGCAAGGCGCATGTACCGTGTTATGTTGTCATCTATGGCCTGTTTGGCTCTACCATATTTTTACACATTATCTCACAAACGGCACGATTTCGGGGGGGGGGGGGGGAGCATAAAGTGTATTTTGATTTTCCCTACAACTTCTGTCTAAAACATTTATCATTCTAACAGGAATTCAGCGAGGTATCATATATGTACATAAGTCTTCATGTAAAGTACCCGTTATTCTTGTCAGATTTTAATGAAACTTGAATTTTCTCGACAGGTGACGTGAAGGAAGTTAAATTCTGTGGGCCCGCAAATATTAGCCGCCACCGTACAAAATTTATTCGCCCGGGCGACCTGGCACCCGTGATTTGTGCATCTCTGTTGTTGGCCTGTATCAAGTATACTTCAGACTTAAAGTATAGCAGTGAACGTAATACGGGGGTTTCAAGTTATAGCACTGCGAAAATGCTTGTAACAGCGAGCAGGCCTAGCCAGTGCAAGTATTTAGGTTTTTCGCAGCGTCACGTTTAATAAAAATCGTTTGTTAATAACGACGAATTGCTCCACTATAACGAAGGAATACAGTTTTTTGGTACAAATTGATATACTTCTGATAGAGTCCGCATATGGCATATGAAGTTTTTTTAGAAGGGCCCCGCAACAGATGCTACGTACGTACCGCAGCCTTAAGGCTTATTGTGCAACCCTGTGATGAAGATGATTAGGTTCCCCCCCCCCCTTTTTTTCCAAGTAATGGAGCACCGATGGAATGAAATTGACAGGGGCAAACCGAACTTCAAAGGGAAAAATTTTGTCTGCCACAAATCCCACATGGACTGACCCGGGATTGAACACGGGCCTCCACGGTGGGAGGCCGGCGGCTAACCGCCTGAGCCATGGCACGGCCTGCATATGAATTTAGTTAATACGAATGGATTTTCACAACTGTATTCGGATGTTCCTTACAACTTGTAAGCCTGTTTTAATAGCCTTTATCGGATAGCTGCAGGTTACTTCAACGAGTAACATCGGTTTCCTTCTGCATAAACCTCCCCAAGCCGCTGTTTCGGTTTGAGATGCTGGCTGCCATTGGTTGGATGAAATGCCGGTGTGTGTATTCACGATCCGGCTAGGGATACTGTCAACCGCAGAGTTATGTATTGTGAAACAGATACTGGCGAGCCGAAAGGACTTGCTGCATGCATTTTCAGCCGAAACAATGACAAGATAATTTATAGTCCAATTATATTAATTTCGTTAGCTGAGCATTATTTTTTGTAGACAAACATTGGAATGCTTGGAATTTAGCTACTGAATGATTCAGAATCTTTTGTGGCAAGATTTAGGAGAGCCCTGTAAATTTTAAACTCCCGTAATATATCTTCTGGTTCTTTTTGACTAAAAGTACTCAGTACGATGCTATCCGGAATGCTTCTGCGTGAAGCTTTATACGTAGATCTCTGAATGTACTATGTAAAAGTAAAAGGCAAAACTATCCCATGGCACCACGTCATGAGGACGAGCCAATCCTGTTGGCCACTCGGTCTGAGGCGTGGGTCTGCGGCCGTTCGCTTGCTCGTATTACGGGTTCGAAACCTGCCGATCCCAGTGGCCGTGCGGTCTAAGGCATGGGTCTTCGGCCGCTCGCTTACTAGGATCGTGGGTTCGAATCCCACCGGGGGCATGGATGTTTGTGTTGTGTTTATTGTAAACGTAAAGTGACATGAAGGACGAAAAGGATTTAAACAGTACAAAAATGGATCAAAGGGGAAAAACCCCGGACAGGCAAAAAAAAAAAAATATCCCACCGGGGGCATGGATGTTTGTGTTGTGTTTGCTTTATAAGGACGGTAGCATGGAACGTAAAGTGACATGAAGGACGAAAAGGATTTAAACAGTACAAAAACGGATCAAAGGGAAAAAAACCCCTGACAGACAAAAAAAAAAAAAAATCCCGCCGGGGGCATGGCTCTCTGTCTATTGTGGGTGTTGTGTTTTGTGAGCTAGAGGTCTCAGCGACGGGCCGATCCTTCGTCCAGAGGAGTCCTACCGAGTGTGTGTGTGTCACTGAGTGTGATAAGGTGCAACAGTAACCCTCTACACCTACAATGAGCAGGTACAAGCGGTCAGATAAGAAAGAAAGATGAAAGTCATGAGCGCGTGTGAAGAAACGGATGTATAGATTTTAATGTCTTTAGGCTTTGTTGAGTTTTCACAAAACTGTATTGCAGTAAAGAGGTTAAACCAAAATAATCAGTGTACAGGAGAATCTTGATGTTCGGGATTTCGCCCCTTTCATTATCATTTTAATACCACTGTTTGATCCTTTCGTGAATGGTTCCGACGAATCGGGATGAGACAACGTGGCTGGCGAGTCGGCTTCGCCCACTCTTCTGCTATTGCGCAGATCATTCCCAGCTCAGAGAAGCATTGTCTTTCATGAAGTGAGGTTGATTGCTTTCGTGCTTTGTTGAATGTGATTCGTCTTCAATTATCTAACGTAACTTACCCTGCCAAGAATATTTATATTTTATTAAGAATGCATTTTCAGGCTTTTTATGCTTTTTGAGCGTATTTTGTGTTTTTATTACAGGTATTTTGTAAGTTCTTGGAATCAAATAGTCGTTTTACAGTGAAAGTGTTTTCCGGTGTTCTAACCGATTTATCAGTCCTTGTCACGGACATCGACATTGCTTTATAGGGCCAAGGTGTAGATAGTGAATCACTGTCATCTGAACTGATCGCCTTCACTTCTCTCTCCCATAATTTGGAAGGAAAGTGCTACACCTATCTTTACTTACAGATAGACCTAATAGGCTTATATCAAGGAAGTAAAGTATGAAAATGTTTGTTCTGAGACTGTAAAGTGTGCGTGTATATCTAGGCATTGTCTGTACTGCTATGTGCATGTACGTAATGTAGGCCTACTATATGTGTTATATATACATATTTGTAAATAACTCTTATATACCCTTTATGAAGAAAGATTAGGTCGAAATTTAAATTCTTTCTATCCTCGATTAAACCTGGTCACCACACCTGATTTAGGACTGAATACTACATGTTTGTGTGCAATTATTATTTAACGAAAATTGGAAAATTATGGCCATTGTAGGTGATTTTATTAGTGCATTCGAGTATTATTGAACTTGTCTCTGATATACAGGCTATGATGATATATTTTGACAGCTACGCTGTAGTAATGACTACAAAAACCTGCTGTATCAAATCATTATGGGTTTTCGGTAAATACGAGCAGAGCTCGTAATGTCAGCCACCGCGATGTCACGAAAATTTCTGGAACCGACAAGTACAAAAGGCAATTTCGTTGCTAAATTTAAAATGCTGTGTCCATAGTATTTTTACATTTTCTTTGTGTCTCTGGGTACAACAGGTGAAGGAAAGAAATGACGCAGAAATCCTGAGGCTGAGTAGCATTGTTTTTGTAAGCTTCTCTTTCTCTCTCTTGATATGAAGGAAAGTATAAGGTTGTCAAGTCGTGACACGACCAGAAGAGAAGTAAATTAATGAAAATGTCTGCGGCAAACCCGCACACATTTTGTGAATCGTGGAACATGTTTCTGAATACATACGGATAACAGAGCTTCGTTTCAGAGTAAAGCTACAGAAGCACCTGGCATTTTCTGTAAATGGAAATGTTACTAGAGAATTTCATCCGTGATTGCTATCCTCTTGTTACTCTGCATTTTAAATCTTATTCCATTTAATTTCTCCGTACTTACGAAGGGCATGTTCGTGTGTTCCAGCTCGATGCGAAGAAGAGTCCACTGGCTCTGCTTGCTCAAACATGCAGTCAGATCGGAGCCGATTCTCCCAGCTCCAAACCATTGATCCCGCCGCTGGAGAAACCTACAAAGAACAGCAAGGCTGACACTCCGCGAGAGAAAGCCTCGCCAGCTTCCTCCGTTGGCAGCAACTCTGTATGCGACGTGGTGGTAAAATCCAGTTTCAAGCCCTATGAGTCGTGTACAAGGGACAAGACAGGTTCACCAGAGGAAAGGGGAGGCTCAGCGTCCT
This sequence comes from Reticulitermes speratus, assembly GCA_021186555.1. Lineage (NCBI taxonomy): Eukaryota > Metazoa > Arthropoda > Insecta > Blattodea > Rhinotermitidae > Reticulitermes > Reticulitermes speratus. The sequence goes on along the minus strand of JAJKFL010000013.1, from coordinate 23,485,394 downwards.
CTGGAAGCCGTGTTCGTACCCCGATGTCCTGTAACAAAAGTAATAACAACACGCCGGGCTCTAATAATGGTAGGTGTAGCAGCAATCATAGTGCGTCCTCGCCCAGGTCATCGCCTGCTGGTTTGGGCCGCAAGACTCCTGCCACCTCTTCGGTTACTCCATCGTCCAGCGCCATCCAGGCGGTGGACTCGGCCTCTGTGACAACGAAGGCTGGCTCTGCCGATTGCAGTACGGTTTCTCGTACAGTACCCAGCCCCTTAACGACAGCCAAGGTCGGTTTTACGCCGAGTCTACTGTCGTCTTCAGCAGACCCTGCTCTTAAAGACATCCCTTTGGGGACATTTAAGACCAGCACAGGGCTTCCAGTATCGACGGCGGCCTACCTTGGAGGATACCCAGCCCCCGGGACGCATTTTCCCATGGACGTTATGGCGAGCAGTCTCTTGTCACCACATCACCAGCACCTGAAGCCTGGTCTTAACCCATACATTGGCTATGCGCGAATGAAAACACCTTCGGGGGCAGACACGTTGGTGCCAGTTTGCCGCGACCCGTACTGCACCGGCTGTCAGTTGAGCTCTCATCTCCTGGCCGCATCTGGTGCCGCGGCTGCTACAGCTTCGGGAGGGAAGACGCCTGGTTCGGGCACGGCAGCGGGACCCTGTCCAGGAGGTTGCGCTCAGTGCGACCATGCCAACGCTGCGGCGGCTGGGAAGACCGGCAGCTTCCTACCAGGCCACCCGAACCCAGCTGCAGCCGCAGTTTACGCTCATGCTCAGTTGGCTGCCCTCGCAGCCGCCTCTCATCTCCCGTATGTATGCAACTGGATCGCGGGGGACGCGGCTTACTGCGGAAAACGATTCTCCAACTCGGAGGAACTGTTGCAGCACCTGCGGACCCACACGAACCTCACGTCCTCGGCCTCCGACTCCAGTGCTGCGGCACTGTCACTCCTAAGCCCTCCAGCGCTCACGCCCAACCACCCACTCTTTCACCGAACTTACCCCACTCCACCTCTCAGTCCACTCGCCACTGCCAGGTATCACCCTTACAACAAACCTCCACTGCTACCACCCTCGCTCTCGGCGGCTTCATCCCTAGGATTTCCTCTTCACCCGCATCCGGAATACCACCTTACTTTTCCCCATACACGCTATATGGGCAGCGTCTAGGTGCCACGTCTGGCATGCATCCATGAGCATTGGCGTCGGTGCTCGAACTCCTTCGGGCAGAGAAAAGCTTCATTGCGTGATATGCTCATGTTCACCTCAATACGGAGCTAACACTTTTCCTTTACTTTCTGATGAAGGGACTGTGTTACATTTACATTCAAGGTAAATTATTTATCATACCCTAATATATGGCCAAAGAAGCCTGTGAGTTATCAAAGACGGGTCAAGGAATAGAGGACATTTTTGTAATGCTAATGTACATAATTTAAAATGCTGCATGAATGGCGACACAGTAGAGCATATGTACTGTATATGGTTTATGTTTGAGAAAGAGAGAAAGTTGTGTGTACTGTAAACAACAAGGTTTGCAAAATTCAGTGAGGTACTAATTGTTTTGTATAGGTGGTATGATGTACAAGACTTAGGATAACTACATATTCTTAAGAAAATGACCAACAGCTGGTACATCATAATAATGTGTCAGTGATATATGTGGAGATTTAAGGAGGGTGCATGGTGTCTTTGAGTCCCAGTAAAAGCATGTGCGCATTGTTTATTTGACATGATGCACACCTTTCATGTAAGTAATGTATATTTGTTTTATATAGTTTGTTACGTGTAGCCAAAGTTCAGAGCATTATTTAAATTTTACTGTGTTCCATAAAATAACTATTTACTTATATTACTACATGGCCATTATCCATGCAGTGCATCTTAATAAAAAACAAAAAAATATTAAAAATAGCCATCAGTCTCTTTTTGTTACAAATTGGATGTTTTTTAAAAATAAACTTTTAACTTAACTTATATTTATTATTATTGAACGAAAAAATGCACACACAGCATACACAATCATACAGGTTTTATATATCCTGCAACATGTTTCGGTGCTATAGCACCATTCTCAGGGAGTTACAGTACCGAGTACTCTAAAACTCAGTTAAAACATACAAATTACATTCATCATGATTGTATATAGCTTGCCTCAGCTAAGTTCTGTCTGAAGTACATCAAAATGGTTGGTATACATTACATTATCTTCTTCTAATCAAGTATAAACAGCTGGATAAAAGGTGTTTTTAAAATCTGCTATTTTAATTTTGTCATAGAAAATTCATTTGTGTATACAGAACTCGTATCATAAATTGGATTCAGTATGGGCCTGTCCTATATGAATGGTCTTGTAGTAAGCACACGAGTTGACTGTTTTCCTTTTCTAAATTCAGTTGCATGGAAAGGTCTGTACTGTTAGTAATATATTGAAATATATACATTATACTATCTTCACAGCTAATATAAAACAATTAAATTTTACTTTACTGTTTTAGAGTACTTGGTATAATAACTCCCTGAGGATGGTGCTATAGCACCGAAATATATTGGAAGATTTATAAAAACTATAAAATTGTGTATGTTGGGTGTGCATTTGTTGGTTTAATAAAAAATATAAATTGAATTAAAATGTATGGAATAAACAATTTCAAAATTTTAACTTAAGTGTCAATTTTGTACATCTGTAAATGAATATCTCCAAAACTTGAGTCTTGTCAAGTACACTTCTCTCATTTGTCAGTGCACCTTCAGCTTACTTCTGTGCTTGCTTTTGCTGTAAGGAAAGGAAAGATATTTTTATTGACTGTTGGTCTCCTCTTCCTTATTAATCACTCGCATTCCACAAAACCCTCTTGGCTGCACTACTACTGCAGGTTAAGTGTTCATCACCTAACTGTTAGCCTGATTAACCATAAGAATTTATCTGTTTTCTGTTCACATCATGTTGCAAGCACAGCTATAAAGTGAGTAACTTATTACACTCAACAGAATGAAAAATTTATTACTTAGTAATCCTGTAAGGTACAATTAACGCATTATTTCTTACCTATAGTTTCCTTATGTAATATTTTTATCTTGTTGGATTGAAAACAGTATGAGTTCTACTCATTTCAAATTAAGGTAAAATAGTTACCATAATATGTTAAATTCTTATTTGCATTACTCTTTTTAGTACAGTTCAAATTAAACATGTTTTGTTAACGACCTAAAATGATTGACAGCAAGAACTTTGTTTATAAAATATTTATTTTTAATTTTGAATTGTTTAGTGACTCAGAAATTTTAAACAAATATGTGTAGAACTGTTAACATCTGTGTGCCTGTTGTAAGTTGTAAATGTAGAATATTGTTTTGGTTCTTGTGTCAGAGTATACTGAATTTGCTTCATATTTATGTTAAATGCACACAGTGCTTGCAAATTTCTATTGAAATCTTAAGGTTTATCTTGATGTCAGTATTATCTTTTGGGACTCACTTAACAGATGTTAAGACAAAGGACTGAAGACTGTGTGTAGATTATATGTAATTTAAATTATAAAACTGAAATTTTTATGTATGAGCTCTCAGATGTGATGTTCTAATTTCAATACAGTTTTCAGAAATTTCAAACTGTACCTCATCCACATTATGCTTGTCCATTAAAACATTAATCTAAAATATTTTTTAATTTTCTCAAAGTAAGAACCCAAGACTAAATGTATTTATGTACTGAAGGTATACAGACATTTTCTGTTGAACTACTTAGTTCATGTTTATAATGCTGTATAAACTGTGGCTGGTAATACCACTTAGAAGAAGGCATTATTTGCTCATGCAGCTGTCACATAGCTGATAAGAGTTGTATCAAGTTTATGTTGCGAATTAGAAAGGGCAAAGAGTGATATTCAGCAAGGAATAAAACTAATTTTAACTGATTTTTATGTGGGTAATTTACATTTCTCCACTTGTCGTCATTGAGAGTCTCTGTCACATATAGAACAGAACGTGTGTACTGGTATGAAATTAACGGCTTGTACTATTCATAAAATTTGTAAGTTCAATTTTCCGTAAGGTGTGAGATTAATCATTGAGTGGTCACTTATGTGCAGTGATTTCTAGTTCTTACAACTCTCACAAGCAACACCACAAAATTTGTTTAAGTGCTACCTGATCTGTGCAAGAGATTGTGCAAAAGGCGTGGCACTTTTCTCACTTTTCTTTTTTTTCTAAATCTTATACCAGTCAGTGAATTCACTGTGCAAAATGCAGGAATTATAACCTTGTTGAAAGACATCAATAACACATTGGCGTTAAGACATATATTTGAGGATTTCTTTATGGATACTCTTGTAATATAAAGTCCAAAAATGACCATCGGTTTTGAGGTTCATTCCTACTCTTAACTGGCATGATATGAAATGCGTCAATCCTCTGGCCTTATATGGACCATTAATTGTCCTAGGAAAGCCGTATTTGCAGGTTGCACTTCGTTACATTGAAATCTTTGTAATAAGTTGTTAGGCCTTAGAAAGCCCGAACTACTTTATGCAGGAGATATCAAAAATACACCTCTACTGTTGCAGGTTAATTGCAACTCAAAATCGTACCGTCAGTTTAAATTTACTTCATATTGCAATTAAAATTCAGGAAGAATATCCACCCCAGATTTTCATTCGATTTCACCGTTCGTGAAATTGTGCCAGTACCATTTGTTTGCTTGCACGTTACTAATATGACAGTTTCAGAATTGATGTGTTGTACCACGTATTGTTAAATATGATGTCTTTCTTTAAGTAAGGTGTGTACCAGCCTTCCTACTGATTACTGTGAATCTATTTTGCTACATTTCCAAGCAGTTACTGCTTAATTTGATGCATACTATATATTATTAAGGAAATGTGACTACTGTATGCGTCCTAGCTAGTCCGGTTTCATTTCTGTTCCACATATAATAATTATAGCCTATTTATAATATTCTCCGCAATACATATACCAAGTGTATTTTAATTGTTACCTTCTTAGTTTTATTTTTGAAAAGTCAGTGGTGATAAAATGAAGGAAATAATAAATTATAAGATTTATTTGAAATTTTTTTTGTGTTTAATTACACCCAAGTCAATCCAGTTTCTTTTTCTTTTAATAACGGTGATGTTGAGTAAGTCTGTTATGTGTTATGTAAAATGTGTGACGTTGTATTGGAAAGGTAATTAAATTAATACACAGTAGACACTACGGATTATCATTACTGCTGTGAAGACCAAGAAAGACCATAATGTGCTTTACATACTCCCTTGCAGTGCATGTTATTTGTTGAAGGGGATTACAAAATGTTACTTTTAAAACCAATAAGTATTAAGAATTTGCCACAGAAAAGAGGTAAAGTAGGTTCACTACACGTTTTAGTTCCGTTCCGATTTTAGTGACATCAAATTAATGATGATAAGTGAAGACAATAACTTGTAAGTGAAAATACTGTAATGATTTATGTGGTTCGTTTCTGCTATTCCGCTGTTTGCGCCATTACGGAGCAGAATGGAATTCATTATGTTACGAATATGCCCAGGCACTTAAATGGAACGTGACTGCAGTGTGCAATGGGATGTCTGGAGCAAGCGCCATCTTGAAGTCACAGTTTTGGTTACTGACTTCTAAAATTGTCTCTTTTCATGGTGTTTTCATGACATGAAATGTATAAGATGGAACATTCTGAATTATGTTTCATGATTTTCGTATTCTTTGTTGTGTAATCCGTGGTCGTTTGGGTAGCGCTTCCTCGTATTCGGTTGGTCCCGGTTTCAAACCTCAGCTAACCTGACTGCAGGTTTTTGTTATCTTCCTCATTCAGCCTTGCAAGACCTGAAATTGCTGCACCAACGCTTCCTGGCACGTCATGTCCGATTTATAATTCATTGCGAAACCATATAGCCTGAACTGCTAACAATTTTGTTAAATACTGAAATACGTAAATGTAAGAAGCAGCCCTAACAGTTATTATTATCATTACATTATTATTATTATTATTATTATTAGCAGTAGTAGTAGTAGTGGTATAGTAGTAGCAGTAGTAATTTAAATAACAGTACTTTCAGTCCTGTATATTTTTAGTTTTAGAATATCTGGGCTCCAATTTTTGATGGGAGAAAGACATTATGTTATTATTATTATTATTATTATTATTATTATTATCATCATCATCATCATCACGGTGTTTACAATTATACACCTGAAACAAACCATGTTTCTAGGACATATAGTGTTGCAGCTATTCTATAATTACAAGTTATAATACAAGTAATGTTATTTCCCATGTTAAATGTTTAGTACTTTTACATCAGTACTTCCCGCAGTATGTGTGCAGTGCCCAATATGGCTGTTTTCTGTAGTTGCTTGATTTCGTGCTTTCCCGGTATTTTCTGAATGATTTTGAGATGGTTCTAGTTTCCCCTATTATTGCTGGTGTCGCTTTTGTTTTTGCATTCCACATGCACTGTATTTGTATTCTAAGGTCTTTACATTTTAGAATTTTCTCGGCTTCTTTATTGATCACATTTCTCTCTCCTCAAATTGCAACATCTATTAACATACATGTTCCTTCTTCATTATCACGGATTATGATGTCCGATTTAATGTTAGTGATGGTTCTGTTGTTTTTCACTTGTTGATTCTATAATATGGTTTTCTACTAATTTTGGTACATGCTCATACCAATATTCATTGTCTGATTTTATTCCTGTTGCCTTGCATATGTTGCAGTGTAGTTTATTATTATGATTTTGATTGTCCACTTTCCTTACTTCACAGCAGTTCAGCTGTTTCTCAAAAGAGTACGGGTTTTACGGACCGAGCACTTATTCACTGTTCTGCCAAAACCTTTCTGACTATACAACATGTATCAAGTGTTACTGCTCTCTGCATTAGAATTTATAGAGCAGGGCGGAGATTAAGCAGTTTCAAACGTTCGTGTAATTTGTTTGGTATAATAACCGTTGTGGATAGTACTAATGGTATTATAAAGGCTGTTTTCAGTTGCCATATTATTTTTAGCTCTTCTTTCAAATCTGTGTACTTCTGGAGCTTCTCGATGATGGTGCTGTGAAGGCTGTGACTATCGGGAATTGCTGCGTCTATTAAGTATGCTTCTTTGATGGTTTTGTCGAGTATAAGTACGTCCGGTCTATTTTTGTGGAATAGTTCAATCAGTTATTATGGACCTGTCATAAAGTGTTTTATAATCGGAGTCTATTATTATTATGTTACATTTATTGTGGATAGGGTAATGCGGGTAACGTCTGTTACCTAATTTAAAAGACCCATTGAATGTGTTTAGTCACTGGTCTCTCATCGTGAGGTACAGTCTGTGTGGTATTTGTGGTGGACAAAGTAGCACTAGGACAGGTTTGACTCAGGGTACTTCATGTTTCCCATGTCATTATCACCCCACTAATGCTCCGTACTCATCCAGTCATCTATGACGTTATATCTTAGCAGTTGACAGCATCGTTGAATAACAAACACTTAACATGAAGACGTAATGGCTGAAAATTCCATTAAATTGCAATTTGGCTTATTTGTAGTAATTAATATTTCTTAGCTCTTAAAAATCGACACCTCCGTCTAAAGCCTCGAAGCAAACATGCTCCCCTTGAACTGCAGAATTGTAATTCAGTTGGTGATCGAGCCCAGTGTTAAGACGATGTGGTAAACCCGGATGCTCGCTTACATGTACATGTACATGTTATTATCGAGGCCCTGTAGCGTTTGTAGCGCGATACCGCATGAAAGGAAAGTCGGGTCAAACGACTTGAAGGATTTACGATGGTACGTGACATGTGGTGGAAGGGTGTAACTCTGTTACATGCAGGCAGGAAGTGACCTGTCCGGCACCTGCAACGCGTTAATGACACAGGGAGTATCCAAACGTGACACCAGATTGTTTCCTAGTCAGTTTTGCATAACAAATTTTGTTAAAACATTTCCTCATCTACTAACCAGGGGCGATTATCCGCCCTTCCCAATAGGCCTACACCTACTTAAACTAATGCACTTGGCATGCTATTTACCAAAGATGTGTAATCACAAAGCTTCACATTAGTAATTACGGATAATTAGAATTCATCATATAGGCCTAATATTTGTTTTATTCCTATTGTACTCTCATGCCACCTTTTACAGTAATTGCGTCGAATATAGTACCACACATTGCGTTCATCTTATACTAAAACGTAATATTTGGCAGCCTGTATAGATCAAAAACAATTGGAGAATGTGGAATATTTCAATTATTTGGGTAGCATGATAACAAGTGATGCAAGGTGTACACGTGAAATTAAATCCAGAATTGCCATGGCAAAAACAGCATTCAACAAGAAGAAAAATCTTTTCACCAGCAAACTGGAATTAAATTTAAGGAAGAAACTAGTAAAGTGCTACATTTGGAGCATAGCTTTGTATGGTGCTGAAACGTGGACACTTCGGAAAGAGATCAGAAGTATCTGGAAAGTTTTGAAATGTGGTGCTGGAGAAGAATGGAGAAGATCAGTTGGACCGATCGTGTGAGAAATGAAGAAGTATTACACAGAGTCAAGGAGGAGAGGAATATCCTACATACAATAAAAAGAAGAAAGGCTAACTGGATTGGTCACATCTTGCGTAGAAACTGCCTTCTGAAACACGTGATTGAAGGAAAGTTAGAAGGAAGGATAGAAATGACGGGACGACGAGGGAGAAGACGTAAGCAGCTACTGGATGACCTTAAGGAAAAGAAAAGATACTGGAAATTGAAAGAGGAAGCACTAGATCGCACCCTGTGGAGAACTCGCTTTGGAAGAGGCTACGGACCTGTCGTAAGACAGACTACAGAATGAATGAATGAATACTACCGTCGAAGCTCAGAGACACGTTAAGCAAACTAAGCAGAGTATTTCAGTAAGTTAACTACGTAGTACTTCGGGTTTGCTACAAGTCACATATATTTCTTGAGCAGTGAAGCAGTCCCGAATTTTATTCCTGAAATATTTTTGTGTTTCTGGTAAACCCGCAGAAATCGTTTCCAGATGCATGCGTATCCCTGCAGAACGGGGTTTTTCAAATTGTGACGTTGCGAAATGTGTGTAAAAGAAAGGAGGCCTCAGCTGGTGCAGCTCGTACACCGGTAATACACAGCGCATTATAATGACAAGCATGCACCTTCGTCCATCCTTCCGTCTGTACGCATGTAACAACATTTTAGGAAATTTATGAATTTTGATATTGAAGTTTACGCTCACTTACAGCTTAAGAGACCTACCAGTCAGCATTGACAAGATGTCTGTCAGAGCTCTTCATAAAATGCGACTCTGTTATTATTACACTTACTGTTATTACGGTCTGTAACGTGATTTTTTTCGTGTCCTACCAATTCAAATTAAGCATGACTGGTTGTAAATCTATTTGACGCTATCTGTTGCTAACACAAAGAAAACTCAATATGTGTTGTCTATCAAGTAGGAAGACAAATTTCAAATATTCGCTTTTATCACTGTTTTGCTCACAGTCATCGGTTTTAAGCTGTTAATAACACAGACTCGAGAAAATATCATCCACGAATAGAAAATACAGACCACTAGAGCGAACGCGCCCGAGCAGTCACGCTGTGTGTCTGTTTCCCCAACTTTTGTTACGTAGGGTGGAACCTGTAATTGCAAACGTTGTGAGCATGTCATACCGACATATGTGAAAACTGTAAAGGCACCAAGGGAAACCGCTGAAGACATTTTGCCGATAATTTCAAATGTATTGACACTGTTAAACTGTAATTAAAAATTGCTTATTAGTACCGGCAAGTCTCGTTTTAAGCGATTTGTTTTTGCGCCATTTCGCTTTAACGCGACTTGAAATTTTACACAATTTTCGAATTTACGCGATAATTTTCATTTTAACGCGATTTGACATAGACGATCCGTGGCCGCACATTACCTTCTGTAGGTGGCTAGCAGAATGTGACGTCACTGTCATGCCATCAGTCACGTGTATGGATTGATTACGTTGGTGATATAATCACGCGGGTCGTTTATTTTCTTCTTCAACAGCATTGGCTTTCCTTGTCAACATGAGTGAGAAAAGTAAATCTACACCGCCTAGTGCAATCCATTTGAAAAATCGGCGAAAGACAATCAGTATTGTAGAGAAATTAGACTTCAAGAAAGGTGAACGTATTGTTGACATATGCCGTAATGTCAGACTCGCTCATAGTAGCGTACGTACAATTCGTGATAATGCTAATAGAATTAAAAACGTGCTAAGTCAGGAACTAAAGTGTTTGTTTGTGTAGCAAGACTAACACAATCCTATCGGAATGAACCGTACCAAAAACTATAGATGCGAGTCTCATATTCTTGTTACACTAGAAATAAATATTCATCCTGTAGTCTGTCTTACAACTGGTCTGTAGCCTCTTCCAAACCGAGGTCTCTACAGCGTGGAATCTAGGTGCTTCCTCTTTCAATTTCCAGTATCCTCTCTTTTCCTTACGGTTATCCAGTTGCTGCTTACGTCATCTTCGTCGTCTTCCCGTCATTCCTATTCTTCCTTCTAACTTTCCTTAAATCACGTGTTTCGGAAGGCAGTTTCTGCGCAAGATGTGACCAATCCAGTTAGCCTTTCTTCTTTTTATTGTATGTAAGATATTCCTCTCCTCCTTGACTCTGTGTAATACTTCTTCATTTCTCACACGATCGGTCCAACTGATCTTCTCCGTTCTTCTCCAGCACCACATTTCAAAACGTTCCAGATACTTCTGATCTGCTTTCCGAAGTGTCCACATTTCAGAACCATACAAAGCTATACTCCAAATGTTGCACCTTACTAGTTTCTTCCTTAAATTTAAGTCCAGCTTGCTGGTGAAAAGAGTCTTCTTCTTATAGAAATAAATATATTGTATATAAATGTACGTATACTGTATAGAAATGTCTATATACTGTATATACAGCACATATATACTCTACAGGTCCATATGTCCACTATTGGTATAGTCAAACACTATATAGGATAAGGTTGTCAGTCCCCTAACCACCAGGAAATAACTCTATTAAATGGGAATTTTGTGTTCTATTTGCGGGACCTTCTTCAGGAACGTAACCCTGGCGTAAAACGAGAACTGCCTGTATATACAAAAAATCAGAAGTAATAAAATGAAATAAAACAGGATATGATGGTAATGACGACTTATTTTTTCAGAGAAATCCAGTATCAGAGTTTTGATATTTAATGATGATGGTGATAGTAACAATATATTAGATGTAACAATTTTGTCCTTTACATAAAATACCCTCTGTGTGTTTAGCCCGAAAAACTGTGTCGTGTTTATGCACGGTCATGCCTTTATAAGCTCGGGCTTGTTACTCGCTGTACCAAGAAGCCCTTTACAAGCAAGTGGCTAAGACATGACATTTCACTCGTTAAGCAAATGATGGCACTTACTGTCCTAACCGAAATTATACATTACAAACATTGAACGTGTAATGGGCATGTAGAAACATGCGCGAGTTACAAACACGAAAAATAGAAACATAAAATTGATCATATATTCTGTTCAGGAACCAGACTACTTAGGTTGCAGAGGCCACATCCTATTGCAAGAAACATTACAGAACACATAATAATGTTTCTGTCAGAACTGTCTGCCTTACGTTAGTCAGAGTGACAATGATCGAATTGATACTCATACAATCGAATGACAAGTGATGAATGTTCTGCTTGTGAAGTCGTTCTTCATACTGAGCCTTCGCATTTAGAATTAGGTCCATGCAGATTGATAGCTATCTGCATATAAATAGCAACAAGAACACAGGACCATTTTTCTTTCAATACAAGTTCTGTGTCCCATGAATGACTAATCGCTATCTATAAAACAGGTGTATTATTTCTACTTGGAGGTTAGACTGAACGGCAGGTAGTCTTTCTAATGCGTATTATTAATCATACAAGTTACTGCCTCGCTACCTGCGGTTTGTTAGTCGTCTGATGTTTGAATCAAAGTACCAAGTGCTTTCCTGTGTGGACGCCAGACATCAGCTGCTGGCTCCAATTCATTCATTCATTCTGTAGTCTGTCTTACGACAGGTCCGTAGCCTCTTCTAAAGCGAGTTCTCCACAGGGTGCTATCTAGTGCTTCCTCTTTCAATTTCCAGTATCTTTTCTTTTCCTTAAGGTCATCCAGTAGCTGCTTACGTCTTCTCCCTCGTCGTCCCGTCATTTCTATCCTTCCTTCTAACTTTCCTTCAATCACGTGTTTCAGAAGGCAGTTCCTACGCAAGATGTGACCAATCCAGTTAGCCTTTCTTCTTTTTATTGTATGTAGGATATTCCTCTCCTCCTTGACTCTGTGTAATACTTCTTCATTTCTCACACGATCGGTCCAGCTGATCTTCTCCATTCTTCTCCAGCACCACATTTCAAAACTTTCCAGATACTTCTGATCTACTTTCCGAAGTGTCCATGTTTCAGCACCATACAAACCATACAATACCAGCTTGTATTTATTCACAAATATTAGGTATTGTTCGTTATGCAGCGAGAGTGTCCTGCAGTAAAACGATTACTTTTGCATGCTGAAGAATGATTTTAAGACGTTATTGCTGTTTTTGGTTGCAGTCAGTTTTCCAACCAGCAATTCCGTGAAGGAGACGCGATATGGGTCGGACCGACTTTACAGAAGGAGAACGCAACTCTACTGAGTCAGAGCTCACAAAAATATATTGTAGATATCTAGATCGTGATATGTTTCTATTTGGTTCTCATCAAAAGAGGATAATTTATTAGCCAGCAGAGCGACCATCATATTCTCAGTGAGGTGATGTACTCCATATAGATAATGTTCGATGAACATTTGTTTGTTCCAGTGGCTGTTTATTTTCAACGTGATAAAGAACCTTGGAGTTTCACCTAAGTTATTATTTCATATTTACTGTTGCAATGTGTTGCCTGTAGACGTGTCGCACTTTATGTTAATGTAGGGGTGATTTCGCATACGATCGGTAATGTTGATGTAGGAATACTGTGTTATTACCCTTTAACTTTTGCCATTGAATATGAACACCCGCTCAAGCGTGGCGGTCGTTATGTTACCCACGTATTCCTCTTGCTGTTACTGCCCTCCAAATTGAGGACATCGTAGGCTCCTATACTTCCCTGCAGAATATTTGTTAAACACCCTGTCTCTCCGTCCTTACACATATCCGCGTAACAACTCGAAAACCGCCGAAAGGATTTTTACGAAATTTGATACGGAAATTTTATATTTCTTTCACCGTGTATTTTCGCTTAGTATTCAGTTAACCAGCAAATGCACAAACATAAACTACTTTATAGTTTTTATTAGTATCGATGCATTCCCCTACACGTGTTTCGGAAGATGATCTACGGACCGAAACACGTGTAGGGGAATTCATGGATATTAATAAAAACTGTAAAGTAGTTTATGTTTGTGCATTTGTTGGTTACTGAATAATAATTGATAGGGAAAGTTTTTGGTTATATTGTTGAAACATTTAAATTTTCGTTTAGACTGGATAATTTCAATGGCCAATTTACATTAGACCTAACTGCGTGTCTGCCTGTTTGAGCCTCATATCTCAATTCTGTGCATGCGCAGAAGTGTGCCATCCCTTCCATGCGCATTTGCAGTTCTGTCTTTTCACCCGTAAGTAAGGAAAACACAATTTGACATATCACTTATTCTGCTTCTGCCAATAAATGAGACTTTAGTTCTACAGGTAGTTTGAGTCTTAGAATCCTATCAATAGCGCTAAAATCGAGACTGATAGAAACTTCGAGTAGATTGTAGCGCTGTTCCTAGGATTTATGGAGGAATCTGACGGTTCGTAGTAGCGCTACATATACGTGACATGACTCTTCGGATGGAGGACAGGAAATAAATAAAATAAAAGTACTCGAAAATCCGTGCCCCGACTGGAATTCGAACCCGCAAGTCCAGTGTTTGATCAATGTTCTACACATTGCTTACTCTTAATTTCTTATTTGCAAATGTACTGTTTGCTTGAAGGTATGAAAATAATACGGATATCTCAGATAAGTGTTTCAATCTGAAGAAAACTGCACCACGCTCATTATTATGATTTTGTTAAATGAAAATTAATAAAGTGCCATGTAAGACCCCAAGAAAGAGGCATTCAATTAAACAGAGTTAGCAAATCTGTCGGCCACCCAAACAAAATTTGTGAATTCGCTTTGAGATGAAATACAGAACTTGTACTTGAGGTAGTTAATGCGTGTTTATGTTCGTAATTTCTGTAGTCCTGTAGTAATTTAAAGACGGAACGGACTGTAAGCAATCACGCCAGATGAATGTAATACTAATTCTGCTGTCTTACGGAGATGTAACGCAGTATGGAATTGAATGTATTGCTCTGTGACGCTGCTCAGTAACAAGGCTAGACAAGGTTCACACTGCTGTAACTACGACGGTTACGGTGGAATGGGGGATATTAGATCAGAGTTGCTGTGTGGGTTTTTACCAGCGTACCTAGGTCCCTGCTCTGGTACACCCTGGCCCTGTATCGATGTCGTCTTTTCATTGTGCCACTTATTCATATACCCTGATAACAGAGCAGCGGATTCTTCTGGAAAGTTGACGTGTACATATTTTACAGCATTAACAGTTCTGCCTTTTTAATGGAGACAGATTTTGTTCTGTGTGATATATGAATTGAATAGTCACTTATAATTTAGATGGATTTCAGTCTTCTGCTGCTTAAGACATTAGAATTGCCTTCATCTGGATACAGATCAACTAAAAAGCATATGATGGCAAATGGATTTCATACACCCTGTCTTACTTGCCTTGCTGCCTGTAAGAAAGACGAGCACACACACCTGCACGATATGGACGGTGATGTTGGCAGCTTAGTCTGTGCGTTGGCTGTGCTGTAACAGAAAGAAGGTGAAGTGGACTGAACGAATTGTTTGTGGTGCTATGCTGTGTGTTTGTGGTGTCGTGCTGTGTATTGAAACCGGTATATTTCGTTGATAAAGCAGCAGTAATTAACAGTAGTTATCGTTGTGTTAATAAGTGCGTTCTGTTATTATCAACGGTTACTTGTTTGAGGAACTGGTGACTGTAATTCCTGACAGCATCATGGCGAAAGGCGCGCAACGTGAAGGATCAAGGTACTGTAAAATCAATACAAATTTATGTGAGAAATGGAAGATACGTAACATAATTTATTATATATAATGACTGAAACGCAATCTCATATTATGTGCCTATTGTGTTGTTAATGTTCGCAAAAGCTAACTTTACTACAAATGTAATACATTTTACTGGTTAAATAAGGAATTACAAATGATCGATAAGATAATGCCCGATTCTTCCCTTACATATTTCGAGAAGCATGAAACAAATGTAATTTAAAGAATTTCAAATTTTAAGGGAAGACTTAAAAGTATTGTACTGGGACCTGTTATAACCGTTTATAAATTCGAGTTTTATTTACGGTTAATCAGGCTGACGGTAGTAAATATGCACGATACACCAAAAGTATGAATCTGATTAAAACAAAAATAACGGGTCAGATTAACAAGAATTGTAACGTTTACCGTATGAATGAATTGTAAGAGGAAGATTTAAAACAAAAGAGGGAATTCTGTGGCTGCCATGCAGTCCACTAACTTGAGAAACACAAGATGACTGAAATATACATAGGTGGGAGGTTTGAGGTTCTCACAACGGGGTTTGTGAGGATCCGGTTCTTGAAACCTGATCAACATTAATAATAATAATAATAATAATAATAATAAATTTCTTGGCAAAGTATATTGGACAGTACCATTTTAAAACTCTTAAATGAGGTGCCATGTTTCCGGCGGTTACTAGTGGGCATGTAGCTGCAGAGACCTGGCTATTATGCCAGGCCAGTCCGTGTGGGATTTGTGGTGGACGAAGCATACTGGTGGAGGATTTTCTCCGAGTACTTCGGTCTTTGTCTGTCAGTATCTTTCCACAAGTGTTCCATACTCGCGTTTCATTTATCTATTACCGGTGCTATAAAAAGTTGGCATTTGACCGCATCGTGTTATGAAACACCTAGAGAAAAAGTCGCATTACATATTATGCCTGCTACATATATATTTAGGTTACGCTGATGGTAGATGTGATGAAAAGCAAACATTCTGGATGTGCCAGAGATTAAATAATAAAATGAAGTACAGTTACACATTAACTTTTGTCCGTTACAGGTTTGGACTTAATTTTTAATTTTACATAACTGAATTTTAACCGTTGTTCTTCCTCCACCGCGAATGTACTTGCATAGTTATTCATAAAAAGCAGCTTTCATTAAACAACGTCTTATGTTAGTTTTGCGTTTAACAGCTCGGCAATTTTAACTTTCGGATATATGAAAATCCGCAGGAACCTCGGACTGTATTAACGTATAGAGTACCTTTTTTTTTTAAGAAGGAACCCCGCAGCAGAAGCTACGACGCACCGCAGCCTTGAGGCTTATTGTACAACCCTGTGATGAAGAGAAAGATGATCTTTTTTTTCATTTTCCAAGTAATGGAGCAGCGGTGGAATTAAATTGACAGGGGAAAACCGAACTACTCGGGGAAAATCCTGTCCCAGTGACACTGTCCACCACAAATCCCACATGGAACGACCCGGGATCGAACCCGGGCCTCCGCGGTGGGAGGCCGGCGACTAACCGCCTGAGCCATGGCACGGCCATAAAGTCCTTTAATAATAATTTTTTGAAAATGTGTGTTTATGCTTACGACGAGCGTACTAATTCTGATTTGCAAACGGCCTTTCGGTCATTGTGCGATGCGGACGTGCGGTACCTCAAGGCGAGGAAAACGACGGAGTTGTAGAACCTGAAGTTAGGTGCGTCACTGCCGTGTTCTTTTGCATCCTTTCCAGTGCATTATTCAATAATAATCCTACCATTCGACTCTCAATAGTGGGAAATACTGACAGAATAATTTAAAAAAACCGTAATGTTTAAAGTAAATTTCTATCGAGCAGGTCAGCACAGCTGTAACGCATCTGATATGTGTAAGGAGGAATGTAAGGCTGGCAAAGAGACAATTAATGACAGAATGTTTGTGATATTAATGAAGTTCCTACAGACGAATTTTAGAGCAGTGTCTTTAAATATGTCGCATCTGTTTATTCCCGTAGTGCACGGCACTCGGTATTTACGATCACTTTTTTTTTTTTTTTTTTTTTTTTTTTTTTTTTTTTAATGGGGGCCTAGGTCGCCTTATTTTTCGAGGCTTCACGATCACTCTCTAGACACGCCGCATTCGGTAGGACTCCTCTGGACGAGGGACCAGCTCGTCGCAGAGACCTCTACCTGACAAAACACAACACTCACAAGAGACAGACATCCATGCCTCCGGTGGTTTTTTTTTTTTGTACTTCTAAATCCTTTTGTCCTTCATGCCACTTATGTTCCATACTACTGTCCTTATACAACAAACACAACACAAACATCCATGCCCCCGGTGGGATTCGAACCCACAATCCCAGTAACGGAGCGGCCGCAGACCCACGCCTTAGACCGCACGGCTACTGGGATCGGCATTTACGATTAGCTACTCTACTTGTTTAATTGTAAGTTTTCAAGCCTGTAATTTGTACAACCAAATTTATTATTTATCAAGCGAAATACATTTGCACTAGAAAGTGATGTTTTCATAGTAATTTAGAACACGGCTCTGAAAAGCTCTTGCCAAAGGTACCCCGAAGGTTTGAATATTATGTTCATTATATAGAATGAAATCTGCAAATAAAAAATTGGGAATGAAAAACTGACGAAAATGTTCTTTGTACACACACAGAAAATTAAGAAATGGGGTGGGGGTTTGATGAAGTCGTTGCTAAGCTGAGAGGCGTCTTTACACAAAGCCCGGAAACCACTGCATTTAATTAAGCTGTTTAAATTGATGCTTGTTTCAAAGCTTTATCTTGCTGCTGTAGAAAAGTTCCGTTCTTAAGTATTCAACACGTGACATAAAACCAACTAATAAAACAATAAGGCCATTGTTTAAAAACAGTGGTATTCTTAGTATACGTTCTTATTGTAAATTTTAATTCTTTATTCTAATTCTGGTATGGTAGTTCCATATCATTAACTCATAATTGAATCAAAATACTTGGAAATAATTGTGTCGTATGCTAAACAAGTCTTATTTCCTATCCACTCGTCCACTGCTTCAACCTAATATCTTCCAAATTAATATGCTCGTAGCTAAAGAACGTATCTTAGGAACAACGAAGTTGTTTTCAGTCACTAATTTCTGACCTGGTACATGGATTTGCCTTGAATGACGTCAGCAGAATGGCCGTAGCAACGGCTTGTCTGACAAGTGGCCGTGTCTTGTGTTCGTGTGTGTCAGCATGTTAAAGAGACAGCAGTGCCTGGACAACGCAACGTAAATCACACCCACCTGTGTGCCACCATTTGTGTGTAGGATGATCCATCTCGAGATGCGCTGCTGCCTTATTTTTGTTGACGTGAACCACTCTCTTTAATAGGCATTCCTGCATTGATGTTTCATTGCAACTCAAAGCAAACTACTGTACTAGAACACGTAACTTTATTCGAGCCTAATTATTAATCTATTTTTCATCTTTAAAAGAATTAAAAGATCACTATACTGTGCTGGAGCGCGCATGCGTGCGTGTGGCTATGCTTCTCCCCATTTCCACATTTCGAGCCATTTGAATGGTTCTCGCGATAAATAAGGAAGTATTGGAGTTAGGTTAGGAAATTTGGTAGGGAGTTAGATCATAAATATGCTTACACAATAAGTGTGAAATGCTATTTGTGTTTCAACAAATGTGTATGACAATATGGCGAAAGCGCGAAACGTTTGATATTGCGTATGATTAATTTTACATATACAGAGTCGGTATTTCAGTAATAGATGTTTTAATGGAACTAGAATAACAATGAAGGTGATAATGATAATTTGAAGTTCTATCCTTCTATTTACTTGGAGGGACTGAGAAATGCCACGAAAAACAATTCAAATTTTTGAGCCCAGGTTCTTCGAAAAATACTAAGCAGTGACCACTCAACCCTGTGTTCGGACTCAAATACGTATGGAGTTTGTAACTTCGTGTTCAGTTATCTGCAGTTTTAAATGTTGAAGTGTTCGATGGCTTTTAATATATGTGTAAGCCTGTTGATTTACTTTTGTAACATTCGCTTTTCTGTTAAGTAATTTAGGGAAAGTAAGCTTTCTGTCTTGCTGACGAAATCTACTAAGTACGTTCCTCTCCATCTTTTAGCACGAAGAAGGAACAGGTCCAGTTCCTAAATCTTTGCTTTATGCTTCGAATGTTGGGCGATAGGCGAAGTCCAGAAATGCTGTAATAACTTCTTGCGAAAATCTAGAATTAATTCAAATGGAAATCGTCAACACCTTGGGTCGAGGAGGGCTTAGTCAATGACAGTTAAACTACGAATATAAATAACAAGGAATTAAACATCATAAAATACAAATGAAAGTCACTGTAAAGTTCGAAATTAGGATCAACTGTACACGCCAAATGTATCCTCAAAATATTCCGATTTTTTCTTGTAGTTCTTGCAACCACTACGTGTTTGTGTGTGTAATCTCAATTTTCATTCGCTATTTCAAGTTATCGTAAATGCTTGTGTTGTAACCTCATAAACACTGCTTTAAGAGATTTTTGCATAACAAGTATAAATACAGGTTCCGATACAAAACACAATAAATACCTATGGTTCACGTACTGTACGGATATCAGGTTTCGCCACCGGGTGTTTATGAAGAAAAATGTTCTAAACTGAGACGTAGATTTAGCGTTGTATGTACGTCAGCACACAGACGAGGTCTTAACGTTTTTCCAGTGCCTAAATCTTAAAGAAATTTCGAAGCACAATAATTCATTGATTGGGTTTGCTCTGGATAATTTAGGACTTAAGATTTGCAACCGGAAAATGTAGCCGTTTAATCTAGCCGTTTGATGTGTACAAGTACTCGTGTAGGCCTAGACAGGGCCAAAATACCGATGAATAAAATAAGTTCTGTTTAAAATTTGGCTTTAAAGTAATGAAAACGGCTGGGTTTTGTATGAGCTTATAGGCTAGTGTGTGATGTGTTCTGTGGCTCCCTTCGCACGGCGCGTTATCAAATTGAGGCGGGAGACGCCGGCCTCGTCTTATGGAGAACAGCTGTGAATAATCTGAATAAGCAATTGCGGACAGCCGACAAAAGTGGTCTTCTATGCGGGTTGGACTGCAGCTAACAGCTCCTCAGCATGAAATACCAGCATGTTACGACATAAACTTCTGCAGAATGGTTGTGTTTCGTGAAACTTGTTACGTAATTTTGAAGAAGATAGGCAATGTACGTATAAATGTAATATTGTGACGCGTTCGCATAACCACTGTTGCCATGGCAACGCAACAGTGCCTTCCCTTTGTATTGTTGACGTGCACGTGCGCTGTCAACAATGTAGTAATATTGAGTTTTGCCATGGAAGCACAGCAATGCGTTCTCCCTATTGTTGTGCTACGTATGTCACTGCCAACAATTATGATCGCACTTAGGTCTTCAAGTAAAGCGTCCGATATTTTTGTCCATTTTAAACAAAATTTGGAATTTCTATACCATGGGTCTCCATTCTTTTTATGGGAAACGTTCACACTGATATTTGCGGGCTGGTTCGCATGTCGCACGTGGAGAGTTAGTACACCTGACAGCCTAAATTATTGTGTAATTTTTATAGTACGTGCATAATTTAGACATGCGGCCGCGGGCCGCATAATATAAGCTGGCGGGCCGCGGGTTTGAGACCTTTGTTCTAGACAATTTTTTCGTAAAAGTTCACAATATGAAATATCACGAAAATCAGTCCAGCTGGAGCCGCGCTGATGAATCCGGACAGACAGACAGACAGACAGACGGACGGTCGTGCATGACGAAGGTAATAGTCTTTTCTCGCTATTCATGCAGACGCGCCTAAAAATTTGGTTTAAAATTAATAAACTTACCGGACAGCCTATGTTTATTATTTATTTTCTGATGTCTTGACACAGGCCTGTTTCCTTTTTTGTCCAAGGACACAGTAAGAACAGTGTGTGTAAGACCCTCAGTTTAGAGCTAGATACTTTGACCTTCTCTGCAGTACAACATTAGTGGCACAATCGATGTTTATGCGCTAGCCCTATTAACCTTAGCTCAAACATTAATAATGAAGAAATTAATTGAGCTTTGTAAGGAAGGCCCATCTTTCACCCAGAAGTCACATTTATGCTTCGTTTTGTAGACCAATATTCGGTGTAATTTAATTAGTCTGCAATTTTCTTTGTCGGATTGTACCTTTTGTGTACCGAGCCGACTCGAATATCCATATACGTGACTTACAACAGAAAAGCGACGTATGTTAAATTGCTTATGATAGACAAATTCATCTTGAGATTTTTGATACCAAAAGATCAAAGGTCAAATTTTTTCAATATATAACTGATTTGGCCTGATTTTGTTGAACGTTGTTAGTGGAGATAAAAGTAGCATGTGGCGATTTTCATATCGCTGTTCTGGTGAATCGGTTTGAATGTAGGGAACACATAAATTATGGAGAATCAGTAATAAAATACCATTTAACGTGTGCTGTTTATTTTTTAAAAGTTGCGTTTCGTAACTGCTTTCCCTGTCATGCCACACATTTCAGTAATTGTTAGCAGAAAGTATACATAACTGTAGGCAAGTGACGTTTATCAGTGACTCTAGTTTCGTCCATGATGTGCTATTTCAACTACCTAAACCTGCGTCTCTTCTCCAATGCACTTTGACTTTCAAGTGTCCCCAGAGAAAGTATTCGGGCGCAGAGCGGGTTCGATTCCCGATGGTGTCATTGGAATTTTTCCTTGACATAATCGTTTCGGTCGCACTATGGCCCTGGGGTCGACTCAACCTCTAACAGAAATGAGTACCAGGAGTATTTCCTGGCGGTCGGTGCGTAGGGCTGACAACCTTACCACCTTCATGTGCCGATTGTCTAGAAATCTGGGAGCCTCAACCTCCTGGAACCCTAAGGGCCTGTCAAGGCCCGTACAGGGATTGCTTTACCTTTCCATTGATTCACGTGCCGTGTGTGCTGTTGTACCGCATTGCTGAAACCACAGCTCACCATCGACGTCGCCAGCATCCCCTGCTAACGTCTCAGCATTGCTCCTTGTCGTGATGTGATTACGGTCACTGTACAGTTGCCGGTATCGCACGTCAGGGAGACCATTTACGAGATTTATTATTCTTAAACAAAGGGGTGTATTAAATGGCATTTTACTACCGACTCCGAGTAATTTTCGTGTTTTCTTACATTCAACTCGATTCATGAAGACAGCGATATACAAATCGTCATATTCTATTGGTGTACCCGGTAAAAAGAAAACTAGTGAGCATAGATATCTTTTACAATAATAATGTGCGATTATTTTAATAATTATCAGTGTGATTGATTCCTGCTTTCTCGCGATATGTCTGTACTAGTGGAGAAGGCCTTTTGAAAAGTTTTCGTGAAATGTCTTATATGCACGATTACATTTCGAGGCTGTCTGACGATTAAATCCATGTGTGAAACACTTCACTGCGTCCTCGAATGAATAACATACACACTTAGTCTATCATTAACCGTCTTCTCTTATATTATTTTGTTTAAAGCAACAACTATCTAGGTTTACATGGAAAATAACGCAACCAAACATTTCGAATAACCCTTGTATTTCGCCCCTTTTATTCACATCTGTAAAATTTTGTTTCACTTTTTATAGGTTCAGACTGAAGTGTCAGTATATTGATGGCTTTTCATAAAGCTGAAGGCCTTTCGGTTCATTGTGTCTAATTTTAGAGAAGTTAACCTTATTAATAGTCAGTATCCTCAGTGTCACGACTCTTTTATTTATGAGCTTATTATATTGTAATAGCACTGTGTGCCGTGAACATATTATTTTTTCTCGAAGCATTTTCAACAATGTATATTATATTACATTGTGTTTTTACACAAATATATCGTGGACATACATCTTAGGAAATGTCAGCACTCTTTTAACTATCCTGAGCGTAAGACACCGTTTTATGATGGGGATCAGTCGTAGCCGTTAGCTTACGAAACACTTACGATGAAAGATGCAGTACTTTCGCAGCTTTTTTTCTGAACTCCCGACTACACACTTTTATTTGTTCTCGTAAAACATTGGTGCGTTAGTTCATGCAGCAACTAAAGCGTTTTGCATAGGATAATAAGAGTGATTCTTGTGCGGAATACACCTTAATTTTTCACTTTGTCAATGAGGTCCAATGATTGAGACTGGCTCTTCCTGTTGGACCCATCTGAATATGTGACTAAAACTCTTTCACTTGAGGACAGATATAGAAACACCGTGTTTCGTACGTGGAGCCCTTGACGATGGACAAAGCCCAGAAGGCAAGTAATATCAAGATATGTATGTGCCATCGTTAGAACCTTCAGAAGTAACTATTAACAGATTCTCAGTAAGGACTGTACTGCACGGTAG
Source organism: Reticulitermes speratus (assembly GCA_021186555.1). NCBI lineage: Eukaryota > Metazoa > Arthropoda > Insecta > Blattodea > Rhinotermitidae > Reticulitermes > Reticulitermes speratus. Next base: position 23,461,861 of record JAJKFL010000013.1, on the reverse strand, counting down.
GTAGTTACTTTAAATATCCGACACAGATAGTTTTATAAGAGTAAATGTAAGAAATGTGCCCCAAAATCTGAGCGGCAGGTGATGCTGGACGTTCCGTGCATGGGGACTGTCGTCAAGTCTTATTGTAGAAGGGGCAGAAGGAGAATAATGACGTGCTGAGAGTGTTCTGTGCTTTAAAGAGCTCATCTGTTGCACCCCTGAGGGAAGGCATGTTGACATGTCGTGACCTCATGTCACCTGCATACCCCTTGACCTCGGCTTCACTTCACACGCGTGAGATGAGAAACAGAGTTTTGTTACGTGGACACAGGCTATAAATCTACCGTCAGCAAAGAACTGACTCATGAAATCTTCCAGAACGCATAAAAAAGTGTGGCTTAATGTAACTGCATTATAAGTGTATTTCAAAAATAAGGTTCTTTTGTAGTCCTGCAAAATAAATGCCCTGCATGCCTCAGTCCAGGCTCATTATGATATCTGTCTTGCTCAACGTAACTCAGTGGAGAACACCTAATAAATAGTAACAGATCATTATTCCAGGTATTATGAATTGATTCTAGTCGATTCTTGCATAATATGCATAAAATAATTACAGTCAAACCCCAATATGGCGCCACTGTTTAGTCCACCGCAGTTTGTGGCCGTATGCCGATGGTGGCGGTGAGTCGAAATGCGGTATAGTAGTGAATTTCTTTTACAGACTTCCATGGGCACTAAGCGAAGGTGGCGCTGTATCGGGGGTTGACTGTAATTTTATACCCGAATCTAAGAATCGGACTTGGAGTTTTTTGCAGCTAATTTAGCTATAGCTCCTTTTGATCAAATATGAACAAGAGTTTTTCATAAACCCAGAATAGAGACATAATTAATTAATACCCGAAACTCCTATTAGAACCACTTTTTTATACAACGAATCAAAACCTAAAGTAATGCCATCGGAAACGTACTCACCACAAAGGACTGAAAATTTGTATAAAATACGATTTTTGATGCAGATAATTTCAATAGTTCATAGGCATGTCCTGTATGAAATTTAGAACAGTGAGGTACAAAATATAAGATACGAATTAGGAATGATGACCATGAAAGCAGCTGAGTTTCGCGACATCGCAAAGAATGCGTTTAAACTTGTAAACATACTTAAACTTTCACTGCATCTCTCCACTTTTGTTTTAGATGCAGACAACTTTTTACTAACCGAATTAACTTGTTAAAATATGGCTGTTAGGAAGGAAATTTGGTTGTTCTAAAATTTCCAGACTTCTCAAAATATTATGGAATTTTACTTGTAAAACATTTTTTCAATTTTCATGTTTTAGTCACTAAATGTGAAACGACCTACACGACCATAAATTATACTGGAAAGTTCTTAAATATGGTGGAAATCATTGTACAAAATGGCCATTAAATTAGTGTGCAGTGCACGTATTAACTGCAATTTCCTTTTCTTTATTAGGGGAAAAAAAGAGATTTGAAATGTTACAAGAGGGCAAAGTTCTGTGAAATTTAACGAACAGTGTAAAATAATGTGCATGTTTGGAAACCTGACTGTGTGGTAACTACTTATTGAAGAAACGAATGGAATTGTATTGTTATGATAAAAATTTAATGCGGAAAAATTGACCTCTCAATGCCAGTCTCGGTGTACTGTACGGACCTTCAATTCTTCGCATGCTGCGGCCTCGGTGCGCCATGCGGTCGTGAAAGAATTTAAGCTTAACTATCAATTTAAAACCCCTTCCTCTTGAGCAGTATTTGGAATTTCAACTCCATCGTCCCTGAAGGTTTAAAGAACCGTTTTCTATTCAAAATATCGCATTTTACATGCATCTTACAGTTCTATGGGCTACTGTAGGCGTGTAGTTTTTCGAAAGTGCCACACATATCGAGTAATTCCCCCCAATCTCCTTCCTCCCCTCTCCCATTTAAGCAGCAAATACTTTGATGTGGCAGTGATGAAGACGATGTGCGCTAAATATTGCATTGAATTCCGATGATGTTATTTGAATTCCAGTTGCGCTATTTTACTTGCTGCTTCGTGGTATTCCTTTGTTTCGTGTTAGGAAACCGCTCGCAATTTTAATCCAGGGATATGTCACAATTTAACGTTAAAATTCCTCAGTAGCAACAAGAACGAACTTTATTCGATGGCACTGCTGGCATTTGGAAAAAGAAAATACCTTACAGCTACCCTGAGCTCTACTAACCAATCATTAGCAAGAGTAAGTGCAACTCAGGGGTATACGAAGGGCGATCAGTGTCTTCTGTCATTCACTATACTTTTTTACCCGTTTAGCCTAGCGTCAGTAACAATGCTGTCCTGGCCACCAGTTCATGACAATGGTGTAAGTCGGTGAAAGGTGGTAAGCCCAAAGGGAAAATTGGATGGGAAAGAATCGAGAAAATAATTTCAGCATCTTTTATCTAGCGGTAGATTTCACCCAATAACCTGCCATGAAGGCACGGAGGGGAGTAGAGGGATAGCTTTACTGTTTCTTTAACCTCGACGCTAGATGGAGGTGGGTGGTTAACGCCACGCCCCGGCTGTTTTACCGCCGGGAATGACCCGGTACCTTTGTACAGGAGGCGTGGGTGGGCCCCAGAGCTGGTCTGGACGGGTGCAGAAAATCTCACCCACAGCGGGATGCGATCCCCGGACCGTCCAGCCCGTAGCGAGTCGCTATACCGACTGGGCTCTCGCGTCCCACTATGTTTTATCTAGTGCGTCGAATGAAATATTTTTCAGCCTGTGTCAGATTTGCCAGGTCAGGTGACGCAACGGACAGAAGGTAATGGCCAACCGCCTTCCAGTCAAAGTTATATATTTTCACTTCCCTTTCCGGCCAATTTTCTGTACTCTCCTCTTGTCTTCTAGCACCTCTATTTATAGGAATAATTGTAGTTGTAACCTCGTGATAAAATTAGCTATAGTCAAGCGATTTGGGCTAGTTAATATAGGTTAAAGGAGAGTGGAGGGTAACCCAAAAGTAAGCAGGAAGTGAGAGGATTTGTTAAACGCTCTCGTCTCAATATCCAGGAGTCTTCTTTTTGTCGCCTTAGTATAGGCGAGAGGTAATGCTGTCCATAAAGAGAAGCAGGTGTTTTCTGATTTGTTGTTGCTGTGATATTCTTCGATTCAGACAGTTGAAACTGGTACAGTTCACGACACGGAACTTCAGTGTGCCCGCAAAATTTACAGTTTGAACTGGGTGAAAATTCGTCGGAGAAAAGGAAAGCGAAAATGGAAACCGGTTTTAGATCCACTATGTAAAACCGGATACTATTAGAGCTAATGTTTTACTGTCATTACCTGTTCTAGAGGGGGCAATTAAATTTGTGAGTGAATAATATTCTAACGAAAAGAAACTGATGTTATAAATTAATATTCTCTTATCCCTCTTGGTTAAATTTAGAGATAAACTAGATTAAATTTATTAAGAAACACAACTGACAGCAGTGACAACTCAATAGGTCTAAAGTGACGGAGTACGGCCTCGATCCTAGGGTCTTTAACACACACATCTTTTGGTACTTGTCGTTATGTGTCTAATGCCTTTCACTTTGTCTTACACAGTACCTTTCTCAGATTTGTGTGGGTAGTTGAAGTGTGTATTAGTGAAGGTAGATGTAAAGTGCGTTGGCAAGTCACTACTGATAAACGTCAGCATCTCATGTAGCCTAATCCACAGTCAGTTCTGCAATTACGCGTGTTTCGTTAACGCGAATTGGCTATAACGCGATTGATAAATAGGTGAACGCTGTTTGTATAACGCGAACTCCCGCGTACGCGTGTTGGCTATTGAGAGATTTCAGCGACCAATGTGAAGATACGAGTGTAAGGTTGAATGACAGGCCACATTTTTTGACGTAAAACGTCTTACATTTCGGTACACATAGGTGGGTCACCTCGGCGCTCGCGGTGTCAGACTTTCGCGTTACCTACGTTTCTTCACAGTGCTCCGCGCCTACTTCGACTAGAGCAGTGAACGATACATGGTTTGAAAGGTAAGGAATGTGCCTACACGCTAAAAAAAAAGAATCATCGAAAAAGCTTGAAATCTGCCAAAATGGCAGCCATGTCAAAATCACCTACGATTTTCACACTCTCACCATCTAACGTCTTACATTTCGGTACACTTAGGTGGGTCACTTCGGCGCTGTTTTTTACAGGTTCACGATGCCGAGACTAACTAATGCACAAAAGCAAGAAAACTATCGAAAACGGAAGAAGGAGGCAGAGGAGGTTTCACAGAGGCCGAAAAAAATATTCGGTGTTTCAAGCTACGACTGAACCGCAAATTGTACATAAAACTTGTCGGCGTGACGTTTTACGTACAATTTGCGGTTCAGTCGTAGCTTGTTTGTGATCTGACCCTGTTTTTATATTACGCGGTTTTCTATAAAGCGAGGTCTCACAAGAACGCAATTATCGCGTTATAGCAGAACCGACTGTACCTATGGTTGTGAATACTTTGGTCACCCATGTTCTCTACCTGCAGTAACGAAGAAATATGCTTCAATTTCTCACTGTATCTGCTACGTAATTAATGTCGAATGGTAACAAACAGTTCCTTGAAGACAAAGAAGACGTTTCCGCCTACATAGAGCGAGGCAGGTGTTACCGGCAGCTTTGATCAAGGGTACAGTACATGAGCACTTGAAAGCTGAAAGTTAACATTCTTAGGCAATGCAAGAAAAAGTAACGTCAAATTTCTTTATTAATGAACTTCACATTAAACAAACGCTCTTATTTTCATTAGACAAATTCGACATATACCTTTAATCGTGTCTGAGCATGGCAGCTGTCACGGGAGCTTTAGCACATAAGAAGGCTTTATCCGCCGGCAATTTAGTGCCTGTTCTTCCCCAGCACTTCAAATTACCTGGTATCAAAGATGAATCTCGAAGTTTTGGTCTCTGTCTTCTATGCAGTTCTAGCACTTTCTTCGAATTCCGTCATTCATTCTTTGCACGAAATGTGGATTCTTCATGTAAATTCTGTCTTTTAGTATCATCCACCAAAAATTTTACGGATTTAAATCTGGACGTCTATGAGGCCACAATCAGCGCGCACTCATTGCACACCAGACTCCGACTTGAAGGTCATGCAATGGAACTTCATGAACTGCATGGGGACTTTTGGAACAGCAATATCTGTTACTCTGGCTGTTTACATTCCTGTGTAAACTGTAAACTGAACCGTGCCTCATCCAAGGAAATAACAAGTTTCGGGTCAAGAAATCTATTGGTTACCGATTTTTGAACCTACGTAAAAGACTGGTTTCTTGTTTTACAGAATAGGGGAAGGAGTTACATCGGCTCTAATTTTATACGGGCATAATTTGAAAGTTTCTTTGCCCTGTGAGGTGGGGATATTGAACAGCTAACTGGTACAAAAATTTTCTGTGGCTTGGTTCCATAAGAGGGCTAGTATCATCGAATGCTCATCAGTTAAAATATAAAGTTTTCGTTTTTTTTTGTGTCCAACACTGAACGTGTGATTAAATTTTTCCATTATTCTGTATTCTCTTCTTGTACATGACACTGTTGACACGGAAGATACTTTTACAAAACTATCAGTGGGAAGAGAAAACATGTCTGACACACAATGTTCAACCTCTGGCAATTAACTCATAAATCGATTGATCGCACGTCTTACGTTCCAGCACTGATGAGGAGGAAAATTGTGTTGGCTGGCTCCCTTAAACAGGCGGGCATCATATTTTCCTACTGTCGGTTGCATAATTAGAGATACTATCTGTACTGTCTATTTGTCGTGTTTATGTAGTCACGGCTAAATTTTGTCATTTCGGTGTCTCCTCTTGCAAAAACAGATGCATTAAGAATTACTGCCTTTGCAGTAATAAGGTTTAAACAATTTTTCAACTATTTCTGTTCACCCAAATAATGGGCCAAAAGTAGGTTTGGGTTGTTCTCTACTTGAACAAGAAATGAAAAGCACCAACTTTAAAACTAGTGTTTCAATCGAAATGTGTAAATTGGTCTGACTTCATCGTTGTCCTTTTTCGGCATTAGAATTTTAGACATCATTATTGTTATCTTTAAATAATTGGTCTTATGAACATGGGAAATCTATATCCTTAGTACATTTATAAATTAATTTGTAAGTCTTCTTAAATTAAACTGGCCCACAGAATATAGTGTACAAAACTGAAAGTGCAGTGTTTAACTCACGATGAATGTGAGATGAATACGTTAGTTTCCGGTTGTGTGTAGCTGCACCAAGAAACATTTAATGCACAGAGAGCCTGCGGTTTCTCGAAGAGGGGCGAATGTGGCAACCACGGGGACATATGTAATACGAGTACGTTACAAAAATCTACATGGGATTTCTTGTTCGTCTGAAATTTCAGGCTTTCGCCGCGATGCACATAGAATCAGGTGCTTTTGGGCTGTTGCGCGGTCGGTCGGTGTCGGTGTCGGTGTCGGTGTCGGCGTCGTTGAATTCCAACCAGAAGATTTTGCGCAACAGTTCTGAAGCACCTGATCCTAATTCTTGTTCGTACTGTGGGAAAATGCACAGTGTCTATCGGCCATCCGCTGGTCGCTGTTGAAGACCAGCCTAGTTTGTACTGATCTGCAGTTTGTGTGTACAGTCACGCCTGCACTAAGGTCTGAAATAATATCAATTTAAATTGGTTGTTTTCTTTTCTATGCTCCTTTTAATGACAAAGTAATTTGTGTTGAATACAATAATACGGTGTGAGATTTAAGTTTTCACAGAGGTGTTAGTGAAGATTCCAGTCTTTTGGAGTTTGGTCCCATGTAGACTCGTAGCCCAATCTACACGTCCTTTAACACGGCATTATGTCCCACAAGACAGGAATCTATTACTGTTTTTATTTTTACACAGTCTCACAAAGGTAACTCAATTACTTATACACTTCTTTCAATTTTGTATTATTAACAGTACATTTTTAACAATTTGAATTATTTAATGTGGATTGATGCATATTCTTAAAAAGGGACTATTTCATGTGAGCAATTATGACGTGTGTGTAGCCGATAATCTGTTCTTCTGCGACATTGCGCTGCGTCACGGCGTAATCCGATTCCGACTTTTCCAAAGAACGTACATACTTCATCTTTGAAGTCAGTTTGTCCTACGAGTCTGTACGTAGGCTCCCAACCGATCTGTTCCCCTTACATTTCCCAATTCTACATGTCACACATATTTAGTATTCGTTTATTTGATCACAGTAATATTATTTTCCTGAAGAACAAAAATTGGATGTAGTTGTATACTGAAAATCCAGATTCCATTTCAAGTATTTGTTTGCTGGAATTAATGAATCTTCTAATTCTGTGTTACTTAGACACACAAGATCATTGCAAATTAGTTGAGAAGTCCACTTCTGTCAATCGTCTAGTTAAACTGTTACGTCAACTGAACTGTTTACTCTGTTGGACTCTGGCCTGGAAATCGTCAGGATTGTGATAAACATGACCTCTACAACGTTGTAAATTTATACTTACCATTTTATATTTTTTTAATTTTAACATTTTAAGTATCTTAATATTTGACATTGTACTTCCCAGATTGATGTATTGGTGCTTATGCTTCTTTGTATTTGAGACTCCCTGAGGATGGCGCATCAGCGCCGAAACATGTAGAAGTTTTAAAACTTATGTACGGTTTGTAACCTATTATGTGCATTTATTGGTATATATGATTCATTATTGTGTATATTCATTCAATGAGTATTAATTTGTAAATAACAGACTAGCGTCTTATATTAAAGAAGTGGTAGGCCGAAAGCTGCCATGACACAAATGCTAGACAGCCTGAGAGCTGATGGTTGTACAGCTGACATAAAACACAGGATACGGGATTTGATTCACAGTTTGCACACAAATCACGTAGACAAAGACGGCCACATACGTACGGTTCTCTTTCACCGTCACGATGTACATTTGTTTGTATGTTTATGACAAGGCTAGTTATAAATTTCGGGGGCTGGATCCTTTGAGCTGGAACTTCGAACCACGTCAGTCGACAATCAACATTCAGGCTGGGTAACGAATGGTGACGACTAGGAGACAAAGGCTGCCGCTAGTTCAACCGATAATAAACGCGGCCTCCCTGTTTTTATGAGTCGTTTCCTTTTCTTTAAATATCACCGAAACATGGGATGGCATAGCCAGTTCGGTAGAATTTTATTAATAGCCTGTTTCCCATCGCTTACTCCTGCGGTGACAGTGCGCAATCTTGATCGACATCCTGTGCTACAAGCTACGTTAAGTCGGGTTTACCATCCAAAGGCTGCTTACGATTGTGAATGCAATAGTTATCACACGCATATTGATACTAAGTATGCAGCCCATACGGTGTACTTAAGTGTTTTGTGTGGACCTCAGACAAAACAGGGCTAATTTCTCTACGTACGAGGCATTAACTTCTTGGTTTTTGTAACCCAGAGGGAGTGTTTTTTTTTCTGCGCGGTGCGACAGGAAACGTTTAGATATAATTCAGGTTAATTTTAATCTTTAATGGGTCGTGCCATGACTCAGGTGGTTAGTCGCCGGCCTGTCACCGCGGAGGCCGGGGTTCGACCCCCGTGAAATTCCATTTCAAATTTGCGGTGGACAAAGCGGCACTGGGAGTACTTCTGTTTCCTCCTGGCAATATAATTCCAACAATTCTCCATACTCATCTTCATTTACATGCTGCTGTTACCAAAAGAGCAACAGGCGAAGCCTTTGGACCTCCAAAAAGTAGTGCCCTTTGCGAAATCGGGGATCTTTGGAAGGAAAAGTACTTTTACGTTTCTTAATATTTAAAGAATTGGTTAATACGCCAATGATTATACTGCGTGTTTACTTAGGAATATTTATAATTTATGCAGTTTGTTTAATTTAATTCTTTTATAGTTTAAATAAAATATTTAACTTTTCTGTGAAATATCGTTTTCCGTAGACAGGAACCTGAAGTATGGTTCTCATTCCTTAAGACACAAGACATATATGCTTAGTAGTAAGTATTTTTATTTTACCAATATTGAATGCTTTTTGTGCAGGATGATGTTTTTGAAGTGGCTGGTAAACCGTGTAAGCGTGCATCATTTCTTGACGTCATATTCTGGAAATAGGGTCAGTACTCAGCGCATTTGACACCTGCAGGGTGCCACGTCGCCTCCTTGTAAAAACATTAACATTTTTATCAGCATATAAGACTCTGTGGCCTGAAAGGAGAGCGCGAGCAAGCCTCAAGAAACTCGATTCTAGCTGCTGCTGTCATGATAGCATGTTTTATTCATGAGAGAACAGGTCGAAAATGAAACGACTAGAAGAAACGTATAAATATGTGATAGCTCTTTTGCTTTGAATAACTAAACCTATAGTCAATTCAGGTCGAAATGTTGTTAGTAATCCATCGTTGAAAATAGGGGAAAAAAGGTAATTGAAAACTTGGATAATCTATAATACTCAAGAGACAAGTTCTTCTTGCCTTTCATACGGTAATAATTTATTTTTCTTCTTTTATATGACTGTGCTTTAAGTAGTTCCTCTGGAACCAGTTCTTTATTTTCCTGTTTACGAAACAAATGTTCTGTTTGCGGGTATTTATAATCTTGCTGAGGCAGTCTACTGTGACGGAATGACAATTATCTAGAGGCTTCAGGAGTAAAGTTAATTCAAGTAATAAATCACATAGGCTTATGCATATTTCAGCTGAAATTGATACCGTGGTACTTTTAATTTCTCGGTTGCATGCTAACGGTGAAGTTTTCGTTTGTATCAACGTAAGCAAGGTCCCATTTTCAACTGCGAATACCAAGCGGTGAACTGCACGTTCTTGGCAAGAAGAAATTTAAAAAACTCTTTCAGCTTACCAGTATCACAAAAATTTGGAAAGAAACGTGAAATTTACGTTTCCCAAGAAGGTTTCTTATAATAATTTCCTGATTGCTTGTAAATAATTCAGTAATGATGAAAGGTTATTATGATTGTGGTTGTGTTATATCCTAGATTCAAGAATTTTACTTTGTCTAAAATACGTATAGTGTAATAATTATTCCTAAGCTCAATAGCTGAACGTGATGAAAACCAAGTTACTCACTGGTCATTGGAGCCTATGTAAAATATTTTATTACTGCATTTGATCTGTTTAAACACATAAATTATGTACCAAAAGATGGAACACATTAATAAGGATTAGTGGTAATGATGTGGAACTAGTGACCAGTAGCATTGCATTTGCGTGGGTGGGTTGCTTTCAGTGGAAATACATGTGTTTGTTCTAGCCATCTATTAATTACAGCTCATAATTAACTCTGGTAACTTGCAAATGATATGCTAGTAAATGTATTGAATTTCAATTCGGTACAGAACAAAATTAAATGAAAAAGAAACAGGCCCCAGCGTATTAGTACAAACATAATAACGTAACAATAATACGCAGGCTGAACGTATTAGGTTTCCATATGAGAGCCGGACAAATTTCTGACTACAGTTTTATGCTTAGAAATTCGTGATTTTAAAATGCTGCAGCTGTCGACAATTACAAATATTTGCTTGCCGTTTTGGAGGTAACAATTAAAACTTTTATTTGAATTGTATGTGCAAAATGTTTAATAAAATTCTCAGTATGTACCCTTTTTTAATCTTCTCTCTTTTATGCCTTCCAACTTTCCTCTTGCCTGCTTTATTTCCTTTTCCTTTGTTTTTTTTTTTTTCACGTTGTAAAGTCCAAAAGACGCATGAAAAATTTTCCTGGAGGCTAATTCACAAGATAAATAAAACGCAACACTTCATATACGTCCTACACATTGAGTTAGTGCATATGGAAGGCTTCCTTCTGTCTTAAGTAACATTTTGTGTGCCCTGCGTCTGGTATATGGAGACGTGAAGGGACATCACGATTCTAAAACGATGTTTTACGGAGCCGGTTCGCAATCGAGTTTCTCTGAGATTCCGTTAAATTACAGCAGTCATGCTGCTGAACCTGTTAACGTTTCTGATACCAAGAAACAATCCACGCTTAATTTTGTGCATAAAAATGAAGGATACAAACACGAAAACGTGATCTTCCTACTGAAGAAAGTAACTCGCGGCAGTTCATAAAGTGAAGCCTGGTAAACCTTATTATATGCTAGGTCTATATAAATAGACAAGATGACTTCAGTTTGTTGTCTTCTTTGTTATGGTGTCGTATATTGTAATATGCCATTAGGAATGTCCAAGTGAACCAGGAAGGGTTGATATTGAATGGGGCATGTCGGGTTGTGGTTTGTGCTGAAAATGTTACTTTATTTGGTGAAAACATAAATATTATATATGAGCAAAATCACGGAAGCCTTATAATTGCTATCAAGGCGTGTGGTTTAGAAGGAAATGTTGAGAAAAATAAATATATACAGGGCATACACAAAAGAATTGTGCGGTTTTAATAGTGAACACTATTAAAACCGCACCATTCTTTTGTGTATGCCCTGTATATATTCATGTCTGTGCAATGGAATGCAGAACAGTATTACAACATAAACATAGCTAACGAATCCTTTCAAAATGTAGCGAAAGGCAAGTGTTTGTAAAGGACACTAAAAATCAAAATTTAATTCATGAAAAATTAAGAGCCGGTTAATTTCGCTAAATGCCTGCCACTATTTGGTCTAGAATGTTTTCTGTTCCTGTTTGCTGTGTATAGCACAGAGCTTGAAATTTCAATTTTTTGTGTTGTTTTACATGGCTGTGAAATTTATTGTATCACAGTATATTTCACAGGAGTGAAATATACTGTGCACGTACATACCAAGGGGGATGTCAAATATTAAGATTATTGTATCACATTAAGAGAATGACATTGGCCAAGGGGGCTCGTGAACAGGGTGCTGAGGAAGATATTAGAAGGAAGAAAGGGGAGGGTGAAAAAATTTGAATTATGAGAAGATCCAAATTTATAGTCCTTATCAAATATTATGAGGGTGATAAAATCAAGGCGGATGAGCAAGACTTTGTAGCCCGAAGGAAAGGTAAAACTTGGAAGACCCATGTATACATGGGAGGATAATATTAAAATAGCTCTAAAAGACATAGAAAGGGAGGGCGTGGGCTGGATTAATTTGGCTCACGAGAAGGGGAAATGGCGGGCTGTTGTGAAAATGGTAATTAACTTTCGGGTTGTATAACATGTGGGAATTTCTTTACTAGCTACGATATTATTAGCCTCTCAACCAAGACTGTACTCCCTGGAGTTAGTTGGTTCGTATTCTGGTAGGTGATAACCAGCACGCCGTAGGATACGCTACCTTCATATTGAGGGTATCACATGTGGGCCACCACACTGTTTCTTGTCTTCATACTCTGCATAATTACGATAACACGTTACTCCATATTTGAAGGAAAAGATAATATGAAACAGTTTTAAAAAATAACTGAAGTGAATTTTAAAATATCATAATCCTAGACCAGTCATTACGCGTTATACCAAGTTTTTCTTCAAAAGAAAAGCGTAAGCTTTCTATGCTTTCAGACACATTCATCCATCTAGATTCCATATAGGCCTATACATGCTTCAGCTCATCTTCGAAACAACTTCATTCTTTATTAAACCCTCGGAGTGACGGGACGCTATGTGAGTTATTAACTTCTTGTTGTTTATTTTTGTAGTGTAACGTAGTACGGCCAGTCGATTTGCAGTAATGTACACTCAGATCTATAGGTATATTGATATACACTATGGCCGAGAAATTATCGTACCCATAATTATAGTACTTACTCTGTCTGTATGTGCCCGACATGTGACGCGGTGCACTGAAAATCGAAGGTGGTGTGTGGCTACACTGTCATCGGTATGTGCGGTTTGTCTGCCATTGTACGCTGTACACAGAACGTGGCGTGTACATACATATCCACGTGGTAGATTAGTGGAGGTACGGTGATTTCTGGGCCACTCTGTATATTGAGAGGACTTAATTTAAAAACAGTGGCTGGAAAAAGAAAATAGATGTAAATAATTTATAACCTATTGTAATAACAGTGTTAATGTGAAAAATGTAACTTTGGAATGAGCACAGTCATTTTATAGTTAAACTGATAAATGACAAATAGACTACCTTGCCTAATCCGAGCTAAAATAAATTATGTTGTATTATGTCCACGCACTGTTAGGGAATTTGTAATGAAAGCAAATGATATGAGGAAAGCTGGAGGTTCTTCAAGGACTCCAAATTCACACATACATGTCTTAGTAGAATGCTGTAGATTATCGTGAAGGTATTTTCAGTTTGAGGCTTCTCATGCTTGTGTGTGTATGTGTGGTGACTGCAGGAGAAAGAGCAAAATATGAAGGCCTGCCTATGATAATGCTACTACGGTATGTGACTTTAACGTTCAGTGTTTCCACAAGTGAGCGAGACACAATGTCGAATCTAATGGCTGTTCTTCTGTGAAGGAAACATCAGCAGCATCAGTTCCAGTGGACTTACAGAGCAACAACCTATCAAGCTCTTATCTGCCGACTGGCGACTGCTTACAGATTGTTACAGCGAACCTGCGCTTATCGCTAACTTGATCCGCAGTGGTGGTTCGGTTATCTCAGGCCATTTTCATCCAAAGATATGCCTGTGTTTTGAATGAGAGATAGGTGTCAGAGGATATGTTACGGCCTGAGGGACAAAGGCTACCGAAGATGATGACATGGTAGAAACCAAATGGGATAGAGAACGAGGAAGACCGAAAACAACATAGCAAGAAAAATACTGTTGAAGACGAAAAGGCCAGAACAAGGGGATGGAGCCAACATCAACGGTAAATAGGCCTGTATACCATAGAATAAACCACACACCATTACTCGAGGATTAATGCCTGTGCATGGTTTGCCGTTAGAATAATTTTGAAAGGTCCTGAATTCTGACTATTATTGAAAAACATCTCACTAGAATTGTTACAATTCACCGGAGGACTGATATTTGTCATGGAAATAGCAACGTTCCGTATACTTTATTTATGTAGGTTTTGTTGCGTATATACACTTCGGGACTCAGCTTTACGGCCCTAGAAGCTGTGGAACTGAATGGAAAACAGAGCCAAACACTAATCTCGTGTGCAGGTCTTTATTCCGAAACGCCTAGCTTGTGAAACGTGGACGTTGCCTATCACCAAGCAGTTAAATCGGCTGTGAAGTTTCTGGCTTGAATTCTAATTTTTACTTTTGCAGCAATTTGGTTACTCTCAAAGATATCAGATTAGGACCTTCAAATAGGCCGCAGCTGACAACTTTCACGTACCTCCTACTTTACCATTCATAATCGCTTTGACATCATGATAAACGCGCTGTTTGACTTAAGCTGTTCGTACAGTAATCGTGTTGTAATCCATCAACCCATGGCACAAACCTTCGGATTATCATTAATCTGAACCACCGGCCAGTCGTCACAGAATTGCTATCCAGATGCGCGCTTCCCATTTATTTGGCTGCTTCAAAGTCAGTTCCTGGTGATTATTTCTTTCGTGCAGCGTCGGCAGGTGTTCTTGACCACTAATGAGTCTCTCGTTTCCTCATGGTCTTGCCTTTCAATAGACACTCTCTCCTTCTATAGTACCATGCAGTCACTTGACCTCCTGACACTTTTGTTTCTTTCTGTGGTGATATTTCAAAGGCAAGGTGTTTCAAGCACGGACAACGGCGCTTCCTGATGATACAGAAAAAAGGACAAGGATGGCGTTCATGCGCTGAATCGTGTGCTGGATTGTATACCTGTATTCATAGAGTTGATTTTTTTTTCGGGGTGGAGGGGGGGGGGGGGAATCTGCGTCAGTGGGATTTTAATATAAAATCATCACTTGTCTGCTTCGGAACAATAATGGGATCAAAGCGACAATGATTTCCGTTAAATGACAGTTTGTAACTGACAATTTGTAACTGTTCACTTGTCGTCTGTAGAGACTTCATGAAGAGCTTCCAGTTCCGGTTTGCACGGGAGTAAAAGGTAACGTGTTGCTTGCGAATGGTAGGAAGGATACGCGGAACGCCTGTATATGACGAAACAATGAGTTATAAGGAGTATTCAAAAAGTCTGCGTTCCTATTAAACACAGAAGATATTTGTACATTTTTTCTCTGTCTCTCTCACACACGCATGAACATATATGTAATATTCTTTCACTTTATTTATTTATTTATTTATTTACTTTTGCGAAGAACTTAAGAATTTGTGTTCTTTAAAGTTACCAGTTGAAACCTTATTGTCTTGCATCATTGCCGTGTTTATATAACTGTTACCTTACTAGTATTATTACTCATGCAATTCACAACACTCCACCAACAAAATGCACAATGATCTTCCTTAGATATTTATATTATATTATAACACTGAGTGTTCCTACATGCTGGTTAAGTGTTGTGAATTGGTTATCGACACTGCACGGAAGGAGCAACATAAAGCTTGCACACGCAGTGTGTATGTATGCTTATGGTTTATCTGAATATAAACAATTATGCATGCTTGCCTGTAATGACTTTCACCATCAAACTGACGGAAAATTTTTGCGTGGTATACAGGTCATTATTTTACATTGTGCAAATATATTACACCAATGAATAATGCTTTATTTTATTTGCAATTTTAAATCTTGGGAAGGCGATGTGAAGGCATTTAGTGTCATTGAATGGACGTTACAATTCATTTTGCAGAGCCTTCTGTTCTGTAAGACTTCGTTATACAGGGTGGTGCAGAAGTCACTTGCCACTCTCTTTCTGTTGCTAAACATCGGCTGTCAAGTGACTTTGCACCACTCTGTATACTCCGCCAGCTTACTTGCAATGTTGATGTTCTCTTCCTAGTACGTGACTGCAGGTAGTCTGTCAGAAATTTACCGAGGTTTTGGAGGGGTATGTCACTTGCGCCCTGAAGAAGGAAATAGCAAGATTGTTTGACACGTCGGATAGTAATCTACCACAGTACCACAGCTCCAATACGTCAGTCTTCATGTTAAAATTCAACAGTGATCACCCACTCGGGGCATAGTCCTTTACCCGACTGAGCTAGTAGTACCCCATTCATTATCTAACATGGCTTACAAGTCCAATTCTTCTTGCAATTATAATCCTAGCCTTTTTGGCGCAAAGAAAACTATTAAGTGTGTGCTACGGCTGTCTTTACTGCATAAGAAACTGTAACCCAAAGAATTGAGCGGGTTTCAGAAACGGTTAATTAATTTGGAGCCAGTTGCCTTTACCGACTGAGCTGCCACAACTCTTACGCATTAGAAGTTAACATTGATCTGTTTTCACACAGCGAACACGTTCCTTTGACAGAAGTAATTGCTCAGTCCCCTTCCGTACATAATATTACGAAGTTTATCGATCTCGTACCGACGACAGGTTTTCTTAAACAAAATGGATCACGTTTTGCAGTGATGAATGATCAAGGAGCAAAGTGCTCAGCTATTGTCTTTTCTGTGTATTGTATTGGCAGTCCAGTGTCTTGAGTCAGCAATTTCTATTGGTGGACAAATTTCAAGAGGTTCTGATGAGTCGGTTACCCGTTAATCGCCATGCTAACGTGTATTGTGTTCTCATGGCCTGATAATAAGTGCCCTCTCTCCTTTTTTATGCTGACTTGCAGAAATGTGTTTTGTATGCTGTAGGGAGAATATGGTGGGGTCCAGAGGACAGGCACATGATATTAAAGTAGCAGTCTCACTCTAATGCAGTATGTGACACGCGCCATGATGAAGATTAATGTACAGAAGGGCAAAATTATGGAAACAGCTGGCACATAAACCGCATAGTCCTGACGTAGCAATGAGACGAATTACTAGTCAGACCAAGCGATTGTATTTACCACGTTGAGTGGAGCTAGATTGTTCACAATTTGTATGCAGTTCACATCAGTTTTATCTGAACTATGTCTGTGGTTGATAAGGAAACATATTTAGGATTAGGAATCGCTTCCTTTGTTTTCAGCAATAGATTTAAGTGTATTGCAAATTCAGGTTTGTGGTTGTTTGTCATGGAATTTTTGTTAAAACATTCCACTAAATATAAACCACTCTGTACTTATACCGTGTATGAAAGCTGTTGACTGAATTTTATGAAAATATATTGAAAGAAGAAGCCACTTGGGAGACCTAAGCGTAGATGGGAGGAATATATTAAAATTCTTCTTAAATGAGGAGGATGTGAGGATGTGGGCTGGTTCCAATAAAGTGGTCAAAAGTATTGACCAGCTGAGCGACTATTAGCTTCTCAAGACGGACCATGCTCCATACAGTTATTTGTAAATATATGTGAATATCTGATACTGAAACGTCTGGCAATATTTTTCTTCTCTGAAACTGAGGATAAATTACTAACTTCAGCCTCCCATCTTTCATTTCCATATATTTATTTGAAAAGTTGGCTTTGGCGAAATTCTTCAATAAGTTTTCAAATTAGGGTCTTCTCTCAAACGTGCCTTAATGCAACTCTGTTATCAACTGGTCGGATAAGTGTGGTTACGGAAATGATTGCCATTTGACGTCGGAACGAAACGAGGTCCATAAATTCTTTCACGAAAAAATTCTTGGTGTTGGCATTTATGGAGGATGATAGCCCGTAGTTAACCACGACCAACGTTTTTACTTCATAGTCATTATTGTTACTTAAATGACCATGTAGGCCAATTCGTGTTGCCTAGAAATGGCAAAAAACGTGATGTACTTAATTTACTGCATTACTTCGTGTTTGATGATAACCATTTCTAACCAAGTAAGATCACACCGAGTTCTTAGTTCTTTGTTGTAAATGTTTATTTTACGACGCTGCAACAAGCACTGATGTTATAGACCAGGGGTAGCCAAACTTGCTTAAAGCAAGAGCCACATACGATAAATTTCAGATGTTTGAGAGCCGCAAGACATGAACAAATATTACACACACGTTTTTATTGTTACATGCACATTTTGTTACAAAATTTTTTTAAATATATTTACTCACCATGAACATTAAACTTACGTTTTAATCCAGCGGACTCTCAGTTTATTTCCCGGTAAATAATTATAAAGCTTGAAATTTTTTTATTTACCTTTTATATGAATTGTAATGCAAAAAGGAGCTCAGCCAACATATTTCCGCGAGCCGCACATTGTATGTCAAAGAGCCGCATGTGGCTTGCGAGCCGCGGTTTGGCTACCCCTGTTATAGACCGATACCGTAGAATCTGTTACGGCAGAAAACTTGACTGATGACTGTAAGAAAAGAAACGGTCAGTATTTGTTTTACAGCACTAGCGTTTGTATACTCCCTAGGCTACGGGCTGGACAAGCGAGCAATTGTGGTTCATTTCCCGGCAGGGGCTGAAAAACTGTTGTGTATTCAACAGCGTTCAGACCGGCTTTCCGGCCCACCCAGCCCCCTATTTATTGGGTATCACAGGTAAAGCGCCCGGGTAAAAGTAAAGTTCACCCTAGAACAGGCTATGAAGGCCCAGAGGGGGAGTAGAGGTATAGCTCTACTCTTTCTTTAACCTCGGTGCTAGATGTGTTGGTTGGTCAACGCCACACCCCGACTGCTTTACCCCCGGGAAAGAAACCCGGCACCCATTGTACAGGAGGCTGGGTGGGCCCCAGGGCCGGTCTGGACGGGTGCGAAAATGTCGCCCCCACCGGGATTCAATCCCCGGACCCTCCAGCCCGTAGCGAGTCGCTGTACCGAATACGCTATCCCGGCCCGGGCCGTGGAGCTAAGTATTCACATCTATAAAATGTCGAGGTTAAGTTGGATCTTTACCTTACATTTATCTTAGCATTCTTCTGGCTGGACTGAATACAATAAAAATAACTCGTGGAAGGTTATTTTTTCTCCGGTCGAGGCTCGATTTTGGTACCACCGAAAGAGATTCAACCGCGTTACTAATGTGGCTGTTCTCAGTACGGTGGTGCCTGTATGAATCTGAACATTTTATGTACGTATAAGCTGCATGAAGAAGAGTGCAGTGGATTTGCTATGGATGTTTGTATATTAGGTAAGGCAGACACACACTTCCACACATAATATCATAATCTTGTTTTCTTTTCCGTATGATGGAAGAAAATATATTCTAAGATGCAGTTTGGTCCTTTTCGCAAACTTCAAGGTATAACTGCCACTTAAGCAAGGAGTAATTTTATTGTTCTGTAAAGAAGTTCCCCATATTTTATATGAAATATGTTTCAGAGACATTTATAGAGACATAAAAGTTATTAATTTCGTAAGCTTGTAAAAGAAATAAATGAAGTAGGCTACTTTTGATTGATGGTTCATATTATGTGCAGTTCATTTAAAATCTACTGCATTCGTTGCTTACGTAGAGTACGTGACGTGAACTAATCGTTGTATCGTTTAAGGCAGAAGTTCCATAATATGATAGTGTTACTTGCTACTAAACGAATATGCAATGCTGACGAGTACATACACAACAAAAATGTTGTTTTCTGTAGATGCTGTTATGTGCTTAAGGGCTGGTGATGTCTGTAGCAACCCTCACCATTTTGTGGCGCAAAAGTATCAAAAGAGCTTGGTTGTAATTCTTGCCTTTTCTTCCTGTATACCACAAGCAGTAACACATATCTTTGTCCTTGTCTTATAGAATTACAGTACGCGCTTCAAGTCAAGGGACTCCTAGAAAGGGATATGTATTTAAGTTTCGGGAAATTATATAAAATTCTACTTGAATTTCCCTATCCTATAAAGTTAACTAAAGCAGTGGAAGTGTTTAGTAAGAATCGATCAGATATGCTTATTGCTCATTAAATAATGCGATCTTAAATGAGTAACTAAATTTTATTGGGAAGGAAGATTTCGTTTTATGCCGTCTGAGAAACGCCCCCCCCCCCACCCTATTAAACGCAGGTCTTTTATATTATTACCTGTTTATTCTTTACTAGAGAATGCGACAGATATCGAGACCAAACAGAAATTTCTTCTGCTAAGGTGACAGTCATAAAGGTTAGTTGAAAGAGTATTCTGTTCTTGTTTCAGCAGATCATGTTCATTAAACGAAGGTAAAGATGTCTTGTTCCTGCCAGTAGTCAGTAGTGCTGTATCCAAGACGCAGTGACAAGCAGTTAGATCTTGTGTCAGATCGGAGAGTGTCGAGGTTTACCTCGTACTGCGCACTTGTGGTCTCTCATTGCTAATCAGCGTCTTGCGCGCTGTCACTTTGCTTCTCTCGTCTTATCCAGACCGCAGTTAATACTGCAAAGCAAGTAGACCCGGTGTAAGCCATAAATGCGTATGGGGGGAGTGGAAGTATAGCTCCACGGATTCTTAACCTAAGCACTAGATAGAGATGAATGGCTCTTGCTGCGGCAGCTCTGCCACTGAGGAGAGAGCCCCCTGTTGCTGTTGAATAGAAGTCCGGGTGGGCCCCAGAGCCGTTGCGAATGGTTTGGATAAGACAATGTCCTCATGTTCACGGCAAAATCGAGCCACGATTTGTCAGTCGTCCTGCCCATAGCCTAGTCACTATATAGAGTGAGCCATCCCATTCTTCTATCAAACACTGCACTAAGCATGGCATGAAGCATTTATAATTTATAACAGAATTTCGCATATTGGACCAGAGAACATTTCAATTAGAGTAATTTTTTGTTGTTGTGGTGTTTATCATGCGAGAGCAAGCAGATTATTTTTACCTTATTTCATACTTTATTGATTGGTAGGCTACGCTACATTATATTACCGTAAATAACATGACAAACTACTTTTTAATTCCGGTAAATGCATTTCTGTAGAAATAATCAGAGAAGGCAATGTAACTTTATCACAGAACCAAATCTGCTGTAAATTCACAATAAAAATTAATTAACAAATTTGTACCCGTGCCTGAAAGTTCTTCAAAATTGTAAATACTTTTATCCTAGAATAAGTGTTAAATAGGCATGTAAAGCAAATGCCACGATGAACTTAAGAATGTGGAACATTATTTATCTAGAAGTGGCCATATAAGAACGGTATTCAAACTGTTACGACTTCCATCATTAGTGCTGTCAATAAATTAAAAATGGAAAGTGTATGTTAGAATGATAAATAATTACCTGAAGATATGTGGAGAGCCACTTCAGAAAGACACGGTATAGATTTCAGGGTAGGAAACAGTCACTTACTGAGGACTCCAAGCGTCTCTTCCATTGAAAGTTTAAAAATGCCAAGTATCCTTGATTTCAACCTGGCTGCTGGCCGGTAGTTTAAATTAATGGATTAAATTAAATCCTTGACGCGATGAAATGTACAAGTTGTTTTTACACAACAAGGTTGTACTACCATTTATGAAGATTCCCTGGGGCGCTGTGATGTTCTGCAGCATGCCTGCTACATTACTTTCCTCACTAAAGGCACTCCTTCTTATCGGCAAATCTCTATCGAGTATAAATCGGACTTCTAGCCTGTGGCTTGTGGGGTCATAGGACAGATGGTTAACCATTACGCCTGCTAAAGGAGATGTGACCTTTAACCCCTTTTATCACCCCTCTGCAATCCTTACAATCATCTTGAGAAAAGAACCTGCAAAGGAGCTTAGGATAAGTTGGCTGAACTGATCACAGGATTTGTCCCATTGCCATGTCCATACAAATAGCCAAATTGTCGCCATTTTGTGATCTCTTTCATCTCGTTTATGGACTAATGTGAAGTTGTTAGCCTGTTTGTACGGTAAAGCGAAAATATCTTTTTTTTTTTTTTAAATCCCTTCTATTGAGCAACTCTGCAATAAAACCTCCTTTTCAGGTTTATCTCAGTTGTAAAGGATATGAACGTTTTGTAAACAGAATTTATGTTACCTTTTGCGCTAATGCACGAAAGAGTAACATTTCAAACATTTTACATATTTCTAATATTAACAAGGTTTTCAAACTGTGGATACATTTAAATAAGAAGGGTGCTGTCCTCTGGGATGTGAGGCTGTGTGCTGCTCCCATCTTATATCCTGAAGATGGAGGCAGTAGGTTTCCAGAACGTTGGTAAACGTCTACCATACTGCAGGCGTCACATCGCATAAGACAATAATATTCATTTTTACCACAGTTACTTCAAATTTTATATTAAGATGGCGTCTGCATAATAGATACCAAAATGGGCATGTAAGCTTGTTACTAATTGAGGATGCGTTCTTCTGCTATATGACCCTGCGTCTGAACTTTTCGAAGGACATAGTTCCTTTATCTTCAAGGGTCTTGAAGTCCGACAAAAAATCTTCTTGCCCTCCATACACGGAAGAATAGAATCCTCGACCGCACCGCTGCGGAAACCTGCTAACTCGAATGACACTGCTTACGTCTGAAGGCGAACTGTGTAATGTTTTAAAAAAGTCGACAAAGAAGTCTTGTAAAACTCGGGACAATAATGAAATCTGTCAGGTTATACTTTTTTAATCGATGGGAGTGTTGCTGTCCAACCGCTGTCTTTGTCAGAATCTAACTACAAAATCATGAATTTTTGACACAGATCCACGTGTTTATAAAATTTCAAGTTATAATTTACACCAATAATAAAGCAAAATAGACCTATTCTTAGAATCTCAATTTTGGTGTATTAATGTTCTTATCTCACGAATATATTTCAAGATATCTTAGACGTAATGAAGATGTCCGTTTACAATAACGTTCCAAAATTATTTTCCAGCAACAATGAAGTTACCATTTGTTAAAATGGAATGCGAATAACGCTGGTTCGGTGTATGTGTGCACTGAGGCAGCACCTCCATTTATCTCCTGTGTAAAGTCGAGGACATCTGCAGATATCCTTGGCAGTGAGAAATATATTGCAGCAGCCGACAGCACAGCGACTTAAAAACATATCCTGCAGAGAGTTAGACTGCAAGACTGATTCACAGTCAACTTAACGTAACAAAGGCGAAGTTCGTATTAAACCTCTTCCAAAATTCGTCTGCTGGCTCCCCAAAATCATTTTATCCCTTTTTTGACATTCCGAGAAATTATTTTGACTGTTTTTCCCATCTTATACCTATCTGTAGAATGTCACGATGTGAATAAGAAGGGCTACTCATAGTTGTCAAAATGAAAGAAGCAACTTTTGTCAAGTTTTTATGTACGTCATTCTTCATATTGTTTATTCCATAGCCAATTTCCCGGATTTGCACATTACTTTATAAATGCAATAGGTAAAAGGTAAAGCAGTCCCATACAGGCCTTGGCAGGCCCTTAGGGCTCCAGGAGGTCGAGGCTCCCAGATTTTTAGACAATCGGCACATGAAGGTGGTAAGGTTGTCAGCCCTACGCACCGGCCGCCTTTACCCCCAGGAAAGATTCCCGGTACTTAATTCTGTTAGAGGCTGAGTCGACCCCAGGGCCATAGTGCGACCGAAACGATTATGTCAGTGAAAAATTCCAGTGACACCATCGGGAATCAAACCCGCGACATTCCGGTTTATAGCGCAGTGCCTCAACCAACTGCGCCACCGCGTACCCCATAAATGTAATAGACAACCTTTATTTTACTAAGTAATATGCTTTCATTCAATATACTTTCATTCACTTTACACATTTCTGTACCTCAGAAAGCGTTTCATTTTGAAAAACCTCATAAAGAGAAACTGTCACTTTGAATGTCTGTAATTAAACTTGGGCAAGCCTTTGAAATAAATTCAACTTCTTAATGTGCTCACTGTGCTAATGAACGACTTTTCTTCGCGGTAAATTTATATTTCCATTTGTAAATTATCTGTATAAAATTCCGACTGTCTCAAATTACTCTGATAAATGCTAGAATAGTATCGTACACTGAAGAAAATTTTAATTTAGGTGTCATCATCCTATTGTGTTTCAAATCGAATTTATTTATGTATTCAGACTAACACAACTAACAAGAACACTGTAAAGGCCTCTACCTGAGATACTTTCTGTTTTATTAAACTGTACAACTACCTAATTATTGTCATAAAAATTGGCCGAAACATGTTGTAGTGAACATAAAGGATATACAGTATTGTTGTTAGTTGTGTCAGTCTGAATATATAAATAAATTAGACGAAACTTTCATTCCCCTTATATCATACATCCTTAAAACCAATCTTTTATATGCTGCATAGTATCTCTCCGAAACTGCTTTTACAAATGACTGCATTATGTTATGTGAACTGAGAAGTGAACTGTGGATAAAGAAGGAAATACAGGCTGATCGCCGGGACAGGGAAGTACTGTCCTTACCACTAACACAGCATGTAAACGTCGTATTGTCGAGCACCATTTTCAAGCCAACTATTGTCATTTGCCTTTTGTGAATGCTACCTTTTTACGACCGTTTCATTGACGCATTGGTGTGACAGTATCTATACACGTGCTTTTCATTGGCATCGGCCATGAAGTGCGGAATGGTTTAACGTGGGTGGTTGGCCATTCAGGTCGAGAGAATGGACATTTTTAACTGACAGAATGGACCACCATCGTTGATAAGCAAAACACTCTCCCTATGTTTAGCGGCCAGTATGATAAGCTGTAGCTTCAGGATGAAAGGTGAAAGTATTCCATACCTACCCTCAGATAGGGTACTGAGATGGATGTCTTGTTTTTTCGGTTGCTAGGCTTTAGCATTTTCTTTCTAATTGATTGCGGTTTGGCTGCGATGATAAAAAATACGAAAGACGACAGTGTCTTGTAAATTTTTACGGACGTAACAGCAGGCTCTTTTGTCTAATTTGAGCGATAGAACTTCATAAAAGTTTTTTTTTTTAAATTAACTAATACACATTAAATGTCACTATTTATTTTAGTTGACACTACCTCTACATATGTTTCGGTCCTTATCGGACCATCATCAGGGGGTCTTTTTATCAAACTACACTTTTACACATCCATAAGTTCCTGTGTTATCATTTGCAGTCAAGTCACTTTTGGGTTTTGTTATATTATGTAACCTTTAGGAAAAAGTTATTTTTAAATTGTACAACTGAGACACTGTATAAAATCCTAAAAATGATAACACACGAACTTATGGGTGTGTAAAAGTGTTGTTTGGTAGAAAGACCCCCTGATGATGGTCCGATAAGGACCGAAACATATGTACGGGTAGTGTCAACTAAAATAAATACTGACATTTAATGCGCATTAGTTGGTTTTTTGAAAAATGGAGTGAAAATGCACGCTGATGATAATGTGAAATTGATAAAAGTTGTTTGACTGTTTAATTAAAGGCTGTTTCATTCGTTATAGTATCAGAGGATAAATGTAGCTGGCAGATTCACTTTGTTTACAACAAAATCGTGGCATATTTGATAAACAAAACAGAAGCCACGTTTTGTATGTTGTTAATTCAAGATAGTAAAAGTAGCATTTACAGTAAATATTCTATATTTAGTATCTGCTGGCGTAGGGCTTAATTATCTACAGTTTTCACCATAGAAGTGATCACTTCAATCTATGTGGACCTTTCTCTGTCCATTTTACGTTCTTACAACTTGATTTTCAAAACCATTTTCATATTATCCTTCAATCTACGACTTTCTTTTGATCGTGCCTCCTTTTTATGATGCACTGTACAAACTTTTATGGTATTAAGAAATGAACTTTCTCCCTCTGCGTTATGTTTCTGGCCCACTTAAACTCCTTGATTTAACGAGCACGATTTTATAGGCCTATATGAAAGATAAAAATCACAGGTTTCCGTTTAATATTTCCCTTTCTCCTTGCAACGTAATTTCCATTATTAGGTACTGTATGTGCTTATCTGTGCGTCGCCCAGGGAATGAAACCCCAAATATTAGCTGTAGCAAAATGCTGTTAATGCTGGGCGATAATACGAGATAAAATCAGATAACATGACGGCATTTGGTTCATCGCATGCAACCTGGTGTTAATTGTGAGACGTACGTTTCTCACATTTTTGTTTATGATTACTCTTTCTGGAATGTTTCGCGATTTATTCCGGTATATATAAATTTTTCTGTGGAACCTGCTGTACTCGACTTTAGAGAAACTCTTGTATCCGTCTAAGAACTACACGCCATCACATTCTCGACTGCAATTTCATGTAATACTTTTCTAACAATTTTAACTTTTGGCCACCTGATTGTAAGGGATGTATATTTCTGTATTTATTTGGCCTCTTTCTTTTTATTTTCTGAAAGGGAAGTACCTCGTCATATTTTTGACATGGATTTATAAAATGAAGGAAAATACGGAATGCAGTTATGTTTTAACATAAAAAAAGCCGTTTCAGTAAGTTAATTTTCCTGTTTCTGACCCGAAAATCTTAGTCACTAAACTATAAAAAACTATAATTGTACACTAGTATTGTTATACTCTTCGACTCCGCTGATTGCCAGAACTCTTCAGAATTAACCTACAGTTGTACCTGCTAAATGGTGAGTGGAGCCCACCCCAAGAGACGAACACAGATTGAGGGTTTTTGTGAACAGGTTGCTGAAGAAAATGTTTGGATGTAAGACAAAGAAAGTGGGCAGGAAGCTTGAGAAAATAATCTGTAAATTTTACCGCTGAGTGAATATTATCACAGTGATAACGTCGTTATCACATATACACCAGGACATTTGTTCTGGACCACGCAGGCGTAATGCAGTATGACTGTGGCTCGGAAATCAAGGCATATAATTATATATCTTGCGGAGTTACGTGTAATTCTTCGATTATACTCATGTACTAGTTTATGAGCACACACATGCAGTGACAGAACCTACTGAATTAGTAGATGTCTAAAGGAATATTTGAGATTTCTGTCACAAAGGGGAAGATTATTTATCGTGGAGAATTTGGCAGTGGTTACTGAAACAAAAATATTATTATTGTGAAAGCTGATGAGGGTTTGGGACACCAGTAAACCTAGAAACGTGTCTTTAGCATTGTTAAATAATCACATGGAGCATAAAGAGGATATTATTCCGAGAAGCCTGATAAAAACGAATAAATAAATAAATAAAGATGAGCCTGTCAATTTATGGCAATACTCAACAACGCAAATTAAAATAGTCTCATGTGTTCTCATTGCATATATGGTTGAATTAAAAACATGCATTGTTTCTAACGTTTTTCTGATACTTTAAACACTTTAAGCACCAAATTTCTCCTCGGGACCTGAAAGAAAGAGACCACTTGGAAAATCTAGTCGTAGATTGAAGAATGAGGTTAAAATGGATCTGAAATAAATATGACGTGGCTCAGGGTAGGGGCAAAGTGAGGGAACTTGTAGACACGGTAATGAAACTTCAGAGAATTTCTCGACTAGCCGGTGGTCTATTAGGGCTGTAATTCATGGAACTACTTTCTCCTCAGGAAGTAGCGAAGTGTGATAATAACATGGAATTTAGTTTAAAATACAAGAAAGGACTCCACGAGGTGCTTCTTTATTCCCCCTAATTTTTAGGAATGATAACACGAGACAGTGATTCAGCCGGCCATTTCCTTCACCCTTTTCTTGCTCTATAGTTTTTACTTGAGTGTATCAAGAGGAGTCATATATTACAGTACATAATGACTACAATTTTCTCGAACGTCTAACTATTCTCACGTAACATACGGAGGGCGTGTACACAAGATCGCCACAAGGACTGTACTATGCGCTATGATTACGCAGATGCTGGCCAGCCCAAGTCGTGTCAATCTTCGGAAGCGACAATCACTGTGATCTGCTGCACAGCTGAATTAAAGTCTGTAATAACAGAAGAAAACCGAGCATGTTAGCGAGAGTGCCACAACTCAGTGTTGCAGGATGTATATATTTAAGAGAGAAGGCTCTTTCCTACACTACTGTCAGTGATGCAATCACTGACAGGGGAGTTTGGTTCACAGTACGAAACGCCTTTGTCTAATCGTCCTCTTTTGAATACCGTTTATATTCATATTAGGAATCCTGGTTCGTATGTTAGTTATGACTATTCGTTTAAATGGAGGCAAGCGGGTAGACTGAAGAAATTCAACTCTATATTACATTTTTCCTCAAGGAGCAGACATCTACATGAAACATTTGAACATAATACAAAGCAGTGGGTTACTAAAAAACGATAATTGCGTACGAAGGGCAAGTACAGGAGATGAAACGTGGAGGTAATTTTTGAATAAAAAATTTACTCCGCTTAGCTGCTCTGTATCTTGAAAAACCTTTAGTCACTCAGCTATACTTCAGATACTGAAGGTTCTTTTCTAGAGCGACTCTCTAGAGCTGTTACTCTTCGCCCTCCAGCCTACTTCTATATACGAGTATTCACCTCCAGTTGCCTAGCTATTCTGTTTACACGAATGTTGCTAGTAATAACCACGTAATGATCATCCATACTGACAAGCACTTTGGGCTCCGTAACATAGGCCAGAGGATGGAAGAGAACAGCCTAGAGAAATGGGGGAAACTTGTGCCCTTTTATCTTCACTATGTACGGTAGTGCAATCCGTGGTCTCAGTATAGTTAAAAAATTTTTACCCTTGTCTGGGAACCGATTTTACATTACCGTGTTTAGAATATCTTTTCACTAGACCAAATTCTGAGGCGAATTAGTGAAGTCTGTACTGTCATTGCATGTTTCATATCGAACACGGACCTCTACATTACTAAGTTAAAAATGTGATCAAGACGTTCTCATTTGAGAAGTAAGTTCAGGACGGCCGTTGGAGACAGACACGAATTTCAGAATATTCACTGCTGTAGATTGATAACGGAACGTAATGAGGATAGAAAAGATCGAATTAATTGCCATACGAAGTGTTTGGACAGCAGCGCACCATTGGTAGCGATTACAGAAACCGTAAATGTTGAACCATGCTGTACAAGACACCCGCTCTCGTGTAAATCGTGCTCTCTGGTATATTTTCATCATTCCTTGTTCTACTGGAAATCACAGACCTTGTGTGGAAAATCACTACCATTTCCCAGTGGAGCCATTTTCGGAAATCACAACTTTTCTCTTTCTTTTCACTCTTTATACGAAATGGCATTGCCTGGGTTCCAGTAAGAGGAGGGTTTTAGATTGCGGGGTCGCGCTGGTGTTAGGACAAGACCCATTCTCTGTATAGTTTTCTGCACGTATGTAACGGCCATATAGCTCGTACGAACGAGTCTATTTTGTGGTCTCTTCGAAATCCACAACTTGACAATGGATTTATAGAAACTGTAAGGACGGAACCAAGTCCCTGGTCCCTGTAATAGTTCTTCGCATTGAAAGACTGAATACGAGGAAAGAGAATCATCATCCTGAAATTTCAGATTAAATTAAATTTTGAATATTAACGACTGTCTATTTTTTACGTTTTGTTACTCAGAATCTTTCGTAAGGCCTGCCAGTGTGCAATTCACAAGAATTTCTTCGATATGATCTTATTTGCGTTTTACTGTCGCCTTAGCATTACTGCCTCAAGTTTTGCGGGTTTTATCTCTGATTGAGAGACTTCGTCGGTGCCTCTAGGAAGATATTTTAAATACTTTATGTCTCCTTCTTTCTACGTTCTTCTCAATCACACTTTCTCAGATCATTCTGCAATTTGGTGTTATATAACCCATTCAGTTTATAAGCCTGTTTAAGGAATCTACACGAAGAATTTAATTGTAGCAATCACAGACACCCTGTACCAACACAGATTGTCTGTAGTTAAATACTGTACTTTGGAATGAAAATGGCTAATTACCCTTTAGCCTTTTAAGGATCTGCAGTTCCTGTATGTACCATCAAATTTAACGTTAATCGTAAGATAGGAAATATTTTAAGATGTAAACACTTCTGGCGCTTGCGCTCCATTATTGTGTCCGTTATTCTTATTCTTTATAATAGTTAAAATTGAACAGATAGGCTGTATATGGGGTCCGCAAATTTTCCAAAAATCTAGGAGCCACCTCCAAATTCTAGGCGCCTGAAAGATGACATGAAACTAGTTCCGTACTGAGGACCAATAATTCGGAAGTGACCTGCGAACCTCACTGTTGTCTGACGCTTTCTGCTCAGTGCATGCGATCTGATACACATTTGTTACGTAAGGAAAAAACTGCAATAATTACGCTGAAAATATTAGGCGCCAACATACAAAATTTAGCCGGCCGAGAGACCAGGCGCCCGGAATTTATTCACTTGTGGGATACTCATTTAAGCTCTGCCATAACACTCGTAATTTCTCAACAGCCTTAAGAATAAACGAGTATTTAATAATAATTTGCAGGCAGGCGAAATGTAATAAATAGTCTAGCTTCTGGATTGGGCGTGGGGGCACGACATAAAAACTAGCTTATTAGCAAATGCTGTATAAGGAAAGGGGGTAAGAACAAGCGGCTTGCTCTTGCGAAAAAGGTGTAAATTCGCATTTCATAGAAGGCTGGGACTTCCTTGGCTAATCGACATAGTTTATTAATATGTTCCCAAGAAGGGTTCTGGTGCGTGGACTTACTTGTGTGTGTGTGATGTCATTCCAAATGGCTTTAGTTTTGATGGACGATTGGTTTGTTATTGAAGGATATCAAGATCGGAATGGGATTTGGGGAAGAGGAGAGCATCCTGTTTCGCTCGTCTCAGGAAAACTGGAAATAAATTGTGGGAAGCAGAAAGGAATTTAACATAGCACCTTAAAATTTGAGACTAGTGTAATAAACAGGATAATCTCATCCTTCACCTCAGAAAGAAAAATTGGCATCCTATATGGGAAGAGATTGTGACAACAGATAGACCTACTTATAGTTTAACATATCGACCAGTTTTCATGTGGCAGGAGAAAAGTATACAAAATGCCATATGCCTGTGGCTTATAGTGGTTGGTTTATTATTAAAATGGTAATACAGGCGTGTACAAATATCAGGCCATCAAATCATAATGTTCTAATGCGCTGTTCACGGAAGAAAAACATTCTTCATTCTTAACATCTTTAGGTTTACACTTGCAGCATTCACGTTCATCTGATTACTTTTGAGATATAACAAGTGGATGTTAAAGGAACAATCAATATATCAGTTATCCAGCCGACAAATCTGTCTGTAGATGTCAGCCAAGTATTTCGCCCTTTATTTCTTGCTTCTGACTAAGAAAACTTATAAAATTTCCTGATATTTTAACGTGTACGTTAATGGCGTATACATCATGAAATTCTTTATGAGTACAAAGGAGTTATGTCATTCAAACTTTCCGAATATTTGAATGAAATAGTGACTTATGTGCTGTTTATCTTCCCTCCCAACAACGTTTGAATAAATTTAATAGATTTTGATAGACATATGGTAACAAAAACCCCGTTTTTATACTTCTAACATTTTTACTTTGTCCCTAACAGGATGCAATACAGACGTCGGAGTTTGGGAGAGGCTTTAAAGCCTTTTAGTGTAGAATTTTAACGTTTTATGTGGAAATTAATTGTGAAATACACGAAACCTCTGGCCACGTATCGCTCTGCTGTAGACAGTGTTAAACAACAATATGTCTGTTGAGCTATCTACATGTATTCGGCTACCCTTTTGGTAGTGATAACTAATAAACCATAGCAGTTAGGCAACCGAATTTCAGATCACATTGAAGAATGAGAAGACTAGGAAAAATAAATTAGAAATCTTAATTTGAAGATAAATACTTCGCAAGACAAATGTTGCAAGTCCTGCTGCTAGTTGAGGACTATCCACACAGATCTTGGGGCATTATTCGCACACGTTGCTGGCTCCAGTCCACAGGGCAGGTCATCCCCTGTGACACATAAGGTAACTAAATATACAGTTTAGTGCCGTAGCCACGGCTATACTAACTACAGCATTCAATGCCTTATCCATGGATATACGAACTACGTCTTGCATGTTCTTCGACTTCTTTATTAACTAAATTACTAACACGACAGCGGTGCGAAGCCATGAGAATTTGTCGTAACGGTTTTAAAGTAATGAGAGCATGTCAATGAAAATTGGGCTCAAAAATATTCACTGCAATTTATAACGTTAAATTCCTAGCGTTGTTCCTGCTAACTTCCGTATGGTCCACAAATATACTCGTAGTCCTCAAACATTTTGTGGATAGCAGTCGTAGTCTGTTGTTTCCAGGACACATTACTCGAATTTTTCAACACAGTACGGGACATTGATTAAGTGAATTATTCGGCCGGAGTGTGTTGTTCGAATTTATATTGTCGAAGGTCGCATCTCCTCGGTCCCTTTCATCACAGTGCCTGTCGACTGTGCTTACAAGGACATACAAATAAGTTGTTCGAAAAAGGCAAACGTCCTTGATTCAAGATTTTAGAAACTGCTGTCAAAAATGAAGAGAACTGGGTTTAACTTCAGTATGTGCCTGCTTGCTTTCAAACGCAATATAATATCTGTAAGTTGACTGAGGATAAATTGTCAGTAATGTGTACTCCAGCTGACAAATTTTATTATTTAAAATGGTTTCAAATTAGTTTCCACAATTTTATAATACCAATGTTGTTATTAATACTTTATAAAATTATACAGTGCCAATATTTTCCTTCAGTTATTGTTTATTCATTTAAGTATCTACCTATTATGAGGGAACTGAATTCTTCTGTAGGATCTGAAGCTTTCACGGCGTCAATTCACTACTGTCTTCTCAGGTGATTATCCGTGTCACGATTGATGACACAGACCCTGATGGTGGAGACAGAGAAAAATCATAACCTTCGTCCGTAGCTAATCTTGACGCTGCTGATAGCTCAAGAAATTGTCAGTGGAAATGTCGTACTCAGAATAGCGACTAGTATATACGGCGTGAAAGTTCGGGTTTCATAATTGTGAAAGGAAGTGGCGGCTTTATTGGCCACCTGAGAGGCTATTATATTATGAAGAAGTCTTTTGCATGAAGTCAGTTAAATTAGAGGGGCTGATATGAAATTATTTTTAGGTATAGGCCTATGTTGCCTTTTGATTTATTTACATAACACGCCCTTAAATTTATTTTTATATTGTTTCTTTTACTATCTAAAGATAGAGTGTAACCAGCTGTGCCAAACTGTGACTTGTGTAACAGTATGTGTTTTAGAATATTTTATTCTTTCGTGGGAAGGAAGTGGGATAGAAAACGCAGGAGGACACGAGGGACCATAATTTACTACAAAATCCCTAAAATCCGCTGTGAATTTGTTGCAAGTCCTGCTGCTAGTTGAGGACTATCCACACAGATCTTGGGGGATTATTCGCACAAGTTGCTGGCTCCAGTCCACAGGGCGGGTCATGCCCTGTGACACATAAGGTAACTAAATATACAGTAGCCCTGTCTTCAACTGCTCGGATCATTAATTTCTGCAGCCCCTCACATTTCACACCTCTCAGAGTAATTACTCGTTTGCTGCTCCATCTCTGGACACAGAATAATGAGGGAAGTAATTACATTGTTGGCTTACGAGGACGGGTGTTTTAGGCGGAAATCTCACTTCTGTTACGCTGGAAACATGTGCCATGAAATGTTTATCACAAAACCTTCTTTTGTTTAGTAGCGTGGTCCAGCTTCAGAGCATTTTGACAAAGGCATATGATTATAGTCTTGATTGAAAGTTTGGACATTGTCCATCGACTCATGCACGAAAAAACGTTTCGGGGGAAGATAGGGCCTCCTAAATGTTTAGAAGTTTCTTTAGCCTGAGATGATGTACAGTGTTTAAAATGTCACTCACGGCTCTTGAGTGTGGTGCAGCCCCCTACTTGAAACAGTTTACACTTCACGTCTGTTTAATGACGTCTGAATGCCACCACAATTCTGAACTTCAAGAGATACATCAGAGTAAACTGTCCCTGATGTCACGAATTTGAGCCCATCTGCCCCCTTCTTTCAATGGGACATGCCATGATGTTTACAGGAGCAGAACCTGTTATGGCATGTCCATTTTGTTTTAACCTTAGATCCGTGTCTCTTAAAGCGAAGGCTGAGGCATTATAATACCCAAATTGTTGTTTTCCTTTACAGCCCTGAAATAACAGCGAATTAATAAATAAGGTATTGGACACTGGGATATTTAAATTAAGAAGACTTTAGTTTTATACAGCTTCTATGTATAATACAAATACATTTTCACACATCTGTGAAAAGTGACAATATTTCGTAGTCATCACAGACATTTTTTTGTTTTAGTGACTTTTTCAACGAACAGGAGGAAAGCATGACCTAAGTGTGACGTCACTAAGGCTGCTACATTTGCTGATGTAACAATTTCTGTACCCCTGGCTCTATTAATATTACGGTGACTCAGAAACGGTTGCATGCAGAAGGGCAATTTTGTGAGCGCTTATGCTAGATACTGGATTGGAACATGTATGATAAAAAACATAATTGCCACGATTATGATTTACGAGCCCCTCCTCACCTCTGTGGTCCGTGCGAGAAAAATAGCTTAATAATACTGGAGTGAGGGTGAATGCTGCCGCTGCCGTCATAGTGTTAATCATAACCATATCATGCAAAGAAGTTTAGAGTTTCGTTTAGTTATTGTCAGTTATCTGTATAAGGAGAATACTTATACACGACGTTTCGGAGTATCCATTTATCCATATTTTATGCAGATGAAAAAGACAGTGAGGCTCAACGGGCAGTGTACCAGTCATTCTCCGAAACGTCTGATTATATTTTTATCCGAACAATATAGAGTATTCAAAGAACAATTCTTTCACTTTGACGCTAGATTATTGTCTCTAGTATATGGAATCACGATCTTAAATGTGTACTATTGTCAGAGGTTCTTAAAATTAAAATCCTACCCTTCTACAGACACAGGACCTATAATTCTGTTACCTTCTTGCAGTGAATAAGAATAGATGAAAATATTGGTATTTAATATAATATTTTTAAAACAAATTTCATGATAAATTTGTCTTACTTGCTAAATCTAAACAGAACTGTGTCACGTGTAACTAAGTGAATGAATTGTGTAATGTGATACTCTGTATTATAATTATATGTAACATATAATTAGGGGTGCTTAAATTTCCCTAAATTCTAAGGGCCACCTGAAATTTCTAGTAGCCAGAAAGTTGACATGAAGCAAGTTTAATTCTGAGGATTCACAAATATTAGGCGACACCGTTCAAAATTTAGTCGCCACGGCGACTCATTTCCCGGGATTTGTGCAACCTTTTGCATATAATTATGATGACTTCAATATTCAGTGGGATATTTTTAAGATGTTATACAAACCATTGCTGATGCTACAGAGTGACACTTTTTAAAGTAAAGCAGCTGCATTTACTTTTGAGTAGGCTTACTTGAGGGAAAGGGGGGTGGAGGCGTTCTGTAAACTTTTAATTAAGCCCCATACATATAAATGTCTCAAAACACAGTTCTAGTGCCTTATTCTTAAACCCTTTAAGACTGGCAGTTAATCTAAATTACGTACAAATTTTAATTTCCTACCTTACAGGGAACACAGCTCCTGTCCATTATAAGACCAAACAGTTAACGCTGTGTAGGAAAATAAGCGATATGTATTGTGAGAATACACGAAACAGCTTAACACACTGTGTGGTTAAAAGCAGAGCTTTATATTCTTACAGCACGTGGTACATGTCTTTACCAACTGGCTTTAAAAGGTTAATACCGTATATATAAAGCCGTGGGGTGTTTAGAGAAGGAAATTTAGAGAAACTCTATGTGAAATCTTACTACATACAAATGACCATGTTAATTATATAGCATTCATTCATTCATTCATTCTTTATTTCTTTCTTTCATTTCGTAGTCTGTCTTATGACAGGTCCATAAACTCTTCCTAATCGAGTTCTCCACTGATTGCGATCTAGTGCTTCCTCTCTACAGCATTATTAGGAATAAATTCAGGATAAGCCTACTTAGGTATATTTCAGATTGGTCGTCCTTCAGTCGAAACTTCAGGAAACGAAAGCAATATGAAGTTATTTATGACAGCAACTGGAAAAATGTAAATTTATTGACCCATAATTTTCTTATTTGCTGACGCCACTTACCGATTAAGATCGTGCTATTTAGCTAATATTTCTGCTTCTATATTTAAATGAAAAGAGTTATTAACAACCAAGCC
This sequence comes from Reticulitermes speratus, assembly GCA_021186555.1. Classification (NCBI taxonomy): domain Eukaryota; kingdom Metazoa; phylum Arthropoda; class Insecta; order Blattodea; family Rhinotermitidae; genus Reticulitermes; species Reticulitermes speratus. The sequence goes on along the minus strand of JAJKFL010000013.1, from coordinate 23,425,963 downwards.
CGTAGCCAGACCATGAACACAGTGGGTGCAGCACCTTCCAGTGCAGGTACGTATACCTATACACGTTTATCTACGTATATGATGGATTATTATACACATTTTTTTTTCCAAATGGCTGGACAGCCTATTATTCATATACTGTGTATATATATTGTGTAAGCATAAGCGTAAAGAGCGCCTTTGTCAAGACCACAAAATCAACACTGTAGTTACATAATGCGCTCTATAACATTGCACAAAACATCTTGTATATACATATTTTTTTAAAAAGAAATGTGTCCAACCGCGGTGGCTCAACAGTGGCAACACGTGGAAGTGGTAGTGGTAGGTTTTCTCATGTTTTATAGCGGACTGATCAGCACGGTTGTCTTTGATACTTTGAAAATTCCTGCTAGATGCATTGCACCCACTTGCAACCCCCTGACTACGGGCCTGCTGACAACGATTTTGCTTGTAGCTATCACTTCCACATCGGTAGTGTTTAAGCGACCCGGAAAATCCCGGGCATCTGGAAACCCGGCTGTTTCCTATGACAAAGAGTGCTTTACGCTAAGTCACCTTTCTTATTTTTTGCCACGCACAGCTCTACTGCAATTTCTCTCTCGCTTAGCTGCCGTCTGGAGGAATGAGATGGAATGTAAACGAGAGGAGGGATGTAAGAGTTTGAAGAGGTTGGATGTAGTTGTTGAAAAATGTATGTGTGTGTGTGTGTGACTGTGAAGGAGACAGCACTCAGTTTTCTAATTACGGACAACAAATCTTTACAGCGACACCTGTCACAAGCCGGTCTTTGCTGAGAACGCGACTCTCAAATTGGATTTCTCTCTCTCCCTGTCTCTTTTTTTGTACTATCGCATCTCTGTTTCTCTCTTTTCCTCACTTTTATGAAAATGGTCCTACCATCCCTATTTTTGTAATTCTGTACTCTTCATCAACAAGCAGCTCCCTCTAGTACAATCAAGTAAGAATTTTCAATATGTTAACTTTAATTGTCGAAGCAGCTTTTCTCAAATCCGCAATAAATCTAACTGGATTGAACGTCTTACATGACTCTTCTGCTTGTGTTCGGCGATTTTATTATCTGCGAGTGAATGCGCGGCACGGCTAAACTGCATTCCATTCTTGCAGGTCACTGTTGTCTGATTCAGAATAACAGCATCAGCTCTGTTGATTTTAATCTCCATCACTCTTTAAACTTTATCTTCAAGAAATCAGTTATCTGCAACATTTTTGCTCCATTCCTCTTTCTATTTATTTTTTTGTTTACTGTTATAAAAATAAGCGGTTTCTACGTTGATCTGTAATTTAATTGCTGCTGTTTTGACAACTATTATGACAATTCGAAAACAAAGAACTCGTTGGTAAAGTCAGTTCAATACGTAATGCAGTAAACCTTTTGCAGTCCTGTTTGTGTAATTGCTTACATTATTATTACCATAATCATTAGTTGCGTTGCTTTTTTGTGTTGTTCTTTTTCAATCGGATATAAAAATAAAATAAAAGTCGTGGTCCACACAATATCCCCCTCTACGCATACTCAAACGTATTAACGGTAGCTTTTTTTCTGATACAAGCTACTATAACTGAAACACGTCACAGTCTATTTCCTGTAAGGTTACGTTCTGACGTCACCTTACCGAAACTAACACGCCACTGTTTACGCTATTTTATTTATAACATTTGATAAAATGCTTGTAATAGAACATTTTTGCTATGACAGTGTTCCAAATATAATTATAGTCGTTGCTTTGCTCAGTTTCTGATTGCATGCCTAATATTGTTAGGCCATTATCCAAATCATCAGCCCTGCTCCGCTCTAAGAAAGCTTCTTGTGTGTGTTTGTTTAATATAATTTGCGGGCTTAATGTGGTTCATCCCTTCGCATTTTGTATGTGAAGTTACAAGTAAACAGCCATCCATCAAAATTGTTTGTTGTTAAAACACAATCCCAAACACACGTTTTAAAGCTTATTCAAACATAACATATGGGAATATCATACATGATATGAAATTGACATCTGAATTTTGACAATTTATTAATACATATATTTTGTACGTTTTTCTCAATTTATAATTGTAACTACCTGAAGATGGTTTGATTTAAGCCAAAACATGCATCTCAGATTGTGTTTTAACTATAAAGAGTTGTGTTTGAAAGCTGTTTCTTGGTAATGTGCTAGAAGTACATTTTGAGATGTATAAATGATCACATCAAATTCTGCGTCGATGATCTGTAATGCAAAACCTGAAACTTTAGAACACGGTGCTGTAAATGACAGGAAATAATATTGTGTCAGTAGTAAGTCACTGATAATAAACGAAGTTCTTGGCATTAACAAAAAATAAGGCAGCATTTTGACTTTTCTCTGACAATATCCAGATGACCAGTTGTGATAACTGAGACTTATTCTGTCCACTTGTCCATTAATACAACTCAGCATCTCACCAGTCCCGGGTTCCACAAGTTGCAAGCTTAGTTTTTATGTGTATTTTTATTTAATGTATCTCTTCACGTTATTTTAGATTCTGACAGCCCATTTCCCTTGTTATACAGTGACAGCCCAGCCACACGCGTCACACATGCCAAGTCGCATGTCACTTACACGTTGTGTCACTGTAACTAGACACGCATGGGAAAAATATCGATACAACAGCAACTGGGGGTGGGAAGGCGTCAGTTATATTCAAAACTAAGGCCAGACCAGAACGTTACATCGGAAATTGCGTTGACACAGGGCATTTTTCTCCCCCTACGAAAGAAAATCTGGATTTTAAAACGAGATTTTGAATCTGTTGCGAGCACGTTAATATTTTGATTTGAAGGGGTATGCCTACGTATGTCCAACTATATGCAGTGGAACCTGAAAACTTCACCATCTACCTCCAGCAGGGAGGAAGATAATTGTATTCATAATTTAAGAGATTTCTGTACGTATGTATGTAAGGTTCTGTGTGTCATAAAAATTAAGATGTAGGTTATTATAGTGTTAAAAGTAGGTTATTTATTCAAATAAAGTGTCATTATTTTTCAACATAATCCCCAAGCCCTTGACGCTTTTGTCACATCTTGGTACGCGTTTAAGCACTCCGGTCGCAGCAGAAATTAGGCCCTTGCTCTCGCAACCATTTAAGAAAGTCGTTTCCCTTTCTAAATATTGTGCAATCGGCGACCACGGATTATGAATCGTCGCCTATCCAAAATCGGTTCCTCCACTCGTGCTGCGTTCACGTCCATCGTTGATGTGCTGGGTCGACCAGTGCGATTGTCATCATGGATGTCCTTTCGACCATTTGCAAGCTCTCTGCACTACTTCATGGTATACTGCTCTCTCATTACGCCAGCACCGTAATCCTGTACCAACTGGCGATGTATTTCGTTGAGGGAAACCTTATTCGCCTATAAAAACCAAACCACACTACAAATTACTTCCAGGGACCGGGTATCTAACATCCTTGCCTTGGCACATCTGCTTGTCCCATGAATAGCATTCCAGTGACCCTTGTGGCGTCGGTTGCTTGTTACACCTACTACAAATTTTACCTCCAACAAAAAAATTAAATGCTTGATTGACACAAATTTTCAGGCCAGGGAATCTTACTTAACATAATTTACATGGTGTAAGAAGGAGAATCCACAGACAGGCAATTTTACCGAACTTACTTCGTCAGGCACCATTCTTGCATCTCTATACAGGAGGTTGTTGCTTCATACCTCTAGAGAAAATGATCTTTCTGGACAAATTATTAGTTAGACCGTTCCATGGCTCAGGCGGTTAGTCGCCGGCCTCTCACCGCGGAGGCCCGTGTTCGATCCCGGGGTCAGTCCATATGAGATTTGTGGTGGACAAATTGGCACTGGGACAGGTTTTTCTCCGAGTTGTCGGTTTTCCCCTGTCAATTTCATTCCACTGGTGCTCCATTAATTGTAAAACTTGGTAAAAAAACTGTTCATCTTCATCACAGGGGTTGCACAAGAAGCCTTAAGGCTGCGGTGCGTCCGTAGCATCTGCTGCGGTGCCTTCACCACGCAAAAAAAAAAACTATTAGTTGCTCAGCAAGTTACAAAATTCTCCATGCGTTATGAAACCCTAAGATGTATGACCATATACACACGGGCCTGCTACTGGACCCTATTTGATCCAGACGAGTCCAGTCAAATTTCTTATTGATGATTACAGACTTCTTATACTGTATTTCTTTTAACATGTGTTTTAATACTGTATTAACCAAGCGGTCTAATCCATATAGGTTCTTCTGCTAAACGTTTGTATGAATTTCGCAACTCGCAACTCGCCACTCTTACTATCTGGTCAGCTCATCTTCATGGATATAAGAGCCACAATACTTACATAAGAAAACACCAACAAAATGCACAATGTTATAATGTATAATTTTACAATTAGAACACTAAAACTTCAACTCTGAAATGTTTCGACACTCTTCGGGTCATCTTCAGGGAGTACACATCAATTACATATGTATAAAACGTAGACGTATTTTAAGTAAATTATGCTAAAATTAGATTTTGATGTTATTAGATGGCTCGAAGGCTGTAGTAGAGACAAGAGACATAAATTTGATGGAGTGCTTCTTGTAAGTTTTTATAAATGTATATGATTATAAGTATTCTGAAAGGTAATATCAAAATAACAGAGAATATTTTTTTTACTTTTATATACATAGTTATATGATGCACATAAATTCCTAATATGGTTTAGTTTTTTGGTAGCTTGAAGTCGATAGGCATGTTGTATATTTATATCTAGTAGTTTTATAGCATTCTCTTTTTCAATGGCTATGTTAAATAAGTTAGTTGTTACAGGTTTTTCGAAGCTATGTTGAAAACCTAAATTCAGGATATCCATCTCTTGTACATTGTAGATTTGTCGGACTATAAATATAGAGATAAAATGTACAGAATGAATAATATTAAGTTTAACAGAGAATAAGTATAAAATAAACAGTATACCATATATAATATGTGAGAAGTAAAATTATATGTTACATATTATAATATTGTGCATTTTGTTGGTTTTGTCTTATGTAATTATCAGTTAATGCACGGACATGAATAACAAAAAAAAAAAAAGCCACAATATTTTTTGGCCAAAGATCTTTATCAATCGATTTTTTTGCACTCTTCTGCTACCTTTGCTCTCTTAGGTCCAAATATTCTCCTGAGCACTCTGTTCGCTGACGTCTTCAGTACCTGTTCTTTACATTCAGGTTCAGGTAATATGAAACGACATGCAGATGTCTGCTGAAGAAATGAGAAGATAGACGATGGTTGCGAATGAGACTGGGAGTGAGGTGTCGGTGTGCTGACAAATGTTAAGCTGCCATCGCCAGAAGCAGCTGAAGCTACAGCTTCATATTTCAATACAACAAGTGTGGCAATACTGACATCAGTCCCAAGCACGGGCTTTTAAATAATAACACTTGCTTTGGTATTGTTCTGCAGCAATCGTTATTGTACCGAAAATAAAATAGACAATAGATTTTACTTTGTCTCTAAATCAGTAGGTCTATTTTGTGGTAAAGAAAAACGCCCACCTATTGACATAATATTAAAAAGGCCTGCCCGTGCTAATGAAAGGAAAGTAGGATAAGATGAAAGAACTACTATTTTTTCGTAGTACTAGAACTTGTTCCGTTGAACTGAGGTAATGTGCTTCTGTTTGTTGTTGATAATAACTGAAATTCGCAATGTTTTTCAGGATGTATATTTCGTGAAAAAATTTTAATTTTAGTCGAGGACTGAGAAAGTTCTAAATTTGAGATCTGGCAGATCGTTTTCCATAATTGTGTTACGAATGTCTCTTAGACGCTTGAAGAAATAACGTCTTAATAATAAAACATATAGACCAGTAAAATAATTTAAATTACAGACTCATCAATATTTTTACTGGCTGATTCCATGAATTTGTGGACCCTTGTCATTTTTTTTTTGACACAACCCAAACTTACCATCTATTTTACCTCATATTTGTGTAAATTATGGAGTTCTCTATCTTGTGTAATATTCCTACTGGATTTTTTACATAAGTTACATTTTCCCTAAATATTCAAACGGCAGATAAAATAAACGAGCTTGGAATATTGATACTGTGTAAACGCATTTATCACCGCATGCTTATTTCTAAAGGGCCGTAGAAAACGGGAAAATGACGGTGATGATAACTAGGGAAAGAAAAGATTATGAGGGAGTGGAGAAGATGGGGAAACTTTTCAAAATGGTTAACAGTGAGTTGCGAGTATATGGGAAACTTTGTAATTAAAGAACATTTTTAAAGAAGAAATTATGCTTGAAAAATCTATCCAAACGTTTTTCGACACATAAATCTTGAGTTGCTTGTGGTAATTCACTAATTTAGTTTTATATAAATCTTGTTTAATGTTAGGCTTCCCTTTTATCATTCGTCCTTTCTTTCTTTGCAGTTGTCAGTTACCTTTATTACACGGGTCCCCGTAATGCTTTCGCGGCTCGCTTGCCTGTATACTGCACTCCATAAATCACTCTGCAGTGTCAACTGGCGATTAACACTTACCGGTACAACCCTGGTAACAACCCGCGATCAGAATAGCATGGCATCTTCCGAAATCCCATTCAGAGCGCCTTGCATGAAAAGTGATGTAAGGTAGTGAACATTATCAGAGTCACAGACACTGTGGTTTAAAATTCTGTCTAATCTTTCACAGAATATTCGATGTGAAAAATCCATGTTCAAGAACACATAAAACGAGATATTTCACACAAATTTTCTTCATATAAATCTGAGACAAGGCTATTCCGTATCTGTAAAACAAGCGGCCAATTTATGCACATTGATGAATATGACTTTCGCTGGAAAAGTGTTTAATATGTTAGGGTAATTCCATTGCTCTAAACGTGAAGATTATGGAATTTATTATTGAGTATTATGGGGCATGTTTTGGGTCATCCTAGTCAACATTATTATCTGGAGATACTGTACTACTCTCGTAGTTGATCTCTGACCTTGACCCTAAATGAAATGAAGTACTTAAATGAGCTCACTCTGTAGTTGCCATTCGGAATCCTTTTTCCTATTCCAAAGATTATGGAGACGTAGCTAATGATGTGTTACGAATTCACGAGGGATGGACATAAGCCTTTGTAGCCTATTTTACGGTAGATCCTACTAATAAATCATTCGATCAAAGGAACCTGAAAGCTTTAATGCAGAATGCATTTCACAAATCTTTCCACATTCGTAGTCTAGGAGTTTCTTTGAAAACCGTCCGTTAACAACAAAAACAACAAGAAGAAGAACAACAACAATACCAGCAGCAGCAACAACAGTAGCAGCGGTGGCGGCGGCGACGACGGGAGTTGCAAGACTTTTTCCAGTACCCAAATTTTGTACAATTTGGAAAAGAATTAGGATGACTCAAATTAATCTGCCAGTAACCTAAGTAATTCACTAAACACGACGTGGAATTGTGAGACAATTTTTTCCCCTTCTTGTATTGATAGGAAAATTAAGCTGTACCTAAAACCATATTGGAAGGATTGAAACGAATCATGAACCTCAACGGCTGAATTCAGTGTACCCTATCTACCTATCTAAAGACAGTAATTGCCCTTACTGATACGGGCACTTAGTTCTAGGAATGCAGGAATGAAGAGGGTGGAGTCCCTTTCATTTCCCATAAACAAATCGTTTTCACCTACAAATCGACTTTAATATATCAACTGAGGGGGACAGGTCTACCGCATTTGTAAATTTAGTACTGCCATGAGGGTGGAAATGGGGTCCAGCTTTTCCCAAACGCCTTGATGAATTACTTTCGAAAATCGTTTAAATCCGTTTAAATATATGGCGTTTCAGCCGTGTAATCTCCTTCACATGTACATAAATTTTAACTGGTTCGCAAATCGGGATGTGATTTACGAGAGGACCGATGGATTTCGGGGTCCCTTCTTTCTTAGATTTTCCATTTACCACATGATCGTATGTGAACATATGAAAGGGTGGCATCTGGAAAGAAAGGTCCTGCAATTACGTGTGTTTTCTCATCAGATAATATTCTTTAGTTAGTTTTGTTGCCATGCTTTTTAAAACTATTTCTTGCCTCGGAATAGTGATTGTTGTTGAAATTAGTATTGACACGAAACATTATGTAAAATATACATGGAGAGTAACATTTACAGATATATCTTGGATGGAAGAGAATTGTTTTATTCTTATAACATAATTTATTCATAAAAGTATAATTTTTATTTGGTAACTACATTTATTTTATTAACAGTGACAGCTCGGCGTTTTGAATGAAGTTTATATTTTGCAGAATTATAGTATTGAACCCAAATGACAAATGAATTTTTATGTTGAATGGAATATACAAATGTATAAATGTACAGTTTAATATATGGTATTGAGTATATTTATACAAGACAGCAGTAGACATCCAAATGTTTAATACTCACATGATCAGCAGAAAAAGTTTACTGACTAAATTTCACATTCAAGAATTGAGGTGCTCAGAGCGATGCTGAGAAAGTGTAAAGTCTTTGGGGATACAAAGCCATGTCGAGTGGTAAATAATTATCAACGATTCGAAGGAGTTTGCTGCCTCCTTATTCAGGATAATGTGAAGATGGAATAAGCAATCTACTTTGAAACATCTGTAACTCTTAGACAATTGACACAGTGTCATATCTCAGAGGATCTGAATCTCCTAACTTTACACAATCAGAGTAAATACTATTGCATATTGTATGAGAAAATGTGTCTGAAATATGTATTTGGAAAGGATATAAACGTGAAAGTATCAGAAATTTATTAGAGGTGCTTGCGAGGCTCAGAAAGCAGCAGCAGCTTAGAGTGTCTCTGCTTGTTCATAACTAGCAATTATGGGGCTGTACAATCGTTGTCACTCTTTCGCTAATGTGAGTTGCATGTTCACACACTGACGACTGAAATATTCCATGAGACAGTTGCTCAGTGTTTAATAAGCAGTGACTTAGCAATGACGGCTGCCGTAATATGGTTTCATCATCATATGATTACGATATGAGACACTTCACAACTGACAGAGGGAACGTTTAATTTATTCATACAGAAATTAACGTCCTTTCAGAAACTTCAGCATCCTGTACTTACGAATGTCATGCAGGAAGACCCATACAGAGGAAAACAATCTATTTTCCTTTTCCCCCACAATTGTATGAATAGTATTAATAGACTTTAATTCGTCTTATATATTTTTACATATTAAGATGTACATGATATATTCTGTTAACCTCTACTGAAACCTTTCATTTAAAAATCACTGGATAGGTGTTTTGTTATTTAAATACAACGTAATTTGTTTATAAAATTAATAATTATTACGTTTTTATTAAACTTATAAATTCCTAATAAAATAAGGTAAATTACGTCTCATCTGTATATGAAAAGGATAAAAGATGACATCTAGGCCTGTGCATAAAATTAAAGTATTTACACAAATATAATTGGGATATTGATTTCAAAGTGAATAAAATAATATATCTTACTCAAAACAAAGCTTCGAGTTGACCACACAAATATTTCAAAACAGAAATCCTGACTGAATTTAAATTTGAGACCACTACCGATATATATAAACGACTTTCAAACGGGTTTCTTTCTTAACAGTCTGTACTGTCCTGCCATCTAATTCTGAGGTTATGTATATTTTTTCATGAATACAATACTTCGTCTTAGATGCACTTAAAGTTTAATTTAACTCTCCATATAATTTCAGTTATGAATGATTGAAAGGAGAACGGATGTGTGGTTGAGAAGATGTAATAAGGCAATGAGTTCTACATTTTAAGCACATGTACATATCACACTAAAAATCTAAATTCTTTGTTACAAAGTGTACCGCAATCGGATTTATTTCTTTTTCAATTTGCGTGAACAATTTATAGTAAATTTTTATGTCTTTTTGATACTTGTTTTACGTGACTTTACAGGGATGGCAAACCTCCTTGAGCTTTATAGCCTGTGACGAATAATACTTGTAAATTTAAAAATTCTTCGACATTGAGCTGGACCATGTTCTGCAGTTAATTAAATTCTATGGCATGACCACATAAAACGATCTGGCGGGCCATCCTATTGATACCCCTACTCTAATCGTTTATTGATGGAAAGACAATATTGTACCAACGTGTCGTCAAACGACTGTCTGTCAAAAAAATTACTTTTATTACCAAAATACCTGAAGACATATTTGGGAAATACGTTAGCGAAGGTTTAACATTCATATTTTAAACAAGGGCGCTATACTTCTTTTGAAGTCGTTAATTAAGTTTGTAATTGCTTTTATGTATACGTCTTACAGCATAGCAGATGCCATAAGATAAAATAGCCTAATGTAATCTGACTGCAATTATAGCTAGTCTACTACAGGCTGTCGAAATTGTTGTATCTAACGTCACAGGAATAAAGTGTACGCTAAGAGTGCTGCTTCTACTGTTAGTTCCTTTTTAGTGTGTCACCACCATTTCTATTGCCCTTTTCACACGAGGAATCCATTCATCCTTATTCACCGTCCTTCAAGAAGAATAAATGTAATTGCCTACCTCTTACACATACTTGTCTCTGACGAACGATGGCTAACTGCCTGCCTCTTGAACAGCTAGTGGTTTCTCCTCTCGCGGTAATTACGTAAAATACAATGCAAGCCTCCAAGTCCAAAGCTGGTATTCACGTGTTTTCATCACGTGGCTGGCGTTGTGTGACATACAAATGGCAGATACCGCTCAACGGATATTCACACAACTTCCTGCTGATGAATTGTCTGGCGATAAATTTATTCTTTTCAAGAAACAAAGTAGCAGTCTTTGCTGATGTAAGTGGTGTTTATTTTTAAGAAAAAAAAAGGAATTTTGTTTGGATAAGAATCCTTCAAGGCCGACGCAAAGAGCAGATGTTTGAGAAATTACTGCAATATACTTCAAGCGCGCACATTTCTAAACCCATGCATGTGTGTATATGTATGTATATATGTATCTATTTACATACGTATGTATGCATGCATGCAGACATATGTGTGTGTGTATATGTGTGTGATTTTCTGTGTTTCTCTTATGCCTAAACTGAATGCGAAAAAAATGTAAATAAGCGATTTGGTAGTCACATTTATTATTCGCCATGTTTTAGTATTATAATAATAAAGCACTCTTGCCATAATTGCTATAAAACTAATTTTCAGATTTATAATTAAGGGTTGGTACACGAACGGTTTTTGAAATAATAACTAATTTTTGCGCCAAAATTGAAGTTTTATTTTAAATATTTGATAGAAACACTCATGGAGGAAGGTAAATATTTGTTTGTAATTTTATTACTGAATCACATGTCCTACGTTCGCGTGTGCTTGCATGTTGTCTATTAAGAAGGGAGGAAAAGCCGCGTAAGCAGTATGCCTAATTGTTCTAAAACTGTGTGGTTAAGTTAATATAAGTTTTTTCTAGTTTTGCTCCTTGTAAAAATAAATGCGAAATATAGGTACTTAATTTTGTTAGAATTAAAGCATTAACCTGCAAATAGTTTCTTTTTTCCAAGCTAGACAATTTTAACACATATGAATTTGCCTGGCGTATGGGGCGTTGAGAGCAGGTTAAGAAAAACATGAGATATTGAAATTGGTTGTGAAGTAAGCCGTGAGCGTTCAGACGAAAGGACACAGACGCTCTGGGTTTGTTGGGTACACCTGCAGTTTGTTGCACTAAATAGGAAAAGCTGATAGGAACAATATACGCGTAGCTTCCATAGGAAAATATTTCAAGATCGGATTTGTATTATATTACCAATATTGTAGGAAGAGACACTGTGCGGTTTTCAAATAGGAACATTAACAGTTAGGAGATACGCAGAGGACCAACATTTTTGTACAAATTTTTTTTCATCAATGACGTCCCAGTCCTAAATCATAAAGTTCCGAAAAACTCTATCTGAAAAGCAGAGATTTATAGCTTTCATATTTTGTAATAGACTAGTTGAACTGCATCCCTGGAACAGCACCCTCATTAAACAGGTGATAGTCAGTAAGCTAGTTAATAACTACCCGCCTTTTATGGAACCTGGAATTTCATTACGATGTTTAAAATAGCTTGCAAAATTCCATATCCTGGACTACGGTCCACTCCGCTTATTTGTAATATAACTTTTAATAATAATCTTCTGTGCTCTGTCGGGTCCTCTAATTCTATTAATGTCTTCAGATATTCCACTTAAAATGTACGCATTTCTGGTTTATTCTATGGGTTTTATATGCTGCAAAGCCCTCATTATTCTTGATATGGTCACTGTAAAGACATTTAATGAAGAGCTGAAGCTATGAAGCTTTTCGTTACGAAGTTATGTCCAATTTTCTTTTACTTCCTCACCCCCAGGTCAAAATATTCTCCTCAGCTCTGTATTCTCAAACATACTCCATTCTGTTCTTTCCTAATAAAGAATATCATGTAGGTCATAGGCGTAATGCTATATTATAATCAAGAACACGCGCCTTGCTTGTGAAAGCTTGTTAACTGATGTAAATCTTTCAACGTTGACAGCACTCGTGTTAAGTAAATGAATGGTAATTCTGAACCCACTGAGGTATCTTAATAAGTACCATGTTATTGGCGGTTTGGCTCATTACGAGACGAGAGGGGGTTGTATAATCGCTTTGATACGGTGATATGTCAGCCTTATGATATAGCACACATTCATTAAGACCTTAAATGACTGTGGCTTCCATTTGCACTGACACATATGAAAGAAATATTAGACCATGTTACAAAAATATGAAATGCAAATGTGTCCATCATTTGGCCATTCGCGGGCATTTTTTTAATATTACACGTTTTATTTACTCTAAATTACTCTGGTTAAGGGCTAATTTATTATGGTAAAAGGCCTTTGTATTTTACACTTTGTTTACTTCAACAATTTTAATTGTTGTTCAAAACATAATACTGTAAAACATCCACAATTATATCATCTCTCGTAACCTATTAAAGGCCATCGATGTTTATTGCTCCCATCTTTCCTGCTTCATAGACGGCAGGTAGCCTATGTGGTTGAAGTGTCGATGAAGATAATTATTATAACATTTTTTGTAATTATTCTCTGCTTTTACGTTTGAATTCCGTGAAAGTACCTCAAGAAATCCCGGAATTTCAAGGCTTATGACTTGTCGTTAAATAATATTTTAGATATATGTAAAAGTGCTAAAGGGACTTCATAGTACAAAAATGCTGGACTTAAATTTAAGGAAGAAACTAGTAAAGTGCTACACTTGGAGCATAGCTTTTTATGGTGCTGAAAAGTGGACACTTGGAAAAGTAGATAAGCAATGCCTTGGAAGTTTCTAAATGTGGTGCTGGAGAAGGATGAAGATTAGTTGGACTAATCTTGTGAAAAAGGAAGAAGTATTACAAAGAGTCAAGGAGGAAAATAACATCCTACATACAGTAAAATGAAGGAAGGCTAACTGGATTGGTCACATCTTGTGTAGGAACTGCCTTCTAAAACACGTGATTGAAGGAAAGATAGAAAGAAGGGTACAAGTGGCGGGAAGATGAGAAAGAAGACGTAAGCAGCTACTGGATGACCTTAAAGAAACTAGGGATTACTGGAAAGTGAAATATGAAGCACTAGACCGCGCTTTGGAAGAGGCTATAGACCTGTCTTAAGAGAGACTACGGAATGAAAGGATGAACACGCGTTTACGCACACTAATAGAATTATTGTCTAGGCTTGACTCGTCTACGATCGCTTTTCAAAACTCATTCTGAACAAATTCCGGTATTTTCATTTCTAATATACCTCAGTGTGACTTACTTTGTTTCTTCGGTTATCAAGAAAATGTTCAGTTTGATTAGTTTTGCGTCGGGTGCTGAACTAAACAGGACTTTAACACGTGGGACAATGAACATTTGGAAGAATGAATTTTTTATAGTGTCCCAACATTTTGTTATATTTAAATATTTGCACACTGCAGACGAAGATTTACTGTTTTTAATGAAGACAGTCATACGCTGCTTATTTTGCTTCTGTTGTCGGAATTACTCTAGAATGTGTCTGGGAAATTTAGAATAAAATATCATGTGACCCTAAATTCCTAATCATTTAAGTGAAATAAAATTACCCTTGACCCATTTGTAGCCTATTACAAACTGACTACACTAATTTAATTCATCCACGTCATCTGTTCATAAGTATTAACCCATTAACTAACTAACTCCATGGAGCAGAGTCCTTCTTGAGAAGCTAACAGGTCCTCAGATAGTCAAGAAATTCCCCGCATTTTATGGAACCCAAAGGTTCATTACCGCACTCACAAGAGCCCGCCATCTGTCCCTATCCTGAGCCATATCAATCCAGTCCATGCCCCCCCCTCCCATCCCACTTCTTGAAGCTTAACCCATTAACTGCCTCTGTATGCGTATCGCTTCATCGTAATACCTATAGTTAAATTTTTTGTTTTACTCATTTCAGTAACTGAGAAATTGTCCTCTTTAGTTAATATAACGTCAAAATTGTAGACGCGGTTTTTGAGTGTATGAAAACTTTGCATGTATAGCTACGTGTTTTATTTTGCTAAAGGTCCACCAGAAAAATTGTAATTTTGAATGATGGTTGGGGCCGTCTTGCGAATTTTGTCCTATGCTGCTAGAATACTAAACCAGACTCTAAGGCGAAAGGATTGACATTTTTCCTTTTCATTCGGCACGGTCTACTTTCGATGCTTGGCCTAGAGGCTGGGCACCATTACTTAGGGTTTCGTAGTTCAGTTACTCGAAGCGAATACTAGCATGCCTAAGGATAATCCACGACCGATTTCTCCAAAATAATCCATAAATTCGTCATTCACAGCCACCATTCAAGTCGAGGCTTTGCGTTGGAAAGAGTCGTTACACAAATTAGGACTGATACACTAGGTCTCCAATCACTGTAGTCTCTATAATAAGTGTAGTAAGCAGTGGCGTTAAGGATTTCGCTTTGAAGGCGGGGTCGTTCATCAAAACTTGCTGAATGAACGTGCCAGTACCTGAGGTGTCAAGCACATTTTCAGCAACTGACCACTACAATTAGATCTTCATTACATGTTCCGCAGTAAAGTATTACTTACATGATTTTATTCAATTATAGCTCCAGATATACTTCAGCCCTTATTTGTGAACAACAGCTTTAATTTTATTGCTGAAAGCGTCCGAGATTTCACGTATACGAGACGACACAGTGATTCAGAATAAATAAATCACCCGACAGAAGAGTTAAATAGGTAATCCAAAAGCTGTCTCCAGTTGAGGGTCCTCTGCTACAGTGCGTGACAAATTTCCAACCGGAAACGTTCGCTTAAATCTGCTTCCCTATTTGACACCTGGTATTTTTGTTGTAGAGGCTGTCGATACTTGATCACTGTAATTCATGACTGTCATTTAAATGATTTAAATTTCTGTCACTGCTGTTTTCTTTTCGTTGGGGCCTTCGCTAGTAAGGTTGTCTTTGACTGCAGTGTGAGGAAGTGAGGGAGGTCCCGGCTGTTCATTGTCACATGCACGTGGTTGTCATTTTTCTCTCCAGCTGGCTTTACTTTTATGTGAATGGCCGCTACATCTATCACAGCGCCGTGTCACAATATTAAAAAGCCTATACATAGCCACTATTTATTAGACTCTGCCCCTCGCTCCCTTTCCTGACACACAGCTGTGCTTGCTCTTCCTTCTCCTCGTTTTTATCTCTTTCTCTATCATCCATTTAGCTACACTTTTCCCACCCATACCCATTTTCTCTCCCTATTACTTTTAGTCTTGCTGTCTCTTTCTAACCATTCTGTCAAGCACCTTTCTGCCACCTTACATCCTGATACTGCAGAATCTACAGGGAGTTCTTTGATCTTGTGTTCTAATGTCAGAAGTCATTACGCGGGCTGTTTCATGGGCGAGTCTGTGTAGAATTTTTATTTAACATCTTTCTTTACACTAACGTCATTGCTTTTAATTATTTGGGACAGGTATTTTAGTGTTACGGTGTGTACCAGTGTCAAGTCTTATACAAAGGGCTGCTTTGTACTTAAATTAAGGGCAAATGCAATGAGTAGGTTTGCGCAATAATATCTGGCAATCGATAGACTTGTTGTTGTTGTTTGAATTTAAATTGTAGGAAGGGCACCCAGCTTTTAATTAATCAGTTCATTGATTAGATTTGTATATATTAACTACGTTGTTGATTCTAATTTCAATACGTCATTCTATTTTATTTTTATTTTCATTTAAGTTTAACTAAGTACTTCAGTAAACGGGTTCTTGTAAATATGGTTCCATAAAATGGGGGATTTCTTTTCTAGGCGAGGGCCTAGTAGGTTTTCAAGGAGAGCTGTACTGCATGGGGTTATTTAAAAAAGCCATTCCCCAATATCTTCATAATTTTTTAAGGAATTAGTTGTGAACTATTTGAGGAGCCCGATAGATTTCGGTACATTCTGTAGTTCATAATTAAACTACTATAACGAAACGTAACGTAACCTGGATTACGATTTGCAACTGTAGCACTGTTTGTGTGTAACATGTAATGTAGCCTGTAGGCAGTTTGACCTCTGTCCATCTCCCGTTATCACTAAGTTCGTTTTACGCGTCTTGTCTGAGTTTGGAATATTATAGAAGGCAGCTACCATGTAATATCTGCCCCAGTAATTGCGCGACGACCGTCCTGGTATTGCTGATAAAGATTTAAAATGATAGGGTCTTACGGATTCAATATGACAATTGTCGCTTCTTGCTTGATTTATTCTTAATTACGTAGGGACGCTTCTTCAACTTTTTATGTTTTTTTCAGGTTGAAACTTAGATTTATGAATTGGGAATAAGCTGGAAAGAAGAGATCGTGGCCTATTTGAAGGCACTGTCTTAAAGTTTGCCTGGAATGACTAAGGATAACCACCAAACGCCTGTCTTGTTGCTTGTTCTTGGTACAGAGTTTCAGGACTAGGAAGCACACTTATTACCTGAATGACAAGCTGAAACTGACAATGGGCACTTCCTGACTGATTCCTGCTGATTCATCGTACATAATCTTCTGGCATTTAGGAGTCATGCTGCTTGACCTTCACTGAATCAGACATTTCTCGACCATAAACAGCCCCAGCTGCTTATTACAAATCCTCGGGTACTTTTTCGTATTAATCCAGAAGTCCCTTTGTGCGCAGGTCATCTATCAAGGTTGTGTTTTATTAAACACAAGCTGTTGGCTATTGTGATTACCAGTAGAAATCACTGTTTTTAAGCAGGACCACTTGCCGCAGTTGTTAGTTCCTCTGTAGTTGACACTGGGTGGTTAAATCTTTACTGTTCTGAATGTGCCTTGAACTGCCCTGATGATGGAGACAGCAAGTCTGTCCGAATATTTAGTAGTTTTATATCACTCTACAGGGTCATATCCCACAAAGGTGGTATATTGATATTTCTTGCGAGATTGAGGTTTTCACAGCGGTGTTGTTGAAGAGGCGGGTCTTCTTGGACGTTGGCTCTGTCATTGTTGGGCGAGTGGTTGTCGATGTTTGGAAGGATTGTAGTGCTTTCTTATTCAGTGCCAAGCAGTCCAAAAAGTGATTTTCCTTCTTAACTTCACATCGAGCAACAAGAGGACTAAACGAATTCTCCCTTAAAAAGATGATTGGTGCAGTGGTACGTGGTCAACACAACGACGTCAAGATTATACTTCGATTATAACACATGGTAAATGTAGCAGCCCAGTATTACTGACTACTGCCTTTGGCGGGAATGGAACTGGGATGTGGTCTGCAGTGTTGCACAGTAGTTTACTTCATAGCAAGTTTATCGCTGGTATTTAAGAGTTTATTAACGTAAGAAGACAACTCGTAGCAATGAATCTTTATCAGGATTTTTATGTTTCTAGCTTCTCATTATCTTTTTTTCTTGTGGTACAACACCCATACTCGGGTCTAGACTGCCTCATTGTTGAGGTCTCGAGATCACACTCAGAAACACCAGACACGGTAGAAATCCTCTACACGAGGGATCGGGCTGTCGCAGAGACCTCTACCTGACAACACACATCAATCACAAGAGACAGACATCCATGCTCCTGGCGGGATTCAAGCCCACAATCCCAGCAAGCGAGCGGCCGCAGACCCACGCCTTAGACCGCGTGGCCACAGGGATCAGCGGTTCTCACTGTTACCACATGTAATTTGCGAGGGATATTGTAAATATCACTGTAGGCTCCATACATCAGGACAAATGATACACTCGTGTGTACTCGTTTTGTTCTGGACGTGATATCTGAAGAGACACATTGTAAGAGATTAATAAATTTAGTTTGATTTCAAATAGTTATTTAATTACAGTAGGAACCCCGCATCCGTGGAGTCGGTATCCGCGATTTAATTTATCCGCGGTTTACCGCCCAAAAATATTAAATGTAAAATTAAATAAACGATTCATAAGTTTCAAATTGCGCTCCATTCTTTGTAACATGGTGAAACCTGCCCGCCCCGTCACGCTCAGTACATGACTTATCTCTCTTTGTCCTCTGTACACACAATGTATTTTATTATTATTTAATGTCGGTAATGTCTTATTGTGCGTAATTTATCAATTAAACTTTATCATAGGTATGCATGTAAAAGAAAAACGACTTTTATATACATATAGGGTTCGCTACTATCCGCGGTTTCGGGCATCCGCGGTAAGTCTTGGAACGTATCACCCGCGGATACGGGGGGACTACTGTATTTCTTTTTAGATTGATACGTCAAAGCTTGTCATTTTTAATCTCTGTCTGAGTAAAACTTTCTTCTGTTTGGGAACCTTACATTGTCTGGGTAGACCTTTCGAGAGACATTAGTCTACTTCGGTAATTAGAATGGATGTTGATTTTCTTTATAATACGGCAGAGATTCTTTTGAAATTACCCTACATTAATATGAATTTTAGTATCCATGTGAATTTCGTGATACTGTTGTGCATCTCTTTACGTATTAAGAGTATATCTCAAACATATGTGATTGCGCAGTTATCCTGAATGAAATCTCTCGTGGAATTTACAGCTTTATAGAGAACCACTGAGATAGCCCACGATGTTAAATATCGGGTGTCAAGTGATTTTTGCGCCACTCTGTATATGTCGTTAGGTGAAGCAACACACTTCACCTTTAGAACTTCCCTTCTAGAAAGAGCAAACATTTTGCTTCACATAAGAGCCTATACCTATTCAAGAGGCATGTGAGGGTGAAAACGTCAGTACCGACATCCCGCGAAACAGAGGAAACAGAAACACACTGCACTTGACGATCCTTCAGTACTGGAACATAAAATTTCACCCTTCCAGGCTTTCTATTCACATTACATGTGACAGGAATAGTATAAAGCCTATAGGTTATTTTAATGGGATGGTAAGAACACTGTTGAGAAAATATGGGGGCATGTTTCAGCTTTTATGAAGACAGGACTGTAGTTTATGGATCTTCATAATGGTAGGCAATACCGAGACCAGACCAACACGTTCGCTGTATTATGTAGCTGCTGTTGTCATGGTGGAAACGAGATGGTGTTTGCTTTTAGAGTCAGTTTCTATCATGCTTTCAGATAGTGAGAATTTGTACTGACGTTGACATCCGTAAGGCTGTGGGTCGGCTGGAGGTACTTATGGTGGATCTCTTCATTATCAGCATACTGTATCTTGGCTGTATGAAGATACTGTTATTACCCTGTCCCTATAAATATTTTAAGTCTTCTTTCTTATCAGATCTATGTAGGAGTAGAAGTGTACTCTACTGTTGAAATATTGGTTCCACTAGGAGTACAGTTGTTATTCTATGGCCAATCTCGGAGGTCTGAACGGATTTCTGTTGTAGACTGTATTAAATTTATAGCCTTGTTCCTTTTACGTATCATGAAAGTGACTATTTACAACAATGTAAAACAACTAAAGTCACGTAATTGGTCGATGCTTCCGCTCGGCTCACATGCAAATTCTCCCGTTGTCTGAAATATTTCAATCAAAATTATTCAACTGACAGACCAATTAAAAACAAATGCTTGTTTACTGATGTATTAATTAATCTTACAGAACTCGCTTGAGCAGTAAAAGGGAGTCTAAATTGTTATCAAAAAATGTTCTTAAATTAAACTTTAACAATACTTGATAGATACGTAAATGTACTGGACACGTATCGACCGGAAAAAGTCTTCTAAAAAGAAGATACTGTGGTGCTTAAAATTCTTATGAAATTATTTGGATTTTAATATTATGACAGTCTCTAGTTTTGCCCGATAATATGAACGTTGGCTGGGATTTTAGCATGCATCAACCAAATGAGAAACGCATGCCGGATTTTAGTTGAAAGAAACTTCTAAAAAAAAATATTTCGGAGCTCTCACCGTGGATGAGAGGATAATATTAGATTCGTTCCTAAATAAATAGGATATGGTGGTGCTGAATGTATTTATTACGCTCAGAATTAGCATAGTCTCGAGTGGAGGATTGTTGTGAAAGATAAGATGAATTTTGGTGTCCCACAGAAGGTCGTGCTTAATTTCTTGACTACCTGAGCAAACTGTTCGCATCTCAAACATTATTCAGCCGTTTCGAGTTGTTATTTATTACAAACACAGCCAAACTCATTCTAACAATCCTGTAGTATTTTTAAGTAAGCCAGCTTCAATGGCAGTCTAGCATAAACTACACTTAAAGTATGACTTTTGTCACTGTCATAATATTAGATACGTTAGGACAGCTCAATAATTAGTAGCTCATCTATGTATAATATTTTACAACTAATTTATTAACTATGAACTTCAAGCATTAAAACTGGAGAAGGATTTATGTAATGTATAGGATAGTCAGCTGTTTTATAAACGTAAACCACACGAACACTACATAACTGTCATTGTCTTTGAGAATTTACGGCGAAGCCTAACTGCAGTTCACAATGCATTTTCTCAGACTTCGCTGACATCTATGGGTCGCTGAATAATGTGGAATCTCTGCGAAGATAAAGTGAAAAACTGATATTTATGTATGGAAAATTAAGGAATGGAAGCCGTTAATATAAGTAGTAAGTCTCTAAACCTATGATAAGGAAACTTCCCAGAAATAATGGCTAAATATGTGTAATCAGTAGGTATAAACCTACAGAATTGAGGTACAGAGGAGGTCGCGCAAAGCCGGTCTCATTTTTACAAATATTATTCCTTGCTGTCATTTCGAGAGAAATGGTGATAAGTTTGGGACACATCATGAACGTTTGCCAGATATCAACACGATTGAACTAGTTAACAATATATTAAATTACTCATACGTAAGAAATTAACGTTTTCAATCAGTTCGTTTTTAGTACAATTAAACTTATGTAATATCTTATTTTAAGCACTCTTGTAAAGACGAAAGGAAAATTGAGTGTGATTTAGCCATTCGATTTGATAAGGAACAAGCCAGAAGACGAAAAATCTTAGTATTTATTACAAAAAACTAATAAAAATAAATTCTTAAAATCTTCCTTTTAGCAGACGATTAAACATTTTTGTGTATCATATAATTCCATACGCTTATAATGCGTTTTAATATTTTAAATGTAACACATTTTTGTGCATTATGTCGATCATTTATTTAAAAACAACTTAAGTAATTTATTTTAAACCCATGACGACTGAAATAATGTCAACGGTTTTTTTCTGTCCAGTGCTGACCGACACCGAAAGAGCAGTATTTATTTTGAAAGTTTCTAGGATTCGCCCACTTGTCCTTTTTGTAAGAGTAGTGTTAAGAAAGAGGCAAGCATGGGACATTGATCGAAATATACTGAGAGGAATAAAACGATGTACTCGGAAAATAGTTGTCCCAGTATCACTTCTTCTACTCTAAACCTCACATTAGCTGGCCCAGGATCGGACCTGGGCTTCCTCTGTGATAGGCTTGCAACGACCTGCCTGAAGTTTATCTACGTTTTACATAAAAATTCAGTTCAAACCTCAGAGAGAACACACCTTTTCTCCATCACGAAAAAGAAAGAGTGGATATCATTTAGGAAATAATTGTTATTTATTTTGAGAATCATACAAAACAAATACAAGTCGGAAGGTCGCGGGTTCGATTCCCGATGGGGTCAATGGGATTTTTATTTACTTAATTCTTCCGGCCGCAATATGCCCGTGGGGTCGACTCAGCTTCCACCAGAAATTAGTACCAGGTATATCTCCTGGAGGATAAAGGCGGCCGGTGCGTAGGGCTGACAACCTTACCATCTTCATGTGCCGATTTTCTAGAAATTCTGAGAGCCCCAACCTCCTGGAGCCCTAAGGACCTGTCCAGGCCTGTAATGGGATTGCTTTTTACGAAACAAATGCACTATGTGGGCAAAATGCTGATTATTTTTGATGTTACAGAAGGTGGTACATGTAGTTACCACTGGGCTTCAAACGGTTAACCCGTGTAAGTTTTCTGGAAAATTAACTGCTGGAAGGATGGTGCTGCAGTTAGTAGAAACGTAATATATCCCAGTGCTGCCCGATGTCAGCCACAGCAAGCCTGGCTCAGCATGGGTTCACACGCCACTAGCATGGGTCAACTGTGGGTAAACTTTGTCTCACAACAACAAGGAATTTAGATGAATACCTAGAAATAAATTTCCTGATGAGGAAAACAGGATGGAACAATATGGTCTGGATTCATCTGGCTCAGGTTATGGACCAGAGGCGGGATCTTTTGAAAGCGGAAACGAACCTTCGGTTTCCATAAAATAATGCAAATTTACGTGTATTGCTAGCTGAGCAACTATTAGCATATGAAGAATCATTGCTTCCCTCAGTTAGATAATTAGTACTTAACGACAACGCCTTTCATTACGTCATTAACGAGTAGAGAGTTGTGATAATAAGTACATAAAGCAACAAGAAACAAGACTTCAAGAGCTGGACATCATACTCGTATTTCTGTACCAAGCATTTTACATTCGTACGCCAGATCTTGTTGTATTCTCTGTTATTAAATCTTTAGGGTTTCACGTTTCTTTGTTTGTGTTATACGTCGGCAATAAAATTCCGAATGCGGTGCCGCAACTCACTCAGCGTCAGACAAGTGAACTCCTTCCAGCAAGACTACATATTTAACGTCACAGGTCACGTGTGTAGTCACGGAGAGATTTACGACGAAGCTCCACGTTTTCCTCCTCCTTTTCAGTGAAACTCGAGATTCAGTCTTCTCGAATCAGCCCGCCATATACAATCTCGTGTGATAGAAACGACCTTCGATGTTTCGAGAATAAATGAGACTTTAGGTTGTACTCTAGGAATCTTTAATAGAAAATTAAACATTCGACATTGGAATTTAGGATTTTTCGATTCGTCTACATGGCCAACTTTTGTGTGCTTTCATGAAAGTCATGAAGAGAGAATGGAATGCGATCGGCATGTTTCTTCTGATACTGTCTCTATATTCAGGCTCCTTATGAAAGGAGTATATTCTCTTTTACCTAACTTATGTTTGAACAAACATACTACAACATTTATAGTTCTACAGTGTAGAATGCCATCTTCACAAGTAATGCTGTCAAACTGATTTCCCAGTTTTAGTTTAGGCAAGATCAACATCAAAACAAATGATCCAACAAAGGGATCTCTTCTTTCATGAAATCCCGTTATCATTTCATGTTCATTTAAAATATCAATCGGCTGTTTGAATCTCGATATAAAATTGGATTCACGAGGGGAGCCAATGTAAATGTATGTATGTAGCCTTTACTGCTCCTATGTATGTAGCCTACGTCACATATTTCAAATTTGACTGTTATTTATTATGGGTGTGGAACTGGCGAGAATACAAATCATCTGACAAGTATGTGTAAACAAAATATTTGGGAAAATTTTGGCTCCAAGGAGGACGAAGTAAGCGAGAGAGGAATTGTAGTAGTTCGTCTGGTACCGTTGGAATAGTGACATGTATATGTTTAGGATGGCTTTGGCAGTTCACTGGGATGCGAAAGACAAGAAATTTGGAATTGGCGTGGAAAATTCTCTTGCAGAAAGATAACTTATCAGAACTAGAAGAAGGTGGGAAGATAACATTAAGACAAATCTTAGGTAACGTGAAGTTGGGAGGTGGATGGAACTGTCTCATGATTTTATTTATTGTGGCATATTAATAGCCATAGTTATGAACCTTCAGATTATACGATTGTAGTGCTGGAGAGACCTATGATCATGCGATTCCCCATGGCTTCCTATGGTTAAATATGGCACAACAGTTCTCTTCTTAGAAATAAACTTTACATATCATCAAACATAATGTCGAGCATTAGAAAAATTTATCGTCATCGTAACTTATGTCAAATGTTGGAAGGGACAGAGGAAACATGTCGGGACAAATCTGATCCGCATCTTGCACGGTTTTGTCACTGTTTACATTACAAGGTTTTTAAACTGGGACTTCCACGAAAGTCTCTTTAAAGTGTGTTCATAAATCATAAGACGATTATAAACTCATATTTATTTAGGAAGATGACAGAAACAGTCTACTGCGCCAGAAACTTTGTCGGAGGTATTGAACGTCACTGTAAACTAAGATGCAAGAAGACATACGAGTATACACTCTGTATGCTCATCTAAATTAGGTTTTGTAGGAAAATGTAACATTTTCTTCCGATTGCTGTAAAGTTCACCTTGACTTTTATTCCTCCGGTACTTAGGCCACGTATTACCATTTTATATGAGATCGGCAGTTATCGGTGAGGTGGAGAGTTCAACTATGGTCTCCTTTGTTAAAACGTCTGTAATTTTGTATAGGGGTACAATCTCATCGGAGGAACCTCCTGCCTGCTCCTGGATGGAACCATCAGTTGGCTTTCAAATTTGGACAGGTCCTGCCCACATAAAGCACACACGATGTTGTAATCTGAATGCCAAAATCCACACCATAATTTCCATTTATATGAAATAATATTAAAAATCTGCACTCGATTAATTCATGTTACGGTTTATAAATCCAGAGTAAGGGGAACTGACGAGAGAGAGAAAAACGCACCGAATTTGTGCAGTAGGTTCTTCGGACTGTGTCCTTTCGCTAGGCCCTGCTGGAAAATTTAATACGACATTAGGGTCGTCATCCATTTATGGATGTTTAGCGATCGAACAGTAGAAGTACGTTGTAATAGTTGAAAAAATGTATAAATAATGAAAGTGACAACCATCACTTATTGGATTAAGTCATGTTTACGATTAATTGATAAAAATAAAGACCAACGCTTTTTAATATGGATAAGACGCACTTTTCAAAGACGTAACCTGCCCGTATATTATTTCATTAATGTCTATTGATGTTAAATTAAAATATCTGAATTCGGAACCGGAACTTATGCACCAGCCATCAGATGCAGTTTTCAACACAGTGAAGTGTCTGGTGGGTCTAACAATACTAAGTGCAAGGTGTAAGATGAACAGGTTGTGTGGCGGTAGGCTCAGTTGGGCAGGTGTTGGCTGTTGCGTCGTCAAGCTTCACACGTATGTGCACTTTGTATTCACGACTCATTGTTTGTTTAATTCATGACGCGATCATGGGCTGCAGACATGCATTAAACGTGCCCAGTTTCCTTCTCTCAGCATACAGCATAAATAACCCATGAATTGTCTTTTAAACTACCACAGAAAGAGAAACAATAATATTTTCAGGTATTTTGTTTGAACGACCCTTTTCAGCTTCGTTCCTAGTGTAGACACACACATGAATTTATAGCCTAACTTCCTACGATGAAACAAAATTTTGTTCCTTCGTGATATTTTTATAGAATGCATAGGATATATTCGAGCGCTTCCAGGCAACAGAAGGCTTCATAATTTAATTAATGTTGTTAATACACATAAAGCGGGCAAAGTGTAACATACTAGTACAAAATCCACTGAAACTTCAAAGGAAAAATCCGTGGCTAGGATTGCCGCAGATAACCCTTAACTTTAGCCACTCCAATAGCCCTTACAGGATACTGTGAAATCACAAGTGCACTGGCTTAGCACGACATTAACTTAAACGATTTCTTGAAAGAGGGCTTGATGGAAAAAGCGACGCTACTGCTAGAGAGATATAAAAACTTCGTATAGTACGGACTGTTAAGACATGCACCTCTCGACTGCTACAGAAAACTTTTGCCGCCTGGCTTTCGTACCTGTAACTAAAATATAGCTTGTTATACAGGGCATACACAAAAGAATGGTGCGGTTTCAAAAGTGAATAAACAATTTATATCTCACATTACACGGGCACAACATACACCGACAGCGGCGGCAACTGTCCAAGTTTCTCATGCGCTACCAGCAGTTCGCTTCTCATGCTTACTGCGTGGTCGCGGGGCCAGTTTCAAAGATGGCGTTGCAGCAGGAGAAGGCTTTCTGTATGCTCGGTTTTGAGGTGTCCAGATCTGTGATTACAGTGCAGCGTGAGTTTCGTGCACGTTTTAAAAAAGACGCACCACACAAGAATAACATAAGCAGGTGGTACCGACAGTTTGTAGGAGCTGGTTGCTTGTGTAAAGGCAAGAGTCCTGGTCGACCTGCACTGCAGGCCATTACAGCGGACATGCTACACCGGGTCTGGGATGAGTTTGATTACCGTGTGGATGTGTGTCGTGTGACCCAGGGTGC
The DNA here is from genome assembly GCA_021186555.1 of Reticulitermes speratus. Lineage (NCBI taxonomy): Eukaryota > Metazoa > Arthropoda > Insecta > Blattodea > Rhinotermitidae > Reticulitermes > Reticulitermes speratus. The sequence goes on along the minus strand of JAJKFL010000013.1, from coordinate 23,399,328 downwards.
ACACATTGAAGGATTGTAATTACCAAATGAGATACTTGGACAGTTGCCGCAGCTGACGGTGTATGTTTTGCCCGTGTAAGGTGAGAAATAAATGTTTTATTCACTTTTGAAACCGCACCATTCTTTTGTGTATGCCCTGTATTAGGGCAGAATAGCGACAGAATTTTAAACACTTCTTTCATTCATTCATTCATTCATTCATTCATTCATTCTGTAGTCTGTCTTACGACAGGTCCGTAGCCTCTTCCAAAGCGAGTTCTCCACAGGGTGCGATCTAGTGCTTCCTCTTTCAATTTCTTTAAACACTAAGCTTATGTTTATTTACTCATTAAAGCTGGTCCTTGCAAATAGGCACACAATCATTTCGTGCGAGCAATGCACCCACGCGTTAGAATTAAGCCAATGTTATTGAACAACAAATATTCTCCTGCCTCGTTTGGGCTTCCTGCTTATAAAGCAGCTCTTAATCTTGGAAGTGATGCATATATCACACTTAAGAGAGGCAGTGAAATCAAAAAAGAAAGGACGTATTTTATGTATCTATATCTATATATATTTATAATGTATAAGTTATGTAACATGTCAGACTCAGTGACATCGAATGGTAGAATGATGAACAATGAACTTAAAGATACCGAAGGAAGAAGTCGTGGCCTAATTTAAGATACCTGGAAGGACTGAGGGAAACCATAAAAATACCATTCAGAATCTCGGTGTGCCGACCTAGATTCGCACCGGGAACCTCCTGAATACAAATTGGAAGCGCTATGGATTTAGCCAAGCCGGCAGTTAAAAGACAAGAAGTAAAGAACTTGAGAAAGGAACTGAGTTTAGTTGGCCTACGTTATTTTAATTTCGACTGCTTCTTGTCTGAGTGCACACAACAGTCCGACGTTTAAAACTACTGAGGCGATAGTCCCAATCAACGGAATAGTGGGCTCGTAAGGTAATCTATTTTATATTCTATCGAATGGGCAGTGGGCACGCTTGTCACCGAGCTGTCGGGCTGTGACCGGTAACATGCGTGGGCAGTAAATAACATGCACGTAAGTGGACTCGCTTTTTAACTATTGATTTGTGACATCTTGTCAACATTAACAACGGCATTAAATTAGGTTTACTATAGCAGACTACTTTTTGCTATGACCCTTCTACATAGGAAGTGATGAAAGATTTAGAATAATTGAAAGTTTCTTGTTACAGCTTCAAGTGATTTCCTGCATTACCAGCTGATGCAAATTAAAATAGACTGTGTCAGTTATTTTTTCAGTGTGAAAAAGGAATGTGTACAAAGAGTCAGATATTAGATTAGTTTCTTAAATGGAAACTTGGCTTAATTCATCATCGTATCTACCCTAGCAATTGTATAATTTCTTCAGTACGCCTAGCTATTGTGTCCTCCGATTTGTATAAGAAACGCCTACTATATATGTACTGATGTCTTTGAAATTAGGTTGAACAGCTATTGTTTTTCAGTAAACGTAATAGTATTTGAGCAATTTATTGAGCATTTAGCATTAAATTTGTGAGAACTATTTACTTTGAGGTAAGTTTTATGTACATGCAAACAGTGTCGAAGAAACTACTTCAGCTTTCATTTAATGCTGCATTCAACACTGATAGTTCAGCCCTGTTCACAAAAACTCACTCTACTCTAATAAGAAACATAATTCCATGGGCAATATGTGAGACGGATTAACCGAATTATGCGGCCCTGCAGCTTTGTACTTGATAGATCTGCCATATGAAATTAATATGGCGGCAACTAATAATTTCAGATTCGGAAATCGGCCTTAAGTAATAAGGAAGCCAAACAGTCCTGATTTCTATTTATGTATGCCCCAGTTTACTTGATAAGCAGTCGTCCTGTTTACGGCTAATAACGAGGTCCTTGTGCTCATGAAACAACGTTACTCCTCCCACAAACGAGGGTGGACATATATGTATGCACGCACCTGGTTGTTCTTCTGTTTCGAGCTTGTCAGCCATGTTTGGTCGGGACGTCGCTCTTCCTGTTTCACGCTATGAAATATTAATTGGAAGCTGGCCCTCAGTCGACACCTCTGCACGGTTAAACTTAATGAGAGCGATCCGACTCACCAATCAAACTAGTCACCATCGCTCCTCTGATTTATGGCCCGTAATTGCATGCACTCGCCACAACTCATCATTCCGAATAACCTATCATTCATAATTGTAGCTCAAGGGAAACTAAAGAGAAGGGAGATACGGTTATGTATGAACTCAGGCGTACAAAAAAAGCGAGCTGAACTTGAATGGCGTTGCCAATCGAAACAAAACCCACACGACTGAGTAGGTATTATATATAGAGGATACTCAAGAAGCCTTGATCCAGTACTCCGGCTGAAAAAATCATGACAAATTGCTTCCTGGTGTATTACACACGTTTAGTATTAACGTCTGTGTTACTCAATTTAAATAAAACAGTTGGCTTTCGTATAACTTCATACCACGATTCTTGAGTTAATTTATATGCAAATTGCTTATCTGTCGTCGTTTGAGGCCATAATTCTGTTTAAGACCTCATCTTTAAAAATGTCTTCCTTGCACGAAGGAATTAAGAGCAGATCAAATTTGGGAAGTTCTTGCTATCATTCACTACAAAATATTCTCTCCTCCCACCTGTTATATAAAACATAAATATTAAATTTTATTATAATTTTACCTGTTTTTATGGGTACGAAATCTGGTCTTTCATATTAGAGGAAGTACAGAGATATTTGGACATATGTTGGAGGAAATACCAGAAGGCCAGGAAAATTCAGTAATAGTAGCCACTGAAAAATGAAAGAACTGTCTAAAACCAAGTGATCATAAAACTATTTTTTTAAAGTAAGAATTTTTAAGTATTAGGTTTTAACTCTTTCCAAGTATAAGGATGGATCGATCCTTTTAATACTAAATAATGTGTGTGTAGGCTGTAGTGAAGTACACTTCCAATTTCCTGCTATGCATTACCAGTTATGGTCTGGTGATGGCATTCACGCTGAAAAACTTAAATACGTAATATGTAATTGTACGCATGAGATATTGTTCAACGGAAAACAATATAGATTGTGAAGATAAACATTATAATGTCTGCATGAAGGTACGTTTATCTTGCGGTAAGACACTCAAGTTTATTCTAATTCGTCACAACTCCTTCCCACATTAATTCACTTTTTCAATATTTTGCATGAGTCTGAAAAATGAATTTCGAAAGCCTTACGTAAGTAACACGTACAGTGACTAGGCTACAGAATGGACGATCCGGAGTTCAAATTCCGGAAGGGTCAAGAAATGTATCTCCCCTTCAAGACGTCCAGACCGACTCTAGGGCCCTCCCAGTCTCCTATACGATGGGTACTGGTGTTCTTTCCCGAAGCTAAAGCGGCCTTCTTGGCCTGGACAAGGACAACTTTACGTTTTCCCTTGATAAGGGACAAGTACGTACCCCATAAATTACACTCGTATGTCACGTACACAAGTTATATAATGTATACTAAAGAACCGACTTATTTATTTGCACGTATTGATGAACAGTAAACATATTTCCTTTACCAGAAATTCTCAACAGAGTAATATAATTCTAGGAACCAAAATATGAGGGCTAAATTGCGGTACTGCAGTGTGGTAATGGAAATGAATGCTCACTCATGTGTTACGTGTGTAAGGTTTCTCAGCAGTATAACATAAAACATTACAGGTTTTAAGAGGCTGTTGAAACCAGAGAGCTTGTAGGATTTATGCACCCCTCTTTGTCATTATTATCCCGCTTTGAATTTGTTACGCCTTTGTCGAAACGTCGCACTTAAGTTCCTGAAGTATTTTACACTCTTCAACTCATGTATCTGGTTGCGTGACCGTAAACTTTTCTTAGCAGTGCATGAGTCTCCTCTGAGAATGTCACATAGCCGTACGAATTACGAGGAACAGAAAAAGCTGAAGTGTTTGGCATGCTTTCCTCTCACGTTTTTCAAGAGTGCACAAAAAGTTTATTTTTAGTTTTATTCTTCCTTAATTACTTCTTACATTCGCAGGGTTTTCATATGTCTCAGAATTATGAAAGGAGATTTCTCAGCTTCGCGGTGTATTTATTTGTTACTGTATTTGTACTCTCTTTTTCATAGTCGTATGGACTATGTGTGTTTATGTCTGCGTAAAACTGTAGAATGGTAATCTTCGCATTATTTTTAAATACAGGATTTTGTCACAAGTTTGTAGATTGCCTCACGCGTCTTAGTTCACAAGTACAGTAAACGAATATCTTGGCTCGGAAGTTGTCAAGCTGGCATCACAAAACGGAAAGTTTTCGCTGCAAAATGTGTTCACACAGTGGCAAATTAGACTCCACCTAGTCCTATACATTCGTTTTGAGGAGCCAGATCTACATATGTGCTGAGTTCAGTATGTATGAGGCTTATAACCCTTAATTCTGTTGACATTCTTAGACCTCCCGATGAATGTTAGCTATAAATTAATTGTGGTAAAGTATTTCTTGATTTAACCAGGAATTTATCACTGGTGTAATGAAATCTTATTTCAGTTAAATCCAATCACGTTCTCACAACATATTCTATTTTTGTAACATATTTTTTCGTCCCTTCCCCCCCCCCTTTCTATCGAAAAAGATGTCGCTTTACAACCTCAGCCAATCATAATTTCCTCCTTTTATGTGTGTGTGTGTGTATTGAAGGGCCCCGCAGCAGATGCTACGGACGCACCGCAGCCTTAAGGCTTATTGTGCAACCCTGTGATGAAGATGATTAATTTTTTTCGTTTTCCCTTATAATGGAGCACCGGCGGAATGAAATTGACAGGGGAAAACTGAAGTACTCGGAGAATAACCTGTCCCAGTGCCACTTTGTCCACCTCGTAATCTCCTTGATTTAACTAACTGCTTATTCCTTATTCGGAATAATGGTCACTCGCCCTTTATATTTCCCGGATTTTTGTTACCGTATTCACAAAAGTCTGCCACTGGATCGTATCAGAGTCAAATAAATCAGTCCGCTCTGTCACGCTCTGATTCTTTCAGTTCTGTTTTAATATTATCTTTTCTCCTGCCTCATACCATCCAAGGTTGGACCTTGTTGTAACTATCGTAAAAAGAGTAGACATTTTTTTAAATGATTATTACTGCTTTATTTCTTCAACCTGAGATACGAACCTGAATCTTTCAGTTGGAGTAACAAACCAAATTATAGCAGGTCGCCATTTGTTATGCAAGTGGAGATTTACAAGCAGAATAATTTAAGAGCCTTTAACTACTCCTAAATTAGACAGATCTTCTGAAGGATATGAAAAATATTGTAAAACACAAGGGTGTGGTGTGGTGGACCTTGTTACTTCAATAGCGAATGGTGATGCAGGTGCTGCAGTTTCCTGTACGGTTCCACCACCCTGTCTGTCCCGAACCCCACAGTGGTAATTACCATCCTGCCACTCTCTAACACACGTTAAAAATTATTGATTAATCCATTAAACACTCAGGATTCATCTATCAAAGTCAAACAACTTATTGCTTATAATAACATAGAACCCACCGTGAATTTCCTTTTTCATCATACAAATGAGTGAATAGAAAGTTTATATTGGAACTCGTCACTAAGTTTCGCCATAAAACGAACACACGTCATTTTATTTTATATTTCATAGTCGATATTTGAAGAAGTTTTTATGTCTACAAAGTCTGAAGCCTCAGAGACCCAACATTTAAACTCATTTATATTTTCTTTTAGGCGATTTACGTTTCAAGCCTATTATTACGTCAGCGTTTTATGCTAAATAGTTTGCCATTGCGTTCTCGTACTCTATTGTAATTGTACGTGGTACGTGTAAGATACACTAATTTGAGGGTGTAAAAGTATATATAATTTCTTTTATATTCAAAGTATAGGTTGTAGGTAATTCACGCACCGGTGAAAAAAAAAGGAATTCGTGTGTTTAATGAATATTACTGTCCCATGTACAGACGTCTATCTACTCTTTTTACGTGTAACAATTTAAGGAGTGTCGGATCCTATCATATAATCTTACAATCTATATATGCAGTGTATTCAATCTGACATACCTCTTATAATTTTAGTGGAGAAGTTTTAAATTATAAGTTGTAAAATAATGTTTCCGTTGTCTTACCCGTCACCATAATTCAAGGGTGCACCAAAGCTGTCATTACCGGTAATGATGGAATTGTACGTTGGCTAGAAATCACAACCTTTAATTTCGTATACGAGGACTGACCTCCTCAAGCTATGCCTGTATCATATAGGCTGTCTCAGAAACAAGTAGGCTGTTAGGCCGTGCGAGATTTACAGTTCTCATAGCCGTGTTGCTGAAGACCCAGATCTTCCGGGATGCTATGCTGTGTCGTCGGCCAATGGGTAGAAGAATTTAACACACACGTAATGAGAAATCTTGGTTTTTGCCAAACAGAAGTCTTTCAAAGCAAAGCACAAATCGAAGTATTCCCATTTTTAATTTACACGCCTCTTTGTGCCTCAACTTTATATGTCAGAGTATTGTAACATGCTTTAAGAGTTTTTAGGGAGAACCAAATAAGCGAAGTTTCAGGTCGAAATAATCATCTTATGAGTACCTTTATCTTGTCTTCCTACTCCCTTGATGGTAAACATTGTACTCTTTTGGTATGCTTTATCTTATTAGCTAGAGCAAGAATTTTCAAACGAGGTAGTTCTTGCCCGCCCATCTCGGTGGCCGCGCGGTCTAAGGCGTAGGTCTGCTGCCGCTCGCTTGCTGGGATTGTGGGTTCGAATCCCGCTCGGCGGCATGAATGTCTGCCTGTTGTGAGTGTTGTGTGCTGTCAGGTAGAGGTCTCTGCGAAGGGCCGATCCCTCGTTCAGAGGAGTCCTACCGATTGTTTATGCGTATGTCATTGAGTGTGATCAAGTGCAAAAAAACCCTCAACAACTATTATGTGTAGGTAGAAGACGTCAGACTAAAAAAGAAAGAAAGAAGATTTTCTACCTGTTTTGCTCAGTTTAATTTTTAACCCATCATACCATGAGACAGAATTTTAATCCGTCATTCCATGAAACAGAATTTTAACCCGTCTTTCCATGAGACAGAATTTTAATCCGTCATTCCATGAGACAGAATTTTAATCCATCAGTCCATGAGACAGAAACACTATGGTCCAAACCCTTTCCCGTGGAATGATATTGATTACATTTTTGACGGCACATCCCATAATCCTAAAAGTACTGCCAAAATTCCAACATCCGGCTTTATTTTCTTATGAGTTATGGCTGTCACAGACAGACAGATATACACACACCAACATCTTCATTTATTATACAAATGTATATATATATATATATACAAATATGTAGGCTACGTGAACATGGGTACTTTGGGTGTTGGATTACATGATTAGTCAATTCAGACTTATTTGTCATATTCTGAATTATGATGGCGGATGTTGCATATAAGTGGTCGTTTCCATACCGTTCTTCCATTGCAGAACATTATTTTTGTTGCTTCTGCTAATTAATTTTGGTGCGTTACGAGAAAAAGTACACTCCCCCACCGGCCACCAAAATAATTCAATTGTTAAATTTCTATCAATTTTATTCTTTGCTCGCTGTTATTGCACAGGTTCGCTATATAATGTTTATATGATATACATTTCACATATGGTAACTTCTGCGTTTTAGTTCTACTCTCCTAAACGTAGCCTACTGCGCCTGGGGCGAGTGCCTCACATGTCCCGCCCTTGTTACGGCTCTCAGATTCGGTAAGCGGTGCTCCTTTCTTAAACCAATTATCCTACCATATGTGAATTTAACTCACCTTAACAGCCAGCTGGACAGTAGATTTCAGTACAGGTATTACAACGATTACGCCACGACTCCTTCCTTTCATATTATTTCTATTTCATATATGTATGACACTATGTATTCTTCGATAGTGTCAGCGTCGTTAAACAACCCACAAAAACTGATCACTACATTATTATTGTCCTATCTTCCAAGTTGTCTTTCCTTTCAGCGTGGTCAAGTGAAATTTTTATGCATTAATTATTTTTAAGGGTCCTCTATATATATGAGAAAAGTAATTCGGAGCATGTACTATCTCATGAAGATCTACTACTGTAATTTGAGAGGTTTTAGTGTAATGAATATTTAACTAAGCACATGATAATAACTTATACTGAGTGCAGCAAGGGAGTACGTTTTCATAACCTCTGAGTTCATATCGCAGCCGTATAGGTTATATGTGCGATTGTGATGTCTTCGTATCAGATTTTAAGTGCTTAACACAAGTGGCTAATTAGTCAACTGCCGGTCGTCTTTGCCGTAGCGCAGGTTGGGTGAAGCTTAAAAACGGTGACTTGTTGCTTTAGGTAGGGATAGTCAGTGGACACTGAGCGTGCAGTGGAAATTTCTACGGACAATATCTTCAGCAAACCGAAAATGTTACCAAGGCGGCTACGTTATTTGGCTTCTGTAAAACTACTTTCTCTGTTTCTGTGGCGTAACAGTCTAACTCAGGCCTAGAACGCCTCGTTTTTTAGGTTACTAGATCGCACGCCATGAGAAGCACAAACCCGATAAACTCCTCTGAGCGAATGATCAGTTCGTCGCAGAGGCCGCTACCTATACAACAAACAACAAACACAAGAGACCTGCATTCATGCCCTCAGCGGGATTCGAACCCGCAACTCCAGGGATCAAGCCGTTGCAGGCCTACGCCTTAGACGGCATGGCCGCCGGGATCGGCTATAAAAACATTACTTTATCGAAATTTAATATTTTTTAGGTTAAATTATCGTACATCGTTTCACAGCTCTCGAGCACCTAGCACTTTGGTGTCCCCGCGTCACAGGTTTATGCTTCAACCCCTGTTGTTATTACTGAGTGCATAAAATTAAAATATGTGGCGCTGATATGCCTTAAAATAGCGTAAATCTCATACGAGGTTTGGTGAAACTCGGTCAATTGTTTCAAAATTTGAAATGGTGATTTCCACACACACACACACACACACACACACGCACACGTACAGATATGAGTATAGATCTTGTTATTTACTGGAATATGGACTGTAAACAGTCTGATAGCTTGTAAGTCTCTTCTTCTCACAATGAATTCATGAGAGTAGGTAAAAATTCAGTTTCAGAGTTCAAGACTTAAAAATATTTTTCTGTGTAATGAACCGACCGAATTGATTAAACCCTTCTATGCACGTACTTAGACATGTTCTACACATCTTCTATGAGTTTCATTCGAATTCGTAAAGCAAGTTAATGTCACCATCTTTGCCACACTCGGTATATATCTGCGGTATAATGTTTGTGCAGTCTTTTACGTTCCGTGTACAAAATATTTTATCTGCGCAATGTCGTTTCTGTTTTTCTGGATACTTTGCTACATTAGATGTGTACCTGCAAGAAATGAACCTCAAGATCAATTGTGTATACCACAGAGAACTAATTTTACAGGTTTGGTTTGGTTTGGACTGAAATTGCGAATAATCCATTCAAAATAGTCGAGTTTGAATCCACTAGTAAGAAACTTACGATTTTCAGTTTTAAAAACAAAGACGACTGACTCTCTGTGCTCTAAATATATACATTGTCTCCACAAAATAAGGGCAGTTAATGTTCCGAAAATTCTATATTATATCAGCCTTCAACTTATAAAGCAAGCCTTCTATTTAATTTCTGTCCTTGGAAGAAAACAGAGTGGCATTTGCGGAACAAAGAAAGAGATTACAACCCGCTCGTATGCCTGTAAGAAACCCGCAATCAAACCTTACTGGAAACCCACAGGGAGAATTTTGGGAGTCCTTTACGAATAAAATTTAAGCTATTTCGTCTTTCCGTGTAGGTGCATGCAGGGCTGTGTAACAACAACCGTTTCCCCTTCTTGTCTTCCATCCCTGGTAAGTCTTGTAACCAAAGCTTGGAACTTGCATGGTATCTTTGTAAGTCAATATTCCCAAATTCTGCATCAATTTCACCATCAGTGTTAACAAATACTATGTTCCTTAAATTTTATTACGTGAAACGTCATCACAGACACCCTGTGGGGGCAGCACATGGCAATTACCAGCCTGTGGTTTACCTCGCCTTATATTTTAGTGACGGCTAATACTCGTTATTGGAACTGGCGGACCGAGAAAAATCATAAACACTCGCATCATTCTGAAGAAATACGCTTGTATTTTCTCAGGTGTAATAACATAGTATGAAGCTGTATGGTTTGATGGAAACATGGCACCCATGCGTACAGCATACCGAGGTCTAATGATGGGCACAACGATGCTACGTGCAGACCTCCCCATCCTCTTATAACACCAATCTGTACGCAGTACTTGATAATAGGGGGAAAAAAGACGTAAACGTTAAGGTAATAAATTTTACATTGACAATTGTAACTGCCATATTGCGCGGAAGTTTATTTTAGGGCTGAAAAAGTGTGAGTTTACACACACACACACACACACCACAGAATGTAGCGTTCTGTGTAAAGGCAGAAGTCGAAGGAGTTTCTTCCGCGGGTCTATGCGGGAGATTTAACGTCCACAATCGATCCTGCTTCCTCGAATTTCTTAATCAGTCTCTGAACTGTTGACTGATTAGGCGCATTTTGTCGACCGAAAATTCCACGAAGTTTTCGAACTGTCTCTGCATAACATTCCCCGTACTTGAAATGCGTTTTTACCATCACAAGGCGTTGTTCCTTCGTGTCGCGCTCCATGACAACTAATCACAACACAAACAGATGACAAATGTTTAATTTTCAGTGCCGCCAACCTAACAGAGCGACAACGGCGCGCAATTCAAATCTTGCGTTCTTTATGGGACATCCTTTACATAGTGACGCTGTTCAAGATATCCCTTATGATTCACCTGTAGAAGATGGTAGAAATGCTCTTCTCCAAAATCCAGGCATTGCTGAACACTTCTCAGGCATTTCATGTAGACACACAGTAAAGAAATTAGCACGAGGAAATAAGTTTGTGGCGTTATGCGCATGTGCATACAACTGAATAGCAGAATGCGCGGGTGGAGGCTACTTTAAATGCGCCATCCCGGCAGACAGTAAAAATGAAATAGTTAATTCATATTAACAATATTTGCAAAAATACACTCAGTTACTGATCCACAAAATCTCAGGCAATTACTTGTCCGAAATATGCCAAGCTGGAGGGCAGGAAAAGAAAAAATCCGTGTATATGGGGAGGTGCTGTGCGTAAATGGTGATCTCATATGTACAAAAAACAAAGAAACGTAACACTTATACTCACTGTTTGTGTTATAAGTGAGACGGTCAGTCACTTACCGTCGTCCCAAACTCTCTGCAAAAATATCTGCACAAATTATACTGACCGCCTTGAAGATATTTTTATTGCTCCTCTAAAAAATACACTATGAAGAGGCGAAACAACTATTGAAAGAACATAAAAAGAAAAAGGAAGAGGAAAGGAACAAAAGAACGCCAAAAATACCTATTCTCTGTGTGTGTAGCACACAAACATGAATTTATAGCCTGTGATTTGTATGGTTAATAAAACTGTGATTTAATGTGCAATGATTTTCAGGGTGCCCTTGCTGAAAGGGAAACTTACTTGAAACGGACAATATTTCATTGTTACTAGGACATTGAAAATAAGTGTTGCTACGACGTACCTCAATGAATATCAGATTACAGAACCCACGCACAAACTCAGATGTTATTAATGCGTGTGACTGGTCTTTTCAGGAAGCAAATTGTACTGACATTAATTGTACGCTAAAATATGATGTCCGTGCGGGCTAAATTTAAATAGAATTATTTTTAAATTTATTTCAGCCATAAGTGTTAGACGTATAAGTGTCGGATGACCCCATGTTTTGCTGTCGGGATGTTACATGTACCGCTACTATTATTTTGTTATAATTCCATTACTGTAAGACACAATTTTAATTCAAACCTTTATTATTAGTTAATTATTTAATTAATAAGGCTTCAGACCATTGAGAGTTGTAAGAGGAAGAAATTTTGACCTGTTTTAAAAGCACTATCCTAAAATTCACTTAAAGATAACACAAAAACTTTGTCAGATTTCCTTGATCCCGGCACCTTAGTAATTCGAGTCACATCCATTTAAGTCGTTACCCTTACCTGTACTTTATCTAGCTTAACGTGCGCTCTACGATTTGAAAAGTTTTGTCTCTTCTATATTACTGAGAATGAAGATATAACAAGAAAGGAAAATTGAGGCAAAGAACACGTATCTCATTAACGATTGCTCAGAGAGGCCCTTTTATTTTTACTGTGGTCTGTGTGACCTTCCTGTAACAGGGGATTACAAGCGGTTTTTACAGGTCATTGTGATGCCACCGTCTAACAGCTGCAGTATATCCTGCGGTCGCTCTTCTCTTACTTGGCACCTGACTGCTTTCGATACGAATCTCGTTCTACTGGGAATCACGCTGCAGAGATTTTGCATCGTATTCCGCATTTTCGGATATTTTTGCGAGCTTCTCTTCTCTACCAAATAATACCGTTTTTTCTTCTCTTTTCTTTTTATTTTACGCATCTGAAGAAGCAGCTTCAGTAAACGTATATCACGAGTTTTATGTAAAACTGTGTAACAATGAATTCTAAGCAGAACTTAAAGCCTAATTTTATATCGGTTGGATACATAGTTCTACATCTCTATAAGCATAGGCCATAATTCTGAACTTAAAGCCTAATTTTATATCGGTTGGATATATAGTTCTACATATCTATAAGCATAGGCCGTAATTCTATCTGACAAAAATCGCTTGTTGTCAATTCCTGTTGGCTCGCTTATCGTTAATACGTAGCCCACTCAGCCGACCGCCCACATGAGCGGCGGTAAAGCGGTAGGAATGTATCAAAAAATAGTTGTCAGATAGCATAAGACCTTGTATTGTAATACCGCTGTTTTAATTTCATTTCTCTGAAGATTTTTTTTTTTTTTGCAACTAGGCTTGCACATTATGTACCTTACATGTTAAACATGTCAAATATAAATTCAGAGTTTCTCATTGTCACAATATTCATTATTGTTGACTTAAGATTGGCGTTTTGGTACGTTTATGATCTGTCTGCTTCCAAATTTCAGTTGCCTGGCGCAAGAAACATTTGCGCTCTACATTTAAAATTTATAAAAGTATCAACGTAATAACGAAATTGAATTGCGAGATTTCAGGCTTCCGACGCGATGTAGTTGAGGCCTTCGCTGTTCTGGGATGTTACTCAGCGTTGGTAGTTGTTTGCCGACGTTTCGAGACGGCCTATCGGTCCCATCTTAAAGGTGAATACTGCTTGATCCTTGAAGATGGGACAGATAGGCAGTCTCGAAATGTCGGTAAACAATTACCAATTAACACCGCGTGACATCCCCGAGGGCAAAGGCCTCGAAAATTGCATTATTCCAGGTCTAGTATGATGTATCGTTTTCTGGGGTTTGCGTGTCTATCATGTTATTCCTGCAAGAATTTAGGAACCAAAGATTTGGGGTATCCTCCAGTGGCACAATGTACTTATCAAATTTAGTGAAAATGCGTGAACCGGTTCAACATTTGAATTAGGGGACGTGCAGAAACACACAGAGAGTATGATAATCTCATAAACGTACTTTGTTATTGTATAGGAGATAAATTAGGCTAAAAATTGAATTCTTCCGCGCAATAAACATTAAAACGACCAAACGTCCAAAGCTATGTAAGAAAAATAGCTGTTTGTTTTCAGATTGTGAATTTTGCTACTCTGTACCGTTGACAGTGCTTACTTTACAGTACAGCTCTTCTCTTTGTAAGGACTAAAATTACAGTTCGTACCTCACAGAGAACATTTTTTACATTACAAAGACAAATCAGCAAATTTAGTTTACTGAAATAATCGCCGTTTGTTGTAAGAATCTCACGAAACACAAAATGTATAAGTAAGATTCAGAATTTCGTGAAGTTACACCAGACGGTGGAGACGGGATGGCGGAGTCTATACAGTGATTATTTTTATAGATTGTGAGCTGAACAATCGATGAATTGTGTTTCGATTCTCTATAGGGGAAGAGAATTTTGTCTTTTCCAATGTGTCCAGAACATGCTTTGGGCCCCACCTTCGTGGACCTTTAAAATCATAACATGTTACGTTGGATAAACTTCTTGTGATCTTCCTGGTCCTTACCAGAATTTGCCGTTACTTGTACTTTCTGTTATCTTCTCAATGTACTACTGAACAAAGGAAAGAAATAAGCTGCAACAGTACTTCTTATCTTCTCTTGTCAGCAATATGATACGAGCATTGAGACCGCTAGCGATTAGCGATGATGAAACCCGGTTGTATTTAGAGGCTCTTTTGTGACATTTGCTGATTGCCTGCGATATCCGATACCTCAAGCCCACTCGACGGGTGTTCTAGAATCCAGAACGGGATCAACAAGGTGTGCTCAAATGTACTTCCAATAATACTTCCTGTCAGTTTTGGTACCTCTCTGCTACCTTAAAAAATAAAAATTGTATTTCTGAATTCGTAGATTACTTAGGCTCGATTTAAATTTCATAAAAACCGTGCAAAATGTACAATTTTTCGTTCTGTGTTAGAATTCCAATACAGAACTGATGAAAATAACTAAGAATGTCTGTCAGTGGAAGTTGTTCCGTGTGTTGTCACACTGCTGTCTAGAGTGCCAAGCAGTCAAGCCAATACATGGCGTCTGACAGTCTGCGAACATAAAAATATTTTATTTTATATATTAAAAATGACTTTCATATTGCGTCATTCCATTTTTATTATATAACAAAGTTAATAATACCAGTATTAATAAAAAAGTAAATATAATTACAGCGATGGATAAACCTGAAAAAAAGTAACCAAATTATAATAATTTTTTAATAAAAAATTAACACTTGTGAAGTTTTATAAAACTTTCATACATTTAGATAATTTAGTATAGGCCTACGAACATGCAAATAATTTGATTGTTATAGCATAAAATACCAGTAAATTACTGACAACTTAAGAGCTTACGAACTGTATGATGCACCTAACGATAAAGTATGGACACAAGCTGGGTACTTGCAATAATAATGTACTTATATTTTGATGTTTCGTTTTATGGTTACTGAATTAAGGTTTTTAAAAAGTTATTTGCCCTGTACTTGGTAGACATTTTAGCAAAAATTATTCTAGCACAAACTTTTAAAAAGAAGCAACGCCTTCTAGATAGGCCTATGTTCTTTTGGATATGGCATTGAATTAAATTGCGAAAGCATCTATTGAATTCAGAAGTTTCCGCTTATTATAAACAACAATTTCGGGGAGGTGTTGCCACTTTACCTACAAGGAGATCTCAGAGCCAGAAAATCAATCTTCAGCCATAGGTAGGAATTAGTGTTTTGTTTCACGGTCCGGGGTAAGTTCCACTGGTATCCTCTGGAGAGGAACTTACGTGGGTCCTAGCTCCTCGGAGACGTAGCAGCCAGGATAAAATTCTACCTATGCGGGAAGCAAATTCCAGTGAATCATCCCGTAGCATTCGCCTTATAAATTTATCGCATCCCATTTCCTGTTACAAAAAGCGAACCGAATCTTTAAACACCTTGTCGTTCCATGTTCTTGGTACAACGATTTTAGTACGTTGTTGGTTAACCCTCAGCTGAGCACTAGGGCCTGCGTGTCTCTTTTAATTCAGTATGCTGTGTACATAAGAGAATACTTCAAAGACGGAAAGCTATTGAAAAGATGCTTATCTGTCAGAACGTGCCGTATGAAAGGCCCTAAGTAAACTGATGGCCCTTTTCATGCAGAATTATGAGAAAGTATCAAAGCTATTGGTTGGCATGCCTTGATATGAACTGTAGCTGCAAGGGACGGTTGCATCTCGAACGGAATGGATCCACTAGGGTGGGGAAATGGTCAAATTTACGAAATTTGTACAAGAATGGTCGGTGCGAACTATGCGCACTTCTGCACCTTTGCTTGAATTGGAGAAGAATAAAGTTACTTAATTTTGCGGCAGTGAATATTGTACTGCTGTTTGTGAAACTACACAACATATATACGGATCTTCAGATCTGTCTTGTGAATATTTTAACATGTATGCGCGTATTATTTGTAACTTTATTGGTCGGTTATATTTATTACATGGAAAGGCAAATAACATGTATTTTGTACGGATGGTACTTTCTTGTGTATTCGGTTACTTCAATAAATTATGTAAACAACTGGGTTTGCAAAAATTTGAATAAGATAAGATAATTGCAAACGATAAATCTTTATGGAATACAGAGGGAAGCTGTCGTGGCCTACATTAAGTTAATATTTTGGCGCAAGCCTCGAGCGACTGAGCAAAATTGTGAGGCCTCTCACTCTCACTTGTCCCTGGACAGAAATCGAAAGAGCTGCTCTTCGAATGCGAATTAAAGGAGTTATTGCTATGCAGATTCTTTCGGAACTCAAATGTTTTGTAGTCGATTTTACACAAAAGAATACCGTTGCTCTCTTTTGAAGTTCACAGAGATTCTAGAACCCTGCATTAGCGGAAGTCAGAATTCTACCCATATTACGATTTCGATGGATCGCCATATTATTATTGATGATGGTAAGAAAATAAGTGCAGGGAGTTTCCTACCAAGATAAGTCATTCTCTCAGAATTTAGTAAAAATAGATCAGTCTCTTTAAAAGCACGTACCAGGAGAGATATACACATGGATAAACCGTAATTGCACGTCTGACTTGTGTTGTTAATCGGGTGCTTTGGATCCTTTCGCTGAATTCTTATTAGAATGAGAAATGCTTCAGACAAACGTGGTAGAGAAAATCAAAATAAACATTTTATGTTGGATAACATTTTTCCGAAAATCGTGCCGTTTATGATATAATGTGGAAAAATTCAGTAGAGCCAGACAGGTCATAGATGACAATATAATAGGCGCATGCCCTTTACATGCTGGATACCTAAGGCTACACACACACACACACACACACACACACTCAGAATATGCAATACGTATTGCTTTTCCACAGCTACAGTGGTTACGCGAAAGCGCCTCATTGTTACGTTACACCTAAGTTGCCTGTCTTGTTTGATCCAGGTTTTGTAATATATTAAGAGATAACCATCCGTTGCTTTTCATATTTTCAGACGTAAGACGTTAAAATTTCTTTCCTTGGGTGGCGTGGTCGATACAATGGCTAGGGTGCAGCTGGGAGAACCACGGAATCGTGTTCTCTTATTCAAAGAGCGCAGACGGATCCTGGGGCCCACCCAGCCTCTTATTCAGTGGATACCAAGGGTTCTTTTTCCAGGAACTAAAGCGGTCGGGGCGTGAATCTGACCACTTACATCTATCCAGTGCCGAAGTAAAGAATGAGTGGATCTACACCTTCAATCCCCATATGACGTAGCGTTTTTGCAGAGACAAATTTACGTTTCTTTTAAATTTGTATCCCATGTTGATTATAATTACGTCCGCTGTTACTAACACTTGTGCTCAGTGGAGGAGAATATACTGTAGTGATACAGAGATTAATCCCAGTGCTCCTCATGTCAGATACTGACGCGATTTTCGTTGGCCCATCGTTATGTCTTTCAACCTTAGACTGCCCTCGCACCAAAACTCTATTTAGTTGATATTCACTATTTGAATATTAAGGACTGATGCGGATATATCTGTTGCTAACACAAACAAAAATGTACTTTCATTACCAAAATAAAATTGTTTTAAATATGCCACGAAGAGTCCTAATTAAATGTGTAATATGCACTTGAGTATATGCATGTCATTTTGTTACACAGTAACCACCGATATGTTTCGGCCACTCATGTGGCCGTCTTCAGAGTAAAAGCTAAAGGTAAAGCAATCCCATTACAGGCCTGGACAGGCCCTTAGGGTTCCAGGAGGTTCAGGCTCCCAGATTTCTAGACAATCGGCACATGAAGGTGGTAAGATTGTCAGCCCTACGTCCCGGCCGCCTTTACTCCCCCAGGAAATATTCCTGTTACCCATTTCTGTTAGAGGCTGAGTCGACCCCAGGGCCATAGTGCGGCCGGAAGGGTTATATCGATGAAAAATTCCAATGACACCATCGGGAATCGAACCCGCGACCTTTCGGATTGTAGCGCAGTGCCTCAACCAACTGCGCCACCGCGCATCTGATTAATGCACGGAACATGGTACATACAAATGGTCCTGAGTTTCACTACATAATAACGAAAAAAAACTAATTCCATGGAGCGAGTCCTTCTTGAGAAACTGATAAGTCCTCACCTAGTCAAAAAATTCCCCTCAATTTGTCCTTATCCTGAGAGACAGATCAATACATTCGGCTACAAAGAATAATGCTGCTTTTACTTTTGCATCTATCTATCTATCTATCTATCTATCATCTATCTATCTATCTCTGTATGTCTGTGGTGCTAAGACCAAAGAAGCACATCGATATGCATAGACTATATGCAATTCCAGGTAACAAAAATAGAGTAATCAGGTACATAAGGCAAAAGAACCATTGTTTTCCAAAATAAACCCTCTTTGTCTTATTCTTATAGATACAGACTTTTCATTATATGACGCTGCGTAACCCCGACATAAACTGTGAACCAGGACAGGCCTGCTCGCTTTTACAAGCATGTTCGCAGCAATCCAACCCCGCAATACAAAGTGATAAGTAGCATAATTATCAAAAATAATGGCAGGATATTGATTACTGGGCGTTATCTTGTTTTCGATAAATATGCGGCATTCTGCTCGTGTATGAGTGGCGTGCCGACTGTCCGCTGTGCTGCCTCTCACATAATTAAGCTCCGTGTCATGAGTCAGTCCCCTTCCTGAGCGGTTGACCCCAAGCACTTTACACACAGCAATTAGCCGGGCCTGATTGATAGCGCCATTTCCGGCCGAGTGATGTGCAGTCGGCGGCTCTAAGACATATCCTTTGTGTATAAGTGCATCAAACACTACCACTCTACAAACGGCTGACTTCCCAGATTCAGGTCATTAATCATTTTCACAAAGCAAGTTACTGCTAAGCTTATGCTTTGTAAACATTTCAGTTGCTCTCATTGTTTACTTACATAGCGGCCCTGCAGCTGTCCTTTTGCTTTCCATTTATGTGCGACACCGTAGAAAGGAAAAATAACCTTTTCTGTCAGGGGGTCAAACACATTCTATTTCGGGAGGCGACAGCTCAGACTCACGTAGAAATATAAATCTTACAACAGAACAACAATACAAGAATTAACAAGAGAGACATTGGGGCGCTTTCGCGTAACCATTGTTGACGTGGAAAAGCAATAAGTATTACACATTCTGAGCGTGTATCTGTAGCCTTAGTTATCCAGCATGCAAACTGTATGCACCGTATTATATTGTCATCTGTGGCCATTTTGCCTCTAACATATTTTTCCACATTGTTTCATAAAGAGCACGATTTTTGTTAAAAGGTTATTGTAAATAAAATGTGTGGTTTGATTTTCTCTGAAACGTTTGTCTCAAATATTTCTCATTTTGAGAAGAATTCGGCTACATATTATCATACAAGTACATAGGACTTCATGTAAAGTAACCGTTTTGCTAATCATAATTTAATGAAACTCGAATTTTCTCCACAGATTCTCGAAAAATACTCAGATAACAAATTTCATGAAAATCCCTTCAATGGTAGCCGAGTTGTTCCATGCGGACGGGCGGACAGACGGACGGGCATACGGACGGACATGACGAAGCCAGTAGGCGTTTTTTGCAATTTTGCGAACGGGCCTAAAAATGACTGCAGAAAATTCGTGTGTTGAATTATAAACTAAATAATGAATTTGTTCTATGTAGCAGGATCGATGTGAACCTTTCTTTGAGATCTTTCAGGTAGATCAGAAATTTCCAATATTTTACGGAAACCGAAAGTTTATTACCATATTCACAAGAGCTGGCCCCTCTTTTGAAACAGATTAATCCAGCCTACACCTTCCAGATCCTACCTCCTTGATATCCATTTTGAATATTCTTCCATAAATAAAGAATAACATTTTAAAACATCGCTTATGGCTACATATGTCTGGTGACAGCAGTGAAGGCACGTTATAAATGGCAGACACAAGCAACTTCTAAACGGTTCTCTTTCTTCTTGGTATTACTGGACTTTCCCGTCACCTAATATCCAGAAAAGGAGATTATTTTGAAAAAGAAAACACTCCACAACAGCAACTTATAGTTGACACATTAACAGAACAACTACCCTGCCGACATATATTTTCATACCAATTTTTTCTCTAACTGCAGTTTTCACACACACAAAAAAAAGGCTTTTATGTTGTCCTAGATATTTCTGGTTAACGATTTTGAATCCATAAATCCTTTTTCTAAACATAACCCTCGTAGTACGAGTAGGTAACAACATCGAGCAAGATGCTGCAGCGGTATCGCTCTAGAATTATATTCCAGACAAGTCCATATTCACCTGTTTTTCTATCACAGTAGAATATTAGCATTATAAATCTTGACAGTCTCCTTACAAGATGCCTATCACTTGAGGGAGTGGGGAGACAATGAATGACGTGTACATGGGAAACTATAGACCGGTCAGTTTAACCTCAGTAGTTTGCAAACAAATGGAGCACGTTATAGCAGGGTATCTAAGGCAAGTCTGGGAAATGAGTGAGTGGTTATATGAGGGTCAGCATGGATTTAGACCAGGGTACTCATGCGAAAGTCAAGTAGTCACAGTTTGTCAAGATATTGCTGATTCACTGGACGAGGGAGTCAGGACTGACGCGATTATAATAGATTTTTCAAAGGCTTTTGATTTAGTCCCACATGATAGGCTGCTTACAAAAATTGCGGAAACCGGAGTGGACTTGAGGGTAGTGGTATGGATAAAGGAATTTCTCTTAGGACGTTCGCAAAGAGTTAGAGTAGACGGACAACTATCTGAGGAAGTCAGAGTAACGTCGGGAGTGCCGCAAGGGAGCGTATTAGGTCCGTTGTTGTTCCTCGCTTATGTTAATGATATTTGGAAAAACATTGAGTCAAATATACGGCTTTTCGCTGATGATTGTATAACATACAGGAGGATAATCGATAGTAGTGACATTGAAAATTTGCAGACAGACTTAAATAGATTAGGGGAATGGGCGGTTGAAAATGAAATGAGGATAAATCCAGGTAAAAGTAAAGCAGTAAGCTTCAATAGAGCTAGGGTGAAAGGTAAACTGAGGTATTGTATTGGGGATCAACTAATTCCAGAGGCAAATAGCTTTAAGTATTTAGGAATAATTATACGCAGCGACCTAAGCTGGGCAGATCATGAAAATTATACACTAAGAAAATCATGGAAGGCTCTTCATTTCGTAATGCGTATACTCAAAAGGGCAAATAATAATACGAAACGTTTAGCTTATACGGCACTAGTGAGACCGATACTTGAGTATGGAGCGGTGTGTTGGGACCCATACAGAGAAGGTCAGGTAAGCGCTTTGAATCGCGTGCAAAAGAGAGCGGCAAAATTTGCAAATAATACAAATGAATCGGGTTGGGAAACATTGACACAGCGTAGAGCGATAGCCCGAATATGCGCCCTTTTCAAAGCATATACCGGGGACGGGCTTGGAAAACGATAGGGGATAGACTGCTAAAACCATGCTACCTGGGTAGGGACGATCATAGTCGGAAAATTAGGACTAGGAAACAAAGAACAGATGTAGGTAAATATTCCTTTGTAAATAGGACCATAAAAAGCTGGAACCAATTACCTCCAAGCGTACTAGCGACTTTCCCCTGTAAATTAAGCACTTTTAGAAAAAGGGTCAAGAAAGTCATTACAAGCTAAGGGTTTTTAAGTGAGGATTAAATAAGAATAAGGGATGTGAAGTGAAGGGGTGTGAAGTGATGTGAAGTGAAGTGCTTTGGTTTCAAAGTGAAGTGAAGTGAAGTGAATTAAGTTCTTGGGAGATATAATTATCATGTACTATGGTCTGTCTTTATACTGAGGATATTCTAACGCACTGAAATTAACTAATGTGTGGGTGTTTTTTGTAATGTGCGTGTGTGTTTTTTTCTTGTATTGTGTATAGGTGTTTTTGTAAGGTGTGGATGTTTTTGTAAGGTGTGGATGTTTTGTAATGTGTGTATGGTGTTCTAATATGTGTACTAGTATTTACTGTATGTATTTTGTTTTGTATGTGTATGGGTGTTTTTGTAAGGTGTGGATGTATTTGTAAGGTATGGTGTTCTAATATGTGTACTTGTATTTACTGTATGTATTTTGTTTTGTATGTGTATGGGTGTTTTTGTAAGGTGTGGATGTATTTGTAAGGTATGGATGTTTTTGTAAGGTGTGGATGCTTTTGTAAGGAGTGGATGCTTTTGTAAGGTGTGGATGTTTTTGTAATGTGTGTACGGTGTTCTAATGTGTGTACTTGTATTTACTGTATGTATTTTTTTTTTGTATGTGTATGTGTGTTTTGTAAGGTGTGGATGTTTTTGTAAGGTGTGGATGCTTTGGTAAGGAGTGGATGCTTTTGTAAGGTGTGGATGTTTTTGTAATGTGTGTACGGTGTTCTAATGTGTGTACTTGTATTTACTGTATGTATTTTTTTTTGTATGTGTATGGGTGTTTTGTAAGGTGTGGATGTATTTGTAAGGTGTGGATGTTTTTGTAAGGTATGGATGCTTTTTTAAGGTGTGGATGTTTTTGCAATGTGTGTACGATGTTCTAATGTACGTACTTGTATTTACTGTATGTATTTTGTTTTGTAATTGTGTATAGTTTGTTTTGTATTGTTACTTTTATGTATATTATATGTCCATTTGTATTGTGTGTACTAGTGTAAGGACTACTGCCACCGGGTGAAAACCCAATTGCAGTAAATAATAATAATAAATAATAATATCTGTGAATCTTAGAATTGTGTTGCAATCAGACTGTGGAAAAATAAAGTCTGAAAAATAGGGAAGAGAAAACAAAATTGGCTATTTGTCAAGATGACAGATATTATGCCTAGGTGTTCTGTTTGCCATCTGGATTTTCGGTAGTGATTTGTCAGTACCGTGCTGTGACATTAGCCTCCAGGAAAACACATGTGATCCGTTATGGATACTAGTGGGCGTTATTAACTTACAGGATGTGTTGTTCTACGAAGCTACACAAAATGCTGTAGCCGGCAATCTAAAAAGCCCTCGACCACTGTCTCTACTAACCGAGACACCCTAGGAGATTCATGTAGCTGGTACGTTATGAAACAAGCCTACATGTATACGCGTATGTGATTAACTTTCCGCTTGAGCTAAGTTGTCACTCTAGTTACAATAAAGCTGCATTCATTTGCGATGTACGTGTTCCCAAATATCCTTCTATCAACTCTGCGGTTCTACTCTCCCGTGAATTTCTCATTGAATCCACTGGGGGGTTGGGGGGGGGGGGTGCTCTCACACAGCCGTGCTCTAATAGCCTCCACCACCCTTTTTGATTTATATTTCCATCGCCTTATTAAAATTTCCGACTAACTGGAGACGAATGGAAGTGAAATTGGTCCTATAACATCTTCTCTTCCCTACCCCCTTCCTCGTGTATTCTGGTCTCTACTTCCAAACAAAACCCACATCAGCCCCGATTCAAAAGCTGAAACGACTCCAGCGTGATTTCTCGCTCTCTTTTAACTGGGAGGACATCCCTCTTCCATCTGTCAGCACCGCAGCCACTTGTAAACCCGTCCATCAGTTTTGGTTGCCAGTAGAAGCCCCCGTCAGACGATCATAATTTACATAAAATACAGCTGACAGTGCCTATCGAGCCCAGTGTTAATACAGTCGGTACGAAAAATCTTGACCCAACGCGTATGTTATGTTTCAGTATTTTAAATGTTAATAAACGGCCTTCTATAAATATTTAAATTTTAATTCATGTACTGCATGTTTATTAAGAGCTGATAAATTATTTAAGGATAGAAGCAGAGACGGTTGTCAGATAAGTGATGGTGTATGTAACAGCTCTGATTTGATTAGCAATAAAATAAAAGAGATTCTTGTAAACCTTAAATACTGCGTGGACAGTATGCTGTCTAGGGTAGGTTCTACATGGTGCTTTCCCAAGGACTAAGGAAGACCGGAGCATAAAAATAAAACATTAACAAAGCAAATCTAAGTAAGTGGCCGAAGAGTAATAAATTTCACTTTCTGGTCGTTGTGCTACCTCATAGCGTAGTACTGATAAAAAAGCAAAAGCAATTCTGGGCCTGGGCAGGCCTTTGAGCTGTAGAAGGTTGTATTCCTGGTACTCATTTCTGTTAGAGGCTGAGTCGACCCCAGGATTAAGTCAATGAAAACCCCCAATTACCCCATCGGGAATGGAACCCGCGACCTTCCGGCTCGTAGCGCAGTGCATCAACCAATTGCGCCACAGCTTGTCCCATCGTACTGATAAAACAAAATCTTATTACTTTTCGGAGGTGACTAGCCCACAAACATGTTAGTATACGGACAAAATGTTACACCAGTCTCGCCTTAAATTTTAATAACACTGACATGGGTTTCCTAACGTCTGCTCCCACAATTCATTTTCTGTCTATCAGTATTGTTTTATCTCTGTGATGGTGCTTTACCTTATAGGCTTTATATTTTGTAAAATTACCGCTAAATGTTACGCCCATTATTCTGTTTAAATGTTCACCACGCTAGTATAGGTTCAGAAGGCTTGAAATAGGTAGCTGTACAGAGACATGGTATAAGCAATGTTATATGAACTATGGAGAGCTTGATTTCTCCTGAGTAAAGAACGACGATACGATGAATAACGTGTAACGAAGCCTTCTTTCCGCATAAAGAAAAGGAGGATGAATCCCACCATCAAGGCGCTCATCATTTCTTCATTTATCCGAGTTTGATACCCACAGTGTTACTTGGTAGTTGCTCATCTCCATACCCACACTGGGTGTGATGCAGAAAGCTTTCCTTTCGCGCCTTCAATGGATTTTAGTGAAATGTCATTGAAAGCTTCGACAGTGGAGACCGGTCCACACAGACACTTAATATAATGTATTTACGAATACGTAAGCCGAGTTTGTTTATAGCCTATGCTACATGAAGCTGCTGGAGATCAACCTTTTAAATACCCGAGCAGCGAAACGCGAACGCAAGTAGGAAAACACCCCTGGAAATTTATTTTATATATTTAGGCAACAATGATATTTACTGCATTTTTAAGACGTCTTGCATCATATCTGTTTAGTTTCCACAAAATTCAGCTTATTTCATAATTTTATCTTTTTATATTCAAATAGTATTCGCGTTTTTCATAAACCATGCGCTAAAATTTAAATACCCACCCCGGTTTGCGCAGTGGATAATATAATAATTGCCTATAGGCATTAAATACGTGAAAGCAAATGTAATCAACATCTCTCTCGGGCGCACAGGGCTGTAAAACAACACTCAGTAATCACAAATTCAGAAAAAGAAACACAAAATTTCGCACTTCAGTGTTTAGTAACCCCGTTTCGCATTAGAAAAATCCCGGGCCCAATTCTCATTGCGAACGTCGCCTGTACTCTCCAAGAATTTTCTTGCTCCTGCTAAGTCCCTTCGGTAAATGGCTCGACAGTACCTTAAAGAAAGTCACAACCGCTTCATTTCTTGGATCATATTTATAATTTTGGCTCAACTAAACATATTTTTAAAACTGATTTACACAAGAAGATAATTTTACTGTTTTATTGTTTTGGGCCCCCTTGCATACCCGCGGAAACGCCGATTAGCTTTGTCATGTCCGTCATTCTCTCTGTCCCTCTTTCCGTCTGTTTGTCCGTCTCTCCGCCATCCGTACGTATTAGCACGTCTCTCATTGGACGAATTTCCATGAAACATGTTATTGGAAAAAATATCGCTCATTTTACATGAACACTTAAGTATGTTTCATTGTTTTCCGCAACATAAATTCGCCATAAAACATTTTTGTGCAACAGTCGATATTTTTTTATTGTTTACAGTGACATGTAGTTCATCAGTGTACACAGAACGCATTTTTCAGTTTCCACTTCAACAGTGGTTACGCGAGCGTATCACAGTGTTATACGTGCTTTGCCTGTCTTGTTAATTGCATCACGATATATTATGCTTATTTCTTCTACTGCAATTGAGAGGACGTGAAGTCTTCGAAGACCTTCCTATAGTACCAGAATGGCGTCTCTGAAGATAGCAGAGAATACGGAAGCAGGTTGCGGAAGTTAAAAGATACATGTATTTATGATCCACAAATATCTGCAATTTGTTGGTTGCGTATATTTTATAAAATTGGAGTACGCGATGACATTTTATTACAAAATCTTTACTGTTGCTGATTTTCGTGGTTTGTACGTCATCCACACGCGTATCAGACACTGACTTGAATATTACATTTATTGTCTTTGCACTAAGTGTGTTGTGAACCGTTCTTAGTATCTGATATGTCATCATATTCATCATATTTATCTCCTCCCCATGCTTTGCTCTTTGTGCTCCGTTTCTGTTCTTGAGATTTATAAAAAAAAGAGGGTGGGACAGAAAAACTGATGGTGCCGTTTGAAAAGAAATATCTGTCCAAGTGGAAAGATTTAAGATCTTTCTGTGTGTCATAGTAGTCTGTAAACTTGTGTACCCTTCTCTTCAGTGCAAACCGAAATACCTCAACTCCTTTTCCTATTCCCTTCAAGCATTATATGGCTAATCCTCTTCTGAGAGCGTCAAATGCTTGAGTTTCGGCTTTATGAATGCACCCCATAGCAAGTTTTCTAGTGGCTTCGAGGTGTACAAGAGGAGGGACAGCTATAGCTCAACTTAGGTCTGAGTGTGTGCTTTCGGGCTTAGGTAATAGGGGGAGATTTCAATGCACGAATAAGACACGTCGCGTAAAATTGCGTATGGATTCAACACACACATGACACTCAGTTCTTTGGAGCTCTTTATGTTCATGTCAGGTGACATATCTAGCTTATTATTACCCGTGGTAGGTACTACATTATATAAAGCTGAATGCTTCTCTCAACCTGAGATCTTGGTGACAGATGGTTCGGCCGGGTGGGGACAGGAAGGGGGAACCACCGTGGATAACCAGTAAATATGACGTGATTGCACGTGGTTTCCTTCATGTCATTCTTGTGTGGAACACCGCTCTTTGAACATGAATCAGGTTACGTTGACAAGCGAGCTAGTCGTTATTAGCTGTCTTAACGTGGCAATAAGCTGCCGACCATTATGTATGTCTTTTTTGCCTTCTTTCTGTTTTGTTATGTGAACTCGCTTTCATCTCCTTCAAGCTGAATAGTGGACTCGTTCTGTCTTGAATGTTGTTTGTCAGTTCCTTATGGTAGTGTGGAAAATGCTGTGACCAACATTTCTCATTCTCTTTCTTCGACCGAAATTTCGAAACTGAATGCTCGAAATAACCGTGTTCTGGTTTTCAATTTTATGGAAGCAACAAAATTACAAATATTTTCAGGAATTTTAACATAATTTTAGTATAATGTATAATAATATTAAATTATTTCAGTTTTGTTAATAAGCAATATAATTTGTTGAACGAAGAACGAAGTAAAGAGAAAGGAAATTAATTGAATGCCGTTTCACAGCTAAGAAATTTACAGTTATATATGTATGCTCTCCTTTCCACCGTATTTCAGTTGATGTACTCATTACAAATACACGCCTGATTCTAGGCTTCTTATCATTACTTCCTTATTATTATTGTGGCTCGTCCACCCGTTTCCTGGCCATGGCCTCCCCTATTTTTTTCTCCTCTAGTCAACTACTATGTCTTGCCGCTGCACGACAATTTTTTCGTACTGAGAAATTTGGCCGTATCTTTCTGCACTTCGGTTTTCCCACGAGCCTTGTTCTTCCGAGATATTTTTACAGAATTCCTTTTGTAATTGTGTTCTCGAGCATCCTTGCTATATGCCTAGCCAACATTAGTCTTTAAACATGTATGTACATTACCAAGTCAGTGTCTCTACACAGTCTGTACAGTGATTCACAGTGCCGCAATTTCCACGTGCCGTTGACTAATTAGGAAAGCGACTAGATTGGCGTTTTGTAAGTTGTAACCCTCCTCTCACGGTTGGCGTATTTTGTTTTAAGCAGAGGGAGAAATGTAAAAATGGGGTTTATTTGCCGCACTAATTCTGTATCATTCTCTTATCTCGCCGCTGTTATTCGGCAGGCAGCAGTCCAAATATATAAATGCTCACACTACTTCAACTTGATAGCTCTCGTGATTTTACAGTCTCAATAACTAATTAATAATAATTATTATTTCACTCACGTAAAATGATTTCCTTACCTTAAAAATATATTCTGTACTTATTAACTAAGCATGTAATGAATTTTGAAGTTTATTTAACCTTTAAAGAAGTAAGCATATTGGATGTCGCTATTCAGGTGCTTAGCTACTGAATGAATTGACTCGGTAATTTTAGCGAGAACAAGAAGTACTAGACTTGCTACATGTTACCAACCAAAGGCAGAATAAGATGAGAATTCGGAATGAAAATCTTGAAGATGAATGCTCTAAGGCTAATTCATGTAGAAGAAGATGGTTACGATCATACTGATTATAATTAGCAGCATTTTCACGAGTTATTTTCACGGCGTGTTTGAAAATAATTTATAAAATGATACTCGTAGGTCACGCCCCTCCTACCTTTCAACTGTCCGCAAATTTTAGTCACCAAAACAACTTAATGTATTGCAAGGAACTTTTGTGTAGGGTCTATATTAAAACGTCTCAAACGAGTTTCGATGCACCACACACTTTGCATGATATTCTTTCGAATCTGATACAGGGTAACACTAATATACGTCATGGACGCTTATATCTAACGTCTTCCAAAGTTATCATTCATCACCCTAGGATTATATGACTTACGCAGTTGAGTCGGCGTCATTATGTGAAATAGAATACGAGCAGAGCATTACGGTAGACTGAAGAAGAGTGTCATGAGAACAGTGCCAATTTTCATTCGCACTTTCTGGATGTTTGGTAAAACTTTGATGACTGTGATTGTGCCCATCATGTAAGTGCTTTATATGTTTGATAGAAATATTTATCCAAATGTGCTACAGCTAGCGCGAGGATCACGCTTGTAATTTTTCTACGTATTTTCCCCCGTTAATCTAGTTTGTCACCACTCTCTTATAGTACCGAGTTTGCGAATGGGTGGAGCTGTAAATCTGCCTCCCCTCTGTGCCTGTAGAGGCATGTCATGAGCTGATCTTTACCCTTACACTAGCGTGAGTCGTTTTCCAACAAGGTTTAGTGTAAAGATATAAATTATTCTCTTTTCTCTCTCACTCCTCAACCATTTTATTGACTAGAAAGTGGAGGGAAACTGGGACATAAATAGGGAAAATTTCTGCCCTCCCCATCACGTGACACATGCTCTTTATCAGCTGCAGACTTATTTTAACAACACATTTGAGTCAGAACATGGCCTAATTATAGCCAGTTGTTGCACGCAAAATGTTAAGGGGACTTGGTGAGACCCGTGGCGCACGACTGTATGAAGAGATCATATGGCACGGCCGGAACTTGTCCATCACAAGCCGTCCACTACGTAAATTGCTCGAAATCAAGAGCCTCCATCTTTTGATGGGTTTCGGAACTACATCGAACAGCTTTATTTTCTACTTGACGTTTCCTGCCTGCACTTCCAAACAAGGAAAGCCGCAAGAAATTATGAAGTAAGTAAGTTAATGAAGGGACTTCAGTTTCTCTTCGTAGCAATGGAAGAAATTCTTATTTTTTTGCATATTACGTCGCCATTAGTGTCTGACCGCTGCCACAAAGTGTGACATACGTGTAAAGCAATATTCCCTGTATACGTAACAAATCGTCACTGAACTTTTCTAATAACAGCTAGAGACTACTTAATGAAGCTGCGAAAATATGTCCCTTGCAAGGTTCACCTCCACATTTCCCTTCGAGCTATTACGCTTCACCCTCCTCCCCCCCCAACATATACATACTCTTATATTTCCTTCAGTCGTCAAGTCATTCTCTTCGCATTAACATTGGCAGTGATAACTGTGTAATAACTATCAATACTCTCAAGCGTTCAGGCTAGATGACATAAGCCAGGGGACGTGCAGCGGAATGTAACAGTCTGGAACACCACCATCCCCTTCACCCAAGGAACATCATTCTGTGGCCTCACTATAGTTCTGGCATTCACATTAGGCACCGAAGGGCTCCAGTGACGTTAAGTTGTCACTAGCCGCCTCTGCTTCCTGTGCTTGTGTCAGTCACACTGTAGTGTCTGTAGGCAGATCATGTCGCGCATCATGTAAGTGCGTGTCCACTTGTGCGTGTCGCTAAGAACTTCAGTGGCGGCCCTTTCTGTATGTCTAATAGCAGGTCGGAAAATAAGAGCCGGTGGTTGTACTATTGACACGCTTGCCAACTGCACAAGCCATGCGGTGAATAGGAGACGGTATGGTCATTCAGCTCGCATTGCATCAAGCTGCAGTGCTGCAAGAGATGACGATGACACCTGCAATGAATTAGTTGACGTTGCGGTAAATAGAATTGTCAAAGTCTAATGCCACAAGATTTCCTTTTATTTCCGAAAACTTCTGGTATTTACGAAGTATTGAGTATCAAGCCAATAGTCGCTGTTCCAAAATACTTTGCGCAGGCACTTAAAGGAAAATACCACAAAAATGAAGAGAAACGACAAATGTTTTACTTGATTTGTCTAGCTCTCCCTTAACTAACCACCCCGCACAAATCAGCTGCAGCAGTTGTACTGTACATATCCAGACGATGTCTACCTGTAGGTGTTCTTATATGATTGCAAGTGTCTTAATGGCGAAATTTGTGATGTATATCAATAAACTTGTTTATTGGGCTTTGAAAATGTAAGGACACGAAAATACGCTTAAGGCTGTTCTCAAGGAAGCGAGAGAAGTGGTCTCTGACGTGTTTCAACACTTCACAAGCGGGGGGAAAAAAACGGCACTGTTTGTCAGGCAGTTGATATTGTGGCCAAGTGTCAGCAGCGAAAAGTCGAGTCATGGTCATGTATACAGTCTTGTAAAGCCGAGGACAGTAGCTTTCTCACTTTTCCCGTCCACCCGCTTTGATTGAAGATTTCTACATAACTTTCTTCCTGCCATGACGCATATGGTATAGCTCCACTCGCCCTTAATCTCGGCCTGGATAACAGTGAGTGTTCAGCTTCCATCTTCGGCCCCTTTACCGCAGAGGAAACGCCTCCAGTACCCACTGAATGGAAGGCAAATATTCCTGACGTAGTAGCCGACATCAGTTTTAATAATCTTGCTTTTTTTTTGACTTGAGAGAAATCATCAAGGTGTTTTTTCATAATCCACAACTAACTCAATTACAAATTTATTAACAGGTGCTAAAATTATTAAAAAAATTGCCTGTCTCACGCTAGATTATTCCACCATTTAATGAAGTCAGTTGTAAATTTTGAGAAAATAATAATTCAGTTCAAGTCAATAAGTATTTGTTAACGTGCAGGTTTAACAGCACTAGTGCCAATTATAAAGCCAGCACAAAAACATAAATACAACATAAAAACAGTACATATATACAAAAAGGAAAACATTGAAAAAGTAAAACAAAAACAATATGGCAGCACTTGGAAAAAAAAACAATATAAACGAAATACTGGACAAAAACCCTAAAGCCTGAAAAACATAGATTAGTTGATTAAGAAAACCACAGATTAGCACAGAGTATGTTTCAATGAAGTAATGGGTTTTCTAAAGAAGACGACGATGACGATAATAATAATAATAATAATAATATAAATAATAAGATACCCATCACTATAAAGAATTAGAGCACATTATTCATTGTGTTAGTTTTGGTGTAAACTACAGCTTCACAAATTAACATCTCTACGTAAAAATTGACCAGGGAAACTTACATTCAAATATGTATACCGTGCCAAAAATTATAGACATCAAGGAGATAAATTTAGCTGTGTTTTTCAAGGAATCCTTCGAAATGAGGAAGTAGAAGTGAAAAAATATTGAGTGACTTAACGGTAAATCTACACTCTTTATTCAATAAATTTAAGTGGCAAAGAACCTTGTGAATGTGTGGAGGTTGGCAGCACTGGCACTACCCATCTTCTCGCGTGTGAGCAGTTTCTTTTGGCCCCTCTGCTTGTCTCGCATGCTAACTGCTATCATTTTTAACGAGCCCCTTTCAAGAGTTCTGACACCGTATGGCAAATGTAATGGACAGAACCTGTAATTTGCCTCTTTGCGAATGAACGTCGCTGAATTACTTGCGCTGTCATATATATTATTACAGAAAAGAAAACCCACACCTTTTCAGCTATGAGAGTCATTAACTTGTTTCGCCTTCAGGACAGACATTGCTCCCTTCTTCAGTCTGTACCATGATAATATCATATAGACCTATTCTTATTTGTAATTACACAGTAATTATTTAAATAATATTAAAGTATACATTAGTTGCCCAGTAACTTGAAATAGTTGAACGCCAAACTTAACGATTTCTAAATAGAGCTCAGTTGCTTTATTAAATTTGTTCAGGCTCTTGAAATAGACTGCATATCTGATTAAAGAAAAGAAAATGATTAAGACATACTCTCATTGACATAGCCTTCCATTTTTTACAATAGGCCATTTCTTATTACCCTTTCAAGAATAAATCGTTCTGTTATTCATGTACGTACTACAGAAAGCAGATCGTTTTCCAACATTAACGTCTACAGTGCGCGAAGTGACAGTCCTTCAGTAAGGAGTTCCACTGCTGCAATATCTGCAAATTACCGTTGCTCTGAAGACACTTTCTCTGCTTTGGAGCATGTTCGTTTAAACACTATAAAGAGCCTCGGACCTGGACTGATTCTTTGGCTCAGGATAGGGACAGGTGGCGGGCTGTTGTGAATGCGGTAATGAACCTTCGGTTTCCATAAAACGCGGGGAAATTCTTGAATAGCTGACGATCTGTTAGTTTCTCAAGAAGGGCTCTGCTCTATGGAGTTAGTTAATTCCTCACAAAATGCTGAATCTTGTTTTTGTATTAGAATGTTATTTGAACTTGTAAGTTTTAGTAGGGTAATGAGCCAGTACTTTTAATTGGTTTTCTTTTGTGTTTGTGTGTGTGTGTGTGTCTTACATGTTATTTGTGTATTTATGTATTCGGGTTGGTTTTGTAATTGGCCCCGCGCTGTTAAGCCTGAACGTTAGTGAATTGAATTGAATTGACTTATTATTATATAAAGACAAGTGACGTTTACTCATCGTTTAGAATGCACTTGTGTTATATTTATTATTATTTTTTTATTCAGTAACTGCTCATTTAATATACTTATCGTGACTGTGTAAAACGTGGAAGAACGATATTTGATCCCTGGCAGGTGTAGAGGTTTTTCTTTTCGCCCTCACATTCAAATGGATTTTGGTCTCCACCCACTTTTTGTGCAGTGAATATCTACAGTTCTTTCCCCGAGGGAAAAGTGAGGTTACATTAGTTTAGTTTAAATTTTTGTTTGGCTAAATTAGTTTAGGTGACGCGATGTTGGGTCAGCTTAGGCTGTATTAGGTTTGTTTGCGTTACATATCTTTGAAATGTTGGTTAATAAATACAGTTCACACCAAGTGTTTTCTTGTCAAGAACGTAGCAGAAAACGAATTTTTTCCCTTTTTCCGCGTTACATTTATTCGTCTTTTTATGAAGTGCTGTCAATACCTCATACATTTTCAACAACCAGTAATCACGAGGGTGATTTTCTTCAGTCTTTTAGATATATCGCTTACTTCCCATATCTTCGAATTGATCATTTGTCAAATATGAAAATGTTCTTCCCAACAATACTTTGAATTTTGTTTAATTTTACATTGCCTCTTTGCCGCAGATGTTATACACGATTTGTGTTTTCATTGGCTGCCATCGGAAATGATCCTCCGCGTGTGTAGTTGACAGACAGTATAAGGATAACAGAGTGATAGAGAAACACATTTCACTTCCGATAGTTGGTGCATGCATTGGTATGAGTAGTTAATTTCCAAAATATTATTATTTAAAACATCGAAGTCTTCACAAGTTTATGACCTAGCAATTTTTAGAGTGTCTGCTTTCTCAAATATGTTGCAGCTTTCGTGCCTGCTTCTCTCAGGCAGCTCTCTCGTAACACGTTCCCATTCTCAATCCGGGATTTCACAGAAGTCATAGGCATTACATAGAACGTGAAACACTTCAAATTTTTATGGCCTGTAACATACAGTAGAATTTTATTCTAACACTGTATGAAAGACAATTATAGTTAAAGCAAGACAGGCCCCATTTACAAACAAACGACTTTACAGGTCCCAATGTAGTCTCAGTAGGACATTTGCGAAAATTACGTTCTGTCCATTAATTTCGTCACTCTTAAGATTAAATAAAAAAAAGAAAAGAAGAGTTGAAATTTTCACTAGCGGTGTAGTGTATCTTGTTTCTGTGAATGACTCATTCCTTTTCAACCGGCGTTCGAAAAGCGAGGTTCCTCCAAGAAGTCGCAATAATCTTTGAATCCAGACAAAATAATATGGTCCTGGAGAGTTTCAGACAGCAAGATGTGAACCTGAAGCGTGTATAGACAAAGATTACCTCTTTCATTCAAGTTGCTGAACACTGTTTTGTACGCACTCCTTCCTTTCTGTCGTATCATAGACCTGCAGGCCATTTCTTCATTTTCTACTTTTTGCTTCTCTTTTATATTCTCCCTTTAAAGGCTGATTACTAAGTGAATTATTTTTCTTGTCCAGTAACGGACTTGTTGAAAGCAGTCGTACCTACTCAACAATCCAGTACCTCCTCCTCGTCCTCAAAACATGATTAATATTTTGAGATATACGGCTGACGCAGTGGATACAGCCTGGCAGCACAACCACCAACATATTCTCTCTAGCTTTCCACAGCGACACATGATGCGCCAAAAGCAGTTGGTGAACTTCGAGCGCGAAAAGTGCCTCCCCCCCCCCGCCCCTCCGTTCTGTTTTGGTGTAAAGGCTAAACAAGACATGCAATGCTTGTATAACGTAATATTGAGGAGCGTTCGCGTAACCATTGTTGCCGTGAAAAATAATAATTATTACATATTCTGAGTGTGTGTGATTGTAGCCTTAGTTATGCAGCATGCAAAGCCTATGCGCCATATTATACTGTCATCTGTGGCCTGTCTGGCTTTACCATATTTTCCACATTATCTTTTAAACGGCACGATTTTCGGTATAACGTTATTGAACAAAAAATGTGTTTTTTTTTTATTTTCTCTACAAGTTTTGTCTGAAACATTTGTCATCTAAAGAAGAATTCAGCGAGATAGTATCCTAAATTTACTTAGGTCTTCATGTAAAGTAGCGGCTATTCCTGTCAGATTTTAATGAAACTTGAACTTTCTCGACAGATTTTCGGAAAATACTTAAATATCAAATTTCATGAAAATCAGCGTTGTTTTATGCGGAAGGAAAGACATGACGAAGCCAATAGTCGCAATTTTGCGAACGCACCTAAAAACATGCTGTGTACGTTATTCAGTGAATGCGGTCGATTACAAACAAAAGATCAGGGCGTTTATTGAAAGGAGAAGAGGCAACATGTCTTTATGTTCCAGTTGTAATGGTCTGGCAGTACACTTGCAGCCAGACTAGAACATGAGCCA
Source organism: Reticulitermes speratus (assembly GCA_021186555.1). Classification (NCBI taxonomy): domain Eukaryota; kingdom Metazoa; phylum Arthropoda; class Insecta; order Blattodea; family Rhinotermitidae; genus Reticulitermes; species Reticulitermes speratus. The sequence continues at coordinate 23,363,672 of JAJKFL010000013.1, read as the reverse complement.
CAGCACTGGATCAGCCAAGAAGCAGCATAATTATTCATGCAGCAAAATAATGAGGGGCTGGAGTCGTCCAAAGTCAACCGTTATAGAGGAGCTGTGGGTACTGTGTGGCCGCACCCTGCCCGCATTCCTTATGCAAATTGCCACCAACTCACAAACACACAATCCGTCTTCGTCTTCTTGCATTATAGCACTGCTGCTATGTCACACACACACCTGATGTCACATGCGAGCATCTAAGGAACTGATTTTGTAATTAGCATAATATATCACGAGGCATCTCTCTCGACTGCCACGCTCAAATTTGTATCTGTCAATCTATGTCTCACGTGATTAATTGTCTTACGTCGTGCTTCGCATCCGAGTGTGTTTACATGTGACAGTTTGGAACTACTGTATTTGTTACTGGACGTAAAGGTACGAGAGCGTCTCTTTGATAAGGACATGCAAGTGCAGCTCTTCATTACAATTACAGTCAATCGCATATCCCTCTATATCCCACGGGCTTGTGTGACCCCACGAGAATATACGACACGACGTAAGTAGTTTATATAGCGGTCAGTCTAAAGGTTAGCGTTGCAATTAATTTAAGTACAGTAACTCTCACCCAGTCGTCCTCGGTGGAGTAGTGGTTAGCGTGCTCGCTATTGGACCCAAGGTTCGCGGGTTCAATCCTGGCCGAGGTCGATGGATTTTTAAGGGTGATAAAAATCCGTAGCACAACTTCCTTCGGAGGGGAAGTAAAGCCGTCGGTCCCATGTCGTAGATTTACGGCATGTAAAAGAACCTTACGGGCATTAATCGTATGTTTCGTAAGCAAAATTCAGCGGCCGTTTCTCACCCAAGTCTCCTGACTGACTGCTAGATGGCTCTGGCAGTCACATCAGGATGAGTAGAACTTGTGCAGTCAGTGGACTGGTCACTCACTACAGAATGCACACCTCCAGACCAAGAAACCTCTGAAAGGAGGCCCTATGCTCCGCAAGGAGCGACAGGAGGATCGAATCAAAATCTCACCCAGCGTGGTTTTTTTAAGGATGATTTTGATTGTACGTGGTTGAAAATAATGAAATACGTGTATGAGAAATAAATTTTCCGAACTTTACTGACAGTACTGACAGTGTAGGAGATTATATATTAAGTGCTTTGGGTGTGTCATAAGCGTGGTAATAAAACACCCACACACAATTGTGGAATCATTATATACTCGTAAAACGTGACAAGTAGAGAACAATAGGGAAAGCAAAATCACGTGACTGCACCAGTGCTGCAGACGATGATTGTAAATTATTAGGTGTGTGCGAATATACACAATCGCAGGCTAAGGTGACGCGGAATCAAAAACTATCAAGCTTGTCGTTTGTGTCATAGGATCATATACGTAATTGCTTTAGCTCTGCCTCCTCGGACTTGTAGTGTCGAACTTAAATGCTTCTAGTCCTTTCATGTAGCACTACTGCAAGGCTGAGCATGCAAATCCTATTTAATTAAGGCCACCCTAATAAATTTTAGGACGTTACAAAGACGGATCCTGCAACACTTCATAATCCAATGGGTATCATTGTACTCTAAATTTTAACAGTTAGAGGCTCCACAGTGTGGCCACTAGCGCATTTATGGTTTATTATGTTTGAAAATAATTAATGATTTTTCCATACACATTCTTAAAGGATTATTGTTTCAAAGGAAGGAGGATTTTATTTACTGCACGGTACAAGTTGGAGAAATAAGATTCGAGTTAATTTTATTGGGTGTTGGATGTGCCAGGGCTCAGGCCTTTAGTAGCCAGCTTATCACCGCAGAGGTCCTAGATCAATCCCGGACTATTCCATGTCAGATTTCTGGTGAACACAGTGACATTGCGACATGTTCTTTCCCCGAGTACTTCTGATGTCCCTTGACGATCTCGTGCCACCAGTGCTTCATACTCATCTTCACATTACTACCACTCGTATGACAAGGACTAGCGGAAGAAGCCTGGGAACCTTAACAAAGCAATGTTCTTTGGGATATCGTTCAGCATTGGATTGAAAAGTACTTTCACACTTTTTAATCTGCGTGAGCTCTTCAAAATCAATGAAGACGGGAGGCAGACCATCTATTTATCTCGTGTACATTGGCCAGGCATGACTCACCTTACGTTGAATGGACGGAAAATCCCATTTGTAAATCACGTAAAGTATCTTAGTTTAATCTTTGACAGAAATATTACATGGAGAGTTCATATAGAAACGAGAAAAGTCAAGGCTGTTAGGATATTTATTAAACTGGACTCTCAAAAGCCTTGTTTTTATGTTGTATGTGTAACATTTACGGATTCATTTGATTGGTGATCAACAAATGTGTGTGTATATATACATACTTACACGTATACTTGACAAAGACTAAGACACTTGACAAAAGACAAAAGCGTCCGCTCGCCAAGGAATTTGCCCTATGACATGAATGAAGAATAAGTCATTCTAATTATCAAGATCTGGTTATGGGCTGGGGAGTGACTCTACGCCAAGAAGGGCAAGCTGATGACTGTGACTTGCTGTGTGTTTTACCTAGACTTGAACTTAGTTTTCAAAGGTCTACAGAAAAGCTAAGGAAAACTACTTCTTACGTGTTGCCATTAAGAATGTTCAAGCAACTGAAATGTTTGCACATTTTTGCATTAAGTCATAGAGGATCACATAGAATTATGGCGCCTTGATACCCGCTCTTGGGTCTGTCGCCCTGTCAGCTTTTCAGGAAATTTGATGTTAACATCACAATTCAAACAACCACATGTATATATACCTATGTATATACTATTATCTTTAAAGATCTAACTAACAAGTATACTTCTCGAACCACCCACGGTATCGTAGTGCATGTTCGTGTGCCCAAAGTGTCCAACTGGTTCTGCAGTAGCTCTTAAACTATACATAATTACTAATCTTACATTGTCTTTGCTGCAGGCGTGGGAAGTGTTAACCTGTGACTTAAATGACACGTCGTCACATAGAACTGACACTTTAATTAAAGGTTACTGACATTTTAAATCCATAGAAGAAACTGATAGGAAAGATTGAACAGTATTGATAATTATATTTTACTGCTTATAATTTGCCTGATACACATAAATGACGCGTGGTTTTTCGTTTCGCAATGTAATATTACCAAGGTCTATTACAACTACTTAAAATTCTATTCTTTAATCAAACACGATTACACATACAGCCAATAAAGTAAATGTCCCATTAAGATTGAACGAGATTATATATATAATGACACGTTATGAAGATGATAAAATCAACCACATTCTACACTTGTATCGAGAATATAAATTCGGCGCTCAGTTGTTAGGTCTATAAAGTAGTCACGGACAATGCGCTAACAGGCACAAGCACATAGAGTAGACAGCAGTCTTTGAATTTTAATCAGGCGTTACAGCCCTTGATGTATATAAATATGTAATGAAGACCACCCTCACTTACCTGACCTTGTCTACGCCTACAACAGCTTTCGAGGAGACTCACGAACGATAAACAAGCGATGACAGTTTGTACGGCGAGTACTTTGTCTCACGTCCAGTGGAAGTCAGGGGTGACCACTTTTTGCATGTTCAGAAATAATTTACGAACTTAATACAGTTATGAATTAATCAGTTATCAACTTACGTACAGTAGGATGTCCTAATTCTTATTTCCTCTGCCTGCATGCATAAACTGTAAACTAGGGATGCAGAACTCTGGAGTAATTTTAAACTTGATCCTTATATGTGCATTATGTAATTTCAAATTTAATAATCTCGTAATTACGAAAAAGATAGCCTGCATTGTGTAAAAGAAGATTCAATAATACAGAATATAAATTTAATTAAAAGTATTAATTTACTTTAATATTTCTACATTTTATATGTATATGCATATGCATTATTATTTTTTACTGTTGACGAATTTTCTCACAAATATGATTTTTTTCTGTGATACTGGTTAGTTCCACCACAAATACGTTTATATCTACAGTAAATGGATATGACGGTCTACCTTGAGTGCAAAATCGAAAAGAACACTTTTACAAATATTTATCTAGCCAAGCCCACACTGCAAGAGCAACCTCTCCATACTTGCGAGATTTCACGCTTCCGCCGCATTTGTGGTTGAGGTCTTCGCTCTTCAGGATTATGCGCGGCCGTTTGTAGTTTGTTACCCACGTTTCGCGAAAACATCGGTTCTGTCTTCAAGGGCCAAGCACTCCAAAAACTGCTTGGCCCTTTAAGGCGAAACCGATGTGTTTTCGCGAAACGTGGGTAAAAAACTACGAACGGCCGCGCATAATCCTGAAGAGCGAAGACCTTTTCCATACTTACTATTATTATTATTATTCTGTTAAGCTCGCGCTGTAATAAATAAGACTTGAGTTATCATCATTATCACCATCATCATCGCTACTCTTGCTACTTTTCTGAAGTAGTCAGAATAAAATATTGAACTTTTTTTTTTTTTTTTTTTTTTGGCTCGACAGCCTTATATGGGCCTGGGCCTCCTCGTTTCGTCGAGGTTTCATGGCCACACACATTTGAGACACACCACAGTCGGTAGGACTCCTCTGGACGAGGGACCAGCTCGTCGCAGAGACCTCTACCTGACATTACAACACTCACAAGAGACAGACATCCATGCCCCCGGTGGGATTCGAACCCACGATCCTAGTAAGCGAGCGGCCGAAGACCCACGCCTGAGACCGCACGGCCACTGGGATCGGCAAATATCGAACTAGGTGGATAATTACAGAGGTTTGATAGAAAATAAATGAGAAACTATGGCAGTGGAATCGAAATTTGAAAGCACAGTTGTAGTTAGTAAGGAGATTACCTCGGACCTCGACCTTGCCGTCTGCAGTTTCTGTGCTCCCAGTCCATCCACCTCGCACCTTGATCCTGTTTCCGCTCCATCCACCACAGCCTTCTCACCCTACAGCAAAGTAACTGCAGTCTTCCGAGGTACTTTTGCCTGACCCGTGCAGTTAATCACCGGGTTCTCACATCGGAGGTCAAGCATGGCATTTACGGTGCACGAAGTTGCAGAAGGACAGGATTTCCTTCGTGTACACCTCTGTTTATCCTTACGGCGAATGCCCAAATTCGTTCCCGAGGAAGTCATGAGGGATTTATGGTGTACAAAGTGGCACTGAGACACGTTTTTCTCCGCGTACATCGGTTTTAAGTTCTCAAATATTTCGCCTTTTCTACGCAATTATTCATTAGTAGTCTAGGGATGGCTTCTCTGACGTCACAGCTAGAATAACCTGAAGACACACTTCTTGTTGAAATACAGTATCATTTCCGGTGTAGTCTTTGTACCTTACAGTTAGCTGTAAATCTTAGTTACGATTTAATCCTGATTAATACCGCACTAAATATTCTTTCTGAAGCGAACGTTCAAACAACAGAAAACTGAGTATCAAGTAGAGTCGAACCCGGCTATAATGTCATCGAAGGTACCCAGCACTTTCTGTCGTTATAAAAGAGAGTCGTTCTAAGCGAGGTGTATGGTAAAAGTGAAGGAAAAATACTTCAACACAAAATACAGACCTGTAGCTTTATTACTTAAATTTTTTACTCTATAATATACTTTAAATGTAAATTACAATTAAAATTTAGAAAGAAAAAAGTTACTCTATTGCAATTGTGAATTTACATAGAGGTTTTGATTTAAAATACATTAACTTTAACTTACTAAAATTTGGAAAGAACAAAAATTAATCTGCTCTATTCTGCACTTGGGGGTTCATACAGGTGTGCAGTAAAAACATATTAGACAAACCTACAGTACATGCAATAACATCCTGTAAGCACGATGTTAAGGCAGTCGTCAGTAGTTTACGATTTCCATATATCTTCTGCGGCTTGCCAAACACCGATTTTCTAAATGTTCTTCAATATCTATAATTTGTGACGCAGTTTTGCTGTTCCCTGCTCTGGCTTATTACAAGTAGTTCACAGCCCTCATGGCTTCGAGAGCCTCATTCACAGTGGGAATTGTCACATCCAGGTTTTCTTCCTCCTTATTCTCCTCTTCCTTTCTTCTTTTTCTCTTTCTTCTTCTCCTTCCGGATCACGTTTCCCATCTCTGTTTCTCATTTCTCTGACAATATCGTTGTCTCTTTGTGCCTTGGTCGTAATTATTTTATACTGGAATATTTGGTTACGTAAAATGAATGTGATTACAGCTGGGAAGAACAATTATTTATTTTTATATTTTACGTGTTACTTAAATTGGCTGACTGCTACTTCTCTGCCAGTCGGCAGCTCATATCCTTTCTCTCGAAGTCACAGTGTTCTCTGCATTCTAAATTTATAGGCTTTAGTATTTTTGGAGTTGGCCAGAAGTGGCGGGGAAGCAGAGCATGTAGCAGTACAAGCAGGCAATCTCTTCATAAGCCTGGATCCATATACGGGTTAGACACATAGCTCATGAACGTCATATGCAAGCCTGACTTATATCCTCCAGCTATAACGTTTGAAGAGCTGCCTTTTATATGTAGCCAATATGATATCATATTTTATTTTGATGTGACGGCAGTCTTGATTTAAAGGGGCTATAAAAGTCCAACCCCAGTTTCCCGTGGCCTGCTGTCGAAATACATAATACCCAGGCTGGATTGCTCTACGGCCCGCCTTTCCCCACTGTTCACAGACATTCCTCCTAGACACGATCGTCGTCTGCTTATACTGACTGCCTAATCTCTCTAACTTCATAATAACTGCTATCGTCATTTTCTGATAAGTTTTATTGACATTTCACTTACATGTAATATGAGACGCCTATCCGTAACAGTCTGACTGACGCCTTGGTTCTTAGGTTTATGGAGATACCATACATTAAAGTAAAGTTTCCCTGTCCACGCCACGAAGGCATATAAGGGGACCAGATGTATAAAAATACTCATTCTAAACCTCGGCATTAAATGGAGATGAGTGGTCAACTTCACGCCCCGGCCGCTTTACTCACGGATAGGTACTCCGGTACCGTACGAGATTTCAGGCTTCCGCCGCAGTGTATTTGAATTTTCGCTCTTCTGGGATATTACGCAGCGTAGTTGGTATTTACAAGATTTTCTTCTTTTACTGCTTGACTGTTGAAGATGGCACCGATATGCCATCCCGAAACATCGATAAATAATTACCAACCAACGTTGTATAACATTCCAGAAGAGCGAAGACCTCAAACCCTGTACCAACTAAATAGGGGGGTGGGTGGGCCCCAGAGCCGTTCTGGAGCTCTTGAAGCAGCAAAATACCTCTTGCCACTGTCCAGATTCGGACCCAGGATCGTTTAGCCCTTAGCCTAGTCACTATACTGATAACACTGTACCGTCTGAAATGTCTTACATATTAATATCTAATTATGTCGTATTTAAAGTAGTTTTGTAACATAACTGTGAACTGAGAGATATGCTTCCCATGGATATAAAGTGGGTCAGGAAATCTGAGTGTGAGATTTAACCATGAAGGATAAAATTTTGAGGGATAATTGTGCCTGAATTAACTTTTAACTGGCCACGAAAAATCAAGTTGTTCTTTTATGTGGATTTGGGGGAGAACTCTTGTATTGCATATGAATTAATTATCGTAGTTTTTATTTTTAAACATATGTATTAGTATATATGTATGTATGTAAGTGTGTAATGCATGTAAATTGGTGTAAAAATTTGGTGGTTGCCAGTTCAACAAGTGTAACACTCCAAGTAAACTTACTGACTTCATCTGCGGAAGTACAGAAAGCATTTATAACAAAAAAATAACAAATTCTATTTTACTACGTGCTGAAATTTTAATTAACTGTGCCATAAACACATTTCACACAATACGTCTTACACCCATAAATTCATAAATATATACTTTTCTGTTTGAAAGATCCTACTCCCTACTAGCTTCTTACATTCCTCTCTTTCCTGTCGCAGCTGTCATAAAGTCACTTTCTGAACACACTCTTACCTCTCAAAGAGTTCTGCTTCACGATAGGTACTGCCGATATGAAATAATTCATGTCTTTTGGATCTGTTGACGTAATTGAATTTAGCTCAGTTATTTATCTTGTTTACTTATTACCCTGTTTATCACAAATAAAACAGTATCGTGCAATATGAGCAAATGTATCCCTTTTAATAAAAAATAAATTCAGCACTTGGCCTGCTGCAAGCATTACATATATCCTAGTTTTGAAATATCCACGAGTTGCACCATTATAAATCTTCAAAAAACGCCCAATTTATACTTAATATGAAGCACATTTAAATGTTAAGTGAAAAGGTCTATAAACCAGTATACTGATTGCAAGAATTTTAAGATGAAATTTTCAAGGAACGTTTTTGTAGTTGGGTATTGTGCAGAGACTTTATGAATGGCATTACAAGAACGCAATATTGATGGAGAACAATATAAATATGTCGACCGAGTGCGAGAATGCAAGGCACCTCCGGAATTGTCTTGCAGATTTGGATAACCTCCTATCTATCGACAAGCTAGCCTATTCATACGCCTGTACAAATCATGTACACAGACCCGCCTAACAGAAACGTTGAAGAAGTTGCCGCATTACAAAGGCAAATCCTGTCAATTTTTTTCTTTTTCCAGTTTACTATAACCCTCTGTGATTCCTTCGGACACAGGTCATGAATATCATAAATTCGATTTACGTCCAGGACATGAAAGTCCGTATGCTTTTGTCACAAATATACTGGCTGCCCTGACCATCACTAGTAATAACAGATATTCTGCACTGGGCTTATATATATTCAGGACATGTATGACTGTAAGTAGTGGACATTAGATACTGACGCAGTTTCGTAACCAGAGGATTGGGATCCTCAAATATACCGTTGTAAAAACCTTAAAACTCACTTTAAAACCTTGTTAGGACTAGGGAGAACGGAAACAAAGGGACAGAGAGAAACAGAAGAACAACTGGAGAAGGAAGACAGAAATGAAGTAATAAATACAGAATTAAAAAGAAAAATGGATTGAAATGATGACAGTGAATGCAAGAAATAAAGAATCTGTGAAAGAGAGGAAACCCCAAACGCTGGAAGGTTTGTAAAGAACAGAAAGGGGGGGGGGGGGGGGGGGAGGAAGCAGAAAAAAAACAGAAAAAGTGAAACAAAAAAGTGAAAGAACTAGAAGACAACAGCATGGAGATATCAGTATTGTCATCATTTTAGGCACTTTATAAATAAATTCTTGCAATTCTCCACTTGGACTTACGTGTCCATTACGAATGAACTTCCAGACAGACGGCTCCAAGCCGATGACGTATGTTTCTAAGACTCCGTTGATATTTAGTGTCTCAGCCTCTTTTATGGTTCTTGGTATATCCTCCTTCCGTGTTCATGAGAATTGAGAGGCAGTTTGGGAAACCATGGCAGGAAACAGTATCTGGAGAGGTGTAATAAACCTGGCCCCATGATGAACGTATCGAGGTGTGAGCTCACGCACATTGAGCTCGTTCATGAGTGTTTTCTGAAATTTCTGTTTCTAGCAAGTTTGTCCTCATTCCCGTCACTTTTATTTCTGTGATAAAACATTTAAAACTTTTATCTGTACGAGTATATGATAAACTTTGGGTGTAAATCAGCCACACAGGGAATGCCAGCAAACATACACTCAAGGGGCCCCTTGTTTATACCTTAATAAGAAGAATCGTATTGGTAAAATTCCAGTATTCAGTTGTGAGGTTCTTAAATTTGAATGAAAATAGTTTTTCAAAATTTCAGAAAAAAATATTCTTTCCCCTTGTAATACATTTTAATCAGTTTTGTAAATAGCTATTCCCGAAAATGTGTAAGCAAATCAATTTATTTTGGCCTTATCGACCTTTCAGTTTAAAATTTCCTTATAATTACCAGACTTAAATTAACGGAACCTGAGATTCTATTTATACTTACAAATAGAAACTACCATATGGGAACAGTGTGGATACTTGCGGAATATGTAACGAATTTTCGGTTGCCATGAAAGATGAGAATTTTTGAAATAGCTTAGTAGTTATTGTTTCTCATATAAAACCGTCCTTTATGGTGTTATATATTAAATGTAAATATGAAGTACTTTCACGTTTGTTATAGACAAAGATCTGCTATGGGAGTATCAATAATGTATTCCCAACTTTATTTCAGCATACTGAGCCGATATACGGACCAAACTCAACAATACTTAAAATAATATCACACTAAAGGGAATAAAAATCTTAAAATATATTTATTTGTGTTTAATAAGGTTAAACCTCGCGTAGGCCTATGTATTAATTTATATGCGAAATTACCCACATCTTTAAAATAATGCTTTCCTTCCAAAACAAAAACATATTACTGTATCGCAGCCTTTAAAAGTGAATCTATAAAATTTTATGATCTGTTGAAGATAGTTGTGATTTTCAAATTGAATTAATAATCCTGAAATAAAGTTTCAGTACGATTTATTACAACGTTTCAGTACAGGATCATTATTTTATTTCATTAATGCCGTTTGTCACTTGCCACCGCTGCTTCAATTTGCCTGGATACGGGGTCCACACGTTAAGCAATAAGCGACAAGCGGGTCGACCGGATGTGACAAAAGATAATGGACAGATAAAATAATGTCTCTATAGTAACACGAAATAAACTTGCCAAGCTAGACAGCACACGCCAGTACAGCCGACACAAGGTCACTGATAAGAATGGAGTGATGATTATGAATTTGGTGCTCTGAATCTATACTGAGGTCAAGAAAGCAAGTCCCATTGATCCGTGCCCCACCAAACCTCCCTCGAAAGGTTACAGTACCCTCCATCGTGCTTCCCCACATTCCCCTCCAGTCGTCGAGTCATTCTTTCAACACAACAACCGGTACTTAGAACAGCGTGATAACTTTCGCTGGCAATAAGCGCTTTGGGCTGTTTGGAATAGGCCACAGGGAGATACAAGAGAATAAATAATAGGCAGAAAGCAGGAAGCCCCGAGCAACGTCAAACCCCATTTCCATGGAACCTCTTCCGTGGCCTGTCTATGGGTGTTTTAACTTCAATACCTTACTTGTATGCTTAGTTTCAATACACTTTTATAAACTGTAGTTTCCAGAAGTAGAACGTGTATCTACAATTATGCCCAGTTTTAATACACCGGCACTGGTATGTATTTTTTTCATATACCGGCATATGTTCGTGTGGAAGTGTGCGTATGTACGAACACCATCACCACAAGTCACTGATTACACGTCTCATTTTTCGCTGAGTAAATGGGTCGGCAGTCAAACAACAAGGGCATTAAGTTGAACTTTCAATACGCGGCCTCTGTGTTCACATAATAGGACCCCACCTCTTGCCCACTTATATACACACAATCTCTATGGGTGAGTGTTGCCTTTTAACGGCGGGGTTTTATGGGCAAATCAAATGGCGCGACCGGCAAAACGACGTATCTGGTGAGTCTATTTCAGTTGATATCACAATAGTCCATATTGTCGGCTGGTCAGAGTGACGTTTATGATCCCTGATATAAGCTCCAATCCTTTTCATTAGCTGTCCGAATGACATCTACAGTAAAACACGGAGACTTTAAAATTAAACTAGAAAACATATCTGCTTTGTCTACTGAGGTATGATCGCTGTAAAAGAACGGGCTATCACTTCGTTGCATTGTACAGTCGGAGGCAAGAAAAAACGACTCTCACATGCTGAGAATGTGTACGAAGCATATCAATTTCGTAGTGGGAAAATAAATGGGGATGAATATTTGTAGAAACTGAAACCTAATAACTACGAGGTATAGAGAGCTGTAAATATTTACGGCTATAGAAACTGAAATTATTTAGGCCTGAGTGAAAATAGCAGAGATATATTATTATTTTGAGAGAGGTGAAACAAAAGCTACATGTAACACAAGGTTTTCTTACACTATTAATTTAGCACATATATTTTTAGTATAATGAAGGAACTAGTTACGCTTAAAATAATGACATGGAATAAAAATTTTAATGTGACTTATCAAAGCAACATTAACCGTTTAAAGTACAGTGGTTACTCTGTGTGCAACATGATTTAATATTAGATGACTATATTTCGTGCGCAGAATATATTTGTGTTTCGTAAAGTTTACGGATTAGAAGGGACTGTTGCCCTGAACAACATTTACCGGTTGGTGGTTGTGATGAGGACGCAGTGTTGGGTGAAGTCAAAACTGATTGTGTGTATAATATTTAGATACAATTCTTGCTTCACAAGTTTAACGAAGAAATTACTGTGAAGAACAATTTATGGGTCCGAGAAAGAAGTTACATTTAGCGTCAGTGAAAGAACAAATCTCAGCTTCTCAACGAGTTCTCTGCTTCATATTTTAGTGCGGCTTGATGCTGTATACGTAATAGGAAGAAGTGAAGTACAATCGTTGCAATAGTTACGTTCTTGTGAGACCTAGCCTTATGTAAAACCGCGTAATAAAAATAGGATCACAGAAATTTGTCCCGTCATCCTAACTTTAGCTTCACACCGGTCGCTGAAATCGTGTAATAGCTAACACGCGTGTGCGGAAATTCGCGTTTACCTATTTATTCATCAATCGCTTTATAGACAATTCGCCTTAACAAAACACGCGTAATAGTATAACTGACTTGAGAATAGATATATGGGCTACTGGCCGAAAATTGCTTTTCTGATGCCTAAGTCACTTCCAGTGAAGAATTTCGTATTATATCTTGATCTTGAATTTAATGAATAGTTAATTTGACAGGGAGATGTGAAGAGAAAGGATAATATTCTGAGACCAGGCCTCGATTTCTTGATGGCTTTGATGTATGTCATCGAGAGATAGCAAAATACAAGTAGGTCTATAATGAATCTAACAGGAGGTCACTAAAGTAACAGCTTTTAAAATAGCATTTGAATTGCAGGCTTCAAATGTGCTCCGCTGGAAGTCAAACAATTCCTTTCCCCTTTCTGCCACTCCCATTTACTCTTTAATATCTTCGTCGCCCTTTACTATTACGGCAGTGATTGCTTTTAGCGCTTGCAGCTTTGTTGTGCGGTCAATTTCAGATCACGGACGTATCAAAAACCCTATTTCGAGCACATTGTGTTGCTGGTTGTCTAAGCAATGCTGCGCCACTCGCATAGGATATCGAAAGCGAAAAATGCCACAGATTTACAGACATCAAGAAGATTATAAATGGCGAGTTAAGATTTGTATTTGGCTCCTTGAAACATAAAAGTTACATGAACTGTATTTTCAGAGTCCTTTCCTACCTCACAGTAAACACAATGCATTTCCATTGCAGAGAGCAGCCGGTTAATGCTCTTAGGGAAATAATCGCTATTGACTGACAATGTATGCAGCGCATAAATACACTTCTGAGAAAATTTATTGTATTTTAATGTTAATGAATGTGATTCAGTATAGTAGGCAATGTGCTTGGAATGATTGAAGTGCTGGTACTATTCCAGAATTTGCGTTGCAGAACTGGACTCATAAGTACCACGTATGTCAGGTTCATAAAGGATTAATAAGTGAAGAGATAATAAGTAAATTAGTATAGGATATTAGATGAGCGCATAAAGAAGTAATAAATAATTCGTAGAGGAAATAAATATATATTCAAAAGTGGGCGAATGAATAAATGAATTAATAGATGTTGGAACAAACAAATGATTGAGTAAGTAAACTATAAATAAATAAAAACATTTGGGCCAATTACTAGGTTAAAAACAAAATAATGTGGTGTGAGGTTAGTTTGCAACAATTTACATTGCCAGTTTATTAAGGTAAACAAGGAGAAAACCGCCGATCCCAGTGGCCGTGCGGTCCAAGGCGTGGGTCTACGGCTGCTCGCTTACTAGGATCGTGGGTTCGAATCCCACCTGGGGCATGGATGTCTGTCTCTTGTGAGTGTTGTGTGTTGTCAGGTAGAGGTCTCTGCGACGAGCTGGTCCTCGTCCAGAGGAGTCCTACCGAATGTGGTGTGTCTCAAATGTGTGTGACCATGAAACCTCGAAGAAACGAGGAGGCCCAGGCCCATATAGGGCTGTCGAGCCATAGGAAAAAAAAAAAAAAAAAAAAAAAAAACCAACAACAACAACAACAACAACATCCCGCCTAGTGCATGGTTGTCTGTCTCTTGTGAGTGTTGTGTGTTGTCAGGTAGAGATCTCTGCGACGAGCTGGTCCATCGTCCAGAGGAGTTCTACCGAGTGTGGTGTGTCTAAAAAGTGTGATCGTGAAGCCTCGAAAATTGAGGCGGCCTAGGCCCCAAGGGTTTTTCGAGCCATTAAAAAAAAGGAGAAAACCAATTGAAACTAAACCAGTATCGATGGGACAAAGCAGAGTGATATTTCTGCCTTTCTTTTTGAAAATGTCGTGATGGTGGACTTGATTCTCGTGGGAGATAGTCAGATTTTCTCCAAAATTAATAAAGGAAGTGCATTGAATATTTTATTCAGTGTGGAATCGGAAGTATTCACAGGTGCTGTATTCGCTTAATCACACTTGATAATAATGCGCGTGATTTAGCAGCAAGGTTATATTTGGTCTTTTTGATCACAGGCAGAATCCGAATTAATTAAACGCTACAAAATATACGTGAAGACCTTTTCCTTAAGCTAGCACTGTTTTTGTTAAAAACGTGTTATCCGCAGTTAGGCAACGTCTTACTCTTCCAAAATATATCAACGGAATAATGGGATTTGAAGATGGCGCCCTTGCCATCTGGACTTCCGAAGAGGATTTCGACAATGAAATAATCCTACATTTAAAAACATGTCATATTAATATCTGTGTTCTTGGAGCAACAGAAAACTAGAAACTTGGAAATTCATGTTACAAACTCTGAAGCGCACATATGATCGACGCTTTTAAGTTAGACTGCAAGGAACACGTGTCCAAATCTCTCACAAAACCAAGTTTTGAGCCAAACGTTCGACGCTATATATTCTGAGCTACTGACAGTGTCCTTAAGTAAACCACAAAAAAAAAAAGCAAATACACTGCCAACAATCACGTCTTCATCACTCCGCAGCTGCTGTAGAGTCTCACAGCGACAATTTAAGTGATACTTATGACAACTAGAAGCTGCAGCATCCCACAACATTGGGAAGTCACGTTGCAGCTTCGTTATTTTACAACTACAAAATAAAGTTTCTGAAATATGTGTCACGAAGCTAAAATTGTATTACTTATTTTACGTCTTGTGCTTCTGTTCTTATTTGTGTAAAGCCTACAACAGCAATTACATATGCAAATTGTGATTTTCAGACTAATATCTATTTTATAATATTTGAATAGATTTATAAGTCAGCCTTCATCCCCATCCTTGAAATATGTTTTTGCAGTAATTTTAGGATTATTGACACTTCATACAGGGGCGAAGTACCTAGTCATGACGTATTTTAAAACCTCAGGCGGCGATCTTAGGAAAAAACGAATAAAAAGTTTAAAATTTGAGATGGATATTTTAGACGTGGATCCGAATTTTGTAACATTTGAATAAGAAACTGAAATGATAACTTGCAAATTCTCCTCTATGTCGTAGTCTTAGTTGTGTCATTTTTGAACGTATTATGATTAGACTCTTTTCAGCTAGCTGGTTAGGAAACTACATGTCTGGATCAAACCCGCAGGCTTTAGGATGGGATCCGATGTTTACTGTAAGTTAGTATATAGTATATAGTATATAGTTATACTATATGTTAGTTAAACATATGATGTGAGTTCTGCTATTTAATTTTTCGGAGATTTTGAAATTCGCGTTTTTTACAATCAAAATTTTATATTTTAATGACATGAAATTAAGGCATAGTAGGGTGAGTAGTAAGGAATGGAATTTATCCTGCTCTGTCACGTCTGTTTACAGAGCTTCCTACGGTCGCTATTCTACTGACTCTTTGTACATTTTGTTCTTACCTCCAGGTTAATTTTGTGAAACTTTCTCGAAATAAAATAAATCCACTTTTTTCTCTTTGTCAATTTAAAATAATTTCCAATTTTAGTACACTGATACACCGTTATACAATATAATTATTATTGTCTCTTCCGTTTCTAAAAATCAGGTTTTCTTCAAAAATATGTGTCTGACTAAAATTTTAAATATTTTTACCGATGAATTTTTGAAACACAATTCCTACATTTTCTTGGTGAAAAATATTTTATTTTTTTACATGTGAAATCGTTATGGGGTTACGTTAGATCAAATCTGAGAACAAAAGGCCAATATGTGTTAACACTCCAGTAATCCTCCACTCCATTTTGCGCTATTAAGCATTCAACTGACCCCACACATTTCCGCTTCATTTAATTTTTTCCTTCCCTTAATTTTTCCTTTTCCGTTTCTTCTCCTCAATTATCACTTTCTCTTTCTCTTCCCACATTTCGCAAACTAAACTTGTCGCTCGGGTAACTGGAGAAGTGGAAAGGGGGGGGGGGGACACGTTCGAATTTTCCACTACATAAAGCATGTTAAGATTTTGAAATCCAGCTGCGGCTGCGGCTAGCCATGGACTGACTCCTCCTGGTGGCTCCTAGAAGAGAGAGGAGAGGAGAAGAGAGACAGAGGGAGAGAGAGAGGGAAAAAGGTTGAATTATGGAGTGTAAAAATAAGCGATATGTGGCTGATCCCTTTATTGCCTCTAAGGCTGTAAATTACCCCACGGGAACAGATGCTGCGGAAACCTCGGTGGGAGGGTAAAGAGCGAGAGAGGTAACAAAAAGTGAAGGGGGAGAGAGAAAGAGAGGAAGCTTAAGCCTTGGAGAGAAATATGGGACGAAGAGTAACACTAATGTGCCTCTGTCACGTGAGGAGTCTGCCAAAATACTCCTCACTTCATCTCTGTCCTTCTTCTCTTTCATTTCTTTCATTTCTTCACCACCTTTTCTCGTTTTATCTATCACTCTTTCCTTTTTTTTATTCTTCCTGGCATAGGGTTCCAAACTGCGACATTGACAAGTTTCTCCTCCGGAAAGAAAAGTCAAAATGTTGCGATGGATATAACATAAAATGGTGCCAACAGTGGTTTGAAATACTTCAGTCGTGCGTACCCAATGTAACACGGCGGAAACTGCACCCTCATTTATTACTTCTCATGATGGATATATTTTTCTCTCATGTTCTTTTTAAAGTTGTCCGGCCTACAGCACAGACGTATCAGTCAGAATATCATGATTAAAATATTTCAATTTAATGCTTGAAGTGATTAAGCTGAATGTTTGTTTAAGCAGCTCAAAATTCCGACTGCGTGAAATTATCATCAGCAAAGTCTGCTATTTTACGTGTTTTTTTTTTCAATCCGTTACATGCAATTTGAGAAAATGTAATGCTCTCCTTAATGATAAATTCATGAAGACTACCTAAGTCTCATCTTAAAACTCAGTACGGGGCATGGAGATGTTTCCAAGTGAGTTAAGGTTAATTTTTGTGTTATACGTGTTTTGTTGAAATAAAAGAAGCACCGATCGTGCAAGAAACACGGGCAAATTTTGCATTCGGGACGGCAGGTATGTTGGGCGAGGATGGGGAAATGTGTAGCCACGTGTGTTATTTTCAATTTGTCTTCTATTAACTTCTGAAGTCGTTCCCAAACTTTACAAAAAGCCGACATAATGTCACGGAAGCCAACTCCATGAAGCCGAGTCTGTCTGCAGATGCTAATATTCTCCCAGGTAGTTAATAAATGCCCTTTCTTTTAGGAATACGAATGTTCATTGCCGTGTTCACAAAAGTCTTCCACTGGTAATTATCCAGAGCCACAAGAAACAGGCCCATATTGTCACACTCTCTTACGCTAAGATTCAATTTAATATTAACCTCCCACTTGAGCCTAGGTCTTCAAAGTACTCTCTTTCCAGACATTCAGTCAACATAATTTTCATAACGTATTTTTTTTTGTGTAGTTTCCCGCATTATTTGGGATAGGGGTAATCTTAGATTCAAAAATAATGAAGATAAAATGTTTTTATCTAGTGACCACAATAATTTACCATCGGATTCCATTAAAAGCTGAAAGACTATTTGTTTCTTAAGAAGGACTCTGCTCCATGGTGGAAGATTTAAAGGTTTATGGCTTTTCGAGTTTTTTTTAGTAACGTGTTTACTGAGCGAATTTTATAATCGTGTGTTGGTCAGAGAATAACTACTTTAGCTACGGAAGCCTTCTGTAGGTGTGGATTTCTTTGAATAATCCTTAAAGTACTTGAGCTAGGCTTTCATCTCCATATGATATCTTTCCGAACAGGAGGAGATTAGAGTCTTAAATGGGTAGCAATGCGGGGCCTGGAAGAAGAGTATTGATAGCTGCTGTTATGGCTGAGAAGTTAGTTATTTTGCCCTCCACTTGTAAGTATAAATATTACTTAGTAAATGAGCTTTATTATTACATATACTATGCCTTTTGGAATGATAAATATATAAGTATTATGAAGACATTTATTCTGTTCGTAATTTTTCTTACAAATCTGTGTTATCAGGAAGTTGCATGCTAGGATGGACTACGTTGTCTTTGGTTTTTATGCGCTCGTTGCCTGAACTGCATCATGTGATAATACAATGAAGACATCCCATCCTTCTGCAAATTTTTACTCTATAAGCACTAAAAATTTTGATTAAATGTTAGAGAGGGGGTGAATTTAATTTCGGAATTTGCCATCTAATTTTAACCCTTAATTTACAAGGAATTCTAATTAAGTCCATCAGGTTTATCTAATAAGATCTGTTACTACAGGAAACAGGTACGGAATATACTTCTCAGCAAGGTCTTAAAGTTCACCTTAAATATTTTTGCAGTATACTAAAAATAAAAAGAAAAGAATATTTATGTCGATTAGATCTAAAGCTAACACATTTGTAAATGGACATAAAAAAAGAAGGAAGGCTGCATATTCGTAAAGAAAGTAGGTTTGTTTGAAAATTTCTTCTTGTTCCGACTGAATTTTACACTTCCCAGTCCCTTTGGTAGTTAACTTGATAATGCTTCGGAATTAATTACGCGTGTACCTTCACCTTCTGTGGTTCATTAAGCGTGTGTCTTGAGAGACTCTGGTACAACAGTTGGTACGTCAAGGATTATATAAAAGCCGTGTCATTGCGACAGGTAATAAAAAGTATCATATTTCTAGCCTAATTCCAGACCATATAAGAGGGTAAAATAACAAGACCTGTGTTTCTTGTTTTGAATAATGTGTTTGTGTGTGTGTTTGAGAACCCGTTAGCTGACTATCTATGAAATAATTCAGACTGTCACGTAAAATAAGCAGTTATCAGCTAATAAACTTCGCTTGCACTTCGAAATATAGTACCAGAATGGTGACTGAGTTTCACCCGTCATTGTGAGTGTTATGATTTGAATACTAGGACGTGAATTCTCGGTTCTCTAGGTACAGTTGTTACAAATCACATGATAGTGGTTTTAAATAAAAAGTATTTTAAATTATGGCAGCATTTTATTAAATTTTTTTTTGTCACGAATAATTCGTCTTATGTCTTAATACCTTCATGGAAACATTCGTTCCCTTATAAGCACGCACATTTCTTGAACCTATCCTTCTTAGAAGACATAAACTGCCAATAAATTGCAAGAACGTTCACAATTATTGAAGAACTTTCTAAGCTATATAATTTCTCTCTTCTTCCTCCACCTTCTCTATTATTTCCATCCCTTTCTCTTGCCTTACACGCTCTCTGTCAGTTGATTTACCCATGGCTTATTCAACAGCAGGATTAATGGAGAACTGTTGAACTTTATGGCTAGCGCATGTCTATAGATTTTTCACGACCTCTCCTTCAAGTGAATAATTGCTGAGCAGAGCGAGTTACATTATGCGGCGTCTACCGTAAATTAAAGCAGCTTTGCGTCTCCGTGTAACCAAGCCATTCAAATCACGAAGTGTCGAGGGAAATCAATCGCAAATTCGTTAATAGCTCTCGTCTGCCTCAATAGCTCAGGTATGAATAGCTCTTATATTCAAAGCACTAAACACATTTAAGCTCAATATTGAATAGACGTGTTAATACAGGTGCCATCATAAATGTGTGCAGCACGAAAACCTGATTTAATTATACAATATGGAATGAATGTCGTGTTTTAGTGGTTAACAGTCATGTTTCCTATTCCGGAGATCTCGTTTTCGAATTTCGGCTCCAAGATTGTCCACGCCACAAAAATATATTTACATTTAATATATAGAACACAAATCTAAACGTAATTTTCTTAAATGTGTTATTATAGATTGACTGTTTCAAATACCATCAGAATCAAACAGTTCAGAAATTTGCAAGGGATAAATGTGGCCATCGTTGCTTTCAGTGTAGAAAACTGATAGGTCAGACGTGAAGTAGTAGAGAGAACCAAGGTTTTGAGTATCTGTTGCCTTCTCAGGGCTGTTGTACAGATTGGCCGATAATTCATCGTACTTCTACTTCCATTCAAGTGGTGCTGTGTATGCACGCCTTGTGCCGTGGTATACTGTACATGGAACACGGTGTGCACAGAGAGATCAACATGGTAAGTTAGATAGAGGTACGGTGAATTCTAGGCCAATCTGTAGCCTACATCTATGGGACTGTAGTAACTATGTATGGAGCACTAGTGAAAAGTTATTGACAACCAGAAAGAAATCTAATTAGTCATAACTTAGAGAAACCCGCGACAGTGCTAGTTTATCAACCACTATCCTACATGGACCTCCTTTAAGATTAAACCCAGGCAGTCGCAATATAAATTCAAGTATAAGACGGCGTACTGAATCGAAAATACACAAAAACTTTCATTATCCATTTTTTGACATTTATGCGCAAGTATGTTGGCTTTGCTGAGGACAGTGTGACAGTTCGGGACATCCCTAGTTTGAGTCAAACTGCTTACC
Organism: Reticulitermes speratus; assembly: GCA_021186555.1. Taxonomy (NCBI): domain Eukaryota; kingdom Metazoa; phylum Arthropoda; class Insecta; order Blattodea; family Rhinotermitidae; genus Reticulitermes; species Reticulitermes speratus. The sequence goes on along the minus strand of JAJKFL010000013.1, from coordinate 23,342,828 downwards.
ACTCTGTAAATCCGCGAGCACAGCAACAAATAAATGGTACACCGAAGCATCAACATGGAATCTCAGATGCTGTGGTTGTGAAAAAGGCCGTCTCGGGACAGAGGTAACAGCTAGGATCTTGTTATGGCGACGGTCGCTATTCCAGTGTTGCAACAAACAAGCTTGTGTTACTAGATCTTAGGAAAATGTGACCCTAAAGGATAAATTTATTGGGCATCCCCATGCGTGATCTCAACCGCATACATCATTGTCACGAAGCAGATAGCGAAATAACAACCCTCGTGGATGTTACTTAGGGATTTGGAACTTTTTCCAATGCTTGTGCACAAGTATTAAAGTCACTCGTTTATTGCGCTGGGAATTTTACGTTTCATAATATTTGCTCCTTAAAGCTGTAGTGTCTCTGTTACCTAGCAAACCAACTAACGCAATTGAACAAAATATAGTTGTTCATTTTATCAAGAAATTCTTCACCCTTAAAGGATTTTGAATATTTATTACGGTATTCACAAGAAAGAGTCACTGAACTTTATCTTGAGTCTGACTAATTTAATTCATAAATTTGCATTGTATTTTTTAAATACCCGTTATATATCTGTCTTCCAAAATATTGTTGTAATTCCGTAAAAGTGTCTTACCTTCAGTGTATACCGATTAAAATTTTGTATATATTACTTTTCTTCCCCATACTTTCTACATGTCCAGCCAAGCTAATTCACTTTATTTGGCAGTCTTAATAATATTTAATGATAAATATAAATTACGAAGTGTTTTAAATATATCTTTCTGTAATCAGTTGCCACAATATTTTCCTCACTTTCTCTCAATGGGTGAAACAATCTGTCCTGTGAAAGATAAGAAGAAAGCACTATGATGGTAATTTGGAACTGGGTTCCATGTTATTTTCGCAGAAATATACAATATTTCACTAACCAAAACGATGGGAATATTTCGCAAAATAATGGAAAATATATTCAATATATGAAGATTAAAGCCTTTTAGGAAGTTAACGACTGTATCGATTGACGTTTACCGACGTTTCGAAAGATCGTAGTGCCTTCACCTTCTGGGTCAGGGGGTCTCAGAAATAGCGAGGTGATACGTCGGAGCGCCCGTAACTCTTATCACTGAACGTGGCGAAACATTCTTGAAGACTTTGATTGTTAGCAATATCTTTGTGAGAACATCAGATCTCTCATATTACATAGATTTTTTTATAATATTCCGCTTTACAGTCTGTGTCAATTTATGCCATTATCGTCTTTATAATTCTGGAACTCAAAATATTTATTTAATTTTCTAGTTTGAGAAAAATGTGCTTAGTAAATTATTAATCAAATTTTCTTGTTTGATTTTTTATTTATGAAGACGTAAGATATTTAACAGCTCTATGTCAACTGCAGAAGTGAAAGGAAATATTTTCATTAGGACGGTCATTTGGAACGAAAGTATGAATAATTAGTAATCACCAAAACATGTGTCAATTCAATAAAATGTTCTCAGAGGAGCCATAAATATATCAGCCAGGGTTGCTAGGCTCGTGGCCAGGAAAAAAGATTAGGTGCCTTATCAGATAGTGGAAAAATCCTAGATCATAGAAACTACAAGAAAAAAAGTACGAAATTTTGATAATGAATCGTTATCTCTACCAGCCAGCCAGTAAGAAAAGCAGTTATTAATATCCACAAATTTTAAGCTGCAGAAAGCCAATGTTCACCTATAGCGAAAAAAAAGTGATGCTTTGCAAGAATCTTAAATGTGGCGCTAAGGAAGAAAACTACAACCGAAAAACTCTTCTGCGTAACTGTTGTCCTAGAAGCTACAACATACAGTGTAACAGACTTTCAAGAGTTTTGCTCTTACAGTTGTGTGTCTTAAATTTTCTAAGACATTTTTGTGCACCTGGTACACGAGCCCACTTTGTTACACCTTTCACCATGTTTCACTCTAACGCTATTATTTGGCGGAGAAACACGAAGCAACTGCACTTTAGCATCACATGATTTACAGCATACATTGACAACCTTTTCCCCCCACCCTAACACATTTCTGGGTGTAGAGGACTACATTACATTTAGTTGACAATTTTAAAATTCATACGAAAAGTCGTCCTATGTGTGACAAGTCTTGTAGTACGATATGTCTTAAAGTGTGTGGGGTTAGATTCTTAACGTGTGTTGTCTCTGTGTGTCTCATAATTTAATGTGTCCTTAACACTAAAGTACGTGGACTCAATAAAAGAAAGTGTGGACGTTTATGGAGAGAAATAGCCTGTTTTATGGTACCATGAAAGCTGCAAAACCCCTCAAAACCATAAGTGAATGGAACATATGTCTTCCTATAGGTCATTCAAGTTCAGAATAATGGACAGCCTTCACAAGGAATATAAGGCAGAGCTGAAGCACAGATAAGTCACGTCTTTACTTCCCTTCGTGCACCACATTCGTAAGACTGTTGTTCCAATTTTGCGATGGGTTTTCATCTCCTTACTAGTATTTTCATAGTTACAGAAGCAGATGTATATAAAATAAGCAATAACATGCCCGAACATAGTAAACTTTTTCTGCGGCAGGGTGCGTCTGAAAAGAATGCTGAAGGTTTATCAGACTTTTTCTTAGGGAAGAAAAAAGAAAAATATATCGGTGGGGAATATCCGACAAAGCATACTCTTTTATTCTGTACTTAACAGTGGCTTAGTGTTTTCATTAATGATAAACCAGTTTTGTTTTTCGTAATGTGACTTTGTGTGATCGATTTGTTAGAATCCGAGTTTCTTGACGTGAGAATCCAACTCAAGGTATGTAGATATGTTCTGCTTTCAGTTGTTATCATATCCTAGTGTAGGATGTTATCTGATTAATATACATTCAGCTGCTCAAAACAGTCTCTGTTACTTACTATGCAATGCGAAAGAGCTTCACTCTCCAAGCGAAAGTCTGTCTTTCGACTCTATTTTGAACTCATAAACCCATTTAAATTCCTAACAACCCATTGCCTCTGGTCTGTATTACTGTAACACTCGTGGGAAAAGTCATCGAAGGTGTATGGGTAATAAGTTCTTTGTATCTCTTCGCCCATATTTCGTTCCCATGTCGTTCATTTTTCTCACCTTTCTGTGTAATTCCGATGTTATATTAAAACTGTGAATTAAGGTTCCTGAGTGTCTTTCACACCCACTTGGAAGATCCAGGCGTAGATGGGAGGATAATATTAAAATGGATCTTCAAGAAGTGGGATGGGGGGCATGGACTGGATTGATATGGCTCAGGATAGGGACAGGTGGCGGGCTCTTGTGAATGCGGTAATGAACCTTCGGGTTCCATAAAATGCAGGGAATTTCTTGACTAGCTTAGGACCTTGTTAACTTCTCAAGAAGGACTCTGCTCCATGGAGTTAGTTAGTTAGTTAGTTATGTGTCTGTCACATGGCACCGCTTCGAAGTTAGAGCTGTCATCTCAGTGTGTACGTCAGAATTAAAAATTCTGTTGGTAACGTAACGCACATATACTTAGGCTTAATCAGTGTCCTGTGTTATTTACGTCTGTACGTGCACACGTATTGAACAGGACTAAATGATGCATAAAATATTTTCACGAATCGAAACTGTGATTACAGCAGGTAGTCTTAGTTCGGTTTAAGGCGATGTTTGCAATGCGTGAAAATTCAGTGAAGTACCTAGTGTTTCGATTTCTTTAGCATAACGAATTAAATTATCCTACTGGATCTAAACGGCCCGCGGGCCATTGCTTATTTTCCAATGGTCTATTGTTTTTGTTTTTACTGCCACAAATTCGCATTAAATTTAACCGGTATTCACAAACAAGTACGTTTCGCCAGGTAAGGCTATCGGCAACTGCATTATGGCGCGTGTTGCCAACAGATGTAACGACCGTAATGCGTCTCGACAGCTTAAGGAAATGCTACGTAGAAATGTATACCACGTATGAAGGTCGGCAACTCAGCTTTCATACGCCTACAGCAGTTTTGTGTTTACATAATAGAAGGCTGTACACACGCGCATAAAATACAGGCTGCCCTGTTATTTCTGAACATTTAAACTTAGTCAAATAGGAAACAAAAGTCTGCCGAACATTCCGTGTTAGCTTCCGTGATCAGGGTCGCCATGAAAGGGATAATTTTATTTGACATAAAAGTGTCCAAACACTGGTGGGAAGAACCAGAAATTGTCCGGTTTTTAAACATATTTTAATCCTTTGGAATTATAAGGATTTGTCATTCAAACGTTTACTGCACGATATACTACCTTAAGAATTTAGGTTCATTGATGACAGCACTTCACATTTTATCATTCGCCGGCACGTATGTATACCGATGAATGACTAATGCTGTGAGAGAATGAGATCAGCAAAAAATACAAATAAAAAAAGATTACTTTAAAATTGATCTTAAGGAAATCAGGTGGGAAAATGGAAAGTGGTTTTATCGACGTAATGATAGGGATCAGTGACGGGATCCTGTGTTCACGGTAACGAAACTGCGAGTTCCATAGAAGGCGGAGACGTTCTTTACAAGCTGAGCTATTTTAGAACAGGGGTGCACACATTTTCGAAAGATTTAGGAATCACTTCAGAATTCTAGGCGCCAGAAAGGTGACATGAAGCAAGTTTCATACTTGGGACTGAAAAAATAATAGGAACCGCCGTACATAATTTAGTTGTCAGGGCGACCTGGCACTCGGGATTTGAGCATCCCTGCTTTAGAAGCTTCTTCTTCAGTAGGAATCTGCTCTGTGAACTAAATTGGTCTGAAGAGTGATGCAGATGAATAAGCTTCATTAAATAAATTAACTAAAAATGTAGAATTTAAGGTTTTTGACGATGACAAAGGAAACAGTGCTGAACATCCACGTGTTTCTAACGTAATACTTTGCCGGATTAAAGCACAGATATGATCTTAATGAAGATCTATCCCGAAAGAAAGACAAGGCGTTTTTATTCTAAAAAAACTTAGCTTAGGGGATATTTAAATATGACCGCATTTTCTTAGAGGCATGGGTAAAACTTGTGTGTCTAGCGCGGTATATTGTTTTGTGTGGGAACTGTTAAAGATAAAGCTAAAGCCTATAGTAATACCAGCGTGTGGCAATCCAGTATTCATTAGATAAAAGGCTGGGTAGGCCCCAGAGTCGGTCTGGACCTTTTGAAGGAGAGAAATATCACTTTGTCCTGCCGTGTTTCAAAACGCCGAATCTTTCAGCACGTATTCTAGTCACTATCCCGGCTCAGTAAATATATAGAGGTAACAGTCAAATCCACGTAATACTGCATGTCACACCCAAGTAATACGTCTGTGCAGCTTTAATGTCGGTGTCTGGAAATTGTGTAAGGCCCAAATGGAATGTTATATTTGTGCTTCAAACCATATACATATACAAGCACAGAAAATCAATTAAAAATGTGGCTGTGAAATAGACACAGCCTTGGGTCCAGTTCGTGTAGGATAAATGTAAGAGAAACTATAATAGTTACGAATTAAAATAATTTTATAAACATATTTCTAAAAAGTAAATGTACATTTATTTTAACCGCACTTGGTGCAAACTTATGGTAATATTCTTGCCAGTCATAAATGCAACATTGCCAGTATGCACAAATAACTTTTGAATTGCAGTGAATCTGAAAGAAAAAAGTTCTTCAAATTTACATGACGGTACTTATGCGTTAGCCATTTCCGAAGTTGTCCGACAGATATTGCTGAGGTGAAATTGCAGAAGCAAAAATGCAAGATGTCGTTTTAACCACAGAAACTGACTGCCGTTGCCAATATCCATGAAAATAATGAACAAAAATAATTCTCGAAAGCTTGTCATATAATTTATAATGATGCAAAACTTGCTGTTGTCACAGCTACTGGGTTCTAAATTGTAAGAGCACTTACCCATAAAATCAACATAATGAAACGGGAGAAGCGGGAAGTAGAAATTATACTATTTTTTAAAGCAGTGGCCTTTAGACTCTTTGTATCAGTGGCACGCTTTGTCACTAAATCCGAATTTTTGTGGAATTCCGTAAAGTGTATGTGTATTTTCAGAAATGATATTTACCTACCTGCTACAGTTGAAGTGCAAACAACAGACATGAAGCCAGATTCGTTCTAAAGAGGAAATGGAGGGGAAGTCTAAAAGAGCACACACACACACACACACACACACACACACACACACACAGCATGGCGATCTCAAGAGCCTAATTTTTTGCTCTTCTTTTAGGAAGGAAGATACTCTTAAAATAGAACTTTACCTATTACACAGAAAATTACCCGAATTTGACAATGTGATTGCACTGTCTTTGCTGTTTTCAAAGTGTTTACTACCTTCGATGGTTGCCTTGAAACTGAAAGTACTAGACTGTCCAAATACATAGGCTATATACGCGAAATCTGGATACAACAACGCGAAATCTGGATTTTGTAATGGGAGAAGTGTATACGCTTATGGCTAAAGTTAAGGATAAATGTCCGAACTGCAGACTTGTCCTGAGTGGAGTGCTGCGACGTAGAGATGTATCATGGCGGCGTATTGGTGCTCTTAATGATAGATTCGACTGGATAGCAAACGCCCTCGGAATTACATTCGTTGATCCGAACAGCTGGATACAGGATGGGGATTTTGCTGGAGATGGGCTGCATCTGAACGGAAGAGGAAAGAAACGACTGGGACAACTGTACGCTAGGGTTAGTGGACTTGATGGCGGAGGATCTTCACGGAGGAAGGAATGACATACTTCGGTGGATGAAACTCGCAGAACGAGGACAACCAGGGAAATGCGGCAACCATCAATTGAAAAACAGAAGACTTTACATGAAGAAAGGGGGACAGAGACGAATAAATGGGTGAGTAGGGAAACTGAAGCTAGGTCAGGGGTTGAATCTATAAGTACAACATCTGCATATAGGGTTGAAGGTAAGTCGCTAGTGGTGCTACAGGTTAACTGTAGGAGTATATATAATAAAGCCTTAGATTTCTGGAATTTAGTTGACACATACAACCCTGATGTTGTTATAGGTACGGAGTCATGGCTTAAAGAAGACATTAGCAATGCTGAAGTTTTTAGGGCAGATTTTACAATTTTCAGAAGAGATAGGACAGCCCGTGGTGGTGGGGTTTTTATATGTGTTAAAAATTACATTGCCTGTACGGAGCTGTGGGTGGATGAGGATTTTGAGATGATCGCGGTGGAAGTGAAAGGAATGGATCCAAAATATTCGTGGGAAATTATAGGTATATACAGAGCTCCTAACGAGGAAATGTTGGCGATTGAAAGACTAGCAGCCCGTACCTTACTTACGCGAAACTCAACGAAGAGATGCATTATAGGAGGAGATTTGAACTTACCTCAAGCGAATTGGAATGGGGATGCAGGAAAGACAACCGGTTTTCAGGCTTTCGTAAACAAATTAGTATGGGAAAATGGTTATACTCAGGTAGTAAGTGGCCCGACGAGAGGTGACGCGCTGTTGGACATCTACCTCCTCAGACCTGATAATACGCTTAACTCTTGTAACATTGTGCACGGAATCAGCGATCATAGCGGGGTTTTATTGGAAGTAGAATGGGATGAAAATTGTCGGGAGAAAAAAATTGAAAGAATAGTCCCGGTGTACCACAAAACAGATGTATTAGGTTTGCAAACATTTCTTCGGGAAAATTTTAGCTTATGGGCTGGAAATGGTAGTAGCGTGGAGGAGATATGGAAAAGCTACAAGGAAATAGTCTTTGAGGGTATAGAACGTTTTGTACCACATAAAATTCTAAGTAAAAATCCGGATCCGGAATATTATACGAAGGAAGTAAAACGACTTAAGGTAAAGGTGAGGAAAGTTTACAATAAGCGAAAATTTTGTGGGCATTACCAAGCAGAGCTGAAACGTTTATCCAAAGAGTTACTGATAGCAAAAAAGAAGGCTCAGGAGACATTCTTAAGTTCGGTCTTACAAAACGAAGGTAAATGCTGGGCAGAGTTTTATAAGTATGTTAAAAGACGTAAAGGTAATAGAGAAAATATTCCTGCGATCAAGGGCATTAATGGAAATATCATCACCGAACCAATAGAAAAGGCCAACTCCCTAAACTCTTATTATGCGTCTGTATTCAGTTGCGAACGAAACACCCCGCAAATCCAATCGACAGATTCAGGAAAACCGTTCACCATTAGTATCAACATTTTAAGGAAACGACTATCAGCAATCGGGAGAAATAAATCCGTCGGACCAGATGGCATTCCTGGGGAAATTTTAAAGTTAGGTGGGGAAGCCATGATTCCATACCTCGCGAGATTACTAGATATAACGATGAACAACAATTCTATCCCAGGGGACTGGAAAAAAGCTATAGTGGTTCCTATTTATAAAGGGGGAGATCGATCGGTAGTGGGAAACTATAGACCGGTCAGTTTAACCTCAGTAGTTTGCAAACAAATGGAGCACGTTATAGCAGGGTATCTAAGGCAAGTCTGGGAAATGAGTGAGTGGTTATATGAGGGTCAGCATGGATTTAGACCAGGGTACTCATGCGAAAGCCAAGTAGTCACAGTTTGTCAAGATATTGCTGATTCATTGGACGAGGGAGTCAGGACTGACGCGATTATAATAGATTTTTCAAAGGCTTTTGATTTAGTCCCACATGATAGGCTGCTTTCAAAAATTGCGGAAACCGGTGTGGACTTGAGGGTAGTGGTGTGGATAAAGGAATTTCTGTTAGGACGTTCGCAAAGAGTTAGAGTAGACGGACAACTATCTGATGAAGTCAGAGTAACGTCGGGAGTGCCGCAAGGGAGCGTATTAGGTCCGTTGCTCTTCCTCGCTTATGTAAATGATATTTGGAGAAACATTGAGTCAAATATACGGCTTTTCGCTGATGATTGTATAATATACAGGAGAATAATCGATAGTAATGACATTGAAAATTTGCAGACAGACTTAAATAGATTAGGAGAATGGGCGGTTGAAAATGAAATGAGGATAAATCCAGGTAAGAGTAAAGCAGTAAGCTTCAATAGAGCTAGGGTGAAAGGTAAACTGAGGTATTGTATTGGGGATCAACTAATTCCAGAGGCAAATAGCTTTAAGTATTTAGGAATAATTATACGCAGCGACCTAAGCTGGGCAGATCATGTAAATTATACACTAAGAAAATCATGGAAGGCTCTTCATTTCGTAATGCGTATACTCAAAAGGGCAAATAATAATACGAAAAGTTTAGCTTATACGGCACTTGTGAGACCGATACTTGAGTATGGAGCGGTGTGTTGGGACCCATACAGAGAAGGTCAGGTAAGCGCTTTGAATCGCGTGCAAAAGAGAGCCTCAAAATTTGCAAATAATACAAATGAATCGGGTTGGGAAACATTGACACAGCGTAGAGCGATAGCTCGAATATGCGCCCTTTTCAAAGCATACACCGGGGGACGGGCTTGGAAAACAATAGGGGATAGACTGCTAAAACCATGCTACCTGGGTAGGGACGATCATAGTCGGAAAATTAGGATTAGGAAACAAAGAACAGATGTAGGTAAATATTCCTTTGTAAATAGGACCATAAAAAGCTGGAACCAATTACCTCCAAGCGTACTAGCGACTTTCCCCTGTAAATTAAGCTCTTTTAAAAAAAGGGTCAAGAGCGTCATTAAAAGCTAAGGATTTTTAAGTGGAGATTAAATAAAAATAAGGGATGTGAAGTGAAGGGGTGTGAAGTGATGTGAAGTGAAGTGCTCTGGTTTCGAAGTGAAGTGAAGTGAATTAAGTTCTTGGGGGATATAATTAGCATGTACTTTGGTCTGACTTTATACTGAGGATATTTTAACGCACTGAAATTAATTAATGTGTGGGTGTTTTTTGTATTGTGCTTGTTTAAAAAAATTTTTTTTTATTCTGTGTATGGGTGTTTTTGTAAGGTGTGGATGCTTTTGTAAGGTGTGGATGATTTGTAAGTTGTGGATGTTTTTGTAATGTGTGTAAGGTGTTCTAATATGTGTACTTGTATTTACTGTACGTATTTTGTTTACTGTATGTATTTTGTTTTGTATGTGTAAGGGTGGTTTAGTAAGGTGCGTACGGTTTTCTAATATGTGTAGTTGTATTTACTGTATGTATTTTGTTTTGTATGTGTATGGGTGTTTTTGTAAGGTATGGATGTATTTGTAAGGTGTGGATGTTTTTGTAAGGTGTGGATGCTTTTGTAAGGAGTGGATGCTTTTGTAAGGTGCAGATGTTTTTGTAATGTGTGTACGGTGTTCTAATGTGTGTACTTGTATTTACTGTATGTATTTAATTTTGTATGTGTATGGGTGTTTTTGTAAGGTGTGTACGGTGTTCTAATATGAGTACTTGTATTTACTGTATGTATTTTGTTTTGTATGTGCATGGGTGTTTTTGTAAGGTGTGAACGGGGTTTTTCTAATATGTGTACTTGTATTTACCGTATGTATTTTGTTTTGTATGTGTATGGGTGTTTTTGTAAGGTGTGGATGTATTTGTAAGGTATGGATGTTTTTGTAAGGTGTGGATGCTTTTGTAAGGAGTGGATGCTTTTGCAAGGTGTGGATGTTTTTATAATGTGTGTACGGTGTTATAATGTGTGTACTTGTATTTACTGTATGTATTTTGTTTTGTAATTGTGTATAGTTTGTTTTGTATTGTTAATTTTATGTATATTTATATGTCCATTTGTATTGTGTGTACTAGTGTAAGGACTACTGCCACCGGGTGAAAACCCAATTGCAGTAAATAATAATAATAATAATAATAATATAATAATATCACATCCTGGCTCTGTGTTTGATGTACTTCAGTTTGCTAGAAAGTTGTCTACTGACGTAACTTGTTCCCCAATGTGATATAAATATTTTATTAAAATCATAAGAGATTTTCCGATTACATCAGCATTTTCTAGTGAAGGGGCTGACAGTTTCTTTCTCCTTCTGTAAGAAGTGACTAGATAGAATTCTACTCAAAATTTGAAATACCTTATCGCGCATTCTCAATGTTGAATACCGCTGCCCTGGAGCGAGTGATGATCATCGAGTTGATCAGAGAACTCTCTGCTGTTACGGAAACCGAATTTCAAGTACCGTATTCACAAGCCCCTGAGCAAGTTGAATCCAATTAACATTTTCACAGCCAGCTTTTCTCTTACCTGATTTAATATTCTCCACACATCCAGGCCTCGTCCTCGGTCTGCAAAAATATTTCCTCTCTCGACGTCTTCGATCAAAACTTTGTATTAATACAGAGTGTTTCATAAAACCTCACCGATATCAAGTGCTTATATTTTAAAGCTACTTTAGATGTACAACGATATCAAGTATTAATAAAATGCAGTATTCATTGAAATTGGAAGAGAAAGCACTAGATCACACTCTGAGGAGAACTCGCTTTGGAAGAGGCTGTGGACCTATCGTAAGACAGACTACGGAATGAATGAATGAGTGAATGAATGAATATTCATTCCGCATTTATGCGATATGACTTTCGTGCACTGACTCTGCATTTTGAGCAAGAATTCAGAAAGAGTTCTGAAGTGAAATGATTGGAGCCGTGGTGGCTTGGCACGGGCTAGATGATTGGGATTCGATTCCTGTCAAGGACACTAAGATTTTGATATCTTACGTCTTCAATAACAACTTCAGTCTCTTGAGGGCTCTTTCCTCGTGGAAAGAAGGTCGAGCGACACAGGTTACTGCTCTCCATATAGTGCAGGAGTAATTGCTCTGCGGAATTTTATCTTCAATGTCTGAACATCCTAATTAGATGGTGGTAAACATTCGGATAATTTAGTACTTTTAAAAGCTGTAAGTTCTATTTTCAGATAACATTAATTGTTTAAATACCTTGAAGAAGATGCGTTACGAAAGCTACAAATCATTAAATAATCTACATTTGGAGGGCGTGCTCTTAGACACTGTTTACCTGGCCCAGTGTTCACCACGTAGCATAAATCGTAGCGACGACGCGCATTGCCCTGTCTAGCCCCATGCTGAGTCATTCTACTCGTTATCTCGGTGCTGATGCTTCTACACACCATGCAGCATGTCTGCTGACATCATGGGTCACGCATTACATGACGTACACTATGCCAGTTCGTCCTCCGAACGCCACTGTACGTATTTATCAGGTCGTTAATTCTACGTTCCTGTGGAGATGAACGACCGTAGATCCGGTAGGATGTCATGAACTGCTTGGTTTTCCAATCTTCTTGTTCTTATTGAACGTTGTGTTGTACTGGACACCACACCTGTAGTGCACTGATGAGGAGGCATATTCGAATCTCGGTAAACCATTTGGTCTCCCTTAAGACGTTTCAGTCTCTATCCTTGTCTTCTTTACCACCCATTCCTCTCCACTATCCACCGCTTCCACCTTGCCATGGCCGATATTCTTACTGTTCTTCGTAATGAGAAAACTACTGCTACTACGAATTATTGCTGGTGTCGACAATCACCACCCACACTGCTACATAAAAAAAGGTTATGGGACGTCTCCAATTCCTTTGCAATTTGTCATCCCATAATTCATTTTGATAATCTCATATCGTAGGGCCTAAGCAGGAAGAAAAGGCAGGAGCATGGAGAAAATGGCATAACGAAGAGCTCCAAATATTATTTGGTCGATAAAATCAAGGTGAATGAGATAGGCGATGCATGTGGCATGTATTGAGGAGAAGAGAAATGCATACACGTTTTTGATGCGGAAACCTGAAGGAAAGAGGCCACTTGGAAGACATAGGCGTAGATGGGCGGATAACGTTAACATAGATCATAAATAAATAAGATGGCAGTGTGTGGACTGGATTGACGTGGCTCAGGAAAGTAACAAGTGGCGGGCTGTTGTTAACACGGTAGTGAACCTTCGGATCCATAAAATTCAGGAAATTTGTTGACTAGCTGAGGAATTATTAGCTTCTGAAGAAGAATTCTGCTCAATAGAATTAGTTGTTTGTTACTTATTTAGTTAGTTGTCTCGTAGGACTTGTTTCGTCTACCAAATCTGCTTACACTGAAGTTAATTTTGGTAGCTACGTTATGCAGGATTGCACAAATTTTCCCAAATTTTAGGAGTCACCTTAAACTCCTAGGCGCCAGAAAGGTGACATGATGCAAATTCCATATCGAAGACCCACAAATATTACGCGCCACCGTACAAAATTTAGTCGCCAGGGCTACCTGGTTCTCGGAAATTTTGCTCTGCTATATTTATGTGCACGAAGTAGTACTGTGGTCTAGTGGCTTATGATTAATGATTATTTCGTCAGTGTCAGTGCTATTAATTGCAACCTGGACTACAGGAATACGACATTTTTAATAGTAGCTTAGCAGGAAGATCGTCAGGCAAGTTACGTCAGATTGGCAGGAAAATATGTAGGTGTCCTCGTAGGCCTGCTTTAATTATATGGGTAATTTCATTAGTGGTAAGATTAATATCAGTGTGTGATTTTAATTTAATTTAAAAAGTGTAGACTTCAATAACAGAATTTCGGTTAAATAAAACTAACAAATTCAGAATGACAGAAATATTTTCCGCCTGTAAGAAGAAAAGTTCCAAGTTTGCGGAAAGAAAATTCTGAGGGCTGTGACGTTTGCTGGACTACTAGAGCAATACGGGATTCATTTCACGCTCCCCTCAGGTAATTTATGTGTATGTGTAGGGGCACCCAAGGGGGCTGTCACTCTGATGGTTATCTTCGTGATATACACAGAAATTTACTGCGGTAGTTAAGACGTAAGATTATTGAAGCGGGGGGCGGGGGGGTCCTGCTGATCACAGTCAACATGAGAAGCTGCTCCTACTGTCTGCATTACAGTGTGTTCCTTATTTTATAATGGGTATCATTAAGTTGTTTTTAACACCTTCACTTGGTCAGGTCTATCAACCTTTTGCTTTTTATATCAATGATCTATTTAATCACTACAGGATGACGTTTTACACATTAAATTTTTGTTTACATCTACTCTTTTATTGCGTCATATTTATTTGTTGTGTTAACACAAAATCACAAACTTCGAAAAAAAAAGTTTCAATGTGTAATATAAAGCAAGCCAAGAAATTAAATCAATTTTCGACGACGCAATATATTGTAACCTCACAGCGTCGGCCTGCTTATTATGTGTGATTAGATGAGCAGCACAGTGACCACCCTACCGTGCCCGCTTTGGCCTTACAAGAGGAGCTGACCGTAGGACTGGTGTGTTGTCTGATTTTCTTCAGCTCATATACCGAATCGGATGGTTCTTACTTGAAAGCCTTCCATGACGGTCACTTCCTTCTCTGCCTTTGCCATTACTCTTGTATATCGAGTAGAGGACTGGGTTATTAAGCGCTTGTTCACCTACGAACTGCTCTGTATTAGCCGTAAAATATTTTATAACATTTAAAAACATATAGTCTCATAATTACGAGAAGTTTAACTCCTAATGCTACATTTGTTTTCTGAATGAATAATTGAAAAAGTTTCTTATTTTAAGGTAATCAAACAATGTGTGCAGAATTAACCAAAGCTGGCATGTTGGTCCCATTCTATGAAGGCTAAAGTGTCACTGCTGATACAGCTCTGATTGGGAGACAATAGAACATAATTCAGTATTAAAAAGTCTCCTTGAACTTTTGCCTAACATCCCCACATCCTAATAATCTCCTGCCTCTTTTACATATTTCTCCTCTTCCCCCTCCTCCTCTTCCTCATCAGCATTATCATCGTCGTTGTCTTCTTTGTATTTCTCCTCGCTATCGCCCATACCAAGCTCAGATGTTCTTTGCCTGTCGAGCTATAATTAAAATAAAATCTTTATGCAGTCATGTAAATTACTGAGCAGTAAATTACAAATAAACAACGAAGGTATTACCGTATTCCTTATGAGCAACATAATAAAATAGAACACGATTTATTGAGCCCTGAAGGCTCTGGCGGTAACCGCTATTACAAATTAAGCTTAACCATTAGTGGTTTATGAGTCTAGGTGTTACATAATGATGTGATCTAATTTGTGTTATCTAGATGATTGGAAGGAACTATGTCTTCATAATAGAAATCACTAGTGAAAGTTGAACACACAAAACAGCGCCGTGTGCATAGATTTGGACAGCGGCCAAACAGGCTGAGTTACGGCCTCATTTTGAAAGCTACAACTTAAGAGTTGAACCCACTCTAGTAGTTAATTTATAGTTATTAAGTCTCTCCAAAAATTACATATCTAACTTCTTTTTATAGCTCTTTCATAGTTTATCAATGTTTTTTATCCCTCGTCGCTGTGTTCTGCTCGTCTGTATTTCCTCACAAACCTGAAGTTACCCTTGAACGATTCAGACGAACAAGCAGCACATCTGCCTGCTAATGAAAGACCTTCACTGAAATTCGCACTCTTTTCATCATAACCTGTTGCTGGTTGTACGAATTTCTTTACAGCAACATTTTGACTCTCTTATCAAAACTGGTGCCAGTTGGAAATTGTGGTCTAAATTGAAATTTTAACACTGATGGAATCCAACTCTTTTATTTTATATAAAAAATTGCATATTCAGATTATGACGCTACAAAATTGCCTGTACAAGCGAGCAAGCTTGGACTAGCCCAGTGCTTACGCAGCGTCACATAATGAAAAAGCTGCTTTGCCGAAATTTTTTTGTCGTGAAGGGCCCCGCAGTAGATGCTACGGACGCACCGCAGCCTTAAGGATTTTTGTGCAACCCTGTGATGAAAATGAAAAGAAAGATGATTAGATTTTTTAAATTTTTCCAAGTAATGGAGCACCGGTGGAATGAAATTGGCAGGAGAAAACCGAAGTACTAGGGGGACCTGTCCCAGTGGCACTTTGTCCACCATAAATCCCACATGGACTGACCCGGAATCGAACTTGCCGATATTTGCTTTTATTTTGAAGAGGTATGCCGCATTCTGCAAATTCTCTCAAGTTAATACACCCTGGTATGGTACAAGGAATTAATAGACAAACCTTTACCAATGCATGGGACGCGACCCAAGTAGGTATTTCTTGTGGGTCACGTTTGTAGTAATGTTTATTTTAATTTCATTAAATTATTAAAATGACACATTCGTTATAGCAATTCACGTTTTTTACACCTATCTTTGTTTCTAACTCTTGGGGTCGCAAGACAAAACCAGTGGCCTAATCTGGGTAGCGGCTCAAAGAATTTGAGATAGGCTGTAATAGACCAAATAAATATAAATATTCGATGTTTGAGGGCAGGACTAAAATAACCTACCCCTGAAGGTCTACTAGACGTGCACTCTTCTTGGACTATCTTAAAGATGGAGGCAAGAAGCTTCTCCGAAACGTTGGGTACATATCAATCTACACTGCTTCGTATATCAGAAGCCTAGAATCATGAGATATGAATCCGTTTACACAGAGACTCTACCTGTATGATAGACAATGTAACTTCAGTAATAACAACTGTTTAACGATTTCAATTTTAAGGCCTAATACTGAGTACATGGGACCAGAATAATGATAAATGTACTGGGAATTGTCACTAACGTACTGATCCAAATTAATCTAAATTCGTGATATAGACTATTATTCTGTTATTTTGCCACGAGGCCATGTAATTAGTTGCAGACGTACTCTTAAGCATCGATTTAGGACTTCCGCTGGAAATCCCGGCACATTTTTCTGAATTGGCGAAAGTTGACAACTCAGCGATATGAAGCTGAACAGCTGGACTTCAATTCAGCGGTTTACTTGGTGGGACTTAGGATAACGTCTGTAGGTTGTTTTGTCTGGCATCTTTATGGTGTTAGAAGAAGGAAAAGAAACAGGTGTACTGTCGCTTTTAAACTATCATAGAAATGTGTATTACAGGCATATGTAACATATGTCGGTTTGAGTCCTGAAAATTTCATTTCTGACGAAGTTGTTCTTCCATATACGAGTTCTGATATTCTGACGCAGGATATCGATTGTGGTATTTTCCGTGGTAGTGTATGACTTCCGTCATAAAAGTTGCTGAATTGAGGTAAAATGTTCCTTTTGGAATAATCGA
This sequence comes from Reticulitermes speratus, assembly GCA_021186555.1. Taxonomy (NCBI): domain Eukaryota; kingdom Metazoa; phylum Arthropoda; class Insecta; order Blattodea; family Rhinotermitidae; genus Reticulitermes; species Reticulitermes speratus. The sequence goes on along the minus strand of JAJKFL010000013.1, from coordinate 23,325,815 downwards.
TGACCTGCCACTAAATATAAAAAAAACACACGTACACTGGACGCAGCATGCATGAACTAGAAGCTGGCGTCATGCGTATCTAGTCAATGTGCCCAGAAATACAGTGACGTCACTGAGACAAAACTGCGTTATTCTTGTAGGCAACACACAGTAGTGCTATTACGTATTTACACGTATTACGTTTGGCTTGCTGATAAGAACATGTTCGTAATTGAGAAAAGGAAATTTTGCTGTTACAGATTTAAGATTTGTCAAGTATTTTATACATTATTATTTTTTTTACATTTACACAATATTCCTTAGGTATATTCGAAAAATTAATTTGGCCAGATATGTGACACAATTGCCGATCCCAGTGGCCGCGCGATCTAAGGCGTGGGTCTACGGCTGCTCGCTTACTGTGATTGTGGGTTCGAATCCTGCCTAGGGCATGGATGTCTGTCTCTTGTGAGTGTTGTCTGTTGTCAGGTAGAGGTCTCTGCGACGGGCTGGTCCCTCGTCCAGAGGAGTCCTACCGACTGTGGTGTGTCTAAAAAGTGTGTGATCGTGAAGCCTCGAAAAATGAGGAGGCCTAGGCCCCCAAGGGGCTGTCGAGCCATAGGGGGGGGGGGGAAAAAAAAAAGAAAAAAGTGACACAATTAAGATGCAGTTTATATTTCCTTAAAGATTTCATATACTTTAACTTATACATATTATTATTTTATTTTTAAATATTATTGTTATGACTTAACTATACGTATTATCTTGTCAAGCAATACAGTGACACATTTAGGATATAATTTATTTGCCTTACTGTTTCACATTAATCGAATTGCTTTTATATAGGCCTAATAGTTAATACTTTTGTTAAAATTCAGATGGAAATTTAGTCTGACTAAGTATGAGTTTTGTAACAAAATTGCAGTTATGACAGTGCATTATAAAAAGTGCTAAAACAAAAGACCTTTCGGCAAGAGACGAAGGTTTAAATTAGTACTTTTTATTTTCAGTAGTATTAAATTGTAAATTATTTGCTGGCGTGTGTTACTTAAAACAAGTAAAGTTTTACTGCTGGGACTGCATAATAATTCAGATGTTTTTATTACTATAGCTCCAAGACATTTGATCCTAATATTCTTCAGAAAGCAAAAGAGATACGTATTGCATAAAATTGTCATATAAACGCTGTAAATATATCCGTGTCTATCGAGTTATGTTCATAAATATATCTGATTAATCTACCGCTCCGTTAGACCAAGCTGTTGCTGTATTCATGTAAATGTAATTAACTTGTCCTTTTATTTCTTCAGTAACATGCAGGTCTTGTACATGTTCTCTTACTTTATGTGGTGGCATGATGCGCAATTATTTGATGAAGATTCCATAGGTAACGACATGTGTCAGAATAAGCATGAATTCTGGGTTAATTGAAAGGAGATCAGGTATATTTCTTATTGTATATTCCGCAATACACATGAACATCAGTGTTAAATAATAGGCATATATTTTTTATTCCTTTCACCCATTAAGTGTTGTCATGATATATGTACAGGTTCTGATGGGAGAAGTATATTTCCTATTCACATTAAATTAATTATTTATGGTTTAATCTTAGTCTCTAACTTTAATAGGATTCAAGTGTCAAATCCCTATACGGATGATATATAAGTAACAGCTGGAAGAATAGGTAGGCCCGAACAGATATCTGAAATCCAAAAAATAATTATTTCTAGACGACTCAGTGTTTTAGCTTAAGTAAAGTGCATCCATTATATATATATATATATATATGTATAACCTAGAGCTGACTAGTCTATTTTTATGCATCAAAAACAGCTATTGGTTTTTATGAATGGGGCCACAAGGCGGCAGAATTAAACGGAAGTTAGAGGTACTTATGTCATTACAGAAGAAATGCTACGTGAAATTGTAATTTAAGCGCCCTTTATAGGCTATAAAGGGTGGGTAAAAAAAATCGAAAAATCTAGGAGCCACTACAAAATTATAAAAGCTAGGAAGATGAAATGAAACAAGTTCCATACGGAGGAGCCTCAAACATTTGGCGCCACCGTCTAAAATTAAGTCGCTCGGGAAACCTGGCGACTGGGATTTGTACACCCCTGTTGTAAAGTATAATAATGTATAATTTGCAGGATTATTTGTGGAAACTGCAGAAGAGATTGGTGTTGTTAACTTTTCTCGTTGACATCTAAAAAGGAGTTTAAATATTTTCGTGTATATGTCAAGCAGAAAGTATGGTTTCCGGAACCCCTATTTTTCGTATTTTCTCTAGTGGGTGTATGACGTTTTGCGTTTTGAGCTTTATATGGTTAATGTTGTGTGAGTTTCACAGAAATATTGGTAGAGGAGTGAACGAGATTAAAACACATTAGATACGTATGGTGGGTAAGGGAGGTAAGAAATGCAGTTAATGTGCTTGAAAAAGGTCAAAAAAAGAAATTATTGTTTGTACTTGGATTTGAAGGTGTTTTAAGAACCGGTTTATTAAAGTTGCTTATGACGTTGTGAATATAGTTGAGCAGGCTCAGGTTGAGGAAAGATGCCGTATGAAGTGGCGAACTTTATGTTGGTAGTTGGTTTGAGGGAAGTTTTGAAGTGCGGCATATAAATGAATAATATATTTTTTTGTGCAGCTTCGCATTACTAACCAGTAACATGTGCAATTGGAATCCACTGTAGGGAGGGGGGAGCAGTAAAGTTCATGGTGGTTCCAGGAAGATATATTCTATTCCGAATTTATTCCAGCAGCAGATATGTTGATAGAATAGCTCTACTATTAAATCGTTCATGTTAAATCGGTCCTTTCAGTGTGGGAGGTCTAAAAAGACGTCACCTCCCGATACTAGGATGCCTCTGAATTATGTGGCGTTCTGCATTTGTTCGGCCATTAATTTGTGACCCGGCTTCGTGTTTTCAAGTTGGGATCGAAACCAACGGTGATTTATTTATTGCCCGCCCTACAAAAGTTGTACCAGTGGTGCCAACAGGTTCTCTGTCTCACTTTCTCTCTTCTACAGTCCTTGTTGCTAAAGCGCCATTCACATGAATACGAGTTATGAACGGCTGTACTGAGACACGGTTCATAATCGGGTAATTCAAAACATAAGCTGCCTTAGTTTAACTGATCTCATCGTGTTTGTTTATCTCCCTCTGCAGTGCTCGAGGTGGAACAAAGAACATGTAGGGATGAATGTAGATAGATACAGAGAGGGAATACATATTAGCTTATCTTAAGGATCCGTAAGAACACATTTCGTATTCTTAATTTTTTTACGTGATGCTGGAAGTAGAAATTATCAAGGTGAAAATGCAGAATTTCAAACATATGTAATTTATGTATAGGTATATATAAATTTATTAACACCTGTACCTACTGAACGTCGTAATACGAAGGTCCCCGATTTAAACCAGAAATCCTCTAATATGAATGAAGGTTTTCGTGCTTCCTTCAGTTCCTTCAGACTAAAGCCCGGGTAGGACATTGAATTAGGACGCAACCGCCTCTATCAATAAGCTTTCCAGTCTATTAATTATCCTAATATTCGACACTTTGTAACTTCAGTTAATGAGAGCGCCTTTAAATAAATCACGTAAAAACAAAAGATAAGCAAAACATTCTCGTCACAAAATTTAGATTTATGTAGAAACGGTATTCCTGTGTTTCCTTTAAGTTTAAATCATGTAATGTGTCCATGTTCTCGTTGGCCGAACTGGGTACAAGCTTGTTGTTCTGCAAGAGAGCCCTGGCGTCCTAAGTGTGGTTTGAGAAAGCTGGATTGTGTACACTAAACTTTAGAAGTGAAAGGGAGAGTGAAAAATGTTACTTCTTTTTTTTTCATACATCGTACAGGAATCTGCCCACAGAGACTCAGAGAAATCAAACCAAATCAGCTCCAGAGAGGAAAAGAATTATTGTGACATTTCCAGACGGAACATTTAGTCAGCCTTTTGCGAGTAAATTAACGCGAGCCTAACGTTTCTCGGTTTCTCTAGATCTGTCAGATCTTAGCTGCATCTAAGGATGTGTTTTTCAAGTGGAACTGCTACCGTATCACGACAGTACAGAAAGAAAACAAGTGTACTGTAAGATCTTCGCTCTTCTTGGGTTTTACGCGGTGTAGATTGGTAGTTAGCTACCGACGTTTCGGGGTAACATCTCGGTCCGATCTTCAAGGATCAAAAGTCTTCTTGAACTGATTGACACTTTAAGATGAAACTGATAGGTTGACCCGAAACGTCGGTAACTATCTACCAATCTGCGCTGGGTAAAATCGCAGAAGAGCGAAGATCTCCTTTACACCGCTGCGGAAGCCTGAAATCACGAAAGTGTATTGTAACATACCTTAGGGATGTAAAATGAAAGTATTACTTGAAATTAAAACCAAAAAAAGATACATGGAATTTTGTACACGAATTATGGTTTGGCTGCATGGTTTCAGTGGCTTCTAAGGTTTCTTAAATAATTAACGTCACTAAAATTCTTGAAAGCAAATTTTGTTTATTCAAAATTAATTAAAAAGCATTACTTATATCTGTACAGTTCTAGGTGCTTATCATGGTCTCTTCCTTAACATCTAAATGTAAATACACAGTTCTCTCGCGTAAGAAACGTCCGAAAAATATGTTTCTGTCACAGTTTTACAAATAGTAACGAGATAAACATAAGATGTGTTCTAATGGTCTGGAAGGAAACGTTCGTCATGTTAATTGATCGCCTCAACATACGTCTAATAAAATGGTGTAAAACCACGAAAATTTCAAAATATTCGATTTTTATGATTGAGGTCTCCTGGATAATGCTAATCGCTACTCCGAGACTTTGTGTGGAATTTAGGGGAGATGACTGCAGGGAAGGAATGTAAGGAGAAATAAGTAAAGCTTTGCATTAGCCTACAGTAAATGACTTAAGATGTGAACTTATCTCGCTAGTATCGCGTCTGTAATGTCACAACTGTCATTGTCATACAGTGCTTCCTGTTGTCATCGCAGTGATTGAATATAATAGTATAGAACGCGCAGAAAGAATGAAGGCGGTTGAGGTAAAACAACACGGTGAGTACAGGGAGGAGGATATTCCAAAATTGAAACTTCTGTTAGAAAAACAGACACTGTGATTTTTTCCTCTGGTTAAACCTTTTCTCTCGGATTAAGAACTGTAATCCATTTTGATTAAAAATATAATTTTTCATGAAGCATTCATATGTTCCAAAGTTTATTCTCGTGAAATTGAAAGATTAAGTCACAATGCATTTCAAAGAGTCTGTACATTTATTTTTAGCTCATAGGATATTTCCGATCTAAGATTTGTGCTCTGTAAAATTTACACACACGAAACCCTGCTTGTTGAAATGAGTTCCTGTGAATACAAGTATGTAAACTGGGCCACTCTACGTGTGTGCATATTATAAGTCCGGCCCTGGCGCCCAACTAGCATCCTATTCAATGGGTACCGGTTTTTCCCAGGGGTAAAACGGACGGGGCATGATGTTGACCATTTACCTCTATTTATCGCCGAGATTAAGAATTATCGGAGCTGAAAACCCCTACTCCCTCTATGCGCCTTCATATTGTTAACAGGGACTTTTCCTTTTATGTGGAAAACTAAATACTGAGATTTCATACCTGGTTCTAATGACATTTCTAGCAAGGGTAGGAAACCTTGCTCTTTCTTCTTCTTCAGGGTAATTCATAGAACCTTAAATCTCACCAAACGATAGCTATTTCCAGGCCATTCCTTACCTTTCTAATTGTCCAGTCCTCCTAGACTTTTGCTTACAGTCTGCGGTACAATTATCTCTCCTCCTTTTAACCAGTTTGCGAGTGACATATGGAGGGTTGAAAGTGAGGCCCAATTCCAGTTTTGATGCAATGGGTTAATCGTTGTTTAAAATTATTCATGGACACAAGACGTGATACAAGCAGCAGAGAACCCATACGTAGAAAATTCACGCACCTAACACATGTGAAAATAGCTCTTCATGTTATGTTCATGAATTATTCCCACGGGGTTAAAGTTACATAAAAAGCCTACACTGGCATTAAGAAAAGGAATGGCCTAACACGGGGCAGTAAAAGTCGTAAAGAAACGATACGATGTAGGCAATAAATTGGGGAGACGAGGCGCGAGAACTTGTGTAGTACATCTTATCAAATTCTGAGGTCGAGAGAGAGAGAGGGAGAGAGAGCTGGTAACCTTCCTAAGAACAAGCAATGTCGTCTGTCAGTGTGTAGTTTTCTGCGTCAACTTTCCAAAAGCTAAAACTTGAATCTGAGTGGGAGGAATTTATATTTTACATGAGTGTTCCCCGCACAGTTAAAACCATCCTCAATATTAACTCACTGATGATAATCACTATCTTATTAAAGCTTAATAAAACAGTAGGATTTATAAGGGTCATTTCTCACTTTTGTAAAATGTTTTAATACCGTAGATGAAAACTTGTTGATTTTAAAGTTTGAGCGTCTATGCATAACTGGCTAACTCTTCTCCTCACGCAGTGCTCTTGGCCTGCAGACTATCTTGACTTGAGGGGGCCACAGAAAGGAAAGGACACTCTAATCTGTGATTTGTTTCCGGAGAATTCGTATTGGGCATGCGAGATGCTTTTTTCTGTGGTTACGATATTAACCAAACATTTTTCTGTCTGTAATTTCTATCTTGCTATAAAATGGGTCTCTCTTTATTTTTCTGTTAAATTCCCATCCTATGCAAATGTGCGCGCACACAAACTCGCGGCCACGTGCGTGTATAATATCTATTTGCAGTTGTTTCCTTATTAGTCGAGGTTAGCCAAGCTAAGAGGTATTCTGTAAGTAGAGAATAGCCCTATGCAAAGACTAAAATCTTCCAGTACGATATCAAGTTTTGTACCTAGTTATTTAGGGAAAGAACTTGAAGTTAACAAAACTCTTTGTTCCTGTCTTGTAAACATGCAGAAATAGAAAATATGTTTAGGTTAATTTAATAAAAGCATGTTGGGGTGTTGCGCAACATAAAAAATAGAAGCCATATTCAGGTCTGTTGCAGAAAATATAGAGACAATTCATCATCAGACACACGGCATGTAGAATGATGTAGATCTCAGAAACTTAAAAACTTCTAATATTTACCGACTCTTTTATACAAAGTAAAAACAGTTATTAACTGTAATGTAGTTGTTATGTGAAGATAAAAGACTCCTATTCAGTTTGTGAAGTAGTTGTTTAATAGACTATCAACTGGTCATAAATTTCTCGATTTTTATAAAAATCGAGAGTTCAATATCCCATCCACAACAAACAGCCGTTGGTAATTATCCTGAGCCAGATAAGTCTTCCATACACACATCTTATTTCTTAAGCTCAATTACAATGTCCCATCCACAACAAACAGCCGTTGGTAATTATCCTGAGCCAGATAAGTCTTCCATACACACATCTTATTTCTTAAGCTCAATTACAATATCCCATCCACAACAAACAGCCGTTGGTAATTATCCTGAGCCAGATAAGTCTTCCATACACACATCTTATTTCTTAAGCTCAATTACAATATTATCTCTTAACCACGACTTCCAAGTGGCTTTCTCCCTGCAAGAATATACGTTAATGAAATTTTGTATTTAGATTTCTTTCAGTGACACTTGACTCAAATTGACGTTATTTATTGTACTATATCCTCTAACATCGTTAATTGCTAAGTATGAGTGAAATGGAATTCTGTCATTATTTCCGTTTAAGCATTGAAGCTCGGTAGTTGCCTAATGTACCACCTAATTTGACACTGAGAATGGCTGAAATTTTCCACACATTTTATGTGTGTTTTATAAAAAAATGTCGTGCCTCTGTACAGTTTTAAACAGATGGTTTTAGTTGGTATTGTAAATATTTACTTTGAGGCTCAAACTCAGTTTTTAAATATTTGTTACTTGAAATTTATATATTAAGAGGTTCAATTAAACTCATTTCCTGCATTCACATTAATAGAAGGTTGAACATATTCTGAGTTTCATTACGTTTTACTTTTCCTTTACCATTGACTGTGGCAGATCACAGAGATTTAAGCAGTGAGTTACAGTTTGGAATTTGTCCCCGACCCCCCCCCCCCCTCCCGGGCAAAATCCATGGTGTGCAACGACTTTTAACCGGGTGCCGCTCAGACACGAGTGACTGAGCGAACTGCCAAAAAGGGTTCTTGAAACATAACAATAAGATATTCAGTATATCAATACACTGCGTTACTAGGGGCTCCACTGGCAACTTGGGAAAGGGTCGAGGCCCACAAGATTCCCACCACTGCCGTAGATGAAATTTAGAATCCTGTTACGCCGCTACACTGTCGGCCTTTAACTCCAACAAATGTGCCTTTAAATTAGAGCTCTTGCCATTAAACATTACTTATGACCCCTCGTGATAATTAAAGTGAATACCAAAACAGTTCCCGTGATTCAGTTTGATATTTAACTATCTTGGCAACGAATGCGATAAGCCGAATGTGAATTACAGGCACGGGTTATATATGGATTACATGTATTCTACCCCGCAGATAAGGGTTAATTACCAGTCCATGTATATTGCGGACGTGATTTGTGGGATTGATTGTCTTCGACTTGAACAAGGCAGTAATCAGCTCCAATAAATGTTAACTTGATTCCAGAAGAAAACTATATGATTCAGAACGAGGGCTTGTAGAAAGGCAAATTAATTTATATAGCAGAAGTGCTATGTAGCTGACTTTGGACTATACAAAACAACTACTACCTCTATAGCTTGTAACTTACCTTTGGTTTGCAAAAAACAACTGGAACCTGCAGAGTCATGGCCCCTTTGATTCAGAAGGAATACAGTCGTTCGAAAAATTTTAACTGCTTACAAGTTAACACAGCGTAACATTCAAGAAGACTTGAATCTGCAGCAACACCGCTGAGAGAACCTCAAATCTCGCAAGAATTAAGCCTACTCATATAGGTGTATATTCCTTAAATGAATTCGGTTTTGCAAGCGAGATATTCGATGCCGTATATACCGACTTGCATTAGCCAGAGATCTCAATTCCTCTTGACGTGACGTATAGTGTTCTGCATTTATATGAAGCAGGAACAAGTGCATAGGCTCTTCTGAGGTACATTAATGGGGCCGGCTCTAAAGACGACTCAGAATTTACTAAGGAAGCTTGAAATGTGGGAGAGGTAAAAACGTCTTTCACATCCCCCCTGGGAATGTTAAAACTGTGAAATGAGCAACATTCCGTAGGTCTGAATGAGGGAAAAGGGTAGAGGAGAGATGCAATTTATTGGAGTTTATCTGAAGTCGTAAAGTTCTGCGGCTTTAAGTGCTTCCCTACCACGCAATAAGCGGGAAATATTTGCCCGTTTGCAAGGTAACCTATCTTGTCTTCGTTGCCGCCGCTGCCACGTTTCCTACAATAATTTACATAGTATGCAGATTGTAGTATATGAATTTATAAATAACATTCCAAAAACAAGAAAACTGTCAACGTGTAAAGTGGAAAGTTTGTAGTACAACTTTATCTGCATTTTATGTAATCGATGTTAAGTAATCCACGTTTCTGCAAGTTGGCAACATAACAAATACAAAACGTCCTACAAACCTTACTTTCACATAAGAAAGGTTGGAAATAATTTATATAGGTATTTAAATATTATATTCGCAATTGTTTTTGTAACATATTACCTAAATAATCCGTGGGCAGAATAGAATATTTGCCCAGCTATTCAAGAAATTTCCTGTCTTTTCTGGAGGCCGGAGTTTCTTTAATTTGTTCAGAAGGGCAGGCACTGCATCCTACCCTCAGCCATACCTCATTTCTTTAAAGTATTTTATCATCTTTCCACCTAGGCCTAGAACTTTCAAGTCTTCCCCTCCCATTAGGTTTTCTGGCTATAACTTGTTATGCATTTGTCATTGGTTATGGCAATGAAAGGACAGAAAGTCAGAAGCTGGCAAATAGACAAATAATTATATTTCTTAATATAACTTGATAATAATTATTTCATTATAGAAATTCCTGTCTTTTCTGAGATAAAGTTATGCTTCGTGAGTTACTCTAGGCAAATATACTTTTCTCTACGTGTGGGATATTTTAAACTTAGCTTTATTAAAAGTACCCATCTATACTGAATTACTGTCTTCTTTATTTGTATAATATACTATATTGAATTTTGATATGCCACATAATTTTTATTAAATTGTTATTGTTTTATTCGGCATTGACATAAATAACAGAATATTGACATAGGCCTATTCTGTTGTATTAAATTGCAGTACCTTTATTCAGATTTGTAAAAGTCCCTAAACATTTGAACATTTGCCACGTTAATATAAATTACTTACAGTAAGTAACACTTCTGCCTTTTTATCATAGGACAGTGGACTTAAGAAATGCATTTCATGTCACTTTCTGTGACTTTAATATTCAACTTTAATCTAGAGTCAAGCTGAGACTTACATCGGCAGTAAATGTCGTAACGAGCCGTGGCCTCAGACTTATACAGCCACTGTCATAAAGTCAGAACTTCCTGAAGTTCCCTGTCATGTACGATTATTAGTATGCAAAGTGTGTGCAAAATGCATGCATCCACCGTGAGTATAAGAGGCATTTATTGCACGTAATAAATGATGCTATGTATGTAAACGTTTTCAGACATAATATGTAAATTTGAGAAATTGTGTGTGAAAGGAAACCACTGTTTTAAAAGGGCAATGAATAAGGGGCTAAGAACAACTGCTGGGGGGGGGGGGGGGGGGGGAGACTGAAAATTCGATGTCGTTAAGGTGTGTGACAGCAATAATGTGACTACCTACCTATCCACCCACATACATTAACTAACTAACTTACTAACTAAATAACACACCTAACACTGAAGCAAATTCCTTCCTGAGAAGGTATGCTTTCTTAGCTAGTCACGAAATTCCACACATTTTTGGAACATTAAATTTCTTTGCCGTTTTGCAAAAAAGCCTGCTCCTTGCCCCTATCCTGAGCTAACTTAATCCAGTCCACGTCCTTCCATACGTAAGATTATAATTGCCAAGAAGTCAAGGAACGAAATAAGAGTAGTGAATGGTTCATCTTTCGTGAAATCTCATCGGACAGAATGAAGAATTTTTCTTGCAACTTCGTGCTGAGCGGCAAGATGTGGATTGCTTACTGCAGTTCCTGGCGGTAATACGAGCGCCTCATGAAAACAAATGTCTCATTCCTCAGCCACTTGCACCTAGTAAAGCTGTCAGCTCCGATGGCTCCGTATTCATTCGTAAACTCGCCTTTCAAAATTCAGACACGAAGCTTCAAAATACTAGCCACAAGCAGTGGCGGTTCTCTTAAATAAAAGAACTAGTAACTTACAGTGGTAATGCAATACGTAAACAGGCTTAAATGACTTAATAATTAATATGTATTCTATTCGATTTAATTGTTAATAACATTTCGTCATTACGATGTAACATATCAAATGTCAATAAACTGGGAGCACTGTAATGAATAAATAAATGCCAGTCGGTTAGCAGTAATATATATCTCCGGCATCTAGGCCTCGTGGTGCTTTAAGATTACAGACAAACTTTGGTGGGGTATATGTTTTCAAACCATAGCTAAATATTAGCGACAGTGCGGTTAAGACGTAAGTCTGCGACCGCTCGATTGCAGGGATTGCGGTTTCGAATCCCGCTCAGGGCGTGGATGTCCGTCTCTTGTGTTTGTTTTGTGTTGTGTAGGTAGCGGCCTCTGCAACGAGCTGATCACTCATTCAGAAAAGTTCTAATATATGTGTGTGTGTCTAATTGTATGTGATCTAGGAACCTCAAGAATGGGCACCATCTTGAAACTGAAATAAATCTGTGAACATGAGAATAGTGTGAAATGACAATATGAGAAAATTCGGTGTACCGTTAGAGTGCCTTCTACTGGGGGGGGGGGGGGTGTGCACAAATTCCATCCGGTATGTCTCCCCTGGTACTAAATTCTGTACGGTAGGGCTAGTATTTGTGGATCCCAATAATGGAACTTGTCTCAGTTCACCGTTCTGGCGCCTAGCATTTTACTGTGGATCCTAGATTTTTTGATAATCTGCGCACCCCTATTTGTGCTAACTTCCTTGGGATTTATCCGTTTCATCACACCTCATTTATAATCTTCTGGTTTTATTTTGTAAGGAAATGTTTGCTTTTGTAGCCAAATATTCTCTTTTTCCCTCTAATATCGTCTGAAACATTTGATAAACTTTCATGAACATTACGACGCCAACGACACTTGTTCTTTTGTATTTGTTAATCACTTAAATGGCAGCTGTGCAAAATTCTGAGTTGGAAGAAACAAAAGAACCTCTTAATGTAAGGAGCTTTACCCTATAATACATTCAGTGGTGCCCTCTAATCTCAACCTGTGGATACAAGGAACCCACTCAAAGTGTCTTCTGTAACAGATGCAGCTATTGATGAAACCCAGCACAGTTTCTAATTTGCTGTCTGTATGATACAGCGGGGTTTCTAGACAGCACAGCCGTGAAAACAATGTATGCGTCATGCGTAGGCCCGATTTGTCGGTAAGAGTTTCCGACCCTTCCTGCCTGAACCCAAGCTCAGGAAAAACAGAAAAACTTCCTGTATATAGTACGTTCGTGATGTGTGTTGCAATGCACCGCCAGAAAGTGGCAACAGCCTTCTGCTTTTAAATGCAAGAGCGGTCCTGTTGAGGCGGCACTGTTGTTTTGACGATGTTGTTTTCATGCGCTATGTGTTAGACAGTCGCTCTTAAACTTCATGATTATACACCACTGTAAAAGTGTCAAGAGCTCGACTGAAGGTAGATCTGCATCGCAAGGATCTATCAAGATGCAACATGCATAGAGAATTTGTTTTTATGTTCGTCGTTGATGCACGATCCACCATAATACTGCCTAACAAGTGGACTAGAGCGACCTGACTGTAGTAATACCCGACTTTACGTATGCTATAACACACATTTTAAACTTGCGATAAGACAAAATACGTAACTTACTGCTAAGAATTATGAACTTTATAGGGCTTCTGTGACGGCGGGGAATTAGATAATGGAGCTCGACTGTGGCAGAGTGAGCCGATGCTGGAGGTGAAAACGCTGACGCGTGGGAAAGTAGCAATTCTACGAAAGGTAGATAAAAGATCCTCTGCCTATTTACTGTCCATTATATTAGCGATGAAGGTTGTTTTCTAGATATAATTAGTAGGTACGACAGACTTGGGTTCTTTAACGACTTCGAACAGGAATGTTTAGTACTCTTGGTCGAATTTTGGAGGCCTCCGTTTCGATTCCAAGCTCGGAAATCATCTACACTTTCATTCAGCTCCCAGTAACAGGACAAAAGTCGTGCGTGACTTTGTATTTTCACAATAGTGGTGATGACGATTCAAGCCTTCTGGGATGTTATGCCGTGTCTCCTGGTAAATAGTTACCGACGTTTCGAAGAATACAACGGTGCAAGAGTAGTAACACATCTTTGACTGCCTGAACCTGAAGATGAAGACAATAGGATCCGTCGAAAGGCGTTTGCTATTTACCAGCCTACACGTCCTAACACCCCAGAGGATTTGAGTTTGAGGCCACAACTAATTTCTCTCACATTGTAATTTACAAACACCATCTCATTTGACATTTAATTGCACAGCTTAATGGCGTCATTGAATAAGGTAAGAAAGTAAATGGAAATTATATCAAATCTACTTTAATACTTTTTTTAAGTTTGTTCTCCCATTTTGTTAGATATAATAATTAAAGGAATAAGATAACATCAATACATTTAATAAGTATTATATCTTTAATTTGGCAACATGTTTCGGTGTCAGGGATTCATTTTCGGGCCAGTATTATAAGATACATGAAAGGAATATTGTACGATTTTATTAAGTTTTGAATTGAGATTTTAATCTTACAATTTAAAAACATGTATTTTATGTGTTCTATACTACTCGGTTGAACATGACCTTTTGAGGTCGAAACATGTTGCCAAATTAAGGATGTAACACTTACTAGGTGTGTTGACTGCATTTTATTTTTCTTGTTATCCATTTTAGTACCTTGGTATACAGTCAAATGAAAGGATGGATACAGAGGGAGGAATAAGCGGGGGGGGGGGGGGAGGTAAACACGGGTCTACTACCTCGGTATTTGCCTAAAGAACTGAAGACAAGTACCAGAAACCTTAACCAGGTTGGTCGACGCTCATTCTGAGACGTCGGGAGCGTACGTGATGCAAAGGATTCAGAAGGGACAGGGGCGTAAGAAAATTGGGGAGATAACATTTTTCTGGCTGTTTTTATTCTGTTAGTGTTCACCATTTTTTCTATTCGAGATACGCTGGGGAATTAGAAAGATTCATACTGTAATGATCTATAATTTACGGAAAAGCGTTATTCTTGAACATGAAGTGTAATGATCAAACTTGCACAGAGGAAAAATTAATTCTAAATGTTATGGTTCTTTAAAACGACAAGAACATACGTATAACACTTTTACCGTAGGCTAAATAATTTAATGTACTGTACGTTAACACACTAAATGGTGTTTGATAACGACACAAACTATTACATACAGTATGAATGACACATATTCTGTAAGGCCTACCTGTCTATAAATTTTATATATCACTTCATAAGAATACATTATAAGAAATAAAGTACTTTATATTCTTTCAATAGGAATCTCTGCTAAGGTACACATTTATACACTTTAATTTATGTTATTATGAATAGGGTTTGGTGTCACTGCTGGCCCATTACGGGGCAAAGTTTTATTTGTCAGATCTCAGAACGCAGTAAAAGCATGGTTTTATGTTCTTGAATGTCACTAGACACCAAACCTTTTTATGATGAACATAAAATTGTGGTTAAAGGACAGAAACATTCACACAGACATGTCTGGCTGCTGAGAAATTAATTAGACTTCGGGGTTTATATTTCCAGGTTATGGGAAAGATAAAATAGGAAAGACTTTAAAATTTCCGACTCTTTAACGATCTCTGCTGTACGGCGGTTTGTGTGTGGCAAGACGTCCAATCAATTAGCCATGTATTTAACTTTTAACGCCATTGATTAAAACACGTTCAGAGGACGCTAGCTTGTCACCTGTCCATCATATTCCGAAAGTTACACGTCTGTCACAGCTGCTGCTTAACCTGATCTCGATCCACAAACTGCGCGTCAAATGTGTAAAATGCCGTCGCCTCTTCGCCTTCTCTTCCCACTTACTTTTTCTGATAAGTTTGTGCAAATAATTGTGATATTTCAACCATTATGGATGTTGCAGTGTAACAGAAGAAAACCACTCTGAGATTCACTTCGAAAGACTCATTATCACGCAGTCTGTCTCGTGAGAGTTCCATAGCTTCTTCCAACTCAAGTTCTCCAGAGAGTGCGATCTAGTGCTTTCTCTTTCAATTTCCAATATCCTCTCGTTTCATTAAGGTTATTCAGTATCTGCTTACGCCTTCTCCCGCATCTTCTCATCCCTTCTATATTTCCTTCAGTAACGCGTTTTAGAAAAAAGTTCCTGGTCAAGATCTGATCAGTCCAGTTAGCCTGGTAAAAAGAAAGTCACCGTAACATAGACAAGCACTAGTGAGACACCCACGTAGAAAGTAACAAACTTACGGACATGAAGGATAGTGGAATGCTTCCAGTGGAAGCAAACGAAAATTAGTGTAAGCACATTGCCTGTCACGTACTGTATAAGTGATCTAGAATTGTCTGCATATTACGAGTATTGCGAGACGGCCGTACCAAATAATACGCATGTACGTACGTACGTTGCTGCTAAATTTGCAATCGGGCAACAGGTACGGACGTACGTACATGTAAGCATACAAACTCTTATAACGATTATGTAATAGTATAAACACAACACACAGCTCAGTCTGCAAAATAATTTCTCATTCTTTTAATCTACAAATTACTGAGATATGTTTCGGCTATTGTATACGGCCACCCTCAGGCAGTTCTTGTGTAATTTTAAAAAAGTATAGAAACGTATATCTCACTACGTCTCGCATGAATCAGACGCTTATAAGAACCTCAGAAAATAGAATTTACGCACTAGTTCAAATTCTGCCAAACTTTTTCCCAGGCAACTTGAAAACTACTGACGCTCTTGGCGAGACAATTAATTTCCCGCCTGTTGCTTAACAATTTACGGTGGGCGCTATTTTTTCAGAAAAGTATATAAAAGCCAAAGGGAAATCAGATTTTAACTACATAATTCAATGAATAAGAATTACTTTTGCGACAGTAATAGTTGCTCAGCTTGTCGAACATTTCCCCTCATTTCATAGCATCCGAAGTTTCATCACTTTTTTCCCCTCTAACCCAGATAAATTCAATCAACAGCCTCCCTTCTATTCCTTCCAGATATATTTAAGTATTATCCTCATATCTATGCCTAGGTTTTTCAAACTCTCTCTACACTATTTCACAGGATTTAGGCCTACCACCAAAATCATGTATCCATGTTCCTTCTCTTTCTTGCGTGCAATATTCTCCATTCATCAGAATCTCATTTATTTGGTTACTCTAATCATGTTTGGCACGGACTACGAATCATAAAGCTTGAATTCCTTGATCCCTGAAGATGGAGGCATAACAATACTTCGAAACGCCAGGAACCATTCGTCTAATAATAAGCTGTCACATCCCAGACGACTAGAATCCAGTGATAATAATAATTAAAACCGTAGACCAGTGTAACATTGTTATTCAGCAAAGCTATACAAGGTTGGTTGTGCTCCCGTCTATGGTATTATTTCTGTGTATCTAAAATTACATGGACATCCACCAAATACGATCATAAAATGTTCCTACGAAAAAGAAGAATTAAGAATTAATTTTAATACTTGAGAAGACTGAATTTTTTTCAAGGTAAAATCGGACATAGAACTGACTATATTTTTTGTTATTTTCAATCCCTTTTGTGGACGTAAGTTTCCTAAGCAATAATGAATACTTCTTTTCAACTTTCCGTGGAGTATAATTGGGAACTTTTTAACACCAGACTCTGAAGCCGCTAATGCCGTTTAAAGAGTTAAAACGCCGACCTTCGGAGGCAAGCTGATATAAGACAAAATATCTGCAGGCAAAATAGGAGCTAAGAATTTCAATAATTAGACATAAAAGAAAGGGCCGACTGTTCACTTATTTCTAATGCAGCCTAAAATATTATTTGTGGAGCCATGCTTAAGAGGCATTAAGAAATGTGATTGCGAGTTATTTAGGGACAGACATAAAAAGAATGATTCGAAACAACTTCTCTGTTTTATATGAAATACAGCAATAAAAGACGATTACTTCGCAGTTGTACAACTTCTAAACAAAACTGATTTTTAAAATATGATTTTGGAGAAATGTTGTTTCTTTATACGGGCACTTAGATGTCACAAATATGTTGATTTTTTCTATTTGTTTATCTTGCTAGCTTTGATCTTACAAATTCCAGATGTTTTTGTTTCTCCAAGCGACACACATTCTCGTTGTTCGAGTAAGTGTTAGATAAATGTAGAAGTATGTGTTATAACCTAATCCTTTGGAGACAAAAATGAATCTATATTATATATAAATATTTACTTCATACTTCACAGAGAACGCAGGATGCCTACATCAGAAAGACCATTTAGCGAATGCTGTATAGTAAAAAATTGCTGTTTATTGCGAGAATTATTCGGAACATATGAACGTAAAGTGCGAGTAAAATGCAATACTTTTTAATTTAAAGCCTTATAAGACGCATGATACAGAAGTATCTATCTTATTGTCACTTTATCTGAACCAATAGAACTGTAATGACAGAACCCTGTACAGCTTATTAGCCCATATTTATACATACATTTATATGTGTGGTTCATGTGCAATGAATATATTACCCCAGAATTTTACCCTTTATTTAAACATCTTGACTTTTTAGGTTTGTTTATTCGTGCCATTTTGTGGCCTAAAAAATGAATGAATGAAAATAGCTCTTTATAACAACATTTTATAATCACATCTTAAAATTTTTACAGTATGATTCATATTCTTAATTGTTTAAATAATTAATAATTTAATTAGGAAAAATTGGAAGCCAGTAATTATCATAGGACGATTACACTTGACTACTAACTTACATCAAAAAAGGGATTGCTTGATGATGGATTGTTTGAAGACGGATATGTAGAAAAATACCAATAAAATATACTACTTGTGCTGACTGTATAAAATTTTATTGTGAATTTTCATGTATCACAATGGAAACTGTCAGCTGAAAATGTCTTATTGAATTGCGGATAGGCGCGTGTAGCTGTGGATGTTGACTTGCTTCTACCATCTAACCCCTCAAAAAAGAAAAACACTACACCATTCAACTTTCCGATGTACGCTTTTCTGATATGTGTTCTCTCAACCCCTGTGATTTGATTCTTCTAACATTTGGTGAAAAGCAACACTTATGAAGCCCCCAAGTATAAAAGTTTTTCCGTTCCTTGTTACTTCATCTCCCATCCGTGCATACTGTTTGCAGACAGTGCGAGACTGTTTGCATTACTGTTACTTTGGGACTTGGCGTCATACAATTCGGTGGATTTGAATCATCGTGCTGCTTCCATTTTCGGAGTAGCCATGCTATAGGGAGTCATATACCAGAGAAGATTCATCTTTAAAATCACAACCGTGAGAACAGCAGTTCTCATTCTAAAAGTATGTTCTGTCTTTCGGCTAAGACATTGTTTTATGCCCATAAAAATTTTTTTTCCGGAAATTAATTTTTATTAATTAAATTGAGAAATTTTGTTTGTTTGTAGCATTCAGAATACGTATTTGACAATTAAATAGTTGCGGAAACAAGTCGCCTTCAAGTGATAGCAGCAGAGTCTGAAGTTTAGAAGCTCGCATGTTTCCGTATGCACTGGTGACGTAACAGCAAACTTGGGCTCGTGTTTAACGCTCTGTAACGCTTGCTTATAAAAATTACCGCGTTACTGTGATAAAGCCAACACAACAAACATCAGGCGAGAGAGCAAGAAAGATGATTATGATAATGTTCTCTTTCGGACCTACACAGGAACACACTCTGCATTTCACCGCGATGATTACTCTAAGCTCAACGGTGTCACACCTTATAATTACTTCTAAAAATTGTATGCAAGTAATTTCCTATATTCCTCTTCTACAGCTGTGTTAACTGCAGGTTTGAGAAAGGATAAGAAGAGTAATTGGAAATAAATTAGAACATGGGTTCCTGTAACCTTTGCAAAAATTATGGCGTGTAAGCCTGTATCTCGTAATATTAAATTAACACCAATACTCGCCGCTGAAAGCCGTTGTGCATAACAAAATACGTTTTCTTATCTTGTACAGAACAAATTAGGCTTACATGTTATTGGTGCACTACTGCTGCCGGAATATCTACACTTCCAGTTCTTAGGTAGATCCCAAATCAACAGCGAAGTGTTCTGAAACATTGAACTACTACGTATTAATGTGAAGAATGAACTAAGTGTAATTGAGGGAACAGGGCTTGTAGTTTCTAAACTGTTTGTTCTATTAACAATGAATTTATAATTTCTGTGTTGTTAAAGGCCACTATGCCTTTGCAAGACTTGTCTACTATATTACGACATTCCCGTAAGAACACATCAGAATCATTTCTGGTGAAATAAGCAAGTTATCGCCGAAGACCTGCAGACGCCCTCGACACAAGTCTGTGGGTCTCCTCACGTCATCTGACAGACGCAACACGCTCGTTGTCCAGATATTGCGAGCAGAGGCTGAGTAACTTGATCGCGTTGAAACGTTCTTCCACATTCACACACAACACACACACACACACACACACACAGTATATACCGAATAGCTTCAAATGTTGTATGACTGCTGATTTTGTATTTGTGGAGTAGGGCCTATTTTTTTTTCAAGCTTTACTTATAGAGGTTCCTCCCTATGCAAGTCGATATTTTATTCCATAATTAATTTCTTTTTATAAAGACAGTCTTTCTTTGGTTTTTCTAATTATTTTATTTTTCTGGTTCCACTCAATTTTGCCGGGCAATGAGAATAGTTCTAATGCGTATATTTCGTTTTCGTTTTGAAATCTGCCAAAATTTCTGCAACTTTTTTTTTCTTTTTTTTCTGGCGTTTTGTCACGGCTGACCCTACCTTGCTCATGCTGCTGTTTGTTGCAATCCACTGCAGTAGTAGACATAACATTTTAATACAGTATCCTTCTTCTTCTCTTTTACCAAGCGGTTGGTCGCCAGCCTGTCACTGAGGAGGATCGGATACGATCCCACTCTAGTCCATGTACGATTTGTGACAGACGAAGTGACACTGGGCAGGTTTCTCTCCGAGTGCTTTCCCCGTTATTATCATGCTACCGTTGTTCCATACTTATACTTTACGCATCTACCACCGACACTCTACGAACTTAACAATTGACAGCGTCTTTAAATACAACATTTCTTTCTTCGTTAGCATTTTATATTAAGCTTCAGAATTCTTCTTGAAGCTTACGCAGTCTTCTGCTTTATTTCCACGCTTAATATTACACTCTAATTGTACGATAACTATTGCGCAATTAAATACATAAATAAATACTGATTTCTTCGTTAATGATAAAATCTGTCTGCATTTTTTCTCTCTTCAACATAAATTTTATTTTTGTTCCTTTATTTCTAGTTATTTTCCTCTATTTTATATCTTTCTCATCTATGTACCTTATCTTCTTCCTGCACAGTAGGTCCATGAAGAAACCTGCCAAAGTTTGAGCGAAAAATATTACATCAACATCGTTCATTATCTCAACCTTTACGTCGTCACGTAGTCACATTTAACGTAAGTTGTAATATAACGTGCTTGCTAAGCGGGATGCTGATCTCAATCCCTTGTGTTGGCTATGCACAACTGAGCTCCTTTTAAAACAGTACGTGCCACTTTCCGAATGCTTTCACGATTGTTTCCACGGAGAGCGTCATCGTCCATGGCAAACCGTAACAGTCCATACCACGTCTGCAGATTCCCTTAATATGCCAACTCCTTCGTGTATCCCACAAGTAGAATCAAAGGGTGATAATGTTAAGACTGTCCGACGGGGTGGCCAACTATATTGATATCCGGACATCTCCGGACATCCACGATCAAGCCAGCGATTTTCACAGTGCAGATTCATGTACAGCTGTATGACTTGGCGATAGAAATGCGGTGGAGCGCTGTCGTATTGCAGCCACGTGCTTAATATGGCCTGAAAAAGAGAAACTTCCGCAAGGACAGGTAGCTCGTCCTGTATGAGATGTGGATGGTAACCTACCCTTGAAAACCCCTCAAGAACAAATTGACAGCTTGGCTTGTTTTCCACAAGAAAAAGTCGCATGTTCATACAGAAGCGATGTTAATAGTATCGTGCAACAGAATGGCGGGGATTGGTGGGTTACTATATTTGAGAGAAGCCCTCTCTTTGCTGGAAGGCGGGGCAACTACGTAAGTGTTGGATTTATAGCCCACGTTAATGTAATATTTTTCACCTGGTATAAGTGCAAGAAAAACCACCTGCAGCTTAACAAGCATTTCTTGGAAAATACTACGTATATATACTTATGCACCATTTCTGTTACCTGTATAGGAATTTGCGTTAAATTACGTCTTAAAATCTTCCACTACACAAGATAACTTAGAAAATTACAAAGCTAATCCATTCATTCAGCAATACGTCAAACGCGATCCCTATATCCGAAATGTCCAAATCCATTCGCTTCAGAACGAGCAGAAACACAGGTCCGACCATCAATAAATAAATAAATAAATAAATAATTAAATAAATAATAAACACATATATGCATAAAAAGATGGATAAGCGATACAAGCTGAGATGAATATCACAAAATATAGACTGCAGGACATAGTATCCAGTATTGATTAGTTATTGCGTAATATCAATTGTTTCTGGCAGGACAATGCTTTAATTAAATCTCTTGGATTCAGTGAACTGATTGGTATAGCTTTGAAATCACCCCGGCAAGAGAGTAGAGCTATTGTCAGAGGATGAGCCTTGGGGCAGCAAAGACATGTCCGAAACACCTGCTGTTATGATAACATTATTGCTGTTACTGTGGTAGTGATCATATGCTGAAGAAAGTGATTTTTATGACTTCGATTAGAATTCATGGTGTAGCTTCTTACTTAAGAAGTGAATGTTCTTTTTGTGTTGTGTTGTGTTTGCAGCCTCAGTGGAATTCTCGCTCCATGTTTCTATATGCAAAGCAATTTTAAAATCTAACTGATTTAAAACCTTATCACACGAATTCAAAATATTTTTAAACGCTTACGTAATTCTAAGGTATTTGGACCTCCCGTGAGATTGCTAATGTACACCAAAACAATAAGACAAACGGCTTGATGTACAGGGCGTGATAGCACGGAAAACAGATTACCCATTATCATTGTTTGAAGTAGTAAGGAACTAATGTTACACAGTAAAGGTCAAACAATACACGTACAGTGTAAGAAATGAGCTGTAAAGTGTCCGAGACACGTGACTGCAGGTAGAGAAGACACGTGACTGCAGGCAGAGAAGACGGCAAATGACAGCAGTAATTTTAAGCATGCTGCAAGCTTCAGAAGCTGCATACGCAAGTGACTAGTCATACCTCAGCACTGTTAGTGCACAATTTCTTTAGAGCACGTTTTAACAAGTTATTTACCGAGCGACACACAAGCAAAGTAGACATGGGAAACTTTAAAATGTGCCCAATTAAGTAGCGAAACTAATATGCTTAATCTATGGAGAAAGATAAAGTATTCTAAAGAGAATTTACCATCTTTGTCTGCTTTTTTTTTTTTTTTTTTTTTTTTTGTGGTGAGGGGGCCCCGCAGCTGATGCTACGGACGCACCGCAGCCTTAAGGCTTATTGTGCAACCCCTGTGATGAAGATGAGGATGAGCAGTTTTTTTTACCAAGTTTTACAAGTAATGGAGCACCAGTGGAATGAAATTGACAGGGGAAAACCGACAACTCGGAGAAAAACCTGTCCCAGTGCCACTTTGTCCACCACAAATCTCACATGGACTTGACCTGGATCTTTGTTTGCTTGCAACGAAGCTAAGAATAAATGAGGCAAATGTTTTTTTGGAACAGCTAAGACTTTTAGTCTGAGATGCAGGTTCAGCTGTCTTCCTACATTTTACACAGAATTAGAGGCATGTTCTTTAAATCAGTATTTACATGATGCAAATTGTCAGTAAATCCATTCGAAATGCTAAAGTAAACTGTCTTATCAATCGCTACACAAGATTACTGTTTAACTATAAGATTATTTTGTTGTTAACAATTATATTTTTGGCAATAATGAAAACTAAAATAGACTAGTTTAATAAGTGACCTACGAGGTCACGCCCTAGCTGCCCGCTATTATAAAAGCTGTCGCAGGTACTTTCTGTGCCTGGAGGCAAGCGGCTTCAACAAAGCAGGTTGTGTTGCAAGCCTTGTATATATGAACAGGAAATGACATAGGGCATGCAAACTGATGCACGCACATAGACCACGCTAATGCCAGAGGAGGACAACTAATATTGAAACATGGTCTCAATTTACAAGCAACGGAAAATGAGATCGTGTCGTGTGATGTGAATATTCAGAAGATCTGTTGATGCATCTGTTACAATGTAAAGCATGAATGTTTCAATGTAGGTAATGTTTTTTAGACCTGTCTTACCAATCAATAATGCATGAAACCAACGAGTGATTTGCTGTGTAGGGGGATTACTTCCATAAGTCCCTGCTGTTTTGTGTAAAGAATTTCAGCTCGAGTTTCTCCTCGTTTAACTGTCCTACTTGTCACGTGTTTACTGGTACTGCATACAAAATGGCGGCATCCTATGCTAGGCATCCCTCATCACTGACTACAGAGTGACACTGAATTACGCGCAAACGCTTGTAACTGTTGAGATGTCAGCCTAAGTCGTTGACCAAAAGCCAGGGACCTTATGGAAATAATGGTATTATAGCGGTAATTTTGTGAGCTTGTATTCTGGGGGTACCATGTTCGATTATCAAAAGGGACACCAGCTGCCTTGACTAATACTCTTTTGCGTTTCCGTAATCCATCTAGCAAATAGCGGCGTAGTAACTCGATAGACCATGACGTCGTCCTTCCAAATTTTCTTACAATTCTTCGTTAATTTTTCATTCTAACATTCGACCCACTATGAGTATAACCTGATTTTCTGACAGCATCTTGAAGTACGTAAATAAAGTGTACAGAAGTCATCAAACTGCAGTGATGTACAGAGAGGAACTATTTTCCCATACACAATAAGAACTTCAGAGTATAAATTCATTTAATTAGGACTTGAGACAGATACGTTCGTGCCAAAACGGTAGTCATTCTGCGTACTGCTTAAAAACATATTCCCATGAAATTTTTAAAAGTCTCATTGTATTTTAAAGGCTGATAAGGCATGCAGAGTGTGAAGACTATTATGAGGATTCAAGACCTCTGGCCTTTTACGCGGTCTTGACTAGTACATGCATGTAGTTAACTGTCGTTACAGAGGCACTAGCTCCTTTAACTGTAGACACGGCCTACATTAACACGGCAGTGAGGTCCTAAAATCTTGCAAGGTATATTATGTTTCTCTCTGGTAGGTTCTTGAAGAATTTTTTTTAACTGTCAATATAAAAAAAACTGTATACGTGTAGACCATTATGTTTCTTATATGACGAGTTCAACGTTCCCCAATGAGGGCCCACAAATGCTAGGTGCCACCGTACAAAATTTGTTTGCCCGGATGACCTGGCGCCGGATTTGTGGTCCCATATCTTATATAACAGTGTATTAATGTTCTTATTTATTACACATTATATTTGAGACACTTACAGATCTGTTCAGCATTGACACGTACTTAATAAACACCTATTCTTGGTTAATTTATTTGTACCAACAAATGCACTAAGACAGTTTTTTCACTGTTTACTTTATTATTACGATGCCCCAATACGCATTTCGGCAGTTATTCTGCCATCATCAGGGGGTATTTTAAGGAGTTTTTACATAGACCAATTTTGGTTAAGTCATAACAGTGAGTCAGTATTTACCACATCGTATAAAATTCACCACACAGACAGGAGAGAAGGAGGTTCTGCTAACAACATAACACACAGATAACTGAACACATGCTGGAAATAGGACCACGCTGCCATTAATTAATAATTATACTATAAAAGATAGTATAATATACTACTTGATTTTATTGTAATTTTTATAAGTTTTAATAATTTAATAACTTTTAGCAGCTTAACAATACCACAAATTTTACAAAAATTTTATACGATGTGGTAAATACTGACTCACTGTTATGACGTAACCAAAATTGGTCTATGTAAAAACTCCTTAAAATACCCCCTGATGATGGCAGAATAACTGCCGAAATGCGTATTGGGGCATCGTAATAATAAAGTAAACAGTGAAAAAACTGTCTTAGTGCATTTGTTGGTACAAATAAATCAATTATAAAAGATGCACGGTGAATATAAGGTGAAACCTATTCTTGGGTTTAAAAGAAATTGTAATCAGTGTAGTTCCATTTGAACGAAAGGTAAACCAGTACAGTAACGTAAGAGATGTCAGGCTTTCACCGCAATGTGCTTTAGAATCTGGCGCCTCTGTGTTATTGCGCGGCGTTAAGTGGTTAAACTTCACCGACGTTTCGGAAATTCTTGTCGGTCCCATCATCTGGGTTTCCGAAGAATTGTTCCGAAACCCAGATGATGCGACCGAAAATACCTCCCGAAACGTCGTTGAATGTTAACAACTTGACGCCGTGAAATAACCCAGGAACTCCAGATTCTAGCACAACAACACTTAGCAGGACCGTATACAGAACTGTCTGTGTTTAATAATAGCCCGTTTATTCAGTAGTCTATTATACCGCTTGCGGAGGGGCAGATGGGTGCATACGGCGTCCATATTGTGAGGCGGATTAATGCATACGATATGATGTGTTTACCTCGTTATGCCCTGTAACGTTTGTCAGCAAACGAAAACTAAATGATTAAGCGTATATCTCACGAATAATAGAAACCTGATTTTAAGAAGAGTAAAGAGAGAGAACATATTTTCTGAACGGAAGAGAAGTCTTAGCAATC
Organism: Reticulitermes speratus; assembly: GCA_021186555.1. Lineage (NCBI taxonomy): Eukaryota > Metazoa > Arthropoda > Insecta > Blattodea > Rhinotermitidae > Reticulitermes > Reticulitermes speratus. The sequence continues at coordinate 23,299,687 of JAJKFL010000013.1, read as the reverse complement.
GTGTGCAAGGTGGAGAGATTCCTCTGATGAAAATAAAATTCTATTAGCGTAACAATAAAAAGAAGAAAAAACGGAAGTGGGAGAAGGGAAATTTTGTCCAAAACGTTTTCTTTAAAGAAATAAACAGGAAAGCTAAAGTAGAGTGACAAGCGTTATTTACTGATGTTTATTCCGTTATTTCTTTTATATAATATCTATAACTTCTCATCGGGGCAACGTTACCAAACTTGAGGGATTCTAAGAAGCTATATAAGGATTCCGACGGAAGAAAATTGTGTTTATTAAGCTTTCGACTTTGTGTAGAAACGTAAATCGTGTCAAAAACATGTGATGAGAGAAAACAAGGAGCTGTTGATTATAAATTTAATGGCATGTAGTGAAATGGGATTCGAAGATTCGTCATCATTTGTACTCAATTACGGTCGATTGATAGCAGGTGTCTAAGTGTTATGCGTGTTTCCAGGTTCCAATGTGCATTCCAGTAGAATCACTTAGAATTATCTCATCTGAAAATTTATTCGGTGCTGTCACCTTAATTCCATGTGATGCTGAGAGTACTGTGTTATAGGCTACATCAGTTGGAAATGAATAAGAGATTTTTTCCAAAGTAAGGGATTAAAATTCTCAAACTAGTCTTATTAAAGGAGTGTATTGGTAGTAAATATTTTTACTGTTCGCTGTAGCCGCTTCAGTAAAATTATCATATGTTAACTGGCCACAAAACTGTAGAAGTGCTTCGCCTTCGCCTGGTTGTTTTAATTTCCAAAACTGCATAGGACTGTCTAGCCCACAATGGAGGACAAAACTGCGAGACGTCACATAGTGAGTCATACGTTGATATCTTTTTATTTCCACCCAAATCTTAGTTTTGCTTTATATCAAATCTAACACAAAGTATATTTCAGTGTCATGGTTTAAGTTCGCATTATTTCAGTCTTAACAAAAAAATATACTGTTATTTTATGTGATGACGTAAGATATTATTTATTTATAAACGCCTAAATTTATAAGACTCTAGACTGCTTTCAGCCTGAAAAACTTTTATGCTTGGACTATGTTTTCAGCGCCTTATAGGACAATTTCAGGACTAATGTCCAGCTACAGTACATGCGAAGATTCAGTTCCTACCTCACAGAAAACACAGTGTGTCCATTAATTTGATTTTACAGAAACTTTGGGAAAGTATTGCGTTTGTTAACAAACCCTTTAAAATTCGCTTATAAAATATATATAACCTAAGTACACATTTGTTTTTACTGAGTACACTTTTAAGCTTTTGCTTTCTTATTTCGCGTTTCAGCTTATTTAGGGCAATTTTATTTAATTTATGGGGGAATATGGGTGGTGTGATATTTAGATGCTCCCCTTCCGTGCAGTAAGCTTCCTATTAAATATACTACTTCTCAAAGGGTGAAGTAGATGGACTGTTTAGTGCTGTTGGGGGAAATAGTGCTGTGTGGTCAAATGCAGTGTTTTTTGACGCTACAGTAGGTAACAGTAGTAGGTACAGACAGTTTTTTTAAGGGCCCCGCAGCAGATGCTACGGACGCACCTAAGCCTTGAGGCTTATTGTGCAACCCTGTGATGAAGATGATAGTTTTTTTCGTTTTTCCTTGTAATGGAGCACCGGTGGAATGAAATTGACAGGGGAAAACCGAAGTACTCGGGGGGAAAAACCTGTCCCAGTGCCACTTTGTCCACGACAAATCCCACATGGACTAACCGGGATTGTACCCAGGCATCCGCGGAGGTACAGACAGTTACCACCGGGTCTTAGAAGGTTAAAGGCTAAGGCTTTTCTTGTGCTGTGATCAATACAGTGCTGTGTGGTTGTATAATAAAATTAATGAAATTCTACTCTCACGTCTAATTTCTTAATTTTTTTGCAATCTCAGATGCTCACCTACACAGTGTTAGAGTCTTTAATGCCACAAATCCCGTAACATATCTGAACAACTTGCTATCACCATAAGTTTCGAAATATGCAAAGTCCTTTCTCAGACAACATTCGGTATACAGTTGCATAATTTAAGTGTTGTGTTGCACATTTTAATAAACTCTAATATTATGACAGCTAAATGCCGATAAGAGGCGCAAAGGCAAATGTATGTAAGCCGAGGTAGTCTATTAAAAAGCGAAAGGAGAGTAAAACGGCCGTGCACAGCAAATTAATTCGGTTCATCTTAATAATGGAATTGTGTAGGTATTTGTGTTATGTTCACATGACCATTATAGAGGAAATGCGGGTGGCGCAACAGAGTCATATTTCTAACGTTTTATACATTTGCACCCACTAATGCGCCATTTCGAAATGCATTAATTTAGGAGACTTAATTTGAATGTATTTAGCATTGCGGTGTTTCACTGTTCTGGGAAGCTTTTGTCTATTAGCGCTATCTTTATTTTCGACATGACCGCAGCATAAACCTTATCACAAAACCTGTACTGGGTACTTGGTAGGGGCATCTGAGTAATTGTATCTTGTCGTCAGAATTCAGGAAAAAATCACAATATAAATATAGGTAAAAGATCCTCAAAAATGACAAATTTGAATTCTTGGGGACGCCCTCAATAATCCTTATATGGTGCATTATACTTCATAATCGACAACAGTCAATGAGATGGTTCATATATGGACATTGTTTAATCATAAACCAAAGAATAACGTCTACATTAACCTTCCTGTTGTCAGTGTACTATATATATCTCATAAGAAGCCATTTTTACTCACCTCATGTCTTAATTGTAGCTGCTCTAACCACCCATTGCCATCTGAGCCTTATCTGAAGTCTTCCTTGTAGCCCCACCCCCCAACACTCAATCCTGAGCACGTACAATTCCATTCTCTAGGCAAATGTATCACAGGAGTCATAAAATCCCGAAATGAGAAACTTTATGGATGCAAATTAGGCGCGTGTGAATATCATCGACTTTTATTGGCGTTTCGTGTTGGTTGTAGCACGCTATATTTAATGCTTACGGCGTTTTACGGTAAGGTATGTACATTTTGGCCATTTGAAGAAAGCAGCAGTCTCAGTGTTTACAGTGTTTACAGTGGGACTGTAACCGGACAATAGCATCGTGTACACTGTTAATGTCTGTTCTGTTTTATCTACATGAAGTTTATGCTCACATTAGCGTTTCAACGTGGCGGGCGGTAATGGGGAAGCATAAAAAGTGAACATCCATTTAGTGAAGTTTTCTGCCATTTACAGATTCAAAAAAATCCTGCTGTTTGTAGTAAAATTTAAGGCTTTGAAAGACGTCAACACTCTGAGAGATAGCTCACTGAATATGCCTCATAGTAGGCCTATTATATAAAAAAGTTAATTTTCCCTGATCCACACCACGAAAACATATACAGGGGGAGTAAAATTGTAGCTGCACTCATTCTTAACCTCTGAACTAGATGGAGGTGAGTGATTAACTTCACACTCCGGCCTTTTTACCCCGCGGACAGAACCCCGATATCCCTTGCCACTTGTGATAATATGATGTCCGATGAAACTATTTTCACAGACGTCCCATGATGGTACGATGCTAAAGGACACGGATCGCTTTAGGATTGGCATAAAATTTTCTGTCTATTTATAGCAACGCTGAATGACCAAAGGTGCCCTCTGGATGTGTGTTTGTGTCCACTCTGACTGCCGTAAGAGTTTCTGTATAAGATGCAATTTGAGACTTCAGAACGGGTTGATGTATATTAAGTTACTAACTAACTCAAAATTCCATGGAGCAGAGTCCTACTTGAGAAGCTAGCAGGTCGTCAGCTAGTCAAGAAATTCCCCGCGTTTTATGGAACCCGAAGGTTCATTACCGCACTCACAAGAGCCCGTAAGTTACTGACATCCGGCAGATATGTTATTGCGCATAGAACCAGAATTCCTTTCAAGCAACATTAAGTATATTTAGAAGGAATTCCTATTCGTAATATTAAATTAATTCCAGACACAATATTATCATTAACATTCTACTTCTACATTTTAATATATCTAGAATACTTTATTCTGTAATCACCGTGCATCTGTTCACAGTCACTATTTACATACACCAACTGGATGCAACTTTATTTAAAAAACTTATAATTTTTAAAACATATTTAAAAACTTTTTAAAACCCGACATATGTTTCGGCTCTTATAGAGCCATCTTCAGGGGTTTATTGTCGTTAAAACTGCAGACATTAAAAGTCTTTTTCATTGGTTTTTTACAAACTTTATTAAACCAAATCGACGCTTTGGTCCTTTGCAGTTTTTCTTTGATGTTCCTGTAATTGCGTATAAATTTTGCCTGTTTGGCATCGACGTACTTTATTCTGTAATCACCGTGCATCTTTTCACAGTCACTATTTACATACACCAACTGGATGCAACTTTATTTAGAAAAAAACTGTATAGTTTTTTAAAACATATTTAAAAACTTTTTAAAACCCGACATATGTTTCGGCTCTTATAGAGCCATCTTCAGGGGTTTTGTGTCGTTAAAACTGCATATATTAAAACGTATTTTTCATTTCAATGAAAAAGACGTTTTAATATATGCAGTTTTTTCATTTCAATGAAAAAGACGTTTTAATATATGCAGTTTTAACGACAATAAACCCCTGAAGATGGTTCTATAAGAGCCGAAACATATGTCGGGTTTTAAAAAGTTTTTAAATATGTTTTAAAAAACTATACAGTTTTTTAAATAAAGTTGCATCCAGTTGGTGTATGTAAATAGTAAATCTAGAATAGTTGTTAAGCATTTGTAAACTATGAACAGTTGTAATGCTATTGGGCTCTGAAGACCTGCGGTTTAAACAAACGGTTATAAAATTACCTACTAAAGAAAGAATTACTGTCACGGTAAGAAGTATCCTATAGGTTATTGTGCTGTGCCAGTGCAGTCCATTGTGCATTATCACAGCCTATTTCACAAATTTAATGACAGGGGACATCGTGCTGGTCCCATCTCTCTCTAGAATACCTATATAAGGAGAAGTGAAACAAGATTTTAATTGAAAGACGAGTGTTTTATTATTTGTTGAAGAGACAGAGAAGTTTATTATCAGCATAAAAGATCTGTGGAAATCCACAATGTTCGCTCTCCACTTCAACCTGGAAAGAATCTTGTGTAAGCCAACCATTCGAAACGTCTCTCCTTAACCCTGCCATACGTGTCGGAATTTCTATTCTTGGACGTTTTCTGAGAAATTGTTTCTGTCTTAATGATAAGGTAATGTGCATAGCATTGGATGTTGTTTTAAATGTCTGTATTATAATATGGAGCTATAAAAGAAAAACACCTAAGGGTGGATGTGTCGAAAATATTTAAAATACGAAATTTATGACAGGGTAAACCTGGCAACCTGTCTGTCAACTCTCTAAGTAAATAAATTCATGGAGTATTGTCGTTTTTGGGAAGATGGTAGTTCCTCAGAGAGTCAAGAAATTCTCCGCTTTTATGGAACCCTAATGTCCAATACCGTTTGCATAAAAGCCCGCCTCGTTCATTAGTGGGTGCAGTCCCTGCATTGGGAGCTTTGTTTTGATAATTCGAAAGGCTGTATTATTAACTCAAGTAATAAACATTCGGTTATGTTCTCGTAAAATTTCATGTGATTTTCGGAATTTTAACGGCAGAGACTAATAAGGTATTCATACTCTAGTATGTAATATTTGAACTTATATTTGAAGCCCTTTTCTTCCTACTACTTACACATATCATACATATATGTGGAGCTTCTTAGGTGTTCCTATGTTACATGTTTAACGGTCAGTTACAACATTCTTCCTCTCATCTCTTCCTTACTAAACACTTTAAAATTTTCTACCGCTTAATTTTATCAGTGGGGTCAAGCCATTTCCTCTTAGTTAAGAATCCAGCGCCCAACTTTATTGTAAATTACGTACCACTGAATCAAAATGTCCAATGCTAGAAAAATGTAAATGAAAATGGAAACTTATCAACACCGTATAGAGCCCAAACAAGTTATGTCAAACACAGCTGACAGCTTTCTTTTGTACACCTCGTGCACTGTTCTCATAGTTTCATATCGCAACAAAAGCTGTCCCCTTGGCAGTTTTTTTATACAGACTGCGCGGACCTTGGTTATATTGTTTCTACAATCTCATTCTACGTCATATGTCGTAACAGTAACAGCATACTCTGTCATAAATGCAAAACGGCAACTTATCCACTGTCTCGACCAATTAAAGTTCTCAATTAAGCGTACAGCACACGTTTAGATCAGAAGATTCTGCTTGATTGATGTGTTTACAGTTATTATTCCCGTGCACGCATTCTGAACGGCGGCTATATTTCTTTTTTAGTGCTGAATTTTGTTAGATCGTATTCTCTGTTTACGTCAACTGTAGCAATTTATGTCCGTTTAAAAGAGCTGTACACTTTCAAAATATGACATAGCCAAACTGATATTACTAGATTCATAAAATATGTCAAAATTATATATTCGGAATGGAATATAAAACTATATTTGGCTGTACACCTGATATGCTAGAGGGCATTGTGAGGTTACACTTTCCATGGTGGGTATTGAAATATTTATAGCGTGATGGAGTGCACCCACGTGTACGGCACTGCAGTTTTGCAGCCACTACCTTTTGATAAATGTCCAGCGAAGTACAGATAAGACACAAGAAAATCTCATACACGGACTGCGCGGTAATTCAAACCACATTTTAAGTTGTTTTTTTGCAATTAGGGGCTAGACAGTGACGTATGTGTTGAATAATGTGCCGTGCATTTTACGTCCACACTGAAGTCTGTAAAACATTGTTAACTTTAGGGAATAAATGGAAGATATATAAAAGTATTGATTTACTTTCGTATGAACAGTTTCATATGATTGTTCCATCCACAAAGCCACAGACGATATATAACAAAAAGGAATTACGGTATACGTGTCGGCATTCATAAAAGTTATTTCAGTCCCTCTACAAGTCATAGAGTTAAGATGACTGTGCATATGCAAGACGGCTTTTCTGAGCCAATTTGTATTGACGAAAATAACAATTTCATAATAACTTACGCAAGTACAAACCTACAGGAAAAACATAGAAAATTGAATAGCTTTTATTTTAACCAACATATGCACTACACCTTTGTCGTCATATATACCCCTACATATGTTTCGACTACTTATTAGTCATCATCAGGGTGATCAAAGTATATAAACACATATATGATCCCCCTGATGACGACTAATAAGTAGTCGAAACATATGTAGGGGTATATATGACGACAAGGTGTAGTGCATATGTTGGTTAAAATAAAAGCTATTATATAAGACAGAATGCACGGTGAATATAATGTGAAATAGAAAATTAAAGACTGCAGTAAGTGGTTTTAATAGAATTATAATTCACTCTGATGCATATAGAGTTTAATAGCAGTAAGTGGCTAGCCGAAAGGAATAATCCAGTTTTAGTTAACTGATTAAAATTGTCACGAATGTGTGTTGTGAACAGGGCAAATTCTGAAAGTAAGATTTGAAAACTTCTTGGTCTTCTTAACAAAACCTTATTTTGTAATCGAAGTCGAAAAACTATTTTCACATAACCCTGCTTATTTTTCATCATGCCTTATGCATTAAGATTTGGCCTATTTACAGTAATTTGTCTTGGAAGCGAAGGTGTGGCTGTTCAGTGCTTACGAGGAACGCACATTAAAAAGACGTTTCTTCTTTCAAGGAAAGAGAAGAAATGAGACCTGTCCCTTAGTCAAAATTCTTACGTACTTCGCAATACGCACAAACAACCCTATAACTTTTAAAGTGAATTATCGTATCAATCAATGAACCATTCCGTTAGTCGCCATCCTCTCACTGCGGAGGATCGGGTTGAATAAAAGTTAGTCCATGTAGGATTTGTGTTGGACAAAGTGTCACTGGGACAGGTATTTCTCCGAGAACTTCAGTTTTCCCCTTTTAGTATAATTCAAAAAATCTTGTCTAAACATTTGTTTATCTAACATCGAAGCCATATAATCTTAAAAATTATCAGTCGTTAAGTAAAAAGGCTGTCACTTCTCTAAGAACTCGAAGAATTTCCGAGAAGTACACAAAGAAGACACCGGAAATTTGTATGGGCATAGGTTCGATGTAGGCATAAAGGATACGTTTAGCTTAATTGAGAGTTTTATATTCAATTGATATAAATAAATAATTAAGTGTGAAGACCGTCAACCACAACCATTTTTTGAACACGTTACTACTTGATAATAAGTTTGGCAGCTCCCCCTTTGGGCTTGATTTCGTCAAGCCATCATCAGGTTTTGGCTTGAATTATAAACACAGGAAAATAATATATTACTATACACTCTTATATTGAGTTTAATTATAATAACTGAAATCGTAGTGTTATGTTTTTGGTTAAATTTTAGATTAGCATTAGAGCAGAGAATTTTTTTAAAATTTAAATAACAAAAGAAGCAAATGTACATTTTAAAAAATACGTAATTTAATTCATACATAACGGTAAATGTGCCAAATGTGTAAAAGAATCTTTGCCACATCTCATAATACATAGTAGTATTTATCTTCTCGCTTAGATAGAAGCCAAGTTGAAATACAGACTTCTTGATCATTTGGGATCCTGGCCGGTATACTGAGTTCGAAGCAAGAGGCATTGAGTGTTTTGGCAGAGAACCTATAGAACAATTTTATTTGACAAGTCCAGTAGCGTACAGTCCTTTTATTTGTATTTCACTGAGCGCCCAACTTCATACGGCCACTTCTAGTTGCTGGACCACTGCCCGTATTTTGTGCGTGAGGGGCGGTTGTGTATTTGGTAAGGGAAGAGGATAGGGGGTTGAATCTGATGCGGACAAGTTTATGAGTCCCAAGAGAGGTCCAAATTTTGTTGTTCACGTTTCTTTTATATAAAATGCCTTGTGGACGCAAAATGAATTACTCAGTACCATATATTACAATTCAGCACATGGGGAAAAGAAGCAGGTTATTTTATTCCCAGAGGCGAAAACTTATGTGTGTTGGGGGGGGGGGGGAAATACTCTGAGGCATGTCTGTCACCCCATCAATAGAAGGGACGTCTCATATTTTAGCGTAACATTTTCAGACGTGAAGAGGACATGCATATGCATAATATATCGGCGCAAGTCTCTGCTTTACTAATGGTACACGCACCTCTACTTTGCGCGAGAATTATTGCTTCTGACAGGCACCTCGTCATCAGACCTAGTCCCTAGGCGAGTATAAAAATGATATAAAGCTGTGTATTAAAATAGGTTGCGCATTATATTGAAGGGGGAGGGTGGTGTATTAGATAGACAACATTTTGAAGCTGTGTTTTGTATCGGGAGGTGAACTCTCACACTGAATGAATCATGCCACATATTCCACGACCACGTAGTAGTGATGAGACCGTTACATCCCGGTGATTGATTCAGTGTCAATAGTGTTTTGTTGTGGTTTGTACATATAGGAAGACTTTCACTTTTCTCGATCAAAAATTGCGGATAATAACAATTTTACACCTTTCCCTTGCTTAGTTTAATTAATAACGTTTTTCGCCTCTGCTGTCAAACAAGCGAAATAGAGAGCTTCACTTCGGTGTCAAACTATCACGACCGTATCTTCAGGGCTATGTATTTGTTTTGAAGCTCTATACGCAATTTAAAAAAAAATGTAATTCTTAAAATTACAAGCGTTACGTCATGTAACCTACTGCTCTTGAAAACATCTTAAAATTACATTAATTTTACCAACTTTGCGCAGACAAATATAAGAAGGTGCATGATTTGTATTCTTTACCAAATATTACACGCGTAAACAAATCAAAACACTAAAGTGAATCGTCGTATACCATAAGGTGCTGGGAATTTCTTGACTGGCTATTGAATTATTAGGTTTTCAAGAAGGACTCTTGCTTCGTGGAGTTGGTTATGCAGATTAATACCACGTTGTCTGCCGTGTTTTTCTGTACACACCTCTGTCATATTCTGGGTTTAACGTTTGAATGTAATGGGTGTTATTTATTTATGGTTTATTTAAAGACACTTTAGGTAGCCCACATTCTACCTGACATCTAATTTAGAACGATTATGAAGATTAAAGACCGTCGATTGCAGCTGTGTTTTACTGTTTGTCTGACGTGATTTTCTACATGTTTCGGCTTCTTTTACAAAGCCGTCATCAGGCAGTAAGAATTGCTCAAAGATAGCTCATTCTGTACAGTAAATAAACTGTATCATAAACGTAGTTGAGAGCTCAACTTTACAGGGAAATATATAAAATAGAAACCAAAATGATTAAAATCATGAAGTAAATTATATAAATATAATGTACTTCATAGGTCGTATAAATAAATTATGAAAAGTGAAGTGGTGTACTGCCAAAATAAAAGGAGGAAAACCATGGATATTTAGGTGAGCCTCTACGGTATTGATTCTTCTTGCATGGTAAATATTTGATAAATAGCTTGAGATAAACAGCATAGCATATTTGTGACTGACGATCGTTTTATCTCCCTAATCTTGTGTTAACATCACAACGGGATGTCCCACATCATAGAACGATAAATGAATAAGGAATTCGAGAGTATGTGCAAGGGCGAGATGTTAGTCTAATTTGAGGTACTGTTGCGGAATTTGCTTTTAGGGACCGAGGGAATCCATGAAATTTGAATTAGGATAGACTGCCTCTGAACCTAAATTTCAAAACAAATCTCCCGAAAACAGAGCACGATTGATAGCTACTGGGCTACAAGCTTCGATCAGATTCTCATTAAAATGGATTTTTCTTACAATAAATCACAGTAAAGTGATGAGCTACCGTTGGGTTTACAAGCCGACTGCTAACTTTAACAGCTACAATTGCAGTAAAAAATTAGGTGTAGTGGGTCTACGGTTTCCATTGGCTTGGTAGTAAGTCACGTGGCCTGTAAGTCCTGTGAGAATTTGCAGTATTGATGAGCTGCAACTTAAACACACATGTTCTAAATCTTCACATTCTACACTAACAAGGAAAATGTACAGAGCCATCGTAAATATTTAACATGTCAGTCAGCTAACTCAATGCATGATCATTTGCCTTCATATTAATACGCTGAGTTTACTGCTGTACAGCTCAACTCTGCCCTATGTTCCCTCATTGGCGAGGTGTCTAGATCACACACAGTCAGACACACACCCGTAAAATTCTTCTGAACGAGTGATCAGCTCGTCGCAGCGGCCGCTACCTACAAAACACACAACAAACACAAGAGACAAATATCCTTGCCCTCAGGAGGATTCGAACCCGACATCCCGGTAATCGGCCGCAGACCTACGCCTTAGACCACACGGCGGTCGGGATTGACTGAATTTACGGATATAAACTGTTAAAAGTTTGCTTTAAATAAGCTGTATTCTACAGTTATTGTGTAGTTTATTTGCATGTTTGTTTTTCTGTTACATCGTGTACAATAGTTATCAGAGTCACACAAATGACCAGGCCCAACGACATTTCAGATCTGAAAGCTCAACTGATAGCAAGTCAGGTGGCTTCAGCCCTGTGACTTATACCCTCCGATACCCAATTCTAAACTCAGAATCTTCTAATCTCAGAACCGTCTGTCCTGACCGAAATATCTCCTCTTGTCCGTATGAATGACTTATTAGTGAGACCCAGAATATGCCACGGATGATTCTTCCAATGTTGCTAACAACAACCTTTATTTAATGACAACGTTTTACTCTACTTATCGTAATTTTAATATTAGACATCCCGTTGGTATGTACATGCAAAACTATATGTTACTCTTATCAGTAGTACAGTCACAACCAACACATACACGTGCGACATGTGATCAGGCTACCGGTTTCAGCTTCAAGGAGCCATCATCAGGCCTATGAGAGAAAACCATGAAAATCCAAGTCCGTACATTTGATAAGAAGAAAAACTCCCCACTTTTTTTACAATTACATATATAAAATATAAATCAATATGTAAAAGTGCTGCCTAAGAGAAGTATATTTTAAAATGTGAACGTAAAAGATGTAAAATATAAAAAAAAACATTTTTTATATTCACATTTCTATACTTATATGTTTTTTTATATTTTACATCTTTTGTATTTACATTTTAACATATACTTCTCTTAGGTAGCACTTTTATATATTGATATACATTTTATATATGTAATTGTAAAAAAATGGGGGAGTTTTTGCTCTTATCAAGTGTACGGAATTTGATTTTTATGTTTGTCTGTCACAGGCCTGATGATGGCTCTTTGAGCTGAAACCGGTAGCCTGATCACATGTTGCAAGTGTGTGTGCTGGTTGTGACTGTACTACTGATAAGAGTAACACATACTTTTGCGTCGTAGTTTTGAATTTACATCGTGACGTACGTAAAATGTCTCAGTAAACCTAACGATGTCTATAACCACGCAGTCCGCTACACAGTTAGAATCTTTAATAAGCATCGATGTCTTGAGTGCCAGTCTTTGCTATAGGTCCTAAAGACCAAAATGCTGAATGTCCTAATTCATCATCCGTGTCTCGATGTCTGTCACTTCCGTCTAGCCTGCAGTCTTCAAGTTTTTTTCGTTTGTTATTTGACGTGTGAAATGAAACTGACGTGTCTTTTGCTATTACAGATTCTCCCCTTCAGAATTGGGGCACGCGGTGGCGCAGTTGGTTTAGGCACTGCGCTACAAGCTGGAAGGTCATTGGAATTTTTCATTGACATAATCCTTTCGGCCACACTATGGCCCTGGGGTCGACTCAGCCTCTAACAGAAATGAGTAACAGGAATATTTCCTGGGGGAGTAAACGCGGCCGGTACGTAGGGCTGACAATCATACCACCTTCATATGCCGATTGTCTATAAATCTGTAGGGCTGAAAATCATACCACCTTCATATGCCGATTATCTATAAATCTGGGAGCCTCAACCTCCTGTAACCCTAAGGGCCTGTTCAGGCCTATAGTAGGATTGCTTTACCTTACTTTTAACCCTTCAGAATTAGCCTTTAATAGGCTTGGTTTGAAAATCCGTTATTTCGTTTTAATGCGATTATAGTCGACATATGTAATGTCCTGACGTACTGCGGTTGCGTCATTGCTGATAGATAAAGAACACCGAACTGTGATTCAGATGTTCGGAAATCTTTGGACTGACTTGGACAGAAAACTGATCTGTTAGTTCCCTAAACAGCTGTAACTGAGTGGCTTTGGAGTGAAGAAGATGCTTGTTTCCTGTGAGGTGTTCACTTTTGTTATCCTGATATGGAAGTGGGGGCATTTGTGTTCGCAATTTTACGTGAAAGAACCTCACGCTATCCTAATATACAAATGAATTTTAAGAATTGACGTTAAGAATTTTAGGAGGTCAGAGTTAAAATAATTTAGAGAAACAAAGTGGAACATATAAATTAGTCCCCTGAGGAATGTTTCAAAGTAAGGAAAAAAACTTTTGAATTTTATAAGTGGATAACAAATTGTAAAGAGACCACCTGTAAGAAAATTTACCCCTCGTTATTGTAGAACTTTTGGATAATTTTAAGACTACTTTAATGCAGGCTTAGACATGTAGTGGCTACCATGACACCAGTTACCTCACTGCATGTACAATGTTAAACACATGAGCAGGCAGAGAATGGAGTAGGATTTTAGCTCAATGGCGGTAGACGGCTGATATATAACAGAAGTAATACACAGTGAATTATATAAAAAATATAAAACATTTATTTTTGAAGATTACGAACAATGAAAGTAACATGCAGTGACCAGTATAAGTCTTTCGTACCTCAGTGACTAGTTGTTTAAGCGTACAAGAGACGGGTAAAGAGAGAAGTAACATAAGTAAATTACATAAAAAATATAAAGCATTTGTTGTAGAAGGTTAAGAACAACGAAAATAACATGCAGTGACCAACATAAATCGTGTATAACTCAGTAATTGTAGTTTAAGCATATAACAGACGGGCAAAAACCAGAGTTATATTTGCTGTAATGCTCCGCAGCCTGTAGAGTGAACATAGTGCTGCAGTTACGTCCTATCATATTTATATGGCATCATCCTTTATTTGTGCTGAAACCATGGTGATATATTCTACGTGTCATTTTTTGTGGAAATGTCGACCGTTAATTAATCGTTACTACATTTTGTTGCTCCTATCAGTGGAGGTCCGAAGTGAAATATATTTACTGATTCTATTGGATTTATTCAGCAGAGGACATCACTTTCAACGCCATGTGACTAAATTGGATCTTGTTACGTCGAGTCAGAAGTTCACGGTTTATTAATTAACCAAGGGGTCAATCAACCGAAACTTCCTGACGCAACATCCGGTCCCCTCACTACTATAATAGTCATCTAGTGAATGCTCGAAAATGTGAAATACCGATCCGTGTCAAACGGTTCGTTACCCTGCCACGTTTAATTGCTGTACAAACTTTGTCCAGCAACAGTCGATTCTTTGTGATTTATTTGACCAATGATCGGACATTTTTAATTTACTTGACACCAGCATAATCAGTCATGAAGCTTCCACTTCGAATCGAACGTACTAGTGGTACGTAAAAAACCAAATAATATCTAATACATGTAACGCATAACGAATGACAATATTAGGGCGTTGAGAGATTATACGTGTATACGTAGGAAGTGTTCCTAAATATTTGTGGTATTAATAATTTTTCTCCATGCAAGTTACAGCGTCTTCTAATATTATCACAAAATTTATTAAGAAAGGACGGGTTTAAAAGTTCGGTAATATTAACACACATACTTACATATTATTTATAACAATAAGCGCTACACACAGCATAAGTACAAGCTTCCGTACATAATAGGCGCTTCTCACAGCATGAGTACAAGTTTCTGTACACAATAAGCGCTACTCACAGCATAAGTACAAGCTTCTGTACACAATAAGCGCTACTCACAGCATAAGTACAAGCTTATATACACAATAAGCATTACTCACAGCATAAGTACAAGCTTCTGTACACAATAAGCACTAATCACATCATAAGTACAAGCTTCTGTACACAATAAGCGCTACTCACAGCATAAGTACAAGCTTCTGTACACAATAAGCATTACTCACAGCATAAGTACAAGCTTCTGTACACAATAAGCATTACTCACAGCATAAGTACAAGCTTCTATACACAATAAGCATTACTCACAGCATAAGTACAAGCTTCTATACACAATAAGCATTACTCACAGCATAAGTACAAGCTTCTATACACAATAAGCATTACTCACAGCATAAGTACAAGCTTCTGTACACAATAAGCATTACTCACAGCATAAGTACAAGCTTCTATACACAATAAGCATTACTCACAGCATAAGTACAAGCTTCTATACACAATAAGCATTACTCACAGCATAAGTACAAGCTTCTATACACAATAAGCATTACTCACAGCATAAGTACAAGCTTCTGTACACAATAAGCATTACTCACAGCATAAGTACAAGCTTCTGTACACAACAAGCATTACTCACAGCATAAGTACAAGCTTCTGTACACAATAAGCACTACTCACAGCATAAGGACAAGCTTATGTACACAATAAGCACTACTCACAGCATAAGTACAAGATTCTGTACACAATAAGCACTACTCACAGCATAAGGACAAGATTCTGTACACAATAAGCACTACTCACAGCATAAGTACAAACTTCTGTACCTACCGACTACAATCAGAACTTCGTATTGTGATCTGTTATAAAACGTAGGAAGCTACATAATCACATAATGATTCGAAATAAGCAATTTGTTTGTCGTTTATTTTTATGGAAAGCAAACACGATAGCGCCGTAAGATGACAGCAATAAAGGCAGTAGAATAAATGCCCCAGTTGTTATTATGGTATTAAACTTTGTTGGAAAACCTGGATAACGGCTTTCTTTATTCCATCATTCTCTTTGTATACTGGATAAAGGAGAACATCTTTTTTATTGCCTCATTGCATCTTGGTTGCGGATCGCCGAAGTGAGGTGAGGAAACACATTCGAATCCGACTGGGTTTACTAACTTTAATTGAGTCAGATCCCTCACTTGCTATTTCACAGCTGGAAAGTATCAGCCGCGAGTTCACAACAGGAAATCGTGTTTTTCCTTTCCTTTATCTCGGTCATTTATCGCGCCGACAATCTGGAGCCTTGAAAGTTTGAAATTCCATGTTCTCTACACAATTGTAGGCCCGAAACTTTACATAATTCAATTTGATTTCGATTTAAAAAATGTGGGCCTTAATGAAAAACCAAAATTACACCTTCTCTTAACTGACATAAAATGGTAAATGGCTAAGTCTGCAGTTCGTGTTCTCATCTTTGGAAGCCCTGTCCGAGGACTGAACTGCGGACCATGGTCGGTTTCATCGCTTTATCCTTTACTTACTTATTGACTATTGAACATTGGATCTCTCTGAATTCTGAATAGAAATTTGTGAAATTTTGAAATTCTAACAGCGGTGATTACAACGTTATCGTCTTTTGGAATATGCCTTCTTATCCTGCGAAAGGAATCACATCACAGAAGAGCGTACTATTGAAAACAATATTTCTACTTATTTAATAATAAACTTTCTGTTATTTCTTGTGACAACATTTTTATATGAAACCTTTGAAAACTGGCATTTATTTAAATTATAGCAAACGCGTACGAAACACAGTTCGTACCTGACATGAAACAGTCCGTCTCCTAGACAGACCAACCTGTTAATACTCTATAGAGAAATAAACGGCATCTTTTGTGAGGTTCTTTTGAAACCTATAAATACACTGTCTGGCAAACTGCAGAATTTTTAATGTTGCAGGAGATGGCACGTATAGTTACCGCTAGGCTTCAAAATGTTAGTCTGCCATTATCGAAAATTTCGTCCACTAAATCTCTATAATTTTTACTTCGTTTGCCATAAGATGTTGTTTAATTAAATCGAGAGTCTTTTGTACTGAATTTAGCTCCTAACGAAGTAATAACACACTACTCTACCTAGACAGTTACAGTAGGTCGTCTCCGTTCATTAGACGGGAGTCTTGACAGGTTTTGGGTTCCGTGCAAATTTTCAACAATGAATGTTCTTTGTAACACAAACGCTGGTAGTTTGATCCTTCAACATGAATTCAACAAATCTTTTGGAATTTTCAGTGCTTCGCAGACATTATTGAATATCTGAACATAGAACAGAATGCCAACTTTCTCTTTGTTCGTCAAATACAGATTAAAATTAGTGAAATAATTTTGTCCTAAATACTAATAGACAGTTTTCATATTGTCGCTATTCATTAATTTCTGCGAAGCACTAAAAATTCCAAAAGATTTGTTGAAGTCCTTTAGACAAGATTCATACCGAGGAATAACAACCGCCTCTGATATTTACTGTAAAAACTAAATGCAGCTGAAATGTACGTACGATACCATTATTTTTTAAGTAAGCGTTTTAGGTATCAATTGGGGATTCTCAAGAAATATTTTCGGCAATATATATTGTGAAATATTTCTAAACACTGCAACGTACATGTCAGTAACTACAGAAGAGTTTCAAGTTGAATATGTCCCACAAACAGATCCCGGTCCCCCCCCCCCTCCCCCTTTCTGACTCGTCCTTCAAGAACTGTAAAGTGGTGTCGACGGCCGGTAGAGAGCACCCTTAACGCAACTGCAAGCATCACCGAAATATTGCTGAGAAATAATACTCCCTATTTTTAATGTTGCTTCAAGTTAAGTGTGACCTAGTTGTACAGACGTAAGCAACGAGGCGAAGCAGCAACCGTAAATCAGACAAACGCGGTGGTGTTGCTGCATGCTGGCAATGCCCAGGGTTAATAATCCTAAGTGATTTATATCTCCATACCCACGCCGCCACTAAAAGCCGTGAAAACCTGCACGCAGTTTTCAAGGGCTGCCAGAATGTCTAACTGGCTTACCACAAGACCTAAAAAACAAAAACAAAAAAAACAAAAAAAAAATTGAAAAATTGTGACGTGTAACTTTAGTCGGATACCACGTGCAATTTTGGTTGTGTAGTAAGCTTGTATCTAATCCATATTTACCCTATACTTTAAAAACACATTGAGCTAAAACATATAGCGGGGCAATTTTAACTGTCGTTTCACACGTTCATCTCAACTTATCAACAAGAGTCGTAGCAGAAATTTAGAAATGCACATAGAATAAAAATTACTGCAGGACAGAGACAGATACAAAGAGCGGTCATTTGCATTCTCGCCGCAGATTGGTCATTGATCATTTACGTATTCATTCCAGAACTGGAACTTATAAAACCCATGTACCTTTTACATTCAGTGGGATAATATATGACTGCGGCAATGCACGGCAGATAGAGAGCATCGTGTAATTCAACGCCACGTGTGTCGTCAAATGAATGGTATAGGATGGGCGACTGGCCCTCAGGATAAACCAAACGCAGTGCGGAATCCCACAATTATGTGGCAATCGAAAAATTGCCGAAAGCTTAGTGATTCTAGATTTGATACACTATCGCCATAGCCCTGTAGAACTGGGCATTTCTTGGTACTTTCTTTAACATTAACATTTTATTAGCTGCAGAGAATAAAACTGAAAAACAGTAACGAAATACTAGTTAATTTTTGTGTGTGGAAGGAGGCAGTCCTGGCCTATTTAAAGACATTGATTTTCTGTAAGACAGGCCTTTAAACCACAAATCCATATGCTACACCGCTCATGTCCGAAACTTTTTGTACCATGTGATGCAGGAAATACGAAGATGATGTGTTCTTGTAAAGGAATGTGTGTTGTATCCGCTGCATTTCACAATTTGCGGCCATTCAAATAATAAAATAAAAAATAAAGCCCTTTGCACTTATCGTCGCGGTGAAGCGGGTAGCACACTTTCATCGTTTTGGGCAGGGCCGGGTTCAAATCTCAGCCCAGACATCGTCTGTCGTGACTGAAGCTTTCCGTTGTCATCATAAATCCTTCCAAGGAAATGTCGAAATAGTACTTCAAATTAGGTCACGACAGCCACCTTCTGGTTTTGTACATCTTTGCTCATTATTCGTCCTAACATCCGACTCTGTGTCCTTTGAAATAATGCCGGTCTTGTTAAATAAAATGTAACTAAGCCTAAGTGAATTTCTGACTATACAGAGTAAAATTTTGGGAAAATGTCTTAAAATGACACAAGACTGCATCTCTCCTATTCTTCCAAATACTCTATTCATAGCATTATTATTCCAGATCATATAAACGTTTGACAGACATTGTCTATATAAAAGAACCCAGAAGCATAATCAATACATGTACCCACAAATACAAACATATACATGTTTCTGTGCGACTTTTCCAATAATATTCTCTAGTCTGGTAAGAAGTTTTGTCTACTGCACAGGAGTAGTTAGAGGGATGTTCGTTCACTGACAGTCTGCGGTACAAACTTGCATATTTTGTGCGCTATCTCCCTCTGCACTCCAGCGAGGAAACCATTAACGACTTCCGAAAATGACGCAAAATCTTGGGAAAGAGAAACATATTCATCGCAACAGGAAGTACTTAAAACTCTCCGCCAAGATAGCATAATTTCCACTTGTAGTAGACTTTGAATCACCGACCTAAATAAAAAGCCGGCTTTGAAATTTTCCACGTTTCTTCTAAACAAAATTCCATTCAGTATAGTCGTATAAGAACGATATGTTGTTTAAGGGAACAGATTGTTTTATATGACCGGAAACTACTAGTATAAACTGGGTTTATTCTGTAAAAAGACAGATCACTTCGAATCGTTTCCAACTTGGTCTAAGCAATTAAAATTGCGTGAGATAAAAAATTCAATGTGCTCTTATGTAAAATGAGAACAATGTAGACAAAGCAGTTTGTGGCTTAAAGAGGGCTTACGTCCTGAATTTTTAAGTTAGGTGCCAAGCATATATAACAAACACAGTGCTACAAAAGACCGCATTCCAAAGGATTTTTATCACAGCCCTTACAGTCACACGTACTTCTTCAAACTGTAATATTACAAGAACAAAATTTAGCTTTATTATTTGACGCTCATATTTTATAGATTACGTTCATAGAAGAACTGTGCTGTAAGGTATATATGGGATTGTAAGTAGGTCAGTTGCTGAAGTTGTTTGCCTCCATCTACCAGTTAGGCCAAACATATTGTGTCCATATGTTTACAGAAGTAGGTCCCTCTGACGAGAAGAGTTAAAAAAAGACACACTTTGATGAAAGTCACATAATATGAGTAGTGTCACTGGCTGGTAAGAAGGCTGAAGCTGTTCCTAAATCCGTGTCATCACAATGTATTTCACTGAGAGAGCTCGGCAAGAGAAGCCTTTTGGTTCTCGTAGAATATCTCGGACAGGTAACTAAAATGTGTTGAACACTCAGATAGATTACAAGGATCACACATGGGAGGCGAATTCCCTGTCAGAAGGAGGTCATGTGACAGATATGGCCGCCTCGTGGTCAAGTTACCATAACCTCCTCACGGCGGGTGTGTAGATAACACGACTTCCATGGGGGCAAATTTGGTTTCACTCTCGTTTTGTGTTGTTTTACGTATGAACACGATCCACTTGGCAATTGGCTGAGATAGACAGAAAGGAGCCATACAATGCAAGTTGAAATCACAAGACTAGAAGGTACTTTGGAGAGTGACGCGCCTGGTAGTAACAGCATTAGCTGCTTCATTGCTGCTGTACATTAACAAAGCTGTTAGCCAATAGAATGTTATGTTAAATCCCCGTTTAAAAGGCGAGTGACATCTCATGCACAGCTCCACTGTCATTATTAGGTGGTTGAGCTCTGGAGACTCTAAGCCTCGAATTTTGCTGTGGAATTAACTTTACTTACGTATATACATTTCATTCTTCATAATTTTTAACGATTTTTAATTGAAATTCAGAACATAGGTTTCCTTTATACAGATGTTTGAAAAATTTTTGAAACGTATTAATGGCCGAAAAGCATGACCAAAATATGTCGTCTTAACTATATTACACACACACACACACACACACACATGCATAATATATAGTACATATAGTATATATATATATATATATATATATATATATATATATAACAAAAAGTTTTGCGTTTACGGTTGACATGTCTTTCATTCTTTGTAAGCCTAAGATAATACAAATTGACATTACTTATTTTTTTAGCTGCGTTATGGTTTCCGCTTATTATCACAAAGGAACTGGGAAAATGAGAACACGTTATTCAGGAACGGTGTCATTCCTTTTCCTTACAGAGGGCTGATGCTTTAGAGTGAACAACCAAGCGGATGTGCTAGAGAAGTTGCCGCATGAGCACGGCGATGTTAGCAGTTTACGAGCCCTGAGGCTGTGAGTATACCAATTTACGTTACTAAAACTAACGTCTCTTTAAACTGTGTAACTTTTGTTGTCACCGAAGCGATAATTTCAATTGTGCTCCTGTAATATCATTATGCAGACGTCTTCAAATCTGCTATACATATTTATTGTATACAATTCTTGTTTGTTTAAAATGTAAGAACACGTGTGACCCACCGTATATTTCCTGCGCAAATAATCTGATCTTGATAATTATATTACGTGCTAGTTTTTCGATTCTGTTGCCACATTATATAATTATTATGCAACTGCCGTTTTATAAGTAATGTTGCTCTGAGACTGCAGACGTATGCGCCCTGCATCTCCTTGATATCACTTATGTATTTATATTAACACTTGGCCGTGCGGTCTAAGGTGTGGGCTGCAGTCGCTCGCTTGCTGAGATTGGGGGTTCTAATCCCGCCGGGGGCACGTACACGTATGTCTGTCTCTTGTGAGTGTTGTATGTTGTCAGGTAGACGTCTCTGCGTCGGGTCACTCGTCCAGAGGAATATTACCGAGTGATGTGTCTGAATATGATCGTGAAGCCTCGATAATGAGGAGGCTGTTGTGCTGTAGGGGGATTAACACTTTATGTTTATGATAGAACTTATAAGGAACATATAACACAGATTTGGAGAACCCATTTAGAGGTCTCATGATTTTTCAGGCAGGTTGTACTGAAACCCATTTTCTAAATACTTTTATAATTCAATATTAGTAACCGCTGGGTCTTGAAGGGCGTGTAGATACTACAAAGCCAGCCAGCGCCTACAGATAACTCCTCGGATTACAGCCAGTTTGTCGCCTTACTGATGGATTCCATCTCCCTTCACCTCGCATGCAGACCGGAAGTCTGCTATCCTCTCCTAAGGGACCTCTCCTTTAGTAGCCCCTGAATCGCTCTATTGAATTAGAGTCTGTGGCCCTAGACCTGACTTTTGACCGCACGACCATCAACTGCCACCTTCAGTCTGTCTGCTAGCCTCCTCTGTCTCTCACAGTCTTCTTCATTCTTGGGATAAATTGCAGGTCCGTAGTTTAAAGCTCGTATTAAAATGGCAGAGCCGATCCCAGTGGCCGCGCGGTCTAAGGCGTGGGTCTACGGCTGCTCGCTTGCTGGGATTGCGGGTTCGAATCCCACCGGGGGCATGGTTGTCTGTCTCTTGTGAGTGTTGTGTCTTGTCAGGTAGAGTTCTCTGGGACGGGCTGATTCCTCGGTCAGAGGAGTCCTAACGAGTGTGGTGTGTCTGAGTGTGATTGTAAAGCCTCGACAATGAGGAGGTCCTGGCTCACTTGGGGCTGTTGCGCCATGGGGTAAAAATTTAAACGACAATACTTATGATAGGACAGAAGGAGATTTCATTATATTTTGTTAGATTCCATTAAAGGCTGAAACACAGAAAAAAGTGTGACCTAATGAGTGCCACCTTTTACGAACTGATATCCTACTTCCGACTTCAGAGGTAAATTTGCGTAATCTGTCCCACACGTGTTTTGGTTTTCTGTTATTCAGACTCTGTAAAGAAGTTCAAAGATACTTTAAATGCGCTGGGCATGTAAGTTCAAGTTTCTTAAGAATTAATAATTTATTGAGCTACGTGTAATATTTTTACGTTTCTGCAGGTTAGAAGGTTAAAATATAGATCAGGAAACTTGGTAATATACTAGGTGTAATCAATAATTTCCGAGACTGCCTTTGTAACTGCGCTAGATCGAGGAGTTGGGTAGCGTCTCTTTGCTAGTATGTGACCTTGAGTCTCGTCTCTCCACGGCACGAAGGACGGCCCGCAACTGTTGGGCAGTGCCTCTCCAGCTTTGGTCTAACGAGCTCGTGTACCTGTGCCTCTTCACATGTCGGGCCGCGCTCAAAATGTCGGGAGAGAAGGAACAGCGTGTGTGCATCAAATTTTGCGTTGAACTTGGGGAAAAACGTGCGGAGACTTTTGAAATGTTAAAAATTGCTTTTGGTGATGAGTGCTTAAGTCATGCTAGCACGTTTCTACATGCGTAATATAAAATTAAATCCAATGACACTCGATATTACATCTAAGCTACGTTTTTGCTAAAAACTCTTAAACCGTATTTGACATTAATTTTCCTGTCAGAGGGTGTATTCAAGTGTGAGAGTGATATTAGATATTTTTCATATAAAGACATTTTATACTTTCTCAGGCATAAAAAAATACCATCTCTCTTACTAAGCGCATATTTCGATGGTAGACAGAGAAGCATAAGAGTTGATATTTCTGATTGATTGTGAACAGCAGAAAGAAACTAGTCTTTGTTTCGCAATTCAGAGCCCGATTTTTCTGCCTTTCTTTCAATTTCATACCCAACGGTATATAAATGAGAGAGATGGAATTTTCCTGGCAGTCACATCCAGTCCCAAAGCATCAGCTCAGCTCGGCGGTGTAATCCGCACAGAAGAGAGTGCCACTTCGTTTCGCCTCCAGAATTATTAGCTGATTGGATCCCTCTGTGTAGATAACACTGCAGGGTTATACCTATTAATTGCAGCTGCATGGGCCTCACTGCGCGTGGAAGCTCAGATTCATGCTAACTTGAAGTTCATGACATAAGTATATATTAGTAAACTCTACCTGTATAAACGACTGAAACTTGCACCGAAAATTTTAATTGTTATTTTTATCTGTTGCACTCTACAGATTCTACTCCTGGACGTTGTGAAGTTTAAACTCATTCACATGAAGGTTTTTATGAAATTCTCTCAGTAAGATTATTTAATGGGCATAAAACGGCTACGTTAGTTCTGTCTGTAGAAATAACGACGGACAGAATTTCTACATAAAATTCTTAATTAATGAGATATTGCTTTTAAGATATTCTGCAGTATCTACAACGTGGAAATATGAGAAGATGCTTAGAAGCGGAAATTGCCTTGGAACGTGACAGTCGTTTTCAAAGCGTGCCAGATACACGCACGTATATATATACGTATAATATATGTATACATTTTAATATATTAGACGAATATTATTCATTGATTTGGATTCTCAGCAGCGTCTCAAAAACATATGAAAAGTGTGTTGTACAGAAAGAAGCCAAATATTTTATTCATTCGGTTGACTCCGTGCAGATAGGGAATATAACGTACGAGGTAGGAGTGCAGGTTTTTCTAAATGCGCACTCTGCAGGCGATTTCGTACAGGCGAAGGAATGAAATATGTAACGCGTGTAATGGATACACTAATAATGCATACATTAGCTTTATGCATTATAACGTTGGTTGGACGGGATTTGCGTATGAGGGAGTAGGGTTGGTGATGAGGTTGCCTCCCATTGTCCCCAATGGACAAAAATTCATACAGGGAAATATGTACTGAAGCAACGGTTGACATGACAAAAATAAGGGAACTAATGGGTCAGCGCTGGATGAAAGAAAACTGTTGACACTCTGTCACACAGACGCAATTTTTTTTATTTAGTTGTCAACTCTTTGTAGCTGAAAAGAATATAAATAAAGTAGTAGATGTGTTATACATTCTTAATTTAGCTTTTCTGCATCTGGTCACTTGGCTTTATTATGTGTTAATGTTATACTTGTCTCTTCTTCTATGCTTTTTTCGTGTTGCACTTTCATCTGTGGTTGTAATCAATACATCTACCGATTATTTGAAGGGCCTTTTTGGGCATCGTGGTAACTTTGGGTGCATATATATGATGCAAACTATTAAAAATAAGCATCTTGTATGACGAGAATAAAGAGCTCTCTCCATGTACAGAGCAGCTTCCTCTGCACATTTATGTGATATTTCGTGTGCGGTTCTGAGATGATTTTGCCTCTAAACAAATTACAAGTCACGAAGAAAAATTTACTTAACGGTAAATGTATTTTTTATGTTTCGTGTAACAAGGCAGAGGCCATAAATAGTATATATTAAGATGGGAAGAACATGTAGCACCTGCGGAAGTAAAAGGAGTTGTTTCAAACTTTAAAGGAATGTTTGTGTAAATTTGTTTTCGCATGCTGAGTTACATGCAGGCTTTAAATTCACGCGTATCTTAAGGCTGTTTTAGTGTTATCCATATAGAGTCAAACTCGGTTATAACGTTATGGAGGAGAATTAATATTTTGTGTCTTTACAAGCGATTGTTGTTATAACCGAGGGGTATATTATTATGGTTAACAGCGAGGAATTAATTGGTTCCACAGAATATCTGACACTATAGAAGAGGTGCCGCATAAACCGATGTCGTTATAACCGTTTTCGACTGTGTATGTATGTATGTATGTATGTATGTATGTATGTATGTATGTATGTATGTATGTATGTATGACTGTACGGTATGTATGTATGTATTATATATATTCTTATATACGTGTGAATTTTAATGCGAGTTTTAAGATTTTCACTGATCGGGTTAATGAATTAATTTTTCTGGGGTATGACGCTTCGTCACTGGGTGAGCCGTCCTCCACGTTTCGAATGATTTTATTTCCTACATCTTCAAGGGTCCGAATATCCGATAAGTCCCTTAATGTGAAAGAATTACGATCTTTCGAAACGTCGGGAACCTCTCACCTAGTGACGCAGCATCATATACCAGAAGAACATATTTCTCCCGCATTTTAATGCCTATATTTTAAGTTTATGTAGGCGTGAATAATCTGGATATTAAAGCTAATTAAACACCATGTTATTTATTTACTGGAAGGAACGTCAATTGCAGACATTCAATTACATTCGGTCTTCATCCGTTCTCGTAATTAGCCCACACACTCGAATGAACTGGCAGGGTCGTTTGATACTAACTTCAGCCAGTGACATGGAAAGTCTGGCTACCAGGAGCGCGGGTCGTTCTCTTGATTAAACCAGTTCTGATCGTGACGAGACAGCAATATTCGTTACATCAGAGGAGAGCCTTATACTCCATGCTTGTCTGCATCATACAGCACAAGCAGCAGAAAACCCCTTTTCCACATTTTCCAACATTCGTTCCGCAGGCTGACAGTCTGTCGTGACGCATTTCGTTCTAAAAACAATACGGCAATGGAATTTAACACGTCATGCCTCCCGCTCTTCGGAGTCTGGACAGGTTGGCAGTAGAGAAAAATTGATCACGCCTTGACACAGTAGACTAGACTAGCATTGCAGGGAGTAAAGAGCTGAAGCTCAGGCGGTAAGCATGTGACAGGCATGCCCGGCCGGCTGGTAGAAATGACTGCACGCCAGCCATCGTCATCCCACAGACTGACGTGATCAGATTAGTGCATCGACTTTGACGTCGTCACTTACTCTCGTTTCCCCGGTTGTCACGGTACACTCTCTTATTCTCTGTGCTCTTCAACGCTTCTCGCCTATCTCTTTATCCGAAACTGTCTTCTGTCTCTTTTGTTATTTAATCGTTTTACTTCTACCATTCTTTCATGAAGCTCAGTGAGTTTCATTGTAATCTGCTTTGGCTTTGAGATTCACACTACAAAGTTCTTTCAGTATTTTCTCTTTCAGCCATTATTTTTCTAACGGCATGTTCTGTACTTTTAAATGACATGCGTATGTTTGCTCTATTTCATTACCTCTCCTTAAGGCAAACTACTGAAATATAGTCAGATTCACAAAGGAAAGAATCTGGATGGATCCTTTTTTATAGTTTCTTCATAACAGTATTATTTGTTTCAGTTTGTTGGTACATCATTACTACTGTTTTCAAATGTAACTATTCAGACGTGTTAAAATTTATATTATTTTCCTTGTCTTCAATTTAACCAAATACTACTAAAGTAATATATCAGTTTGTGTAACCTACGTCATAATACACTCTGGTTATATTTCCTAACTTGTCTTCAAAACACTTCTGTTCATAATATCGTTAAGCAAGGCTTTCTTTATGTCAGTAACATCAGTTTACGATTTGTCGGCTACAGCTGTCAATAATTTTTCTCTGCCTTTCAAATTCTCACAGACTGCGATTTAGTGGTTGGCGCTCATATAAGAAACAATCAGTCCTGCATTTCTGTATATTTTAAATTATAGTCTTTTAAAAGGATATGAAAAGATAAAAATAGTCTGAAATCAATAATAGAAATTTCCCAGAATCTGCTCAATTTTATCAAGCTTGTAATTTTGATTTGTTAAAGCTATTTCCACGCTATTTAACTTTGACAGCATGAGAGGACTGAATGACTACCACCGCTAGCTACATCAGTACTTTTCTGCAAACCGATCAGAAAAGGGAACACTTGAGGAATCTGAATTCTTTTAAGTTTAAAAGGAGAACGTATGTTACACCTTTCGTGGTTTTTGGAGCATAGAAGAGTTGAGAATGAGAGAGTGTTATGGACTTTCGCAGATTAATTTTTTCTAGTGTTAGGTCTTTACTGCAAGTTGCATCCAGACAGTTCGCCTTTGGAATTGAGCTCTTCCTCGTGTGTCTTCGTGAATGTGGAGAATGTATTTCACGAGCCGGAGCCTGAGCTGCACGAAAAACCGGGACCCTGATCTCGGGAGTTTGTCTAGAAACGTTACTTTAAAGGGACGTTGCAGTTTGGGTATTTCAAGACACAGAAAGTGCATCTGCAGTACGAATAAGAGTATTCTAGATGCGCCTTTATACCAAGGCTTTGTAAAATTTGATTTGACAAAGGCAGTGGGACACATTGTATTAGTGGGATTCCATGTGGATTATACTGCGAAGTGTGGTGTTCAGCAAGGTGACACGGGGCTGGAGAACTTGATTCATATGTGCCTCATGACATCACATTATCATATATAGCTTGACTTCTCTCCTTGTCAAACATACTTAAGTCAGACAGCTTTTATATACCTCTACATACAATTTTTTGGGACATAGGGACTGTACCGTAACTTAGAGTTACAGCTCAATTTTCGCCACAACGAAATTGTGGTCTGACACGTCAAGTCCCACCGACCAAGCCTGCCGTCATTTCGGAGCGCACCACCATCTCACTCTAATTTGACACTGACACAACTCCCCCGCCACACACACACACACACACACACACAGCCTAGCTGCCATTCCCGGTGTTGCTTACGGCTGAAATGTTACGATGAACCGATAGTTCTAACAGTGTAATGAGTTCTTAGATTTATTATTAACGCCGTGCAATAGGCCTACCTCACTCATGTAGACTCGGCCTTCACACTACGTCACTTCAAGTTCATTCCCCGGTGACTTCATATGAACTGGGTGGCGGAAGAAGTGGCAATTTAAGAAGGTTTTCCTTGTTTGGTTTCTTCGGGTTTCTCCTGCTATTCATTATTCCACCTAGGTGTTCGATAGCACATTATTACACCCGCAATCTTCACGTTAAGGAGTTCATCTCTCCTCTACTTTGGTGCAGTAGTTATGGCATCTAAATCGCACATAATTATTACCTCGTCAGATATCCTACAAAACGTAAACTCATCTTCTCTCTTTATTTCTAGAAACAGGCAGTGTAAAGCAGTCTTAATAACATGTGCTTCGTTGGGTTAATATCTTGACAAGACTTAAATTACTTCATCGCTAATATAAAGTTAATATGACAAGTAATATATTGCAGTCACCTCTATTATATAAATCTCGGCTGAATGGTATTGTATTCCCAGTTCTTAGGCGGAAGACCCCTGGATCGAATCACAGACCGAAGGTGGGCTATCCCAAGGGGTCTCTTCCTTCTTTTAAGTCTCTCCAAAGAACTGTCATGACAGAGCCTTAAAGAAATAACAGTCACTTCCTTACATATTGTTGACCGCGTCCTTTACATTACTCCAACATATAGGCGTATAATTCCTCTAAGTCTTTGTATGGATGAGAAACTTGGTGCTTTAGTCTGATAGAAAAATGAATATTGAAGGAGACTAGAGACGGATCATATATTTGAAACTTAAATACTGTCATGATGTATAAGTTTACATGTTCCATGTATATGTAAAACGCCTAAGTAAGGGCAAGAATGAAGCTCTATCTCCGAGTCGAGATTCGAGGAGAGGCCTTCTTGACGATAGGTCAGCGATATGGCCACCGGAATTATGCTTCTAGGTGTTTAGATGCTAAGGACGTGACCGAAAAAGGAGTTGCTGAAGCACTGTTCATTAGGAGGTTGCCGTCGTGGTAGAAACGAATAACAATTCAATTATTTCGGCAGTTTGTGCGGGATCATGTGCTGATAACAATTGTTTCACAGAAAGGAGCATCGCGTCGCGACGTTGAGCCGGGAGACGTGACTGCAGCCCCGGGCTCTAGGATTGCCGGCACTCATCCCCAAAAACCTGGCTGTCAACTCTGCGTGCGCAAGATGAAGAGCTAGACAGCGCGATAACGGTGGATTCGGTTTGTTGATTGATAAACTGACGTTCACCCTCTTTGAAGGCTTTTTTAACGTACCGCGGAATAAGAGAAGGGATAAGATGCTTGACTTGAGAATCGATTGGTTATTCTGTATTTATATGGCATCATCATATTAGTCAGTAACGAATTTGTAGGTGATTGTAAAAATAACCTCTTCTGTGTGTTTGAAATTGTTAATAAAAGTTCTGGGAAGAACACAGATTAAGATGTTTGAGAACAGGGTGGTGAGAATAATATTTGAACCTAAGCGAGAGGAAGTGACAGGGAACTGGAGAAAATCAGTAATGAAGAATTCATAATTTATTCTCTACCCCCCATATTATTAGAGTGAACACGTAAAATGACTACTTGACTCTTGAAGATGAGACCGATAGGTTGTCCCGAAACTTCGGTAACTAACTACGATATACGCTGCGTAACATCCACGAAGAACAAAGATCTTATTTACACCGCGGCGGAAGCCTGAAATCACGCATTTAAGTCCTCCTTTAAGCACATTTCATATATGTTATAATCTTTCGAATACAAAACTTGTCAGCTTATTAACATATATTAAGATAAATTCAGTCAGTAAACGGTAGATTGCATTTTTTTTTTGTGGTAAAGGGCCTCGCAGCAGATGCTACGGACGCACCGCAGCCTTAAGGCTTATGGTGAAACCCTGTGAAGGTAATTAGTTTTTCCGTTTTTCCTTGTAATGAAGCACAGGTGGAACGAAACTGGCAGGGGAAAACCGAAGTACTCGGGGAAAAACCTATTCCAGTGCCACTTTGTCCACCACAAATCCCACAGTAGATTGTATTACTCGCTCTTTCATTCAAAATTAATTTTGTAAAAACCTTTAGCACTTTACAAATTTAAACCAGTTTTAGCTACACCTAAATAACACATTTTTGCCACTTTTGCGCTAAACGTAAGGGATTGTCTCTGGCGTGTATTATTTGGTGATTTGTAGTGAGTGCGGAGGGCACTGGACTGCTTGTACAACTTGCTTATAATTCAAGTTCTAGGTGTGAGAAAAGCTGTAGCAGTCTACCGTCTGATAAACCAGACTGCGTTGGGTAAGAACCAGAGACTTTTACAAAATAGCCACGAAACAAGAAGCTCGGACTCTATGATGCACTCTCCTTTAGATGTTTTGTGGGTCATGTCTCGATCTTATAGAATTACTCTTCTCCCGTCTCTATTTAATGACCATGGGTATTCTGGAGAGAATATTTAGAGTAATCGACCACCAGCTCATCCTTGTGGTCCTCGTGACGAAAAATCGGGACCTCTTGTCCACCTTTGCTCCCTGACAGAATGGCCAGTAGCTAGCATCAGTGTAATTGATGACCGGAAGGTTCTACCAGCGACACTGAATAATGGGACATGTCAGCTGAGGGGAAGCCCCTTCCGACATCCCGGGGCTTTACTGAGGGTCGGGAGAGGTGAATCTCCTACTTCGCTCCTTCATTATTCGCCCCGTAACCGCACCTATCCCCTTCTCCTCACTCACTCAGTCATTCTCTCAGGCCTGAACCCCTTGGACCCCTGCTGACATTTTACAAAGGGCCTACCATCTCACACCCATATATAACATATAGTGTTGTATCCGTCCCCCAGGCGGCATACTGGAAAATGCTCCTATGGAAAGTGATAGTCTGTCACCACTGAATCTTACGCTACTACCTACACACTTTACTGTCTGCTCCCTCTGGCATGCTTCAAGGGGAGCCATTTATCTTTATATACCATTACCATCTTTTCTCCCTTTAATATTGCTTCAATCTACTTATATTTTATCGCGATTTATGAATAGTGCTTTATGTGAAATCGATAATGCCTCTTTCAAAATCGATCGTGTTTCTTTTTAAGGCTATTTATTCTTTCTATTTGGAGCGTGTTTCTATGGCCTAACACAGGAACGCGCTGCATGTGAGTTACACCACGTAGCGGCAGTCCTGAAGCCAATTCTTGTCGCTGCGCTTAAACTGTACACATGCATCAACTTACAAAGTCGTTAAATGTTGATTTAATTAGAAGTCAAATGCCTAATGCTGATATAGGTAAAGAAGAAAGTGTGCTATGTGTTTAAGATTTAATGTTTTAGGCTTGCGCTACTGGTCTCTTGAGAACAGTGGCACAGGACATGGAATCATACGTAACATACACTCCAGTCATGAGTCACAAAATACTCGTATCTCTTCGGTATATCTAGAATTTGTTTCGAAATGGAGACGTCTTTTATGCTATTTGATGACAGAATTGGCTCTTAATTGCAGTGTAATAAATGTAAAGGTAAAGGTGAAAAATGTTACGTTATCCACGTCCACATCATGAAGACATGTAGGGGAGTAGAAGTATAACTCCACTCATTCTTAGCCTCGGCACTAGATGGAGGTGAGTGGTCAACTTCACGCTTTGGCCAACTTCGCCTGGGAAAGAACCGCAGTACCCATTAAATAGGAGACTGGGTGAGCCCCAGACCAGGTCTGCACACTTTGGAAAAGAGAAAAATCTTTACCTCGACGAATTTTTGGAAACGTATGCTTATGCTTGACATCATAGGGTTAAACATTCCTGTTTCGTATTCAGGAAACCCCTAGTCAGTCCCTATTCGGACGGAGGTTTTTGTCACCTTATCTTCTAAAAAAATATGCTTCCATCTTATATTATAATATGCCACGACCCCTTCCTTACACAACATTCCAAACTCTAATTTTGTATATCAGTGGCTCTAAAATAATGGACCCGCGGATCACTGGTGTGCTGTGAGTTGCACCACATTGTTCCGCCACTGAAATACAGTCATGGGGGTTTGTTCCCAATTCGGGGGGAAAATAATGAACACAATTTTCTACATTTTATATTGTCGCGCAATCTGTTAAACACGAGCCGGCATGGTCCATTATGTAGCCTAATATAGGATGGGCCTTTATCCCGCTAGTAATGTTTTTCCATCCACCTATCCGTCTAAGAACTACGTACATACGTACGTACCGAACCTACCTACTCCTACCTACCAACCAACCAACCTATCCATCTATCTGTCTGTGTATCTCTCTCTCTCTTCTCTCTCTCTCTCTATCTATCTATCTATCTATCTATCTGTGTCTGCCTGTCCCTCTGTCTATCCGTCCGTCTGTCCGTCCGTCTATCTATCTGCCTGCCTGTCCGCCCGCTTGCTTGCTTCTCTAGTTGTCTGTATGTCTATATCTGTCTGCCTCTTTGTAATTTCGTCTCTCTGTTCGTACGTTATACGACAGCAGTGTGTAAACTACACTACTATTAGTGAAAAAATGAGCCGTTAGTAAATAAGTGCAGGAAGAATCAATGAGCATTAAGTGCCGATGGAGTCACATTTTGTGTCGTGTTTATGTTTATATTTACCCCACAGAAAGTAATATACTTTGTTCAGTTTGTCTCATGTAGTTTACGGGCTTTTTATAAGGGTAATCATCTATCACATCACCCATTGACCATGAACAACAATTAGGCCTTGTGGATGTAGATATCTCTGGGAGGAGCAACTGGTTGTTTAAGTTTCTGTAGCTATGCTTTTAGTAGGCTTGAATCGTTTAATGGTACCGTTTTACTTTAAACTATAAAAGGCTATAAGCGTGAATATATTGTAACAGTAAGTAGGAACAGGGAGAAGCTTAATGTCAACTATGTCTAAGAACAAGCCGTGACAATGTGCCTAGTTACAAGTGTTTGAGGGCGTGGAAACTGCGATCATTACATTCTCGTCAATCCTGTATCGCAAAGCCCTTTTCCTGTACCCTTCAACCTTTACTGTAAAGTCCTATATAATGTTTTCGCCAACTGCACCACCCACTTGAAATAGCCCCTTTTCCTTTCCTCGGTACCTACTCTCCTCATTACCATATTTATAACCCGATCTGGTGGCATTTATTGCTGCAACTTCGCACACCATCTTATCCACTAAAGGACAATGAATTACATTAATGGGTGGAGCAGTAACACTGTTCGCGCCCATACAGTCTTGTGTCTATTGAGGACAAGAAACGGGGTGCGGGCCAGTTAAATTCTGGAACTACTATACCTTATATTAAAGTCGTGGATCTGCACAAACACTAGACTAAGTCCCAGATTAAGTAGACAGTAATGGAACCGAGAGCGGTAGCTCAGAATTAGCGCGCCTGCTCATTTGTTCAAATGATATTAGCATGTTTGTAAAGAGCAGGAACACCCTGTCAGCGTGTCCATCAACGAGATTATACTTTCATCTATTATTTTATTCACACAAGAAGGTGGGTGAGTGACGGCTTGTCACAGACAGAGATAGAGCTACAAGGTTGTGGTACTGCCAGTTTTGACACTTGAACTTGATTTCCAACACCGATACCACATGAATGAGCCTTTCTTTCTTGCTATTTGTCAACACAGTGCGTAGGTCTGCCAGTCACTACCCGTCGATTAAAATAACTAAATAATTCCAAATTTAATTCTGTTGTGATTGTGCAAAATTTGCTCTTGGATCTCCATCTGCTAAAGACACAGAAAATACTGCTAACACAAAACTTGCAATCTGAAACAGTTCAAATGAGGTAGCAAATTATAGTAAGTTATGACAGCTCCGACAGAAAGTGTGTATTGGAAGCAACGAAATCTGACGCTGACTGTTACAAAACGCAGATGCAAAACGTCACTTCTTTAAAAAAAATAAGTTTCCTATGGTTATATTGCACATGCAATCATCATGCCTGATCACTTTTGGTCTCCATTTTTTGCATTTATTTTCATCTTTGGTAAATAATATTTCATTATATTTCAGGTGGCACATACGAGTATAGAGGAGAGGAGAGGTGGATACAGAGTTTTGATCGGAAAACATGAGGGTAAAACACAACTTGGAAAGCCTAGGCCTAGATGGGAGGATTATATTGAAATGGATCTTCAAGAAGAGGGATGGGGGCATGGACTGGATTGTTTTGGCTCGGGATAGGGACAAGTAGAGAGCTGTTGTGAATACGGTAATGAACCTCCGGGTTCCATAAAAGGCGGGGATTCCTTGACTAGTCGGGGACCTGTCAAATTCTAGAGAAGGATTCTGCTCTACGGAGTTAGATATTTGTGGTGGATGCTATTTGTTCATAACAAAATTTCCTGCAGGCTTATGCAGCATGTTATGATGACACTGAGTGACCACTTAATGTTGTCAATGAAGGTGAAATCTGACATGCGGTGTTCTTTGGAAACTGTGAAAGGAATATGCAGTTCCTTGAAGGAAAGTCAACAGTAATAGCGCCGCCATGTGCAAATGTTTTATTAGAGACGTTGCTATGTCTCTTGGCTCAAAAGTTATCAATTCGCTGAAACTTGGATTCCTCTCCTTACCCTCCCTTAATTCAAATCTCTTCCCCTCCTGCAAATGCAGCAGTACCACGGATATTGCTGCTCGTTTGTCTTCCCGAGAATTGCAATATTGTGGCGTCGTGGCGCTGATTGTGGCGGGACCCAAATCCGAACCTCTGCCGATTTGTCATCCACAACACTAGCGGGTCAACGGGGCTACATGGAGTGTGACGCCTCGGTTGCACCGTGTGGTATATCCTTCCCGTGGGAGAAACATGATCATAGTAAAATTGTGTTTTAAGGACGGTCCTTTCTTTGTGATCTGAATGCAGTGGCGCACCGTATGTCCACCGGAACTGGAGGAATAAATAAAGCTGACCTAGTGCACAATATGAAGACATGTAGGAAAGTCAAGGTATAGCTCCATTCTTTCTTAACCTTTGCATTAAATTGAGGTGAATGATTAGCTTCAGGCCCCGACCACTTTATTTTTGTGAATGAGCCTCTGCACCCATTGAATGGGAGGATGAATGGACCCCAGATCTCGTCTAGACGCTGTGCGAAAGAGAAAAGTTTCTTACCCATGCCGCAAATAGAACCATGGATCTTCGATGTTCCAGTTCGTAGCCAAGTCACTATACCGAATACGCTATCCCGATTTCCGAAACTGGAGGAATGTAAAACAAGATTACTTCCTCTTCTCCTTTTAACAGAATCTTAGCGCCTTGCATTATTTGCGCAGCTTAATGCATAAGGGTCACATGAGTGAAGATAGCAGCCTCATCGCTTTTCTGCGTGCTCAAAAATCATATTGTACTTTCGTACATGCGTCGCCGTTGAGAAGGGGTAGAATACTGATGTATTATTACTGCCGATCGTGAGGTTGCAGTTCATAAACCCAATTTGCAGTCTGTGATTGGTCACTGTTGATTGCTGTAGATTAATTTAATACGGTTTATCCCGTTGTGTTTATATATAATTAACCGTCTAATACAACACTCATTTAGGCCTATTTAATTCCTTGTTTTTATGGAACTCGGCGATCGATTATCATTTTTCATGAGTCCCGTTATTCGTCTCTGCTCTGAGCTGGTCTAATTTATTCTTTTCCCATATATGCCTAGAATCCAAATGATTTGTATTCTCCAAGTTTTAAATACAAGCACTTTTTATGTTTTTACTCTTTCATTTTCTGTTAAATAATATTTGATGCAGAGTACAGGTTATTAAGTTTCTAATCATACAATTTATTTACATCTGTTATTTCCACCTACTTAGGGTCAAATGTTTTCCACAATGCACTTTTCTCCAATACTCTCTTCAGCAGAGATACCAGGTTACATAACCTCATGAATACAAAACGATAAAATTAGTATGTCGTAATTTCTGGTTTCTGAAACGTACGTGAGAATATAAGACATGATGAAATGAATTTTAGCACAAGATGTCTGGTCTAGGCATTCTTGTTTTTGTATCTTGAACAAAATTATAAATATCGGGAAGCAGGTGACAATGACCATCAAGGTTTTAGTTCAGAGTGTGAGTTTCTCCAATCCTAGTTATAGACTGACTGCTAAGTGTCGGTACCACTATCACATGGCGTATTTATCCCAGGTTGAGGATTATTGGACTAATCAATATTTACATAGCCTGAAGAAAATCTTGGTTCTATAAAAATCAGCAAGGGGATTGTTAGCCATTTCCCTTTTGAGCAGGCCGTTGACGGAGGGGAATAAGTGACCAACATGGCCCCCGCTTGTCATATTGACGAGGTAGAGACGTCAGAAAATAACGAGCAAAATCCTATAGTAAAGAATTGAATGTTTGTTTTGTTATTTAACATTGTCTGTCGTCTGTTGAGCTGTTGTTAGACCCCAGATTTGCCTGCCAATTTCTGCTTACGTTATATATATAAACACGTGTTTTTCATTTCGAATTGAGACAGGGAGAGGATGAAATCACACGAACGCAGATCTGTGGCATTTCACGTTTAAGCATGTAGTACGTAATTTATGCGTTGTAACTTCTATTGACGCAATCTGTAGAAATATTAAATGTCCATTTCTGTTTTTTCATGTTCTATGCAATGTACTGTAGTTACGTTTCTTCTATAAGACGGCACTACCACACACACGGTGAATGGAAACTTTCGCCAGGCAGTAACTCCCCACTGCTTAGGGTGTCTTAGCAACCAAACTTAATGAGTAATGACAGAGCACGGGGGCACCGCATCGTCATCCTCAGGGACATATAATGACGCTGTCAAATAATAGTGTAGGACTGGGAAATTAATTTCAACAGCAACCATCTTTCGCGTACTTATTTAGTGCATGAGAAAACAAAAACGCTTCTAAGAAATGTTCTAGCCATTCTGGGAAGCTTCTGGCAAGAATTGCTGTTGAAATATATTGAATCATATGCAGCTTGAGAAATTTGAAATCTGTCAGTTTGTTATTGCATAAATATTAGTTATTCGTCATCTACTCCTCCTCCTCATTATCATCATCATAATCGATAACTGCAGAATGCTGTTTATCAGAAAATTGTGCATTAATAAGTGATGCAGTTTAAACTCAATTTGTGGCATGTCCTGGTGTACTTGGCGTTTGGCGCATTCACATTGAAACGTTGTAAAAATGCTCTGTTAGCTTCATCGTGTCCAGTCTAACTGTTTGTAGGCTTCCCTTCATGCGGGGAATAGAGAAACACTAAAAGATTTCAATGAAAATTTTTGTTGGAGGCTTTTCCCAAAATATATCATCACACTAAAATTTGGGTTAACATTGGACAGTCTTGAGTGTAACTTGCTTAAGATTTATAAAAGCGAAAAATATTTTGCAAAAATTTGTAGAGAAATCTGAAACAAATATTTTAAGTTTAAAATATTTATAAGAGAGTCTTGTGTTTTCTTGCGACGATGAACAAGAGGGAGCGAAGGGTTCGCAAGTTACATTATGCGTACATGTCCTAACGTGTTTATGATTTGCACAGGTTGGTACATGAAATGTAGCTTACCGTTCCGTTTATTATGGTGCACACACATTTACCTACTTTGTGACTTCTAAAATCAACAGTCCATATTTCATCATTTGTTTATTCCTATTTTGATGACGTTACTTGTAGTAGCCTGAGCCATATTCAGCGTTCTAATTCCTTGTACATAAAAACTGAAATGTCATATTCCAATTAGTGAACTTTATGAGTTTTAATATCGACTACCCAGCATAAATTTTTCAAATACCCCTACATTTCCCATAAAGAATATTACACCTTCCCTCCTCATTTCATACTTGTTATTTTCTTGTGCTTCAGGTAGTTGTATAGCCTTATGAACAATCTTGACAAAGAAATGTGTAGGGTTTGTTGGTGCGCTGAAGAATATTACAGCATCTTTTATATGATAGCATATAGCCTACTTAATTTTTCATACCCCTACGTTTTGCCATTATCTCTCGCCATATCTCTAACGTACACTCCGACTCGGAAGCCACTTTCGGAAAGCTGATGACGCTGTAATTTTGTAATCTACGGTTACTAGCGGGAGACTACTTACACCGTTTGTAAGTTCCGGATATAACACAAGCTGAGTACAGTCGCTTAAAATACACGGTTTCTCACGAGAAACTTCAAACACTTTTCATCGTTAGGTTTGTAAAAAATGTTAATCTATGGAATTGTGTTCGTATTGAAAAAGTTATCGAAATATTTCACGTTATTATTTTTTTTATTCAGCTTTACAGCTTGGTAAAGTGAAGTCTTTGATTATCGAAATATGTTCTTCCATTGCACAGATTGTATGTAACAAATATATTTGTTTATTATTCATCTGTGAGAAAGTATATTCTTTGACAGAATTTTGTTTAAGCCAGTCCGCGGCCTTTTTCTTTTTCCATGCACTATTGTTATTTTTAAGTGAAAGTGTAGCTCTTGTTTCGAAGTTACGCGTATTTTTCATCAACTTCTCGTAAAATTACGAGCAATTAGTTACTCTTTATTTATTTAACTACGAAAGTTCCATTTTTATACATTTAGCAACATACGCTGTCTTTAACAAATTCCATATATCAAAGTCGTATTTGAGAAGTGATTGCTCAGCTCGTCAAGAAAATTTCCTCAAATTGATGGTTCCTCACCATGTTGAGTAGCAAGTCACTGGTCCACCATCTGTGCCACATGAATCCAGTCCGCTCTATTTCTTTAAGACCCCTTTAAGATATTCCTTTAGTCTAATTCTAAGTCTCTAAAGTAAAGTGACTGGCTGCGGGCTGGATGACTGTAGTTCGATACCCGGTAGCAGCGTCACTTTCTCTAGAGCCGATTTAGCCACCCACTCAGTGGGTAGCGAGTGTGAAGCTGCACGAATATTAACCTAACCACTCACCTTCATCTAGTGCCAGCAATAAGAATGAAACCACTCTCGATATGTGTCTATGAAGTAGAGCTTAATTAATGTATGTGATACATTTACATCTATCTTAAATCTGTATCTTCTTTCAGAGTTTAGAATACTACTAATGCTCGTAATTCGAGTAAATAGGTGTGCCAAATTTCTTCTTTGTGATTCTACTTTCTTTATCAGTCCTCTAGTTCGTTCTTTGCAGAAACCTGTATGCCGATAAGTTGTATTGCTTGTAATATGATATGCAAAAATACGACATAATTTGCATGGCACCTCGTTAAATATTCATCATACCGAAAAATGGTATAAAGGATGCTGATATTAGTGAGCTCCATCTCAAAAGCTGTCTTTATTATAAATAGAAAATCAGTTATGCTACTTAGAGAAGTAATCGCTCTTTGTGCTTAGAATTATAACAAAAAGGTAAATACCTCATCTGAACGAAATGCAGAAAAGTTAGATTGTTACAGAAGGTGCTGCATGTCGCTTTAATTGGGGACAGCGTAATATTGACTTGTACACGACTTCGGCTACACAATTCTTTATTTACCTCAGTTTCTAGGTGAAAATACGGAGACAACAGTTCGAAGTATCAGTCTGCACCTGCACTGTCCTCTGCTTATATATGGCAAGCTGGATGAAGCGCCGACAATTCTGATTTTTATACTTCCAGTCTCAGCCAGGTCACCGGTTCTCCCAAGTGAGGTTTTTCATTGCGTTTCTCAGTCCTTCCACGGTGATGCCGCGAGAGTACTTAAAATTAAGTCTCGACCACTTCCTCTCACATTCCATCCAAATACGTAATTAATCACTGTCATCCGTATACGAGTAAATTATATACAGGTAGGATATATATTTGCATTTAGGTATGTATGTATGTTTTATGTATGTGTTGGTATAATACGTGTGTATATACGCACGTATGTGTGTATGTATGTATGTATGTATGTTCTGTGTTTGGGTTTATTTGGAAACATTTGTAAACACTTATTATGCTAGCATTGCTTTATATAGTTTATATTGTGGCAGGCTGATACACAACGATACAGTCTGTATTGCGGTACACTGATACTCCTCCATACAGGCTGTATTGTGGCAGACTGACACATCGCTACATAGTCTCTACTGTGGCAGACTGATACATGCACTATATAGTCTGTATTGTGGCAGACTGATACATCACTATAGTCTGTATTGTGGCAGACTGATACATCACTATATAGTCTGTATTGTGGCAGACTGATACATCACTATATAGTCTGTATTGTGGCAGACTGATACATCACTATATAGTCTGTATTGTGGCAGACTGATACATCACTATATAGTCTGTATTGTGGCAGACTGATACATCACTATATAGTCTGTATTGTGGCAGACTAATACATCACTATATAGTCTGTATTGTGGCAGACTGATACATCACTATATAGTCTGTATTGTGGCAGACTGATACATCACTATATAGTCTGTATTGTGGCAGACTGATACATCACTATATAGTCTGTATTGTGGCAGACTGGTACATCACTATATAGTCTGTATTGTGGCAGACTGATACATCACTATAAGTCTGTATTGTGGCAGACTGATACATCACTATATAGTCTGTATTGTGGCAGACTGATACATCGCTATATAGTCTGTATTGTGGCAGACTGATACATCCTATATAGTCTGTAATTGTGGCAGACTGATACATCACTATATAGTCTGTATTGTGGCAGACTGATACATCACTATATAGTCTGTATTGTGGCAGACTGATACATCACTATAAGTCTGTATTGTGGCAGACTGATACATCACTATATAGTCTGTATTGTGGCAGACTGATACATCGCTATATAGTCTGTATTGTGGCAGACTGATACATCGCTATATAGTCTGTAATGTGGCAGACTGATACATCGCTATATAGTCTGTATTGTGGCAGACTGATACATCATATATAGTCTGTATTGTGGCAGACTGATACATCACTATATAGTCTGTATTGTGGCAGACTGATACATCGCTATATAGTCTGTATTGTGGCAGACTGATACATCGCTATATAGTCTGTAATGTGGCAGACTGATACATCACTATATAGTCTGTATTGTGGCAGACTGATACATCACTATATAGTCTGTATTGTGGCAGACTGATACATCACTATAAGTCTGTATTGTGGCAGACTGATACATCACTATATAGTCTGTATTGTGGCAGACTGATACATCGCTATATAGTCTGTATTGTGGCAGACTGATACATCGCTATATAGTCTGTAATGTGGCAGACTGATACATCGCTATATAGTCTGTATTGTGGCAGACTGATACATGGCTATATAGTCTGTAATGTGGCAGACTGATACATCACTATATAGTCTGTATTGTGGCAGACTGATACACCTGCATAAAAACCGTAACGTTCCTCTATTACGCCAGACTCATTTCTGTTCTCTTTTCAAAACTTGTTTTAGAATTCAAAGCCCTATAGCAGATAACATTTTTGATAATGCCAAGTACAAGTTTCACTTCCGTATATGGTAATTCGCATATAAGTTTTAGTGACTTTTCTTTTCGAATTAAGCTCAAATTTGGTAATTAAATAAAGTAAGCTGTAAATGTAGTAACACAAAAAATGCTTTTATCAAACGTAAGGAAACTGCGATTTCAACGTGTGGTACTCACATTAGGCTTCCGAATGCTACTACCTCTGCCCTTACACAAAACTGTATGTTGCGCGTTCGTCCTGACATACTCGGAATTCCTGATGACAGTTATATTTGTGGCTGTCAAGTCATAATTGAAGTAATTTTGTCTGAAAATGCAGATAATTCAGTTAAACCTCAGTAATAGGTTTCTATGCAGTTGGAATTTAAAATGATCAATAGACACTATTGAAAGTGCCAGCTTAGAGACAGTACATCTGTCAAAAATGAATAGTTCATATGTTGTCAATTGTACTGGAAATTTTCTAAACACGATTTTGAAAATTTCTTAATAAGTGCAAGATAATGCGCTTTTCTTGCTGATCCAGACCAGTCAGATTAAGCTATTGAAGGCTAAAATTATTCAAATGTTATTAAAAAATTAGTTCTCTAAGAAAACACCCTGTTCTCTCATCACAAATACTACTAGATTAATGGTATTTATTAAAATATTTGCTGATTCTATTGACAGTAATAGGAAAGGCATAAATGTACTGTGTTGGAAAATGTTGAATGCGTAAATGTTAAAGCATATGACACAATGCTGTCAGTTATTAATGATAAAGATATGGTATAATTTTTCTCATTGACACGCTTAGAAAACCTAAAAGAATAAAGCGTAAATGAGAGTACAATATTAAGACACGTATAAACCGGGCGTGAGAATGCAGACACCATAATTCGGCCTCAAGCAAGAGTTATGGCAAGGGGATCCCTTCTATTGAAGTCCTCCGTTTTCAGTCGTAAAATTAATTATTTATTCTCTCTAACAGTAGGCCTAATGTATGAATGTTACACTCAATAAGTCATTGCTTCCATGATTTTGTCCATTTCATTATTAATAAATCTAGTATTGTGACTCTATTCTTACAAATGAGCGACGGACCAAGTTGTGTATCCGTAAAAAACGGGTAAAATTACAGGTTTTAAATATTGCAATTTTTCATTTGTGTCGGATATGCAGGAGGACAGATAAAAAGCTTTTAGTGAATATTGGAATTAATTTCCTTAATTTATTGTGCCATAAATTTAATAGCCATTATTCGTGATGACCCTGACTAATAATTTGGCTTTAAATATCTGCATGGGTAGCTATGCGTGAAAAATGCATTCTGTGGTGTAGTAAAGTCATTATGTTTCCTCAAATTCAGACAAGTAAAGGGCGTCAACTCTGCTCCTTAAGGGAGTCACTATGCAGCTGAAGCATACTGTGCGACTTTACTGGAAGAAATTTATTCGATCAACCAGCTGCCTTTTATACACTGTTGTCGTTTATTCAATTGACATGTTAAGCGTTTCAACTCCTACATATGAGTCTCTTTCAGTGTCTTAAATATATCACACTGGGTCACATGTATGTGGCATTGTTGGTATTTTTGTTACATTGTCACTTTATTTTGTGATTTGTCAACCTTTATATTGTCATTGATTTGAAATTTGAAATTAAGAAGTTAAAATATTTGGTTCCAACTCTATTGTAATATCAATCCGTTTAATTTAAATTTCATTCAAACGCGTTTAAATGACACATAAATATTATGTTACACTTTCTTGTCTTTGTCAGTAGGCCTACCATTCAAAATATTTTGTTAGATAAAACCTTTACATATATTTACATACTAGATAATACACCTACATTAAAGTAGTAATTTTCTGCCCACTTAGTATTGTGATGCCATATGCATGTTCGATGATTCGCTGTGTTGTGTACGCTATTATGTGAGGTATGCTGTGTCTTTTACGCTCATGTAATTCATGCGGTAGATTTTCACGTTATTATTTACAAC
Source organism: Reticulitermes speratus (assembly GCA_021186555.1). Taxonomy (NCBI): domain Eukaryota; kingdom Metazoa; phylum Arthropoda; class Insecta; order Blattodea; family Rhinotermitidae; genus Reticulitermes; species Reticulitermes speratus. Next base: position 23,255,860 of record JAJKFL010000013.1, on the reverse strand, counting down.
GTGTACTGTGATAGCATAATTTTGAGTGTATTATTATATGCACAATAAGTATGTAAACCTTGCTGTGTACCATGATAGAAATTGTTGTAAAGGTAATAGGTTAAAGCCTTTATGCGAAACATAATTTGCCCTTTATCAACAGTGGATTGAAGGAAAGAAGGGGAGAAAGACGAGTAGATGGATGGATGGAGGAATGAGTGGATGCAAGAAGAAATGGATGGATGGAGGTTGAAGAGAGTATGTGGAAGAGAATTATCAAATTACTTTAGAAACTTATTGGACTAGAGCTCTAAAATATACTCCGATAAATTTATCCCACTTTTTTCGCATGCTGTTAGCAATAATCACCATATCATTTGACATTAGCCTATATGGACCTAGATACTTTCTAAATCAGGATATTTCCATACAGGAAGGATTTTGTCACGAAGCGAAAAAAATCTTGTTCACAGGAAAAATAGTACGGATAAGCCATGACACACCTAAGGCCGGTTGAAATTCTGGGACCTGTACGACGTGTGATGCCTACCACTGGTTTATCTTAAGATCAACTAAACTTAAGCGCTGATATATTGTAATTATAAGCTACTGCTTCGCTAAGAGTTTTTATATGGGACCTTACATATTTTATTGCAATATGTTATGTCACGTAGTTGTGCTACTAAGGTTCATTGTTGGTTCTGTCTGGTCGTAGCATCTATAAATTAAACTCGTTTGTTAAACAAATTACTTCCGTTTATTGGAATAAGTTCAGGGTCAATTTAAATTACTTAATGCAGGAAGATACTTTTACGTACTTCTTCACCACGTTCCACTGTGGTGCTCAGGTGTCTCAGTGTAGGGAAATGCTCCTCTTTGTTTCATAAAATGACAGTACAGTGAGCATGTTTGTTAAGACCAGATAGGAGAGGTAAAAGAGTAACAGCCTCTATTAAAAACTGCCATATCGGTTCGTGCAATGCATGCGGCAAAAATCTGCTAATTTGCGGGAGTGAGAAGTAATGTAATGGTGTGTCTGGTAGCGTCGTGGATACTGTGTGGTTCTTTATACTTTACGGTAGCGTTGGTGTTCGCAGTTCTGTGTGCGATAAGGCCATTTCTCCTCCCCGGTACCAGCTGCACGCAGGGCTACTCTGATATACCTCAACCCTCCCAACTAATTTGTTGACAGAATTTCTTATGCGGAAACGTGGTCCGGACTCCAAACACTGCGATCAGCGTAACCAGCCGAAAAGAGGAACAAGAAAGTGATATGAGGGAAGGGGTGGGAATTAAGGGGTTGGGGTGACGTGGCCGCTGACTATTCTGCCTTTGCGGTCGAAAGTAAATAGCCACTGGAGCTAAATGGACACACATACTTGCTGAGTGTAGAACATATTTATTGTATAAGGCATATCCTGTACATAAGGGATACACCCTTTTAAAGTGGGGATTCGGGAGGGTTGAATTTAATTTTAAAATCCTGAACGCAGCTTTCGTAAAGCCGGAAAAGCTTGTGTCTCAAGATAACCAAAATGGAGTACGCGTAAACAGATGTGATTGGATTTTTCATATTACATAAATATGAAAATATCGTAACAGAGGAATTCTGATAACAGAATAGTAGCAGATATCGCAGTAATTTTAGATATGGAAAGAGATAAAAATACACTTAGAGTTGCCATTAAAAGACACCGGCTAAACTAACACTCTACACTTGTAATCAGAAAATGAGGATTATTTGTAACTGGTTGGAAACATGCGCCTTAAACTAAATCCATGGTACATGGTCCATGAAGAGAAAGGTCCTGAGTCGCTCATCTAACCGAGAAATTCCCAACCATTACGAAACTTAAGATACATTTCGCATTAACTCACCATTATAGCCTATTTTGAGACAGTGTAATTTTACTTAAATCTACCGTACATTAAATTTATATAATATGTAAGTATGTATAATAGGAGACGGCTTGTTATTGAATATGTTATGTTTGTTATGTTATGTGTGTTACGTTATTTTCGAGTCTTTTCAGTAATAACATCAATTTTCATTAACTTAACACTGGTGACATCTCTATGTTCGGAAATGTGGCAAATTAAGGGCAGCGATATAATTTGTTTTACTGAGTTAATGCATTAGAGATTACAGTTAGGAAGAAAGGGTGACAGGAATAAATGTAGTATGGACAAATAAATGGGACGGAAAAGGATGGAAGGAGCTGTAAGTAAGAATGATACAGGAAAATGAATGAAGTTTTGAGGGATGGAGATGTGAAAAATATAATTTTACGTTGAATTTAAACAGGCCTCTTCTACAAGTCAACGCAGGCATAAATCTTCTTTTGTGTAGGGTCTAATGTAACACCATACCGAATTTTTTGCTATGGTTTAATTTCACGGTATCTTAACCTGACTGTCCAACCAATAGGCCGAGTTCTTTTCGCCAGGAATGAGCTGGTCAATGGAAATTCTGCTTTCTCCGTATTCATGTTCGCTTTGAGGCCATGAACGGCCAAATAGCAATTTTGATTCTTGTAGGCCAAGTGCTAACAGTGAGGAAGTTCACTGCATAATAACTATAATGGAGACGCAGAGTAAGCCTATATTATCAGGGCATTAGCTTTGTTAATGGTGGTAGACATAAATTAACAAACTAAAACACATTAAACTCGCATAAATGGAAAGTTGGTGCAGAATATAAATTAATATAATTATAATTTACTTGACCATCAGCTGTAACAGGTTTAGCTTGGTTCGCATTTCAGTAAGACGCTGTTCCATGTTCACTGTGTTAGTTTGATCCACAAAATTTTTCATAGAGAGAGGCAGTTACTAACATTTCATTTTTCCCCTACTGAACTACACGAAGGAGTTCTGTAGCCATTGCTGGTTTATAGACCTGTGCACAAATCCCATAGTAAATTAATTGCAGCATGTCAGGAATGAAATTTTAAGATACGAAATCAAATAATTCTTATATTGAAACTGAAAGATTAGAATTGCGCGAAAAAGGAATTACTCTAAGCTATCGGATTTGAACTGCTTTGGAACGCCGAAAGTGAGAGTTTTAGGGTTTATATAAAACTATTATTAAAATGGAGCCGTAATAAATTATGACTGAGGAACTGGAAAGGGAATATTTAGCGTTCCAAGAGGAGCGTGTTGCTCCTTAACGTTAAACGGGTAGAAAGACCGAGTAGCTTGTAATTATTGGTACATCAAAACACTTAAAGTTAATTTTTATTGCTTTATCAAACCTGCAAGTTTTATCATGTATGAAAAACATTACGCCAAAGCATATGCAGAAACTCCTAGTAGAGGGAATATATAGGCTAAAACACCTAACCCTGCTTGTGCTGCGGGTAATGTAGAAGGAGTGAGAAGCGAATTTCGAATGCATTTGTTTTACGAATATATTTGTTCGCTAGTCTGATATATGAGCTGCTCCCTTAAATGTCCACATAGTTAAGGGTGGAGTTGAGCTATGCAACATATCACATATGAGTTTTATGATTGGCACATTTAAGTTCTGATATGTTATTGTAGCAGAACAGCATTTTTGTCGCTGTATTTACTGTCTGATGAAATATTGTCCGAAAACTGTGATCATAATTATACTTAGTCATCATTTTGATATACAAATTTCAGCCTCTATACTTCGTTTATAGTATGTCCGATTGAATTATGCAAATCATAAATATAAATAGGTTATATTAAGATTGAAACCTAAACACAGTGCAACTACGTGGTGTAGTTGTGGTGGGAGGCAGGCAGACAGCTCAGCGTTGATAGTGTCAGAGCCTGGGAGTGATTTACTCTCACACCAGGGACACACCGCGGCACCATATTAATGAGCTGGCAATGGGCCGTCACAGGCTAATTAAAGCTCCGCTAATTGAGTGGCCCATGTCAGCGATAGGGCTGGCTGGCTGGCTTGGCAGCGAAACCCCCAATAGACCGGAGTGATTTGTGAGCCCCCATGCACCCCTCAGTCAACCTCTGTGACACTAGAAAAGCGAATCGCAGTTATCGTAGTCATCAACATTCACACACACACTCGGGCACGGGTCCTGGACGCATCAGTTGTACAGTTTGGGTGTAAATGGGGTGATTATCCGCTACACCCCTCATTCTCATCCCTACCCTCCCTCTAATGCTGGGCAGTACAATAAAGAATGGCAAGCCAGTTCGTACAGCTACATGCTGAATTCGCAACGTTTTGATATCAGCCATGTGAAGCAATGACTGATGCATTAGACGCTTTACAGAACGTGATGCTGAATGACATGCAGATAGATGAAACATCATTCTTCTGCAAGAGTCGACAGTGACAAATTTCAACAAAATAACTTGCCACACCAATGAAGTTGCCCCCTCTTAATGATTAACTTGTGAAGTGCTGCTAAAATTATCGCGTTTTGCTAGTCATAAATCTAAACTTTTCCCTCTTGTGGTACAGTCGAAGGGTAATTTATAATAAGGTGCCTTGTCTACTGGCTTATCGGTGAACTTCTTAGATAAGAGGAGGTGCAGTTCTGCGGAAATCGATTCCTGCCTGAATATTTCTTCTCCGCCATCACAATGAAAATGCGTTAAAACAAATGTTAAACTTTTTCAATAACATTTAGTAAATAAGCTTATCTTAAGCACATCGGATACGCTAATCACAAATATGACAGTGTAAACTTAGAGCAAGCCGAATACTTTTTCTGTTATCTCCTTTTTCAATAACATGCAAGTCATGGTAACGTAACACCACTTATTAAGCATTTTGGAGTATAAATTTTATTTCAATAAAAGTATTATTGACTAATACAGCATCATATGCTATCATTATCACATGATAGTCTACTTATCTCCCAGTTGTCTAAATATTATAAAACGATGCTTATTTTAAAAGTGTTATAAGAATTAGTTTTTTTACAGTGTTCTTCAAAGCTCTTATGTGATGCCAAATGTCTGCATCCCGGTTTGGAATGAGCGCATCGAAATTAACTTTAGAATATAATTTTTCTTATGTAACCATAACTTCCATTGTGAAATGGCCTCTTGCCACCACAGCATGGGGCGTCCTAAGTTGCGTTTCGAGGAGACGGTCTCAAGATGTGAAGGGTAGCTGCGAATGTATTGCATAAGCAGTCGAGGACCGTCGATCATCGGTGGTCTTCCAGCTAACCGTGGAAGATCGCGAAATATCATAGAGGGATTGGGTTAGAAAACCTGAGAGTATGTGACCACTGGAAGGAACTGGAGTAGATGGGAAGATAATGTTAGGAGGATTCTTCAAGGAATTAGATGGGGGCCAGGATTGGATTCATCTGTCTCTGGACAGGTAGAAGTGGCGGATGTTTGTGAATACGTTAGTGAATTTTCAGGACCGTAAAGTGCGGGGAATTATTTGACTAGCCGAGGACCCTTTTGTTTCTCGAGGACTCTAATCCTTGAATTAGTTAGATAGTTAAATAGTTACCTACTTAGTTATTTACCATAGCATTTTTTACCTTTGAATCACACAAAATTTCATACCCAGCATGAAGATATATATATATATATATACATAAATATTATGAATCCTCATAGTTTTTCTGGGCTCTTTGATGTTACATGTATTTCAAACAAACACGTTCCTTAAGCTTATCACTTTAGGATTTTTGTGCATTTTCTGTGTATAAGGCAAAGTAGGTGGGTAGAATGCGTATTTAAAAAGTAAACTTTTCAATTCCATGCCCAGCACAGCCCGTGCTGCCGAATCAAGAGAAATATTTTATATCAGCGGTTTACACGTTCTCGTTCTTAACTTAAAAATATTGCGGACTCCCACTTGATAACAGTTGTAATTTTTGCTTCCAGTAATTCAGGAAATATATAACAACAAAAATGTCATGAAATCCTTAAGCTTTTAAACAAATTCACGTGTTATACATAAAAGAAAAAAATGGAGGTTTCAACACTTGAAAAGTAGAAGTACACTGGGTTGGGGGAAGAGAGTTAAAAGAGGAAATGAAGCGCGATTGGAAGAACAAGACTTGCTGTCGAGCCCTGTGCAAGAGGATGTCTGGTAATGAACCCTCGTGACCCTTGGTGTTGGCAGTCCATCAGACGGGAAGCACAGGCATTTCTATAGGTGACAGGCTAACTCGACTGAAGAAGGGTAAAAAGAACAAGTCATAATGTTAGCGGAATTGTAAATATGTTGATCAGATAAAAAAGTATAACTAAACATGAGCACATTCGTTCTTGAGAAGCAGCACAGGTGGCCAATAAGTTACGTACTTTTCTTGGGACCCTTCAGCGCATCCCCGTGTTTACAGTAGCTTGTCACTGGTCCGTATTCTGAGCTAGGTGAATCCATTTCACGTCCACCTACCTGCTTTATTTCAGACATATTTTAATAATAGTCCCGCTCCTAGGCATAGGTCTTGTCTTCAGGTTTTCAGACTAATTCTTTTGTACGCATTTCCCTTCTCTCCTATGACCTGATTGCCCCATCTGCTTGAATAGCACTATAACAGTATTGAGTGAAAAGGCCAAACTATAAAATTAGTACTACTTTTATGGATTTTATTCATACAACGGCACTGCACTATAACGGACAGAGCTCAAGATATAAAGTAGATAATTTGCGTAAGAAGTCCCTTTCATTGGTACTCTTACATATAAATATATTACACAGCCGTATTTTTAGGTTGATTGCAACCAATAGTAGATCAATGGGAAGCTGGTAAAAGCTGGAATCCCTGTACAGTTGTGACCAGCCAGCTGTGCATGATCAGAGAATAATTACATTGTCACCTCCCATCCGTTCCCTTTGTCTCGAGTGAGTATTGGCATTTTATTAGTGACCCCGGGCCAGAGAAGCTGCCACCGGCCATTTCCTCTGATCTATATCAGGGTCTGAACTCGGCTGCTTCTGATGCTGCCGCCTCCAAATACCGAAATTCAACGCAAAACGAGCTGATCATGTACTCTCACTTTCGGTGAAAACTGATATGTTTGTAATTACATTCACTGGAGTACACGCCTTGCTCCAGACTGATACTTTTTCGTAAACCTGGTACCATTCAGCTCTGAACTGTCTACCTGTCACTAGCAGGAAGTCTCGAAGAAGAAGATATCGTCTCCGAAGGCAAACTAGACTAAGCACTAACGGGCAAGAAGCAGCGGGATGCAGTGCGAGGTACTACACTTATTACAAAGGATAAAATAAAAATTTGTTATTAGTGAGTTCCTAGGCTGTGCACTTCCGTCCTGCTGGTAAAGGTAGGCCGAAGGCAAGGCAGAATTTTGGGAAGTAAAGAAGGTAGGGCGACTGGAATTTGGCTGTCTGAGTATGCAACAGAGGAAATAGGTTGAGCATTGGTCTGAATTTTGAATTTTGTTGAATTACAGTTTGGCATAAGCGAAGGGCTTTGTTAATGAAGAAATTTTGAAAAATCATTAGGACTAGCTGCATGATAAGCAAGCAGTGCAATGTTGAAATTGGGTACCAACCCAGTATTTGCTCAAGGACTGAGAATAACCACGAAAAACCTTGATCGCTTTGGCCGTTAGCAGGACATTCCGGATGCATACTGACTTCTAGCCAGCAGTCTGGCATCCAAGTGCACGAAACCTAGCGGCAGGCCCTACAGAGTATACAGTTCATAGCCACATACAGACCAGTCAGTTTCTGGTATTGAGGCAAATTTTTTGTGTTTATAGTAAGAATAAGAAAAGAGAATATATGCAAGAATACACTATTTGTGAAAAAAGCAGAGTTGTTGAATGTTAGAAACTAGTGGTTTATATATTTACCACCAGGCTTTAAAAGTTAAAGTAGCCGACTGTAGCAAGCAAAGCTTCACTGTCGCTCTTGTCATTCTGTTTCTCCTTCTTTTCATATTAATCTTGACGCCATACATTTATAATGTTAAAAATAATCTGCTAGCTTCATGTAATATGAAGTCATTCAGTACGTGAATAGTTTTAATCCATTATGCAGTTCTCACGGTTAGTTTTTTTCAATTAATATTTTAATTTGTTTACTAAGTCCAAGTTGCGGGCTTTTTGCTTGCTTCTGTGAACCTTCGGGTTCTACAACAGGTGGAGTATATTTTGACTCGCTAGCTGAAAATAGCTATATTTTATTCCTAGGAAAGATCCTTCTCCACGGAGTTATTTAGATATACATTACTAATGAAACTGAAAATTAAGCTTTACTTGAAATGCATGTCGTTATATGGATGTTATATAATATAAAATTATTCCGAGCATCACGTTTCCTTTCATTTTGTGCACCTGCTAGTTGCTGAGAGATCTTATTAGTTATAAAAAAGCGACCTGTATCTACATTTGTTTCTTAGCTAGACAGTAATATGGGTATACTTAATGCGTAACTTGATCTGTTCGGTTAGATAATAGAAATGACTTGTGGCGCTACATAATTATAACATAAGAATATAAAATAAATAATCCGGAGAGCTGAAAGTGAAAGCAGTGATCCTAATTTTGGAAGTGTTTCACGCAACATATGTTGACAGTATTCGTAAAGGGACGCTAGGTATCAGCCATTCTAATTCTGCTGTTATTATCGTAGGCCTAATAGAGGGATTTTTTGAGGCCGAAGTTCTCACTACTGAACTAGCGGCGCCATCGATCGCTGTGCAACAAAGATGTCGTCCGCTCTACAGCGCTAAATCCGTCGTTAAAAAATCTCTGTGTACAAAACTATTGATATTTAAAAACAGGATATCTATTTAGTGTTGTGAGTGGCCTACTGCGTCCCTTCGTGCACTCCCAGTCAACAATAAAATACTATTGTTTGTCCAGTTTATAACCTGTAGCAACTTTCGGCAAGTGAGACATAACCAACGACAATAAAGGAAACGTATATTTGTTTTGAAGTGACTATACACGTATCTGAAATAAAACTACCTTTTCCTGCAGCTCTCTTGATAAATTTTAATTAAACAACATTGATTGTAATAGCTCTAGGCTAATAAGCGACAAAAACGTAAATTGATTCTGCTCTTTTTGCAGAGTATTTTACTAACGAAACAAATTTTGTGCAGGTGAGCAGAGAAAATGATAATTTCAAAGCTTTTTGAAAATTGACAGCTAATCATAATATATGTATGCCGTTGTCGGATTATTTTAGTCGGTGAAATTTTATGCCGGAGTGACATTCAGATTTATTAATTTTATCATCCTTCCATGTCATTCTCTATGGGTACTTCATTGACGGCTAAATGTCACATATTGTTTAGTCCAAGCGACCTAATGGACAAGTTGCCTGCCTGACTTCCTAACTGGCTGAGTGACTGACTGACTGACTGACTGAATGAATGAATAAATGAATGAATGTATTACTTTTAGACTGAAGACTGAATTCCTAAGTGTGTGAAATATATCAGGCACTCCTTCTTCTGACATTATGTTTCCTGCGTCATAGTTGTCGTTCTGGTCAGTTTAAAATTTACGGCAGTGGTGTTGTTTATTGTTTTTTGTTTAATGTTCAGTTTACTATTAAACAAATATATGTTTCCTGTAGTATGCGTTCTTGTGCGAGATATAAACTGGCTGCTCTAGGCGGAAGGAAAACCTCTTTTCCCTGTCGGAGATAAAACCGCGAGCTTTCGGTCATCCAGCCTGTAACATAGTCACTACATCGACATCGTCAACTACATTAACTTTCACCAGAACGTGAGTTGCTATCGACGTGCTTATAGATAAGCGAAGACAAATTTTTTTGCACAAGGACCATTTGAAAATCTCCAAATTTAAACTAAATTCTTAAATGTAAAATTGTTGTATTCAACGGAAATATTATTTTATATAAAGTAATTAGGGACTAAAACTGCTATTAATTATTAATATTATTTTATTATAATTAATGTGATAATAATTAAATGTAATTTAATTTTTAGGACTTACATTATTTTAAAGAGTGGAAAGAGTTTGTGAGAATCTTGCCAATGTTTTTGTCACTGAGATTTTTAAATAAATAAAGAGATTTCTGTAAAGGTTTGATTATATTACACTTATACCAATTATTATTAGTACATTCTTCAAGCTGGAAGGGAAGGGGTTGATGGATCTTACCAACTATTTTAAGGTGATAAAATTAAGAAGGATGAAAGGGCAAGGACCTGTAGCACATATGGAGAAGATGAGAAATATTACATGTTACTCGAAAAATGTGAGGTGAATAGACCGCTTTGGAGTTTCCCACACTACCCTCTTACGAATATACATGCAAGAAGGTATTACATTTTAAAAATACATAATTGTGTCATTTAATGAAGTAGCACCCTCTATAGTAAACGATGAGTCTTACGCAATGAAGAAATGTTAACTTATAGGAAGTGAACAAGGTCATTGATGTTTTGAGAAAATCACAAATAAGTATAAAATGTCACCAAAAGTCCAGCTCGGCTGAAGTAACTTTAGTACATAGTGAAATCACTATTGTACCATGAATCCTGTTTTACACATAATTGTCTCATGACTTTTAAGGCTTCGAAGCTTCCAGATCAATGAACTAACACGTGGAAGCCAAAGTTTTAATTTGCCTAATAAAAAAAGAGTTACTAGACGCTTTTGAGGAGATTCCTTCAGTACTACTTGTCACCGGAATCTTTGTCCCTTCGCATCTTGACTGACTGCTACGCTACTGGGATCTTTGGTACTTAAAATTCTAAATTACGAACTTCCAGGCTTCGACATTTCTCAAGAAGTATATTTAATTTCCATGTGGTGTATAATCCAGGAAAAACCAACTGTGCCAACCTCTTCGTTAATTAATGACGCTACGTGTTTCTTACTCACCATCGTGTGTTGTTGCAACGTGAATTTCAGTTCTTTAGAATTACAGCGTATTCAAGACTCTTTCTGTCAACTTTTACAAAAGTGCAATCTATATTCCCAACTCACCATCTAAACTGGGAAAACACTATCTTTATTAGTGCACTCTATGTTCCCGACCCACCATCTTCCTTGGGATACAATTGGAGATCTAAGCCTAACTACAAGAGAGAAAATTATTAAAATAGGTCTTAAAGACATAGGGTATGAGGTTTGTGGACTGGATTTATGAGATTCAAGATTAAAGTCCATTGGCTGTTTCTTGGAATCGCGGTAATGAGCCAGCTGATTTCGTAAGAGGCAGAAAATTTACTGACGAACTATATGATTATTACATTTTCAAGGCGGATTTGTTCCACTGTTTGGGTAATTGATTTGGATAATATAATGCTTCGCCAATAGAAGCAAAGGTAAAGGTAAAAGTAAAGCAATACATCTACAGGCCTGGACAGGTCCTTAAGGCGCATGAAGGTGGAAAGGTTGTCAACCCTAAGCACCGGCCGCCTTTACCCCTCCAGGAAGTACCACTGGTACTCATTTCTGTTAGAGGCTGAATTGGCCCGAGGACCATAGCGCGGCCAGAAGGATTAAGCCAATGAAAAATCCAAATGGCTTCATCATGAATCGAACCCGCGACCTTCCGGCTTGTAGCGCAGTGTCGTACTCCAAAGAGTACTAAGTACTATACGATTTGTTTTATTCGTGTGTGTGTTTCAAGGTGTGTCAGTGTCGAGAGCTTTAGGCCTATGCGTATAAAGATAAATAATTATCCAATGTATATTATGGACATCTACAATTACGTCTTGGGTAAAACTGAACAGAATTTGAAATGAAAGCCGCAGTTCTAGACCAGCTATGCTTTAGTTTTTAACACTAATTTCCTAAACTGTAAAGAAATTACAGTCATTTGATAGGCAGGCAAAATATCACATTCTCTAACTGCCTGATCATTGTGGGATAACACAGTACCTTCATTATTTTGGCATGGCATGATGGGAGCTAATTCGAGTCCCAACTGCCGAGCGGATGTTTGTGATGGTGGAGTCTGAAGCAAACACTTCACTGTCCTTCCAAATCTTGACAGATTTTTAGCACTCTACTAAGGATGTGGTCCTTGGCCAAAACAAACATTTCAGTGCTTGTGTACGAGTATCTGTGAACCCACTGTGCCAGTCTGCAAGTGCGAATACAATAACCGCCCCCATTTTGGCATGTCAACTTCACTAGAAATGTTTCTTTCCTATGGTTCAACATTAAAATTTTGTTAAAACCCTTGAACACCGAATTGAATGGAAAAAGAAAAGATCTTTTATTTGGTGTTTCATACGTCAATCACATCACTTTATACAACAGTTTCATAAATATTGTTAGTTAATGGATTGATAATGCTTCTGGCTACTAAATCAAAGACTGCTGCATTGGTAAGTATAATGTGCTGCATACTCGTAAGTGATGCATTTCTTTGTTTCTTCTGCATTTATTTCTCATTACTGGATATACATGGCCATTCAATTAAATGCTTCAGTTACATTCACATTTTGCGGTAAACAGTTAATATGTTTTTAAAATTCTATTTAAGCAAATAGTTATGATCATAGAATTACGATAATGAATAACCAGTTGTAAGAATGTGATAGAATTGGAAGAAGAGATTTTTTTGTCTTCAATTAAGGAAAATTACTAGTGACCTCAGAATGAAGTAATCCAGCCAAGATTCGAACCTCGTATTTGGTGAATACAAACCTAGATCGAATCTTAATCTTATATATTTCCTTCGACAAATCGATTCCATCGCCATCACTTTGAAAGAAAAGTCAGAAATTTCAATTGGTTGCTTTCTTCGCGTGACCTCCAATTCTTTCAGTAGAACGTCACAGTAGAAGGTTCAAGGAAATTGCGTGTCTTTGCTGAGTGGGATACACATGTGCTATGCTCCGTAGTCTGTGTTTACTGTTCGTCTGTTGTGTTTATAGTCATGTCTCTATAAAAGGACTGCACATCACCAACAACGTTCCGTAACGCAATAATTTATGGAAAATATAAAACACACTATTCTATCAATGACTACTGATGTTTAATTTATTTAGACATGCCTCGTTTTACTGAAAGCTTGCATCAGTGCCACGGGTGATATAATTAAACACTTTTACATCTCGTAATTTAAACTTCCTTCAAAGTAAAGTTGCGAGTGAAATGTGTTCTTCTATAAACAAGTATAAAAGAGTTTGGGTGGCGGTGGGGGTTATTTAAGTATTCGCAATTGTCTCTAACAAATGCGAATATCACCGGATGACATGTGCTCATCAAAGTAAATGCTGAGCATTGTTCTTTGTTGAAAGTTTTCTGTTTACATCTCACAAAGAACTATTGTTTCTACACGTGTGCGGTCTGACACGTGCACTCGTACACAGTTTCAATCATCCCCTCCCACAAGCTGTGAATCTGAAGGAGGAGCAAGAAACTTTAGTTTGTTACGAGACTCACTCTCACACCTCGGTAACTGAGTACATTCTTGTTTCACAGTCGGAAAAGTCTAGGCTGCTTAAAGTGCAAGGAAAGTTTCACACTTTCTACTTCTAGGAAAGTAATTGGTACCAAAATCCGAAGAAATATGCACAAAAGTGATACGTGCCAAGTCTTAGGCGGTTAGCCGCCAGGCTGTCGCCGCGGAGGCTAGGGTTCGTTCACAGGCCAGGCCGTGTTGGTTTGTGGTGGACAAAGTGGCACTTATGTAGGTTTTTCTCCGAGTACTTTGGTGTTCTCCAGCCATCCCACAAGCTCTGAATATTTACTCATCTCTCAACGACACTTTATAATTTTAGCAATTTACAGTGTCTTTAAATAACACTCTTAATTAAGACACGATATAAATCACGATTGAAACCAAATTAATGTAGGCATATTTGGAATATCATGTATTCAGAGGGCTATATAATTCCATAGGACAGAGTTCCTCTCCAGAAGCTAGTAAACATTCATATTCTTAAAGAATTATCCGTGTTCGCTACCTCATAATGATATGCGGAGCCAGATGAATCTAATAGACCTTGTACACAATCGCATCTTATTTACTTAATATATAGTTTAATATTGTCTCCTGTTTTATATTTATAAATCTGACTAAACCTGAACCCACTAATCGCTGAGTAGAACCTCGTAACATACCTGCTGGAAAATAGAAGAGTAATCTGACAGACTTGGAGTGCTATTTAAGGATGCTGTCAGTTGCATCGGTGATAGGTGAATTTAAATGAGAAAGTAGCAATGACAGAATCGTGATACTTCAAGGGAAAACCGAAGTGCTCTGAGTAAAACCTCTCTCAGTTTCACTTCGTTCACCACAAATTCCACACCCACTGACCTGGGACTGAGCCCAAGTCTCCGCGGTGAGAGACCGACGATTAACTGGCTGTGCCATGGCATAGCCCACGGCAAGACACATATAAGTTTTACCAATTTACCGTATTTAATGAGTGTTTGAATCCGAATTATTGACAAAGTTTGAAGTTAATTCCTTGCGGACGGTGAACCTACCCAGTTACGTGATAGACCTATTTCTTTACATGATATTCTAAATTTCCAACAGAATTCGGTATGGTGTTCCATAGTTAGGTTACCTTCTCCGTAGGTGACTGTAGAGTGAAACCTGCGGAGCACACACACCTAACTTTATGACAAAGTTAGAACTTCATAACACAAAGTATTTGTCACGAAATTTGATAAGTTCTCCTTACTCAATGGGGTGAATAAGTTGTCCTATTTCCTATGTGGAAATCTAAATGAGACACTCCTTTCTGATCCAAAATGAAAGTGGAAGGCTTCAGAACATTCGGCTCTTGACAGTGCCCATTAAGACTGGCTTTCCTATATGAACTGCATGGTTTGAAGCATGCTTTCCCCTAGAATGGAGCTGACATTTGCAAAGCAGAGCAGTCGAGATGCTTGCAGTAAAGCACACTCACTGACAGTGACTGGCTGGCTATGCGATGCGTTGCTGCTCATTGAGAATGATAGAATACAGATTGCTTTTCGAAGTGTTTCAGAAAAAAATTAAATGTGACAGCGTTTTAATTTTTGATAGGCCGTTTAAATTTTGATGGCCAAGTATCTCTTCACTTTATGACGTTTGATGGAGACTCTTCATTGCTCTTTATCATTTATTAAAATATAAATAGATTTTTCTGTGGCGACATGCAAAAATTGGGGAAATATCTTCATACAGGCATGAATGTGTAGGATAAAATGAGAAGTTTTGAGCACTTTTCACTTTTATTTATTTTCGAAAGGTTGTGGTTTTGAGCGGCAACAAGATTATCATAGATCAGACACTTACATTCTTATTTAATTCTAATTTCAAGGTTGAGGTATTAGATGTTTATCGGTATAGTGTCTTTTTTCTAAGTTCTCAGTCCGTCTTATTCCATTTTTCAAAATTAAAGAATCTTTTTATATACTTATAGAGATTCATCGGGTAATTTGTTAAACTTCATTATTTAATCTCAGGAAAAGGTCAGTTTTGTGCCACAGTGTCCGACTCTGACATTCCTCACCAGGCTAACTAATGGATGTGTTTGTATTTTTTTCTCCTTACGTGTTCCGGTGACCAATTCCTCTATTTTAGAGAATTCGGTCCAACATCTCAGTAATAATTTTTATCTCCGGGAACCCGATAAAGAATTGTTGCGAGTTAAATTACAAAGACGAATATTCTTCATTAAATCTTTGAATTCCGGAGCCAATCTATAGAAATTCAATTCCTACCTCATAGAGGACACACTTCTTTTCCATTAGAAGTCCCAACCCTCTTGTGTTTTTAAGGGAAATAATCGGCTTTTATTGTGAGAATTATTCCAAACACATAAGTACGCTGTTTGGGAAAATACAGAGTTTCTTAGTATTATAGCAGGTGGTAAGTGAACTTACCACTAGGGTCTACACTGTTAATCTGATAACTTACTTTCACCACGTGCTGGAACCCAGCAGGACATCAGGACGTTAAAGAATAATTATTGGAAAAAAAATGGAGAATGAATAACATAAATACAACAAATTTTCTCAGCTTTTTCGACATTTCGTTTGTTGATTTGTCCTCTAGTACGATTAAAAAACAAAATGTCATATATTTTATACAAAAGGACATTTAATAAATACAAGACATAGATCGTGACTCCCTCCCAGCAGTTGCGCGGTTGTCTGCTTGACTGTGTGTAATATCATAGCCATGTTGGAGGGGTGTGGGGAGGCTGTTTTGCCCTCAGGCTGAGCGGATGTTGCGGCCACATTGGTCATCAGTCATCACACTGTGATACTGTAACCTCCGACCTGTCACATGCCACAAAGAAACACTGTGCAGTGCACAAAGCACTAGTTAGCGGGCGTGAATGTGCAAACAATACAGTCCACAGTAATCGCATCTCCCACCCCTCTGGCAGTTTGCTCATCTACCTATACACTGTACTGCCCCGATACGTACCGTGTATTGCATTGCTTTGTTACGGAAATATTATAGACGTTTTGTATAATGAACCAATCATGTTTCGCGTACATAAAGTAGCCATTGATTGTCTTTTCATAGGGAACTCGACTTTTGATGTCCAAATTTTACCGTGTTTTTTTGTTTAAAAAGTTATTCGTTGTCATCTGTTATATATTATTTTGAAATTAATGCTTTCTGACGTTTTAATTTAGTGGGGCTATATATCAGCAAACGACGGTGTATAAGTAGGTTATTTACTGTGGAACGTACACAACGCTCTGAGCTGTTTTGGTGGTGAACCATTATTGACCTTCCTAAGCAAGTGTCGACGATTTCATGCTGTGTGGCCGTTGTTTTGTCAACAGAGCAATCGGATAAAAAATTACTCGGAATCAGTACAAGATTTATGACACTGATTCTCGTCCGTGTACAACCAGCGGCCAGTGTTTTTTTATTGCTGTGATTTTAAGAAATTAAGCGGTTGTCGAATTCGGGAACAAATTTAAAAACCTTTTTCATTACATTTAAAACCATGTTATTTTCAGTAGAGCAGAGTCTGTCTTTGGAAGGTGACAAAAGCTTTGCTGTTCAAGAAATGTCCTGCGTTTTATATATGTATAGCGTCTCCCGCGTGTGCTACATTTCTCGTCCTTCTGATTATCCTTGAAATAATTTCCGCAGTCATGGAATCCTAATTTTGCCATTTTCTGCCACTTGCTGTCACTGTTTCCCTTTCAAGCCCAAATTGATTTCATAATCGAGATTGTCATGTTCCCATTTCCTGATTACGTCGCAGTCTTATACTCAGTAAAGAATACGTGTGTTGTAAACGAGTGTAATGTTGGAAAATAAAACTAAATTTAAGTATATGACGCCGTACAAAGTTCGCATCATTCAAACACTTAAGTTATAAGATTACGGATATTTATTCTGTCATTATTCTGTCTTCGTGTAGCAGTAATTGTTAGTAGTTACAAGTAGCCCAAAAGATAGCAGCAGTAGACGGGAGTGAGATGTACCTATGCTTAGGTCGGCATTTCAGCTTCTACCATTGCCGAGAATTTCCATTTTTGATAACGTGCATGTTTATTGAAACTGTAGTTCTTTAAGGTACATAATTCAATGTATACGACTGGATTAGTGGAGACATTAGAAGTCGAAACTCTACTTTTTTATGATAACTATCCAATTTGCCCGTTCAAATTTTAAAGCTACTTGTGGTAGTATTATGGAAAATATGATTATGTTACTAATGCAGATTTAATACATTGCCAAATACAAATTCGACACCCACAATTTAATAGTGTTACATATGTAGCTTATTGGAGATTCTTCAATACGAATTTGAAATGTAGGCTTTAATCTATTAAATATTTGTGCAGAATGAATAAGTCAGGCACGTAGGTACATTCATCACTATGAAACGTATCAAGAATTTCCTGTTCTTATTGGATACTGTCACAAATGACGTCATGGTGTATGCTTTCTATCAGATTCAAGCTGAGCTGTGTAAAATGACACATCAAACGTTTTTGCACCCCCTACAGAACTCCGGTTCTATAAAGTCGTTAGACATGCAAGGGAAGCGGTGTTGATTGGTTCAATTCAGACTAGGAACAGGAAAACACACACAAATGGAAAATCGGTAGGACCAAATAAGGTAGTTTTCAGTACCAAGTGCTTCCTTTTACTCTGCATGTTGTATATGAAAGTCTTGTACACGTGCTGAGAAGTCTTTTGAGATTTACCAAAAATTTCACTTTGACTTTAACATTCCCCCGTCATGGCATCACACAACTTTGACATATGTCATTTTCCTCCTCCTTCTTTGCCGTATGGTATTGTGCCACCCAAGAAATTAGACTTCAACTTTCCTTCAGTTGCACACAAACATTTTCCAGCAAGTTCTGTACCTCTCTTTCTCTCTCTTACATTTTCTCTCGTATAACAGTCTATACCCTTCCCTTTTCTGCCATCAAACTAAACTAAACGAAACCAAAGCAACCTACTTTTCAATCCCGTTCGAAAAATTGCTTCCAGAAGGCTTTCAGTTTGAAATCTATATAGCTGATGTCGTAACTAAACCACAGTTTTTTTTTAAAATCCCTTTAAGCTTGTTTATTATAATCGAATTGAATGAAGTAAGCTTTCGTTCAGTATGCAATTACGAAACTCTAGCAACCCTCTAATTTAAAATATGACATTAACCTAACAAATTCTTACTTTCTAAAGAATGTAATTATGTGGAGATGTTAGAATTTGACACTGGGATTTCTGGAATTGACTGTATTGTAAAGAAATTATAACATAAAATATACGATTTATTTATTGCACAGCTTTTTAAAGAAATTTGCTAATTATTGACATATTCCTTTACATTAGCAGCCAATGGACTCACGGATTGGGGATGGTGTGGAGGCGGATGAGGATGATGGGGTTTTGGAGTGCGACAGGGGTTAATGATGGGTTTTTGTAACATCAAGACATTTCTTTGCCATCTTAATAAGTCTCACTTCTTGTGACATACTCATTTCATGGAGTTGGCTTGTCAGGAATCAGGCCTATATTCCTGAATGAGTTTTACTCGAGCATGGAATAGGCAGTTTCATGTGATTCAAGTTTCTCTGATTACCTTTATATTATTATTATTATTTTTATTATTATTATACCGTCAAACATAATATTATTCGTCACCTTTCAGCTGTTACAGTAGCAGTAACATTCCTAGGATAAAGGTCGCTTTTGCTTTTGGATGTTCGAACCGTGACCCTGATATTTTCAGATTCCTGTTTTCAGATCCGCTAACTGAACTAGGGCAACCTGTATAAGACATTGGTGGGTGTACAGTAGTCACTACATGGAAGTAGCAATACATAGAGGAGATGTATGAAGAAACTCAATAGAGTGTACTCTATTTGAAAACATCTGGATATCAGATTGCGTTTTCAAATGACATCAAATATGGAATTGTAGTCGGCGCTCCGAAAAATGGATTACTTCTTACAGGCGATGAAATTCGGATCGGCGCGACTAATGCCTCTTTATTATTTGCTGAAAAATTAAACCAGATGAAGTGACAGAACTGCCTCTGTAGTAGATATTGCACAGGTTGCAACATGTATCTTTTTAGTAAAGCTCAAAGGCAAACATTAACATATTACTATGTGTAACACAGTTTTTGCTGACAAACACTGTCTGACCGTGAAGAAGACGCATTAGACTTCTGACAGACTTCGGTATATATGCAACAGTCGATACGGCATACAGTGACAGAAGACATGGATCTTTATCATCATTACTGTGGCAACATAAAACTGGCACAGAGTGTAATCTGTGGTCTTTTGGGTGATTACACGGCGTCGTGAGGTAATTATTTACCTCACGACGCCGTGTAATCACCCAAAAGACCACAGATTACATCAAAATCGCGGCGGAAGCCTGAAATCAAGGTTGGCACAGAGTGGTTTGTACCAACAATCACTACGAAATAAATACAAATTATAAATAAAACTGACAAAAGGTGCTTGTTATTTGTCCAACATCGCGCAGTGGTTTCAGTTTATTTCTCTTAGTTATTCAATATGTGCGAATTAATTACGTTATTAAAGATATTTCTTTGGAATTACTTGTTCAGAAAATTCTCTTTGTCATGAGAGGCATAAAAATTAATTACACCCGTGAAATAGATAGCAAATTATGTTCCAATTCACTTTCTGCAGTTGTGTTAGAGATGTCCATGGTCATGCGGGAAACCGCATTTTCTCGATGACTACAGAGGACACAGGCTTTGTGCTGACCGCAACCGACAATCACAGAGTGCAAACCACAGCAAGACTGTGGAGCTTCTGACGCTACAGTGATAATTCTGAAACAGGTAAAAGTGATATTGTGTGGGTATGAATTGCTGATGGCACAGTGAACTTATTACACAAATGACACTGTTACTCTTTGGCTATAAATTGTTGGAGGCACAGTGATAATTTTCGCAGAAACCTGATATTGTGTGGCATGAATTGCTGACGAAATAGAGCTAGTTCTCGAAGAGATAAGACTGACATTGTGTCTGTATAAATTACACAATACTTACACCACTGTTAAGTATAATGATGTCCTTCCTTTCTAATTATTATTATTCGTATTAAAACTAGACTTGAATGAAACTTGTTAAAATAATTCTGCTAATTTTAGGCACTTAAATTTTTTGTTTTCTTATTTTTATTTTACATTGTGTAATTATTGTTCATGTGTTTATATTTGTGGTTAGTTATTATATGTATTATCTCTTATGGTTCTATGCTGTCCCTGTGAGTGGCGTTTTGGCTGTTGTATTAGCTCATAACTAATAAAGAAGTGAATTGAATTATATGTGTTATACCTAATGTGGTAATCTAATTTAAGATTATATAACTTACACAAGTATTTAAATGTTTTATGAAAAATATGTGGCCATGTAGCATGTTGTAATCACTGACTATTATATTATTATTATGGCATCTATTTTTTGCACTGCCTTTCTTGTGTTTTGCTACATTTATTTTTGCTTTTGTGTGGGTACGTGTGTCATATTTGTGTCTTAGTGCTCATTTTATAATTAGCCATTAGGATGTTTAGTAAGCACGTACATAAAGAGAATTGAATTAATAATAATATATATAATAATAATAATAATAAAATAATAATAATGCTCGAAATTTTAAAACTGCTTCATCTCCGCCCTGCTCTATATATTCTAAGGCAGAAAACAGTAATACTTAATACATGTCCTATAGTTGCGGGTTCGATTCCCGATGGGATCATTGGGATTTTTTTTATTGACTTTATCCTTCCGTCCTCAGTATGTCCCTGGTGTCGACTCAACCTCTTAACAGAAATGTGTATCAGCGATGTCTCCTGGGGCGTAAGGGCGCTAGCTGCGTAGGGCTGACAATCGTACCACCTTCATGTGCCGATTGTCTGGAAATTCTGGGAGCCTCAACCTCAGCCCTCAGGTCCTGTAGAGTCCTGTATAGGGGTAGCTTTAAATTTTACATGCCGTAGAGCCAAAACGTTTTTGGCAGAACAGTGAACAAGATGTGCTCGGTCACTAAGAACCGTACTCTTATGAGAAGCGGCTGAACTGCTGTGAAGTAAGGAATAATAATAATGATGATAATAATAGTAATAATAATTCGAGCCAACATCCGTATTCGTGTTTGTGTTTTCTACATAATAATTACATGCTCTACAAAATTGAAATTTTAGGTACCAAAATGCATATTCTTATATAAAATTTCTCCTTCTCTCTCGTTTGTTACAGTTTACATAAGTAAGGAGAACGGTATGCTTATATCTACCTCGTATATTGCAATTAAGAAAACTTTTGCAAAATTTAGGACCGAATAGAAGTTATGATGCCTCAGTTTATAATATATCCGTAAGTGGCAAGTAATGTGCATTAAGTCCTTAAGTGTTCCAAATTTAAACGGAAGAATATCGATTGTCGACATAAGTAGACAGAACTCTCTCTACTGGCCAGTGACCTTTCAACTTTTAGGTTTTTACTTTGTCAAATGTAGCCTACTTATACTACTACCGCTACTATTAATAAAAATAGTATTATAAAATAATAATTATTATTACTCAAATAATGTTTTTCTCTTCGAAGTTGTCAAAGTCACTTCTCAATTATTGGCTTAAATAGTCACAGTGTTAATATATTATTTATTTTATTTATTTTTAATTTATCACTGACGTAAGTTACATTTATTTTTAATAATTAAAAGACTGATTATCATATATGGAAAAGTCGGAGTAGAGAAGACAAATGTATGGTAGATAACTTCGTGACAGTGAGTGTCGAGGAATGATGGAATTTGATGGACGAGCAGCTTTTGTAAATGTTGATATTTAAGTGAAGTCTGAGATATCTCGTAATAGTAGGAAGAATGCCTGAAAAATAAAAATAGAACGAGACAAGTTGTGCACTGGAAGGGATAGCTGAAAGTGTAGTCTTAAAACGAATGTTGTCTTCTTGTCAAGTACCTGATACTCTCATAACTGAAATCTAAGACTAACATTATTATATGCGGAAGTTGTCTAGCTGCTGAGTTTGACATTAATGCTAAACAACAGCCTGAGCTAGACAGTCTCAATAATTACATCTTCTGTAGTTTCCCTTCTCATAATACCCTATTTTATTACAATTAACCTCTTAAACCTCAGTGGTAATTTATGTTGCATCTTACGTAGTGTTAATAAAGGCTGCACTTTCAGTAGTGTATTTATGTGCTTTTTGTGATTCTCAATATAAATACAATTTCCCTAAACAACATTAGCCGGTTTATCTTTCTAAGGGAGATGAGTTGTGTTTTCTATGGGGTACGAACTGAAGTTTTATGCACAATTTAGGCTAAAGTCAGTCTTTAAGGAATTGTGATTAACACGGTGCTGCGTCTTAAGCTTAAACGATATAATTACGTACGTGTGTCTTACGTACAAAATGTGAACTGTATTCGTCGTAAACTGGCGAAGAACTCTGTGGCTAACTAACAACTAACTAACTAACTCCATAAGCAGTCCTTCCTAAGAAGCTAACAGGTCCTCAGCTAGTCAAGAAATTCCCCGCATTTTATCGAACCCGACGGCTCATTACCGCATTCACAAGAGCCCGTCACCTGTCGCTATCCCGAGCCAGATCAATCCAATCTACGTCCCCCGTCCTACTTCGTGTAAATCCATTTTAGTTTTACCAAAACTCTGTGACTATATTTCCGTACTAATCCTGAATATTCAGGCTCTTGGAAGTGGTGAAAAAATTGTTAAGTAATGAAATCGGTTATGCATAAAAAAGATACATATTCATGCTATGTCATAAAGAGAAAAAAGGAAACAGTACAGTTAATATAGACATTTCTTATTAGATAGTAAATCACGTACGTGTACGTTTATATGTCAGCTTGATGTAATAGACTCATTCTATATGGACCATGATTTACTTTGCTTTGAGCAGCGTGTTTATTATTTTTTATATTCTTAGCAAAACATTCATTTATTTAACTTGCTGCGCCCCTTTCAACGAGCGCGTTGGTACCTCACAATCCCCAGGGGAAATTGGAATTATGGCTAACTAGGCTGTCAGAGACTCGCGGCATTTCGTTCAGTGAGGTCGCGCGATGGAAATGACAGCAGCCAAACAAGCGCGCCCAGAGTAAACACGCAACCTTTGATCAAAGCCTTTAATTTTTGATCGAAAAGGCGACCTGAGAGAGCAACCAAAACAGCTTCCATTCGGTTTCTTCAGATCTCCCCCTCGACACTCTAAAATCCTCTTCGCTGTTCATCAAGCCCCTAACAGCAGAAGCACCCCCTTTTTAATACGCTTGTCCAAATCCCTCTGATGCACGTAGCTTAGATTCTGTACTGTATGTAGAAATGATAAGAAGGCATAGAATATTTTAGTTCTTTTGTGATTTTGCTTCAGAGACAGAATATGTATCTGCAGAGGTTTTCTAACCCCACATTCGGCGACTCAATTTAACACTAGAATTTGAACTTTGTAGTCAGAAGTTACGCCAAAACTGTATCCAAATGTATTATTTTATTTATGATTACTTTAACGATGTTTTCAACAGTGCAGATTGTGCAAAGTCTTGTGAGACGATAATAGCGAATAATGAATTGGAAATAGTAGGAGGGGCAGCAGTTGTTATCAAGTATGAGAAACCACTTCGGTATTTGCCTGCAGCGACCGAGAAGAACCACGATAATCTTCAGCTAGATTAGCCGGTCTCAGGGAGCTGCCGCCTCAATCGCGGTGTTCGGTGAGTAAATTAAACTGTCTTTGGAAAAGACTTCCGCCGCCGTGTAGTTGAGGCTGTCACTCTTCTTGGATGTTACGCATCATATGTTGGTAGGGGTTTACCAAGGTTTCGGTCAAGCAGTCCAAAGGAGTCAAGCAATCCTGGAGAATGCTTGACTCTTGACGACGGAAGCCATAGGCTGTCCCGAAACGTCGGTAAACACCTACGAACATAAGCTGCGTAACATCTCAGAATAGGGAAGGCCTCAGGCTTAGGGATTTTAAGAAAACGAGACAATGATTGCAAAACAAGAACTTGTGTTTTTTGTGTAGCCTATGTGTTGTATTTGAAATGGTCTGTACTTTCGTTTTGGAGGTGGTCATGTATATTTTCCGGGCTGATGGACTAACTTTATTACATTTTACAGTGTATCTGTAGGCTGGTGTTTAAAATATTCCGAGTTTTCTCTTACCAAATTCTTTTCTACTAACTATATATACTATTAATGTTTAACTGAATTTATTACTTATTACTTCATCTGTGCCTATTAAACATGGTCGCGTTAGTGAACGTAAAATTATGCTGATCAGGATACTAAAGAAGACTGAAAGAAAGAAGCGAAAATAATGGGAATGAAGAAGGGGGAAGGAAAAGATGGAGAACATGCAGTAACAGCAGTAAAAGATGAAGATATAGAGAGAAGTGTGGGAAAGAAGAAATTACAAACATGCTGCTTTAATGAAATTTGCGGTCTTCTGGGGTAATACGCGGCGTCGTTTGGTAATTGTTTACCGAAGTTTCGGGACAACGTGTCGGTCCCATCTTCACGGGTCAAGAGTCCGAGTGGGCTGCTTTAAATCTCCCCCGTACCTGAAATATTCACAAATTTAGGAAGACTAACACACAAATACGCACACACAAAGGGATGTATTTCAGATAACTTTGTTCTGGAAGTGTTAGCATTGATAACCTCAGACTAAGACCAGTCAGAAGCCATTCCATGCATTAAAGGTGATAAATACTGGGTGATTATTCGACAAGCAAATTAATGGAAGAAATTTAGGTACATCCATCCCCTAAGTCAATGAAGGAACGTAGACTTTGACATATTCATCGCTGCATGAGTTTCTTTGGCGCTCTGATTTGTTTCTCAAAAACTGCAAAATATTCCTCTTTCTTAGTGCCTTAAGTCTGTAGCGATTCCAAATGTGGTTTTATATTTATGGGATTCAGCGTCTCGCTTTTTGATCATGACGCTAAGGAGATAGGCACGGTTTTAACACTCATTCGCAAGTAATTTACTTTATTTAAACAGAGATTACATCTCGGAAAATCTTTCAAGCTACGCTCTAAACTGTGTGACGCAGTTGAAGAAACGAGTGTCAGAATTTATAAAGAAAGAAAACGTTACACTTTTATGTAGGATGTATCCAGAATTATTTATGCAACAACTTCAGACGTGATATAAATGTCCTTTAAGTCAGCTGCCAATAAAGGCAAACGGGATGAAATATGACATTTCGCAAATACCGGTACGACATCTCGATAGATGACTGCCATCATCCGGATAGAAACTACGTAAACAGAAGGAGGAAATTGCTGTTGTGCGAGGGGTTTTGGCAGCACAAAAGGAAATGTTTAGGTTCGAAACGACCAACTGACCTTTAGAAAGGAAATCCCATTTATTCAATACAACAAACCAAGACCTATTGACGTTCTCTTGCAAAGCCTGCGCTCACCGAGAGACGTGTTTATTTATCCCACACACCAGGCCAAGTGTCTGTGACACCAACAGCTCCTACACGATTTGTCTTCAGAACATCTCACAGCTTACTGAATACACACAGGCATTTGTGTCTTTATTTAACGATATTATGTGAACTGTAACGAAAAAATATTTTGGTCAGAGCGAGAGAGGAAATGAGAAGAGGGCGAAGAAAATTACATTAATAGATGGTTCAACATTTATACATTTTATCAGATTTTTTTTGTGTTGAAGGGCCCCGCAGCAGATGCTACGGAAGCACCGCAGCCTTAAGGTTTCTTGTGCAACCCTATGATGAAAATGAAAGATGATCAGTCTTGTTTTCATTTTTGCAAGTAATGGAGCACCGGTGGAATGAAATTGACAGGGGAAAACCGACGTACTCGGCGAAAAAACCTGTCCCAGTGCCACTTTGTCCACTACAAATCCCACGTGGACTAATCTAGGATCGAACCCGGGCCTCCGCGTTGGGGAGCCGGCGACTAACCGCCTGAGCCATTTTGTTAACACGGTAATGAACCCTAGGTTTCCATAAAAGGCAGAAGATTTTTAACTACTAATTTCGCAATAAAGAATGTGTTCCACGGAGTTAGTTAATAACTGGATTAATGCAAGTAATAGTGAATGTAAGCTTCATCTTAAATACCCTTAAAATATAACCCACGGAATGGAAACTATACCACAAACATCAGAATAATTTTTACCCTTCGGGATCCAGCCTCCTAAAACTCCATAAATATAGGAATAAGCGCATGAGGTCGATTGGTGCAAGTGAAATTATAATTGGAATGCGTTACGATCTTGAATATCAATAAAGGTTTATTCGTTTTTACTTCAAACACCGCCGACATGTTATTTATGTTTGAAAATAAATTCTGGAACTGACGTGTTTAAAGTCACGTTTAAAAGTCTAAAATATTCTTCCTCAAATATCAGAATTCTGCTTCTGAAAGTACTTCAACATTTGGCATGCTTTATAATTTTGGGTAAGATTAAACCAGTGCATTTTTTAACAGGAAGTATGACCTCCTGGCAGGTGTACCTGCTGTGTTGTTCTTGTCTTTCGGCAGCTCAGAACTGCAATGCTCCTTCCATATCACAATATGAGGCAGCACGTAGCTCTATATGTCTATGGCAGCTCCTTCTTGCCTTCGAGATTTTTTATGCACCTTCCAAGAGCTATTTTCCATTCCATCCACTGTGACAGTAACATTGTTACCAAGACCTGAATTAGGGACCCTTCGAGACAGAGGCCCCCCTCGCCCAGTCTCTCTCAGTAGATATTTGGTTACATGCTGGAGAAAGCAACAACGAACACTTTTTAATCTGCCATTACGTCGTACCAAGCTAACATAACCTTATATAGATGCTGTCGGCTCCTGTTTACATCTTTCTCTGTTTTTTACACATAACATATATATGAAAACTTTTTTCATCTTTACTTTGGAGGTATTTTTATACCACTCTAGGGTCCACACAATTTCAAATTCCATTTTCAAAGACACATATCTTTCCTCCTCCTGTCCCCCTCACCGTTTTCTCTGCTCTTTCGTTTCTTTATCCACCCAGCACTTTACAGTTCACCTCCCACCCCCTTATGGTTGAGCATCATCTTACCTTACATCCCCTATCCTTGTACTTTCTTCCTCATCTCTTCCCTATTGCGGTGCCATCAATATTTTCTTACATTGTAAGCCGAGCCCCTATACCCTTTCCGATGGCGGGGTTTTCTTTTTAATGGCCTGTCCCCTACTCGATCATACACTTTCTCCTTGGGGAGTTCCAAGTAGAAAACAGAGTGAATGTTTATTTGGAGTGATATTTCCTGTTACTGTACTTCACGAAGATGGACTGAAATCAATTGCAATTTCTTTCGAACGGACAGACGGTATGCATTCATCTGAACTGATGTTGGTTTTCGGTGATAAGATGCGTTATTCCTTACTGGTAGTCTTGCCTGGATCGTTAAGGGTCCCAGGTACCGCAGTCAGTTAGACTCGTTTTGTAGAAAATATTTCTAAAACGAGAACTCTAGCACATATACCAGTGGTAATTAATGTTTAAAATATTTTGCGCCAGCAATAACAAAATTACGTATTATATATTGTATATAAAATTAAAGAGTGTCAGAAAGCTGGCTGCAGGAATTTGAGTTGTGGTTCCTTATGTGTGAGCAATACCAAGTTCGAAACAAAGGGCCAGCTCTCGTGCGTGAGGAATTTTGTGATTTCATTTTTCCACAAAGGAACATTTAGTAATCCACCATGTTATGCACGGCTTACTAAAGAAAATAACTCTTAATACAGATTATTTTTTGAGACGTTAATAGTAACTCACTGCGTCAAGAAATTCTCTGCCTTGCAAGGAACATGAAAAGAATTCTACGTGCACAGTGAATCAAGTAATGAAGGCACTTGGTTTTCAAACCAATAAGAACAATAAGAAATTCTGTGTAGTATTTATTACCGTGGTATTTACTAAAGTTATGTATGTAGGAACACCTTCCGGCCGCACTAAGACCCTGGGTTTGACTCAGCCTCTAATGAGTACAAGGAGTATCTTCTGGGGGATAAAGACGGCAGGTGCACAGGGCTGACAACTTTGCCACCTTCATGTGCCGACTGTCTATAAATTCTGGGAGCCTCAACCTCCTGGAGCCCTAACGGCCTGTCCAGACCTGTAATGGGTTTGCTTTACGTCTTGTTTTTACCGTTTAAGTAGGAACAAGTAGACGCAGTATTTAACCTTGGGTATTATAATAGTATGATACTCGTATTTACTTTATTATCTTATTGTTTATCAATAACATATCCTTGGCATGAATTACAGATTTATAGACTGTTAATATTGTGTTTGGAAACGCCATAAAGGACCTCTAAAACTATAGGAAAAACAATTATATTATTTTTATTTAGTTTCATCAGTTTTTCTTACAAAAGAGCAAAATAAGCTACGAAAATGTATTTCTCTTCCTCCACTTCACATTTCATCCGAAATTTTTAACATTGTAGGCCTAACTGAACCGACAGTTTGCTGATCGGGACAGCACGGCCAGGTGAGATTCCCTGCAGAGCCTTTCATCTGTTTTCTTTAATTCACCACCATATTGATACAGACTTATGTCGAAATATTCTTGGGATATAGCAAATCCAGTAGGAGCAGGAAATTCTTACTCATCTCCATCTAGTCCTGAGGAGCGATAGGGCATTGTGTTCCACACTTACTGTCCCATAAAATTCGAAATAATTTTGTTTAAAGCATTGGCATAAATTCCATTGTCTACGTGACACTACATCAGAGTAGAGAGTTTTTAGGCGCGTTCTCGAATTTATGATATGATATGATATTTATTAACTGCGATCGTGTTGTCACCCGGTGGCAGTGGTCCGTACACGTGTACACAAATAAAAAACAAGAAAACAAATGTATACATAAGGAGACAGACACACAAAACAATACAAAAACACAGAGCATACAAAATAGAAAACCAGACATACAGAACAAGAAAACAAACATAAGACGAACAATAAAAGACATAAACATAAAACATAAACATAAACAGTCATTCAGGTATAACAAAGCACCTATTAACTTCGTAATGTCTGTGTGTCCTTCCGTCCTCCCGCATATACCAACTCAGTTCCACCTGGACGGATTTTCGTAAAATGTTATACTGAAACTTTTATTACAATCTGTCGTGAAAGTTTAAGTTCGGTTAAAATCGGGCAAAAATATTATATTCGTATTTTTGACAGCGACAGGCATAGCTCAACAGTACTAAAGAGAACTCATTTTTGCTGTTTATGACAACATTTAGATATCCCTGTCTTGTCGCTACAAAGTTATTCATACAATATGGCTCGACTGATACCTGCGTTAAGGACATCAAAGATCCGACCGCGCCGCAATGTTACGTTATACGTAAACAAAAGGTAATTGATAAAGTCCCTGTCCACGCCACAAAGGCTCCACTCATTCTTAACCTCAGCGCTAGATGAAGGTAACTGGTAACATCACACCCGGCCGCTTTATCCCTAGGAAAGAACCCCGGTATTACCTTGTGTACCTTCTTAATATCCTTAATGGCCTTAGTGGACTGTTTGTATGGCGGATATCTCCATTCAGGGTACATCGTACGGAATCATGGACACTAATCCATACGCCGACTGCATCTTGATTTCGCAGATGCAATGTCTGAGCATCATAAGCCCGTAAGCTTCCGTGATAAGCAGGTTATACATCTTTTTCTACGTAGGTTTGTAAAATAATGAAAGTACATGCATATCTGAGCTTCTGTAATATTTATGAAAAGCTGAACTTTGATGTAACGAACTTTGATATCCTGAAGTCAACTTTTTTCCTTCCATATTGCTTCATATTTCAAACTTTTTTTTTTAATATTATGCACTCCCTCCTCTTCCTTCATCCTTGGCTTATCAATTCCGCACCCACTCTGCCACCAGACACCGTAGGACATCAATAGGTTACAATACGCTGGGGGACAGTTGCAAGGTATGTCGTTCTGATGGCATGGAGGAGCTGGTAATGGCGTTAGGAGACGGTTTGTGTATGGGGAGTTGAGATGCCAGCGGGTAAATCGAGACTTGCCAGAGATATGCTCTAGAGCTCCGGAAGGAAGGCGGGGGGGGGGGGGGGGGGGGGGGCAAAATGTGAGGAGCGATATGAGAAGTAAGAGTCAAGTACATTTCAGACATATATGTATATATTTGAGTGTTACTTACGCAAATGTATTGCACACTTAATACACTATTCATCGAATTTAAATGCGGGCAGGAATCAGATGTAAGTGTGCTGCATGCTGTGTGCTGACAAGTATTGGAAAGTTGTTAATACAAATTTATGTATCAGATTTCTCTTTCAAAGAAGTATATTTGACTCTTTCTTTACTCCTCTGTGAACTTGGAAGAGTTATTTTTGTTAAACGAAAAGAAAGGTTGGCAGGTCAAGCGATGTTATACTGTTAATTATTTATATGTGTCCGATCAAATACAGTATTTATTGACACTAATTAAATGTTAGTTAAGAGTATTTTTAAAGATGTTTTCAAAGAAATTCGATTTAATAACAGACTTTATTCTTTATACCAATACTTTCGTCGGTGTCACATTCTTATCTGTTTTTTTTGTTGTATCTGGAGAAGGGCCACACAGCAGATGCTACAGACGCACCGCAGCCTTGAGGTTTATTGTGCAACCCTTGTGATGAAGATGAAGAGAAAGATGATCAGTGGAATGAAATTGACAGGGGAAAACCGACGTACTTGTGGCAAAAGGCACATTTGGTAACACTTTTATTCACATGGTGTGACGTTATTAGCTCTTTTCCCAACCACACCCCCCCCCCCCAAGCTCGGGACCGCGCCTTTACTGCACGCCTATAACGCTTTATGACCTTTTATCCGAGAACAATGAGAATTCTTGTCCTTACACATTAACTTTCATGCTTATTCCAGCACTCGTCCACCTCCATTATGCACTGATTGCGAAGGTCTGTATACGTGTTACTTCGACAGTGAGCCCTTTAGTGCAGCGCGAACATGTCCTGGCAATAACTGCAGATTTTATTTATTTGTTCAGTTTGAATAAGAAGGAAATCTTGCCACCGAAACACATAAAACATGTACATTATATGGACTGAAACTGAAAACGCACTGAGAGGTTTAGATCTCTGGAGCCGTGAAATTGGTTTGCAAAATGAGGGTAGACTAATACCAACATATGTCATTGCATTATTGAAGGAAAGATAGAGGGAAGGATAAAAATGACGGGAAAACGAGGAAGAAGACGCAAAAAGCTACTGAATGACCTTAAGGAAAAGAGAGGATACTGGAAATGAAAGAGGAAGCACTAGATCGCACTCTGTGGAGAACTCGCTTTGGAAGAGGTTATGGACCTGTTGTAAGACAGACTCCAAGATGAATGAATGTCGTCACTAGGAGTTTTATTGTTAATGCTGCGATATAAACAGAGAAGAGACAAAGTTTCTTCATTGAATAGCATGCACCTGAACATCATTAATGAAATACAGAGGACAGGAAAAATACGAGAGTTAGTCTACATGAATAATTGTTTGCAGCATCTACAAAAGTGAAAAAGAACGTGTAATAGCTGAAATACGCTAGAGGCAAGCCACCCACGATAGAACAGTTACCGTGCGAGTCCCATGAAGTGTCGTTTGGACTCAATTCAGGAGCCCAAACGACCAATAGCGTGCAGTTATGCAGTTTATACCGCACATTCGACAAAGAACGTTGTTGACCTAACCAAATGTACTAATGTACTAAGGAATGTCGTAAGTAACTCAAGTTTTCATTCACTTGAAAGACTGAATCCGGTGTAGAAGAATTTTGAAGCGAAATTTACATAAAGCCTTTTATCTTCATTCCAAGATGGGGAAGAATTGCAATAAAATGCGTGAGGATAAAAGTATCTCGTTAAAGGAACATGAGATGCGATGTGTGTGTCTTTATGGGTAATAAGATGCGAAGTGACGAAGCAGCTGTCTTATGGTTGGGGAGAAGGGCGGAAGGGGAGAGATGGTGGGATCAATGTACTTGAGAATTGATATGTTTATTCTTATGACGTTCTGCCTGTCTGGCTGCTGCATCAGGTGTTGCTGATCTCGGATATTTATTCTATGGTACATATAGAAACACTTTATCCTACTCAAGGAAAGTATTCCTTTCCAAAATAGTAGACATTAAGATGCAGATGAAAAATAAATTTGCCAATTGTTGCTGTGTGGAAGTGAAGTGGCAAGAAAGCGTAGTGCTTAGAACTTAAGCAAAATAAATTAACTGTGGAATGGAAAGCATCTTATATAACAAGAAACCTCATGATTTTTACCGGTACTGTGATGGGAGTGAAATACGTGTGTGTAAGATGGGATAGATATATAACTCAAATCAGGAAGTAAAGAATTGCTTGCTCAGTTTTTACCAGGAGACCTTTGGGAAAGCGAACATATTCAAAACTATCGATACGTAAATACGAGTGGTACTGAAGAAGAAAACCAGATCGAACAAGTTCAGAGTTTTGTCAAATGAAGAACTGTTATTTTAGATAACATGGATCTTCGGGTTCAATCTTACCACCTTCATGTGCCGATTCTCCTGACATTCTGGGAGCCTCAACCTCCTGGAGCTCTAAGGGCCTGTTCAGGCCTGTAACGGTATAGCTTTTAATCTTCGAGTTGTGCTAGTAGACCGTTAGTTAGTTAGTTAGTTAGCTAGCTAGCTAGCTAGTAACTTAGTTGCAATAACAAGCGGTTGTGACGCAAACACAGTAGGGAAAGTGTAACGAAACCTATCGTAAGTATTCCATAGTGTCAAACATGCAGATGTATTTTTAAATTGACCATTACCTCCTCCATGTAAATTTTTACCTACTCGCCATTCGTGATGAAAGTTGCATGTCACTTGATGCGATATTACATCTACAGATAAAACAGCAGCATTATGTAACATAAGAGTCATACATAATTCATTAATACTGTTATACAGCATATCCGGTACTTCAGATTTTCAGTGGCGTAATTTTACAGATTATTATCCTTTGACAACATTACGACGTCGTATATTTTATCTGTAGAGTTTATTTTCTTGAATTAGATTTGACGATATTCTCAAAATGATTAGTCGAAAGGAATAGACCTAAATTATTTTATGGTACTACCAATAAAGTAGCCTGGAGATACAGAGCATTGGTCAAAATACGCAAGGAAGTGTGAAAAGTGCAGTACGTAGGGGACTATAAATAAAATGGCATCGAAATACACATTAAAATAAAAAAGCCAAAGTCTCATTCATGAAATAAATAAATAACAAATTTATTTTTTAAGCTGTTCCTCTTTTCTCAATAGGACTTCAGCTTTCTGTTTAAAAATTTCCGTTTTATTTTTCAGTCGTCATATTTTATGACTTACCACACATTTTGCATCCACCAGAAAACACACTCATCAAGATCCGAACAAGGTGACACAAAGGCCCGACACGTCGAAATTGTTACTCCATCCTTAAACCTGATAGCTTTATGCTTCAGAGTGATACAATTCTTTTGGCGCTAAAAAATATAAACAGAGAAGGGCTTATATTACTGCTTGGTGTTTGTTTTTCATGGAGGCTTACAAGTAATGTAAGAAGAAGAAAGAGCAATCGTTGAGAATGCTGCTGATTGTCAATGTGGCTAACTGCGCGATTCAAGGATATGCATGCGGGTTCGTACTGACAGTACTGAGTCTGGGAGAATTTAATTAACTATTACATATTCCTCTTGCGTATGGTCAGTTATTATGTTTGTTACGGTGGATCCTTCTGTGCTCTTGGTCCGCGCTACAATGGGATATTCTGTTGGCCTTACGGCCTTTAGCGCAGTTCCCCGCCACTATAGCCACTGCGCTAAGACCTCTAGCGTGGTCATAATAACGTGTTGGAAGTGTGGAAGTGTTCGCTTAATACCAAGTTACCTTCTCTTTCCCCCCGTCGTCGCATAAAGTGTATTGCCACTGTACAGGGGTAGTTAAAATATGTTCTCAAATGCTGGATTTGGCTTACAACGGGTATGGTATTGTAGTTCAGATTTAAGTGTTAAAATTATATTA
Source organism: Reticulitermes speratus (assembly GCA_021186555.1). Classification (NCBI taxonomy): domain Eukaryota; kingdom Metazoa; phylum Arthropoda; class Insecta; order Blattodea; family Rhinotermitidae; genus Reticulitermes; species Reticulitermes speratus. The sequence goes on along the minus strand of JAJKFL010000013.1, from coordinate 23,221,401 downwards.
ATATGAAAATTCAAGTTGTTGCGCCATTAATAAGGCACAACATCTCAGAGGACTTGAGTTTTAAAATGCTGGACTATTCCTTTTATTATTCAATTCAGATTCTGAAAATAACGGATGTGACAACACAGGCCTGTTTTCGTGTTTACCGCTACGACAACACGTGGTGCATTAAACGGTTGCCTGACAAGGTAACTGCAGTAAATTTGCGACACTTGAGCAGGAGAAATTGTAGGGAAAACGTAGGTACTTTGGCTTTTGAAATTTTAGATTTTTTAAGAAAAAAAGAACTTTCCATTAAAATCGTATAGTTTCACGTTTCGTATTCAGCCGCTGCTGAATTCTAATTAATACCCACATGTGTTCTATTCTGACAGCGGTTGAGCCTATCATTATTTAATTTCTGAGAACCCCCAGAGAAGTGTTCATTCAGTGCATTGAAATTGAACACGGATTTTCCAAGTACATGTTTTTCATTCCGTCATTGAATAATCTGTAATCCATGCCATTGATGCAATAACATTAAAGAGACTAAGTACATTTGAAACATACAAATACACGATAAAAACGTAAAGTATTTTATGTGTATGATGTGACGTTTCCGTGAATATAAAGATATAGTACTAAAATAATATTAATTTTACATTATAAGTTTACATTATTTAGAATGAAATTTATAAAACTAATATAACATATTATAATATTAATATTATAAGAGAGTTATATGTTAGACAAAGTCCGAATCAATCGTTGAAGTTTTCTTCGCATACGACTGAATTATAAAGAGTTATTTGGTCTTCATTAGCGATAACATAAATAGTACCTGGTTATAAAGTGTTACCTGCAGTGCTCTAGAAGTAAATTTGTCACCTACTTCATACTACTCTGAAAAATACATTTACCTGCTCTTCTTGTTGGTGCTATTGTCGCTTTCCCTTTTCGTTTCTTAAAAATTCTTGAGTTAACGTTGCGTAAGTTCTTATTAATTTTATCTGACTTACAGTCAGTACCTCTGAGGCTGGAGATCGGCTCAACACGTGGCGTTTATTTACCCAGTTTTTACGTATTACAAAACAGATACATTCTATCATGCCTTCATAAACCGAGCCACCTTCTAACCCACAATACCATTGTTCAAATATTCAAACATTTGCGCGCGTTAGACCGTGTGGCTTCTCTGAATTTTGTTCCTGCATGCCACAATTTTTGTTGTTGGAAGTCCTAAGTTTGAGATTCTCACGTCTTTGATGATGAAGATTGAATTTTTCTAAATGTGACGCCGTTTCTACTAATTAACAATTCCATACGTTTTTAAGGAGGACAGAGCTTCCTTCTTCGCGGTCAAGCTGTCCGCCTGACATCAGAGTCAAGTGCTCTGCTTTACTTTGATGTCAGGCGGATTGCCTGACGCTGCAGATGAGGGAAATACATTCGTTCGAAACGTCGGTAAAAATTAACGGTGCCACATGACTAACATCGCAGAAGACTTGAACTTTCTTGCTGGATTTTTTTAAAATTTTGTTGTATTTTAACTGAATGCATTAAAATACAAATTACGCCTTAAAATTATTTTTTTTTAAACTACGTGAAATGACCGAAAGTTTCTCCTCGTTGTTCTCTTCATGCGTTTCATTCACAAGTATAAGGTTCTATCAATCTGCAGTAAGATTTTATATCAGACAGGCAATGAAGTGATATACAGTTACAAAAGTGTCCAAATATTTTGCACGTAAGCACACACGCACGTGCACACACGCACACACACAGAGTGACACTCAACCGCACAACTCCTATGCAGGAGAAGTTGCCGAGCGTCTCAGGCGATCCGAAGACCTGGAGATCGAATAACATATAAGATACCGTACGTTAATATAGCCTATCACTTACACGTACATGTACTTGAGGGCCGATTTAAATCGCACTGTTGCCATTCTTTTATTATCGAATATTGCGTATAGATTTGCACATCCTTGAATCGCCACATATTTCTCCATTTCTGGTATTGGAAAAGGAATCCGAACAGTGTGCTTGCTACTGGGGACGGCATGCTTCTAGTTAGGAAAAGAGAATAGGTTCTGGGTGAGAAAGGAGATTCCTGTGGCTGTCGGCAAGTTTGTAGCTACTACGCTATATCGACGTCAGCAACGGTTTAGCTTACTGCACGAGAGGACAAGTAACTGCTAGTACATGGGGAAGACTTACATTCCCTAGACTTAGGGCTGACCACTATAACCAGCAGAAAATGTTGGGGGTTTTGTGGGTACACTAAGTCGGGGTGGATTAATTACGTAGTCCAAGGGAAGCCCACCTCCCTGCCCCTCGACTACGCCTAACAATGCTGCTCACTGTCTAGAGGCGTGAGGGAGACGGTAACACCAAGCCCGTTTTCCATTTGTTATCAGCTAATAAACTGAGTTCCATAATCGCTAGCTGCGTCCCCTTGTAATATTATTACAACATTATAAACGTATTAAATGAAGGCGAATAGGTCGTGTAATATATGTGAGAATAAGCCTTAGTCGCCTGCCGTCCATTTGCCCTCTCTGCCTAACTACATACTACAGCCCAGTAAATAATATTAAATACGTACATAAAAATGTTTGTGTTTATCCTGAAAGCTTAAAACCGATAACAAGGAATATCTGTGTTGAGATATATCATTAGGGCTATAAAATAAAGGAGGGCGAATTGGACTGGGTCGATGAAACGCCTTACTAACAAAGCGGGTGTGTTATTTGCAGTTTTGATAAGGAAAACGCACACATGGAAATCAACTGGAAGACCAAGGATTGGTTTGGAGGATAATATTCATCTTGTCTCTTGGAAAGTAAAATAAACAGGTCTGTGTATATTAACTGTAAGACACCTCGTATAAAATGTTTGATTTCATTGGGAGGATAATGGGATAATTTATTTCACAGAAGGGAACTGATGGAAAATGAAGATTATTCTTTTAACTCTGGACAGACTGTCGGGGTAATTATAAAATCTGGAGGGATGAGGCTGCCTGTGAGCCCTAATCTTATGTTCAAGGATAATATTAAAACTGTTTTTAAAGAAGTAGAGTGTCAGAATTTAGACTGAACTCGTCTAGTTCAGGATAAGGGTCAGAAAGTGGCTCATGTGAACACGATCTTGAAACTTGCTATACCATAGAGACAGTTGTATGCAATTCTTCCAGCCATCTATTAATTTCTCCCTTTTAGTGCCCTCTTTTCAAATATCGTCAATTTATTTTCCTACCTAAGGAAGCGAGAACCCTGTTTCACACAAAAAAAAACAGGTGACAGTGTACGAAATTTGAGGTTCTCACAGCGGCCTTCGTGAAGATTAAAGTCTTCTGGGATATTAAGGCCTTTTTTTTTTGTATGGCTCGACAGCCTTATATGGGCCTGGGCCTCCTCGTTTCGTCGAGGTTTCATGGTCACACACATTTGAGACACACCACAGTCGGTAGGACTCCTCTGGACGAGAGACCAGCCCGTCGCAGAGACCTCTACCTGACATCACACAACACTCACAAGAGACAGACATCCATGCCCCCGGTGGGATTTTTTTTTTTTTTTTTTTTTTTTCTAATTCCTGGATTTTCCCCTTTGATCCATTTTTGTTCTGTATTAATCCTTTTTCGTCCTTTCATGTCACTTACGGTCCACAACCGTCTTTTTACAACACAACACAAACATCCATGCCCCCGGTGGGATTCGAACCCACGATCCTAGTAAGCGAGCGGCCGAAGACCCACGCCTTAGACCGCACGGCCACTGGGATCGGCATATTAAGGCCTTACCGACTGGTAAATATTTACCGACGTCTTAGATGTAACTGTTCACCAGTCTACAAGGCTTAACATGCCATAAGACTTGAATATTCAGGTGACGTTATATTTTAGCGGTCTAGATGTTAATCTGTAGGTTTGGTGTAGGAGCAACAAACACAGGACTGCTAACCTATTTGCGGTGTGTAGAGTGGCGTATCGCTACAGAAGACTGACGACAAACATTGCTAGCTGCCACCGCATTTCGAAGTGTGTCACTGTTATTGACGCTATGCTGTTCGTCCCCATGACGGCTCCAAATGAGTGGCCATTAAAAAGTTAACTGTTTTAATAAAAGTCTGACTAGAACAGAGGTGGATGATGCGATATTTTTAGGACACGCATTTCACACTATGCTAAATACCATGCATATTGAATTCCTATGTGGGTATAAAAACGCTTTAAATTCGACACGGATTATCACAATCGACATTTTCATCTATTTAATCAAGACCTGCTTCCCGAATCCTGCACCACTGATTAATACAATGGACAGAGTGAAAGTGGAATATACGGTTTGTTTTATTTAAAAGCATTTGGATACTCTCTAACAGGAATATTTCACATTTGAGCAATATTTTCATATTTATTGGTATTAAACATATCACATATTGGAATAGTCAGTTACAACTGACATGAAATGACGTTTACTGTAGCATGGTACAGGATCCTGTCTCTATGTGCATAGGAGGTTCTGGTTTCAGATCTCCAAAATGAGACCGATATTTCGTGATTTTACTGTGCCCACGAAAAGCTGCCGTATTATATATTTTTCGAAATGGGCCTCAACAACTTTATTTCATACTGTTACACACTTTTCATTCGCAGTCGCCCGGAAAATCTAAGCATTTGTTGTAGTTTCCACGTATGTTTACGTCTTTCAGACATGTGCGCTTTCCCTTTTTTCCAAATTTTCGGCTTCTTGTTCTGACATCTTTCATTGCAATTGTGATAAATGACATATTTTCGCATAGGAGCACTTCAGCAAGCTTTTACACTGTAAGACTACGTAAGAAACCTCATAATTTTCAAATGCCACTAAACCATTAGAGTGATAAAATCAATGAGCTTGAGATTGTCGGAACTATAGCGAGCACGAAAGAGTTAATAAAAGCATAAAAAAATTGGTATGAAAATCTGAAGAGAAGAGAGTACTTGAAAGATATAAATATAGATGGGAAGGTAATGTTAAAGTGTATTTAAAGAATTAGGGTGGGAGAATGATGACTAGATTTGTCTGGTTCAGAATAAGGACATGTGGTGGCTTCTTTCTTGTTTGCACTCTTAGCACCATGCCAGCTGTAATTGTGACTGCTTACGGCGCCATGGATAAGAGTTGAGGAACCACCGTTCATCGTAGGAAGTTCGATTTGTTTTATTGATAAAATCCGTGTGATGCGATGGAAATGTACCATTTTGTCTTGCCAAGCCAAGAACATTAGCAGCACATGGGCACATACGTTGCGAAACGTGCCGTTTGCTTTTAATCTCGAAGAAGTAATAAATTTAACCACCTTCCTATACTATATAGCTGTGTTTCCACATTATTCTAAGATTAATTGTCCAAAATAAATCAAGCAATGGGTGATGGATTCCATCAAGTTGAATGCTACTGGACTGAGCAAGTTTCTGGCTCGAGCCCCGCCTCCTTTTCCATTCCTAGCTGTTCATCTTGCAGCTTGACATTCCCATGACGTGGTTGACGTATGAGCCACCCCTAATACCAACACAACCTTCAGATTTTCACCACAATCATTCTCTCTCACTTCTCATGCTCTAGCATCGTTCTCTTGGCATTTTCACACCGTAAAAAAACACAACATCTTCCATTTCTACTACGGCTCCCAACTGCTAAGCAGACGCAGCAGTAGCTACGGCATCCTCGACTGGGATGAGATTGTATGGCATTTTACGATCTCCCACTGCCTCACCTTCCAAACTCTCCTGCAGCTAACACTATCCAAGATTCTAAAAACATTCAGCTAGCATCTACTAACCCCTTTTCCTTCTACCACCAACACCACATCCCTCCAGTCCACGTCATCCCGTACCTCTCGCCCCACCCTTTTCCGCCAACTCCGATGATAAACGACGTACTCACCGTAATTGCCTCCTAAGTTATGGCTTATAGCGTATATGAAATATGGTATCGCTCCGCACGCAATTACTACAGGGTTATTTATCTTCTCACAGAGAGAGAATGAGGGAGTAAGATGGAGAGCAGCGTAGAAAAGGAGGCAAAAGGGACAGGGGTTTGCGTGGGGAGGAGGGTTAAAACACCGCCCTGCCTTTTACCCATTCATAGGAAACTACATTCACTCTCTCATCCCTTCTTATTCTTCGTCGTCGTCTTCTTCTTACTCTTCTTCTTCTTCTCTCTTCTGAGCAGGCAGGATGAAATATGACTGGTGTCGGTACCCATTGTGAGCAATATGGCATTTTGTTTCGACGAACTTTATGATGCATTCCGGGGCGGGCAACATGGCTAAGGGTGGCGGGAGGGTTGTTGCGTTATGATGAACAGCTTCTGCCATGAAACAATGCAGGGTCTAGTCATAGAAGAAGGCAAGTTAAGGGAGGTGAAAGGGAGATAGTGCATAAACGGGGAATGGAAAAGAGGGAGAGATGAGAAATGGGTTTTACCCGTAGTATTGTTGTGTGATGTTACGACATGATAATATATAGGTCACTGTACTGAATGGTACCCCAAACCATATAGTTTCGGATACACTTTATAAGGGAGATCATTATATTGAAGTTTCAGAAAACAAAGGGGAACATCTCATCAGACCTGTAAACAACATTGCAAGTCACTTCAATGCTGTATCCACTGCACACAATGCCAGTACACACATCTGACATTTCTTTGTACAAACTTTCAAACTTACGAGTTACCACAAGCAAACGGTATAATTTATTATTATCTTTAAAGACAATTTTTTTACCTGAATGTCTTTTGTTTTGTTGGACTGTGGGGCCCAACCAGACTTCCGTTCAATGGGTACCGCATACTCTTTCTTCACAACCAAGCAGGTGTAGTTAGGAATGTGTAGAGACATCTCCCATAAGTCTTCAAGTTTCCGTTATCCTCTTATTTTACGTCAGTATTAGGTCCTGCATATTCTGACTTTAAGATAATTTTTCTGGCCATTTTTAGCCACTTGGTTTTTAATTTATTGTTATCTGCAACTGTGTTTCTTCCTCCATTTTCAGAGTACGACCTTTTCTTCTGATTTTAATCTTTCTCTTTTAGATTACATTATATCCATTACATAGGGCCTACGTACGGAGGATGAAGCTGACCACTCACCTTCATCTAGTGCCGAGGATAAGGATGCGTGGTGCTATACCTCAATTCCACTTATGACTTAATGGCGTGGTGCTCAATTAAGAACAGAAACAGCCTTATCTTTCCATTTTTAAGTATAGATGTATTTCTTTTTAGACCCTAAGAGGGCCAACCCATTAATCTCAGAAATTTTATCTCAGCTGAATCCTTGTTTTATCTGATGGGTTCATCGTCCAATATTACTTCATTATTATTTTATTATTGTTTTATTTGATTAATGTAGACTACACGTTTCACCAAAGAAATTATGAAAGTCATCATTAATAATTATTAAAGACAAGATTTTTCGGATACTATGACATCTTCTAAGTCCTGTTGCTTTTGGATGTTCAGAATACCTTAGTTTAGGTTCAGAAATTTCCACTTCTTGTGCAGTGTCTCAGTATCACAGTAATTGCTGACAGGACTGTTGGTATTATTATTATTATTATTATTATTATTATTATTATTAAATAGACCTTTGATTTGAATTAAAATAATAAAATATCGATAATGTAAATTTTGTTCACACCTGAAATAGACTTTTGAAATTGTTGAACTCTTTGGTTTATCCTGTTCCTACTTACAGCTTCAGGCCTGCCCTCTGTAGCCTGCAACAATACAACCATTCCCATAACCTAACTACTTACACTCCGTAGCACAGATATTTTGTGTAACGATTTCGATCACTCAGTTATAATTTATACGTAATCAGATTCGCTGTGCTTAAGTCTTTTACAGTAAACCATTTTGAATAATTTGACACTTTAAAATTACAGATCTGTGTCACAAACATTTTTTCCATCGAAAACCCGAAAAATATTTTTTTTTATTCCTAGGAACCCCTTCCTGTGGAAATGAAAACAAAACGAAGGGGCAGTTGGTAGGGCACCGAGATGACTCCAGGACTGCCAATTACCGGACAAATTTTCCGCGATATTTCGAGGGATGTTAGAAATTTTTTGCTGTATTCCATTTGTTATTATTTATTCCACGATTTCCCGCGGAACCTGAACAATGTTCTGCGGAACTCTGGTTGGGAAACATTGCTATACAGTGCAACAGTCCGAATGGAAAAAAAAAATATTTCGATGTCTCAGTAGTCAATATTTTAAAATATTGTTTCTTGGTAAAAAATAAATCCAATCAGTGTTATGTGCCTATAATACTATATGATGACTGTTATATTACCATTTGGGGCCCACGAACTCTGAACTAATTGCCGGCCTGGGCATTTTGTCTCCACCAAATGACGACTATTAATCTTGTGCCTGGCCGCACGGTTCTGGGGCTCCCGCTTTATCGTCACGGCAAACCCCACCCCACACCCTCAATTCGTTATAGATCGGATATTTCACTACACAATTTATGATTAACGAGTACGATGATCTCACCCAGACACGAGTCAGTGATATTTGACAGTAAACGCTTCAGAGACGTGAGTGATGATGAAGTAACAAATGACGTCATTAAGCGCGATGGTTCTGCCGATACATCAGCAGTCAGCACCTAATATGACTACCACAGATTAAGGGGTGAACACAATCCAAATCCTGTCCTAGTTTATGTTTGATTCGCTTAACGCTGCTTGATCAGCTAGACAGCCCCTATAGAGGTGAGTTGATACTGAACCAAGGACCACACACAGCGAAGCAGAAGTCAGACCACACCACAATATATCATTCGGTATCTGTGCAGCAGTCTTGTTAACAAATAGCAGATTCTCTTTAGAGTGTACAGAGATCCCTGGTCCATCGTGGGTTTGTAGGAGTGATCACAGCGTGGTGGACAAAAGCGAGTGATGCAAATTTCTAATGGGGGGAGGGGGGGGTAGCTTGGGTAGCTGATGCTGTCAGCTTCCTCGACTGTTCGCCCGTCTTTATCCGCGTGCGGTTAAATTTTTCTACGTTCGGCAGTACCTTTTGTCTCATATATTTAATTATTTTCAACCGCGTGTAGTCAAAATCGCGTTAGGCGAGGGGTTACTCTATTTTATCGCGTGCTTTTGTGTGTTTTTGCCGATCTGGAAGTGTGCTGTAACAAAAACTAACATCCACCCATGTTTATTTGTATACATGTTGTGGGTTTGTGGAGTTGTCTTGCCTAGGTGTGGTTTTAACAGTGTTACGTAATGGGACTGCGGAACAGGCCGTTACCAGCCTGTATTCCCCAGGTTTTAGTATAATACAAGCAGTATTTATACACCGCCTTATATAAATCTAGCACTAGAGAGAAAGACGTCCATGATAACACCCAGTATTTCATTCTCTCTCCTTAGTTTCTCCCCTCTCACTCCTCTACTTCATCTCCTCCTCAGGGAGCAATTACAGATATTCCTTGCTTGTCTTTAATGGCTGCGGCAATGTGTTAATATATCAATTAACTGGTATAAATTAGCAACTGCAAGGTTTCGGAGAGTGTGGGTGAGAGCCCGAGCGGAAGAAGAGCTGGCTAGTGGGAAGGGTTGAATAACCGTAAACTCAGGGCATAATTGCAAGAACTCGAGCATTATAAGTAAAAGCCTTCTCCCTCAGACCTCCTACGCTCCTCCGCGCGTTTAAGTACTGAAAGTTATTGATAGTAGTTAACTTGTTAATCCTTTTAAGAAACTGGGAATCTTTTCGGGAGCTGTTTCGGGGAGTGGAGAGGGAGTAGAGTGTGTAGAGGACTTGTCATCTGTAAACGCCCAAAATAAATGTACGTCATTATGTTTGTAGACACCGAATCTTAAGACAGTCGTCTGATCTGCTTTCCATGTCCTAGAGGCGATATTGACTGAATTTATCCTGCGAAGACTGACATTTATCTAATTTGAGTGTTCTCTCTGAGGTAGGAACTGAATCTTTACATATAATATAAATGAATGTTTGTCTTCAGGGCTTGCCATGTTTCAGAACGTTAGTCGCCGGCTTCCCACCCAGGGGAGTGCGCTCGAGGCGGTAAGGTGATTATGAGTCTTGTGGTGGACAATGCAGCACTGCGAGAGGAATTTTTCCAAGAATTTTGTTTTTAATCTTTCAGTATTATTTCGCTCTCTTTTCTTCACTTTTTATTAAGTGCATGAATTAGAAACAGTTATTTCTTTAGCGTTTTTTTGGAAAATGTTTTGTTAAACGGTAACGCAGCATTTTGTACATCCATGTATTCAAGCTAGCGGTGGAAGGAAGGCATACGGTTATTTGACATTAAAACTTTCTTCGTAAATGCTGAAGCTGTTTGGACTGATTTGTGGACTTTGACACTATTTATGTACCTTTTTGTAATGATATCATTCTGTACAGAATCGTCAAAGTAATTAGGCAAAAATGTATTACATTAGAGATGTTAAACCTTCCTCTAGTTTAACATGCTTTTTTATATTTGAAAGTAAGGTATTATGGGAATATAACACGTTGCATTTTGCTCTGACATGAAATCATTATCGAATATTTTTGTCTGATGTGTAAATACGTAAGTTTCTTCATATTATGAAGAATAAAAGTCAATTACAGAATGGCCATACAGCCAGAAATAGAAATGGAGATTAATTTTTGCAAAATAAATTATTTAATATTCTTAAAGTAATATTTACACCAAGAGATGCAGGTGTATCCAAAGCGAGTGTGTGAGAAACAATCCCTTGACCAAGAGTTAATGTTTTCCAGCAAATTTGTAATTACTCTATCACTACCTTACCTCCTACCACCGCTATGTTTGTACAAGTTTAGTGTCTTGCCTCCTCAAATTTTCATTCCTTCCCTCTCTCCTCGCGTTCGACAGAAGTCAGCAAAAAGTAACAAGACTATACTTGCGATTGAGCAGTGTGTGAAACAGTCCTTCCATGGCTATACATCACAATATAAGTTGGAAACTCTTTCCCGGGTTTAACGAGGTCTGGATGTCCCCGGTGTCATATCGACTCTGATGTCAACTTATTTTGTCGACCTGGAGCTGGTCTAGAGCGAGAGATGGGTTAAGTAATCAAGAGAAACGTGTATATCCACGCCCAAGGGACCAACAGGCGTAAAACACGCTCCAAGAAGAGGATCAGTTGCAGGCCATAGTTGTTCCCCCTGGCTTTATATTGAAGTGGGAGTCAGTGCCTCCAAAGTGAAGAAAGATCGTTCGTAGGGCAATTTCCAGACCGTCGCTCAAGGAAACCCTAACTTAATGTTGTGGTGGTACAGTCGCTGCTTTACTTTAGTACGGTAACGTGAATGACTGTATTTAATTTGATTTTTGCAGTGATAGGCCTGTAGCATCTTGCTGCTGTATCTTAAGTTCTGCGATATTGTCTATAATTAACCCAGCCAATTGCCGAAGATAACTTACTTCACTGGACTTGTTACATCAATATATGCTTAATCTGTGGTTTTAGACGTCGTTGTCGATATATCATCGTTAAATGAAAAATAAATTAAGAGTAGTTGCGTGGAATGTTCAGACATAATTGTTTGGTAAATATGTTCTTGGAAAATAACCTGAAGCCCTCAAAGGTTACTTATTTGTTTAATCTAACGCAGTAGAAAGCTGTAACATTCTTCTGCCTCACTTAACGCAGTGCATTTCATTTCTGATCGTCATGGAAAAATTAGAACGGAAGGAAAAAGAAAATCGGAAATGAGCATTGAAAAGGGAATGAGAAAATAAAGATAGAAGGAAGGCAGTGCATTGTTATGTTGTTAGAAAATCTTCAGACTTCTGATTTAAACTGTGTTTCGGAACAGATATTTTGTACAGATATCTGTAGGAAGCATAGATTTATAAAATCCAAGTGCTCAGAATTAATAAAAAGCATTTTTTATAATACTGTATAGCCAGTCACTTGCTATGAACAGCCTAGCCTACAACAAGTTATACTTGCTTGGACTTTACAAGCGAAAGGACCCCTTGTCTTGTGAAGGCAGTGAAAGTGACATGTATAAGCTTTAGAAAGCCGTGAATTACGAAGGGTTTAACTAGCACTTAGACCCAATTTTCTTTCTTTCTACACTTTTTTGAGAGGACAGCGTTATTTCCCTTCATTTCCCGGCAGGTCTGTGCTGTACATTCCATCTTCTCCACGTGCAAGACCACTCGTTATTGAATTCCCTAATTACAAATTCATTTTTCCATTAAGAGACAAGATGCTTTGGGAAGGGGAAAGAGAGAAATAAAAAAGCGTTAAAATGAGGGAAACTACTCCTATAGCGCTAGGGGAGTTCCTTGCAGAAGGAGTCGAATGGAACGTGTTTGTTTGAATGGTTTCACAAAGCTTCCTCCTATTTCTGTTGATCCCTCAAGCTTTCTTTTACCTTCCTTCAGGCACCAAAAAATCCCTCTCCTTTTTTTCACTTTTGGGAAAAATAAATAAGGCAATTTCCACAAGCGCCATGACTTCAAAAGAATCGTGCGAGAAAAATGCAGCAAGGAGAAAATAAATGAGATTGTGAATGCCTGACTGAACCGTGGTATTTCGACCGTATTAAGAACGTCACTGCAAATTTCAAAGTCATTACTCAACAGATTCTTGAATAAGTTTTCCCCGATTTTTTTTTTCCTAACGTTTCTCTCCGATGAGTTTAGTTCTCCTGGGGTTAGAGTGCAGATGGCTGATTTAGATCATGGCTGAGTTGTGCCCATGTTGCGAAATAACTACAACCCAACTGTCAGTAAATTATAATATTGTGAGTTTTATGGTCGTGATAATTTTAAACATTTGCTTTAAGAGCTCCGAAGAAGTTTTCTTACTCGTGGAGCTATAGTCTAATTTTCTTGACGGAACCCACATTGATTTTATTTCATTTTGGTACGTTTGTTTTATACGAGAGACCCAGAACTTCTTGCTTATGCGCAGTGCTTAATTTAGTCCTCTGAAGGACATTGTCAGCAACTCTGATTATACACCTTCGAATGATAGGATGGTTAACGAGTAATGAATTGGAAAAGATTTGGAAGGAAGCAATCGTGGTTTGATTTTCTATCCTGATATTTTCCAGTTGTGACTGAGAAAATCTTCGAAAGTAACCCTCATTATATAGAAGGATAAAGGGGCGAAATTTGAAACTGGCACCTCCAGAATATGAGGCAAGAATGCTCACCACGTAAAGCAAATTTAGATAAGATTATCTTGAATTTAAATACGAGTTCTCAAACTCTCATATCGATACATATTTTATTGGCCTTTGTTTAAATCGGTAAATATTTATTTCATTAACTTTAGTGTTCGATAATAGGCCTATTCTCTCTAATCTGAAGTCAAACTTTAAGCCCTTCTGTATATTACATATGGCGATTCCAGTGGTCGCGCCGTCTAAGGCGTGGGTTTGCGGCCGCTCGCTTGCTGGGATTGCTGGTTCGAATCCCGTCGAGGGCATGGATGTCTCTCTCTTGTGAGTGTCGGGTGTTGTCAGGTAGGGATCTCTGCGTCGGGCTGATCACTTGTACAGAGGAGTTCTCGCAGAAATCTTCCCGGTGCCCCTCAGTCCTCTGGACTGTTCCGTGAACACCCCGAGTCTCCCTGGTGAGGAGCTGGCGACTGACCGCCTGAGGAACGACGTGGCTTGTGTAGTACTTCACACTAAGCACGAAGTTTAAGTGGTTGACCCTGGCGACAGATTTAACACAGAATCTGCAAGCTTATTTCTTTTCATTTCCGAAACAACAACTATTGCGCCATCATCATGCTATTACTCGCTATCACACAAATTTTCGTATATCTTGTGGCATGTTTTTTTCTCAAGCTCAGAGGATTTTATTGTTTGACAGTTAAGGCGATAACATAAACTTTTTTCCATGGATGACAATTTCATTTCACACTTAGGTTAAAAATATCTTCGACGAAAGTGTCTTGTCCTGAGATATAATTTTAAGGTGTATGCTGGACCGTGCCATGGCTAAGGCGGTTAGTCGCTGGCCTCTCACCGCTGAGGACCGGGTTCGAACCCGGGTAGGTCCATGTGGGATTTGTGGTGTACAAAGTGGCACTGGGACAGGTTTTTCTCCGAGTACTTCGGTTTTCACCTGTCCATTTCATTCCACCGGTGCTCCATTACAAGGAAAAACGAAAAAAAACACTAATTATCTTCATCACATGGTTGCTCAATAAGTCGTAAGGCTGCGGTGCGACCGTAGCATCTGCTGCGGGGCCCTTCAATAAATAAAATTAAAAAAAGTGTAAGCTGAGGATTGTGGACTTCATGGAATTAATTGTTTCTCCCATCTCATAAGTTTGTATTTAGGCCATTTTAGACACGTTTACGTGTGATCTGCTCTCTTCTGAGATATTACGCGGCGTCGTGTGGTAATTGTTTACCGAAGTTTCGGGACAACGTATCGGTCGCTTCTTCGAGGGTCAAGAGTCTTACGACTTACGATGTCGAGGTAATTAAGGATATGGCATTCGTGTTGGGCTTCTTAAGCTGGCAAGTGGTTTCTTAAGTTATTTTGTGGTTTCATGTATAAAAGTGTAAAATATCTTAACACAAAACATGGCAGAAGTGTTGCAAACACACAGAAAGGCCCTGTGAATAAGAAATGACACATTATGCGATACTGTATGTGGGAGTGGTTTCGCAGTTACCTTCACACTTTAAGCTTTACCTTATTTTATTAAAACTGGACGAGCAGTAAGAGCGGCTTGTAGCACAGAAAGTGCTTTAACGAACCGTGAAACTGTCTTGTTTAATATAAGTTTAAAAACAGAGGAGACACAACTCTTAAACCCTTTTGTACACAAACCGTAGACTACTGTGAATTGCGACTAATTCACCGTTGTTTTAAAACAAATTTCACATAATGTAGATGTTATATCACAAATACCAACTCATCTGCACTTCAATTTTTTTTCCTATTTTCTTCTGTCAAGAGAGAGACATTGAGACCGACAGAAGTACAGACTTTGCTGATAGATGGGAAATAAGGGACGGCGCGACAGTCATTTATCATGTTCTTTCATCTGTTGGTACGAATAGAAGTGTTGGTCCTGTGGCCTCATTATCACGACATCCTGGGGCGTCATCTGTCACTGTCAGGGTCTGTTCAGTCTGCTGCTGCTGCTACTGCTGCTACTACTGCTGCTGGGACGGACAAGACTTGTTTACGCATGTATGACTGGCACTCCAGTGGCGGTTTCTCAATTTATATTCAATTTGTCCAACGTCTAGTTGCTTTACGGTGCATTATGAAGCTCACATAGTCTTCCTTACACAATATGCAAATTACGCGGTAAAAATGTTGAAAATCGTGCTGTATAGTTGTGAAATAATAAGTAAAATTTTATACAATATATTATAGAATTTAGTTTCATAGAAATTTGTATAGGAGAGGGAGTTTAGAAGTCCAGACCCATTGGTAAATAGATTATACTCGAAACTGTGAAAGGCGTGTAAATGACACAGTTCTGTAAAAAATACAAGATATGAATTTATGCACTATAATGAAAGTGCTTCAGAAGGTGTCTGGGGTTACAAATTGCGTCTGACAAGTTACTGGAACGGAAAATGTTTCTTTAAAATTAAGAGAACATCTAGATGTTACGCGACCTACAAATCGAATTTAATAAAACTTAGTCTCCTATTATGTACAGATTATATTCGATTATTTTTGCAGGCTTCAATGGCTGTAACTTGGAAACAACACGTCCACACCTAATGAAAGAGAAAGCATATAGGGCTGTTGTCTTGCGACACACTTACTGCACAACATATTGCATTACATTCGGGTAATTATTATAAAAGGCTTACGAACTAGAAGGGAAATGATATTGCACATAGCTTTGTAAAAAGATAAACATTCTTCCATTTATGATTGCTAGTCGTGGATCGCGCAAATTAATTTAGTATTGTTGTGATAAGGAATACCAGGTACAAGTTTTATAACAAACATTTAAATGAATACGAGAACAAATCTGATCTGTTTCTCACTGCGAAGTCCTCTGCACATCGCACTGAACCTGACAGGATATTACTCTCTGTAAAGTTTGTTGGTCAAGGTTGAAACTTGTTTTCACTCTCTTCTTGCCATATAATTTACGTTCGTATTTGTTTATAAATTTTAAATTTGACTTCCATGTTTTGCTACTCCGTAAGAGAGTATGAGATAATGGCAATATGATTGGATAAGGAAAAGAGTTGTTCGTGGTTTTGCTTGATATTACTTTTGTTCTTCCTGTCGGGGCTTAGGCCTCTCTACCTGGTCCGGTTTTATTTCCATTTTTTACCGGTCTACGTGGGTGCCTTCTTCCTATAGCGTGATAATGGAGGGCGACTTTTGGTTACCTGGATTCCTCCATCCTTTCCATATGGCCTCTCCAGTTATCTTTATTATCTCTAATTTTATCTAAACTGAGAATATATAAACCAACGTCTTAAGTTTTCGTTTCGTGTGTGATCATGTACGGTACGATCCCTCTCAGGGATTTAATTTCTGTAGCATGTACGTGACTTTGTTATTTCCTTTTAAGGACTCACGAGTCACTGCCGTTGAGCAAGGCCGGCACAGCCATAGCAGCAGCTTCAGCTGCAGTTGGTTTGCTCTTCTGGTCCTCTCTGCTTGATACCTTACTTCCATTCTCAATCTTAACATTAGAAACATCATTCAAAAAGCTTTGCAGTAAAGATAACCACAGTCCTCATAACTGAGAAAAATAAAACAGCGCTGACTTGTTCATAGTTTTGATACGATTAAAATTTTGATTACTTTAGTATACGTCAAGTACAAGTATATTTGTCACACTACAAAGCTTGTAGATAAATCCTGTTCATGGGGCAGGTTTACTTATACTTAACTCTATATGTAATTTAAGTTTTAAAACTTTCGCGGCGACATGATTCAATATAGTCTTCTCGGCGCACAGCCGCGTCAATTCGTTTGAATATAACGTTTCGGGGACTAGCTCCTTCCCCAGTTTTGCCTGAGGTGGGGACGGAGCTAGTCCCGAAACGTTGTATTCAAACGAATTGACGCAGCTGTGCGCCGAGAAGACTATATTGAATCTATATGTAATTATTTTTTAAAACTGACATATTCCAGAAGTGACAAAAAACACAACATTTGAATATTTGAAAACTAATGGGTTTCTGAACTTTGTCCATCGTCCAGATTAGGTGTCTCCCTTCCCTTCACCTGAGGACGGAAGCAGATCCAGCTTCCGAAACGTCGTGTTATCTAGTTATTTTAGATTTCCGGACGATGGACAAAGTCCAGAAACCCATTAGTTCTCAATGTTACATACCGTCGTCAGAACCTTTTGGAATTTATTTCAATATTTGTTTGGCCTTCATATTCGCAGCTTACAAATAGAAAAAAAATTATACAGCTACTATATTAAGAAAAATATCTCATATCAAATTGAAAGCTGAATTTCTATATAGTGTATTTCAAAAGCGAATTGTTTGGAAACGAATAATTCGGCACATGCAGTGTTCGAAACATAATCAATCACCGAAACGAGCGCTTTCTTGTTCCGAGACAGCGGGGGAAATGATCCGATAAACACGTGTATCGTGGTGCACCCTGCACTGTCAACCATTTCCTCGAACAACTGCTGCAGCACCAGAGGAAGTGGAAATGATCTTCACGTTTCTGTCATCAGATGCTGCAACGAGAACAAGAGTACCGCATTAGGCAGTGGCGGATTTCGGCAGTACAACTTTGTGTATATCAGCCTGTCTGTTTCTATACTTACGTAAATTGTTATGGTTACTGTTTATGTCTCTGTTTCGGAAATTCTCCTTGTGTTAATGTAACTGAATACAAAGTAAACTTTTCGTTATATAATGAAAGGAAAATATCTCGAGAATACTTTATAAATCTTTGATATTACGACCCGAAACTTCCACATCAATAAAAGGAAAGCCTGCCATTGGAATGGATCTTTTGTCAGTCCCACGTATTTTTTATCATGAAAACGTATTTTAGGTTCTTAATAATCATATTATATGCCTACTATTGGACTTAGGCCTAATTGAGTACGTTTTTCATCACTTTCCCACTTGAAGACAGACACCGCTCCAGTTTCCGAAAGGTTTTGTTCTTTTGTTCAGATTATTAGACGAGA